>CM057457.1:307777500-309027500 GCA_016271365.2 Neoceratodus forsteri | reverse complement strand
GTGGATGAGTATAAGGCCACTTACAGAAGCAACTCTGCCAAGGAGAGAGCTTCACCATCCAGCAGGCCTTATGGAAGGGGAGGCCAGGGCAGGTCCTTTTATACCAGGCCCTTCCTCCAGCCAGTCGCCTTAAACCAGCACCAACAGTATCCTCAACAGGGATACTCCAGGGGCAGGGGAAGGAGAGGCTTGAGGCGAGGGTCCCAAGCTCAGCCTCAGCCACAATCAAAGCAGACCCCCTGAGATAGGCCACATCCTTCCTACCTGTGGGAGGCAGACTGTCTGACTTCCTCCATGCCTGGCTGAACATCACCACAGACAAATGGGTTCTGGAGGTAGTAGGTCAGGGTGTGTCGCTGGAATTCAAATCCCCTCCCTCTCAGAAAATCAGAGTATTCAGCTCTCCCTTACTAGCAGAAAAAACACTGCTAGAGTCAGAGGTTCAAAACCTGCTACAGCTGAAAGCAGTAGAACCAGTTCCAAAGTCTCTGAGGGGAAGGGTTTTTTATTCCAGATACTTCCTAACCACAAAGAAAAGTCGGGAGTGGCAGCCTGTTCTCGATCTCAGAGCTTTAAACAAGCATCTAAAGAAACAAAAATTAAAAATGGTAACTCTAGCTGTGATTTTGCCAGTGCTTCTAAAGGGAGACTGGCTGACATCACTGGACTTAAAGGATGCCTATTGCCACATCCCCATAAGGGATTCTTACCGGAGATATCTCTGATTCAGACTCCCTTCAGGTCACTACCAGTTTTCAACCCTGCCTTTTGGCCTTTCTTCAGCCCCAAGGGTATTCATAAAATGTCTGGCTGCTGTAGTAGCACATCTTTGGAGACAATGTATCACTGTTTTTCCCTATCTGGATGACTGGTTAGTGGTGGGAAAATCCCCACTGAGGGTACAGCAGGATTTAAAAGACACCCAGGACTTCCTAGAGTCTCTGGGGTTTCTAATCAATCACAGAAAGTCTGCCTTCACCCCCACACAGGTGTTGCAGTTCATAGGAGCAGAAATAAATACCTTATAGGCCAGAGCCTGTTTGCCTCTGGAGAGAGTACAAAGCCTTCAGTCAGTGGCAAATTCCTTCAGGTTACACAAACCAAAAACTGCAAGACAGTTTCTCCAGCTACTGGGCCACATGGCTGCTGCCACAGGCACAGTGATGGGTTCCAGATTCCACATGAGGGACATCCAGTTCCACCTCAGGGCTCACTGGTGTCAGAAAACAGACCCTTTTTCAAAACCCATTCCAGTAACAAGGGCAGTGATACAGTCCCTCTTGTGTTGGAAAGAGGAATCACATTTAAGACAGGGAATCCCCTTTCAGAAGGAGAGTCCCTCAGTATTTCTCACAACAGATGCATCCCTGTGGGGCTGGGGCGCCAATCTAGGGCAGCACACCACCCAAGGTACGTGGTCAGCTGCAGAGTCCCTTCAGCACATAAATTTGCTGGAACTCAGAGCAGTTTTGCTAGCTCTACGAGCCTTCTCTCCTCTAGTACAGAGGAAGGTGGTACAGATCAGAATAGACAATACCACCACAATGTATTACATAAACAAGCAGGGAGGCTCCAGGTCAGGCTTCCTTTGCACAGAAGCCATACGTATCTGGACTCTAGCTTATTCTCTGGGAATATCCCTGCAGGCAATTCATTTGCCAGAGAAAGACAACATCCTGGCAGATGCCTTGAGTCGAATCAACCAGGCCCATCACGAATGGACCCTGAACAGACAGGTGGTACAGGTTGTTTTCAGGAGGTGGGGCACTCCACAAGTAGACTTGTTCGCATCCCACCAGAACCACCACCTGCCCCTGTATTGTTGCAGACTGCCGGATCAGGGCACACTTTCTCTGGATGCCTTTACCTTGGATTGGTCAGGGAAGTTCCTATATGCTTTCTCTCCTTTTCCTCTGGTTCACAGGGTATTGCTCAAGCTCAGATCCCATGCAGCATCACTGATCTTGATGGCTCCAGATTGGCCAAGGCAGCCATGGTACTCTCTTCTGCTCTCCATGTCTGTCACAAAACCAATACTCCTCCCTCGGAGGCACAATCTACTGACTTCCAACCAGGGAACTCTGTTGTACCCAAATCGTAAGTCCCTCAACCTCAAGGCCTGGCTCTTGAGGATATACAATATGCAAAATTGAACCTCTCTCAATCTGTCTTAAGCATTTTAAGAGCTTATAGAAAACCTTCTACTATGAAAACCTATTCTTCTAAATGGAAAAAGTTTTCACTTTGGTGCTCGAGCAGATCACTGATGCCAGGCCATGCTGAAATTTCAGCTGTCCTGTATTATCTATCCCACTTACATTCCTCTGGTTTGCAACCCAGCTCTTTGAAGGTTCATTTGGCAGCTGTCTCTGCTTACCTCTGTGCTGAGGCAAGGTAACCTTAGCTTCGGATCCTGTCTTTAAAAGATTCTTCAAAGGTCTGAACCATCTACATCCCTGTCATAGGGCAGCAGTGCCAGCTTGGGATTTGAATGTGTGTATAACGAAACTCATGGGCCCCCCCTTTGAACCCATGGCTACAGCTCATCTTAAATATGTCACTTGGAAAACAGTTTTCCTCGTGGCAATGACTTCTGCAAGAAGGATTAGTGAGCTTCAGGCTCTCTGTATAGATCAGGACTATATCTCCTTTCATAGGGATAAGGTAGTCCTTAGGACAAACAGAAAATTTCTTCCCAAAGTAGTCTCAGACTTCCACTTAAACCAGTCTGTCACTCTCCCTATCTTTTTCACTGATCACGCTACCTCTAGTGAAAGAAGACTTCACAGTCTGGATGTTAAAAGGGCTCTCAGTTACTATATGACTGCCACAAAAGGCCACAGACAAGATGAAAACAGCTGTTCCTGACCTATGGGGATCTGGGAAAAGGTAATCCAGCCTCTAAAAGGTCCATTTCTCGATGGATAGTCCAGTATATCCAGTTCTGTTACGTAAGGAGCACCCATGAGAAATGAGGGCCCATTCCACGAGAGGGACAGCTGTTACCTTAGCAGCTGCTGGAGATGTTCCATTACTGGACATTTGTAAAGCAGCCACCTGGAAGACAGTACACACCTTTACAAAGCATTACAATCTAGATATTCTGTCTAGGTGTGATGCTAGGTGTGGCACAGCAGTCCTGCAAAGTCTGTTTCCAAAGTAAGTTCTGTGCCCACCTCAAGTGATACTACTTGGTAGTCTGCATAAAGTTAAGAATAGTCTGAGCATTACTGGGGTTAGAAGAAGAAAAAAAATACTTACCATAGTAATCTTCTTTCTTCCCAGTAATGCTCAGATATTCATAACTTCCCTCCCTGTCTCCCCTTCCAGAACTTCAGCCTCTGCAGTCCGCATGCTGGTGCCGCCATTATTCACTATACACCCTTGGAGTGTTTTTACCTTGCACCTGTTAACAGTTTGAGTGAACAGGGTTCATTGTGTTTCTACCTTTTTTGGTATTTCTCTGGCATTTTATTTTAACCTTGTTAAATTATTGATCTCCCCAGTTAGAATTTTATTTTTTCAAATTTATATTTATTGGGAAAACCCCAATTTTAACAATAAAATTATAGTACTATACTACGCTGGGCCTACTTTCCAGGCTCCTTTATAAAATCTGAAGAGGTTTAGAACACAGGCAGTTAGAGGCAGTGTTTGAAAGATGCTCTCGTGCAAAGTGTTCCATCATTGCATGTGTTCTATCTCTCCGGGCAGTCCAACCCTCCAGGCTTACTGCATAAAGCTATGAATATCTGAGCATCACTGGGAAGAAAGAAGATTACTATGGTAAGTCATTTTTTCCTTATGCATGTTGGAACCGCTTTTGGACTATGTTAAATATTTGCACCCGTTTCGGGCTTTGCTGATGCTGGTATTGCTGCTGTTTTTACTTTGTAATGTGAGTACTGAATTGTGGATTAAATACGTACATCACCATAAGGAGTGCTAACCATTTTTCCAAGTTTTGGAAATGTGCTGAGAAATATATATATACACACACACACACACACTGTATATTATTGTTTGTTGTAATATACAATGTTTGTATATATGGGTTTATGTATATTTTGTTGGAAATGTTTCATTGCTGTATCTCCGCCTCCCCTTTCCCCCAGGTCAAAACTGGAAACAAACCCTGGCTCAGTGTGCCTTCCTGTTTAAACATTTTAAATAGATAAAGTCCAGTTCAGATAAGCAAAGGCTCCATAGTCTGAATGTTAAGAGGGTACTCGGTTACTATCTAAATCGTACTAAAGACCTCATGTCTTCCCACTCACAGTTGTTCCCTACATATGGTGACGTGGGTAGGGGCAGGCCAACCTCTAAGAAGACTGTTGTTCACTGGATAGTCTCCAGTAAAATAAAGCTGGCAGTCAGTCAATCCAAGGCCTCAGGGCTCACTCCAGTCATAGTACTGCTGCCTCTGTGGCAACTGCAGAGGATATTCCCTTGTTAGAAATTTGTAAAGCAGCTACCTGGAAAACTAGAGTACACACCTCTAAAAAGCACTATTGTCTGGACATGCAGTCCAGAAGAGATGCTAGGTGTGGCACTACTGTCTTACAGAACCTTTACCCAAAATATGTACCCGGTGTAGTCTTCATACTTTAAGTATAGTGAACAATTCCTGGGGTTTGAAGACAAAATTACTTCCATAGTAGCATCGTTTCTTCCAAGGGATCCCTCACTGTGCTTAAATCTCCCACCCTGCCTCACCTTCCAGAACCTGGAAAGGTTCTACAAGAATCAGTGTTTTTGTTCAGTATTCACTTGCTTGAGCATTATCCACAATCAGTTTTTGTTGTAGTTTTTATCTTAGTTTGCAATAGCTTTGCCTGGAAGGCCAAACTTATGATCTTACTTCGAGTGGGAACTCTTGCAGCAGGCTATTACCATAAGGACTATGCCACCAGGCACTAGGACCCCATGGAAACCTTCTAGCTAGCAGTCTTCAGCGGGGACCGCCCCCGACGCCTGCTCCGCCCTAACTACTGCCAATAGTGTACTGGTACGGTCCCCAGACCCACCTCAGTTCTTTTCCTGCCGCAAACCCATCTTCTTCGGCTATTTAGTTGCCTTCTAGAACTAAACTAGTGTTTTCAGCAAATTTGGAGTATAGTTTATTATTTTTTTCAAAGAAAAGTCTGCTTTTCTTTAGCCTTAATATCTTTCTGCATGTCTTCTTCGTCATCGTCAATTTCTTCTACCTAGAAGAAGAGGACCAAGTGTGATTGTCAGATCCTGGCCAAGGACAAGCATGAGACCAGTGTCTTCTGCCTGGGGCCCGACCACAACACCAAGGCCTGTTCCATCTGCAGCGGCTTTACCGGCCGGACTTGCATCCACCGCCTTAAGGAACTAAAGGAACACATTTTAGAGCAGCAGCTGGCGGTCATGCAGAGCTCACCAGCCGAGAAGTCTGCCTCTTCTTCTCATTCATCAAAGCACAAGGAAAAGAAAAAGGATCCAGACCAGCGTAAGTCCCGTAAGAAGGATCGGGGTAGGTCTAAGCGGCTTTCATGCTCGTGGTCCCTGCACCGCAAAAAGACATCCTTGGGCTCTAACTCCGGGGGGCTTGGAGCATTCCTCCCACCACTCTCGACACTCTTCTGGGCAGCAAGACTTCTCCACTCCCACCAAAACTCAGACATCAGGGAGTGGAATGTAGGGCTTGGGCTCTTCTACCCTGCAGGCGAAGACCACACCCATGTGGTCTTCCTCCACCTAAAGAATCAGGACTGCCTCCTCAGCTACCGCAGGGACCTGGGTTCTGTCACGCAGGGTCCTGGCGTCGGTCTCCTGGGGCTCTGGATAAGACTGAAGAGCACTGGGGTAAGGAGCTGTCTCCAAACTGACCTTGGCTCGCCACACCTCAGTTTCTCAGACACCTATGTCCAAACTGACGATGGTCCACAAAGCAGACAGCTCCAGGCCGTCGATAGTACCGGCCAAGGGATGTATGTCGGATAAGGTATCTCTGGACCTCACTTGTTCACCGATCCAAGGGCCTTCTACAGCCGACGATCAGGAGGACTGGTCTACTCCCTCCCCAGGGATCATCCTGATCTCACTTCTTCTCCTGTCGCTCCACCCATGCTGGACGATCAAACACCTCTCTTCCCAGTGGGCACTGTGGTTCCCCAGTTTTCTAAAGCGGAAGTGATGGAAATTTTCTAATTCTGGAGGAGCCAGGTGAAGCAGGATGTCCTTCCCCCACTGCCGGACGCTGATACGGATAGGGGCCAGAGCTGGGGAGACAAACCACCCTCACCTGCTACAACATCTTAAGTCCCGTTTGCACAGTCCTACTGACTCCAGTGGCAGGACTTTGCACAGGGAATGGCATCACCAACACCACTCCCATTCGCCGAACACTTACTGACGTAGGTCCTCTAGCCATAGGCAGTCAGGCAGCAGACATTGGTCGGATAGCCGTTGTTGTCACTCCACAATCCGTCGCTGGTCCTCTAGTGGGTGACGTTCATATGAAGGGCGCAGGTCTTCTTCAGGTTCTAGATCTGCTTCCCCCTCTTTTAGGGATCCCTGTTCGGACTCTTAATGCATCAGGTTCCGACCGTTCTCCTTCAAGAGAAAGCCATGCATCGCCAGAGGAGGAGGACACCCTTAGATCACCTTCTGATGATCCTACCTTTATGGATGTCATGAGGCATATCTAGACCTCCAACTAATGGGATACGGAGGATCTGGACCCAGAGCACCGAAGGTTGGCCAGGTACCTGAGGCAGAAAGAGCCAAAGCCCTTGGTCATTCCTCCTTTAGTGGATACGTTCCAGGACCTTACCTGGAAGCATCCCTCCACCACTCCGGTGGTCTCTAAGAAGTCAGGTAGGCTGTACCGGGCACCAAGGGATGAGCCTTTCCTGGCAGAACACCCTCAGGCAGACTCAATGGTTATCACAGCTGCTCATGATGAGTTGAAGATGCCGAAACACCTCGGTTCGCAACCTCTCGACACAGAGTCCAGATTTCTAGACCAGGTGGGCAAAAAAATGTATTCTGCCTCCACCTGTTCTAGTACATCGTTGAAATTTCTCACACATATAGTCCAGTACCAGAATGCGATGTGGGAGAAAGTATTAGAGGTTGCTCAGGCCTTGCCAGACTCGGCTCAGAAAACCGAGCTTCTGGATATCCTTAAATTGGGATCAGATGTAGGCACTAATGTCCTGAGGGCCTCGTACGACACTGCAGATATGGCTTCTAGGGCAGCGGCAGCCAGCGTTTGACTTAGGTGCCACGCTTGACTCAGAGTCTCTGGATTCTCACAGGATCTGCAGTCTGGTATCCTGGATCTTCCCTTCCAGGGTTCCGTTCTTTTTGGGGAGGAGATGGAGAAACTGATCTCCCATCTCTAGGAGTCTGAGAAATCTATCTAGTCCGTCTGAAAAATATACAAGGGGGACCAGAAGCCCTTTCGGAAGCCCTCAGGGCAAAATGCCCGCAACCAGTTCCAGCAGAGGGGAGTCTTCCAAGAGGAAAGCACCAACCCAAACTCCTGGGAGCTCTGCCTCCAGAGACCCTGAGCCCTCCCAGCCCTCTCTGCTTGTTCCTGGGTCCGCCCAGTGACTCAATATCTGCCTCCCCTCCTCCGGCACAGGCTATGGGGAGAGTCTGTAGGGGTCACTTCTCCCTCTACCTAGGGGGATGGAAAAACATCACCACTGACCTCTTGATGTTGGACCTGATTAGGAGAGGACATACTCTAGAGCTCCTTCAGATCCTTCCGAACAAGGCACCAGGGTCCTTTATTTTTCCTCCTTCTCTCATGCCTCTTATAGAAGGAGAGATCCAGAACCTTCTGCAGAAGTGGGCAATAGAGCCGGTCCCCCTGGAGCAACAGGGGCAGGGCTGTTACTCTCATTTCTTCCTGATCCCAAAAAAGAGTGGAGATCTTCATCCCATTCTGGACCTCAGCTCTCTAAACCACTTTATAGAGCATACGCAGTTCAGGATGGTCACACTTCCAGGCCTCATTCCCCTCTTCTACCAAGGGGACTGGCTCTGCTCCCTGGACATGCAGGACGACTGCCTGCACAAAAGGATCTTTCTTCCCCATCGGAAGTTTCTGATGTTCCACTTTTGGGGAAGCCATTACCAGTTCCGAACCTTACAGTTCGGCCTCTCCTCTGTGCCTCGAGTCTTCACCAAATGCCTAACAGTGGTGGCTGCAACTTTTCACCGCCAGGGCCATTACGTCTTCCCCTACCTAGATGACTGGCTTCTGGCAGCTCCTTCTAGAGTTCAACTCCTTTACATTCTCTGAGAAACCATTACACTCTTCCAAGAGTTGGGGATCACCCTGAACCTTCCCATGGCCCAGTCAGTGACTCCTTTTCATCGGAGCGGTCCTGGACACGGTTCAGGGCATGACCTTTCTCCCAGAAGACAGGGAAGATCGCCTAAGGAGTTTGTCCCGAGCTGTGTATATGGTTCCCTATGTCCCAGCCAGGACCTTCCTCAGACTTCTGGGGCACATGGCAGTGGCCATTCCTACAGTTCCCTTGGCCCACCTCCACATGAGGGTTCCCCAGTGGACACTCAGGGTGCAATGGGACCAGAGGTCAGATGACCTAGACCAACTAGTCAGGATCTCCGACCCAGTCTGAAGGATTGTTTCCTGGTGGCTAGACCCATCCAACCTGGTATGAGTGGTCCCCTTCCGGCAGGAGCCCCTGAGGAGGATGTTGACTGCAGACGCTTCTGGTCTCACTTTAGGTGCTCATCTGGAGAACAGACAGACCCAGGGGACCTGATCTCCAAACGTCTTACAGGCTTTTCAGTAAGACCTTTCACCAGGTCCTCTTCTCATCCAGATGGACTGCATGTCAGTAGTGTTTTACGTCAACAAGCAAGGCGGCACACATTCTTATCCCATTTGCAGAGAGGTGATGGAGTTCTGGTATTGGGCCCCTGGAACACCATTTAGATCTTACCTCTATGTTGCAGGCATCCAAAACATCTTGGCCGACAGCCTAAGCTGGTCTTGGTCCAAGGCTCACGAGTGGGAACTCCTTCAGTCAGTAACAGATCAACTATTTGACAGATTGGGCCGTCCAGAGTTGGACCTCTTTGCATCTCCACTGAACACCAAACTGCCCAGTTTCTGCTTGCTAGAGCCCACGCCTGGTGTTTTTTGGCCAGATGCTTTGTCCCTCTGTTGGACAGGGATGTTTCTGTACACCTTCCCTCCCTTTCCCATTCTCCAGAGGGTTCACCTGAAGTTGCAGGCTGAAGAAGCAGAGATGATCCTCATCACTCCCTATTGACCACGGTAGATTTGGTTCCCACTACTTCAGCAGCTGGCAGTGGAGTCTCCAGTACAGCTGCTGCTGAGCTCGCACTTGCTATCACAGGATCAGGACACCCTTTTCCACCCGGACCTCAAATCCCTACATCTTCATGCATGGCTCCTGCAGACTTAGTTAAGTCTAGGTATGGGGTTTCCCAGGAGGTGGCAGATGTTCTTGTCGCATGAGGAAGCCCTCAACTACATCCACTTATGCCATGAAGTAGAAAAGATTTTGTCTTTGGGCTTCACCCGCATCACTTGGACACAGTTACTTGTCCAGCGAACTCTTGTCTTAGAGTATCTCCTGTCCTTATCAAATGAAGGCTTGTGCTACATCTCCATTAAGATGCATCTTTCTGCGATTTCTGCTTTCCACATACCTCTGGGCGGGGTGGGTAACCCTCGCCCAGCTGGACATGTCCCGCACTTTTTTGCGGGGCATACTATACATTAAGTCGCCCATCAGAGACCTGTACCATCCTGGAATCTCCTCTTTATGCTCAAAAAACTTACAAGTCCCCTGTTTGAGCCTGCCGCGGACGGCGAGCTTCGCTTCCTTTTTTGGAAAGCATTATTTTTAGTTGCTATTACTTCTGCATGGAGTGTTTCTGAGCTTCAGGCCCTGATGTGTAAGGAGCCTTATTTAGTTTTGCATAAGGACAGGGTGTCCTTACATACTGCTAACCCTAAGTTCTTACCCAAGGTAGTGTCCGAGCTCACACTAAATCAGGACGTTAACCTACAAGTGTACTACCCTAATCACTTGAACCGAGGGGAAGCACTCCTGCATACTTTGGATGTCCACGGGGGTGCTGCACTATTATCTTAACTGTACTGCTCTGCACCATGAGACACACCAGTTGTTTGCGGCCTTCGTGCCCTGCGGTCAAGGTGCTTCAATGTCAAAGCAGACCTTATCTAAGTGGCTGGTAAATTGCATTGTCTTCTGCTACGACAAATGCAGCAAACCTCCTCAGGGCTCAGTAAGGGGTCATCCACCTGGGGAGTGGCTACTTCCTTTGCATCGATGCGTAATATCTTGATAGCAGACTATTTTTTTTAAAGTGTTTATGGGTTTTTCCGGGTTTTCTCCTGTCCCCCCCCCCCCGGGGGGGCCTGGCACATGGCCGTACATGCCCATGGAGGTGCTATCGTTGAGGCACAGGTCAGGAAGCATAAGGAAAACCAGGAGCAGTTGTAGAATTCACCAAATATATTTATTTATAGTAGTAGTAACATTACAAAAAACTTGTTCATGATAACTGTGTACAGAGGAGAAATGACATATTTTTTTTCTTTCAGTCTCTGTGTCCCTTTTTCTTCTAATCTCTCTTGCAGTTGCAGCTTAGCTCCTTTATAAGTCTTTTCAACTCCCAATTTAAACAAACACCTTGTCCTTGCAAATATCAGGCAGGAGCTGCTAGAATACAGAGTGCTTCTTATGTTGAGGCCCCCCTTTTGCACAGCTTTTGCAAAAGGCTTAAAATTGAACTCTGGTAACCTCTGAGTTTTCCAATAGCTTTTGCAATTACCTTAAAATATAATTATATATATTTCAAAAGTAACACTTTATGTTTTCCAAACACAAGAGATCCCAGTATAAGTTACATTTCCATATAATGATTTGCACATATTTTTATATCAGCAGATCTGCATATGCAAGGGAGGAAAAACAGACAACAAGGGAGGGCTAAGGGACAGTGAGAGGCAAAGAACTGCGAGCCTGTCTGGTTGAGCAAGTCCGAAGTCTCACAGGAAAATTTGGTTGCGCAGCCAGACAGAGGAGAGACAGAAAAGGAAAGACCCTTGCATTTAAATACTTTCTCCATAACAAATGGGATGGTCCTATTCTACGATGTCACAGGCGCGCAGACACCAGAAGCTAGCTCAGCCTTCCTCCCACCCTATGAGCCACCCCTGCGCCTATATTTACCCCACTGAGCCTCCACCTGGTGGGGACAGGACTACGGGAGGGGCGACAACCCAGTATACCGACGCCGTAGCGATGCCCTGACCATGAAGGCCATCACAGCGACAGGAGTTAGGCAAAATCTGCACGTCGCTGTGATGGTCTCTGCCACACACTGAGGCTGCCACACAGGGTGTATGCCCCTCCCCGGTTGAACTCCAACGAAGGTAGAATCCTAGAGACCGGGGGATATGAGGGGTTCAGGGGGCAGGCCCCCGATGGAGCTATGGAGGCATCCCTGACACTGCATTGCCGACACTCGGCACTGCGGCTGTCGCTGTTGGGGTTGTCTCCTGGGTAGTGTCGCTGCGGCATGGTAAAACCCGACAACCCACCCCCAGGAGAGGAGAGTACCCTGACGGCTCGCTCAATCCCGCTCCCCCCACACTTCCCCCATGACGACATCCCGATGACCTGAGGTCGTTTCTGAACCTGGGTCAGCGGCGTAGTGCGAGGTAAGGTGTCCAGCACCTCAACCCTTAGCGCCACTGGTCTGACTACGATAGCGGACATTTGCGCAAGGGCTTCCTGGAGCTCAGTGCACACCTTTATCAAGCACTACAGCTTGGATATTGCCTCTAGGAGAAGGGCAGGTTTTGGCCTGGCAGTCCTTTAAGGCCTCCTATCCTAATGCCTTCTTATGACTATTGCACTTCAGCCTCCTTCCGCACCTGTTCCAGTCCTTTCCTGGGACTGCTTGGGACTCTGTCCTTATGGTAATAGCCTGATGCAAGAGCTCCCAGTCGAAGTAAGATGGTACAGTTACATAAGAACTTACGTTAACAGTAGATCTTCAAGAGGAGCTCTTACAGCAGGCGCTCCTTCCCCCTGGTGAGTCTCTGCATCTTTTTATGGCAAGCTTCTACCCAGTCCGCCTGTCGAGTTTTCTAACGGGTGAACTGATGTGGTGCTGGGTACCGCCTCTTGATATACCATTGGCTGGCGTCTGTCCCAACTGAATACTGCTAGCTAGAAGGTTTCTGTGGGGTCGTAGTGCCTGGCGGCATAGTCCTTATGCTAATAGCCTCTTGCAAGATCTCCTCTTGGAGATCTTCTGTTATGGTAAGTTCTTATCTAACTGTACTTTGCTTATTTAGTTTTTTTTTTTTTTTGTTAATCCTTTTTTTCCCTGGCACTGGTCTGCCTTACCTTTTCTCGTCCTGGCATCCCCTTAGGTCTTATAGCCGTCATCCCGAGGACCCCTCAGCTCCCATTTGTGCCCTGCTTCTACCCCTGCGGCACCCCCCGTGGCAGGGCGCGGTGGAGACCCACCCCATGCCTCCACCAGGACAGGATCCAGTATTGCCAGGCGTACCCTTGGAGCCAGGCAGCTCCCTCATAGAGCGGCCATCATGCCGCCCGCGACTTCTGCCTTTTTTCCTGTTATAGTTCCCCTTTGGCGTTTTAAGCGTGCAATAGCCTTAAGGGACAGGAGCGCGCACGCTACTGCACGCACTCCTTCCCGGTGTCGGGCCCCAGCTTTTCCCCTCAGACTGCCTGTGCCACTTCATCGCCCCCAGCCATCGCTAAAGGCCACCAGTGCACCAATTGCAGCACACCCCCCTCCCTGGAGAAGGAGGGCAGTCCAACGGACACTCGAGCCTTCTCCCCTGCCGACCCCCGATGACCCGGGCTCATTCCTGAACCCGGGTTGCTGGCATGTCGTGAGTTGTGGCATCCAGCGCCTCAACCCTCAGTGTCACTGGGCAGGCTTTTATTTAATATTTTTTCAGTTTACGTATAGTGCAGGATGGGCTAGTAGGATTAGTGGCTATTATCCTATAGGCTCTTGAAATAAATCTGATGTTTAACTACAGAATGCAGTGCCAGTTCGAGGCGGTGGTTTGAATTTCATTCCAAGTTCCATAATTTACATACATTACACTCTCTCTCCGGGGCAGCTCAACCTACCAGGCTAATTACATATGTTAAGGATAGTGAGGGATTCCCTTGGAAGAAACAATATTACTATGGTAATTTTTTTCTTACATAACTTACACTTCTACTAATAGTTTTCATTTCACACCCACACAAATTACCCAGTCTCCCCTGGCTAGTCTTGCTTTGGATTCCTGTTCCAGCATACAAATCTAAGTGCAAAGGAGAGGAAGGACCAGATGGTCGGATAGGAGGAGTCCCTATAGTGCCGCTGCCAAGACTACCTTAACCAGACTGGACATCCTGTTCCACTCCTCTCATTTCACCCTTGACTGTCCCCCCAGCACACACCACTGCTCCCTCTGTCAGAACTTACACCTCCCCTCCCTGCAGGATAGGAGGCTGTCTCATTGTGCCAGGCTCACGGCCAAGTTCTGGACCCAGTCACTGCCCCTGTACCTCTCTAGTGCCTGTCTGCACCTCCCCCACCTTCGCACTCCCTCAGAAATACTGACACCCATTCTTTGAGCATCCCACATATAGCCACCACTTCAGGACAGGCTGCATTCTCATATCGTATGCCCAAACTATGGAATTCTCTCCCACTGGCCATTCGGCAAGCCAACTGTGCCAGCCATCTCAACTCCCTCCTCAAAGCCCATTTTTTCTCCTCATGTGCATGCACCTAGACTTCATACTCAGTACCACAGCGAGTCAAGGACCCTAAGCAGGAACGGTAGTCACCGCAAACGGGGCAGTGCCAGCCTTGGCCTGGCTGCTAATCTGACTGTCTCACTCTTACTCCATCTGGCTAATCCCAACTGCCCATGTGTAGGCTAGGTTAGGAATCAATTCCTGAGTATCTCTACAAAATGTGCTGTACCTTAACTTTTACTGTTGTGTTTGCATACTGTTGCTTTATATCCTATGTAACTCCACTGCTGTCTTGCCAGGCTGTACCTCCAACTATCCATTTCGACAATTTATAAACTGTCTGTATCTAATTTCACCTGTATTATTGTTCACAATATGTTCTGTACTTATGCATTGCTGTTTGTACTCATATTATCAATGTATTTATAATCTATGTTGACTCCCTTGCTCCCCACTCCCCAGGTCGCATCTGGAATCGAACAGTAGTCTGCTCAGTATGTTCACCTGTTAAAACATTTAAATAAATAAATAACCTTTGTTTCGAGGGACGTGGATATGGTGTACTGATCCACACATACTAGTAGTGTCCTTTCCCTTTTAAGAGTTGCTGGAAAGTCTTCAAGCTGGCTCCTCCCACCCACTCAGGTGGTATAACCCTCAGCTCCGCCCCATGATGCCATATCTTCCTTTCTTCTGGAAGAAGTAGGTTCTGTTCTTACCGCTCCCGCGTTTAGTAGGTCCTAGCACTAAAATCTTTGGATTTACTTCCAAAAATGTTAAAACTCTTTCAGGTTTCGTCTTCAGTTCGATCACTAATCGCGACTGCTATGGATGAAAAATCCTTGCCCGGATTTTGCCATTGCCTGTGCGGGCAGAAGAAGTCTCATATCAACCCCACGCCTCGTGCCTCTACTGCCTGGGCCATGAACATGATACCAAGGCCTGCAACATTTGCTGGTCATTTCAAGCGATGGTCCTTCAGGACTGCCTCACCCCTTTGGAGCTGGGCGGCCCAGAAAAACATCATCTGCTGGTCAGCTCCAGGGATGCCCATTGGGTGGTGTCCGTGGCTACGGGGTTCACCGTGCAGTTGGAACAACTTATGGCCTTCAAGGAGGTGGCAGTTCGGGCTGCTGCACAGTCCTTCTCGACTTCTGCCTTTGTTCTGCTCAAATTGAGCTCCATGTATTCAGTCTCCTTTAAGGGGCTGTGCTAGTCCCTCCCGACTAAAGAGTATGGCCCTTCTTGGTCACACAGCTCCCGCTCTTGCAAGAAGGAGTCGAAGGAAGAAAAGGAGAAGGCTCACCATCGACATTCCTGGGACCGGGAGCGTTCTCAGTCTCAGGACTCGCAGGTTTTGACCTCAGGCTTCACAGAAACTCCGTCGGGCTAGTTGGTCGAGACACCATCCGACAATGTAGCAGAGATATTTCTTGATCTTGTCGACCGGTTGTCATCGGAAGAGGCCAAGAACTCTCTGTTCAGGACTCCGGTTCTTCTGGTACCCACTAAAGGGGCAGCTCAACCCGCTGAGCCGAACCCTCCGGTCACCAACCCAGACCAAGAGGAGCTGTGGCTCTCCCTGGCTTCCTCCAGGATCCCCCGTCGTCACCCTCGATGGTCGAGATTGAGGTCTCAGTCTTCATCATCCAGTGGTTCGAGCCGATACCGCTGTCATCGGTGATCCTGCTTTTGATGCCATGCTATGCTATTTGTCTTCATCCTCCTTGGATGAGGAGAGGCTTCGGCGCAACTTGCATCAACGCTACAAAGACTTCATGTGGCAACAGTTGGTGTTGGCCTGTCCGAAGCCGATCCCGGCTTCCATGCTGGCCATAACTTAGCTGTTGGGGCCGACACCGTTGCCCCGGTGGGGCCGGTCGAGACCATTCCTCCCCCAGCGTAGCCAGTCGAGCCCGTCTCAGTTCGGTCAAAGCTGGCCTCTCCACTGATCGTGGTGGAGTTGCCACTCAAACAGCCACAGACCGGTGCTCTGATTAAGGAGTCTCAGCTGGCCAAGGGGCTCCCTTATCAGCTGTCAGTCATTCTCACTCCTGACCATCTGCGGTGGGTTCAGAGTGACTTGGGCGGTTGGCCACTTTATGCGGACTCTTCTGAGTCCAAGGATTCCTCACTACACACCCGTCCGGTCGACATGGAGTCTGTGGGATCTCTCAGCAGAGGAAGGGCCCCCTTCCTTCATGGGCATCCTCCGCCTCATCTCTTGACTCCACGGGGATGAAACTGGAGCCTGTCCAGAAACAGGCTTGCTATCTCCTCACAGAGATTCTGGACAAAGGGGACTATCCGATGGAGGCTTTCCCAGTGGCTGAGGCCATTGTTGGCCCTGCCCTGCAGCTTGGTGGCACCCCGCTTCCTGCCCTGCGCCCTCAGCTCGGATGGCCTGTAAGTACGCGGTGTCCACTGGTACCCTCCTGGCGTTCATGGAGCACCTCTCAGCCAAGAGGTTGGTGGCCAACTCCATGTTTTGGTGCTTGAGCACTACCGGGGACGTCGACAAGCCACAGGACAAGGAATCCAAGAAATTGGACCGTGCGGCTAAAAAGGTCTATGCTGCATCCTCACTTGGCCTTCGCCGGGCAAGCTTGGCCGTCATGATGGCAGACTTCTCCCATGCTCTCGTGGGCTGTTTGGATGACGTCATTCCTCACCTCCCAGCGGACCTCCAAACCATGGTCAAGTAGGTCCGAGACCAGGGTCAGCCTGTGGCTAAGCAGCAACTTAAAATGGCTCTGGATATTGGGGATTCCTGTGCCTGCTCGGTGGCGGCCGCAGTTGCCATGCGCCATAGGGCTTGGCTGCGGATCTCGACCTTCACGACAGACACTCAGCACAAGCTGGCGGATGTTCTGTTGTTAGGCACCGACCTGTTTGGGCCCGGTGTAGAGGGTCACCTCCATCATATCAAGAAGTCCAATGCCACCTTGGACTCCGTTACATCCACCCAGAAGGATCCAGAGTGCTCTAAGCAGCAGAGGTGAAAGCCCTTTCGATCCTCCACTCCTGCAGCAAAACCAACCCAGCATCAGTCTGGTGAGCAGGCTCAGTCCTGGCGACCTAGGCACAAGTGCATGCCTTGGTGGTCCATAAGCCCGGAAGGAAGGGACCCAGTGGCTCCTCAGCCGGATTCTTCTCCTCCAAGCCTGCTCAATGATGGGATGGGGGGTACCACCGTCATGCCCGTCACACTATCCCTGGGTCCTCCCATGGGGGGTGGCTCCGCCATTTTCTTTCCACCTGCCGAACACAGACCCCATGGGAGGACTTGGTATCTGCAGACACTCGGTTGGCTATTCGAGATGATATAGCCCAGCTCCTCCACACGGAGGTCATGGTCAAGAACGGATCCTCTGGAACACCCAGGATTTGGCTCCAAATACTTCCTGGTGCCAAAGCGGATGTGGGTGGGGGGCTGGCACCCCATTCTAGATCTGCGACCTGAACCAATTCCTCAGGTCCTGCACCCTCAGGATGGTAGCTGTCTACCATCTCTCAAGCAAGACATGTGATTTTGCTCCCTGGATCTTCAGGACGTGTTCTTTCACGTCCTGATCCATTCGTCCCACCGAAGGTTCCTCCACTTCCGACCTGAGGGAACCCTCTACGAGTTCTAGGCCATGTAATTCGGCCTCTCCTCAGCCCCAAGGGGCTTCACCAAATACTTAGCTGTGGTGGCAGCTTATCTGAGGTGCCGATGAGTCCGGGTGTACCCCTACCTGGACGACTGACTGATTGCAGGTCCCTCCAGGTAGGAGGTGGAGTGGTCCAGGGACCTTGCCCTCCAGACCTGCATTGAACTTGGCCTCCTGGTCAACAAGACCAGGTTGGAACTTGTGCCCTCGCAGGTGATCAACCTCATCTGGGCTGAGCTCAACTCTTGCCGAGCCATAGCCCGGAGGTGGAGCGGTCCACGTACCTGGCTCTCCAGACCTGCGTTGAAGTTGGCCTCCTGGTCAACGAGGCCAGGTTGGAACTTGTGCCCTCGCAGGTGATCAGCCTCATCTGGGCTGAGCTCAACTCTTGCTGAGCCATAGCCTGGCTCCCGTCAGCCAGGGTGGAGGTTCTCTCCTCCTTTGCCCGATTAGTTCTGGTTGAGCACTTGCCCGCTGCCCGGGACTTCCTGCACCTTCTGGGTAACATGGTGCCCTGCTCCAGCATGGTCCAATGGGCCTGTTGGCATATGTGCTCCCTGCAGTGGGAGCTGGCTAGCCAATGGTCTCAGCGCAAAGGTCACTTCGACCAGCTGGTTACTGTAACCCAGAAGATTTGTGACGCCCTCCATTGGTGGCTAGTCCCAGAGCATCTGCATGAAGGGATCACAGTTTCCTGTCCCATGCTGATGCCTCTCTCACAGGCTGGGGTACCCATCTGGGGGAACACAGAGTCCACAGGCTCTGGACCACCAAGGAGTCCCTATGCCACATCAACCTGCTGGAACTCCAAGCAGTTCGACTGGCGCTGACTGCATTCACTTCGTATGTTTGGGATCAAGTGGTCCAAGTCCAGATAGACAACACCATGTCTATGTACTACCTCAACAAGCAGGACAGGACGCACTCTCTGCCTTCGTGCAAGGAAGCTCCCTGCGTATGGACCCTTATGTGCAGCCTGGGGGCGGATCTCCTAGCCATCCATATGGCAGGAGCCTCCAGTCCGCTGGTGGATGCTCTCAGCCTGGTAGGCGAGGCATCTCACAAGTGGTCTCTTCATTCGAGGTAGCCCACAGCCTGTTCTCCCAGTGGGGCACCCCTCAGCTGAACCTGTTTGCCTCCAGGGAGAATGCAGAGCTGAGGCTGTTCTGTGCCCGCCCCCTTCAGCAGGGCTCACTGCAGGGGGATGCCTTCTTGAGGCCTTGGACCCCTGGCCTCTTCTATGCCTTCCCTCCATTTACCTTGATCCACAAGGTGCTGCTCCTGGTCAGGAAGGACAAGGCGCTGGTGATCCTGGTGGCTCCGGACTGGCCACGCCAGTTTTGGTAGCCCGATCTCCTCAGCCTCAGCAGCAGGCTCCCAAGGCGTCTTCCACTCCACTCGGCCCTGCTTTCCATCAGTCAGGGGAAGGTACTCCACCCAGACCATCAATCCCTGCACCTGACAGGCTGGTTCCTGAGCGGCTAGAGTTCCATGTTTTGGATGCATTGATCTCTTCTGTAGTTTGGGGGGGGGAGGGAGTTTCCTGGAGGGCTAAGGGCTCATTCCACCCGCCATACTGCTGTACCGGTGGCTGCTCCTAGGGACGTCCCTATCCAGAAAATCTGCAGTGCTGCTTCCTGGAAGTCAACACATACCTTCATTTCTCATTACCACATTGACCTCAAGTCACACCGGGATGCTGGTTTTGGGGCCTCAGTTCTCTAATCTTTTCCTAAGTAGGGGGTGTGTGCCTTGCCTCCCTCCTTCTGGAGAACTGCTAGGAGTCTGCCAGAATGTGTGGATAAGTACACCATATCGACGTCCCTGGAAACACAGGTTACTCACCTGTAACAGTAGTTCTATTAGTGGTATATGGTGTACATTCACACGGACCCACCCAACCTCCCTGGCTCAGGTGCGAACCAGTGCTTCCAACAGGCAAGATCTGGTGGCGTGGGGTGGAGCCAAGGGTTATACCACCTGGGTGCGTGTGAGGAGCCAGCTTGAAGACTTTCCGGCAACTCTTAAAGGGGAAAGGACACTGCCAGTACATGTGGATATACACTATATACCACTCCTAGAACTACTATTACAGGTGAGTAACCTGTGTATTTTCACCACGTCTTATTCATCACTCCAGATGTAGAAATGCCTTTTACTAATAAGTTCTGTTCTGGGTGTTGTTTTTAGTGTGACTTTGCAAGTAGAAAGCTTCAACTTTCTGTTGAGAAAGCCATTGAGAAATCTATGAAGGCATCTGCTCAACACACTGGAAAGATTAATGACATCCCTGCAGCTAAAAGGCAAGTACATTTTATACCTCCAACATGCATATTTCTGTTTTACTTGCTGTATTGCTGTAGGTAATGGGAATCAGATTATTGGATAATTGGCCATGCATTCAGGAGAAAATGGGACAGTGGTAAGGGTGATGGACTGAGAGGTATTTCAAAGCTCATGTCACAACTCCATGGCCCTTTCCTACAACCAGCTCACCCCTTTGTTACTTACAGCAGTAGCCCATAGAGCTGTGGTGCTCTGATGAAGGTGTGAGGTTATTACCGAGAAACATTAGCTGGTGCATGCAAGCTTGTTTAGACACGTCCATCTAGTGCACCCTTTTATTAACGTGGGTACTTGGAGAATATGCAGGATTATATATATACAAAAAAAAAAGTAAATGTAGCAAATTGTTTTATGAATGAACTGATGGTTGATTAAATCATGGTTTCTATTTGGCATCCAGTAAAGCTACTTCAGTTTAAGGACCAACCTGTTGGTTTTTCGTTAATTAATTTAAAGGCTGAATTGCTTAGAGTGCTGGTGTACATGGTCATGGGTTATATCGACAAAAGTGACTGTAGTTTGTTCCTAATTTTCTCACTCAGCCCCAAGTCCTCCTTGAGGATGCTTAGCCTACATGGATTGATTTGCATGCAAAATCTAGATTTTATCTGTGTCAGTCTTCATCATTCATCACCTTTGGGTACTGGCCGGAGGTCATGACCCTGCGGGAGCTTTTTTGATGGGCGGAGTCGACGCACCATCGGCGGTGCTCTCGAGGCCAACACACTGCGTAGCGCTCGCGGGTTGGCCGTTAGGTGTTGTCGACTCTGCCCTCCTGCCAGTTCTTCGTCTTCCGCTGTCGAGGTCACCTTATGGAAGCTCTGCTGTGTGAGAGGCCTGTTGTATATTTTGAAGCCTTCGACTCCGTTACGAGTCCATCAACTTAGTTCTCGAATTCTTCCTGTCGATTCAGTTTTGCTCCACTCGACGTCGCCTGAGGTTAAAGTAAGACTGTTCCTTTCTTTATTTTGTGACGTAGGGTCTTGTTTGTTGTTGTTTTTTCCGTAGGTCATGTCTCGGTCAGGGGGCAAGAAATCAGTGAAGACAGGATGGCCCCCCCCCCAATGCGTCGGTGCCCATGCGGCCGTAAGTATTCCATCACCGACCAACATGACCGTTGCCTCGCATGTCTTGGCCCGCTGCATGACATGGATTTGTGCAATGCCTGCTTCTTCATGGACCGTCGTGTCATCGAACAACGTCGCGTGGAAAACTTCGGAGATAGTGGCGCCATTGTCGGGCCAAGCCACATTTTTCGGCCTTTCCTCCGGGTCCCCTCCTGGTTCTATCGAACTGAGGAGGAGGGGCTTCTGCTTCTTGCAGCCTAGCCGTGGCAGAAACCCCTGGCGGTGCAGGAAGGCCCAGTCTGCCTTGGCAATCACCCCTTCGGAGGTGAAGGCTCCCCCGGTGTCATATTCTCGGCTCGGAAGGCCTGGGTCGGCACCGTCCTTGATGCCATCTGTTGGTGCCGTCTTGGGCCTCAGCGTCATTTGCGGCGCCATAGGCCTTGATGGTGCCATCGTTGGCGCCGTTACATCTCTTGACGCCGTTGCTGCCTTGGCTCTGTTCGCAGTGCTGATGGTGCTCGCGGTGCTGTGGGAGGTTCTACGGCACTGTCGCCAGCGATCTCGCTCTGGCGACATGCGCGGCACCGTGTTCGCTCTGGAGCGCTTGCGATCCGAGCAAAGCTGCGATGCCGTGAAGATACAGATCTCAACACCGAGAGCGTGGTCAGGGATGTCGTCAGTGCCGTGGGTCAGGACGGTGCCATGGGGGTTTCCGACCTCGGTGCCATTCATGGTGCCAAGAGCACGGTTGGAGCAGTCATTGGTGCTGTCTCTGGCCTCTGCGTCGCTTGTGGCGCCGTGGGTCAGGACAGCACCGTTACAAGCTCAAGCTCTGATGCTGCTGCCGTCATTGGAGCCGTGTCTTCTTCCAGTGCCATTCGTGGTGCGGCTGGGGACATCGGCGCTGACTCTGGTGCAGTCTCTAGATCTGGTGCCCTTTTCAGTTGGGATGGCAGCGGGCATCCACGCACTGTTTGGCACAGAACCTCGATCTACACCTCTTCGGAGGAGGAATCGGACTCTTGAGTCAGACAGGCAGTCTGACTCTTTGGAGTTGGCTGCTCACGTGGATACCTTGGTAGTGTCCTCGACATGCAGAAACCAGGCCCCCCCCCCCGAGGGACGGATAGTGGCTCCCGGGACCAGGGTCAGGGGTGCTGACCAGCAGGCAGTGGTGCAGGCCACCATTGCTCTGCAGCCTGGACTCAGAGGGTTTTCTGACTCCTCAGTGGTGGTACCCCCTCAAGTGGTGTGCCTGGATCGCCCAGCTTTGGGGCCGATCAGAGCACCCATGGGAGTGGAGGGTGCCGCTCCCTGGATAGCCCCTTCAGGGGCTGACCAGGGTTGCCAGCTGCCCAGGCTGGCTCTCTCGAGGAGGAGGGCACTTTCAGATTCTGAGGGGTCGAGGGGTATGGGCTCCATGCGGCAACTTTTTTCTGGAGCCCACCCGGGCTCTGGAAGAAGTTGTAGCACTGACCCTCGCTCTTCCCTTTCAGTTTCCTCGAGAGGGCCCCCTTCTTTTGAGGTAGGGGACCGTCCTTCTAGACATTCACGGCCCCGGTCACCTCACAGGGGGGATTTTTCAGGGCACAGCCTAGGCAGTTCCAGTCCGTTATAAGGGCCAGATACACATCCAGGATCACAGTAGCTCAGTAAGGAATGTTGATGCACATGGGTATAGACCGTACCCGAAAAGCCATTGCATATTGATGCTAACCTTCCCACTCTGTACTGGGGAATATCTTTACTCTATACTGCGTACTTGACTTCTGGGGGGGGCGCACAGTTATGGGTCGCTGACTTTTTGAGCGCTGGTGCATCCTTGTAGCCACTATGTTGCCCTATATGGATTCTCAGTCTCACTCCAATCTGTGTGCAGGACTGCTCTGTGTTTGGGACAACATGTTATATATATCTGGGGGACTCTCTTGGGCTACTGACTGTAAAATAAAGCAACATTTTCACAGTGAGTACCACTAGAAAATCCCATTTTCCTGCAGTTCTACTGCTGTGAAGGAACTGCTCCACAACTGGGCGATGATGTTTTCAGAGTTTGTCTCCTCCTCCCTTGCCCTATGTGGTTGTGCTGGTCTAACAACATTAATTTGACACATGCTTGTTACTAAAGACAGTTTTATGCTGAACAGATTTAAGGAATGCCTTAACATAGTGTGGATCACCTGGCAGGTATTTCCCCACACCTGACGAGTATTCCCCCAGTGGCATGTCTTTGTTTCTGCTGAAGAAGACAGACTCCCTGGATCCAGCCCTTGCATTCTTTAGCTTAGTTTAGCTCAGAAACTAGTTGCCCACCAGGTAATCCCAATGATGGAGAAATATTGACTGGAAATCTTAGGCAGAAGGTTGACCTGAAAGAGAAATATAAATGTATTAACTGAACATGTATGTAAAGGTCTACACCTGATATTGTAAACTACTGCATGTAATAAGATTTATTGTCCTGAATTCTGCAATAACATTTATAACGTCAAAAAAAACTAGTTTTTGATTTATTATTTCAGTCTTGATAATTACATAGAGACATAGAAGTTGTTGGCAGAGAAGGACCTCTTGGCCCACCTAGTCACTGCAGACCCTACTCATTCTTTGTCTCCCCCCCCCCCTTTTTTTTGCCTTATTTCTAAGGTCTCCTTGTGTCTATCCCATGCATGCTTGCAGTGTGCAAAATGCCTGTACCTCAGGTGCCCCAGGGCAGGCACTTTTGCTTCAGGACACCTACAGCTGTTAAGTGCCTGCCCCTTTGGGCACCTAAGGTATTTCTGTAGACTTCTGTTTTTTTGCCTGTTTCCAGAACTTGTTTTTCTTTTTTTTTTTTTTTCATTCCTGGGGAGGGAGTTGCCAGCCGAGCGCAGACGCAGAGCTGACATCTCTAGAGCCGATCACGAGTGAGCTCTCCTGGATGTGAGCTGACTGCCTGTTTGCTTCACCCGCAGAGGGGAGGAGCTTGGAGGAGTGTGCTGATGTACCGACCCACATTACAGCTGAGTGACACAGAGATCAGCCAGTCAAGTCTTCAGGGGTCCCTCCATCATGCTTGGAGGTGGGCTGCAGCACGAAGATGCACCAATAGGTGCCCTTTTGTGAACTAGTCACCCAGCCCCTCCAGACAGTGTGCCATTCTGTGACTTGCACTCAGGGATAAAGGTCATGGTGCAGTGGTTGTCTGCTACTACCAGCCTTCTAAAATGCCGATCGCGATCACCAGTTTAAAAAAACAAAAAAACTAAAAGCTCTTTTAAGGGCTGATTCACTAAATTAAAAAACAAATGGGAGGCGGGGCATTTAAGTAAGAGGAGCGAGTGTTTGTGAGACCACGAGGGTCTCTCCAATCAGGAAGACTCAGGAGGGAAAGTAAATCAGCAGGAGAAAAAGCAATAACTTAAAAAAACAAAATCTGGAAGTGCAGAAAGGAGGGAAATATAAGTAAACGGGGAGAGCCAGAGAGGAGCCGAGTGTGTTTGTGATACTGTGAGGATCTGTACTCAGAAAGGAAGGAAATCTGTAGGAGAAAAGATACTGAAAGAAAGCAAAGCTAGGAATAAATAAGAACAGTAACTAGCAAAGCAGACACAGATGTTTCTAACACTTATAAAAGTCAGCTTGACTGCTCTGCGTTTGTTTGTTAGCTGAAAACCAGTGGCAGCCAGTCTGTAATATGATGGGGTATGGGACACTGACTGCAGACTCTTGGTGAAGCAGTGCAGACACCGATTGAAGACTAAGCTGTCTCTCTAAATACACTACCAAACCAGCAAAATAAATTAGAAGTGCTCAAAAGTAAATAATTCTGTAATTCAGTGCTGGATTTGCTGAGACAGTACTAGTAAGTTGTAATGGCAAATAAATAGAGAGAAAGGGGACTCGGTCTCAGGAGCCCACTCAGATTACAGCAAAACAAACTGTGAAGGAAATAAGGGATTTACAGTTGTTATACACTACGTGGCTATATAAAATAAATATTTTCTTGGATAGTAAGGTGGCTTGGTGACAGTGTGATGCTGACTATACTGTAATACTTTTAAGAATTAACTTTTTGTGATAAAGGAACTTGCTGATTCACCCAGTTACTGTACTAACAGTAACATGCTGGGCAGCTAATCCTCCTGGACATAACGTCTCCAACACTCATTCACACTAATGGGGAACTACGCCGGAGTTGCTAGGACCCAAGCGGGAGCAGCACCGTGAGCCGTGGCTCATGCAGTAAAGACTACCTCAGCGTCGTCCCTCCAACCGCCTCAGTTCCTTTTTTCTTGCTGTCGAGTGCGCTTCAGTGACGATGTCGTTCGCCTGCCGGGAGTCAAACTTCAAACTAGCAGCATAGTTTTCAGTTCATTGTTTTGTACTTTATCTTCGAAAGTACCGAGTAGATTTTAATTAAATTTATTAATTAATAAAGAAGTCTTCAGCCCTCCATTGATGGAATCGACCATGAGTGGGTCAGGTGACGGTAGGGAGACTTTGTATGACAACTATTCATAGGGTTACCACCATTTAAGAAGCCCAAAGTGGGACATTTCTTACTGAAACATGATTTTTCACAGGACAATATGTAACCTTGACCAATGCAACATACTTGTTTTCTCTAAATAATCAGAATTAAGACTAAGTGTTGGAAGTTTTTTAGTTCTAGTGTTTATCATTTTAAGGTATTTTAGTCAAGGTATGATAGTTTTTTGCAACATTTAGTTTTTTATATATATATATGTATATTTTTCTGCTATGATGTCAGGACATGTAGCATTTTTCATGTTTTTTTGCAGGACACAGCTGCCCAAATCAGTACTGTCCTGCGAAATTCGGGACAGGTGGTAACCCTAGCTATTCAGTCAGCCGGGCTGGGTCCGGTCCACCGCCCTTCCCGGAGGGTTTGTCTGACAACGGACGGTCCAATGTTCAGGAAGATGGGCTGTCCCCCAGAGAGCATAAAAGGAAACGGTCCCATTCGCAGCACCGTTCGGCCTCGAGTTCTTCTGTGGCGCACAAGTCGAGAAAGAGAAAGCATCACTCAAGGTCACCTTCTGGTATATCTGCGCGTCGATAGTCAGTCATTGGGGCTAGGCAGCGGTCTCCTCCCCTCTCGGAGTTGCTGGTTTCAAACACCATGAAGTCTTGCTATAATTAGGACTTATTGCAGTTAGCCCCTGGCTCTGAACTGCCCCGGAGAGGAAACAGTTAACTCCAGAGAGATCTGGAGTTCCACAGCGCGAGGGCGCTGTTCAAAGCTCTATCTGGCCAGTTTCAAATGAAACTGCCAGATTCTTTACTCCGCTTTCACTGAACAGTCGCTCCGGAGATCAGCTCCTTCAGCTCGGTTCATTTCGCGGTTCAAGCGAGTTTATTTGGTTCATTTGAACCGGCAAAAGTGTCTATTTTACCGCATTTTCGGTCAAAAGCTCTATCTGGTAAACCGTAAGTACTAGTGTTTAAGTCTGTGTGGAAATTCATTATCGGTTCAGTCTGAACCGATCGGTTTGCTTAAAATAACGAATTTATTCATTGAATGGGCTTTTAGAAGTGCGGTTCCCGGTTCTTATCGGTTCTAAAAAAACCTAGCATTATCTGGGTTTTTTCAAATACCCGTGACACGGTTAGGAACCGATAAGGGTGTCTTGCCTGGCACGGCCGTTTTAAGGGCAAGTTTTTGGTTAGACTGGCATTATGTCTGAGAAACCCAAAAGAAAAACCGGGCCCACTGGGTTTCAACACTGTGATGTCTGTGGGGAAGCCTTTGCCAAGGCTGACCCACACTCCACTTGTGTCTATGGTCTGGGGGCTGACCACCTCCTGTCAGACTGCCAGGTGTGTAAAATTTCCCTGCAGCCACCCTGGAAAAGAGATTGGGCGGCTCAGGAGCGAGAAGCAAAAGTCCGCTGACCGGATGGCCAGCCGGTCCAGCACCCACTGGACCAGAGGAGTGCCCTCTGACCAGGGCGAGACTTCCTCGGGCAAAAGAAAGGCTGGTTCAGAGGAACCAGTCCCAGTAAAAAAGACAAAGAAATCAGCAGGTCTGGAGTCCAAAATTGTCTCTCCAACTGCTGCAGAGATAGCAAAAGCCATACAGATTGTTCAGTCTTTGTCTCAGGGACTTGTCGAACCCCCTTTATTTGGGAAAAGGGTGGCTCGTTCAGGTCCAGTGGTTCAGGATTATAATGTTGAGGATTTTTATGAACCACAGGAGGGGGAGGAGGAATTTGAGCAGTGCATTTGTGACTGGGAAGGTCTGGACGTGCCCATTGAGCCGGACATTTCTCCAGATAGACCCTTTGAATCTCCCCCTTTGTTGTCTGAGTCCCCTTCTTATTTTAGGTTTTATAAAAAGGTGGCAGAAATCCTCCAGCTCCCTTTAGAGGAGGCTGTGGATGAGCAAGAGGAGCCTGATTATGTAGAAATGATGGATATTCCAGAGTCTAGAAGGTTGTCTACTCCTTTGCATGAGTCATTTAGGAAGCAAACAACGAAGATTTTAAAAAATCCTCATTCTGTCCCTCCTGTAGATAAAAAAAATGGACAGAAGGTATACTTTATCAGGCCCTGATACAGACTTCCTCACTGACCAGTGTAGTCATGTAGGTGTTGTTCAAGCTGCAGCCTGTGACAAGGCTAATATTCCCCTGGTCTCACATCCTCTTGATAAGGATTCCAGGAAGATTGATGCCATGGCGAAAAAACAATACATGGCAGCTTCGTTGGGACTCAGACAGGCTAATTATATGGCTTATGTGGCTAGATATCAGAAATCTAGATGGGACACTATATCGCAGTTGGCCAAGCAGGCCCAGGGCCAGCTGGGTAGTGAGTTGGAACAAGTGGCTGCTGATGGCATTGAAGCCTCTAAAGTTCAATTTCATACTGCTGTTGATGTTAATGATGTTTCCTCTAGGGTCATGGCCACTTCTGTAGCTCTCCGTAGGTTGGCATGGCTCAGATGCACTAATCTGTCCCAAGATACTCAGTCAAAGGCTATAGATTTTCCTGTGGTAGGAAATTCTCTGTTTGGGGATCAAACAGAAAATTACATGAAAAAGATGGATGAATACAGAACTACCTACAAAAGTGCCCAAGCTAAGGAGAGCATGCCACTCCACAAAGCACGCCCCAGGGTAGGCAGGCCTTACCACAGGCCTTTTATCAAGTTCAGGCCTCTTCAGCCTTTGCACAGAGGGTTTTCAGAGGCAGAGGTAGGCGGGCACAGGCAGACCCTCTCCCTCTCCTCAGCCTAAAGCTGCTGCCAAGCAGGCACCCTGACGGGGTGTCCAGGGCCAGTTCTCCTGTACCGGTGGGGGGCAGGTTGGCTTATTTCAGCCAGAACTGGTTGTCCCTAACTTCGGACAAATGGGTTCTGGAAGTGGTAAGCCAAGGTCTGGTTCTCAGCTTCAAGCAGTTCCCAAAGATGAGAGCCAGACATTTTCCTCCTGCAAATCCTTCAAGCCCTTGCTTTGGAAGCAGAGGTTTTTTCTCTTCTCTTCTAGACTGCAAAGCAGTGGAAAGGTCCCTCCTTGCCATCAGGGCAAGGGCTGTACTCGAGATACTTCCTTACCCCAAAAGACAGGAGAATGGCGCCCATCCTAGATTTAAGGTTCCTGAACAAGCATCTTTTGAAACCAAAGTTCAAAATGTTAACTCTGGCAATGATTTTGCCTTCCCTAAGGCCAGGGACTGGCTAGCTTCCCTGGACCTCAAGGATGCCTATTTTAGTATCTTGATCAGGCCTTCTCACGAAAGTACCTCAGGTTCGAACTGCCCTCTGGCCACTACCAGTTCAGAGCAATGCCCTTCGACCTCACTTCTGCTCCAAGGTTTTCACAAAATGTCTAGCTGTGGTAGTGGCTCATTTAAGAAGGCAAGGGGTTGCTGTGTTTCCCTACCTGGACGACTGGCTCATAGTGGGTCAGTCTCAGATCAGGTAAAATCCACTTGCAAGTCACCCAGCAGCTTCTCACTTCTTTGGGATTCCTGCTGAATTTTCCAAAGTCAGTTCTGGAACCGGTTCAGGTACTAACTTTCATAGGTGCAGAGTTGAACACAAAGTCAGCCAGGGCATTTCTTCCCTCGGAAAGAGTGGACAGAATCATTGCCCTGGCATCCTCCTTTACCCTGCGGGTCTCTCGACCAGTAAGGCACTTTCTGCAACTCCTAGGGCACATGGCTGCTTCCACAGCTGTCATGCAGGAGCAAGATTTCAGATGGGACATCCAGTTCCACTTGAGGTCCTACTGGTCTCAAAGGAAGGACCCCTTACCAAATTAGTCCAGGACCAAAACCCTGATCCTAGCCCTTCAGTGGTGGCAGGATCAAAGCAATCTAACTCAGGGGTCCCCTTCTTACCCGTTCTTCATTCCCTCACCCTCACCACGGATGCCTCCCTGTTAGGGTGGGGGCTCACTAGGTGACCTTTCCACTCAGGAGTGTGGTCCCCTCAGAGAATCTCTGCTCCACATCAATCTTTTGGAACTCAGAGCTGTTCTCTTAGCTCTCCAGGCTTTTCAGCTACTGTCCAGAACAAGGTAGTTCAAGTCAGGACAGACAACACCACAACAATGTGGTACATCAACAGAAGAGGGCACTCGGTCTTCAGCCTTGTGCACGAAGCAATGAAGTTGTGGTCTCTGGCTTATTCCTGAACACCTCCCTGATAGCGGTTCACCTCCAGGAAGGACAATGTCCTGGCGGATGCCCTCAGCAGAGATTTCTCAGGGCCATCATGAATGGGCCTGAATCCTCTGGTGCTGGGGACAGTCTTTTGCCAGATGGGGCACCCCTCAGATAGATCTTTTCGCAGCCCCAGACAACCACCAACTTCCTCTGTTTTGTTGCAGGCCTCCAGTGCTGGGATCAGTCCCCCTGGACGCCTTTCAGTTGGATTGGAAAGGGAAGTTCCTGTATGCCTTTCCCCCTTCCCTCTCCTCTTCAGGGTACTAGTAAAAATCAGAACTCAGCCCTGCAAAGTGATTCTGATTGCTCCAGACTGGGCCAGGCAGCCCTGGTACCCTCTTCTCCTGTCCCTGACATTCCACCCTCCCCTGACCTTGCCCAGGACCCACGACCTGCTGACCTGTGCACAGGGGAGAGTGTGGTATCCGGACCTCAATTCCCTCCACCTCAAGGCCTGGTTCTTGAGGGGCTAGAAGTGCTGATTTTACCTTTCTCAAGGTGTCTTGGATATTCAGAGGCTTCTAGGAAGCCTTCCACAAGACCACTTACAACTCCAAGTGGAAGAGGTTTTCCTTTTAGTGTTCTGAGAAGCAAATTGTACCAGAATCTGCTGACTTGGCCATTTTATTGGACTATTTGGTCCATCTAAATTCCCTAGGCCTCAAACCAGCTACTTTGAAGGTTCATCTAGCAGCTGTTTCTGTTTTTGTTTCTGCAGGGAAACCTGTTTCCCTCTCCTCTCACCCTGTGTTTTCCAAGTTTTTTAAGGGGTTACTTCACACTAACCCTCCCTTTCGGGAACCAGCTCCGGCCTGGGATCTGAATGTTTGCATTGCTCAGCTAATGCAATCCCCCTTTGAGCCTCTGTCTTCGGCAGATCTCAAGTTTTTAACTTGGAAGACTGTCTTTCTAGTGGCTATCACTTCTGCTATGCGTATAAGTGAATTATAAGCCTTGTTAGTGGAAAGGATTTTATTTCTTTTCACAGAGATAAAGTAGTCCTCAGGACTAACAGAAAGTTTTACCTAAAGTGGTTTCAGATTTTCATCTCAACCAATCCATCTCTCTTCCAGTATTTTTCACTGAGCACTCTTCCTCAGGGGAGAGGAGACTGCACAGTTTGGACGTCAAAAGAGCCCTAAGCTACTATTTGGAACGCACCAAGGGTCATAGGTTCGAATCCCTCCAACTCTTCCTTACCTATGGAGAAGTGGGCAAAGGGAGACCTGCCACTAAGAGGACAATCGCAAGGTGGATTGTCTCTTGTATCCAGTTCTGTTACCAAAAACTAGGTAGAGAACCTCCCTCAGGACTGAGGGCTCATTCCACCAGGGGTACAGCTGCATCTCTAGTGGCTGCTAGAGATATTCCCATTTTGGAAATTTGCCAAGCTGCTACCTGGAAGACAGTCCACACCTTCACCAAGCATTATTCCCTGGACGTCCAGTCCAGGAGAGATGCTCGTTTTGGCACAGCTGTGCTTCAGAGCCTATTCCCTAAGTAGGTTCTGGCCCTCCTCCATGGAGGTACTGCTGTATAATCTGCAATAAGTCCTAATTATAGCAAGACTTCATGGTGTTTGAAGAAAAAATTACTCACCTTAGTAATTGCTTTTCTTCTCATGGAGTCTTGCTATATTAGGACAACCCACCCCACCCCTCTCAGAATTCCTACTTGGAGTGCAGGGGTTGGCAAATTGGTGCAAGCACTGTGTCATGCCATTTTAGTCTCTCTAGTCCCCCGTTTCATTTGGGTTAGGGAACTAGGTAATTCTGTTTTTGTTAAGTGGTAGGTGGTCCCCTCTCTGGACTTGAGTCTTTTGGGGAGAGGGGCCTATTAGTCTTGTCAGGGGTGATCCTAACAATAATAGGTATATTGTTTTATTCTGTGATTGTTGTTGTGTTTTTGTGGTTTTACTACTGGTAGGTAGCCAGTGGCTAGTGTGAGACTTTTCACAAAGACTTGCTATGTTAGTTTAGCTTCGTAAAGAACCTGGCAGTTTCATTTGAAACTGGCCAGATAGAGCTTTGAACAGCGCCCTCGCGCTGTGGAACTCCAGATCTCTCTGGAGTTAACTGTTTCCTCTCCGGGGCAGTTCAGAGCCAGGGGCTAATTGCAATAAGTCCTAATGTAGCAAGACTCCATGAGAAGAAAAGCAATTACTAAGGTGAGTAATTTTTTCTTCTGGCTGCAGTGCCCGACCTCTTCGAGGTTGGAGCCCATCCCGGCCTATTGGACGGGCCTCCGATGAGCAGTTTCGTGAGTGGGCTGCTCTTATGGAGCAGTAGGATCAGAGGTTGGTCCAGCTGCCTGGCCCTGTCACTCTGGGGCCTTTGGGCTGCTCGAGGTACTGGGTAGGATGGTTAGACCTTCCTAGTCATGCGGCGCCTTCTTCGGTGCCGTCGACTCCATGCTCAGGTATTTTCCCCCCTCACATGGCTGCGGCACAGGGGTTCACACCGATGCCTCTACCGCCTGTTAATTTTCCTTCAAATCACAGTTTTCGGAACCTTGGGACACTCTCAGCCATCCGCGGCACAGAGGGCTCTGTCGGACAGTCCGCGGCGCCAAGGGCTCTGTTGGCACCATCCGTGGTGCCAGGGGCTCTGTCAGCACCATCTGCAGTGCCGAGGGCTCTGTTGGTGCCATCCGCGGTGCTGGGAGCTCTGTCAGCGCTGTGGCCTTTGTTGGTGCCATGTGCTGGGCTGTTTCCAATGGTGCCGACTCCCTTGGGTTTGGCGCCATATTCTTCATCGGCGCCGATGCTTGGTGCAGCACCGTCCAGCCTCCAGGGCTTTTCGACTCCGATTCTTTCCTCTTCTAATTTCCTTTCTGATTTTCACTCCTTTCCTGTCCATACAGTCCCCCCGGACTGTCAGGAGATGATTTTGAGCCTGACCCAGATCTTCGTCTGGGTGATGATTTTGAAGGATCAGGGATTAATTCTGCTGCAGAGCCTGTGGTCGAAGACCTTTCCTTTAAGTCTCTTCTGAAAAACTTAAATTCTGCTCTTTCTCTCCAGAGTACAGAAATCGATCCTGGGAAGCTTTTAAGACTCCAATACCTACATGTCCCGGAGATCCCTATGGATTTAACTCCTCCGGTACAACCATCTTTTGAGACCCTTTCTCAGATGGTATGGAACAATCCTGCTCTCATCTCTTTCGTGGCCAAGCCCATAGATAAGAAGTATGTTGCTCCCAAGGATCGACCCATATTGGCCTCACAAGCTTTTGCTGGTCCCATTGTAGTCTTAGCAGAGAACGACAAAGCCATCCTCCCTCAGGCATCCTCGCCCGGCCTGTCAAAGAATATCATAAGATAGACACCTTAGGTAAGAGAGTCTTTGCTGCCTCCACCCTGGGTATGTGTATTGCCAGCTACCAGGGCTATTTTTCTCAATATGAGTATGTCGTTTGGCATTTGCTCAAGCAAATGGTAGAAGCTCTGCCTGAGTCGGAAACTAATTCAGAGCTACTTCACACCATAACCAGGGGCATCGAGTCCAATAACCAACAGGTTTAAGCTGCAGTGGACACTTCTGATACTGCTTCTCTAGCAGCGGCGGCGGGCATTTATACCCGTCGTTACTCTTGGCTACATACTTTGGGTGACTGATGCCCAGCAGCAGGTCTTGGCCTTACCCTTCGATGGTATGTATCTGTTCGGACCCCAGGTGGAACAAGCTCTGGAAGCCACACAGAAGACTAGGTCAGCCATTAAGATAGCTCGACCCGCACCCGCCCCCTCTCGGGGGGGGGGTGCCAATATGCATCAATTTCACAATTGTCATTCCTTTCGGGGCAAAGGCAAGTGGGGCTTTAACAAAAGCCACACCCCGTAGCCACAAAAGAAAATGCAGCAGAAGGCACAAGGCCCCAAAGCGCCCAGCTCCACCTTCTGAGTTCTCTGCCCAGGTCCCACCTCAGCTGCCCGAGGGGGACTCTTCCTCAGCAGTGGGAGGACGTCTGAGTCAGTTCTACGACCGGTGGAAGTCTATAACATCAGACAAATGGGTCCTCTGGATAATCCGCGAGGGGTATTCGCTGAATCTTTCAGACCCCCGGATTATCCCCCAAAACAGCCCAGGCTGTTGGCAGTACAGTCAAATCTTCTTGCTTCCGAGGTGCAATGCCTTCTGAACAACAGGGCAGTAGAAGTAGTTCTGCTGGACCAACGAAACATAGGTTTCTACTCCCATTACATTCTAGTTCCGAAGAAAACTGGAGGCATACGCCCCATTCTGGATCTCAGAAAGTTAAACAAATTCCTTCACAAGGAAGAGTTCAAGATGATATCTCTATGTACCCTTCTACCTTTGATTCATTAACACGATTAGCTAGCCTCCCTGGACATGCAGGATGCCTACCAACACATTCTTATACACCCAAAGCACCACAAATACCTGAGGTTTGTGGCGTTTGGTCAACATTATCAGTTCAGAGTTCTGCCCTTTGGGTTGTCCTTGGTGCTGCGAGTTTTTACAAAGTGTTGTGCAGTTCTCGGAGCGCATCTCAGGAAAATCAGAATTCAAGTCTTTCCATATCTGGATGACTGGCTTCTGGCAAGCCCTTCCAGGCAGGAAACTCTGGACGCCGTAACCAAAGCTTCAGACTTCCTCACTTCCATGGGAGTCCTGCTAAATCGCAACAAATCGCAGTTGCAGCCCTCCCAGAAACTCCTTTTCATAGGAACTCTTTTGGATACCTCCTGTGGAAAGCTTTTCTCCCGGAGGACGGAAGGAGCGATATCATACAGACGGCCCGATACATTAGTGAAAACAGCTCGGTTCGAGCTATCTCGATGCAATGGATGCTGGGTCTCATGGCATCCTCGGTGTTCACTGCACCCCTAACATGTCTCCACATGAGAACCTCTCAGTGGATGCTCAGTACTCAGTGGACCTCAACTACTCATCCTCATTCCTTTCCCATCAAGGTGACAGAGCCTCTGAAGAGGTTACTCACCTGGTGGTTGCAGGAGAACAACCTTCTGGAAGGATATCCCTTTACTCCTCTGGATCATCAGATCGCCATTACCACCGACACGTCCCTGATGGGTTGGGGAGCTCACTGCCAGAATCTCCACATCCAAGGTACGTGGACTCAGGACGAGTCCCGGCTTCACATAAACATCCTGGAAATGAGAACCATCCTCTGTGCAGTCAGGAGCTTGAAGGACATACTCTGTCACAAGAACATTCTCCTTCAAACAGACAACAAAGCAGTGATGTATTACATCAACAAACAGGGCAGTGCACACTCTTACCCATTATGCAGGGAAGCTGTGAGAGTGTGGGAATGGTGCCTGGAGCACAAGGCTCTAATCCACGTGATTTACCTACCAGGCGTGCTGAACGAACTGGCAGACCGTCTCAGCAGAATGGAGACAGATCCTCACGAGTGGTCTCTCGACTCAACCGTTGCTCAGGCACTCTTCAGAGAGTGGGGAACTCCAGACCTGGACCTTTTTGCATCTCCACTCAACGCAAAACTGCCTCTCTTCTGCTCCAGAAATCCAGGAACTGGCATCTTCTGTCAGGATGCGTTCAGCCTGCAGTGGACAAATCGCTTTCTGTACGCCTTTCCTCCTTTTCTTCTAATTCAGAGGGTGCTTCTCAAATTTGAGTCTCAGGGAGACAGAACGATTCTCATTGCTCCCTTCTGGCCTCTACAGATATGGTTCCTGCTGCTCAGCAGTCTGTCAGCAACCCTTCTGAAGGCACTTCCCCTTCAGACGAACCTTTTGATCCAGGGGCCCATGGTCCATCCCAATCTGAAGGCGCTTCAGCTTCGCGCTTGGTTCCTGAAGAGATAGAGGTGAATAGGTTCAATGTTTCCCGTAGGGTTTCAGATATTCTCTTGGCTGCGTGTAAACCAGCCATTAGAAAGATCTACACAGCCAAATGGAAGCTTTTCTCTCTCTCTGGTGTGCAAAATCCTCTTCGAACCCTTTTTCCTGCCCACCAAATAAAGTCTTGTAGTACCTTTTAGACCTCTCAAATTCAGGTCTGCAGTACTCTACCGTCAAAGTTCATCTCTGTGCCATTTCAGCTTATCATGAGCCAATACATTCTTTGTCTCTGGCTCAGTTGCCTGTAGTTAAGAGGTTTCTTAAGGGTATTCTGCATACCAGATCTCCTATCAGAAGTCCAGTCACAGCCTGGGACATTAACCTTGTGCTAGACATGCTCACTCAGAAACCTTTCGAGCCTCTAGCTACCTGCGAGTTGAAGTTCCTCACTTGGAAGACGGCCTTCCTGGTGGCCATCACTTCGGCCCATAGAGTTTCTGCAATACATGCTCCGGTCACAGGCTCCCCATACACTGTATTTCACAAGGACGAAGTAGTTCTTAGGACTCACCCTAAGTTTCTTCCTAAGGTTGTCTCAGAATTTCATCTAAACCAACCTTTAGTCCTACCTATCTACTTTGCTAACTTTCAGAATGAGGGAGAATGTACCCTTCATTCTTTGGGTGTTAAGAGAGCACTGCGATTCTGTCTGGATAGAAAAAAAGAAATTCACTAGGCTCAACAACTGTTTTCTTCAGCGAGACCTCGGCTGGGTCTACCTGTTGCTATTAGGTACAGTTCAACATGGCTGGTGGCACGCCTCCGCCACTGCTATTCTATGGCACAGGTTAAGCTAGAAGGCAGAGTGTATGCTCACTGTACTAGAGCAGTGATGGCATCTCTGGCAGAAATCCGCAATGTGCCCATTGCCAGACATTTGCAATGTGGCTACATGGAGCTCAGTGCATACTTTCATTAAGTACTATGCTTTAGATGTCCATGCTAGACAACATCTGTCGTTTGGTAGGACTATTCTTAACGGACTTCTGTCCTAAGTATGTGAGCTCTTAGTTTCTCCTTCCGCCTGTCTTGGGGGTTTGTTAGCTCAGTATTCTCCCATTAGCGTGAATGAGTGGTGGAGACTCTATGTCCAGGAAGATATGGAAATTACATACCTACCGTAATTCTTGATCGTCGTGGACGAAGTCTCCACCACTCATTCACATACCTGCCCGCCATCCCCCGAGCTCACGTCTCAGTTTTTGGTCTTCACTTCCTCAATGGCTGGGCTGTGAAGACCCTATTGTTGACCCTTCTTACACGGGTCATTCGGACTATCTTATGTCCGATTTTGTTGGGTTAGACCTCTAGATTAGTTACACTGCACCTTCTCGGGGAAAAAGGGTACTGAGGCGGTTGGAGGGTTGACTCTGAGGTAGTCTTTACTGCACAAGCCACGGCTCACGGTGCCGCTTCCTCGCGGCTCCATCTCTGGCGTCGACCCTCTCAAAAGGTTTGCTCCCGCTGGGTCCTAGCACCTCCAGTGTAGGTCCCCATTAGTGTGAATGAGTGGTGGAGACTTCGTCCAAGAAGATCAAGAATTACGGTAGGTACGTAATTTCCATTTCTAGGTACGTGGATATGTTGTTCAGTCCACACTGTCTGGCAGGTCCACACTGTCTGGCAGGTTCCTTGCCGCTTTAAATCTTGCTGGAAGGTCTTCACGCTGGCTCCTCCCACCCACCTGGGTGGTAAAACCCTCGGCTCCACCCCATGATACCAGATCTTCCTTACCGCTTGGAAGCTCAAGTTCCCTCCTTAGTGCTCTGCGTTTTAGGCTGGATTGACACTCTTTGGATTTCCCGAAACTAATTTTAAAATTTACAAGACTACTGTATTCGTCTTCCCTTGTGGCTGGGGTGGACAAATCGACTCCCGGCTTCCGTCGGTGCTGTTGTGGGCAGATGATGTCCCGGACCGATCCGCACTCCACATGCGTCTACTGCCTAGGGCTTGGCCACGATTTGCAGGCCTGCGAATTGTGCACGTCCTTCTCGGCTTTGGTCTTAGAGGACCACGCTGCCAGACTACTTCTTGGGTGCTCCGAAAAACAGTACCCGCCGGTCAAGTCTAAGGAGGTCCGTTGGGCGGTGTCCGCGGCGGCGGGCTCTGCAGTTGGAGCAGATGATCGCCCTCGAGGAGGAGACGGCTCAGGCCGCATCTTCTTTTTCCTTGGATGTGGCATTTATCTCGCTCTCCTTGGGCTCCTCCTACTCAGCTTCTTTTAATGAGCTTTGTCAGTTCCTCTCCACTAAGGGAGAAAGGCCTTCGAGACATTCCAGTTGGTCCAAGAAGAAGGACTCTTAAGGTAAGTCCCACCGTCGACGTTCGTGGGAGCGGGAGAGATCCCCTTCACCGGACCGTCGACTCTCGGCTTCGGTCGAGGTTGCGGCTGTGGCCGCTGGCTTCACGGTGTCCCTGTCAGGTCAGCTGACTGAGACATCCGTCGACGTGGCCGAGATTTTTCTCGACCCGTTGGACGGTTTGTCGACTGAAGAAGCCGACAACCCTTCTTCACTGGTTCCCCCAGTGGTTACCGAGGACTTACCCATGTCTCCCGTGCTGAAGTCCCCGGACCGAAGGAGGGGCGGCTTTCCCTGTCCCCTCTCTGACCCACCTTCAGAATCCCCGAAGGTCTCGGTCCTCTTCCAGGTCCAGTCGATCCTGCCGACATCGGCGGTTGCGATCTCGGTACCATGGAAAGCGGCATCGCCGCTCATCCTCATCGTCCTCATCAGAAGATAGGCTGCAGCGCAAGTTGCATCGGTGCTACGAGGATTTGATGTGGCAGCTACTTTAATTGAGCGGTAACAAGCCAACTCCGTCGCCTTCTCCGGCCGTTAAGTGGCTGTCACTGGGCGGCCGAAACTAAACTCTGGTGATGAGGGCTGACCCGGTGCTGGTTGTTCGGCCAAAACTGGCTGCTCCACCTATTGTGGTGGAACCCCGCCTCCTCGCAGAAGTGGCCCCGACAGAAAGTTCTCGGTCGGGTCAGGAGGCTACCCACAGGTTGTCAGTCACCCTCACTCCCAATCGATCTCGGCAGGTGGAGGGTGGCTTAGGCACTCAACAGCTGTTCGCAGACTCCTCAGAGTCTGACGACGACTCCTCCCTGTTCTCCAGGCCGCTTGACCTGGAGTCTGCAGGGGGCCAGTCGGTGGGCGAGAGCCCATCCTCGTTTTTGGGTTTGCTTCGACTCATCTCAGAATCCACTGGGATGCAGCGCGAGCCCTGTTTCAAAATGGGCCAAGTATCCCCTTGCGGAGATACTGGACCGATGGGATTCTCCTACAGAGGCCTTTCCGGTGGCCGAAGCCATTGTTGGCCCGGCCCTGGAGTTGTGGCAGCGGCCAGCATCTTGTCCTGCGCCTTTGGCCAGGGTGGCTCGCAAGTATGTGGTCCCCACCAATTCACGCTCCGGTTTCCCAGAGCACCCCTCTGCGGAGGGGTTAGTGACCGATAGCGTCTTCCGGCGTTCCGGGAGCACTCGGGACGTGGACAAACCGCCCGATAAGGAATCCAAAAAGTTGGATTACTCGGGGCAGAAGGTTTACGCTGCTTCCTCCCTAGGCCTCCGTCTGGCTAACTCAGCACTTCTGATGGCACATTTCTCACACTCCCTTATGGGCTCCCTGGATGAGGTGATTCCTCATCTCCTGGCTGACCTTCAGACGACGGTCAAGCAGGTGCGGGATCAGGGAAGGGCGTTGGCAAAACAACAGCTCCAAACTTCGTTGGACATTGGTGATTCTTGTGCCCAATCAGTAGCGGATGCAGTGGCCAGGCGCCACAGAGCTTAGCTGCAGATCTTCACCTTCACGGCAGACGCCCAGCACAAGCTGGCAGACGTTCCCTTCCTGGGCACCGACTTGTTCGGGCCGGGGATGGAAGGCCATCTCCAGAGGATCGAGAAGTCCAGTGCCACCTTGGACTCGGTCACGTCTGCCCAGAAGGACAAAGGCTGCCAGCAGCAGAGTAAGCCCTTTCACCCTTCCGTCCCTGTGGCATGTCCGGCCCAGCAGCACCAGGGCCAGCAGGCACACACTTGGCGCCCTAAGGCCAAGTATGCTGCTTCCTCCAGTAGGAAGCCTGGAGGCAAGGGTCCAGGAGGTCCCTCAGCGGGCCCTTCCTCCAAGCCTGCCCAGTGATGGGTTGAGGGGTGTCCCCCTCAACCTCGTCACTCCTTCCCGGGTTCCCCCTGTGGGGGGATGGCTCTGCCACTTCTTTTCCGCCTGGTCTGCTATCACCATGGACCGTTGGATGCTAGAAGTGCTAGGCAGGGGTCTGTTTCTGGAATTCAAGCAGTTCCCTCCCTATCGAGGCGTCGCCCAACGGGGGGGGGGGCAACGGGTTCTGCAGCCTCTTTGTCGGCTCATTGAGCCGACATTGCCTAGTTCCTCCAGAAGGAGGTGATCAAAGAGGTGGCGGACCCTCCTCCAGACCTAGGGTTTGTGTCCTGGTACTTCCTGGTCCCAAAACGGAGCAGGGGCTGGTGCCCCATTCTCAAACCTGCCGAACCCCTGAACAAGTTCCTAAGGCCGCGCACCTTCAGGATGGTTACTCTGGCTCAGATTACTCCATCCTTGGAACGAGGTGTGTAGTTCTGTTCTCTGGACCTTCAGGACGCGTTCCTTCACGTCCCAATCCATCCGTCTCACCAGCGATTCCTCCACTTCAGAGCAGAGGGATCTCTTTACGAGTTCCGGGCCATGCCCTTCGGCCTCTCTCCAGCTCCCAGGGTCTTCACCAAATGCATGGCAGTGGTGACAACATTCCTGCGGCACCGAGGGGTCCGAGTGTACCCTTACCAGGACTGTTGGCTGATTGCAGCCCCCTCCAGGTTGGAGGTGGAGCGGTCCAGGGATCTGGCCCTCCAGGTCAGCTCTCAGATTGGCCTCCTCATCAACGAGGCCAAATCGGAACTCGTGCCTTCGCAGGTGATTCAGTTCATCAGGGCAGAGCTTGACTCTCTTCGAGCCAGAGCCCGGCTCCCGGTGGACAGGGCCGAGGTCCTTTCCTTCTTTGCCCAGTCATTTCTGGTTGGGCAATTGTGCCCTGCCCGGGACTTCCTGTGCCTTCTGGGCTTCATCGCGGCCTGCACCAGTGTGGTCCGTTGGGCCCGCTGGCATATGCGTCCTCTGCAGTGGGGACTGGCCAGCCAGTGGTCACAGTGCTCCGGTCCTCTGGATCAGCTGGTGATGGTGACCCAGGAGGTGTGTGACGGCCTGCAGTGGTGGCTCGTCCCAGCTCATCTGCAGGAGGGTATACCATTTATCCGCCCTGAGCCGACGGTCACGTTAATGACCGATGCCTCTCTGATTGGTTGGGGTGCCCATCTGGGGGCGTTCATGGCCCACAATCTCTAGTCCCCTCTGGAGTCTCGATGCCGCATCAACCTGCTGGAGCTTTGAGCAGTCCGACTAGCCCTCACCACCTTCGCTCTGTTTGTATGGGATCAAGTGGTTCAGGTCCAGAGGGACAACACCACGACCATGTACTAGCTCAACCATCAGGCGGGACGCACTCCTTGCCTCTGTGCAAGGAGGCTCTCCGCATCTGGTCTCTCGTGATCAGCCTGGAGGCGGATCTCCTAGCCATCCATGTGGCAGGAGCCTCCAACAGTCTGGCCGATGCCCTCAGCCGGATAGGCGCTGCATCTCTCAAGTGATCTCTCCTGCCGGAGGTAGTACAAGATCTGTTTTCCCATTGGGGCACCCCTCAGGTGGACCTGTTCGCCTCCAGGGAGAATGCGAAGCTGAGGCTGTTTCATGCCCGCCCCCCTCAGCAGGGCTCGCTGCAGTGGGATGCCTTCTCGAAGCCGTGGGCCCCAGGCTTATTCTATGCCTTCCCTCCATTTCCCTTGGTCCACAAGGTGCTTCTCAAGGCGAAGAGAGACAAGGCACAGGTGATTCTGGTAGCCCCAGACTGGCCCCGCCAGTTCTGGTATCCAGATCTTCTCAGCCTCAGCTCCAGGCTCCCAAGGTGGCTTCCAGCCCACCCGGACCTGATCTCAGTCAACAAGAGGAAGGTACTCATCCGGACCTTCAATCCCTGCACCTGGCCCTGGTTCCTGAGCAGCTAGGTTCCAGGCCTTAGGTCTTTCAGCGAGGTCCTCAGCGTCGTTGAGGTGTGTCCTGTAGAGTCGACCAGAACATGCTATGCCTTCAAATGGAAAAGATTCTCCATTTGGTGTCAGGACAACGGGTTGGACCCTTCTTCCTGTTCCTTGGCTAGCATTTTGGACTACCTGTGGTCCGTTTCTCAGCTAGGACTTCGGTCGACGACCCTTAAGGTGCACCTGGCAGCCATCTCTGCTTACCGGGCGTGGGCTGGCAAGCAGTCGGTGCAGGAGAAAATGGTCGGGCCCTGTTACAGGTGAGTAACCTGTATTTCAAACAACATGAAGTCTTGCTATATTATGACTGATGCAGTTTGTCCCACCATTAGAACTGCTCCGGAGGTGAAAGAGTTAACTTCCATGCAGTGCTTGGAACTTAGAGCGCGAGCTCGGCTAGAGAAGCTCTGTCAGGGTAATTTCAAACCGAAACCGTCAGATTCTTTACTCCGTCTCACTGAACAGTCGCTCCGGAGATTCCTCCTGCTGCTCGGTTCATTTCTCGGTTTAAAGTGTTTTCTCGGTTAAATTCAACACGATATTCTTTATTTAACATAAACCGATTGGTTCAAGCTCTGTCTATGGTATATAAGTAATAGATAGGTTTTCTGTGGGGAATTTGTAAATGTTTATCGGTTCGGTTTGAAACGATCAAATTGCATTAAACTTCATTCTGAAGCTTTTTTAAGGCTTGTTAAAGTCTGGTTCCCGGTTCTTATCGGTTCATAGAGTTTCATTACGTTTTTTCACGACCAATGATACGGTTGAAGAACTGATAAGGGTGTCTTGCCTGACACTGCCATCAAAGGGCAAGTCTTTGGTTAGGCTGGCATTATGTCTGAGGCAAAAGAAAAACCGGGCCCACTGGGTTTCAACACTGTGACGTCTGTGGGAAGCCTTTGCCAGGCAACCCACACACCACCATGTTTATTGTCTGAGGTTTGACCACCTCAATGCAGACTGCCAGATTTGCAGAATTTCCTGCAGCTACCTAGATAAGAGAGTTGGTAGGCTCAAGGAGCGAGAGCCAAAAGTCCGCTGACCGGATGGCCAGCCGGTTCGGTGCAACCGAACCCGGAGGAATGCCCTCTGACCAGGCCCAGACTTCTCGGGCAAGACGTAAACTGACTCTGCCAGTTCCAGCAAAGAGAACTAGAAAGTCAGCAGGTGTAGGTCCAAAATCCCTTCTCCAACTGCTGCAGAGATAGCAAGGGCAATACAGATTGTCCAGTCACTTTCCCGGTTCCTCCGAACCGCCACTATCTGGCAAAGGTCAGTTCGGTCGGTTCCACGGTTCAAGAATATGATATAGAGGTTTTTATGAACCAGAGGAGGGAGGATGATTATGATCAGTGTGAATGTGACTTTGAAAGTCTGGATGTGCCCATTGAAACGGACATCTCCCAGACAGACCTTTGGGTGAATCTCCCCTAGGCTTACTGAGTCCCTTCTCATTTTCTGTTTTATAAAACAGTTGCTGAAACTCCTCAACTTCCTTTAGGAGGCTTTGGATGAGCAAGAGGAGCCTGACTTTGTAGAGATGATGGATATCCCAGAGTCCAGGAGATTGTCTATCCCTTTACATAAATCTTTAGGAAACAAACAATAAAAATTTAAAAGCTCCTAATTCTGTCCTCCTGTGGATAAAAAGATGGACAGGAGGTACACTTTATCAGAATCCTGATACAGAATTTCTTTCACAGCAATGCAGTCATGTTGGGGTAGTTCAGGCTGCAGCCTGTGATAAACTATTCCCTGGCTACATCCTCCTGACAAGGACTCCAGGAAGATTGATGCCATGGCCAAAAAACAATACATGGCAGCGTCTTTGGGACTCAGACAAGCAAACTATATGGCTTATGTTGCAAGATACCAAAAGTCTAGATGGGATACTGTCATGGCCTTAGCCAAACAGGCCCCTGGCCAGCTTGCAAAGGAGCTGGAGCAGGTGGCTGTTGATGGTATTGAGGCATCTAAGGTGCAATTCCATGCTGCAGTGGATTCTAATGATGTATCCTCTAGAGTCATGGCTACATCTGTGGCTTTTCGGATTGGCCTGGCTCAGGTGTACTACTTTGTCACAGGATACCCAGTCTAAGGCTATGGATTTTCCTGTGGTGGGAAATTCTCTGTTTGGGAGCAGACAGAGAATTATATGAAGAAAATGGATGAATATAGAACCACTTATAGGAGTGCACAAGCCAAGGAACGTCGAGCCACTCCTCAGAGGCAGCCCCCCAGGGGTAGGGGCAGGCCTTTTCACAGGCCTTTTTACCAGACCCAGGCCTCCTCTTCAGCCTATGTTCAGAGGGGGTTCTTCAGAGGGAGAGGCAGAGCGGGTACAGAGCAGGCCTGCTCCACCCCTCAGCCTAAAGCCCCTGCCAAACAGGCACCCTGATGGGATGCCCAGGGTCGGCTCTCCATTACCTGTAGGGGCAGGCTGGCTTACTTCGTCCAGGACTGGGGTCTTTAACATCAGACAGGTGGGTCCTGGAAGTAGTGAGCCAGGGGTCTGGTTCTCAGCTTCAAAAATTTCCAAAGATGAGAATCAGATCTTTCCACCTACAAACCTTTAGAGACTCTTGCTTGGAAACAGAAGTCTCAACCCTCCTGGCTCTCAGAGCTGTAGAAGGGTTTCCCCCTACACCAGGGCAAGGGTCTGTACTCCAGGTACTTCCTTACCCCAAAAAAGACAGGAGGTGGCGGCCCATCCTGGACCTAAGATATCTGAACAAGCACCTTTTAAAACCAAAATTCAAAATGGTGACTCTGGGAATGATTTTACCCTCCCTAAGGCCAGGGGACTGGCTAGCTTCCCTGGACCTCAAGGATGCCTACTTCCATGTTCTTATCAGTAGCTCCATCGAAAGTACCTCAGATTCGAACTGCCTCAGGCCATCATCAGTTCAGAGCAATGCCCTTCGGCCTTACCTCTGCCCCAAGGGTATTCACAAAATGTCTGGCAGTAGCAGTTGCTCATCTAAGAAGGCAAAAGATTGCCATCTTTCCCTACCTGGACGACTGGCTCATTGTGGGTCAGTCTCCAGACCAGGTCAAATCACACCTGCAAGTTACCCAGCAGCTGCTTGCCTCTCTGGGCTTTCTTCTCAATCTTCCAAAGTCAGTTCTGGAACCTGTCCAGGTACTCACCTTTATAGGCGCAGAACTGGACACAAAGCAGGCCAGAGCCTTCCTTCCCTAGAAAGGGTAAGGACCTTAGTGGCCCTGGCCTCGTCCTTCACTCTGCAGGTCTCTCGACCAGCAAGGCATTTCCTGCAGCTCCTAGGACACATGGCTGCTTCCACAGCATGTAGTGCAAGGAGCAAGATTTCAGATGAGGGACATTCAGTTCCATTTGAGAGCCTTCTGGTCTCAAAGAGATCCCTATCAAGCTAATCCCAGTGACGCGAACCCTGATCCAGGCCCTTCAGTGGTGGCAGGATCAGAGCAATCTGAGACAAGGGTGCCCTTCATCCTCTATCCCACTCCTTGACCCTTACTACAGATCGTCCCTCTTGGGATGGGGAGCTCACATGGGCGACCTCTCCACCCAGGGTTATGGTCCCCTCAGGAATCTCTGCTCCACATCAATCTGTTGGAACTCAGAGCTGTTTTCTAGCACTTCAGGTTTTTCTGCATCTGTTCAGAACAAGGCGGTACAGTTCAGAACAGACAACACCACTACAATGTGGTACATCAACAAACAAGGGGCACTCGGTCTTGACCTTGTGCACCGAGGCGATAGTTGTGGTCTCTGGCTTATTCCTGAACACTTCCTTCATAGCAGTTCACCTCCCAGGCAAGGACAATGTCGGCAGATGCTCTCAGCAGGATTTCCCAGGGCCCATCACGAATGGTCACTGGATCCCTAGTACTGGGGATAGTTTTTGCCAGATGGGGCACTCCTCAGATAGATCTTTTGCAGCCCCAGACAATCATCAACTTCACTTTTTGTTGCAGGCCCCAGTGTTGGGCTCAGTCCCCCTGGATGCCTTTCTCCTCGATTGGGAAGGGAAGTTTCTCTATGCCTTCCCCCTTCCCTCTCCTGTTCAAGGTGCTAGTCAAAATCAGGTCTCAGCCCTGCAAGATGATCCTGATTGCTCCAGACTGGCCCAGGCAGCCCTGGTACCCACTCCTTCTGTCCTTAGCAGTCCATCTTCTCCTGTGTCTCCCCAGGAACCACAATCTGTTAACCTGTGCTCAGGGGAAAGTCTGGTATCCGAATCTCAAATCCCTCAACCTCAAGGCCTGGCTCTTGAGGAGTTAGAGTTTGCTGATCTACAACTTTCTCAGGGTGTTCTCGAAATCTTGAAAGCTTCTAGGAAGCCTTCCACTAGGGCTACCTATAACTCCAAGTGGAAAAGGTTTTCCATATGGTGTTCTGGGAAGCATATTTCCCCGGAATCTGCTGATTTACCCACTGTTTTGGACTATATGGTCCATCTTAATTCTTTGGGACTGAGACCAGCTACCCTGAAAGTGCATTTGGCAGCTGTCTCTGCTTTCATTTCAGCAGGGAAGCCCTCTTCTCTTTCTGCTCACCCTGTATTTTCCAAGTTTTTAAGGGATTGCTTCATACCAATCCTCCATTCAGGGACCCTGCCCTGCTTGGGATCTTAATGTTTGCATTGCTCAGCTGATGCAACCCCTTTGAACCTCTGTCTTACCAGAGCTTAAGTATTGACTTGGAAAACTGTATTTCTAGTAGCCATCACTTCTGCCAGGCGCTAAGTGAGTTACAGGCTTTATCAGTGGAGACTGACTTTATTTCCTTTCACAGGGATAAGGTAGTCCTCAGGACTAACAGGAAGTTTTGCCTAAGGTGGTTTCAGATTTCCACCTTAACCAATCTATTTCACTTCCAGTGTTCTTCACTGACCATTCCTCCTCTGGTGAGAGGAGGCTGCACAACAGATGTTAAGAGGGCCCTAAGTTACTACATAGGCGTACCAAGGGTCACAGGTTTGACTCCTCCAACTATTTCTCACTTATGGTGAGGTTGGGAAAGGAGACCTGCCACTAAGAGATCCATTGCCAGGTGGATTGTCTCTTGTATCAATTTTGCTATCAAAACTGGGTAGTTCCCCTTCAGGCCTGAGGGCTCACTCTACCAGAAGTGCGGCTGCATCTCTAGCTGCTGCCAGAGACATCCCTATCTTGGAGATATGTCAAGCAGCTACTTGGAAAACAGTACACACTTTCACCAAGCATTACTCCTGGATATCCAGGCCAGGAGGGATGCTTCGGTTTAACACAACCGTGCTTCAGAGCCTATTCCCTAAGTAGGTTCTGTCCCTCCTCCATGGAGGTACTGCTGTGTTCTGCATCAGTCATAATATAGCAAGACTTCATGTTGTTTGAAGAAAAAATTACTCACCTTAGTAATGTTGTTTCTTCTAATGGAGTCTTGCTATATATAACCTCCCAACCTGCCCCTCTCAGAACTCCTACTTTGGGTATGGGGTGGGCAGTCCACTGTTGGCACTTATTGATGCCCCTTTTATGTTTTTCCACCCCTTCTTGTTGGGGTGTTTGAGTGTTGTGTTTTATTTATTTTATCTTATTGTTTTCTGGTCCCCTGACTTGAGTCTTGGTGTTGGGACCAGGAAAATGTGTGAATATTTTAGTAGCCAGTTGGCTAGTGTAGGTTACAGCTTCCACACAGAGCCTTAGTGAGTTTTGCTCGTAAAGATCTGACGGTTTCGGTTTGAAATTACCCTGACAGAGCTTCTGTAACCAAGCTCGCGCTCTAAGTTCCATGCACTGCATGGAAGTTAACTCTTTCACCTCCGGAGCAGTTCTAATGGTGGGACAAACTGCATCAGTCATAATATAGCAAGACTCCATTAGAAGAAACAACATTACTAAGGTGAATAATTTTTTCTTCTTGTTGTAAAACAAGTAATAGTACTCACTAACTCCTGGCAGTAGTGTCTTTTATATCTACCTAATAAACAATAAAAGGTTGAGGAGACAGACTGACGGAGCAGAAGGGGTGATGCCTGCCTGCGCCTGCCCTGCTGTATAGAAATTGCTTGGGAGTGGAGACTGAATTAAAAAAATATATAATTAAGCTTATCTGAGTGTGGTGGACTAACTGAAATGTAAATTCAGGGTCCAGAGATCAGTTTTCATGTATTAAACTAGCTGTTTTGCAAGCTACTATGTGGACCAACTAAAATCTAAATGCAGGGGATTACTGTAGTTGCTGCTGGTTATAAAAAATAAAATGTATTAAATATTTTTTTCAAGCTAGCTACTCTGAGTGGACTAACTTTGTAAATTCTGGGGATTAGTTATAAAAAAAACATTTATTAAAAGCGTTTTTGCCAGCTACTTGTGGACTACCCTAAAAATCTATAGACAGCAGGGATCTGTTGTTAAATAAAACGGCTTACAGACTAAACTTTTTTTTTTAATGAGCGAGCTGCTCTGTAGTTGGACTACCACCAGTCTAAATACTGGGGTCTGATCTGAGTTATTATTATTGTTAAAGTAAAACCTAGTAGTCTCATTCCAGAAGTAATCTAAAAAGGTTTTGTTAAGGCCCGAACAGCTTTTTTAAAAACTACTAGGAATTTATTGGACCAATTCTAAAAGGGAAAATTAAGGCTGTTTGAAGCCATACAGGGCTGGGCAACTAACTGTCTGTGAGCAAAAAAGCGCCACCACCCCACCTGTACTTAAATAAATCAGACAACAACACACATTTTGTTTGTTGCATTTATTTTATTATTATTGCCCAGTAAAAAGACAAACACACAGGCAGTTTTTCTTGTGCATAGACAGTGCATTTATTATTGACAACTGAATCAGTTCACAGACAAGTTTAAGTTAACATCAGCACATAAAGTAACATTCTCCGAGTGTGTTAACTTACAAGATTAGCATCACTAGCATAGCCTAACAGCCTAGCTTGGACAGTCATTTCTGTTAGTCTGTGCAAGTGCAAGCCACTTAGTGCTACCAGTCTGCACAGCTATCTGCTCCCATACCCACGAGCACAGAGCACTGCAGCCATGAGTCTTTTTAAATCTGGATTTAAGAGAAAGCGTACTGATGAGACTGTGGGAGCTGAGGATTCCCCAGTAGCAAGAACTAGCCTCCCCCCCCCCCCAACAAGCAGTTCAGCTACTGTACTAACTCCACCACCTCCTTGCCCAGTCAAACTGCTGTGACCACTGATGGGTCCACAAGTGATGCTGCTCATACTGAAAACCCAGTTAAGGCACAAAAAGTTTGAAAATTTGAAGAGTCATGGAAAAAAGGCAGGCAGTGGCTTGCCTATGGCACAGATAAATGTGCAATGTTCTGTACATGGTGCCAGAATTACGATAAAAGCCAAAGCAAAAATCAGTTCAGAACTGGATGCAGTACTTTTAGAGTACACATTATCTCAGCACTTGAAGTGTCCGTAGCACACAAACATGCTGAGAGAACATACATTGCAAATAAAACAAAAGTTGGAGAAAGACCAATAGAGAAAGCCGTACAATCAATGGATCAAATTTGTAAATTGTTCTGTACTGCATATTAAGTTGCTAGGACCGAAAGGCCTTTCAGGGATTTTCCTGGGTTGATAGATTTACGAAGAAGAAATCATGGGGATGATGCTATGAGTCACAGTTACAGTAGTGACGAGCAGTGCCATGTCTTCATTCACTATATTGCCCAAGATATTCGAAGCACTACTGCTAGTCTACTACAAGACAATGACTTGTTTTCTTTTCTTGTTGATTCCTGCACAAATAAAAGTGTGACTGAGGTGGAGGGCATTTATATGCGTGTTTTGAAATGGCCTACCTGTAACAAGATTCCTTGCACTGAAACCAGTCAGTGTCCCTAATTCAGAAAGCATTTTAAATACTGTCATTGATGCTTTAGAGAGTGAAGGTGGTTTAAAGGATGGTGGTTGGAAACATAAGCTGATAAGTGCGGCATTTGATGGTGCTGCTGTAATGTTAGGGAGCACTTCGGGTGTCCTTACTCGAATAAAGCAAGATTGCCAGTGCCACACCTTATTGACATACACTGCTGTGCACATCATTTAGAGCTTGCTGTAAAGGATTCTTTCAGAGACTGGCCCATTTACAAGTCATTAGAACAACTTCTGCTGAACATTTACTCATTTTACCACAGGTCACCAAAAAGTTGTAAAGTCCTACAGGAAATGGGATCCCTTTTAAATAGTAATGCGGTCAAACCAGTTAACACTGGTGGCACTAGGTGGCTTGCTCGCAGAGAACGGGCCATTTCTCCCCTTGAAAGGAACTGGGCTGCATTAGTGCCTCACCTCGAACATGTGTCACTGACAAACAAATAGGATCATGGCCAAAAAGCACTAGGAATACTTAAAGTGCTTAAGACTTTAAAATGTGTCATAGACATGAACTTTCTGAAAGTGTTTTTTTATTATTTATCTGCTCTTAGTCTGTGCTTTCAGCAAGAGGATGCCACTGCTGAAAAAGTTCACAGCAGAGTAGAAAGCACAATTCAGAAACTAAATGGTCTCTTGCATCACGAAACTCTTCACCGAATAACACTTACATCTGTAAATGAGAACCTAACTCACTACAACAGTGTTGACTTAACTAATGAAACTAGCCGGCACAGATCAGGTTCTCCTTCAGACATTGTAGAAGCCACAATTTCAGAGATCAAAAAAATTCTGCAGAAAACATCACAGCACATTGAATCTCGCTTTCAGTCCTTCTCGACCAATAAAGTGCTACTAGCTGCAAGAGCTTTACATATTCAGTCCTGGCCAACATCCACAGAGGCACTTGAGACATATGGAGATGAAGCAATTCAAACAATTGTTGATCACTATAAAGTGGTCCTAGAGTCTCGTGGAGTTGATGTTACTTTGGTACTGCTGGAGTGGCTAGACTTAAAAAAGCACGTACTCCACTTGCTGTCTGTTGAAAGTTGTAAGTGTCTGAAATTGTGGCAGAAAGTGATTCTTGCGGATGTGCAGGATCAACAGTTTTAAAATGTGCTGGCCATTGTCAGAATCATTCTCTTGGTTTCCGTTCACACTGCTGCTGCAGAACGAGGCTTTTCTCTAATGGGAAGAATACAAAATGACTGGAGGGTTGGATTACGCCCGGACACCCTTCACAACCTAATGTCTATATCTCTCTCAATGGACCCCAGCTTAGTGACTATAACCCTGAAGGTGCCATATCACTATGGTGGGAAAAATGGCAAAAGAAGACCCACTACCAAAGCTTATGGTTCCAGAACACTGTCACCATATGCTGCTTCTGCCAGCCCTAGTGGTGATGAAAACGAAAGTGCTTGGTCCAGTGAAGATGACATTTAAAATTATATAAACTAAGGGGCAGCATGTAAATAGTTTGTTGGGCATGTACATTTTTTTCTTGCATGCCCAAGTGGGCATGCACTTTTTTCATTGATTTCATACCCTGTATGCTTGAATCCTTTAGCACCCACCACCTCCACTGGGAGACTGTTCCAGGCGTCCACCACCCTTTTTGTGAAGAAGTATTTCCTCACATCCCCTCTTGAGTCCCCCCCATCTAGCTTCATAGCGTGACCCCTTGTTCTTGAGCATCTTTTTCTATGTAAAATGCTACCTTCATCAACCTTATTAATATCTGTGAGATATTTGAACATTTCTATCATGTCCCTCCTTTCCTCTAGAGAATACATATTTAATTCCTTGATTCTTTCCATAGGGCTTCTGATGCAGGCTCTGCACCATTTTGGTTGCCCTTTTCTGTACTGTCTCCAACCTATCTATTTCCTTCCGGAGGTGGGGCCTCCAGGACTGAACACAGTACTCGAGGTGGAGCCTCACCCTTAATCTATACGAGAGTAACACTACCTCCCTCTTTCTGCTGGTGATGCCACTCCCTATTCACACGAACATCCTGCTAGCTTACCCCACTGCCTTATCACACTGCTTTGCTACCTTCAGGTCATTAGAAATTATTAGCCCCAGGTCCCTTTCCTGTTATACCTCGCCACCCAATTTGTGCATTGCTCCTGGGTTTCTGTGCATGATTTTGTACTTTTTGCTTCAAAACCCGGTTGCCAAACCCTTGACCAGTCATAGCTTTTCAGATTGTCCATTATTCCCCCCCCCCGTGTGTCCACTCTTGCAGATTTTTGAATCATCCACAAACAGGCATGCTTTCCCTTCCAGCTGTTCTTCAGTGTCACTAATAAAGACATTGAGGGGGACCAGGTCTAGTACTGACCCCTGCAGCACCCCACTGGTCACGTTGCCTTCTTCAGAGTGAAAACTATTTACCACCACTCTCTTACTCTTGTAGCTTAGCTAACTTCTTACCCATTTTACTACTTTTTGACCTACTCCTGGGCTGCCCAGTTTGCCCACCAGTCTTCTGTGTGGAACGGTGTTGAAGGCCTTATTGAAATCCAGGTAGGCCACATCCACCACTCCGCCCTGATCCACTTCCCTGGTCACACAGTCAAAGAACTTGATCAGGTTTGTCTGGCAAGATTTCCACCTTGTGAAACCATACTGCCTCGAATCCTGTAATCCACTGGTCACAAGGTATTTCCCAATCCTTTCCTTCAGTATTGATTCCATTGCTTCACCCACCACCGATGTCAGGCTGACAGGTCTGTAATTTTCTGCCTCCTCCCTAGTACCACTTTCGTGAAGTGGGACCATATCTACCCTCCTTCTGTCCCCTGGAACTTCCCTCATATCAAGTGTTAGGTTGAACAGTGCTGTCACAGGTGCGTCCAGCACCTCATTGAGCTCCCTCAATATCCTGGGTTGTACCTCATCAGGTCCCAGTGCCTTGTCCACTTTTAGCTGTGCTGATTCCTTGAGAACTTTCTCCTCTGTAAAAGAACTAGTGTGCACCTCCCTTCCTTAAGAGGCAGTATAGCACAGTGGGTTAAAGCTCTGAGCTGCAGATCTAGGGACCTGGGTTTGAATCACACAGCCACTTAGGTGCATACTATGTGATCCTGAGCAAGTCACTTAACTTCCTTGCGCTCCCAGGTTGCATCTGGAAACAAGCTTCGGCTTAGTGTGCTACTCCTGGTTAAACAATGTTCCATTTACCTTTAATGCCCTTGTCCCTTATTTGCGGCCCGTCACCTACCCCTTTCCTCCGTAAACACTGAGCAAAAGTATTTGTTGAACATCTGCTTTTTGGTCCTCTTCCACACAAACCCCTCCTTCCCCTTTTAGCCTTACTATACCACCTTTGGTCTTCCTCATTTCGCTTATATACCTAAAGAATGTCTTATCCCCCTTTTTTTTTTTACTGACTTGGCAGTATTCTTCATTTGTGCTCCTAACTGCTTTTCCTGCCTCCCTTTCTTTCTCCTGATATCTCTCCCTATCCTCCTCCTTTTGTGTCGTCTTGTGCCTTCTACATTTTGTTTTGGTTTTTTTGCCCTTACTTTCTCTTCTTGCCCTCTCAGGTGGTGGGCTTCGTCGGGGCAGAGCTCGACTCTTGTCAAGCCAGAGCTCAGCTCCTGGCGGACAGGGGGGAGGTTCTCTCCTCCTTTGCCCGATCATTTCTGGTTGGGCACTTGCGCCTTGCCCGGGACTTTCTTCGCCTTCTGGGTTACATGGCGGCATACACCTCAGTGGTCCATTGGGCCAGGTGGCACATGCGCCCCCGCCAATGGGAGCTGGCCGCCCAGTGGACTCAGCACCACAGTCATTTCGACCAGCTGATCACTGTAACCCAGAAGATGTGGGACACTCTTCAATGGTGGATTGCCCCAGAATGGTTGTAGGAAGGGATCCCGTTTGTCCGCCCTGTGCTGACGGTCGTCCTTACGACCGATGCTTCTCTCATGGGCTGGGAAGCCCACATGGGGGACAACAGGGCCCACGGGTTCTGGACCCCCGAGGAGTCCCGATGCCACATCAACCTGTTGGAGCTCAGAGCAGTCAGACTGGCACTGTCAGCTCTCGCTCCTCAGCTCTAGGGTGAAGTAGTTCAAGTCCAGACGTACAATACCATGACCATGTACTACCTCAACAAACAGGGGGGCACGCACTCCCGTTTGCTGTGCAAGGAGGCGCTCCGCATCTGGACCCTGGTAAGCTGGTTGGAGGCGGATCTTCTAGCTATTTATATGGCAGGAGTCTCGAACCAGCTGGCGGATGCTCTCAGCCGTATAGGCCAGACATCCCACGAGTGGTCTCTCCATCCAGAGGTACCTTACAGTCTGTTCTCCCATTGGGGCGAACCATTGGTGGACCTGTGTGCCTCTGCGGAAAACACCAAGCTGAGGCTGTACCATGCCCTCCCCCCCAGCAGGGCTCGCTGCAGGGCATGCCTTCTCGAGGCCGTGAGCCCCAGGCCTCCTCTATGCCTTCCCTCCATTTCCCTTGATCCACAAGGTGTTAGTCAAGGTGAGGAGGGACAAGGCGAAGGTGATCCTGGTAGCCCCAGATTGGCCGCGCGAGTTCTGGTAACCAGATCTCCTCAGCTGCAAGCCCCCGGAGCGGCTTTGTACATGCCCGGACCTGATATCATTGAACCAGGGAAGGTATTCCATCCGTGCCTTCAATCCTGCACCTCACAGCCTGGTACCTGAGCGGTTAGAGTTCCAGGCTCTGGGTCTTTCCAAGGATGTCTACACCATGGTGGAGGCATCTCGTAAGGAATCGAGCAGGAAATGTTATGCCTTCAAATGGAAAAGGTTTTCCATTTGGTGCCAGGGTAAGAGTCTGGACCCCTTATCCTGCTCCGTGGCTGACACTGTAGACTACCTTTGGTCTCTCTTCAAAGGGGGTCTACGGTCATCGACCCTTAGGGTGCACCTGGCAGCCATTTTTGCTTACCGGGCACGGGCCGGTCAGCTGACATTGGCGCAGAACACAGTGGTCATGCGCTTCTTCAAAGGCCTGGATCACATATCCCCTCCAGTGGCTCTGGTGCTCCCTGGATGGGGGAGGTTCCCTTACTACTGTCCAATGCGGCCTTAAAGACGGGCAACTTCCTCCCTCAGGGCAGAGAGTTGTCTGCAAACAGGGCAGCATCTCAGCCTCCAGAAAGACTCCCTAAAGACTGCTGCCCCACAGTCATTACATTGCACTACTCCCCACATGTCTGTCTACCTTAGGTTTTTTGTGTGTGTGTGTGTGTGTGTGTGAGACTGGTTTGTTATATAGAAATATATATATTATATAATATGTATGCTTATGTTGTTAGTGCAGTGTGCTAGAGAGGGTATGACAGTGATATGCACCTTGCCCTCTTGAGGAAATGATTTCAGAACCCCAGGTATAAAGGAACTATTTCCAGGGGTGGGTGGGGTGAGGGGTGGGAAGGGTTTGGGCCTAAACTGTGCCCTCACGAAACAATCAGCTAAAAGCTCTGACCTACCGCTGCGATGAGTGCCTTCCTGTCAGCAAGATGCCCTACACGACAATTTGACAGAGAAAATACCCTGCTAATCAAACAGAGAAAGATCCAAACATCCAAGTCAGACACAGGTAAACCTCCCCAGCCCCAAAACAGCCTGGTGACTTGTGCTCTGAAAGCAGTCAGCCCCAAAACACGTCAGCTGTGCACAAGGACAGACACAGTAAACAGTATTGAGTCGCTGTGGGTTTAAACTCTTCCTGCACTGAAAATCTTAACAATTGTAACAAAAGTAAAGCAAGCTCCACCTCCCTCTGTTGATTGAAAGACTGCCTTTTCTGATAATTCTAAGTTCCTTATTTCACCCTTTAGTTAGAAGTATCCTCCACCTGAAGAATATTAACTTTCCTAAGGAATCTGCTTCAAACCAAAGACAACTGTAAATTGTAAGGTTCACCTCCCTCTGTTGTGAGCACAACTCGCTTTCTTGCAAATCCTAAGTCCACTGTTGCAGCTTCCAGCCAGAGGTAGCTTCACCTGAAGAATCTTAGGTTATCTTCAGTTTTTATTTTGTCACCTCAGTTTTTTTACTACTCCTTTCTGATTTTTCTTTTCCATTATTGTTTTCTTAACCTTCTTTGTCTTCCAACTGTACAGCTAAGTGCGCCTGTGGAGAGCAACTCCCGGGGAAAGACTGCCATTCTCAACTTCAAATCAAATCAACTTTATTTTTATAGCGCCTTTCAAAACCAAGGCGCTGAACATAAAAACAGATTCTGCCTGTGTTATCTGCCTAGGCCCAGACCACGACGTTGATGCCTGCTACATCTGCCACGACTTCAACCAGGTGTCCTGCCACCATCACCAGAGGACCTTGGAAAACCTTCTGCTTCAGCAAAAAGTCACCAGCATGGAGAAGGAGTTGCAGGCCAGGAGTTCCTCAGTCTCCCCTGCCCTTTCCTTGGGCTTCCAGTTGTCAAAGTCCTGGGACAAAAACAAGCATAGGACTAAGGACTGCACTAAACCCAGGTCCCTTCCCTCACATTCCTGGCCCCGGCATCATTCAGCAACTGCAGCGGAGCCATCCTCCGCTTTGGGGATGTCGACATCTGCCTCACACACTCTATCTTCCACAGGGCTACTGTTGGCAGGGCCTACGGTCAACTTTACTTAGGTGGGCGGAGGTCCTTTTGGGCTGGGTTGCAGTCAGGAGGCTTTGCTGGTTCGTCTTCAACCGGCATAGGCTTTGTGGCCTCAGGGTCTTCTGTGCCTACTTGAGTGCTGCCCACTGCCATGACTTCATCCCCTCCAGCCTGGGATCTGCTGCCTTCCCTGACGCCACCTCCCTATCCTCTTCACCGTCCCATAGGGTGACTCAGGCTGAGGACTTCTCGGTGCCTTGGCCTATCCGGACATTGATGCTGGCCCCTCCATTGATGCCTACACCGGTTCCTCCTCAGCTGGTGCCGCCTGGCTACCCAACGCCGGTCACAGTGGACTTTCCTTTGCTACTTGCTTCCCTATGGGACTTCATGCAGGCCCGTCTGGCTCCCTCACAGGCCCACCCCCTAGGGAACCCCCGACACCAGTCCCTGCTCCTCCAGCAGGCCCATGTCAGTCCCCACATGGCCGTACCCCCACTGTCCATCTTGATAATCGGAAGATGAGGATGAGTATCACCCGGACCATCAACCCCCTGATGAAGGTGAGGATGGAATGAAGACGATAGAGTGGGGTTACACCTTCTCATTCTACCTCCATGGTTTGTTTGGATGGGGAGAAGACCCCAAAATATAGTCATCTGTTTCCCCAGATGATCCGTCGTTTGTGGGGTTCCTTCGCCAGATGCAGGCGGTGATGGGTTTTGACAGTGAGGAGCAAAACTCCAGCAGACATCAGTTAGCTACTTACCTACGTCTACCCAATACTCCTTCCTTGGTGGTTTCTCCTCTGATTGATTCCTTTGAGGACACGACCATGGCTGCATGGCACTGCCCTAACCTGGTCCCCACTATTCCCAGGAAAGTAGACAAACATTACCACACCCCGGCAGGGATGCCTTTCTTCGTCGAGCAGACACAGGCTGAGTTGGTGGTCATTAACGTGACCCACGACCGCACCAACAGGCCAGAACACCTAAGTTCTCGGACAAATAATCCCAGAGACCTTATTTACTGGGCAAGAGAACCATTGCTTCGGCCACCCTGACCTTCAGGCTCCAGAACTAGATGACTCATATGGTCCAGTTCCTCCACCTTTGTTTGGACCAAGACCAGAACTGTCCAGTTCCCTTTCTGGCGAGCAGAAGAAGCAGCAGCTCTTTCAGTCCCTTCAGTCGGGAGCCGACGTCGGTCTGCATCTCCTCCGCTTGGCCTACAATGCTGTTGGCGCTTCAGCCAGGGCAGCCGCAGCCGACATCTGCCTATGCTGGCAGTCCTGCCTTAGGGTGTCAGGACTCACCGAGGATGTTCAGTTATCTATCCTGAATGCCCCCTTCAAGGGATAGAAATTGTTTCGAGCTGAGGTGCAACAGATCCTTCCTGCCCTACAGGCCTCTGGGAGTACTCCAAGATCTGTCCACTCCATATATCACCCTCAAGCTAAGAGTTGACTGTGTGCCCTTTCATAGGTGCTCAGCAAGTCTAGACCCTCCGACAGACCTCAGAGCGAGCATTGGGAGTCCGCCTCTTTGCCTACCCCTGCTGCCACAGCCAGTAAGACTCTTAGAGGCGGTGGTGCAGCCGCCACTGCGACCTTCTCCACCTCTGTCTGACTCCTTGCCCAATCACCCCCGACCAATCGGGAGGTGGTTGTCGGGGGTCGCTTCTCCCTACACTTTGAAAGGTGGAAGGGGATAAGCAACGGCGGTTGGGTGCTACAGCTAATAGAGCACGGTCACACTCTGAAACTTCTAGAGTGGCCTCCAGAAAAGCCTCTGGTTTGGTCCTTTTACCCTTCAGACCACATACTGGTGCTTTGGGAAGAAATCTGCTCTCTGCTGCAAAAAAAGGCAGTGGAACCCATCCCAGTGGATCCTGATATGGCTTCTTCACTGGATGAGTGAGAGATGGCTGGAGGCTGATCGACGCTGGAGAGAGGCGGAGTGGAGATGCCAGGAGCTACTTGAGAGGTCCCACTTGGAGATTGTTGAGGAGGATTCGATGGAGCAGGATCCATGGGTTCTGGAGGAGGAAGACCCTCTGATGGAATATTTGCAACCAACATTTGTGGAGATCATATTGTTGCCCATTTTTCCGGGCTGCTATTTGGTGGCGGACAGCGCACAAGAGGAAGAGACCCCAGGTAAGACTTTGACTGGCAATGTGGTACTGGAGGAGAAGACTTCAAGCAACATGGAAGGAACCATTTTGGCTGAAGGGACTTTTGCATGTTTTAAACCTCCTGTGAAAAATTATTGTTCGCCTAATGTTGTCGGGGGAAAGTTGCAGATGGGGGATCCTGAAGTAACCCAGTTAAGGAAGTATGTAAAAATCAAGGATGGGAGACAGGTTAATGGTGGCATGGGGTACAGGTTATGGTGATATGTACTTAGAAAGGAAGTTCTATATCATATGAGCCCAACCCCCAGACAAAGAAAGTGGATACCCAGATAGTGGTGCCTGTGGCATGTAGGAAAAAGGTAATGGAGGATCTTCCCTTGTCAATCTTCACCATTCATTACTTCCTGGGTGTAAGCGGGCCTTTCCCGCCAGAGCTTTTTTTTTTTTAAAAGTCTAGCTAAGCAGCACCGCCCTCGAGAGGACGTCATAATGGCGAGGGCGTTAAGTAGCGACCGACTCCTCCTCCAACTCAGTTCTGTTTCTCCCGCCGTCGAGGCAGCACCTGTTCGCGGTAGCTTCAGTTTAACTGCGTCTTAGGCCGACTCCTTTTTTTCTACACTCGACGCCTACGGTAAGACTGTTCCTTTTCTTTTGTACAGCGCCGGGTGTATTTCCGACTGTGTTTAACCTTGTTTATTTCGCGTTATGTCCGGTTCTGGAGTGAAACGTTCTTCTAAGACGGGCCGTGCCCCTATGCGTCGGTGCTCCTGCGGCCATCATTTCTCCGTCTCGGACCGGCATGACGTTTGCCTTCGTTGCCTGGGTCCCAACCATGACATGGATTCGTGCTATGCCTGTTTTTCCATGGACCGCCGTGTCCTGAAGTCCAGCGTTCAAGCTCGGCAAGACCCGCCGACCTCGGGGCGGCGTCGCTCAAGGGGCGTCAGGTAAGTCTCTTGGCCTTCCCGGGTCCCCTCCGGGCCTCTCTGGTCCGTGGAGGAGGGTCTCGTCTTCTCTTGCGAGGGAGGCCTTCGGCGGTGTCGGGGACGCGTCGTGGTCCCTCCCGGGATAGCGACGCCGACACTGCCTCAGCAGTCACCTTTTCGGAGGTGCAGGCTCCCCCCGTGTCGAGGCCCTCGACTGTTGGGCCTGGCTCGGGTGGACCCTCGGCGCCGCCTCTCGGCGCCCGTTTGGATCGGCACCGTTCGCGGTGCTGGTGATCGATCGCGGCGCCGTTGGCGGCTCGCCATTTTAGGCACTCGGCGCCGTTCGGCGGTGCCGATGGGCATCTACCGGCGCCGCCGGCGGTGCCGCTCGCCTCCGACGCGCCCGGTGCCGTCGACCTTCCCCTCCAGCGGCGGTGCGGGCCTGCGGAGCTGCTGGGGTGTGGGTTGGGCCTCCTGCTGCCCGGGGGGGGCAGGCGGCGTCGCGCTTGGTACGGGGCGTTCGCGGCCCGTGGCCTCAGGGACCCCCTAGGGTGGCCAGCATGAGGTCCTGCTGGTCTCGTCCTCCTCGGAGGGCGATGACTCGGAATGTGGACCCATCCTGGCACCCCATTCTTGAATCTGGGTCCTCGGTGGCTAGGGGTACCAGGCGGCCTGGACCTCCCTCTGTCCCCCTTGCCGTCGTCTCCTGAGGGTTCCTCGGCTGGGGGTGGCCGAGAGTCCCGGGGGGCAGACGTGGGGTGACGGAGGGGGAGGCTCCCTCTCTGGAGGCCCGGTGACAGCTACCCCCCGGGGTGCTGTTGCCTCCTCTAGGGACAGGGGCGTTGCAGTGAGGAGGGCCCTCTCGGAATCCGAGGGTTGAGGGGCAGGTGGCCTGCTGCGGTCTTCTTTGGCCACCTCAGGGGGTGGCCAGGAGCCGTGAGTGCAGAGCCCCACCCTTCCCCCCAGGGTTCTAGGGTGTCCTCTGGCGGCGTGTGTGCGGACTGCCCTTCTGGATCCATGCAGTCCCGGCGTCGTCACAGGGGAGTTTCTCCCCCAGGGCTCTTCCAGGCTCCGCTTCCCCAGAGTTCCGTTCTGCGGCCTGGTTTGATATCCGGAATCCCTCCTACTAGGGCTCCTTTCCCCGGATTCCAGAGCCCTCGCAGAGAGCAGTTGCCTCCTCGGAGGTGCCCCTCTCCCATCTCTCTGCCTTCACCACCCCCGCTCCCGGGCCATGTCGGTCCTACGGGTCCGTTATCCTGGGAGCAGTTCAGAGGTTCTGCGGCGGCCTTCCCCTCATATGTTAGATACATGCATGAGCGGGTCTTTCGACTCTCCCACCGCCGCAGGAATCCTCTGGACATTCAACTCCCCATCATCCTCGTCTCCCTCCTCTGAGGAGAGGAACCCTAACTCATCTGTCCTCCGATGCTGATTTCACAGAATATCAGCGTTTCCTCTCGAGGATGGTGAGGATCTCGGATTTCCTACATTCGGGAGAACAATACCGAGCAGGAGCAGCGTGAATTCCTTGGTGAATTCAGTGCCCAGCATCTGGTGGTACCTTCCTGGCCTGTCCCCTTCCAGGGCGTCTATCCGGTCCTGGCAGTTCCCTGCCGCTTCTTCCCCAGCCCCGGCGGACTGCCAGCGTAGGTATTGTGCCCCCTCTGAGTCTCTAGGTTCCCTTCCCAACCCGTCCTCAGGTTTGGTATACCTGGATACTCCTTCTGGGCGCCGTTGCCTGGCGCACGACCGCCCACCGGATTCGGACTCTCTCCAGTTCGACCGGTGGGGGCGAAGAGTGTTCTCTTCTTCTCGTGCGAGTGCTTGTATTGCATCACATCAGGCTCACCACGCTGCCTACAACCGGCATCTGTGGTCGATGATGTCCCAGCTGCTGGCATCTATGCCTGACGAACAAACCAGACAAGCCGTTGCCCTCTCCGCGGTAGGCCTGGAGCTGGCAAGACACCAAGCAAGGGCATCTTATGGCGTAATGAGGTGGCTTCCAGGCTTGCGGGGACAGCGATCTGCATCAGGCGGACGGCATGGCCCGTCTTTCAGGTTGTCACCCTGGCCCGGCGTGAGGGTGATGCGCTCCGCCTTCCGGGGACCGTCTTTCTCATCCAGAGCTAGGGAGACTTTACAGGGCTCCATCCGTCTCCTCGTCCTCGGGAGGCACCTCTAGCTCTTCTCCCACTTAGGCTTTCTGAATAAGCCAGGGTCTTCTCCTCCTGTTTCTCACCAACAGAAGGCTGGGGTCTTGTTCCCTCAGGGTATGGCCTCTTCCCCCTCCAGGGGAAGAGGAGCTTGGTACTCACCCAGGAAGTAATGAATGGTGAAGATTGACAAGGGAAGATAGGAAAATTACGTACCTACCGTAATTCTTGATCTTCTCTTGTATCTTCACCATTCATTACCTACCCCTACATCCTCAGTGGCCTCTTCCTGTGGCTTCTCCACCTCCGTCTCCTTCCTCTCTCTGCATATAAAAACAACAAAAAATTTTTTCTTAAAATATAGGAAAGTTGTAATTTTTCAAAAAAAAAAAATCTTTCGGGGGTTCTAATTTTCCAGAAAATTACTTACTCTAAGATTCATGGGCCATCTCGTGGATTGCATTGGCGATCAGACTGCACAACTATCTCTTGCCATTCTTCTGGCAAGATACCTCTGGGTTTTGGCCTGGCTCAGGCTATTCAGTTTTGATCCTGCAATCCCGTGTTCCAGATAGTTGCCCTGAAATCAAACCCCCCATTCTTTCCTTGCAGAGCAGAGGAGCGAGCACGTCTAATCCTTTTCTTTTGCAAAAAATAAATAAATTAATTAATAAATATTAAATGCTGAGGAACTCTCTTCGACTGTTATAGGCATCTTGGTATCGGGTCATGCATCTAGTCTAAAAATTTTACCTAAAAAAAAAAGGAAATAAACAGGAAGGCAATGAGAAGGTAGGATATCCTTCTGCTAGTTGCTATTGGTTTTCCTTTTAAGTGTCCTCCTGGACAATTTTTGCAGAAGAGCAGTGCTGACCATATCCGATCCCAGCCTGCCTAAGCCTTGCCTGCCTTGGCCAGTCAGTCTGAGTCCCATTTCTATCTTAAGACACCTGAAAGGCTTACATTTTCCATTTCTAAACCCTGAGCAGCGCTCTCATGCTGCCTGGGTTTTATTCTCCCTCCTCGGGTTCCCTCCAGTTGAAGGCCTTCCTTGAGCCAGGAGCCCGAGGTAGGTATCAGAACAATGGCATGTTGAAGATGAGGACTATGCCCTCCTGGGTCTGTCTAAGCGGTTCGGTGAACCTTCTCTTCAGCTCTATCTCCGGGGATTCTTGCTTCCCCTTTAGTCGAGCCTTCAGCTGTAAGCTAACTATGCTCGTTGGGCATTCTGGTCCCTTCAACATCCCATCTCTCTCTTCTCTTTCCTCTTCTTCTTCTATTTTCTCATTTCCCTTCTTATCTCTCCTCCCAGAGTCGCCCAGGTAATGAGGCCCTACAGTCCCTAGGCTAGGGATACTCTTATCTCCTCTGTCCTTCCTCCATCGGCTTATTTCTTTTTCAGTTCATTCTTCCTTGCTTTGCTATCCTTGGCTATCTTGCCTCGCTATCTATATTCTCTGCTTTCTCTTTTGCCTCTCCGGCTCACAGAACTGAGTTGGAGGAGGAGTCGGTCGCTACTAACGGCCGCCCCTCGCGCATGACGTCACTCTCGAGGGCGGTGCCGTTAGCTAGACTTTAAAAAAAAAAAAAAGCTCCCGTGGCGGGTGCGCGCCTCCGGCTTACACCCAGGAAGTAATGAATGGTGAAGATACAAGAGAAGATCAAGAATTACGGTAGGTACGTAATTTTCCTATGCACCCTCCAGTCACTTGGGGCATGTGAGCCATGGGAAGGTTTTGGCTAGACTAACCCCATATTTCTATTGGCCAGGCATGTACAGACAGGTGGCAGCATACTATAAGACCTGTTATAGGGGCAGACATATAGCGACCCCTGATAGTGATGTGGGAGAAGCAATCCAGAAGGTGAAGGGCAAGAGATGGCACGCTTGGAGGAGGGAGAGACTCCCACATAGAACAGAAGAGACTAGGTGGTAGCCAACACCACTAGTAGTGTATAAGATTCAATACGTAAACTCAGAGGTTAGGGACAGGTTGTTAGGCATACAGCGTGATATGTTACTAGCCTACCTTTAAATGTCTAAGTGGGGACGGAGCAAAGTAGTTCTTCCCCTGAAGGCAGTTCTGCTGGGTGCTGGACTGCCAGAAGTTTGACTGTATCTGGTCAGGGAAAGTCAGAAGATGGTATAAAACTACTGTTTATAGTTCTTCCTCCTGGTATATGTAATGTTTTGTAGTTTACTAATGTAGTAAACTTGTAAAATGTCTCAGATTATTTGTAGTGTTATGAATAGAAAACTTTACAAATTTTTTTTTTTTTTTGAAGGGGACCCTGAGATAGTGCTTCAGGTAAGGGTGGACCGAAGCTGCACTCCCTTCCAGGGTATTAGTTGAGATTTGGACAACCGTAGGACAGTTGCCCTCTTATGTGGGGGGGATGTGTGACAGGATGACCCCTGTCATAGTGGACACCCCTGGGGTACATTGAAACCCCTTCCCCAAGCAGGTTATGTGTTTTGTATAATGTCCAACATGCTGGTTGGTTGGTTATAAACGAAGTACTGAAGTGCTTATCTAGCTTTTTGTGCATATTAACCTAAAACAAAACCAAGAGGATAGTTTTAACAGAAGAATAACAAAAGTGTGTGTTTGTTTTTTTAGATATTAGCAGTCCTCTTCTAAGATATATTTTGCAGCAGACCGCATGAGGTAATTTGACCCTGCAGGGGAGTTTAGGAGAGCACAGAATGTTCTGACCTTTCTAATGTTGTAAACAAGTTCTTCTGTGCTCCAGGTGGCTGCCAAATAACTGTCCTCTATGGAGCAACAGTGGCCCCTAGTGGCTAGTTTTATGTTATGTCTGCTGTTAATCAAAAGGCAGGGGAAATTGTCTTCCAACTTCTAGTGAGCTTATAAAAAGCTCTACCTCAGTGCTGAAAGGATAGATAGGGACGTCAGTTGAATACTGACTCTGAGGAAGGTGAACGACCTCCTGGTAGTGTGAGCTTTCACACTGTTTGATTCATGCTAGGCTGAAAAAAAGCCTTAGAAACTGTTGAAGCTAAGCAGTTGTCTGACTTACTATTTTGCTTTCTTTATATTTTACTTGATGAAAATAAAATGGTAAATGCAACCATGCATTTTTTTTATAGAAACATAGAAGTTGACGGCAGATAAGGACTGCAAGGCCCATCCAGTCTGCCTGTTTCTTTTTTTTTTTACCTTATAAATGTGCCATCGGTCTTTGCTCTGTCAATGGCCTATCTATTTATACTCACCTGTATTGATTGCTCCCTTATGCCTATCACATGCCTGTTTGAAGCCCTGCACTGTATTTATATCCACCACTTCCTGAGGTAGGCAATTCCATGCATCCACCACCCTTTCTGTGGAAAAGAACTTTCTCACATTACCCCTTAATTGGCCTCCCTCTAATCTCATGCTGTGTTCTCTTGTCCTGCTATTTTTCTTATATTGAAACTTGTTAGACTCTTTCACCTTGTTAATGCCCTTAAAGTGTTTGAATGTTTAGATCAGTTATGCACTTGACTTGTGGTCTGCCTGAAATTGTATTATCCTAAACCCACACCCGGTGACATGGTGTCACAGTGTTTCACCACCTGGGCTACTGGCTAGTGGTGGGAAATTCACCACAACAAGTAAAGGATCACTTGCAGATAACCCAGGGGCTCCAGGAGTCTTTAGGGTTCCTCATAAACCTCAAAAAATTTGTCCTACTGCCAGTACAGGTGCTGCCCTTCATAGGGGGCAGAACTAAACGCAGTGAAAGGAAGGGCTTACCTGCCTCAGGACAGGGTAAACAATATTCTTCAGAGTGCTGGCACGTTCAGGTTGCACAAATCAAAGACAGCAAGGCAGTTCCTAAAGCTTCTGGGACATATGGCTGCAGCAAGAGGCACAGTGTTGGGTTCCAGGTTCCAAATTATGGATATACAGTTCCACCTCAGGGCACATTGGTTCCAAAGGAGAGATCCTCTATCAAAGTTGATTCCAGTAACAGGGACATTACTGAAAGCCCTCCAGTGGTGGACGGAGGGAGACAATCTCAAGGAAGATGTACCCTTCCAGCAAGAGTCTCTATCAGTGATTCTCACAACAGATGCATCACTACTGGGTTGGGGTGCCCGCCTAGGAGAGCACACAACCCATGGAACCTAGTCAAGTGCAGAGTCACTTCAGCACATAAACCTGCTGGAACTTGAACACAGTTCTCCTAGCCTTGCAGGTCTTCGCACCGTTGGTGCAGGGCAGAGTGGTACAGGCCAGAACAGACAATACCACAACAATGTACTACATAAACAAACAGGAAGGAACAAGGTCAAGCCCCCTATGCACAGAGGCAGTGAAAATATGGACTCTGGCTTACTCACTCAAAGCCTCACTGCCAGCTGTTCATCTGCCGTGCAAGGACAACACCCTAGCAGATGCCCTGAGTTGGATCGACCAGGCCTATCACGAATGGACCCTGAACAGGCCAGTACTGGAAGTAATGTTCAGAAGGTGAGGCACCCCTGAGGTAGACCTCTTTGCATACCACAAGAACCATCACCTGCCATAGTACTCTTGCAGACCACCATCAAGGGGCACAATACCCCTGGATGCTGTGACTCTGGATTGGTCAGGGAGACAGCTATATGCCTTTCCTCCTTTTCCTCTGATCCTCAGGGTTCAGATCAAACTCTGATCCCAACCAGCATCAGTGATCTAGATAGCACCAGATTGGGCCAGGCAGCCATGGTACTCTTTGCTGCTCTCCATGTCTGTGGCCGAGCCAATACACCTTCCTTGGAGGTACAACCTATTAACCTCCAAACAGGGGAGGATCTTGTACCTGAACCTCAGATCACTCAGGCTCAAGGCCCCGTACCAAGACCTCCCTAGCCCAAAGGTCCTTCCACTACCACGCCCCTTCATGGTTCAACTCTCTCCCGCTCTCTGTTACTAAATCTACCAAAATTGATCCCTTTAAAGTCACTCTCCGTAACCACCTCTTTGGCACCCAAAGCTGTAGTTGCCCTTAACTTAATGTTGGGGTCCCTCCCCATTTCTTGCCCATAGCCTTGGCAATGTCCGTTGGACTGCTTCCCTCCCCTTCCTTTTTTTTTTTAATGCGAGTGCTATTTACTGCATGTAACTTTATCCCATAAACCACTGTTATATTGTGTTCTTTTTGTTATCTGTATTGCGCCTGTACGTTACCACTGTTGTATCACATACTGTAACCATGTCTACCCTCCCTGCGGCAAGGTGCCTTTGTAAATGAGTCCCTGACTCAAAGGTTATAAATCCGACTTTCAAAATAAATAAATAAATAAAATAAATGGCTCTTGAGGACTTAGAGTATGCAGGCTTGCATCTCTCAGAAGGTGTTCTGGATGTCTTAAGGGGTTACAAGAAGCCATCTACTAAGAAAACCTATGCTTCAAAATGGAAAATGTTTTCTATTTGGTGTTCAACCAATGATGTGGTACCAACACAAGCAGGGATTCCAGCATTGCTGGATTACCTTACTCATTTGAACTTTTTAAGGTTGCAGCCCACTACTTTGAAGGTCCATCTGGCTTCACTATATGCTTACATTTCAGCTGGAAAAGGTGCCTCCATGGCACCCAATCCTGTTTTCAAAAGGTTTTTCAAGGTTTGGCCCACCTGCATCCCCTCACACATGGAACCGTTACCAGCTAGGGACTTGAATGTTTGCATTGCCTAGCTCCTGGGTGTCCCATTTGAGCCCATGGTCTCAGCTCATTTGAAGTATGTTACCTGGAAAACAGTGTTTCTGGTAGCCATCACTTCTGCCAGAAGGATTAGTGAGCTTCAGGCTTTGTGCATTGAAAAAGACTACACCTCATTCCATAAGGATAACGTAGTTTTGAGAACAAACAGGAAGATCTCATCTATGTCATTCTTTACCATTCATCACTGTTGGGTTATGGCCAGAGGAACAGGACCCCGCGGGAGCATCTAGGGGGAGGAGCCGGTGCCAGCACAGCACCCCCCTTGAGGTAGCCGCCTCAGATCTTGGAGTCGTTCACGACTCCAGTGATCAGGGTGGCGCTATGGGTGGTACTGGGCCATCTCTTAGTGCTGCTTGTGGTGCCAAGAGTAGGAGAGCCTTAGGGGTTGCCCCTCTGGAGATCCTCTAACTCCACACTCCTCTTAAGAGGAGGACGATATAGAGGCAGATCTAGACTGGCTGCCCAACTCCTCGGAGACCCAAGACTCTCCTCCGCCCAGCACCACTGTGCCTTCCCAACCTCCTCTCCCTTCGGAGTCGGGTGTCTTAACCAGCACCGGCCTTGGTGCCGCTTGCAGTGCCGGGAGCCTCTCTGGGGCTGATGGCGGCACCAGAGAGGACACTAGTGGTGTTATGGACTCTGAGCCAGGAGGGATTGAGTCACCAGGCTGGCTCTGTTCCTGGAGCCGCTCAGTTGCCTGAGGCCGAGAAGAGGGTTCCCTCACCGGCCGCCCCCGGGGGACCAGTAGGTGAAATTGAACCCTTATTGTTGGGCTCGAGGAAGAGGTCCCTCTCAGAGGCTGGAGGGGTGAGGGGGCAAGGTGAGGAACACCGGTCTTCCCTGGTATCTATCTATTGGAATTTTATGGTAAGACGAGTAAAGCCTTAGACAGTAGGCACTCAGTAGATGTCATCTTTTTGGACTTCTCGAAGGCATTCGACAAGGTCCCACATGGGGAGCTTGTCGATGCCTTAATAGAGCATGGAGTCAACGGGAAAAATCCCATTGGATTGAAGCATGGCTCTCAGATAGGAGTCAAAGAGTCTGCATAAAAGGAACATATTCAGACTGGGCGAAGGTGGCCAGCGGGGTGCCGCAGGGATCCATTCTTGGGCCTTGCCTTTTCAACATCTGCATCTCCTCAGTGAACACCACAGCAGGAGTATGGGTATCTTAAGTTTGCTGATGATACGAGAATAAGACACATTGTCGATAATCAGGAGGACGTAGGCACCCTGCAATTAGCCTTGGAGGAATTAGAGCATTGGGCAAATGCAAAGAAACTGACTTTTAACACTGAAAAATGCACTGTGATGCATTTTGGGAAGAATAACAGGCAGTCAAATTATTCACTGGGTGGTCTGATACTAAAAGAAGTACAAGATAAGAGAGACCTGGGTATCAGAATCAGTAACGATGTTAGCTTCAAGATACACTGTACCCAGGTCATTAAAAAAGCTAGCATCATATTATACTGCATAAACAAGCACATCAAGAGTAGGAACAAGGATGTACTTCTTTCTCTCTGCACATCCCTGGTGCACCCACTTGTTGCGTATTGTGCCCAGTTTTGGTCACCTTGTGGTAAAAGGGAGATACATCCCATAGAAAGGGTTCAGAGAAGGGCAACCCATAGGATTAAGGAGGTTAAGGGATTAGACTATAAAGCAAGATTAGACACATTAGGTCTGTATTCTTTGAAATTTCGCAGACTGAGGGGGGCATGTGCCTGATCTACAAAGCCCTAACCGATCTGTAACTATGGAAACAGCTGGTCCTTATGTTTAGGGATCAGGTATACAATACCAGAGACCACCCCCTACAGTTAGAAGGAGAAAGATTTAACACTAAAAAAAGGAAGCAGTGGTTCTCTGTCAGGGTGGTTAAGATCTGGAATGAGCTTCCAATTGAGGTAGTGGCTAGCAATAATATGAATATTTTTAAGGCACTTCTGGTCACTCACCTTGTTGCCAATAACATTGCTGGGTACTGTTGACTCTGATAGCGAGCTATAATGGACCTTGGTCTTAATAAAGCGCTGTCTAACCTATGTATCTTCACCATTCATCACTGCTTCCCATCCATCTTCCCCTCTTGGGCCTCAGACTCTGGGCTGTGCCTCCCCCCTTCTTGTTTTTCCCCAGTTGAAGTCATTATGGGCTGTGTTCTACTGGTCCCTCGGGATCATCTTCCTTTCTTGAGGTAGGGGTCCTTTTGGGTGAGGGGGAGTGCGAGCAGATCTTCTTACCTTTTAGGAGAGAGAGCTTCCTGGGTCCCTCTTCCTGGTGAGGGTCTTCCCTAGGAGGCCTGAGTCCTCCCAATCCCAGATCTCTCCCCACACCCTAAGTCTGGGATAGTGAGGCCCTCCTCTGGTTGGTAGGAATTCGAGGCTCTGAGGATTCTCTCTCTTCCTTCAGGTTCGTTTTCCATACCGCTGACTCCTGTTTTCAGGACAGCGCCACTCCCTCTTGCAAGTTCCCCCTTCCCCTTTGGGGGAGGTGAGTAGGCTTTTCCCCTTCAGGAGCACTCTTGAATAGAAAGAGAGTCTATGCCCCAGTGTGGGTTATATCCCCACCTTAGCAACACTCCGAAACAGGAGTGGGAGACCTGCAACTCCTCTTCGGGTGTCATGGAGGGGACTTAGCCAGTTTCTCGCCTTGATCCTTGCCAAGCCTCTCAGCTATACCGCTTTCTTAAATCTCATTTGTGTCAGTCTTCACCATTCATTACAGTTGGGTATGTGGACGGAGGTCACAACCCCATGGGAGCTTTTTAAAAAAAATGTTTTGGATGGGGAATTGTTGCTTCCATCAAGGCCTGACCCTGAAGCTGACGCACTGCTTAGCATTTGTGGGTTGGCCGTTAGGTGTCATCGACCCCACCCTCCCACCAGTTCTTCATCTCCCGCCATAAAGGTTGCACCTCGTGAGGAGCTTCAAGCAACTACGCACTTTGGGCCTAGTTTTCGTCTGTCGACGCCTATCTCTTGTCGGTTCCGTTTCGCCCTGCTCGACGCTGCTGCTTGGTAAGATTGTTCCTTTATTATTTTCAGTGACGTCGAGTTTATTTTTTACTTTGTTTACCATCGATCATGTCTAGGTCGGAGGGCAAAATGTCACTGAAAGCAGGACGGCCTCCCATGCGTCTGTGCCCGTGCGGCCGCTAGTGCTCCGTTACCGACCAGCATGATCGTTGCCTTATGTGTCTTGGCCCACTTCACGACATGGATTTGTGCAACGCCTGTTTCTCTGTGGATCTTCGTGTCCTGGAACAACGCGTGTGGAAAGTTGGATGACCTCCACCGACTTTCGGGGGATGGGTGAGCACTCGTAGAGCCAAGCCGCGGTCTCTCTGCCTTTCCTCTGGGTCCTCTCCCAGTTCTTTACAAACCACAGATGAGGGGGCTTCTGCCTCTTGTAGCCAAGCCCTTGTAGCCTCGCCATGGCAGAAGCCCCTTCCACAGTGCAGGAGGGCCAGTCCATTCCCCCTGGGGGGCGGGCAGGAGGCACCGCTCCAGCAATCGCCCTTTCAGGGGCGAAGGCTCCCCCGGTGTCATTTCCTCGGGCTGGAAAGCCTGGGTTGGCACTGTCCTCGACGCCATCCGTTGGTGCAGTTTTGGACCTCAGTGCCGTTAGCAGCGCTGTGGGCCCTGATGGTGCCGTGGTTGGCGCTGGTCCGCCACTCAGCACTGTCTCTGCAGTTGACACTGTTCGCAGCACCGATAGCACTGGTGGCGCTGTGGGAAGTTCTATGGCGCCGTCTTCGACTGTTTCTGGTCCGGCGCCGAGGCTAGGGATAGCACTGCTTGCGGTGCTGAGCGGGGCCACGGCGCTATTGGGAGGTCTCGCTCTCAGCGCCGCTGGCAGTGATGAGGAGGCTGTCAGCGTCGCCAATGGCACCATTCTTGACCCCGGTGCTGTTCACGGCGCCATGGGGGGGCGGTGCTGTGGTCGACGTTGACTCCGTTTCTGCTGCCACTCTCGGCGCCATCTCTTCCTCAGGCGCAGTTCGCAGTGCCGTGGGGGAGTTTGGTGCCAACTTTGGTGCAGACACCCAGACTGGCACCTCCCTCGGTCCAGACAGGGTCAGGCGTCCGCGTATGGTCTGGCACTGGACTACAGTCTCTACCTCTTCGGAGGTGGACTCTGAGTCTGGTTCGGACCCGCTGTCCAACTCTTTGGAGTTGGCAGCCCACATGGACACCTTGGTAGCTACTTTGGATGACCGGAACCAGCCTCTCTCTGAGGAGCGGGCGGTAGCCCCCGAGTCTGGGGTCAGAGGTGCTGACCAGCAGGCAGTGGTCCAGGCCACTATTGCCCTGCAGCCTAGGCTTGGAAGGTTCTCTGCCCCCTCAGTTGGGATACCCCCTCATGTGGTGTGCCTGGATCTCCCAACTTTAGGGCCGACCAGAGCGCCCACGGAGGGAGAGGGTGCTACTCCCTGGGTGGTCTCCTCGGGAACAGACCAGGGTTGCTGGCTCCCCTAGCTGGTGTTTTCAAGGCGGAGGGCTCTCTCGGACTCTGAGGGGTCAAGGGGCCTGGGTTCAATGAGGGGGCCCTTCTCTGGGACCCACCTGGTTTCGGGGAGGAGTCGCAGCACAGACTCCCGGCCTTCCTCCTCGGTCTCCTTGAGAGGGCCCTGGTCTTTGGAGAGAAGGGACCGTCCTTTTGGGTTTACACGGTCCTGGTCACTTCACAGGGGGGATTCTTCAGGGCATGGTCTAGGCAGTTCCAGCATGGTTGATCAGCTGTTGGCTGTTGGCCCCTCCGGAACTCCTCTTTCCCTAGAGACCTCCGGTGTGCTGTCTTGCCCGGACATAGGACGTCTCTCTTCCGTTGTAGACCTGGCCTCCATTCCTCTGTCGTTATCTCCTGGTGTCCCAGGCATTCGTGGTCCTATGAGACCTCTCTCCTGGGAACAGTTCAGGGGTGCGGCTGCTCACTTCCCTCCTTATGACAGGGCCATGGATGAGTGGTTGTTCCACTCTCCCCCGAGCAGCCAACCTCTGGATCTTCAAGGACTTCCACTTCTTCATCCTCCTCTTCTGGGAGAGAGGAACCTTCCATCCACATCTCCCCTGCTTCTGATCTTGCCAAGTATCAGCATTTCCTCGTGAGGATGATGGAAGACCTACGTATCACCCCTCCCACTCCTCAGCACAATCAGGAGCATTCGACGCATGCCTCTTTAGGCGACTTCAGTGCGGCCACTCTTGTGGTGCCTGTCTGGCCTGCTCCTTTCCAGGAGGCGTCATTGCGGTTCTGGCAACGACCCTTTTCCGGTGTCCCAGCCCCTAGGGATCTGAGCCAGAGGTATTGTGCCCTCCCGGAGTGTCCAGATCGTATGCCTCATCCTCAGTCAGGACTGATGCAGCTGGACACTTCCGATGGGCTTCATGCCCTCCACTGTGACCAGCCCCCAGATCAAGATTCCTCGAATTTACTTCTGGGGGAGGAGGACTTTCTACTCGGCACAGTTGTTGCTGTCAATTTCTGCTCATCAGGCCCACTGTGCTTCCTATGATTGGTTCTTGTGACCCAGGCTGGGTCAACTCCTAGCCTTCTTGCCTGATTCGGAGGTAACCAGACAAGCCATTGCACTCTCTGCCCGTGGCCTGGAGCTAGCAAGGCACCAAGCGAGAGAGCATCTTACGACACCAATGAGGTAGCTTCCAGGGTTGTAGGGACAGCGATCTACACTAGGCAGACGGTGTGGCTACGTCCTTTCTGGTTGTCACCCTTGGCCCAGCGTAGGGTGATTTCCTCTGCCTACTGGAGAACCCACCTTTTCGCCCATAGATTGAGACGGCATCTGTCATGGCAACCTCCTGCCACCTCCGGGGGTCCCCATCTCACTCTCCCCAGTCTCAGGCCTCGCAGGGCCTGTAGGGGTTCTCCCTCTCAGTGTTCTCTCCCCCACTGGGAGCTAAGGGACTTAGTCCTTTAGGGGCTCGGGCTCCTTCGGGGGGCTCGGTATTCACCCAACTGTGGCGAAAGGTGAAGATTGACACAGATAAGATATGAAAATTATGTACCTACCGTAATTCTTGATCTTTCTGTGTATTGTCACCATTCATCACAAAATCCCACCCTCCATCCCCATGGGGCCTCAGTCTCTGGGTCCCCCTCCCTCTGTGTGCCCTTTTCTCTCCCCCCCCATTGGTCAGGAGTGGGGAGACCTTGGCCACACAGGGGAATTGTTTTTCTTCCCCTTTGTTTGGAAGAGGGGAGGAGTGAGAGGGGGCTATTCCCTCATTGCTTCGGCTTCCATCCCTTTGGGGTGGGATGGTGGCGGCTGCCCCTTCTCTACTGCTTTGAATCTTGACCAGATGTCTGATCCTCCTTTTTCCTATTGGTTGGTCAGGGGAGGGGGACAGCTTTCGGCTCCTGGTCCTTCTTTTGCTCTAACTTTGTGTCACCCTGTCAGAGTATGCTTGCCAAACCATGTGCCTTGATTTTGGCGGCCTTCCAAGCTTGCAACTCCCTGGGCAGTAAGTCCTTCCAAGAATCTAGTCCTCCAAAATTGGGACCAGACCACAGGCCGTCAGTTTGTCCCCCCCCAACTTAATGTTTCTTTTTCCTTTCCTTCCTTTCTTCCAGAGATTGGCACCCCTCCCAGTCCCCGTAGTTTTTCTCTCTCTCCCCCTCATCTGTCCTCTCAGTCATTTATTTCTTCTTTTGGTTCTTATATCTTTTCTTTTGTCTTTCCCTTGGACTTCCTTGTCCCACGCTCCCAACTCTGCTTCTTACTCTACGGCGACTCAGAAGTGGCGGGAGGGCGGGGTCAACAACACCTAATGGCCAACCCATGAGCATCACACAGTGCATTGGCCTCGAGGGTGATGCTGGCTCCGCCCATCCAAAAAAAAAAATGCTCCCGCAGGGTCATGACCTCCAGCTACATACCCAACTGTGATGAATGGTGAAGGTACACAGAAAGATCAAGAATTACTGTAGGTATGTAATTTTCATTTATGGCGCTCCCCTCTTGGGAGTCACATTCTTGGATTGAGAGAGTGAATCCTTGGATATGGCTAATTTGTGTTCCTCTTCCCTTGGCCTCTTAGCACCCTCCTTCGGGGAGTTGAGCGGGGTCTCCTAGCTCCTTTCCTTTTCTTTTCCTTCTTTCTTTCCTGTCTTCTTTCTCGCTTGCCTAGAGGATGGGGCTCACTGTTCCAGGCCCCTTGGGTAATCCTGTCTTCTCACTCGCATTATATCTTTTTCTGTTTATATCCTTTCCTTTGGCTGTCTCTTGGGCTCCCTTGCCCCGCCCTCTTCTCTGTCTCTGATTTCTCACTGTCCGGCATATGCAGAACTGAGGTGAGAGAGGAGTCGGCGTCATTTACTGACCATCCCTTGAGTGCTACGCTGTGCATCTGCCTCGAGGACGGCGCCATGCCGGAGCCGGCTGCTCTCCTTAGAAAAAAAATAAATGCCCCCGTGGAGTCCTAATCCTCCGGCCGTAACCCAACAGTGATTAATGGTGAAGATACACAGAAAGAGCAAGAATTACGATAGGTACGTCATTTTAATTTTCTTCCTAAAGTTGTTTCGGATTTCCACTTAAATCAGTCCATCACTTTGCCAGTCTTTTTCACTGAGCGGTCTAGCTCAGGTGAACGTAGACTCCACAGTCTTAATGTCAGGAGAGCCCTCAGCTACTACATGACTGTTACTAAGGACCATAGGCAGGACAGACAGCAGCTGTTCCTGACTTTTGGGGATGTGGGCAAAGGAAATCCAGCATCTAAAAGGTCAATTTCTTGCTGGATAGTTCAGTGCATTCAGTTTTACTATTTCAAAGCTGGAAAGGAGCCCCCAGCAGGATTAAGGGCTCATTCCACAAGGGGAACAGTTGCTACTTTTGCAGCTGCCAGGGATGTCCCATTGTTGGAAATCTGTAAAGCGGCTACCAGGACGACAGTACACACCTTTACAAAGCATTACAGCCTGGAGACTCAGTCCAGAAGTGATGCCAGGTTTGGCACAGCAGTCTTGCAGAGTCTGTTTCCAAGGCCCTGTTCTGTGCCCTTCTCCAAAGGTACTGCTTCTTAGTCTGCAAGAGTTAGGAATATTGAGAATTCCTGGGGTGAGAAGAAAAACTTACTTATCATAGTAATCTTGTTTCTTCCAAGGTATTCTCCAATATTCATAACTCACCCACCCTGCCTTCCCTTCTAGAACCAGTGGCCTCTGCACTCCAAGCTGATTAACCATGTGTAGGGGTGCCACACACTGGCTTAGTCTGAGCTTTGAGCCCTTTTGGGCATCGATTCCCCTTCTTCAGGTTATTCTGACATTCAGGGGGAGTTTTAGTTTCTTCCAGTTGGAGGTTTCTTGGGTTTAGGTTAGGTTTTATTGTTATGTAGATTTAAATTTAGGTTGGGCCTTTCCTTGCAGGCTCTCCACGAAATCTGAGGCGTTAATAGAAAGCAGTTGGTAAGGGCAGCATTTGAATAAGTGGCATGAGCTGGTGATGGTTCCATCATTAGCAGTGTCAGTGGCTCAGTAGGTAGCACACTCACCTCTGAGGCCGGGAGATCAGAGGGCTGTGGGTTCAGTTCCCACATCTGGCACTTGGGTTAATATCCCAGTACTGACACTGTAGTGCAGCATGATAGGGCTGCTGCACTTCTGAGGTGCCGTCCTTCGGATGAGACATTAAACCGAGATCCCATCTGCTTGGAATAGTGGTAGTTCAGATGGATGTTAAAGATCCCATGGCACTTATCGAAAAGAGTAGGGGAATTTCCCCGGTGTCCTGGCCAAATTTCCCTCATTCATTAAAAAAAAAATACCACCAACAGCTTAATCTGGTTCATGGTCAGTTGGCATTCATCTGTATCCCCTTCCCCCAGATCGTGCCTGAAAATAGGCAGGATTTGTGTAGTGCACTTACCCGGTCAACAAAAAATAAATAAATAAATAACATAACGTTCTATCTCTAGGCAGTTCTACTTTAAAGGCTGACTGCAAGAGTTATGAATATTGGAGAATATCTTGGAAGAAGCAAGATTACTATGGTAAGTAATTTTTTCTTCCTGTTTCAGAACAGTGCTTGTCCAAATGATTGGCCAATTTTATCACTTATTGCCACCAGAAGTAATGCGAGGACCTTCCTGTCATTGTTAGTTGTCATTCCACCAGAGGCATAGCCACTTCTACTGCCTTTTTCAGGAATGTTTCAGCTACAGAGATGTGTGCTGCTGCCAATTGGGGTACTGTCCACAGCTTTACCAAACAGTACAGGCTGGACATTGCCTCTAGGCGCAAGGCCGGTTTTGGCCTAGCTGTTCTACGGGGCTGGTTCTTGGTTTCCTACTGCACAGACTGCATTTCCTGTTGTCAGAAGCTGCTTGGGACTTGTTCCGTAGGTGTGGCCTGCTGCAAGAGATACCCCGTGTTGTTGAGGTACAGGTCAGAAGCACAGGGAAATCCAAGAGCAGCTGTAGAATTCACCAAAAATATTTATTTTCGGTAGCAATAACATAAAAAGAAATAAACAAGCTCAGAATAATTATGTACAGAGGAGAAATACAGTAGTTTTACTTGAGTCTCTGTGTCCCTTTTTTCTTCTAATCTTTCTTGCAGTTGCAGCTTAGCTCTTGTAAGTCTTTTCAACCCCCACTCTTGGCAAGCATTCTGTTTTTGTAAGTGTTCTGTTCTTGTAAATTTCAGGAGCTGCTAGAACACAGTGTGCTTCTTGAGGCCCCTACAGCTTTTGCAAAAGGCTCTACATTTGCACTCAAGTAACCTCTGGAGTTTTAGCTTTTTACAGTCATCTCAAATTATAATTATATACATTTCAACAGTAGTACTATACATTTTCTAAACAAAAGTGATCCCAATATCAGTTATATTTCCAAACAATGATTTGCACATATTTTTATATTAGCAGATATGCAAGGGAGAAAAAACAGACAGCAAGGGAAAACTGAGACAATAAGAGGCAAAGAATTGCGAGCCTGTTGAGTTGCTCAAGTCCGAAGTCTCACAGGAAAATTGGGTTGTGCAACCAGACAGAGAAGAAACAGAAAAGGAAAGTTCCTTGCATTTAAACACTTTCTCTGTAACAAATGGGACAGGGTCCTGTTCCACCCTGTTGCACCCCGAAGTCGGAAAGTACAGTTGTATAAGAACTTTTTGTAAGTGTAGACCTGCAAGGGGATCTTTTGCAGCAGGCCATGCCGTTCCTTCCTTCCTTCTTCTCCCCCCCCCCCAAGCCTGTAGGGCTCTCCTGTGTCTGCTTCTCCTCTCTGTCACCATCTCTTTTTTGGTGGGAACCTTCGGTCCTTCCTCGGTTCCTCTGCAGGACTCTGCTGCTCATGGTCTCCAGTGGGAGAACTGAGGAGGGCACGGAGGCTGCCCATTCTTATAGTATGTAGTGACATTGGGGTGGGCATCCCTCTGGTTGACTGCTAGCTTCAAACGTTTCTGTGTGGTCTAAGTGCCTGGCAGCTGTAGTTCCATAGCTTTAGCCTGCTGCAAGAGATTCCTTCGCAGCTGTACTGTTACAGTTAGTTCTTGTGTAACTGTACTTTCTAGGAATGGTATATTGTTCACATCCACACAACCCACCCAACCTCACCTGGCAAGTGGCACATAGATCTCTGCTTCCAGTGTGCAGGATCTGATGTCACGGGGCAGAGCCGAGGGATATAACCCCCAGATGGTGGGAGGAGCTTCTCTTAAAGACAGTCTGACAAATCAGCTGTTAAAGGGAGAGTACTAATAGTGTGGATGTGAACCATATACCATTCTTAGAACTATGGTTATGAGTGGGTAACAATCATATACAGTTTCCTCTGGCACTGTACAAACATCAGTGGTGTGCAAAAAAATCCATGCCAAGTTTAAAATATAGAAAGTGTTATCGTCTCACAGACCTGGCCATGGGGGGGGCGGAGATGAGACTGACATTTTGCCCTACGTCATAGGGCTTCCTTACAGTGATTGCAGTTAGAAATCTTGCACTTTTTATAGTGCTATATGTTAGTGGTCGTGATCACAACCAGTACAATTACATGTGCAATACAAAATCAGCATTTAAAAAGAATTAAGCAAGCTACTGTGGAGTGTCTCATCATTATAACTTAATCACATTTATAAAAACATATGTGTACGGTGTTACTACCACCACTGTAGACACCGAGTATAGTAAAGACTTTTAATGTTGTGGCTGTTATTGGTAAAATTGTAAGTATTGTACCTTAACACAGCCTCATGTTAAGTCACTGATATATGTTAAGTGACAATATTAAGATTTCTAACAAGATAACTCGATGTGTACTGTCATAAAACGTAGCAATTTAAGTAGCCATTTCAGCTGCTTGCATGTATGTCAGTAGCCATACTGTGATATTCAGATTATTCACGAGGTTGTACAAGACCTATACTGAGACAGTAGCTCTCATCCTAAGCATTTATAAACAAGAAGGTATGTTTCAAACATCTACAAAGCTGGAGTCACAAATATCTTTCTTGTTTAGTTGACCTCTGTTGTCGTGTTTCATCTTGGTGTGCAAATTGCTACTTTTAAAGGGACATCACATGCACTGTAAAAAAAAAGTATGAACAAGAGAATACCATAGCTATCGAGGCAAACGAAAAAAGATCACCACAATTATATTGTATGCAGATTGTATATATAGTGTGATGTATCCTCATACAAAAACCCCTAGCTTACAACAACTTGCTACCAATTCCAAATACCTTACAATTTATACTGTGCCTGTGTGACAGGGCTGCATAAGGCCCTGCCCCATTTGTTATGCAGAAAGAGTTTAAATGCAAGGATCTGTTCTAGCTTCTTCTTTTCTGTCTCTTGTCTGTCTGGTTGCGCAACCAAAGTTTCTTGTGAAACCTAGAAACTGATCGCTCCGATGGTTTCGCAGATCTTCCTGGACATAAGTCTCCACCACTCATTCACACTAGTGGGATCTGCGCCGGAGGCACTAGGACCCATCGGGAGCAAACTTTTTGCTGGAGGGTCGGCGCGAGAGATGGGCGCCGAGGGCATGGCGCCCATGACAGTGGCTGTAATAGTACTATCTCGGCGACGACTCTCCAACCGCCCTCAGTTCCTTTTTCCCCCACGTTGAGTGCGCTTCAGTGACAACGTCACTTGTTGGGAGTCAAACTTCAAACTAGCTCATAGTTTTCAGTTCATTTTTTTGTAATTTTATCTCGATAGTAGTATCGCTTAATTTTATTCTATTTCTGTTATATTTTAAAATTTAACTTATAGTAAAGAAGTCTCGGCCTACTGGACGGAGTCGACCATGAGCAGGTCAGGTGACAGTAGGGAGACTTCGTATGAAAGCTGTTCAGTCAGTCGGGCTGGGTCCGGTCAGCCCTCTTCCCCTCAGCAGGGTTCCGACAACGGTCAGTCCGATGCCCGGGGGGATGGGCGGTCCCCCCGCCGGCATAAAAATAAACGGTCGCATTCTCGGCACCGTTCCGCCTCGAGCTCTTCTTCGGCCCACAGGTCAAAAAAGAGAAGGCATCACTCGAGTGTCGCTCTGATCGTCTCTGCGCGTACGGGTCAGTTATCGTACTTAGTTGCCGGTCTCCTCCTCGAGTCGCCAACTTCCGGTTTCCGCCGTCTTCGACATCGGAGCCCCACCCCGCCTATAGGTAGGGCTCCAGATGAGCAGTTTCATCAGTGGGCCGCTCTTATGGAGCGATGGGCTCGGAGGTTGGTTCTTCTGCCTGGCTCGGTTGCCCCGGAGCCTTCGGGCTCATCGGGCAATCAGGCAGGGTGATTGGACCTTCCTAGTCGCGCGGCGCCTTCTTCGGTGCCAGCGACTCCTTGCTTAGGTGTTTCCCCCCCTCACATGGCTGCGGCGCAGAGGGCCACACCAATGCCCTTATCTCCTGTTTTTTTCCTTCTCTTGCTTTCCAGGTTCCAGGGGTGTCCTCGGCGCCTTCCAGCGGGTCGCTGCGCTTGTCGGCGCCGTTTCGGCGCCGCTGGGTCTGGCACCATCCGCAGTGCCGGCGGGTCTCGCGGCACTGCCGCAGTGCTGTGTGTCTTGGCGGTGCCACCGGCTTCGCCGAAGCTGTGGTGCCGCTTGCGGTGCCGCGTGCTTCTTCGGCACCGTGCGCCTCCTCGGCGCCGTTTTCGACTCCTTTCGCCTCCTCGGCGCCGGGGCCCTCGGGGACTCTCCCTTTCTATCTGCTCTTTCTTCTTTTCCTATTTTTCACTCCTTTCCTGTCCAAGCAGTCCTTCCTGGACTATCAGGAGATGATGTTGAGCCTGACCCAGACCTTCGGTTGGGTGATGAAGTGGAGGAAACAGGATCCTTCACTGCTACAGAGCCTGTGGTCGAGGACCTATCCTTTAAGTCTCTGTTGAGGAACCTGAGATCCACTCTTTCTCTCCAGACTATGGACATCGATCCTGGGAAAATATTAAGACTCAGTATCTTCATGCTTGGAGATCCCTCTGATTTGACTCCTCCAATTCAACCCTCCTTCGAGACGCTGTCTCAAATGGTATGGAATAACCCTGCTCTTATTCCTTCAGTGGCTAAATCCATTGATAAGAAATATTCAGCTCCCAAGGATCGTCCCATTTTGGCATCCCAAGCCTTTGCGGATCCTATTGTAGTCCTGGCAGAGAATGACAAGGTCGTTCTTCCTCAAGCTACTACAGCTCTAACTATTAACAAAGAGTCTCGTAAAATTGATACATTAGGTAAGAGAGTCTTTGCTGCCTCCACTTTAAGTATGCGTATTGCCAGCTATCAAGGCTATTTTTCTCAGTATGAGTATATCCTGTGGCACTCTATAAACGAATGGTTGAAGCTCTTCCAGATTCCGACTCCAAGTCAGAGCTCCTTCTAACCGTTATCAGAGGTATTGAGTCCAATAACCAACAGGTCAAAGCCGCCATGGGCCTTTCGACACTGCTTCTCGTTCAGCAGCCGCGGGTATTTGTACTCGCGCCATTCCTGGCTGCGTACTTCGGCTTTACGATGATGCTCAGCAGCGAGGTAATGGCGTTGCCCTCTGATGGCTCCTATCTTTTGGGCCTCAGGTAGAGCAAGCCCTAGGGCCACTCAGAAGACTTCGTCGACCATTAAGTTGGCCGAACACCGCCTACCCCTCCGAGGGCATGTAGGTAACGTCAGTTTCATAGTCGCCAGTCCTTTCGAGGCAGAGGCAGAGGAAGCTTCCATAAAAGCCAGCCTGCCCAACCTCAAAAGAAGACGAGCAGAGCACAGGGTCTAAAGCCCCAGCGCCACCTTATGAATTGCCGGCCCCAGTTCCATCCACACTGCCCGAGATGGAACTTTCTCCTCCGGTGGGAGGTCGTCTGATGTACTTCTACAATCAGTGGAAGTCCATAACCTCAGACAAATGGGTCCTTCGGATAATTCGCGAGGGTTATTCTCTCAATCTTTTGGAAAACCCCCCGAATTGCCCTCCCAAACGACAACCCAGGTTGTCGACCTCTCAGTCAGACCTCCTCACGCGAGATCCAGGGCCTTCTAAACAACAGGGCAATAGAACTGGTGCCCCGCATCAGCGAAACACAGGGTTCTACTCCCATTACTTTCTGGTTCCAAAGAAATCTGGGGGGATGCGCCCCATTCTAGACCTCAGAAAGTTAAACAAATTCCTCCCCAGGGAGAAATTCAAAATGATTTCCCTAGGTACCCTGTTACCTTTGCTGCATCAGCACGACTGGCTGGCCTCCCTGGATATGCAGGACGCTTACCAGCATATCCTCATCCACCTGATACCCATCGCAAATTCCTGAGGTTTGTAGCTCTGGGTCAGCATTATCAGTTCAGAGTCCTGCCTTTTGGGCTATCCTCGGCGCCGCAAGTTTTTACAAAGTGTTGTGCAGTTCTCTCAGCGCATCTCAGGAAGCTCGGACTCCGAGTGTTTCCCTACCTAGACGATTGGCTCCTAGCGAGTCCTTCCAGCCAAGGGACTCTGGAAGCCGTTCAAACGGCCTCTCACCTTCTTACGTCCATGGGAGTTCTGCTAAATCCGAAGAAGTCACAACTGCAGCCCTCCCAGAGGCTCCTTTTCATAGGGACTCTTCTGGACACCTCTTCATGAGGCTTTCCTTCCAGAGGACAGAAGACTCGACATCCTTCAGATGGCCCGTTACATCGGGGAGAACCGATCGGTCACAGCTCTCTCGATGCGCGTATGTTGGTCTCATAGGCGTCCTCAGTGTTCACTGTACCCCTAGCTCGGTTACACATGAGGACCACCCAATGGATGCTCTCTGCTCAGTGGTCACCGACCTCTCACCCCAGTCTTATCCCATCAAGGTGGCGGAGCCCCTACGAGGTCTCTCACCTGGTGGTCTCAAGAAACAATCTCCTGGAAGGATTCCCTTTGCTCCTCTGGATCATCAGATCTCCATCACCACAGATGCATCGCTAATGGGATGGGGAGCTCACTGTCTCTCTCTCCATACTCAAGGTGTATGGACTCAGCTCGAAACTCAGCTCCACATAAATGTCCTGGAGATGAGAGCGGTCCTCTATGCGATCCGAGCGCTGAAGGATGTTCTTTGTCACAAGAACATTCTCCTTCAAACAGACAACAAAGCTGTGATGTATTACATCAACAAGCAAGCGGTGCTCACTCTTATCCCTTTGCAGGAAGCAATGAGAGTGTGGGAGTGGTGCTTGGAGCACAAGTCTCTAATTCAAGCGGTATATCTGCCGGGTGTACAAAACGACTTAGCAGATCACCTCAGCAGGACGGAGGCAGACCCTCACGAGTGGTCTCTCGACCCAGCCATAGCTCAGTCACTGTTCGAAGAGTGGGGGACTCCAGACCTGGAACTTTTTGCATCCCCACTCAACGCAAAACTGCCTCTCTTCTGCTCCAGAAATCCAGGGCCTGGCATTTTCTGTCAGGATGCATTCAGGCTGCGGTGGACAAAATGCTTTCTTTACACCTTTCCACCGCTTTCTTTAATTCAGAGAGTTCTCCTCAAGTTCGAGTCTCAGGGGACCAAGATGATTCTCATTGCTCCCTCCTGGCCTCGGCAACTATGGTTTCCTCTACTCAACAGTATGTGGTAGCCTCTCGAGACCACTTCCTTGCAAATCAATCTTTTGACTCAGGGTTCGTTGGTCCACCCCAACCTGAGGTCACTTCACCTTCATGCTTGGCTCCTGAAGAGGTAGAAGTGAACCGGTTTAACATCTCTCGTAGAGTCTCAGACGTCCTTCTGGCTGCTCGGAAGCCAGCTACCCGAAAAACTTACGCTTCTAAGTGGAAATGCTTTTCTCTCTGGTGTGCAAAGTCCTCTTGGAATCCCTTTTCCTGTCCTCCAGACAAGGTTCTGGAGTACCTTTTGGACCTATCAAACTCAGGTCTCCAGTACTCCACGGTTAAAGTTCACCTTAGTGCCATTTTGGCGTTCCATGAGCCGGTTTCTTCCTTGTCTCTGGCTCAGTTACCTATGGTGAAGAGATTTCTTAAGGGAATTCTGCATACCAGACCCCCTGTTAGACGTCCGGTCGCAGCCTGGGACATTAACCTTGTGCTAGACATGCTCACTTTCGGAAGCCTTTCGAACCCCTAGCTACCTGTGAGCTAAAATTTCTTACCTGGAAGACAGCCTTCCTAGTGGCCATTACCTCAGCCATGAGGGTCTCTGAGATACATGCCCTGATTACGGACCCTCCATTATACTGTGTTCCATAAGGACAAAGTAGTTCTTCTTACTCATCCTAAATTTCTTCCCAAGGTTGTGTCAGAATTCCATCTAAACCAACCTCTGGTGCTTCCCTCTTATCAGCAACTTCCAAAATGAAGGAGAGCGGTCTCTTCATTCCTTGGATGTTAAGAGAGCCTTCTTGAGTTCTACTTAGATAGAACCAAGAATTTTCATAAGACTCAGCAATTGTTTGTTTCCTTGCGAGACCGGCTGGGTCAGCCTGTCGCTATCAGATGCATCTCATCATGGTTAGTGGCATGTCTTCGACATTGCTATTCCATGGCACAGGTTAAATTGGAAGGTAGAGTGTACGCTCACTCTACTAGGGCGGTCGCGGCATCCCTAGCGGAAATTCGCAGTGTTCCAATTGCAGACATCTGCAATGCCGCCACCTGGAGCTCAGTGCATACGTTCATTAAGCATTATGCATGGATGTTCATGCCAGGCGTCATTCCGCCTTCGGCAGAACTATCCTTAATGGACTTCTGTCCTAGACGTGTGAGCTCTGGCTCCCCTGCCGCCCTTTTGGGGGATTATCAGCTTGGTACTCTCCCACTAGTGTGAATGAGTGGTGGAGACTTATGTCCAGGAAGATATGAAAAGTACATTACCTACTGTAATTCTTGATCTTCTTGACCGAGTCTCCACCATCCTCCTCCCTCTCCATCCCGAGCTCACCGCTGTGTTGGTCTTCACTCCTCAAATCTTTAGGCCGTGAAGACTTCTTTGCTAAACCCTTCTTACACGGATTCGTCCGGACTATCTTATGTCCGTTTTTTAAGGTTAGGTTTACTCTTTATGTTGGTTGCGCTGCACCTCCTTGGTAAAAAAGGTACTGAGGTGGATTTGGAGAATTAAATCGCCAGATAGTCATTACTGCCGAGCCACGCTCGCAACACCATCTCATGCTATCTCGCGCCGACCCTCCAGCAAAAGTTTGCTCCCGTGGGTCCTAGTGCCTCCGGCGCAGATCCCACTAGTGTGAATGAGTGGTGGAGACTCGTCCAAGAAGATCAAGAATTACGGTAGGTACGTAATTTTCATTTCTCCGCCTCTCACTATCTCTGTGCTTCACTTGCTGTTTTGTCTTTTCTTCCCCCTTGCATATCTGCAGGTGTAATATATGTAAATCTCTGTGTAAATATATAGGTGAAACTGGAATCCTTTTGTTTAAAACTGTATATAGTTATACTGTTGAAATGATTGCAAAAAGGTATTTGGAACTCAAGGGGTTAACCTGAGAAGCTGCTTTGCAAACTCTCTGAGATGCTGTAAACAAGAGGCCAGTTCTGGGACATTATGTTCTTTTTGCTGCACCTGCAAGAACATTGGAAACTTGCAACAAAATTGTGTGAGAAGCATGCTGTTTTCTTAACGAGTTTCCCAGGCACAGACTTATAAAAAGAGTGGCAGTGCTTGTGCAAGAGAGAGACAGAGACTAAAACTTAGAATTGAGAAGAAACACTCAGAAGAAGGACTTTGTTTTCTTTGTTTGTACTGCCTTTCTAAATAGTTATACTGAACACATTTTAATTTTTTATTTTCCTGTTATTACTAATAATAAAACTCTTGTTGCGAATTTTGAAACTGCTCGTGATTTTCCTATGCTTCCTGACCTGTGTCTTGATGACAGTCTGAATTCGGGTGCAGTTGCTTCTAACCAATATGAATGTAGTAGCAAATTATCAAGGCTATACATATTTTCGGAAATTCAATAGTATGGGACAAATAAAGATGGGAAAAAATAAAAAAAGCAGATAGGTTGGGGAGGATAGTAAACTGCACCTTAAGTTAGGTCATACTTGGTGCAGAAACAGTTTATACAAAATACTACGGCAGTATGCTGATGTATTTACAAGAGATTGGAAGTTTTAATGGAATCGTTCAGCACCGGGGACACCTGAGCCCACATTTTAAAAATCCAATAGCTCTCTGCTGACCTCCTCCTCCAAATCTCACCTCTTGTACTTTTGGGTACTTCATGAATTCCTAAAAAGTTAATATTGCGTTCACCTAGAACCTTTCCTTTCACATACCTCCCTATGGCATAATCTTCATTATATGCTTGTCTTGCTCTAGCACATTAGTCAGTGTCAGTAGCTCAGTAGGTAGCACACTCGCCTCTGAGGCCAGGAGATCAGAGGGCTGTGGGTTCAGTTCCCACATCTGGCACTTGGGTCAGTATCCCAGTACTGACACTGTAGTGCAGCATGAGAGGGGTGCTGTACTTCTGAGGTGCCGTCTTTCGGATGAGACGTTAAACCGAGGTCCCATCTGCCTGGATTGGTGGTAGTTCAGGTGGATGGTAAAGATCCCATGGCACTTCTCAAAAAGAGAAGGGATTTTCCCCGGTGTCCTGGCCAAATTTCCCTCATTCACTAAAAATACCACCAACAGCTTAATCTGGTTCATGGTCAGTTGGCATTCATCTGTATCCCCTTCCCCCGGGTCATGCCTGAAAATAGGCAGGATTTGTCTAGTGCACTTACCCGGTCAACAAAAACTAAATAAAAATAAATAAATATTCACCCGTGCAAATTTTGATTATGGTGTGTTCGATATAAGAAGCATCAGTGCATAACGAACGGGTATATCAGTCCCTCTGAATCACAGAAGTAAAAGCATTACTATGACTCTGTCCATCACATCCAGGAAGTTTTATTCATTTGCCCTGGTGTACAAGATTGTAGTCCATGCATTTACCACAATGTTTATTAATCTTTGCTAGTGGACCTAATAGCATCTGTTTTTGATCTGGTTCATACAGTGTGCTAACCGTGTTTTCCTTTATATTTTTAGCTCTCCGATACAGTATGTCACATTAGGCACATCTGGGAAAATTTTTATTAGCATTTGATCAGTTTTCTTAATATCCTAGCTCCTTTCTTACAATCATATTAAACTTACATATATCACTAGTATATGTTGTAATACGCTGTGGTGAATCATGTTTTAAAGGTCTACAATTTCCCACTTGTCTGTGCTGCTTGTAAGTATTCTGTATTAACACCTCACAGTTAGTTATACTAACTTCACACACTGCTTTATCTGTTACTTCTCTCTCTCCCATACCCCCATTTTACAAATCTTTGAATTTCTTTTTCCTGTCTCAGCAAAAATGTTTTTTCCTCTGCACAGTTGCACTTTACTCAGAGGAGCTGTCCCTTGGGAATCACCTTAATAGTATGTTGTGGATGACAGCTGCTTGCTACCATTAATGTATTTCTATTGGTTTCCTTTTATTTTATTTTATTTTTTTTTTTTTACAATTCTGACATAGTACTAGTATTTGCCCTCTGTGTAGTCTTACGTCGAGGATAGTTGTCTCATCCATACCAACAGCGAGTTTAAACTTGAGGGCTGCATTGGTACATTCCAAATACTGAACAAAAAGTTGTAACTGTAGCACTGTGCCTTTCCTCATAATATCATCAATGTAGCGGTGCCTCTAATCCAAATTTTGCAAATATGGATTTGTGGTACTGCTCTATACATACTATTCTCAAAAAGACAGGTAGAGATTTGCAAAACTAGGCGCAAAAATTTCACCCACTGCCGTCCCTCTTTTGTGAAGGTAAATTTCTCATTAAAGACAAAAATGTTGAACTTAAATGTAATTTCTACCAAACGAATTAGAATTTCTGAGGGAAGACCATCTGTTTCATCTCTTTGTTCCAAAAAATGGTACACAGCTTGGAGCCCCCGTCTATGGGGAATCGAGATATATAGGGCTTCTGTGTCTAGCACAGCTAGTATGTACCCTAGTTTAAAGTTAACATCCTGTAACACAATATGTCAGCTGTGTCACAGATAGAAGATGGAACTTTTTTCAGTTGAGGGCCCAGCGAACTGTACACATGACTAGACAGTGGTTCCATGAGCCATCAGATCCCTGATATAATGAGGTGCCTGGTAGCCTCTCTAGCCCTTTGTGTATTTTTGGCATCACACATATTGTGGGAAACATAGACATTCTCGGCAGATAAGGACCACTAGGCCCATCTAGTCTGCCCATAAGCCCTACACTTGTTTGCACCCTCTGACCCTATGTGGTCAGTGGCTTATCAAGACTCCTTCAAACCTCTAAGGTTCCCTTATGCCTGTACCAGGCATGTTTAAATCCTTCCACTGTGCTCGCTCCCACCACCTCCTGTGGCAGACTATTTCATGTGTCTACCACCCTCTCCATGAAGAAAAACTTCCTCACATTTCCCTTTAACCTGCCACCTTCCAATTTCATATCATGCCCCCTCATAGAAACAGAATTTGACAGCAGATAAGGACCGCTTGGCCCACCCAGTCTGCCAATTTCCCTACCTAATGGATAAGCTACAAATCCTAGCTAACCAACAGCCTATTTCTTCCTACCCCCACCCCCTAGAATTGCCTTATGACTGTCCCATGCATTCTTGAATTCTCCCACTGTTTTTGACTCCACGACCTCCTCAAGAATGCTGTTCCATGCATCCACAACCCTCTCCATGAAAAATACTTCCTCACATTACCTCTGAGCCGTCCCCCGTCTGGCTTCAAATTGTGCCCCCTTGTTCTTGCACACCTCTTTTTCTGAAAGATGCTGTCCTCTTGGACTTTGATTCCCTTGAGGTACTTGAAAGTTTCTATCATGACCCCCTTTCCTAGAGGCTATACATGTTAATCTCCTTAAGTCTCTCTCCATATGTCTTCTGGTGCAGACCCTGCACCTTTTTAGTTGCCCTCCTCTGGACTGCCTCCATCCTGTCTATGTCTTTGCGGAGATTGGGTCTCCAGAACTGCACGCAGTACTCCAGATGGGGTCTCACCAACTGTGTACAGAGGGATAACAACCTCCTATTTTCTACTGGTGATGCCTCTCCCTATGCATCCCAGTATCCCCCCAGCCCTCCTTACTGCCCTATCACATTGCTTGCTCACCTTTAGGTCATCTGATATAACTGCCCCGGGTCCCTTTCTGTTTTTGTTGTTAGTACCTTACCCCCCATTGTGTACTCTTCCCTGGGTTTTTGTTTCCCAGGTGCATTACTTTGCACTGCTTAACATTGAATCTAAGCTGCCATACATTTGACCGTTCCTCCAACCTTGCCAAGTCCCTTCTCATCCTTTCCACCCCCCCGTTGTGTATCAACTCTGTTGCAGATCCTTGTGTCATCTGCAAAGAGACATACTTTTCAAACAACATGAAGTCTTGCTGTATTCTGACAATTGCAGTGATTCCCAACCTTTGAACTGCCCTGGAGAACAAAGAGTTAGCTTTCTATGCACGGCATAGAATGCTGATCTTGAGCTCGGTTGAAGTCTCTGTCTGGAGTGTTTCAAATTTAAACCGTCAGATTCTTTATTCTGACTCACTGAACGGTCGCTCTGGAGATTTCTCCTTCAGCTCGGTTCAAAAGTCGGTTAAAGTATAGCACAGTGGTCTAAGGCTCTGAGCTGCAAATCTGGTATCATCCAGCAGACCAGACCTGGGTTTGAATCCCACAGCTTCCACTTGCATACTATGTGACCCTGAGCAAGTCACTTAACCTCCTTGTGCTCCCAGGTCGCTCCTGTAAAAAAGCTTTCAGCTTAGTGTGCTATACCTGGTTAAACAACTAAATAAAAAAAAAAAAAAAAGTTTCGGTTTTCGTCGTTTTTTTAAACCGAAAAGTTATCCAGATAGTCGGTTCAGTCTCTGTCTGTGGTGCCATGAGTACTAGATAGGAATTGTTCTGTTTTCTGTGTGGAACTTGTAAAGTGCAGCTTGGTTGCTGAACTGGCCATTTGATAGTGAAATATTGTGTTTGTGTTGTTTTACTTAGTGTGTGGTTACCGGTTCTTATCAATTCTAAAAAAGAACGTGTTTCAGTACGGTTTTTTCCAATACCCATGACACGGTTAGGAACCGATAAGGGAGTCTTGCCTGGCGGTTGCCATAAAAAGGGTAAGTAGGTTAGGTTGGCCATGTCTGAGAAACCCAAGAAAAACAACGGGCCCACTGGGTTTCAACACTGCAGTGAGTGTGGGGAGGTCTTTGCTAAGGCCGATCCCCACACCACCTGTATTTATTGTCTGGGGTTTGACCACCTTGATTCAGACTGCCAAGTATGTAAAAACTTTCCCAGATCTATCCTTGAGAAGAGATTAGATAGACTGAGGGAAAATGAGACCAAGAAGTCCACTGACCCGGATGGCCAGCCCAGTTCGGTTCCGACCAAACCAGAAGGAGTGCCCACTGACCAGGGCGATACTTTTTTGGGCAAAAGGAGAGCCGATTCCGAGGGATCGGTTCTGACAAAAAGAAAACGCAACGAGAAATCGATTGGTTCAGATCCAGAGGTTCATGTTCCGACCGCCGAAGAGACAGCCAGAGCGATTCAGATTGTAGAATCGCTCCGTCCGGTTCCTACCGATCCAGCTCCTTCTGGCAGGGGTTCGGTTCGGTTGGTTCCCCCAGTTCAGGATTATACCCTCGAAGATTTTTATGAACCGGAATTTGAAGAGGAAGGGGAATCTGAGGATGATGATGGAAGTGAGGGTCTGGATGTGCCTGTGGAACCGGACATCTCTCCAAACAGACCTTCAGGTGTTTCCCCTCCTAGGCTTTCTGAGTCCCCTTCTCACTTTATGTTCTACAGAAAGGTGGCTGAAACCCTCCAGCTTCCTATGGAGGAGGCTGTGGAAGATCTAGAGGAGCCTGATTATGTAGAGATGATGGACATCCCAGAGTCCAGGAGACTGTCTATTCCCCTCCATGAATCTTTTGGGAAACGGACACAAACAATCCTAAAGTCTCCTAATACTATACCTCCTGTGGATAGAAGAATGGACAAGAGGTATACACTTTCAGGCTCAGACATGGAGTTTTTCTATCAGCAATGCAGCCATATTGGGGTAGTGCAGGATGCTGCCTGTGACAAGGCAAATATTCCCTTGGCTTCACACCCCCCAGACAAGGACTCCAGGAAGATTGATGCCATGGCAAAGAAGCAGTACATGGCATCTTCTTTGGGACTCAGACAGGCGAATTACATGGCTTATACAGCCAGGTACCAGAAGTCCAGGTGGGACACACTACTGGCACTGGCTAAACAGGCCTCCCCTCAGCTAGCCAAGGAGCTGGAGGCGGTGGCTGCAGATGGGATTGAGGCATCTAAAGTTCAGTTTCATGCTGCTATGGACTCTAATGATGTGTCATCAAGAGTCATGGCTACATCTGTGGCTCTTTGGAGGATGGCTTGGCTTAGATGTACTAGCCTTTCGCAGGACACCCAGGCTAAGACCATGGATTTTCCTGTAGTGGGTAATTCTCTGTTTGGGGAGCAAACAGAGAATTACATGAAGAAAATGGATGAGTACAGGACCACTTACAGGAGTGCTCAGGCCAAGGAGAGGCAGGCAACTCCTCAAAGGCAGCAGCCTAGGGGCAGGCCTTTTCAAAGGCCTTTTTACCAAGCACAGGCCTCTTCTTCCTTTTCTCAGAGGGGGTTTTTCAGAGGGAGAGGGAGAGGCAGAAGGGGGATGAGCAGGACTGCATCCACTTCACAGCCTAAAGCCCCTGCCAAGCAGACACCCTGATGGGCCTGCCCGGGTCGACTCTCTTATTCCAGTAGAGGACAGGCTGGCTTACTTTGTCCAGGACTGGATGTCTATTACATCAGACAAGTGGGTCCTGGACGCAGTAAGCCAGGGACTGGTTCTCAGCTTCAGAAAATTTCCGAACATGAGAGCCAGATTTTTTCCACCTGCAAATCTCTCAGAAACCCTTGCCCTAGAGGCAGAGGTTTCTTCTTGCCTAGCTTTAAAAGCCATAGAGAGAGTATCTACCCTACACTGGGGCAAAGGACTGTACTCCAGGTACTTTCTGACCCCCAAAAACACAGGGGAGTGGTGACCCATCCTAGACCTAAGCTATCCAAACAAACATCTCTTAAAACCAAAATTCAAGATGGTAACTCTGAGAAGAATCCTTCCCTCTGTAAGGCCAAGGAACTGGCTAGCCTTCCTGGACCTCAAAGATGCCTACTTTCACTTTCCCATCAGGTGCTCCCACAAAAAGTACCTCAGGTTCGAGTTGCCCTCAGGCCACTATCAGTTCAGAGCAATGCCCTTTAGCCTAACCTCAGCCCCAAGGGTTTTCACAAAGTGCCTGGCAGTAGTAGTTGCCTTTCTAAGAAGGCAAAAGATTTCCATTTTTCCATATCTGGGCGATTGGCTAATAGTGGGTCAGTCTCCAGATCAAGTCAAGTCTCACCTGCAAGTGACCCAGCAAGTGCTCACTTCTCTAGGATTTCTTCTCAACCTTCCCAAGTCAGTTCTTGAACCAGTCCAGCTTCTTACCTTTATGGGGCAGAACTGGACACTCTCAGAGCAAGAGTCTTTCTTCCTCTAGAAAGTGCAAGGGTTCTTATGGAACTAGCCTCTTCTTTCAGCCTTCAGGTATCTCGGCCAGCAAGGCATTTCCTTCAGCTCTTGGGCCACATGGCAGCTTCAACAGCAGTGGTTCAAGGGGCAAGATTTCAGATGAGGGATATCCAGTTCCACCTGAGAGTTTTTTGGTCTCAGAGGAAGGATTCCCTTACCAAACTGATCCTAGTGACTCTGACTTTGATCCAAGCCCCCCAATGGTGGCAGGATCAGGACAATTTAAGACAAGGTGTTCCTTTTGTTACTCAGCCTTGTTCAGTGGTCCTTACCATGGACGCTTCTCTTCTGGGCTGGGGAGCCCATCTGGGGTCCCTCACTGCCCAGGGGCTGTGGTCCCCCCAAGATTCCCTTCTTCACATCAGTCTCCTAGAGCTCAGGGCAGTTTTTCTGGCCCTAAAAGCTTTCTCTCAGTCAGTGCAGAACAAGGTGGTTCAGGTCAGAACGGACAACACCACCACCATGTGGTACATCAACAAGCAGGGAGGCACTCGATCCACGGACTTGTGCACAGAAGCCATGAAGTTGTGGTCCCTGGCTTATTCCCTGCAAACCTCTCTTGTAGCAGTTCACCTTCTAGGTAAGGACAGTGTGCTAGCAGATGTACTGAGCAGGATCTCTCAAGGCCATCACGAATGGTCCCTGGACCGTCAGGTGTTAAAAGTGATTTTTTCAAAGTGGGGCACTCCAGAGGTAGATCTCTTTGCAGCCCCAGACAATCACCAGCTTCCTCTCTTTTGTTGCAGACCTCCAGTCTTGGGCTCAGTCCCCCTGAACGCCCTGATTCTGACTTGGGAAGGGAAGTTTATGTATGCCTTCCCCCCTTCCCACTCCTGTTCAAAGTTTTGGTCAAAATAAGGTCTCAACCTTGCAAGGTGATTCTGATTGCTCCAGATTGAGACAGACAGCCCTGGTACCCCCTGTTGCTGTCCCTAGCAGTCCATCTTCCCCTGTCTCTTCCCAGGAATTACAACCTGTTAACATCCTCTTAGGGAAGGATTTGGTACCCCAGTCTTCAGTCTCTCAATCTCAAGGCATGGCTCTTGAAGAGTTAGAGTTTACAGATCTGCATCTTTCCCAAGGGGTCCTAGATATCCTCAAGGCTTCTCGAAAGCCCTCCACCAGAAAGACTTATAACTCCAAATGGAAGAGATTCAGCATTTGGTGTTCTGAGAAGCATATTTCTCCAAACACTGCTGTATTGCCTACGGTTCTGGATTATCTGGTCCATCTTAGTGGCCTAGGCCTCAGACCAGCTACTCTCAAGGTACACTTGTCAACTGTTTCTGCGTTTTTGTCTGTGGGGAAGTCGTCCTCACTATCTTCTCATCCTGTGTTCTGTAAATTTTTTAAAGGATTGCTTCACACCAATCCTCCTTTTAGAGAACCTGCCCCTGCCTGGGATTTGAATGTTTGCATTGCTCAGCTTATGCAACCCCCTTTTGAGCCTATGTCTTCAGCAGAGCTTAAGTACTTGACTTGGAAAACTGTGTTCTTGGTAGCCATTACCTCTGCCAGTCATATCAGTGAATTGGAAGCCCTGTCAGTGGAACCTGATTTTATCTCGTTTCACAGGGATAAAGTGGTCCTTAGAACCAATAGAAGGTTCTTGCCCAAAGTGGTTTCAGACTTCCATTTAAACCAGTCTGTGTCTCTTCCTGTTTTCTTCAATGATCATTCTTCCTCAGGAGAGAGAAGGCTACACAGTTTAGATGTCAAAAGAGCCCTTAGTTTCTACATAGAGCGTACCAAGGGTCACAGGTTTGACTCCCTCCAGTTGTTCCACACTTATGGAGAAATGGAAAAGGGCAAACCTGCCACCAAAAGATCTATTGCCAGGTGGATTGTGTCTTGTATACAATTCTGCTATGAAAAACTGGGAAAAACTCCACCCTCAGGCCTGAGGGCTCATTCCTCAAGAGGTACAGGTGCTTCCCTGGCTGCTGCCAGGGATATCCCTCTCTTGGAAATTTGTCAAGCAGCCACCTGGAAAACAGTCCATACCTTTACCAAGCATTACTCTCTGGATATCCAGGCTAGGAGTGATGCTCGGTTTGGCACAGCAGTACTTCAGAGCCTATTCCCAAAGTAGGTTCTGTCCCTCCTCCTTGCAGGTACTGCTTGGTAGTCTGCAATTGTCAGAATACAGCAAGACTTAATGCTATTTGAAGAAAAAATTACTCACCTTAGTAATTATGTTTCTTCTAATGGAGTCTTGCTGTATTCTGACCTTCCTCCCTGCCTCCCCTCTCAGAACCTGTTTTGGGAAGTGGGTGGGCAGGTGCAGTGTTGCACCCAAGGGGTGTTTTTTGCTTGTACCCTCCTCCTTTTTGTTTGGGTGCTGATTTATTATTGTTATTTGTATTAGATTGGTTTTTGGGTTTCCTGACTTGAGTCTTCTCTGGGAATCCAAAACTTTTTTCAGCCAGTTGGCTAGTAGGAATTTTTACAATTTCCACATAGAATTTTTAGTTAGTTGGGCTCGTAAGACTCTGACGGTTTAAGTTTGAAACACTCCAGACAGAGACTTCAACCGAGCTCGAGCTCAGCATTCTATGCCCTGCATAGAAAGTTAACTCTTTGTTCTTCAAGGCAGTTCAAAGGTTGGGAATCACTGCAATTGTCAGAATACAGCAAGACTCCATTAGAAGAAATATAATTACTAAGGTGAGGAATTTTTTCTTCCTTCCAGCCCCTCTGCAATGTCGCTTATAAAGACATTAAAGAGGACCGGTCCTAGAATTAAACCCTGCAGTACCCCACTAGTAACCCCCTTTCTTCAGAGTGGACTCTGTGTACTATTACCCTCTGTGTCCTGTTCTCCAGCCAATTCTTTACCCAGTTTACCATCTTGGGACCCACTCCCAAGCTGGCCAACTTGTATATTAATCTTTTGTGTGGGACTGTGTCAGATGCCTTGTAAAGTCTAGGTAGGCCATATCCACAGCCCCTCCCTGATCTGCTACTTTGGTCACCCAGTCAAAGAAATCTATTAGATTCGTCTGACATGACCTTCCCGCTGTGAATTCATGCTGCCTTGGGTCCTGTGCCCCTCTGGCCTCTAGGTACTCAACAGTTCTTTCCTTCAGAAGTGAGTCCATAATTTTCCCAATCACTGAGGTTAAACTAACAGGTCTGTAGTTTCCTGCTTCTGCCCTGCTCCCACGTTTGTGAAGTGGAATAACATCTGCCCTCCTCCAGTCCTCAGCTACCACCCCATTCTCCCATGATTTATTAAAGAGGGTAGTCAGTGGTGTCACTAGATCTTACTTCGAGAAACAGCTCTTGCAGCAGGTTACACCATTAGGACTGAAGCCGGCAGGCGCCAGGACCCCACAGAAATGTTCTAGCTAGCAGTATTCAGCGGGGACCGCCCCCGACATCAGTCCCACCCCTGACGTCAGGCATAGTACATAAGGGGGCGGTCCCCCAGAATACCCAGTTCTTTTCTCGCTGTCGACTCGCCAGCATCGGCCTCTCAGTCTCTACCTAGCGCATGACAACTTAGAACTTCAAGAGTTTCTACCTATCTAATGTCCTCTCCAACTCCTTCATTTGAGGGTCATCTTTGAAAGTGTGCCTGCGGAAAACAGATCCCTTTCAAGGATCATCATTCTTCCTGCATGCGTTGCTTAAGCCCGGACCACGATACCAAGGCCTGCACCTTTTGCCAGGGGTTCAACATCCGCACCAGGATACGCCGTTAGAAGGCACTTCAGGCTTACCTGCTAGAGGAAAAACTTAATAGGATGGACAAAGAACCTTCCTCCAGGGGCGATTCTTCCTCCAAGGTCCACAAACACCGGGAGAAGGCAAGGTCCAGATTCCTCAGATTCGCGGAGCTCAGGCTCCACCTGATCGGACCGCTCTCCCTCCAGGGCTAGGTCTCAGACCCCCCCCCCCGTCAAGGTCAGGGCTTCCAGCGGTTCTTCGACTCTTAAGCCCATTAAGACTTCCAGGCCCTCGGCTTCCTCTACTCCCTCTTGGACCTCTTCAAAGTCCTCTGAACGCCACAAGTATTCCTCTTCCACCCGATGTCGGGACCCCAGCTCCCGGTCGGTTTCCCAGCCCCCTGGGGGCCTGGATCCTCCACCCAGGAAGGCGAAGGACCTGACGTCCCTCAAGCGGACGGCGGACCTGACGTCAGCCAAGCACCCGATGTCGGCCAAGCATCCAAAGTCGGCCAGGCATTCGCTGGAGCCGAGGACATCGGCCAAGCACCAGACGCCGGCCAGGCGTTCACTGGACCCAAAGTCGTTGGCCTCACCGGAGCCGAAGACTGCACCCCAGTCACCGGTAGACACCGGTCACAGGGACTCCACGGAGGAGGACACCGCATTACCCGAAGACCAAGTGGGCGACACAGAGGATGCCGGGCTTCTGAGGGAACCTTCGCCCACCCTGGAGACACCCGAGGACCTGACGCCCGACAATGGCGACAGACCACCGACGTCAGGCCCATCATCGGGCATGAATATCCAAGAAGTAAAGGAACTCTTTACTTTCTGGTGGGACACCATCCGCAAAGACGTGGTCCCATTGAAACCTCCTCCTACTCCTTCACCTCCTACACTGCCTCCTCCACCACAGGGGCCAGCAGGACGACCACCAACCCCCAAGGAGCAGACTCCACCTCCTAGGGGTAGATCCCAGGATCAGAGAAGGCCTCCCTCAAGATCTCCATCAGGGTCTCCCAGCCCTAAGCGACCCAGACATCGGCTGTATACTCCATCAGGGGAGGACTCCAGATCGGATTCCTCGGATTACTCCAGATCTCCTTCTCCTCTCAGCATTTCATCACCTGACCCACATGACCTTCCCAGGTCTCCTTCGGATGATCCCTCTTTCTCTGAGATCATGAGGCACATCCAGAACAACACGGGGTGGGATGCTGAGGACCTCGACGCCGAAAGGCAGCGCCTTGCCCGTTATATTCAGGAGAAAGACCCAAAGCCTGTGGTAGTGCCAACCTTGGTGGACACCTTTGCGGACGTCACCAAGGCTGCGTGGAAGTGTTCGCACTCCACTCCTGTGGTGCCGAAGAAAGCTGACCGCCTGTACAAGGCCCCGAGAGAGGACCAGTACCTGGCTCAATAACCTCTGGCAGACTCCCTGGTCATTACGGCCTCACATGACCGGTCCCAAAGACTGCAACACATGAGCACACAGCCACCGGACCAGGAATCCAAACAATTGGACGCCCTGGGGAGACGCATGTATGCGGCCGCTACATGCTCCATCAGGTCCCTGAACTACTTAACCCACATGGTACAGTTTCAGAACGCCCTATGGGAACAGGGCCAGGACCTGGTCGATAAGCTTCCGGATGGCGAGCAGATGGCGGTGCTCCTACACCTTCTCCGCACAGGGTCTGATGTGCTGACCCAGGTACTACGAGCCGCATATGATTCTGCGGACTCGACCGCCAGAGTTGCAGCTTCAGGCATCTGTCTCCGGCGACACTCTTGGCTCTATGTCTCCGGCTTCACCCCAGATGTACAGAAGAACATCCTTGACGTCCCTTACAACGTCGAAGTACTTTTTGGTGAACCCTCAGAGAAGGTGATCACCAAACTTCATGACGCTGGGAAGGTAGTCAGGTCTGTACTGGCCATGTACAGACCCATGCCCGGTTCCTTTCATAGGAACCAGAGCCGTTTTCACAGCCGGCAACAAAGGCAGCAGCCACGTTCCGGCCAGCAACAAAGGGGCATCTTTCAGCGGAAAGCCCAGGCTAAGTTGTCCACAGGCAGAGCCCAAGGCTACACTAAACTGGCCCAGCCTGCAGGGACCAGTGCTGCCACAGTATGACTCCTTCCCGGCCCCTGCCCCTCCTCTGGATCAACGGGCGCAAAAGGTCTGGGGTCGCATCGCTCGCCACTTTTCAGGGTTGCAGTCGATTACCACCGACCGGTGGGTTCTCCAATTGGTCAAGAAGGACCACTTTATAGAATTTCTCGACCACCCACCTGCAAGACCTCCCCTGCTTTCCCGTTACTTGGGTCAGCACGCCCTGCTTATACAGCAGGAGGTGCTTGCACTCCTGGAAAAAGAAGTGATAGAGCACGTTCCATGGAACCAGAGGGACGCAGGATATTATTCTGACTTCTTTCTGGTTCCCAAGAAAACAGGGGACCTCCGTCCAGTACTTTCCTTTTGCTCATCAGAAAGTGTTCTACATGATAATATTGTGCTAGTTGTGTGGCACGGCTCTTAGCCTGGCAGCTGACATATCTAGCTCTACTGCCCCACACTACATCATCAGCATTGTGATCTGATTGATAGGGATATCACAGGTGAATAACCTGGCAGTCACTCACTTGCTGTTCTTAAGTAGCAGTGATGTCACAGTCTGTGAGTTCACAGTGCTGATGAGGTAGTGTGGGGCAGCCAGGCTGGAATATGTAGCTTGCTCAGGCTAAACGATCTTTCCTTGACATAAAGTCTCCACCACTCATTCACACTGATGGGAACTATGCTGGATGCACTAGGACCTAGCGGGAGCAAACATTTTGCAAGAGGGCCGGCGCCAGAGATGGAGCTGCAAGGAGCGGCACCACGAGCCTCAGCTCATGCGGCAGTGACTATCTCAGCATTGACCCTCCTACCGCCTCAGTTCCTTTTTTCCCCGCTGTCGAGTGCTCTTCAGTGACGACGTCGCTCACCCTCTGGAAGTCAAACTTCAAACTAGCAGCATAGTTTGCAGTTTATTGTTTCATAATTTATTTACGAATAAGTACCGCTTATTTTTAAATTTTACTTATTTAGAAAAAGAAGTCTTCGGCCCTCCATTGATGGGATCGACCATGAGCTGGTCAGGTGAAGGTAGGGAGACTTCATATGAAAGCTGTTCAGTCAGCCGGGCTGGGTCCAGTCTGCTGCCCTCTCCGGAGGGAGGGTCCAACAACGGACGGTCTGATGCCCTGGGGGATGGGCGGTCCCCCCGGAAGCATAAAAGAAAACGGTCGCACTCTTGGCACCGTTTGGCCTCGAGCTCTTCTTCGACCCACAGTCCAAAAAAGAGAAGGCATCATTCGAGGTCGCCTTCTGTTATGTCTGCGCGTCGACGGTCTGCCGTTGGGGTCAGGTGCCGGTCTTCTCCGGAGTCACCATTTTCTGTCTCCGGTGACTGACCTCTTTGACATCGGAACCTTTCCCTGCCTCTTGAAAGGGCTTCCGATGAGGAGTTTCATCAGTGGGCCGCTCTTATGGAGCAGTGGGGCTCGGAGGTTGGTCCAGCTGCCTGGCCCGGTCACTCCGAGGTCTTTGGGCCCTTCAGAGGAGCGGGTAGGATAGTTGGACCTTCCTAGTCGTACGGCGCCATCCTTGGTGCCGTCGACTCCGTGCTCAGGTGTTTTCCCCCCTCACATGGCTGTGGCACAGGGGGCCACACCGATGCCTTTATCTCCTGGTATTCTTCCTCCTTTTTCTTCAAATCCGAGTCTTCGGACCCCTGGGCTGCTTTTGGTGCCGTCGGGGACTCTTAGCGTCATTGGGTCTCTTGGTGTCGTCCTCGGTGCCGAAGGTACCATTGGCACTGATGCGCCAGTGGCGCAGATGGTGTCGTCAGCTCTGTGTGCTGGGTTGTTTCCGATGGCGCCATCTTCCTTGCCTTCAGCGCCGTGTTCTTCTTTGGCGCCGAGGCTTAGTGCGGCATTTCCTAGCCTTCAGGGGTTCTCGACTCCGAATCCTTTCTCTTCTTCATTCCTACTGATTTTCACTCCTTTCCTGTCCATACAGTCCCTCTGGGACTGTCGGGATGATACTGAGCCTAACCCAGATCTTCGACTGGGTGATGATGTTGAAGGGGCAGGGATCAATCGTGCTGCAGAGCCTGTGGTTGAAGATCTGTCATTTAAGTCTGCTGAAAAATTTAAATTCTACTCTTTCTCTCCAGACTTCAGATATCGATCCTGGGAAGCTTTTGAGACTCCAATATGTATATGTCCCAGAGATCCCCATGGATTTCACTCCCCTGGTACAATCATCCTTTGAGACGCTCTCTCAGATGGTGTGGAATAATCCCACTCTCATTCCTTCTGTGGCTAAGTCCATAGACAGGAAGTATGCTGCTCCCAAGGATCGACCCATTTTGGCCTCCCAGGCCTTTGCAGACCCTATTGTAGTCTTGGTAGAGAATGATAAGGCCATTCTTCCTCAGGCATCTACAACCTGGCCTATAAACAAAGAATCTCTTAAGATAGACACCTTAGGTAAGAGAGTCTTTGCTGCCTCCACCCTGGGTATATGTATTGCCAGCTACCAGGGCTACTTCTCTCAATATGAATATGTTCTTTGGCATTCGCTCAAACAGATGGTAGAAGCTCTGCCCGAGTCGGACACTAGTTCAAAGCTACTTCAGACCATAACTAGGGGTATCGAGTCCAACAACCAGCAGGTTAAAGCTGCTATGGACACTTTCGATACTGCTTCCCGAGCGGCGGCGGGCATTTGTGCCCGTCATCACTTTGGGCTACACGAATGATGACCAACAGCAGGTCATGGCATTTCCCTTTGACGGTATGTATCTGTTCGGACCTCAAGTAGAGCAGGCTCTGGAGGCCACTCAGAAGACTAGGTCGGCCATTAAATCGGCTCGACCCACTCCCACTCGGGGGGGGGGTCTTAACAAGCGTCAGTTTCACGACTGTCAGTCCTTTCGGGGCAGGGGAGATTTTAAGAAAAAACAAGCCCCTCAGCCTCAGAAGAAAACACAACAGAAGGCACAAGGGCCCAAAGCACCCAGTGCCGCCTTCTGAGTTTCTGGCCCGGGTCCCACCTCAGCTGCTCGAGGGGGACTCCTCCTCCTCAGCGGTGGGAGGACATCTGTCTCAGTTCTACAACCAGTGACACAAAAGATTAATATACAAGTTAGCTAGCCTGGGAGTGGGTCCCAAGATGACAGCCTGGGTAAAAAATTGGCTGGAAAATAGGACACAGAGAGTAATAGTAAATGGAGTCCACTCTGATGAAAAGGGGGTTACTAGCGGGGTACCGCAGGGTTCAGTATTAGGACCAGTCCTCTTCAATGTCTTTATAAGTGACATTGCAGAGGGACTGGAAGGAAAAGTATGTCTCTTTGCAGATGACACAAAGATCTGCAACAGAGTTGATGCACAAGGTGGGGTGGAAAGGATGAAAAGGGACTTGGCAAGGTTAGAGGAATGGTCAAATGTATGGCAGCTTAGATTCAATGCTAAGAAGTGCAAGGTAATGCACCTGGGAAACAAAACCCAGGGAAGAGTACACAATGGGGGTGAGATACTAACAACAACAAAATGGAAAGGGACCTGGGGGTAGTCATATCAGATGACCTAAAGGTGGGCAAGCAATGTGAGAGGGCAGCAATGAGGGCTGGGGGGATATTGGGATGCATAGGGAGAGGCATCACCAGTAGAAAACAGGAAGTTATTATCCCTCTGTACAGACAGCTGGTCAGACCCCATCTGGAGTACTGTGTGCAGTTCTGGAGACCCAGTCTTCGCAAAGACATAGACAGGATGGAAGCTGTCCAGAGGAGGGCAACTAAAATGGTGCAGGGTCTGCACCGGAAGACATATGAAGAGAGACTAAAGGAGCTTAATATGTATAGCCTCGAGGAAAGGAGGGAGAGGGGGACATGATAGAAACTTTCAAGTACCTCAAGGGAATCAACAAAGTCCAAGAGGGTAGCATCTTTCAAAAAAAGAGGTGTGCAAGAACGAGGGGGCACAATTTGAAGATAGAGGGGGGCGGCTCAGAGGTAATGTCAGGAAGTATTTTTTCACAGAGAGGGTTGTGGATGCATGGAACGGCCTTCCGGAGGAGGTCGTGGAGTCAAAAACAGTGGTGGAATTCAAGCATGCATGGGACAGTCATAAGGCAATTCTAGGGGATGGGGGTAGGAAGAAGTAGGCTGCTGGTTAACTAGGATCTGCAGCTTATCCAGTAGGCAGAGAAATGGGCAGACTGGGTGGGCCAAGCGGTCCTTATCTGCCGTCAAATTCTATGTTTCTATGTTTCAGTGGAAGTTCATAACGTCAGACAAATAGGTCCTCCAGATAATCCGCGAGGGGTACTCCCTGAACCCTTCAGAAACCCCTCTGGATCGTCCTCCCAAACAGCAGCCCAGGCTGTGAACAATACAGTTAGCCCTTCTTGCCTCCGAGATACAAGGCCTTCTGAACAACAGGGCAGTAGAAATAGTTCCGCTGGATCAATGAAACACAGGTTTCTACTCCCATTACTTCCTGGTTCCGAAAAAGACTGGTGGCATGCACCCCATTCTGGACCTCAGAAAGTTAAACAAGTTTCTTTTCAAGGAGAAGTTCAAGATGATATCGCTCGGGACCCTGTTACCCATGCTTCATCAACACGATTAGCTAGCTTCACTGGACATGCAGGACGCTTACCAACACATTCCTATACACCCAAAGCATCACAAATCCCTGCAGTTTGTGGCACTGGGCCAGCATTATCAGTTCAGACTCCTGCCTTTTGGGCTGTCCTTGGCGGCACAAGTTTTTACAAAGTGTTGTGCAATTCTTGCAGTGCATCTCAGAAAGATCGGGATACAGGTGTTTCCATATCTGGACAACTGGCTCCTAGCAAGCCCTTCCAGGCTAGGAACTCTCAACGCTGTAGCCACGGCCTCAGACTTTCTCACGTCCATGGGAGTCCTGCTAAATCTCAAGAAATTGCAGTTGCAGCCCTCCCAGAAGCTCCTTTTTATAGGAACTCTTCTGGGCACCTCCTTTGCGAAAGCTTTTCTTCCAGAGGACAGAAGGAGCGATATCCTACAGATGGCCCAATACATCAGAGCGAACAGCTCAGTTCAAGCAATCTCGATGCAACGGATGCTGGGTTTCTTGGCATCCTCGGTGTTCACTGTACCTCTAGCTTCTCTCCACATGAGAACCTCTCAATGGATGTTCAGTACTCAGTGGTCCCCAACCACTCACCCTCAGTCCTTTCTCATCAAGGTGACAGAACCTCTGAAGAGGTCACTCACCTGGTGGTCGCAAGAGGACAATCTTCTGGAAGGGTATCCCTTTGCTCCCCTGGATCATCAGATTTCCATTACTATGGACGCACCCCTGATGGGGTGGAGAGCTCACTGTCAGAATCTCCACACCCAAGCTACATGGACTCAGGACAAGTCCCAGCTCCTCATAAATGTCCTTAGAATGAGAGCCGTCCTTTATGCTGTCCGAGCTTTGAAGGACATTCTCTGTCACAAGAACATTCTCCTTCAAATGGACAACAAAGCAGTGATGTATTACATCAGCAAGCAGGGAGGTGCAACACTCTTACCCTTTATGCAGGGGAGCGATGAGAGTGTGGGAATGGTACTTAGAGCACAAGGCTCTAATTCAGGCGGTCTACCTGCCGGGAGTGCAGAATGAACTGGCAGACCATCTAAGCAGAACAGAGACAGATCCTCACGAGTGGTCTTTCGACTCAACCGTAGTTCAGTCACGATTTGCAGAGTGGGTAACTCCAGACCTGGACCTTTTTGCATCCCCACTCAACACAAAACTGCTTCTCATCTGCTCCAGAAATCCAGGGCCTGGCATTTTCTGTCAGGATTCGTTCAGGCTGCAGTGGACAAAACACTTTCTATACGCCTTTCCTTCTCTTCCACTAATTCAGAAGGTACTTCTCAAAATCGAGTCCCAGGGGGGACAAAATGATCCTCATTGCTCCCTTCTGGCTTTGACAGATATGGTTTCCGTTACTCAACAGTATGTCGGAAGCCCCTCCGAAAGTGCTTCCCCTTCAGACGAGCCTTCTGACCCAGGGTCCTGTGGTCCATCCCAATCTGAGATCGCTTCACCTTCATGCTTGGCTGCTGAAGAGATAGAAGTGAACAGGTTCCATGTCTCTCGGAGAGTTTCAGATGGCGCACAAGCCAGCCACTAGAAAGACTTGCACAGCCAAATGGAAGCGTTTTTCTCTCCGGTGTGCAAAATTCTCTTTGAATCATTTTTCCTGCTCACCAAGTAAAGTTCTAGAGTGCCTTTTAGACCTCTCACATTCAGGTCTACAATACTCTACGGTCACAGTTCACCTTTGTGCCATTCCAGCTTATCATGAGCGAGTACTTTCCTTATCACTGGCTCAGTTACCAGTAGTTAAGAGGTTTCTTAAGGGTATTCTGCATACCAGACCTGCTATCAGACTTCCAGTCGCAGCCTGGGACATTAATCTTGTGCTTGACATGCTCACTCGAAAACCTTTCGAACCTCTAGCTACCTGTGAGCTGAAATTTCTCACTTGGAAAACGGCCTTCCTGGTGGCCATTACCTCAGCCCACAGGGTCTCTGAAATACATGCTTTGGTCGCAGACCCTTCGTATACTGTGTTTCATAAGGACAAAGTAGTTCTTAGGACCCATCCTAAGTTTCTCCCTAAGGTTGTTTCAGAATTCCATCTAAACCAACCTTTGTTCCTACCCACTTACTTTGCGAACTTCCAAAATGAAGGAGTGTACCCTTCATTCTTTAGATGTCAGAAGAGCTCTGCGTTTCTGTTTGGATAGAACAAAAGAAATTCTCAAAGCTCAACAACTGTTTGTTTCCTTCAGCGAGACCCAGCTTGGTCAACCTGTCTCTATCAGATGCATTTCGGCATGGCTGGTGGCATGCCTTCGCCACTGTTATTCCATGGCGCAGGTTATGCTGGAGGGAAGAGTTTACGCTCACTCTATTAGAGCAGTCGCGGCATCCCTGGCAGAAATCCGCAACGTGCCCATTGCAGATATTTGCAATGCAGCTACCTGGAGCTCAGTGCATACTTTCATAAAGCACTATGCCCTAGATGTCCATGCCAGATGACATCTTTCGTTTGGCAGGACTATCCTTAACGGACTTCTGTCCTAAATTTGTGAGCTCTTGGTCTCTCCTGCCGCCTTCTCGGGGGATTATTAGCTTGGTACTCTCCCATCAGTGTGAATGAGTGGTGATGACTTTATGTCCAGGAAGATATGGAAATTACGTACCTACCATAATTCTTGATCTTCTTGGACGAAGTCTCCACCACTCATTCACACGCCCACCCACCATTCCCTGAGCTCACCTCTGTTGTTGGTCTTCACTCCCTCAGTCTTAGGCTGTAAAGACTTCCTTGTTGACCCTTCTTATACATGTCACTCGGATCATCTTATGTCCGTTTTTTTTTGGTTAGGCTATCCTAGGTTAGTTACGCTGCACCTCCTCGGGGGGAAAAAAGGTACTGAGGTGGTTGGAGGGTCATCGCAGAGATAATCCTTGCTGCACACGCCGCTCCTCGCGGCTCCATTTCTGACGCCGGTCCTGTTGCAAAAAGTTTGCTCCCGCTGGGTCCTAACCACCTCCGGCGTAGTTCCCATCAGTGTGAATGAGTCGTGGAGACTTCGTCCAAGAAGATCAAGAATTACAGTAGGTACATAACTTCCATTTCCACACATCACATCTATTAACATCAGGTAAACAATCTTCTGAATAAACAAAGGGAAGAGAAAAAGTACCTCAGATATAAAAGGTAATGGTTGGCTGTTTTTATCATCTAATATTAGTTTTAGGAAGTACACTAGCTCTTTAAGGTTTAACACCCCTGAATTGAGCTATTCTCACCTGCATGCTGAGACGGCCGAACATCAAAGCGCTGTTGTGGAGAGTGACAATCTGATATTCACACATGCATGCTGTGACCGTAGAATATCAAAACTGAAGACAGGGAGAATGCAAATTGAAATTAACTGTCACTGAAAAGACAATTGAACATCAGCGGGACCGTAAAACCAAAATGGGTCAGACTGCAAATCGAAAAGTGCAAGTTTGCTGCTTTCAGGCACAGACTGTTACTGCAGTTTACGATTCCCCCTGCATGCCACATTAAATGGCTTGGCGAGCAACATGTTGCTCGCGAGCCACGAGTTGGCTGGACCTGAACTACATCATACAGTTGTAAAATGGTTCATACCAGCAGCATGGAAATCAGAAACACCCTCTAGGATAACTAAGAAGCCTGTATAGTTAGGACAATAACAGACTTTGAATCAGTATTTAAAGCATCAGCCTCTTCTGTGAAAACGGACTTAAAGATTCGGCATAGTTCTCCTTTAAAGGGAAGCTGTCATTTGCAGGGGCTCCTGCCCCTGCAAACTTTAGCATTAAGTTAAGCATTTGGCAGAAAAGCGCCTTTTTTCGTAAGGCGCAAAGTAATTTAATTTATAAAAATTCACTACCTGGAAGTATAGTGGAGGCTTGAGCTGCTCCATTAAGTGTAATGGTGCAGCGCCGCACCGTGCGCTTCTATGCAAATGGTTTGAAGTGCACGGTGCAGCGCCGCACCATTACACTTAATGGGGTGCTCAATCCTCCGCTGTACTTCCAGGTAGCGGATTTTTATAAATTTAATTAAATTACTTTACGCCTTATGAAAAAAGGCACTTTTCTGCCAAAAGCTTAACCAGAGGCTAACGTTTGCTGGGGCAGGAGTCCCTGCAAATGACAGCTTCCCTTTAAAAACTGGTACCAGAGTCTCCACCTTTCAGATATTGGGGACAACTACAGTTAACAGAGATAAATTAAATAATGAGCTAGAGGAGCTTTTATAAAATTAGTACCCAGTTTTAAAAGTTTAGGTTCCATCCCATTATGTCAAGGTTTTTTGGATGGAGCCAAGTTCAATAATAGTTAAAGTACTTTAATGGAAGTAGTTAGCCTGAAATAGAAAGCAGACCTGGAAGTGTCTCTGTCAGCAGGAAAGCCAGGGCAGTTTGGTAAAGAAGAAAATGCACTGCAGTAAGAGGTTAGGTCCGAAAATTTGTCATTGAAGGCGTTGATGTCAATTGGATTAGCCGCAGAAATCCAGTCCGGTACCTCACTAATTCCATTCCCAGGTTAAGCTCCCAGGAGGGTCTTAATTTAGCTTTATAACTGTTTCAAATTACCATATAGTTTGTATGATAGAGAAGACTTTATTAGGCTAATATACGCATTATGTGCCAATTAGTATATTGGGGCCGAGTAATGTTGTAAAGGAACACTGTTGAAAGGTTTGCTGTGTATGTTGGTGAGCTGTCTCTCTTGAATGACGTCATCACACATGATGTCCACACCATCTTAGGGCAGGATCGCAGCATCACTTTTGAAGTGCCGGTCATTCTTAAGTTTTTATAAATGTGACAAAACAGTATTAAACAGTGCGGTACACAGTAAGCAGGCACATCATTTAAATTACTTACAGTATATGGTTTGGGCTTATTATGTACGAAAATTCTGTTGCTGCCCAAAGGTAGTTGTACACATTCTAAAAGTTATTATGCATGATCTAAAAGTTATTATGCACGTTCTATAATCAGTATTCTTTGGCCCCTAATTAATATTCGTGATCCCTGCACTATCCACCACCTGATTCATCCAAAGTGGTTCAAACAAAAATCCAAACATGGCGGCACTGCTTAGCGAGCAGTTCACCGATATTGTTTGGACACAGGCTCCTATAGTGGGCTTTGTGTTACCAAACCATAGTAATTTAACAGGTTTTTGTTTTGTTTTGTCCCCCATTAAAGTGCTGCCAAGAATCTTTCAACAGTCACAAGTGGAACAGGACTGCACCAACGAACTTTGGATCAGACTAGTCTCCCAGCAACACACAGGAGCGCGAACATAAGGTATGAAACCTTGTGAAACTTAAATGTCCAGAAATATAACTTTTTGCTGTAAACTCTGGGAACCATATACGATAAAAAATAAAGTATGGCCACCCATATACAATTCGCTCTGTGTTTCCATCTCAGTGCTTCGCTCTCAAGGTTTATACACTGGTGTCTCAACCTCACAATGGAAACACAAGCTCATTGTGTATGGGCACCCATAATTTATTCCTTGTGTTGTATGTGTTTTGATGAAATTCAGTAAACCCTTTACAAAAAAAAAAAAGAACAGCCTGTTAGCTAATTTCCTGTGAAAATGATTTATGCAAATGTGTTATGTATAAAAATGGCACTTAGGTTTCCTTCAGGTGTACCCATGGTCCTCAAAATATTGGGTTTGTGTGGCAGCAGAACCAGCTGCAGAACTTGCATCCTACTCATTCATATTTTCCTTAAGTCCAATCATTTTTCTGTCTTTCATTTTACTTCATGCCTCCCACCCACAATACCTAACATCATCAGTGACATCACATGGTATTATAGCCATTTGCCACTCACAACTGTACAACACAACAAATACAGATAATTCCTGTTGCAGAAGTGCAACATTTCCTATGCCCAGGAGCATGAGTGCCACTACAGAACTTAGGGCAGCAGTGCCACAGAGAACTAAGGGCCCATAGTATATATTAAAATCTTGTGACAGATGGGTCATCTTGCCCTGTGCCGATAGCCCTTCCTCCGTCGACACAGCAGTCTACTGTCATTGACCTCAATGAAATTTTGGCTAAGTTTACTGCAGTTTTGGTCCACTAGTTGAGCGCTTGTAGGCCTAGGTCCCCTGCGCCGTTGATGGCCCCATTGTAGTCGACGCCACTTCAGCCTCCTTGGGTGATTCCCATGGGACATTGTCAGTCTCTTGTTCGTTGGACTTCAAGTTGCAGCAGGTAGACGTCGAGGAGTTGTACCAACCTGACCTCACCCTTCCTGAGGAAGAGGAGGAACCTCTTTTCCTCTCAGCGGTCCACAGCCTCTTCCATGATTGAGGACTCTTGTCAAACATACTCCCAGGTCACCTCCAGAGGACCCTACTTTCTTTAATGTTATGAAACAGCTGTCCTCAGCCATCGGCCTTCATACTGAGGAAGAGGATGCTCCCAGATGGGAGTTGGTTGACCTTCTGGAAATCCCAGAAGCTCCTCCTAAGGTCATTCCTCTTATCCTCCCAGCCCTGAGGAATGCTGCTACTGCTGGCTGGCACAGCCATAACATGGTCTCTGCCATGCCCCACAGGGCACACAAGTTGTGTCATGCTTCCCAGGGCCTACCTTACTTTCTAACTCCAGAAATTCTTCAATATGATTAACTATAGCAGTCAGCCTCCTGTGTTGAACTACCCCAGAGAAATGAAATTTATGCAAATGATGTAACACTCATTGGCTCATGCCACCATTCAAACTACTGCCTTTACCATCTGCTGCATTCTCTAATGCTCAGATTCAGTTCTCTGCCTGCCTGGTAGGGCACTTCGGAGACCGCTCCTTAGCGTGACTAAATTTACAGTTTTTTTCATGGAAAAAGTAACCCGTTTTATTTATACTTTATCTGCTGCCCTTATTTTAGATTTTATATAGTTTAATGCTAGTTTTAGCATAAATTTACCTCAGTTTGTGGTTCCGCGTAACCGTCGAGGAACCAGTGATTTCTCTTAATTTCTTTTAAATGTGTTTACAATTTTGTGTATACGGACATAAGCCGGACTTGTTCTGTATTTTCTGTTGGTTTCGGTTCATTTCTGTCAGATCATGTTTTTCTCTCTGCCGGGAACCAACCGTTCCACTCTGTGGCCTGACAAGTTCAAAACTTGTTTTCTTCAAATTAAAAAACAAGTATCCAGAACTGCTGGCTTCTGACAAAGGTGAGTCTTCTAAGACTAATTGTTGTGGGGAACCGGCTGGTGACTCGGTTCCAGCAAAGAAAAACACACCGCACCTCCTACTAAAAAAATAGGGGATGTCTCAGTGAACAAACAGGCCATGCCTCCGGCCAAAGCAGTTGCTCAGGCTGTGCAGGTGCTACAAACCTTGCAAACTGCGGCTTCTTAGGGTCTGGTCCTGGTTCCAGTACAACAGGTATCGGCAAATCCAGTGGTTCCAGTGTCGGTTCACCCTACGGTTCCTTCGGCAGTTCCATGTTCTGTTCCACTCACCCAGGACCCCTCCTATGAGGAGGAGGAGGAGAAACCACTAGAACTGGAGGTTTCTACGGATCAAGAGTTTAATTCCCGTCCTCGGGTTACTGGAGGATTTTTCCTCCCATTATACCTTTGTAAAGCAGATGATAGAAGCCCTTGATCTTACCACAAACTAAACCATGGAAGATGAAGAGGAGGCAGAATTTTTAGAGATGATTTGCCTGGCACCCACCAAAAGATTTTTTGCTCACTATTAACAGATCTTTGAGGACGCAAGTCATGAAGGTCTTAGAAACCCCAAATTCAAACAACATGAAGTCTTGCTATATTATGACATATGCAGTTTGTCCCAGCCTTAGAACTGCTCCGGAGGTGAAAGAGTTAACTTCCATGCCAGGCATGGAATCTTGAGTGCGAGCTCGGTTGAAAAAAACTCTGTCTGTTGATCTTCAAACTGAAACTGTCAGATTCTTTACTCCACCTCACTGAACAGTCGCTCCGAGATTCCTCCTACTGCTCAGTTCATTTGTCGGTTAAAAAAAGTGTTATTTCTCGGTTTTTTAAACCGCATTTGTATATTTTAACCGCAACCGGTCGGTTCAAGCTCTGTCTGTGGTATCGTAAGTAATAGGTTTTACATTTCTCTGTGTGGAACTTGCAAACGTTGTTATCGGTTCGGTTTAAACCGATCAGGTTGTTGTTAAACTTATTAAATTACATTTAGAGTGCGGTTCCGGTTCTTATCAGTTCTAAAAAAGCAGTTTCATTATGGTTTTTCCACGACCAGTGACAGTTGGGGAACCGATAAGGGTGTCTTTCGCAGTGATTTGCGGAGAAAGAGGCAAGTTTTTGGTTAGGCTGGCATTATGTCTGAGAAACCCAAAAGAAAAACCGGGCCCACTGGGTTTCAACACTGTAGTGTCTGTGGGGAAGCCTTTGCCAAGGCTGACCCACACACCACATGTGTTTATTGTCTGGAGTTTGATCACCTCAATGCAGACTGCCAGATTTGCAAGAATTTCCCTGCAGCTACCCTGGACAAGAGAGTTGGTAGGCTCAGGGAACGAGAGGCCAAAAAGTCCGCTGACCCGGATGGCCAGCCCGGTTCGGTGCCAACCGAACCGGAGGGAGTGCCCTCTGACCAGGGCGATACTTCCTTGGGCAAACGAAGAGCTGACTCGGAGGAGCCAGTTCCAGCAAAGAGGACTAGAAAATCAGCAGGTGTGGAGCCAAAATTTCTTTCTCCAACTGCTGCAGAGATAGTCAAAGCGATCCAAATTGTCCAGTCGCTTTCCCCGGTTCCGTCCAAACCGGCACCATCAGGTAAACTGTCGGTTCCACCGGTTCAAGAATATGATATAGAAGAATTTTATGAACCGGAGGAGGGGGAGGAGGATTATGAAGAGAGTGAATGTGATTTTGAAAGTCTGGATGTGCCCATTGAACCGGACATCTCTCCAGACAGACCTTCAGGAGTGTCTCCCCCCAGGCTTTCTGAGTCCCCTTCTCATTTTCTGTTTTATAAAAAAGTTGCTGAAACCCTCCAGCTCCCTTTGGAAGAAGCTGTGGATGAACAGGAGGAGACTGACTATGTGGAAATGATGGATATCCCAGAGTCCAGGAGATTGTCTATTCCTTTACATAAATCTTTTAGGAAGCAGACAATAAAAATTTTAAAAGCTCCTAATTCTTTACCTCCTGTGGATAAAAAGATGGACAGGAGGTACACATTGTCAGGCTCTGATACGGAGTTCCTTTCACAACAATGCAGCCATGTTGGGGGTAGTGCAGGCTGCAGCCTGTGATAAGGCGAATATTCCCTTGGCTTCACACACCCCCTGACAAGGACTCCAGGAGGATTGATGCCATGGCAAAGAAACAATACATGTCAGCATCCTTGGGACTCAGACAGGCAAATTATATGGCCTATGTTGCAAGATACCAGAAATCCAGATGGGATACTATTATGGCCTTAGCGAAACAGGTCCCTGGCCAGCTTGCCAAGGAGCTGGAACAGGTGGCTGCTGATGGTATTGAGGCATCCAAGGTGCAATTCCATGCTGCAGTGGACTCTAATGATGTATCTTCAAGAGTCATGGCTACATCTGTGGCTTTTCGTAGAATGGCTTGACTCAGGTGTATTAGCCTGTCACAGGATACCCAGGCTAAGGCCATGGATTTTCCTGTTGTGGGTAATTCTCTGTTTGGGGAGCAGACAGAGAATTACATGAAGAAAATGGATGAGTATAGGACCACTTATAGAGGGTGCACAGGCCAAGGAGAGGCAAGCCACTCCTCAGAGGCAGCTTTCCAGGGGCAGGGCAGGCCTTTTCACAGGCCTTTTACAAGCCCAGGCCTCCTCTTCAGCTTATGCCCAGAGGGGGTTCTTCAGAGGAGAGGCAGGCGAGAGTGCAGGCAGGCCTGCTCCCACCCCTCAGCCTAAAGCCCCTGCCAAACAGGCACCCTGATGGGGTGCCCAGGCAGAATCTCCATTACCTGTAGGGCAGGCTGGCTTACTTGCTCCAGGCCTGGGAGTCTTTAACATCAGACAAGTGGGTCCTGGAAGTAGTAAGCCAGGGACTGGTTCTCAGCTTCAAAAAATTTCCAAAGATGAGAACCAGATCCTTTCCACCTGCAAATCCATCAGAGGCTCTTGCTTTGGAAACAGAAGTCTCAACCCTCCTGGCTCTCAGCGCTGTAGAAAGGGTTCCTCCCTACACCAGGGCAAAGGACTGTACTCCAGGTACTTCCTTACCCCAAAAAAGACAGGAGAATGGCGGCCCATCCTGGATCTAAGATACCTAAACAAGCACCTTTTAAAACCAAAATTCAAAATGGTGACTCTGGGAATTATTTTACCCTCCCTAAGGCCAGGGGACTGGCTGGCGTCCCTGGACCTCAAGGATGCCTACTTCCATGTTCTCATCAGAAGCTCCCACGAAGTACCTCAGATTCGAACTGCCCTCAGGCCATTACCAGTTCAGAGCAATGCCCTTGACCTCACCTCTGCCCAAGGGTATTCACCAAATGCCTGGCAGTAGCAGTTGCTCACTTAAGAAGGCAAAGATTGCCATCTTTCCTTACCTGGACGACTGGCTCATAGTGGGTCAGTCTCCAGACCAGGTCAGATCACACCTTCAGGTTACCCAGCAGCTGCTTACATCTCTAGGTTTTCTTCTCAATCTTCCAAAGTCAGTTCTAGAGCCTGTTCAGCTACTCACCTTCATAGGCGCAGAACTGGACACAAAGCACGCCAGAGCTTTCTTTCCTCTAGAAAGAGTAAAGACCCTGGTGGCTCTGGCCTCCTCCTTCACTCTGCAGGTCTCTCGACCAGCAAGACACTTTCTACAGCTCCTTGGCCACATGGCTGCTTCCACAGCTGTAGTGCAAGGAGCAAGATTTCAGATGAGGGACATCCAGTTCCATTTGAGAGCCTTCTGGTCTCAAAGGAGAGATCCTCTAACCAAATTGATCCCAGTAACTCAAACCCTGATCCAGGCCCTGCAGTGGTGGCAGGATCAGAGCAATCTGAGACAGGGGGTTCCTTTCATCCCTCAATCTCACTCCTTGACCCTTACTACAGATGCGTCCCTCTTGGGATGGGGAGCTCACATGGGCGACCTCACCACCCAGGGATTGTGGTCCTCAGGAATCTCTGCTCCACATCAATCTGTTGGAACTCAGAGCTGTTTTCTAGCACTTCAGGTTTTTCTGCATCTGTTCAGAACAAAGTGGTACAGGTCAGAACAGACAACACCACTACAATGTGGTACATCAACAAGCAAGGGGCACTTGGTCTCGGGCCGTGTGCACCGAGGCAATGAAGTTGTGGTCTCTGGCTTATTCCTGAACACCTCCCTCATGGCAGTTCACCTCCCAGGCAAGGACAATGTCCTGGCAGATGCTCTCAGCAGGATTTCCCAGGGCCATCCAATGGTCACTGGATCCCCTAGTACTGGGGTTAGTATTTGCCAGGTGGGGCACCCCTCAGATAGATCTTTTTGCAGCCCCAGACAATCACCAACTTCCGCTTTTTTGTTGCAGGCCCCCAGTGTTGGGCTCAGTCCCTCTGGATGCCTTCCTTCTCGATTTTGAAGGGAAGTTCCTCTATGCCTTCCCCCCTTTCCTCTCTTATTCAAGGTGCTAGTCAAAATCAGATCTCAACCTTGCAAGATGATTCTGATTGCTCCAGATTGGGCCAGACAGCCCTGGTATCCACTCCTGTCCTTAGCAATCCACCTTCCCCTGTGTCTCCCCAGGAATCACAATCTGTTATCCTGTGCCCAGGGGAGAGTTTGGTATCCGAATCTCAAATCCCTCAACCTCAAGGCCTGGCTCTTGAGGAGTTAGAGTTTGCTGACCTACACCTTTCTCAAGGTGTACTCGATATCTTGAAAGCTTCTAGGAAGCCTTCCACCAGGGCTACTTATAATTCTAAATGGAAAAGGTTTTCCATATGGTGCTCTGGAAAGCTATTTCCCAGAATCTGCTGATTTGCCCACAGTCCTGGACTATATGGTCCATCTAAATACTTTGGGGCTGAGGCCAGCTACCCTGAAAGTGCATTTGGCAGCTGTCTCTGCTTTTATTTCAGCAGGAAAGCCCTCTTCTCTTTCTGCTCACCCTGTATTCTCCAATTTTTTCAAGGGATTGCTTCACACCAACCCTCCATTCCAGGACCCTGCTCCTGCCTGGGATGTTAATGTTTGCATTGCTCAGCTAATGCAACCCCCTTTGAGCCTTTGTCTTCAGCAGAGCTTAAGTACTTGACTTGGAAAACTGTGTTTCTAGTAGCCATCACTTCTGCCAGGTGCATAAATGAATTACAAGCTTTGTCAGTGGAGCCTGATTTTATCTCCTTTCACAGAGATAAGGTAGTCCTCAGGACTAATAGGAAGTTCTTGCCTAAGGTGGTTTCAGATTTCCACCTTAATCAATCTATATCTCTTCCAGTATACTTCACTGACCATTCCTCCTCTGGCGAGAGGAGGCTGCTGGTTTAGATGTAAAGAGCCCTTAGTTACTACATAGGCGTACCAAGGGTCACAGGTTTGACTCCTCCAACTGTTCCTCACTTATGGTGAGGTTGGTAAAGGAAACCTGCCACTGAAAGATCCATTGCTAGGTGGATTGTCTCTTGTATCCAATTTTGCTATCAAAAACTGGGTAAGGTTCCCCCTTCAGGCCTGAGGGCTCACTCTACCAGAGGTACAGCTGCGTCCCTAGCTGCAGCCAGGGACATCCCTGTCTTGGAGATATGTCAAGCAGCTACCTGGAAAACAGTACACACACTTTCACCAAGCATTACTCCCTGGACATCCAGGCTAGGAGTGATGCTACGGTTGCACAAGCTGTGTTTCAGAGCCTATTTCCTAAGTAGGTTCTGTCCCTCCTCCATGGAGGTACTGCTGTGTAGTCTGCATATGTCATAATATAGCAAGACTTCATGTTGTTTGAAGTAAAAATTACTCACCTTAGTAATGTTGTTTCTTCTAATGGAGTCTTGCTATATTATGACCTCCCTGCCCTCTCAGAACCTCTGCTCTTGGGATGTGGGTGGGCAGTGCAGTGTTGGCACTTATGATGCCCACCTTGTGTTTTCACCCTCTTTTTGGGGTGTTTGGGTGTGTATTTATTTTATTTTTTTTTTGGATCCCTGACTTGAGTCTTGGTTTTGGGACCAGAAAATGTGTTAATATTTTAGTAGCCAGCTGGCTAGTGTAGGTTTACAGCTTCCACACAGAACCTTAGTGAGTTTTGCTCGTAAAGATCTGACAGTTTCAGTTTGAAGATCAACAGACAGAGTTTTTTTCAACCGAGCTCGCGCTCAAGATTCCATGCCTTGCATGGAAGTTAACTCTTTCACCTCCGGAGCAGTTCTAAGGCTGGGACAAACTGCGTTTGTCATAATATAGCAAGACTCCATTAGAAGAAACAACATTACTAAGGTGAGTAATTTTTTCTTCTGTTTTACCCATAGATAAAAGGCTGATAAGAAATATCAGCTGGGAATATCAGGGGCAGAGTTCCTTTTCTGTCACCCTGATCATGTAGGGGTAGTCCAAGCTGCAGCTTGTGACAGGGCTAGGGTCCCACTGGCATCCCATCCACTTGAAAATGATTCCAGGAAAATGGACAACATGGCTAAGAAAGGGTACTTGGCTGCTTCTCTAGCCCTTAGACAGGCAAACTACATGGCCTATGCTGCTCTGTACCAAAAGACACTGTGGAACTCGGTGATGGCAGTGATGGATAAGGCACCACCTGGACTGGCTCCTGACCTGGTAGAAACAGCCAGGTTCGGATTGGAGGCCACTAAGTACCAGTTTCACATGGCAGTGGATGCCAGTGATACTGCTGTAAGATGGATGGCATGGACAGTAGCATTGAGAAGGTTTGATTGGCTTAGAACCACACACCTCTCCCTGGACATCCAAGCCAAAGCCATGGATTTTCCATGTGAAAACAATTCCCTGTTTGGTGATCAAACAAGCATATATGAAGAAGGTGGATGAGTACAAAACCATCTACAAGAGTAATGCAGCAAAGGAGAAACTTTCCACCTCCTGTAGGCCGCAGGGAAGACGAGGTAGATCAGCATATGGCCGACTGTTCCTCCAGTCCCAGGCTACCCCTGATTATCAGCAGCAGAGGAGCTACTTCAGAGGCAGGGGGCAGAAGGGGCTCTAGGCATGGAGATCATGTCTCCCAGGCTAAATCCCAACCAAAATGGAATCCCTGCTGTGTCCTCCAGGGTCGCCTCCCCATTACCAGTAGCAGGCAGTGTTGCTCCTTCCAGGCATGGGAAACCATTACTATAGACAAGTGGGTCCTGGAAGCAGTGAGTCAGGGTCTAGCCCTCAGCTTCAAATCCTTCCCCAGGCTCTGATCAGAACTTTTCAGACCAGCATCCTCTTGCAGTTTAAAGCAGTAGAACCTGATCTTCCTGGACTTACAGTCTTCATCATTCATTCATACTTTTGGGTCTGCGCCGGAGGCGCTAGGACCCAACAGGAGTGAAAAATCTTAAGAAGAGCTGGCGCCAGGGTAGGACCGAGCTTGCGTGGCACTGCGAGACTGGCTCACACCTGTATAGGCTATGTCGGTGTCGCCCCTCCAACCACCTCAGTTGCTTTTTGTCCGCCGAGTGCACGTCAGTGATCGACGTCATTCGCCTGCCGGAAGTCAAAACGTCATCTCTAAATGACAGCAGCATTTAGTCGCTCCGTTTCGCATAGTTTTGTTTAATATTAATTTTGTTATTTAAAAAAAAATTATTTTCTGAAGAAGACTTTCAGCCTACCTTAAACGGAGTAGACCATGGATGGTATCTGTGACGGTAGGGAGTCTGCTCTGGAAAGTTGTTCTGGTAGTGGGGCTGTGTCCGCTCCGCCGCCCTTTTCGGGGGTGGGGCGACCACGGGCAGTTTGGTGCTCGGGAGTGAGGACAGTGCTCCCAAAAGCGCAAAATGAAGCGGTCCTGTTCCCGATCCCGCTCAGGGACCCTGTGCCACTCGGCCTTGAGCTCTTCTCCTTCCCTTCGGAGGAAGAAGAGATGGTACCACTCGAGGTTACCCTCTGGTAGGTCTGCTAGAGAATTTTCGGTTGTGGGGAGCAGTAGACACTCGCCCAGGGTTCCCAGTGGTCTCCGTTTTTAGTGGCCAGGATTCTCAACATTGGAGCCCTCTCTGTCCTATGATGGGGTTTCCGGTGGGCAGTTTCACCACTGGGCTGCTCTTGTGGAGCAGTGGGTACAGTGTCTGTCTCATCTGCCCTTACCTGTAGACCCGGTTCCTGGGCCTTCGGGTCTTGGGGGCTGCTGGGCAAGGGTGGTTGGGGCAAGATGTGCATTCAGTGCCGGCGACGAGAGTTCTCCCTCTCCGGTACTACGCCTCCACCACTGGTTCCATGTGCCTACCCCCCTCACCAACTTTCCACACAGGGGCCTGCACAGGTACCATTTTCCTCCCCCTTTTCCTCTAGGTCTGATGGGGTCCAGTTTCATCAGTGATGCGGCCGGTGCCAGGTTCAGTGCTGTTTGTGGCGTTGGAGGTTTTGGTGCCGTGCATAGTGTCAACCTCGATGTGGCGTCGACCTCAGTGCCAAGTCTGGTGTCGACTGTTTCGGTGCCATGTGCAGTGATGAGTTCTTTCAGTGCACTGCACTATGCTGAGTTCCTTGATGCCAATGCATATTCTGGTAACTCCTGTGTACCTTTTGCCTGGACCAGACTTCGGTCTAACAGGATTGGTCTCTGATTTCTCAGTGGTGGAGGTATAACATAATGATTCTGATCCTGACCTCATTTCTTCTGACAGCGCCAAGGATGACTCAGTTTGTGGCTTGGAAAGCAAGCCTTCTGTCTCAGCGGAATCCTTAGTCGAAGACCTTTCTTTCAAGACCAGTCTTAGAAATGTAGGATCGACCCTAGCACTCCAAACCTCCTCTGTGGATCCAGGGAGGCTCTTGCGCCTTGAGTTCCTTCATGTTCCTAACATTCCTGTGAATTTTACGCCCCCGAGCCCCACCTCCTTTGAGACCTTGTCAGAAGCAGTGTGGATCAGTCTGGTTCTTATCCCTTCTGTGGCCAAGGCCACAGATAGGAAGTACGCCCCCCTAAGGAAAGACCCTTCCTGGCATCACAGCCCTTTGCAGATGCTTTAATGATGCTAGCGGAGAATGATAAGGTTGTCCTCCCCCAGAAGATCTTGGCACAACCTATCAGTAAGGAGTCTCGTAGGGTTGACAGCTTAGGGAAGGGAGTTCTCGCAGCTGCAACCCTAGGGATGCATATTGTCAGTTATCGGGGCCATTCCTCTCAGTACGAGTACACCCTGTGGAACACTCTCAAGTCTTACATCAATGGTCGAGAATCTCCCAGAGTCTGATTTTAACATGGAGGTTTTTCAGACTAAGGGGAGAACTAGTGACACCACTGACTACCCTTTTTAACAAATCATGGGAGGATGGTGTGGTACCTGATTACTGGAGAAAGGCGGATGTGATTCCCCTTCACAAAAGTGGGAGCAAGACAGAGGCAGGAAACTACAGGCCTGTCAGTTTGACCTCAGTGGTAGGGAAAATGATGGAATCACTTCTGAAAGAAAGAATTGTTGAGTACCTAGAGGCCAGTGGGGCACAGGACCCAAGGCAGCATGGATTCACAGTGGGAAGGTCATGTCAGATGAATCTAATTGATTTCTTTAACTGGGTGACGGAGTAGTAGACCAGGGAGGGGCTGTGGACATGGCCTATCTAGACTTTAGCAAGGCATTTGACACAGTCCCACACAGAAGATCAATAAACAAATTAGCCAGCCTGGGAGTGGGTCCCAGGGTGGTAGCCTGGGTAAAACATTGTCTGGATAACAGGACACAGAAGGTAATAGTAAATGGGGTCCACTCCAAAGAAAGGGGGGTTACTAGTGGGGTACCGCAGGGTTCAGTACTGGATCTGGTCCTTTTTAATATCTTTATAAGTGACATTGCAGAGGGACTAGAAGGAAAAGTATGCCTCTTTGCAAACAACACAAAGATCTACAACAGGGTTAATATACAAGAGGGAGTGGAAAGGATGAGCAGGGACTTAGCAAGGTTGTAGGAATGTTCAGAAGTATAGCAGCTTAGATTTAATGCAAAGAAGTGCAAAGTAATGCACCTGGGAAACAAAAACCCAGAGGAAGATTACACAATGGGGGGGGCGGGGAGGTAGTAAAAACAATAAAAATGGAAAGGGACTTGGGGGTAGTCACATCACATGACCTAAAGGTTAGCAAGCAATGTGAGAAGGCAGTAGGGATGGCGGGGGATACTGGGATGCATAGGGAGAAGCATCACCAGTAGAAAACAGGGAGTAGTTACCCCTCTGTGCAGACAGTTGGTGAGACCCCATCTCCGCAAGAACATAGACAGGATGGAGGCAGTCCAGAGGAGTGCAACTAAATTGGTGCAGGGTCTGCAACAGAAGCCATATGACAAGAGACTAAAGGGGCTTAATATGTATACCCTTAAGGAAAGGACGGACATGATAAAAACTTCTAACTACCTCAAGGGAATCAATAAAGTCCAAGAGAGTAGCATCTTTCAGAAAAAAAGATGTGCAAGAACAAGTGGACACAATTTGAAGATAGAGGGGAAACGGCTCAGGGGCAATATGAGGTAGTATTTTTTCACAGAGAGGCTGGTGAATGCATGGAATGGCCTTCCTAAGGAGAGCATGGGGTTAAAACCAATGGGAGAATTCAAGAATGCATGGAACAGACATGAGGCAATTCTTGTGGGGGTAGGAAGAAATGGGCTGTTGGTTAACTAGGATCTGCAGCTTATCCAGTAGGTAGGGAAATGGGCAGACTAGATGGGCCAAGCAGTCTTTATCTGCTATCAAAATCTGTGTTTCTATGTATCACCAGGGGCATAGAGTCCAATGGTCATCAGCTAAAAGCTTCTGTGGATGCCTACGGTGCTGCCTCTAGGGCAGCTGCCGCTGGGATCCATATCAAGCGGAACTCCTAGCTCAGAACATCAGGCTTCTCACCCGAGACTCAGAGGCAGGTGATGAATGCCCCCTTTGACGGTTCTTATCTTTTCGGTCCTCAAGTTGAGCAAGTGCTAGAGGCTGCTGTGGTGGAGGTATAACATAATGATTATGATCCTGACCTCATTTCTTCTGACAGCGCCAAGGATGACTCAGTTTGTGGCTTGGAAAGCAAGTCCTCTGTCTCAAAGGGGCAGGAACCGTCGGCAGTTTCGTAACAGGCAGTCCTTTCGAGGTAAAGTCCGAGGAGTCTTTAATAGAAACCAAACTCATAAGCTGCAGAGGAGAATGCAGCAAAAGGCACAGGGCCCGAAAGCGCCCAGCGCCAACCTCTGAAGGGCCGGTCCAGATCCCACCTCAGTTGCCTGAGATGGACGTCTCAACGGCAGTAGGAGGGCGTCTGACTCAGTTTTACAACCGGTGGAAGACCATTACAACAGACCAGTGGGTCCTCAGAATTGTCCAGGAGGGATACTCTCTCAGTTTCACAGATATTCCCCCAGATCTTCCACCCAAACGACAGCACAGCTTGTCCACTGTTCAGTCAAACCACCTTATTTCCGACATACAAGGACTCTTTAAGAACAGGGTTGTAGAAGTTCCACAGGAAGAACGGAATACGGTTTTCTACTCCCATTACTTTCTGGTCCAATAGAAAACAGACCGCATGTGCCCAATTCGTGACGTGAAAAAGTTAAACAAGTATCTGTTTAGGGAGAAGTTCAAGATGAGCTCCCTGGGAACGCTACTGCCACTGATTCATCAGTGTGACGGGGTTGAATAGGGCCCTGTCCCAGTTATTCTGGAGAAAGAGTTTAAATGCAAGGATCTGTTCTATCCTCCCCTTTTCTGCCTCTTCTGTCTGGTTGTGCAACCAAGTTTTCTCGTGAGACCTAGGACTTGATCACCCCGATGGTCTTGCAGTTCTCTGCCTCTCACTGTCTCTTTGCCCTCACTTGCTGTTCTGCGTTTTCTCCCCCTTGCATATCTGTTGGCATAAAAATATATGTGAATCATTAGGTGGAAATGTAGCTAATACTGGGATCCCTTTGTTTACAAATGTATATAGTTTACTGTTGAAATGTATATAGTTATACTGTTGCAATGATTGCAGAAAGCTGTTTGGAACTCAAGGAGTTAACCTGTTGCAAACTCTCTTAGAAGCTGCAAGCAAGAGGTCAGTTCTGGGTTGCAATGTTCTTTTTGCTGCACTTGTTGAAACTTACAAGAACACTGTGTGAGAAGCATGCTGTTTTCTTAATGAGCGTGGATTGCAAAGACTTATAAAAAGGGGCTGCAGTTTCTTGTAAGAGAGAGAGATACAGAGACTGAGACTGGAAATTGAAAAGAAACCCAGATGGACTTTCTCTGTTTATATTGCCTTTGTAAATAGTTATACCGAACAAATTTTTTTAATTATTTTACTGTTAATAAATCACTTGTTATAAATTTCACAATTGCTCCTGGTTTTCCTATGCTTCCTGACCTGTGCCTTGACGACAGATGGTGTCAGCCTAAGTGGGCTTTACGCTGTGCATACTCTTAAGCTAGGAATTTTGTGAATGGGTACTAGAACTGGTACCAGGGACGCATAGAAGAATGGTATGGATTCTACATAAGCAAGCCCAGGAGTTGTTGCCAGGAGAATGGCAGCCAAGCTAGCAGAGACAGAAGTCCAATTGGAGACTGTACAGCTAACACCAGTTATAGAAAAATAACAGGCAGTGACAGAACCTGAAAGCCTGACTACCTTTTTCAAATGGTGGGCTATACAACAAAAACAGACAGAGAAGGAGAACGAAAAAGAGATTAAACATGTAGAAGCACAGAGAAAAGAAATGCAAGAACTCAAACAGCAGAGAACAGAAGAGATGCAGCGATGGATGCCTTGCAAGTTATCAAAGCTGGAGAATCTGTTGCTGGTCCAGCAGAGCAACAAGATACAAACAACTTGAAATACATTAAACTTACAAAGTTGTGTCCCTCGGATGATATCGAAGCACACCTGACAACTTTTGAAAGGGTTGCCGCAGTCTGCCAGTGGTCAGAGCAGCAATGGACAATCATACTGGTACCTTACCCGACCGGTAAAGCCCAACTTGCCTACAGCAGTATGGACACTGCATAGTCAGAATACTACGACCTGGTGAAAATCAAAATCCTGAAAAGGTATGCTATCTCAGGAGAGACCAGCAGGCAGAGATTTCGATCTCTGAAGTACAACTCAGTCGACAATCCTCGAGAAGCCTTCACCCGACTCAGAGGACTCCTGATAAAATGGCTCCAACCAGAGAGAAAAACAGTCCCTCAGATCATCGACACATTTGCAATGGAGCAGTTCATCAACATCCTGCCTACAGATGTGCGGCTTTGGGTAAAGGAACACCAACCAGAAAGTGGGGAAAAAGCTGTTTCTTTGGCCAAAGACTACCAAATGGCCAGACAGACGCCACAGCAGCGAGGTTACAGCCAAGTACTGGTAAGACACTCTTTTTTTCCCGATTTAATCTCCAAGCCTGATAAGAACTCTGGTGGGGGTAACATTTCTACGCCCAGATACATTATTTGCTATAACTGTAATAAGCCAGGTCATATTGCAAGAAATTGCTGTAAGAAGAGTGACACTAGAGCAGAATTGTCCTTAACAAATTGGGGCAAGTACTTAACAGATGTGAATGTGGGAGATGAGACTGTGAAGGGACTTGTAGATTCAGGAAGCAGACAGACCCTAGTGCATATTCCCCCCCTCTGGTCATGACCTGAGGGGGCATCTCTCAGGCATCCTGCCTTTTCCTGCCCGCCTGAGGTCCCCTTGAACCTGTGCCTCCTCTCTCCCCGCCAGCACCCCCAGCTTAACCCCTCCGGGGTGGGGCCGCCCCTCTTCGTTGGGCCCCCTCAGACGTAGACTCTGGCTGAGGGAATGGGCCCTGGGCAGAGGACCTGGAAGGCCAGGCAGGGTGGATCTGGCAGTGGGCATGGGGGACAGGTGCCATCGCCTCATCCTCAGAGCCGGGTTTTTCCTTGTTCTTGGTGCCTCTCCCCTTGTATGGTGCACCCATGACTCTGTGGTGCAAAGCAACTCTGCCAGTGTCATCCATAATGCATGACGTGCAGCCAATATGCTGATGCGCCGCCGATCTCCACCGGAAGCCGCTGATGCACCAAACTATCCCCTACCCCCCGGGGGAGGAGAGCAGCCCCATGGGTGCTCAGTCTTCACCCCGTCCCGCTGACCCCTGGCACCCAACCTCGCTCCCGAACTCGTGTCGCCGGCGTGGCGTGAGGTGTGGCATCCAGCACCTCAACCCACAGCGCCACCGGGTCAGCAACCCTAGTGTATATTGAAGTGCTTGGAAAATGTCTAAAAGGACCAGGTACTGGTGTCATGTGCATCCAAAAGGACACTTGCTACAATCCCACCAGCCAAGAGGCTCTCACTATTTATGGGGTGTCACATCAAATGAAAGTGGGGGTAGTACCTAAGTTACCTGTATCTGTGATTATTGGAAATTACTTTCCAGGATTTACTGAGTTAATCAAAGAGGGAATAAATCCTGATGTTTCAGCAGCTGTGGTGACGAGCTTAGGCAAAGAAAATCTCGAAATGATGGGGACTCTTTTCCTTTTGCTGATTTTGATTCAGACTTGTTTGAGCACAGCTCCAAGATCCGGAAGTCCGGGAAAGATAGACGAGACCTGAAGAAACAGTGGCAACAAAAGACTGTTGGACATAAGGGGGTTAAAATATGAAAGTGCTGAAACTAAACTGATCACTGATTGTGATTTTCTTTCAGAACAAGCTAACAGTGTTTAGCTCCAGGATTATTTTAAGCAGCTGGGGGGTGAAACCAAAACAGGATGAACCTTATGTTTAAAAAAAAGTAATGGGTTACTGTACAGAATATGGGTTAAACCCTTAGACACAGGACCAGATAGAGCAATTGGTTATTTATTTATTTATTTATTTATTTAAACCAATTATTTTACCAGGTGAGACACACTAAGCTGAAAGCTTGTTTGCAGGTGCAACCTTGGAGCACGAGGAAGTTAAGTGACTTGCTCAGGGTCACAAAGTATGCAAGTGGGGGCTGTCGGATTCAAACCCGGGTCTCCAGATTTGCAGCTCAGAGCCTTAAACCACTGCGCCATACTGCGTTATACCACAAAAGTGCAGATCTGAGTTGTTACAGTTACCATATGATAGTCCTATGGTTGGTCACTCGGGAAGGGATCACACCCTTGTCAGATTGCTGTACAGATTTTACTGGCCTGGAATTCATGAAGATGTTGCTACCTTTTGTAGTTCTTGTGCTGAGTGTCAGAAAATAGCCAAAGTGACTAAAAAAGACAAGGTGCCCCTGGTGTCCCTACTCTTGACAGATGTGCCTTTTGAGAGAATTGCAATGGACGTGCTTGGCCCCTTAGACAAAAGTAAAAAGGGTAATCGATTCATTTTGGTACTGTAGTATGTGACTATGCTATTCGATACCCAGAGGCTGTTCCAATGCGTACTGTCACAGCCCCAGAAGTGGCAGCAGAGCTTGCAAAATTTTCAGCAGAGTTGGCATCCCTAAAGAAATCAGTACTGATCAGGGTAGTAATTTTGGTGCTTCATTACTTAAGTAGCTGTACTGACTACTAGGTATCACTGCTATAAGAACCTCCCCTTGTATCACCCTCAGACAGACGATCTTGTTGATCATTTTAATCAAACCTTAAAATGCATGTTAAAAAGGTTTGTAAAAGGGGAAGGGAAAGATTGGGACCAATATATACCTTACCTGCTTTTTGCTAAGAAGTGCCAATGGCGTTTACAGGTTTTTCACCATTTGAAATGCTGTATGGTAGACAACCTAGAGGGCCACTGGATGTAATAAAAGAAACCTGGGAAGATAACCCCAATCAGAAACAATCTATTATGTCTTATATGTGTGCCCTGAGAAAGAATATGTGGAAATTGCTCGTAGTAATCAGGAAGAGCCCCAAAACCAGCAGAAGGTGTATTATAACCATGGGGTAAAAGAAAAGGTTTTTGAGCCAGGTGAAAAGGTCTTGCTACTGTTAACCCACTACAGAAAATAAATTGTTAATGAAAAGGCAAGGGCCTTATAACGTGCTTAGACGTACTGACACAGTTAACTATGAGATTGAGCCCCCTGATAGGAAAATCCTATTAAGATATACCATGCTAACCTCCTCAAGAAATGAGTTGAAAAAACACCAAAAGCTGTTTTGCTAATTTTACTGGAAACTGATAAAGAAGATATTGATGTAGCTTATGATAGACTGGAACAGACTGATCTTATCTGTGTCAATCTTCATCATTCATCACATTTGGGTTCTGGCCGGAGGTCACGACCCCGCTGGAGCTTTTTTTTTCATTTTTATTTTTTTGGATGGGCGGAGTCGACGCACCAACGGCACTGCCCTCAAGGCCGACACACTGCTTGGCGCTCGTGGGTTGGCCATAAGGTGATGTCGACCCCACGCTCTGGCCAGTTCTTCATCTCCCGCCGTAGAGATTGCACCTCATGTGGAGCTACTATCAACGGCCTTCTCATGTTTTCAACTCCGAGTCTTCGACACCGAAAAATTTACCTGCCGGTTCCGTTTCACCCTATTCGATACCGCTGTGGTAAGACTATTCCATTTATTAATTTTCAGCGACGCCGAGTCTTTGTTTGAATTGTTTTTCTGTTCGTGTCTCGGTCAGAGGGCAAAAAATCGCTAAAAGCGGGGCAGCCCCCTATGAATCAGTGCCCATCCGGCCGCAAGTACTCCGTTACCGACCTGCATGATCGTTGTCTTGCATGTCTTGGCCTGCTTCACGGCATGGATTCGTACGACACCTGCTTCTCCATGGACCGTCGTATCATCGAGCAACACACGTGGAAAGTTGGACGCGCTCCGCCAACTTTCGGAGGACGGGCTCACAATCGTCAGGCCGAGCCGTGGTCTCTCGAACTTTCCTCTGTGTCCCCTCCCGGTTCTATATGGACCGCGGAGGAGAGGGCTTCTGCTTCTAGCAGCCTCACCGTGAAAAGGCCCCTTCCACAGTGCAGGAGGCCCAGTCCGTTCCCCCTTGGGAGCGGGTGGGAGGCACCGCTCTGGCAATCGCCCCTTCGGGGGGTGAAGGCTCCCCCGGCGTAGTTTCCTCAGGCTGGGAAGTCTGGGTTGGCACTGTCCTCGATGTTGTCCATCGGTGCCGTCTTGGGCCTCGGTGCCGTGGGCCCTGACGGTGCTGTGATCGGCGCCATCTCTGCTGTCAATGCCGTTTGTGGTGCCAATGGTGCTGATGGCGCCCTGGGAGGTTCTACGGCGCCATCTTCGACCGTTTCGCGAATTGGCACTGTTCGCAGCGCCGAGGCTGGGGACGGCACCGGGCGAGGACACGGCGCCATGGGAAGTGTCACCCTCAGCTCTGCTCGCAGCTCTGAGGGAGCTGTCCATGTCAGCGCTGTCCCTAACTCCGGTACCGTTCGCTGCGCCGTGGGACGGCGCTGCAGCAGGCATCAGCTCCAGCTCTGCTGCCGCTCTCGGCACCGTCTCTTCTTCAGGCACCATTTGCCATGCCGTGGGGGAGTTTGGTGCTGGCTGTGGTGCAAACACCCGGACTGGCGCCTCCTTCATTCCAGACAGGAGCGGGCGTCCAAGTACGGTCTGGCACCGGACTTTGGTCTCTACCTCTTCAGAGACGGACTCCGAGTCTGGTTCGGACCGGCTGTCCGACTCTTTGCAGCTGGCAGCCCATGTGGACACCCTCGTAGTTTCCTCGGCTTACCAGAGTCGGCCTCCCTCTGAGGAGTGGGCGGTAACCCCCGAGTTTGGGGTTAGGGGTGCTGACCAGCAGGCAGTAGTGCATGCCACTATTGCCCTGCAGCCTGGGCGCAGAGGGTTTTCTGCCCCCTCAGTTGGGTTACCCCCTCAGGTGGTGTGCTGGATTGCCCAACTTTAGGGCCGACCAGAGCACCCACAGGAGGGAAGGGTGCTACTCCCTGGGTGGTCCCCTCTGGGACTGACCAGAGTTGTCAGCTGCTTAGGCTAGTGTTTGTGAGGAGGAGGGCTCTTTCAGATTCCGAGGGGTCGGGGTTCGATGCGGCGACCCTTTTCCGGGACCCACCCGGGTTTGGGAAGGAGTCGGAGCGCGGACCCCCATCCTTTCTTCTCGGTCTCCTCGAGAGGGTCCTGGTCTTTGGAGGGAAGGAACCGTCCTTTTGGAATTCCATGGTCCCAGTAACCTCACAGGGGGGATTCTTCAGGACACAGCCTAGGCAGTTCCAGTATGGTTGATCAGCTGTTGGCTGTTTTCCAGAGCTCCTTCTTCCCTTGGGGCTCCTGGTGCGCTCTCTTGCCCGGACAGAGGATGGTCGCCTTCTGTTGTTGACTTAGCTCCCACTCCTCTGTCACCATCTTCTGCTGTCCCAGGCATTCTTGGTACTAGGGGGACCTCTCTCCTGGGAGCAATTCAGGGGTGCAGCTGCTCACTTCCCTTCGTATGTCAGGGCCATGGTCAAGTGGGTGTTCCACCCTTCCCCTGAGCAGCCAACCTCTGGATCTCCGAGGTCTTCCACTTCCTCTTCATCCTTTTCGGGAGGAGAGGAGCCCTCCGTCCACATCTGCCCAGCTGCTGGTCTCCAAGAGTATCAGCATTTCCTCGTGAAGATGATGGAAGACCTGCATGTCAGCCCACCCACTCAGCACAATCTGGAGCATTCGACGCGCGCCTTCCTAAGTGATTTAAGTGCGGACACCCTTGTGCCTGCCTGGCCTGCTCCTTTCCAGGAGGCATCATTGCAGTTCTGACAAAGACCCTTTTCCAGAGTCCCAGCCCCTAGAGATCTGAGCCAGAGGTATTGTGCCCCCTGGAGTCTCCACGTCGTATGCCTCATCCTCAGGACTGACGCAACTGGACAATCCCGATGGGCTTCTCACCCTCCACAGTGACCGGCCTCCAGATCAAGATTCCATGGATTTTGATTTCTGGGGGAGGAGGACCTTCTACTCGGCATGGTTACTTCTTTCTATTTCTGCTCATCGGGCCCACTATGCTACTTATGATAGGTTTCTGTGGTCCAAGCTAGGTCAACTCCTAGCCTCTATGCCTGATTCAGAGGTAACCAGACAAGCCATTGCATTCTCTGCACGTGGCCTGGAGCTAGCAAGGCACCAAGTGAGGGCATCTTCCGACGCTGACGAGGTAGCTTCCAGGGTCATAGGGACAGTGATCTGCACTAGGCGGACGGCATGGCTGCGTCTTTCCAAGTTGTCACCCTTGGCCCGACATAGGGTGATTTCCTCCGTGTACCGGAGAACCCACTTTTTCTCCCGTAGGGTGAGGCGGCGTATGTTGGGACAACCTCCTGTCCGCTCCGGGGGGTCCTCGTCTCACTCTCCCCAGTCTCACGCCTCGCCATGCCCATAGAGGTTCTCCCTCTCAGTGTTTTTCCCCCACTGGGAGCTAAGGGACTTAGTCCTTTAGGGTCTAGGGCCCTCTTCGGGAGGGGGGCTCGGTACTCACCCAAATGTGATGAATAGTGAAGATTGACACAGATAAGATATGAAAATTACGTACCTATCGTAATTCCTGATCTTTCTTTGTATCTTCACCATTCATCACAAATCCCACCCACCATCCCCCTGGGGCCTCAGTCTCTGGTTCCCCTTCCCTCTGTGTGCCCCCTTCCCCCCCCTTTCCTTTCCACTGGTCAGGAGTGGGGTGACCTTGGGCACACAGGGGAATTTTTACCTTCTGACAGGAGGGGGGAGAGATTGGGGGAGAGGGCACTTCTGTCCTCAGTGCCTCCGCTCCACCCCTTTGGGGTGGGGGTTGGGGTTGGTGGTTGCCCTCTCTCTTTCTCTCTCTCTCCCCCCGTCCCTTCTCCTCCGCCGTTCTTGTCCTTAGGGACTAATCCTTCATTTTAATTTAGGAGACTCATTGTTCTCTCGTCCCAGATGTGTGGTTTCGGGGGAGGACAAACCTGTTTCCTGTCCCTTTCTTCCAGAGAATGGCCACTTCTGGCAACCATGTACCGCTGGAATGCAGTTCTTGCCAGTGATTCTGTGCCTTGAATTCTGGCAGTTCAGCCTTCTGGTTACTCCTTCGCAGTTCCTATGCAATCTGGAGACGGTCAACAGTCCAGGGTATGTCCTCCCCCCTTCCCCATTTCTTGTTTTCCCTCACTCCTTCCCTCTCCTTTTTTGCTTCCAGAGATTGGAGCCCCTTCCCAATCCCCTTAGTTGTTCTCAATCTCCTTCTGTCCTCTCTGTTATTTATTTCTCCTTTTAGTTTGTATATCTTTTCCTTTGTCTACCCCTTGGACTTCCTTGTCCCTCCCTCCCAACCGTTTCTTCCTCTACAGTGACTCAGAATTGGTGGGAGAGTGGGGTCTATAACACCTAACGGCCAAGCCGCGGGCGCCACACAGTGCATCGGCCTCGAATGCGGCGCCGTTGTTGCGTCGACTCCACCCATCCAAAAATGAACCCAAATGTGATGAATGGTGAAGATGCACAGAAAGATCATTAATTACAGTAGGTACGTAATATTCATTTACTGCTGATGCTGTAAAGGTGAATGTTTCCTTAACCTCCAAACAAACCGCAGAAATTTGTGACTTGCTAAAGATACTTAACAGTACTTTTACCACAGTGCCAGGCCGAGCAAAAGGGGTCTAGCACTTAATAGTGGCAAGGAATTCTCGCCCTATCAGACAAAAGACATGTAGGTTACCAGAGCGGTTAAGAGCTGACATGGTTAAGGAAATACAAAAAATGAAAGAATTGGGTATCATAGAAGTGTCGAGAAGTGCTTGGTCCTCACCAATGGTGATTATAAACAAAAAAAAAAAGAGGGTGTAAGAATCTGCCTTGATTTTAGGAAACTTAATCAAGTGTCAGAATTTGACAGTTATCCTATGCCCAGAATAGATGATTTGGTGGACAGACTGGGAGGTGTATCAGTACCCTCGATCTCACCAAGGGTTACTAGCAAATCCCCCTAGCTAAAGAATCCAGAGACAGAACTGCATTTGCCACTCCTATAGGATTCTGTCAGTTCACCACCATGCCATTTGGTTTACATGACGCACCCACTGCATTCCAGCGGTACATGGATGTCATTTTATCCCCTCACACTGGTTATTGTGCTGCATACCTGGATGATGTTGTGGTGTACAGTCCAGATTGGAAAAGCCACCTAGAACACCTACGAGCAGTTATCCAATCAATCAAAAAGGCAGGTCTGACAATTAATCCTACCAAGTGTGCATTGGGCATGCAGGAAACATATTTGGGTTGCGTTTTGGGAAATGAAGAAGGCAAGCCAGAGGTTTCCAAGACAGAAGCTGTAGCTAACAGCCCAGTCCCCAAAACCAAGAAACATGTCAGGTAATTTTTAGGGATGTCTGGTTATTATCGAAGATTTGTTCCCAACTTTGCAAAGTTAGCTACTCCCCTCACAGTAGTCACGAAAAAACGGTACCCGAATAATGTGGAATGAACCCCAGAGTTTGAAGAAGCTTTTCGAGCCATTAAGCCTACGTTATGTTCGGTCCCTGTTTTAAGGAGCCGAGACCTGGAGAAACCATTTTTGTTACAAACAGATGCATCAGAGGTAGACCTAGGTGCAGTCTTGAGTCAGCATATAGATGGGAATAGAACTGTGCAAAATATAAAATTCCACCCTCGGAGTGAACATTTATTTATGTCATAAGTTTAAAAGTACGTGTCTTAATATTACCAAATATGGCAAGTAAACAGTACCCCATGACTTACAAGAGTTTACCAAATATCACAGTTGTAGATTCAATAGGAGCGGAGTTATAGGTGGCCAAATATTTTGCCAAAATTTGGATTTCTGTAATTTTAGTATAATTTTGATAGTATTCATTGAGATGTTACAAACATTGATAGGCATACAGGTTATCACTATATTTGTATATTGTACATAGTTTCAGATTTCTAGCATTAAGTGGGACTGAGTTATACCCTGCCAAACATGTTGCCAAACTTAACCAGAGTTGAAACATTCAAACTACTATATCACATGGCTATTTCTGCAGAAAGTTCGTATTTGCAACTTTAAATAGAATTGAATTAAAAGTAGTCATCTTTCACATTTAAAAATTTAATTTTGCGAGAATGTAAACACAAATTTATAAATCCCTGAAACTTTAAAACTAGAGAATGCAATACCATTACATTTGGCAGGTCCTTATACCTTACGGGGAGACTCTGTGTGTTCCAATTTTATTAATTCCTTGCTGCGAGAAATTGCAAAATAACATCTGTAATTAAAGTCAAATCCCATGAGTCTTTGTTAAAATTGTAGAATTTCATGAAAAATTCCATAAAACTGGAATTTTCTTATTTCACCCAGCCTTATCTAGGGATTCTATTTAAAGGATAGGGGTATACGAGGCAGGTAGCGAAGGGGGTCCCCAGGTTCTGGAGTTAGATGTATAGTTTCACCAAGAAATGGACAGCTGAGCTGGGTAGCACAACAGTGGTAGACCCCCAGGTTGGAGCAAGAAAGCACAGTGTCAACAAATCCAGCCAGAATGCAGGATATTTTAGGATCACATCCAGTAAATTTATGATCCGGGGAGCCTGGTGTGCATCAAATCTAACACTAAGAAGTATTCAAAAAGATGTAGTGGGGATGACAATGTCTTGGGCAGCAGGGTGAAAGAATTCTTGCTATTGCAACAGGGTAGGTTGATAGGAAAAGGAGTAGGAAACTCACATTTTAAGGGAGTTTGTCACTGTAAAGAACAACGCTGGATATCAGTAGGATCAGTAGTTCTACTGAGTCAATCTGTCTATGCCAAAAGAGATTTTTTTTTTGGGGGGGGGGTAGTCACCCAAAGAGGAACAGCAGGACTGCAAAAAGTTCAGCCCAGCTTATCAAATGAAGTAGTAGTATGTGCATTGTTAATGTTAAATTCCACAAAAACAAATTCTGGATGCTTCATCTACTGTATATGTCATCATAAATATATGAGAAAATGTTACTTATCATTTTTGTCTTCTGCAAAATTAAAACTGCTTAACCAGTTTATCCAGTTGTGTTAGACACCAGGATACACTGACTATGGATATGCATGTCAAATGTTAACTCTGTACGTGCAAGAGCGGAGAAGTTACAAACATCCACATTTTTGATAGTTTTCACAGTTTTGCAAATATTTACATAGTAACATTTTAAACCCCTGTAACCTAAACATCTCTTATCTAATTCTCTCCATATTTAGATAATTCCATAAGCATTACAAAATGGGTATATGTACTAATTTACACATGTCTAGCTCCAAAGGTGCCTGAGTTATACTGAGTTATATGCAGATGAAGTTTTTTCATGAAATTTCCTGGGGAAAAAAAATGACAGATTTCAAACATGAAGTCTTGCTGTATTCTGACTAATGCAGTTAGCACCAGCCTTTAAACTGCCCTGGAGAACAAAGAGTTGAACTTTCTATGCAGAGCATAGAATGCTGAGCTCGAGCTCGGTTGATGTCTCTGTCTGTTTCCCTATGAAATCTAACTGTCAGATCCTTTACTTCGCCTCACTGAAGAGTTGCTCCGGAGATTCCTCCTGTAGCTCGGTTCGAAAGTCGGTTGAAGTGTCAGTTTACTGTCGTTTTTAAACCGAAATTTATTTCCGCATAGCTGGTTCAGTCTCTGTCTGTGGTACCGTGAGCACTAGATAGGTTTTGTACTGTTTTTCTATGTGGAAGTTGTAAAAGTGTGGATCGGTTCGGCTGAACCGATCATTTTTGTATCTTTCTTTGTGTGTGGTTACGGTCCTTGCTCGATTCTAAAAAGCGTGTTTAGTGCGTTTTCCAAGACCCGTGACATGGTTAGGAACCGATAAGGGAGTCTTGCCTGGCGGTTGCCAAAAAAAGGGTAAGTTGCTTAGGTTGGCCATGTCTGAGAAACCCAAGAAATAAAACCGGGCCCACTGGGTTTCAACACTGCAGTGAGTGTGGGGAGGTCTTTGCTAAGGCCGATCTCCACATCACCTGTGTTTATTGCCTGGGGTTTGAACACCTCGATTCAGACTGCCAAATTTGTAAAAACTTTTCCAAATCTACCCTTGAAAAGAGATTAGGTAGACTGAGGGAAAAGGAGGCCGAGAAGACCGCTGACCCGGATGGCCAGCCTGGTTGGGTTCCGACCGAACCAGAAGGAGTGCCCTCTGACCAGAGCGATACTTCTTCGGGCAAAAGGAGAGCCGATTCCGAGGGTTCGGTTCTGACAAAAGGAAAACGCAACGAGAAATCGTCCGGTTCGGCTCCAGAAGCCAATGTTCCGACCGCCGAGGAAATAGAGCAATTCGGATTGGAGAATCGCTTCGCCCGGTTCCGACTGATCTGGCACCTTTTGGCAGGGGCTCGGTTCGGTCGGGTTCCCCCGGTTCACGATTATACCCCTGAAGAATCTTAGGAACCGGAGTTTGAGGAGGAGGGGGAGTTTGAAGAAGATGATGATGGTGATGGTGAAAGTCTGGATGTGCCTGTGGAACCGGACATCTCCCCAGACAGACCTTCAGGTGTATCTCCTCCTAGGCTTTCTGAGACCCCTTCCCACTTTATGTTCTACAGAAAGGTGGCTGAGACCCTCCAGCTTCCTATGGAGGAGGCAATGGAGGATCAGGAGGAGCCTGATTTTGTGGAAATGATGGACATTCCAGAGTCCAGTCTATTCCCCTCCACAAATCTTTTGGGAAACAGACACAAAAAATCCTGAAGTCTCCCAATTTTATACCTCTTGTTGATAGAAGAATGGACAAGAGGTATACACTTTCAGGCTCAGATACAGAGTTTTTATATCAGCAATGCAGCCATGTTGGGGTTGTGCAGGCCACTGCCTGTGATAAGGCAAACATTCCCTTGGCTTCACACCCCCCAGACAAAGACTCCAGGAAGATTGATGCCATGGCAAAAAAACAGTACATGGCATCTTCCTTGGGACTCAGGCAGGCTAATTATATGGCGTGTATAGCCAGGTACCAGAAGTCCAGGTGGGACACTGCACTGTCACTGGCTAAACAGGCATCCCCCCAGCTAGCCAAGGAGCTGGAGGAGGTGGCTGCAGATGGGACTGAGGCATCAAAAGTTCAGTTTCATGCTGCTGTGGACTCCAATGATGTATCCTCAAGAGTCATGGCTACATCTGTGGCTCTTCGGAGAATGGCTTGGCTCAGATGTACTAGCCTCTCGCAGGATACCCAAGCTAAGGCTATGGATTTTCCTGTAGTGGGTAATTCTCTGGGGAGCAGACAGAGAATTATGTGAAGAAAATGGATGAGTACAGAATCACTTACAGGAGTGCTCAGGCCAAAGAGAGGCAGGCAACTCCTCAAAGACAGCAGTCTAGGAACGGGGCAGGCCTTTTCATAGGCCTTTTTACCAAGCGCAGGCCTCTTCTCCCTTTTCACAGAGGGGGTTCTTCAGAGGGAGAGGCAGAAGGGGGATGAGCAGGGCTGCATCCACTCCTCAGCCTAAGGCCCCTGCCAAACAGACACCCTGATGGGCCTGCCTGGGTCAACTCTCCTATTCCACTGGGGGCAGGCTGACTTACTTCGTCCAGGACTGGATGTCTAGTACATCAGACAAGTGGGTCCTGGAAGTAGTAAGCCAGGGACTGGTTCTCAGCTTCAAAATATTTCCGAAGTTGAGAGCCAGATCTTTTCCACCTGCAGGTCTCTCAGAAACCCTTGCCCTAGAGGCAGAGGTTTCATCTCTGCTGGCTTTAAGAGCCATAGAGAGAGTACCTACCCTACACTGGGGCAAAGGTCTGTACTCCAGGTACTTCCTTACCCCCAAAAAGACAGAGGAGTGGCAACCCATCCTAGACTGAAGATACCTAAACAAACATCTTTTAAAACCAAAGTTCAAGATGGTAACTCTGGGAATAATACTTCCCTCTCTAAGGCCAGGGGACTGGCTAGCCTCCCTGGACCTCAAAGATGCCTAGTTTCACATTCCTATCAGGTGCTTCCACAGAAAGTACCTCAGGTTCGAGTTGCCCTCAGGCCACTATCAGTTCAGAGCAATGCCCTTTGGCCTAACTTCAGCCCCAAGGGTCATCACAAAGTGCCTGGCAGTAGTAGTTGCCTTTCTAAGGAGGCAAAAGATTTCCATTTTTCCATATCTGGACAACTGGCTAATAGTGGGCCAGTCTCCAGACCGAGTCAAGTCAGACCTGCAAGTGACCCAGCAAGTGCTCACTTCTCTAGGATTTCTTCTCAACCTTCCCAAGTCAGTTCTCGAGCCAGTCCAGCTTCTTACCTTTATAGGGGCAGAGCTGGATACGGTCAAAGCAAGAGCCTTTCTTCCCCTGGAAAGGGCAAGGGTTCTTATAGAACTAGCCTCTTCCTTCAGCCTTCAGGTATCTCAACCAGCAAGGCATTTCCTCCAGCCCTTGGGCCACATGGCAGCTTCTACGGCAGTGGTCCAAGGGGCAAGGTTCTAGATGAGGGACATTCAGTTCCATCTGAGGGCTTTTTGATCTCAGAGGAAGGATTCCCTTACCAAACTGATCCCAGTGACTCTGTCCTTGATCTAAGCCCTTCAATGGTGGCAGGATCAGGAAATTTAAGGCAAGGGGTCCCATTTGCCACTCAGTCTCATTCAGTGATCATTACCATGGATGCTTCCCTTCTGGGCTGGGGAGCCCATCTGGGGACCCTCACTGCCCAGGGACTGTGGTCCCCTCAGGAATCCCTTCTCCATATCAATCTCCTAGAACTCAGGGCAGTTTTTCTGGCCCTGCAAGCTTTCTCTCAGTACAGAACAAGGTGGTTCAGGTCAGAACAGACACCACCACCATGTGGTACATCAACAAGCAGGGAAGCACTCGGTCTACGGCCTTGTGCACAGAAGCTATGAAGTTGTGGTCCCTGGCTTATTCCCTGCAAACCTCTCTGATAGCAGTTCACCTTCCAGGGAAGGACAATGTGCTAGCAGATGCACTGAGCAGGATCTCACAGGGCCATCACGAATGGTCCCTGGACCCTCTGGCATTGAAGGTGATTTTTTTTCATGGTGGGGCACTCCAGAGATAGATATTTTTGCAGCCCCGGACAATCACCAGCTTCCTCTTTTTTGTTGCAGACCACCAGTCTTGGGCTCAGTCCCCCTGGATGCTCTGATTCTGAACTGGGAAGGGAAATTTTTGTATGCCTTCCTTCCCTTCCCTCCCTCTTCTGTTCAAAGTTTTAGTCAAGATAAGGTCACAACCTTGCAAAGCGATTCATTCTGATTGCTCCAGACTGGGTCATACAGCCCTGGTACCCCCTGTTGCTGTCCCTAGCAGTCCATCTTCCCCTGTCTCTTCCCATGAATTACAACCTGTTAACCTCCTCTCAGGGGAGGATTTGGTACCCCAATCTTCAGTCTCTCAATCTCAAGGCATGGCTCTTGAAGAGTTAGAGTTTGCAGATTTGCATCTGTCTCAGGGGGTTCTGGATATTCTCAAATCTTCTCGAAAGCCCTCCACCAGAAAGACTTATAACTCCAAATGGAAGAGATTCAACATTTGGTGTTCCAAGAAGCATATTTCTCCAGATACTGCTGAATTGCCTACAGTTCTGGATTATAATATGGTCCATCTTAATGGCCTAGGCCTCAGACCAGCTACTCTCAAGGTACACTTGTCAGCTGTTTCTGCTTTTCTGTCAGTGGGGAAGTCTTCCTCACTGTCATCTCATCCTGTATTCTGTAAACTTTTTAAAGGATTGCTTCATACCAATCCACCCTTTAGAGACCCTGCCCCTGCCTGGGATTTAAATGTTTGCATTGCTCAACTTATGCAACCTCCTTTTGAGCCTATGTCCTCAGCAGAGCTTAAGTACTTGACTTGGAAAACTGTGTTTCTAGGTACATGGATATGTTGTTCATCCACACTCATTGGCAGTATCCTTGCCGCTTTAAATCTTGCCGGAAGGTCTTCAGTTGCTCCTCCCACCCACCGGTGGTTATAACTCCGCGGCTCACCTCATGACGCCAGATCTTCTTTACCGCTTGGAAGCTCAGGTTCCTCCTTAACGCCTATGGCCAGACTGGTTCCTATCTCGCTTATGGATTTAAAAATAATATTTTGCAAAGACTTCAGTCTTCGATCCTCGCGGCCACGAGCGGATGAACCGACTCCAGTTTCGGAGATGCCCATCGGGCAGAAGATGTCTCGGACGGATCCACACCCACGCAGTTCACTGTTTAGGCCTTGAGCACGCACCCGCAGGCTTGCGACCTGTGCTCATCTTTCTCGGCCTACGCCCCTCAAGACTGCGGTTGCCCGATTGCAACTGGGCCTCCCGAGAAGCGCTTCTCCGTGAAGTCCATGAGGCCCGGTTGGCGGTGCTCATGGGGCGGGCGGGAGCTCAAGGGATCAGCTCGAGCGGATGGTCGCCTCAAGAGGAGGCGGCGCGGGGCCGATCTTCCTCGGCCGCGCATTTATCCCGCCTCTCTGGGTTCTTCCTACACGGCTTCCTTTAAGGAGCTTTGTCTGTCCCTCCACTAAAGGAGAAGGGCTCGCGCCTGCTGGACCTTTTCTGTCCAAAAGAAGGACAAGGCGTAAGTCCCTCCGTCGACGCTCTTGGGGCGGGAAGGTCCCTCCCTCGGGCCGTCGACCGTCGGCTTCGGGTCGACCCGCTACGCCGCCACTGGCCTCACGGTGTCCCCGGCCAGTCAGCTGATCAGACTTACTGATGAAGTCTAGATTTTCTCGACCCATTGACGGGCTGTCGCCTTTAGCAGCCGAGATTCCTCTCCCGGTTCCCCGGGAGGAGTTGAGATCCCGTGGCTCGCCTGTGCCTCCGGGGTTCCGGGAGCCTCGGATGGACCTTCCGAGCCAAGGGAGTGTGCGGTTCCGCCGACACCTCCCCCACCGCCCGAAATTCGGGACTCTCGGTCTCGGTCTCGACCTCTTCACAGTCCAGCTGCTCCCACCGCCATAGGCGGTCTCGATCTCGGCATCACAGTAAGCGGGCGTGCCGCATTGGCTCCTGGCCCTCCTCCTCGGATGAGGGGAGGCTTCATGAAATTACGCCGACGGCACGAGGACCTTATGTTGCAACAGCTCCTCCTGCCGGGAATAAGCCGATCAGCGCCTTCCCCGCCATTAAGTGGCTGTCACCGGAACGCCGACAACCCCTCGATTTGCCCGGAGCCTATACCCAGGCCGTTGTTCGCCAAACCAGCTGCTCCACTCATCATGTGTGGAACCTCCGCCTCCACAGCCACCAATTGGGGCTCGGACCAAGGATTCTCGGTCGGCTAAGGGTTTACCCCATCGGCTGTCAGTTACCCCTCACTCCCGCCGACCTCGGCAGGTGAAGGGTGGTTCAGGCCAGAGGCAGCTCTTCAGGACTCTTCCCGAGTCCGAGATGATTCTCCTTCTTCTCCAAGCGACTGGACTTGGAGTCTCCCAGGAGGTCAGCCAATGGAGCGATAGCCGTCGTCCTTCCTAGGACTGCTTCGACTCATCTCGGAGTCTACAGGGATGAGAGCTCGAACCCGCTTCCAAACGGGCCAGGTATCCTCCTCACGGAGATCTCTGGATCGAGGGGATTCTCCTAACGGAGGCCTCCTCCGGTCAATGAGGCCAGCAGTGGTCCAGCACTGGAACTTTTATAGCGCCTGCTTCCTGCCCTGCGCCCGGCCAGGATGCACAGGAAGTATGCGGTCCCTACCGGTTCCTTGTCCGTTTGTTTCGAACACCCTCTGCTGAGGTTGGTTACCAACAGCGCCGTTACCGGGCAACGCAGGATGTGGACAACCTTCCTGACAAGGAGTCCAAGAAATTGACCATGTCGGGCGGAAAGTCTACGCCAGGCCCTCTCGGCCGTCAGGCCAGTTCGGCCGCCCCTCATGGCACACTTTTTCTCATGCCCTGTTGGGCTCCCCTGGATGAGGTCATCCTCATCTTCCGCCGATCTGCAGACTACGGTTAAGCAGGTGCGGGACCAGGGCAGAACAGTGGCCAAAACAGCAGCTCACACTGCTTGGATGGGGACCCATGTGCCAGATCGGTGGCGGCCGCAGGCTATGCGTCGGCCGGGCTGCTAGGAGATATCCACCTTTACCCGGATACCCAGCACAAGTTGGCGGATGTTCCCTTTTGGGACTGACCCTTCGCCCTGGGGTGGAAGGTCACCTGCAGAGGATCGAGAAGTCAACGCCACCTTGACTCCGGGTCTCTTCCGCCCAGAAGGACAAAGGCCAAGAAACTTCACAGCCTAAGCCCTTCTGCCCTTCCAGCCCTCGCGCGCCCGGCCCAGCAACGCCAGGGCCAGCAGGCCCAAGCCTTGGCATCCCAAACCCAAGCCGCGGCTTCCTCTAACAGGAAAGGCAGGAGAAAGGGCCCAGGAGGTCCTCGGCGGTCCTCCTCCAAGCCTGCCAGTGACGGGCTGAGGGGTGTCCATCCCGTCACCTTACTAGGTCCCCCCTGGGGACGCCCGCACTCTGCTCCGCCTGGTCCGCTGTTACCACGGACAGGTGGGTCTTGGAGGTGGGGGAAGAGGCCTGCCTCTGGAATTCGAGCAGGCACCACTCCTTCAGAGCCGTCGCCCTCGGGGCTTCGATCCCAGCCTCACTGGCGGCCCGCCGAGCCGACATGCTCTCCTCCTCCAGAAGAGGTGGTAGAAGTGGTGGACCCTCTTCAGACCCAGGGCTTCAGTCCAGGTACTTCCTGGTTCCAACGGACGGGGGCTACGCCCATTCCTCGACCCCCACGACTCTAAACAAGTTCCTAAGGTCTCGAACCTTCAGGATAGTCACTCTGGCTCGAGATAATACCATCCTTGGAAGCGTGGTGGTTCTGCTCTCTGGACTTGCGGACAGCGCTTTCACGTCCCTATCCGTCCGTCTTCACCAGAGATTCCTTCGCCCGAGCGGAAGGATCTCTTCGAGTTCCAAGCCATGCCCTTGGCTTGTCAGCTCCCAGGGTCTTCACCAAATGCATGGCAGTGGTGACAGCATCTCTGCAGCGCCGAGGGGTCCGATGTGCCCTTACCTGGACGACTGGCTGATAGCAGCTCCTCCAGGAAGGAGGCGGAGTGGTCCAGAGATCTGGCCCTCCAGGTCTGCTCTCAACTGGGCCTCCTTATCCACCGAGGCCAGTCGAACTCTGAGTCAAGCAGGTGATTTTATTCATCGGGCGCAGCTGACTCTCTTGACCAGGCGGCGGCTCGGCGGACAGGGCCGAGTTCTTCCTCCTTGCCCGATCATTTCTGGTTGGGCAATTCGCCCCTGCCGGGACTTCCCGCGCCTCCTGGGTCTCATGGCGGCCTGTACCAGCGTGGTCCGCTGGGCCCGCTGGACATGCGTCCCTTCAGTGGGACTGGCCAGCCAGTGGTCACAACGCCACGATCCTTGGACCAGCTTGTACCGTCAGACAGGGGATGTGGAACGCCTCCAGTGGTGGACCATTCCAGATCATTTGCAGGAGGGCATCCCGTTCGTCCGCCCGAGCAGACGGTCTCTCTGTCAGACGATGCCTCTCTGATGGGTTGGGGCCCATCTGGGGAACATCGTCATGGCCTCTGGTCCCCCTGGGAGTCCCGATGCCACATCAACCTGTTGGAGTCTGAGCGGTCCGCCTAGCCTCACCGCCTGTCTGCCTCCTCCGGGTCAAGTGGTCCGAGTCCAGACGGACAATACTAACTACCATGTACTATCTAAACCGCCAGGGCGGGACGCTACCCATGCTTCATGCAAGGAAGCCTCCAAGACTTGGTCACTCAGGCGCAGCCTGGAGGCGGATCTCCTAGCTATTCACGTGGGCAGGAGCCTCCAACACCCTGGCCGATGCCCTGAGCCGGATAGGGCTGCATCCCAGAGGGTCTCTCTGACAGAGGTAGTACAGCATCTGTTCTCCCTTTGGGGCACACCTCAGGTGGACCTGTTTGCCTCCATGGAGAACGCTGGCTGAGTCTGTTTCATGCCCGCCTCAGCAGGGTCTCGCTGCAGGGGATGCCTTCTCGAGGCAATGGACCCCGGCCTCTTTTACGCCTCTTCCCCCATTTCCCTTGATCCACAAGGTGCTTCTCAAGGCGAGGAGGACAAGGCGCAGGTGATTCTGATAGCCCCAGACTCGGCTCGCCAGTTCTGGTACCCAGATCTCCTCAGTCTCAGCTCCAGGACTCGCGGCAGCTTCCAGCTCGCGGACCTGCTCTCAGTCAATCAGGGAAGGTGTTCCATCCGGACCTTCAATCCCCTGCACCTGGACGGCCTGGTTCCTGAGCGGCTAGGATTTCCAGGCTTTGGGTCTTTCCGACGAGGTCCTCAATGTAGTTGAGGCGTCCCGAAGGAGTCGACCAGAAAATGCTATGCCTTCAAATGGAAAAGGTTTTCCATTTGGTGTCGAAACAAGGGCTTGGACCCTTCCTCCTGTTCATCGGCAAGCATCTTGGACTATTTATGGTCCTTTTCTAGTCAAGGAGCTTGGGTCGACGACCCTAAGGGTGCACCTGGCAGCCATCTCTGCTTACAGGCGCGGGCCGGGAAGCAGTCGGTGGCGCAGGAGAAGGTGGTCTGGCGCTTTTTCAAAGGCCTTGATCACATTTCCCCTCAGTTGCGGGAACCCCACCTCCGTGGGATCTACTGCTGGTACTGGCAAAGCTCATGGGCAAGCATTCCGGAACCTATGCACAGGTGTGCTCTCTCTCACCTGTCGTGGAAGACCGACCGCTTTCTGGTTGTCTATCACGTCAGCAGAAGGATGGGAGAGCTCCAGGTGCTTTCCATCGAGTCTCCTTACCTGGTCTTCCACAGGGATAAGGGTTGTCCTGCGCCCCACCGAAATTCCTTCCGAAGGTGGTGTCGGAGTTTCACCTTAACCAGGTGTTGACTCTGCGGTGTTCTACCAATCACCTCGGAGGCGAATATAGGCTCCATACTCTGGACCCTAGAAGGGCGCGCTTATTATAAGGCGCCTGCGGCTGGGAAATTCGAGGAGAGGTTCGCCAGCTGTTTGTCACCTCGCTGAAGCCGCAGATCTGGCAGACCTGCAGCCAAGCGCCGACGATAAGCAGGTGGGTAACCTCCTGCATAGATCTCTCTCTATAAGTTGGCGGGCATGGAGCCTCCCAGAGGGATAAGAGCTCATTCTACCCGCCATACTGCTGCAACCGTGGCTGCTTCCAGGGACGCCCCTATCCAGGAAATCTGCAGGGCTGCTACCTGGAAGTCAGCAACACCTTCATTACCCACTACCACTCGACCTTGAGTCACGCGGGATGCTGGTTTTAGGGCCTCCGGTTCTCCAGTCTCTCTTTCCCAAGTAAGTATATGGGGTGTGTCTGCTTCCCTCCTCCCGGAGGAACTGCTAGGAGTCCGCCAATGAGTGTGGATGAACAACATATCCATGTCCCTAAAATACAGGTTACTCACCTGTAACAGGAGTTCTAGGAATGGTATATGTTGTTCATCCCGACCCACCGACTTCTTCGGCCTCGACGACAACCTGAGCTTCCAGGATCTGGCGCCATGGGCGGAGCCGAGTTATACCACCCGGTGGGTGGAGGAGCAAGCTTGAAGACCTTCCGCAAGATTTAAAGCGCAAGGATACTGCCAATGAGTGTGGATGAACAACATATACCATTCCTAGAACTCCTGTTACAGGTGAGTAACCTGTATTTTTGGTAGCCATTACCTCTGCCAGACGTATCAGTGAATTGCAAGCCCTGTCAGTGGAACCTGATTTTATCTCCTTTCACAGAGGTAAAGTGGTCCTTAGAACCAACAGAAGGTTCTTGCCCAGAGTGGTTTCAGATTTCCACTTGAATCAGTTTATGTCTCTGCCTGTTTTCTTCACTGATCATTCTTCCTCAGGAGAGAGGAGGCTATACAGTTTAGATGTTAAAAGAGCCCTTAGCTACTACATAGAGCGTACCTAGGGTCACAGGTTTGACTCCCTCCAGTTGTTCCTCACTTATGGAGAAGTGGAAAAGGGCAAACCTGCCACCAAGAGAACTGTTGCCAGGTGGATTGTGTCTTATATACAATTCTGCTATGAGAAACTGGGAAAGATTCCACCCTCAGCCCTGAGGGCTCACTCTACAAGAGGTACAGCTACTTCCCTGGCTGCTGCCAGGGATATTCCTCTCTTAGAAATTTGTCAAGCAGCCACCTGGAAATTAGTCCATACCTTTACCAAGCATTACTCTCTGGACATCCAGGCTAGGAGTGATGCTCGGTTTGGCACAGCAGTACATCAGAGCCTTTTCCCAAAGTTGGTTCTGTCCCTCCTCCATGGAGGTACTGCTTGGTAGTCTGCATTAGTCAGAATATAGCAAGACTTCATGTTGTTTGAAGAAAAAATTACTCACCTTAGTAATTATGTTTCTTCTATTGGAGTCTTGCTCTATTCTGACCCCCCCCCCTTCCTCTCAGAACCTGGTTTTTGGGAAGTGGGTGGGCAGGAGCAGTGTTGCACCTCAGGAGTGCTTCTTTACACCCTCTGCTTTTTGTTTGGGTGTTTATTTTGTTGTTATTCTTATTTGAATTGGTTTTGTGTTTACTGACTTGAGTCTTTCTTTGGGAATCCAAAACTTTTTGTTGCCAGTTGGCTAGTAAACATTTTACAATTTCCACATAGGATAGCTAGTGAGTTTTTGCTCGTAAGAATCTGACGGTTAGATTTCAAAGGGAAACAGACAGAGACATCAACTGAGCTTGAGCTCAGCATTCTATGCTCTGCATACAAAGTTTAACTCTTTGTTCTCCTGGGCAGTTTAAAGGCTGGGGCTAACTGCATTAGTCAGAATACAGCAAGACTCCAATAGAAGAAACATAATTACTAAGGTGAGTAATTTTTTCTTTGAGCACATATAATTTTGACACAATACACCATATTGTCATGACATCTGGCACATTGTTAGAATACCTATCATCAAGAAATAATACCAGATTTAACATTCCTGACCCAGTATTCGGTTAAGGTATATGCAGATAAAAATGTTCATAAAATTTTGCAAAAACAATAAAATGACTGCTACTCCGGCGACCCGGGTTCAGGAACTTACTCAGGGTCGTCGGGAGGAGAATCAAGCGTGCCAATGGATGCTCTCCTCCTTCTGGGGTGGGTTCCTGGGGTGCTTTGAGCACCTGACACACCAGCACCGGTGGAAGCACGGGTACCGGGGCACCAGGCAACTCTTTGGAGTTGGGGAGGAGAGGACGTTGTGGGCATTTGAGAGGAGAACGTTATGGGCATTTGACAGTGGCGTGTGTCAGCATGCCATCTGTCTGGATGTCAGTCCTCTGTGCTGGCGTCCTCAGGGGAGGAGGGACCAAGGGAAGAAAAGCGGAAAAACACCCACTCAGGCCAGGATGATGACCGATCACAGCCCCAGTCACCTACCCACGGGCAGACCCTGCTGTGCAGACTCTCCAGAGGAAAGAGGAGCAAGGTAGGGAGACAACGGAGTAAGCCTGGCACTCTAGGGGCAGACACCGTTCGAGGGATTACAGAGATTTATCGGTCCGAAGGAGTGGACCAAGTGGGCAATAAAGAGGGAATAAAAAGAAAGTAAAAAAAAAAAAAGGCAAAATGACAACATTTGGACACCTGTAATTTTGAAACATTGTAGCTGATTTTCATGATATTTAGCACATTAGAGACCATTGACCCAAAGAGTATATTTTCCAAATTTCAGCACTCTAGCTTGAACGGCAGCTAAGTTATCACCAGATAACTAAATTAAAATGATTCAGCAAAATGTTGATGAAATTCAGTGAAATTTTCTGGAATTTTTCAAAATGTCAATGAAATTCCACGGATTCGGACTTTTCCTCTTCTGCACAGCTCTAGATGGGAAAGAACATCCTATTCTGTATATTAGTAGGAAGTTGCATGACAGAGAAAAAAGGTACTCCACAATTGAAATAGAATGCCTTGCAGCAAAATGTGCCGTGGAGTCCCTTAAGTTTTACTTACTAGGAGCTGACATTGTACTTATAACAGATCACAATCCTCTCTGTTGGCTTAACCAGATGAAGGATAACAATTCTAGAATCACACGATGGTACCTGGCACTACAGCCATTTAAATGTAAAGTGGTGCACAAATATGGGAAAAAGAATGTAAGTGCTGATTTTCTATCTAGACATGGATCATTAATTAAGAATTCTGAAGGTTGAAAAAAATGTGTGCGTTAAAACTTCTTTGTTTGATGTGCTGCATATGCACTGAACTATAAACATTATAAGCTATGTCATGTTAAAGGAGAATTTAAAGAAAGTTTTGGCAACCTGTTTTTGTAAAACAGGTTCCCTCTTAAGGAGGAGGGCATGTGACAGGGTGGAATAATGCCCTGTCCCAGTTGTTCTGGAGAAAGAGTTTAAATGCAAGGATGTGTTCTGTTCTCCCCTTTTCTGTCTCTTCCGTCTGGTTGCACAACCAAGTTTTCTCATGAGACCTAGGACTTGATCATCCCAACCGTCTTGCAATTCTCTTCCTGTCACTGTCTCTCTGCCTTCACTTGATAGTCTGTCTTTTCTTCCCCCTTACATATCTGCTGGTATAAAAATATATGTGAATCATTAGGTGGAAATGTAACTAATACTGGGATCCTTTTGTTTAGTACTGTATGTAGTTTTATTGTTGAAATGTATATAGTTATACCATTGAAATGATTGCAAAAAGCTGTTTGGAACTCAGGCAGTTAACCTGTTTGCAAACTCTCTGAGAAGCTGTAAGCAAGTGGTCAGTTCTGGGTCACAATGTTCTTTTTGCTGGACTTGTTGAAACTTGCAAGAACACTGTACGAGAAGCATGCTGTTTTCTTAAAGAGCGGGGGTTGCAAAGACTTATGAAAAAAGAGCTGCAGCTTCTTGCAAGAGAGAGAGACACACAGAGACTGAGATTGGAAATTCAGAAGACACCCAGATGGACTTTCTCTGTTTATACTGCCTTTGTAAATAGTCATACTGAACAATTTTATTTTTATTTTACTGTTAATAATAAATCACTTGTGAATTTTACAACTGCTTCTGGTTTTCCTGTGCTTCCTGACGTGTGCCTCGACAATCAGTACGATTGGTTGGCATCCCTGGATATGCAGGACACCTACCAACACATCCCAGTGCACCTACAGTACGTCACCTCAAGTATTTATGTTTTGGAACAGTATTGGAACCACAGTCCTTTGAGTCAGAGACGCCTTTACAAAATCTTCACATCAGAGAAGGACAAAACTTTACAATTTCTAGAGAGTATGCAACACTTAGGTAACATGATCGTAAAAGATAAAATACAATAATGGTGGTCAAAGTACAGGAAAACACAGATGGTAAATCTTAGTTGCATACAGTGGTGGAGACCAGAGATGGTCCTGTCCAGGTAGGTAGTGTGGCAGGACAGGCATCCATTGTCAGTGAGGGAAGAGAAGGAGCAATGAGCGGGAAGGTAGTGTGGGGGGTAGCCAGATTAAGGGCAGTTAACATTAATGGGTGGTAAAGAGGTAGTCACGGAGCACGGATTTTAAGTGTCCGTGTTTGGGTTCTTGGGTGATGGAGTTGGGTAGGGAGTTTAGCCAGGAGGGGAGGGCTCTATAGGAGAAAGAACACTGAGCTAGGGTAGTTTTGAGGTGTAGAACTAGTAGGTTAGGCTTGGACGAGCTGTGGTTGGCCACTATAGTGGGCGCAGGTTGGATGAGAAGGGTAAGGCTGGGCGCTGTAAGGCCGCAGGATATCTTCCTGGCGAGGAGGCAGATTTGATACTTCAGTATATCCTCAAAGTTGAGCCAGTTGGCTTAGTTGTAGAGCATGCAGGTGTGGTTGAGTCTGGGGCTCCCTGTGGCTGGGTGGCAGGCCTTGTTTAAGGAGACTGATTCTATGAAGGGCAGTATTGTCAGCAGCCCCATAGATCAGGATCCCATAGTCAATGAGGGACAAGACGGAGGACGAGATAGCTAGTTGGAGCAAGTATCTCTGCTTTGTGGCCCTGGTCAACACTACCAGTTCAGAGTCCTGTCCTTTTGGGCTCTCCTTGGCGCCTCAAATCTTTACAAGTGCTTTGCAGTTCTCTTGGGGCATCTCAGAAAACTCTGCGTTTAAGTCTTCCTTTACCTGATCTGTTGGCTCCTAGCATTCCCATCCAGACAGGAGATGCAGGAGGCAGTTGCCACTGCTTCACAGTTCCTTACATTCATGGAAAAATCCCAGTTTCAACCCTCCCAGCAACTGCTCTTCATAGGAGCCCTCCTGGATGCCTCCAGGCAAGGGCTTTCCTTCTGGAGGACAGAAGGAATGACATTCTTCAGATGGCACACTACAGCAGAGATAACTCTGTTCAAGCTCTTTCACTGCAACAAATGTTGGGCCTCATGGCATCATTCGTGTTCACGGTGCCTCTAGCCCATCTACACATGAGGACCACAGTCCCACAGTCCTTCCACAGAAAAGTGACAGAGCCTGTGTCAAGGTCACTTGCATGGTGGATTCAGAAAGAGGATCTTCTCCAAGGTCTACCTTTTGCTCCACTAGTTTCTCAGATCACCATCACCACGGATGCATCTCTGATCAGTGGGGGAGCTCACTGCCAAGATCTCCACACTCGGGGTGTGGAGTCAGGAGGAGTCCCATCATAAATGTTCTAGAGATGAGAGCTGTCCTATACGCTGCACAGGACAGAGCACACTCCAACCCTTGTGCAGGGGAGCCATGAGGGTGTGGGAGTGGTGTGTCAAGCACGATGCTCTGATACAGGCAATCTGCCTGCCAGGAAGTTAGAACAACCTGGCAGATTGCCTCAGCAGGACATAGGCGGTTCCCCATGATTGGTTGCTCACACCAGACGTGCTGTCACTGTTCGACTAATGGGGCAGTCCAGACCTGTACCTTTTTGCGTCCCCTCTCAACGCAAATCTGCCTCTATTCTGCTCCAGAAATCCAGAACCTGTAATTTTCTGTCAGAATACATTCAGACTGCAGTGGACGAGATGCTTTCTGTACACATTTCCTCCTCTTTCATTGGTTGAGAGGGTGCTGCTCAAATTGGAGGCACAAGGAGGCAGGATGATTCTAATCGCCCTATACTGCCCTCGACACATATGGTTCCCATTGATCAACAGCTTGTCAGAGGTTTCTCCGAGGCAGCTCCCTCTATAAACAGACCTCCTGACACAGGGACCTTTGGTCCACCCCATCCTGCTCTCCCTTCATGTCCATGCCCGGCTCCTGAGGAGATAGAAGTGAGTAGGTTTTGCAGAGGATCTCGGAAATCCTCCTGGCAGCATGTAAGCCCTCCACTAGGAAGACTTACACAGGTAAATGGAAATACTTCTCGATTTGGTGTGCGATGTCCCTTCTAGGCCCAATTTGTTTCCCACCAAGTAAGGTGTTGGAATACATTTTAGACCTGTGAAATGCAGGACTGCAATACTTGACAGTAAAAGTACATCTATGCGCGATTTCTGCCTACCGTGAGCCAGTACATAATGTGATGCTGGCTCAGTTACCACTAGTCAAGAGATTCCTTAAAGGTATCCTGCACACTAAACCTTCAGCCAGGAAGCCGATGGCCACGTGGGATATTAACCTCATGCTCGATATGCTCATCCGTAGACCTTTTGAGCCTCTAGTGACCTGTGACTTGAAGTTTCTGACCTGGAAGACTGCCTTCTTAGTAGCTATTACTTCCACTCGCAGGGTTTCTGAAATCCATGCCTTGGTCACAGACCCTCCATATACTGTCTTTCACAAGGACAAGGTGGTACTTCGTACTCACCCTAAATTCCTACCTAAAGTGGGCTTGGAATTTCACCTTAATCAGCCCTTGGTTCTTCCTTCCTATTATGCCAACTTCCAGAATGAAGGGAACACACCCTTCACTCCCTGAATGTCAAGAGGGCTTTGTGATTCTACATCGACAGAACGAAAGAGAGTCACAGATTCAAGCAGCTCTTTTTATTATTCAGCATGGCCTGGTTGGGTCAGCCTGTTGTCATTAGATGCATTTGTGCATGGTTAGTGGCATGCCTTCGTCATTGTTACTTGATAGTGCAAGTCAAGTTGGAAGGCCGGGTTTATGCCCACTCTACCAGAGCGTTCGCGGCATCCCTGGCAGAGATTTGTAATGTACCCATTGCAGATATTTGCAGGGTGGCTACTTGGAGCTCAGTGCACACTTTTGTGAAGGACTACGCTCTGAATGTCCACACCAGACAGCATACTTCCTTTGGTAGGACAATCCTTAATGGACTGCTGTCCTGAGTTATCTCTGTCTGTTGCCGCCCTTCTCGGGGGGAGTGGTTCTTAGCCTGGTACTCTTCAAATAGGGTGAATGAATGGTGATGACTTTAAATCCAGGAAGATATGGAAATTATGTTCTCGAACAAAGTCTTCACCATTCATTCACTCGCCTGCCCACCACCCTCCAAGCTGACTTATCCTGTTTCTGTGCTTCACTCCCTCATTGGTCTGGGTTGTGAAGGCATTGTTGAGTTGACCCTTCTTACACGGGTCACCCGGGCTATCTTATGCCCCAATTAGGCTAGGTTTAGTTACACTCCACCTTCTTGATCAAAAAGGTACTGAGGCAGTTGGAGGGTTGATGCCGAAATAGCCTCTACATGCGTGAGCCAGTCTCATGGGTCCACGCATGCGCGGTCCTACTTTGACGCCAGCCCGCTGGGTCCTAGCACCTCCGGCGTAGTCCCAATAGTGTGAATGAAGGGTGAAGACTTCATCCAAGAAGATCAAGAATTACGATAAGTACATAATTTCCATTTCCTCGCCTCCAAAACGGGAAAGGATTCTACTCAAGGTACTTCCTCACCTTAATGAAAAATGGGGGATGGCAACCTGTTTTAGACCTAAGAGCTCTGAACAAGCATTTAGCAAAGCCAGGATTCATAATGGTAACCTTTGCAGTGATTCTACCCCCTCTTCTGCAAGGAGACTGACTGACATCACTGGATCTGAAAGATGCCTACTTTCACGTTCCCATCGGAGAGTCCTAGAGAAAGTACCTCAGGTTCAGACTACCTTCAGGTCATTACCAGTTCACAGCTCTGCCATTTGGCCTAACCTATGCTCCTATGGCATTCACAATTTGCTTTGCAGTGGTGGTGGCATACCTAAGACGGTGGGGTATCACTGTGTTCCCCTACCTGGCCGACTGCTAGTAATAGGACAGTCCCCACGGTAAGTACAAGATGCTCTCAAGTTTACCCAGGTCACCTTAGAGTCCCTGGGGTTCCTGATCAGTGCCCCAAAATCAGTGCTTTAGTCAGTTCAAGTACTGGATTTCATTGGGGCAGGATTTGATACCCAAGGGGGAGGGCCTACCTCCCTCAGGACAGAGTGGACAGTATCCTGCAGATCGCAGGGTCATTCAGTCTCAACAAACCCAGGCCAGCAAGGCACTTCGTACAGTTACTCGGTCACATGGCTGCAGCCACAGGCACAGTCCTGGGCTCCAGGTTCCAGATGAGGGGCATTCAGTTCCACCTCAGGGCACACTGGTGCCAAAGGAGGGACCCTCTCACAATACTAGTGCCAGTAATGAAGACCCTATTGCAGACCCTGCACTGGTGGCAGGACAGAGATGACCTCAGAGAAGGAGTTCCATTCCAGAAAGAATCTCCAGTGTTGGTACTCACAACAAATGCTTCCCTACTAGGGTGGGGAGCACACAGTGCACAGTACCTGTTCCCTTGCAGAGTCACTATTGCACATAAATCTTTTGGAACTCAGGGTAGTGCTTCTGGCCCTGCAGTCTTTTACAGCTCTGGTCCAAGGCAAAGTGGTACAGGTCAGGATAGACAATACCACCACCACAGTGTACTACATCAACAAGCAAGGAGGGACAAGGTCCAACTTGCTGTGTACAGAGGCAATTAAAATCTGGAGTCTGGTGTACTCATTACAGGTCTCCCTGTCAGTCATTCACCTTTCCAGGAAGGACAACACCCTGGCAGATGCACTCGGCAGAATCAGCCAAAACCACCACAAGTGGTCTCTTAACAGACAGGTGCTAGAAGTGGTTTATTGAAGGTGGGACACCCCAGAAATAGATCTCTTTGCTTCAAAAGAGAACCACCAGTTACCCCAGTTCTGCTGCAGACCACCAGCACAGGGCACAGTGCCTGTGGACGCCTTGGTGCTGGACTGGTCAGGGAGGAGCCTGTATGCACTCCCTCCTTTTCCTCTACTGCCCAGAGTCCTGATCAAACTCAGGTCCCCGCCAGCTACAGTGATTCTGATCACTCCAGATTGGGCCAGGCAATCATGGTACTCACTACTGTTCTCCCTGTCAGTAGCCCAGCCCATACACCTCCCTCAGAGGTACAAAGAGGAAGGGAACATTGTTTAACCAGGAGTAGCACCCTAAGCTGAAGCTAGTTTCCAGATGCGACCTGGGAGCACAAGGAAGCTAAGTGACTTGCTCAGGATCACACAGTATGCACTTAGGCGGCTGTGGGATTCAAACCCAGTACAATCTCCTCATCTCCTCACAGAGGACGATCCTGTACCCAAACCTCAGGTAGCTCAGGCTCAGAGCATGGCGCTTGTGGACCTATAATATGCTGACTTACACCTCTGAGGGTGTCCTTAAGGTTCTCAGGAGTTCCAGGAAGCCTTCCGTTAAGAAAAACTGTGCTTCCAAATGGAAGAGGTACCCCATATGGTGCCACACTAATAACATAGTTTCTCAATAGGCAGGGTTGCCCGTCCTGCTGGACTACCTCACCCACCTGCAGTCACGAGGCCTACAGCCCTCTCACTACCTTAAAGATTCACCTAGCATCAGTCTCAGCCTATATCTCAGTGGGAAAGGGTGTCTCCCTGGCTTCCAACCCCATTTTCAAGAAATTCTTCAAAGAGTTAGCCTACTTGCGCTCTCCCCATAGGGAATCGGTGCCAGCTTGGGACCTCAGTGTCTGTATAGCCAAGCTCATGAAGCCCCCATTTGAGACCATGGCCACAGCACATCTGAAATTTGTAACTTGGAAAGCTATTTTCCTGGTGGCTATTACCTCAGCCAGACAGATTAGCAAACTTACAAGCCCTGTGTATAGAGCAAAACTGCATCATTTTCCACAGAGATAACATGGTCCTCAGGACTAATAGGAAGTTCCTCCCAGAAGTAGTCTCTGATTTCCATTTGAACCAGTCAATCACCTTGCTAGTCTTCTTCACTGACCACTCTAGTTCACGTGAACGGAGGTTGCATAGCCTGGATATCAAGAAAGCACCGAGTTACTATCTTGACAACTAAGGCCAACAGGCAGGACAGACAACAACTGCTTCTGACCTATGGGGATGTGGGAAAAGGGAAACCAGCTTCAAAAATAATAATTTCCACTGGATAGTGACATGTATCAAGTTCTGCTACAGTAAAGCTGGTATGGAGCCCCCAGTAGGTCTGAGGTCACACTCCACAAGGGGCACAGCTACTACACTAGCAGCAGCCAGGGATATTCCCCTTCTGGAAATCTGCAAAGCAGCTACATGGGGAACAGTACACACCTTTAGAAAGCACTACAGTCTGGACACCTAATCCAGAAGTGATGCCAGGTTTGGCACAGCCGTGCTTTGAAGTCTGTTCCCTAAATGAAGATCGTACTTTGAGATTCGCTTTTGCAGCAGGTAACACCTTTAGAACTGAAGCTGGCAGGTGCCAGGACCACATGGAAACTTTCTAGGTAGCAATACCCAGCGGGGGACTGCCCCCGATGTCAAGTATGGTATAAAAGGGACGGCCCCCAGTCCATCTTCAGTTCTTTTCCTGCCATCGACCATGCTAGTTGGACCTCCGCAGATGCCTTCAGCTAGTCGACCACTGTCTTGACTGTTTTTTCAGTGCCTTTCTTATTTTCAATAGTATTTCAATGAATTTGTGCATGCCGTCTTCTTCTCTAACTTCATCTGTCGACAGGCGCCCTTCTAAGTGCACGGGCAGCAAGTAGATCCCATATAAAGATGGTCATTCAGCCTGCCTGGGCCCGGACCACAACAGTGGGGTCTGCCAGCACTGCCACGATTTCAACCAGTGCACACAGCTGTGGCGCCAGAAGTCCCTCGAAGCCTTTCTACTTAAGAAACAGATCTCTGACATGGAGAAGGAACTTCATCGCAAGAGCTCTTCATCCTCTCCTTCTTCATCTTCTTCTTATAAAGAGAAGAAGTCGAGCAGCAAACACAAGCACAGGGACAAGGAGAAATGCCGGGCAGAAACCCGCTCTCGGTCCCCGACGAAGTCTGCAACCTCCTCTGGGCTTACCTCCAGGCTCTTTGGGCATGGGAAGTCCTCCCACACTTCTCAGCCGCTCAGGCTTATGCCCATTACCCCTGGGGGATCTAAGCCTAGTGGCTTGCCACTGGTACTTCAGGTGGCAGGCTGCTGTCTGCTGCCCTCCTGGACAGGGTGTCTGCTGAGTCTGCCCCGACGTCTGGGGCCGATGCTAGTAAGCGGCGCCCAGAACAGTCGCCCTCTTCCTCCGGAAGTAATGGGCAGAAGTCCTGATTAGTTGCGACACCTCCTCCGCAGACAACTCTACCTAGGCATCCGCCAGCTAGTTTCCCCAGCCCGGCCTGCGCCGGTCACCTCTGCACCAGCGGCCCCTCTGGGAAAACCGTGCACCTCCGTGTCGTCAAGGCACAGGTCAGGAAGCATAGGAAAAACCAGGAGCAGTTGTAGAATTCACAAAAAGTGTTTATTAGTACTAGCAGTAACATAAAAAAAATGTTCAGTATAATTATTTACAAAGGCAGAATAAACAGAGAAGATCCATCTGAGTTTTCCTTTAATCTCTGAGTGTCTCACAAAACGTTGAAGCTGTCTCTTATAAGTCTTTGCAGCCCCCCTAACAAGCATCCTGTTTTTTTTTTGTTTTTTTTTTAATGTTCTTGTAAATGTCAGGCAGGTGCAGAAAGAACACAATGTCCCAGAACTGAGACCCCTTCTCCACAGCTTCTGCAAAAGACTTAAAAATTGCATTTCAGGTTAACCCTTGAGTTCCAAATAGCTTTGCAATCATTTCAACAGTATAACTATATACAGTTTTAGCTTTGCAGTCATCTCAAGCTATAATTATATACATTTCAACAGTAACACTATAATATTTATAAACAAGGTGATCCTAATATCAGTTACATTTCCACATAATGATTTGCATATACTTTTGTACCAGCAGATATGCAAGGCAGGAAAAGACAGAACAGCAAGTGAGGGTAGAGAGATAGTGAGAGGCAGAGAATTGCGAGACTGTCGTGGTGATCAAATCCTAGGTCTCATTATCAATCAATCAATCAAAATCTTTATTTATCCAGGCGGACATCATTGAGCAAGCTCATTTACAAGATGGACCTGGTTTAATCAGGGCCAAATGATACAGTACATACCAAGGTATTTACAGTAGAGATAAATACAAATATATACAAGTACTCCAAATTACAAAAGTTCATAACAGTACAAGGTGTTCCAGCTCGTAGGAGGAGCTGGCGCATACACAAAGTTTCAGAAGGGAGTGTGATCACATTGTTTTCATAAATTAACACTCTGAGCAGAAGATAAGGATACTACCAGTCAGGCACATAAGTGATTACAGCTTTTTTTATGCATATATCAGTAGGAAAACAGATTTTTGGTTTGGATTAGGAAGAGCACAGATACAGGCTGAGGGAACCAGTCGGTGGCTAGAGCCGAACAGCGCTCACATTCTGATTGGGTAGCGGCTTTGCTGTGCCTTGCTGATTGAGGGTCCAGGCTTGGGGTCACTGGCGGCGGCTGATGCAGCACTGGCGGCCCGTTGTCCAAGGTTCCTGTGCCTGTGGAACAGAAGCCCATAGAGAGCCTGTCTATGGCATGGACACGAGGAGGTCAGGGGTAAGTGCCGGCCACAGACAAGAGACGTCAGTACCAGCAGATGGGCCCAACAGCAAGCCAAGCCAAATGTGGGTTTCTTTAGCGCTTAGAGCCTGTCGCGAGTACAGTGAATTGGAACCGGTGTAATCACACAGATTCACTGCATATAATGCTCTTAACAGTGAAGTAAGGGTCTTGACAGACATGCGAAAAGTAATTACAGCTTTTTTGGCAGATTTCAGAAGGGAGGACGGATTGTGATTACGATTAGAAGGAAACACAGAAACAGGCCACTGGGACCAGTCGGTAGCCAGAGTCAAAAGGCGCTCAATTCCAATTGGTTAGCGGCTTTTGCTGTACTTTGCAAGGGGAATGTCTGAGCTTGGGGTCTCAGGCAGCGGCTATGGAAGCGCTGACCTTCCGGTGTCCTTGAATCCCACACTTTGAGGCAGGGAAGCCCATGTGGAGCTTAACTTCGGTTAGGGAGCAAGTTCGGGATGGGGGATGTAATAAAGAGCATAGAGTACACATTCTGAGAGTGAGGTGAAGCAGTAGGACAAATGTATTGAGAAGAGCCGCAGATTAGGTAATGTGTAGAGACAGCAAGGTGTCTAAAGTCTAATGGTCACAACAGCCATAAGAGGCTATGGACCATTCAGGTTTCTAGATGAATAAAAATAATTATGGTCATAAGTGGTTCATAGAGCTAGAATCGCCAGTGACGACAAACATTTTTAAATACAGTAAAACTCAGGGGCAGTAGCCTGAGCTTCGGGGAAGGATCAAGGGCTGGGGAGGCAATTGCATGGCTCACGCACATATTGAGCATATAAGGACTTAAAGGAGTTCAAACTGCGGCGACAGCTCAATTTCAGTAGTTTTCGCACTTTGTTCCACAAGGATGGTAACATGAAGCTAATGGCCACTCTGCCATAGTGGGAGGAGACCTTAGGAATACATAATGAGATGTAGGATGAGCTTCTTAAAGCGTACATTCCTGGCCCACTAAATGGGAGACAGTCTATTATATATTACGGAAGCCTTTTCATGGTGACTATAAGTCCAAAGGACTGCATTTCTGTTACGCATGTACATAAGGGAGGACCCCCCTACGGCTTTGTAAAAGGCACAATGATGGGTGGAGATGGGGAGACAGGCAATAAACCTGATAGCCCTGTGATAAAGCATATCCAACTTTACGAGTGAAGCTTTAGTGCAGTGACTATATAAGAAATCTGCATAATCAAGCAGCGAGAGAAAAGTAGTTTGGACGAGGCACACTTTTACATTTCTAGTGAGGAACTGATTGATTCTAAAGAATAGCCCCAGCCTCTGCTTTAGTTTCTTTGCAAGGTCTTCAACATGTTCAGTGAATGAGAGATGAAGGTCTAACCACACTGATAAGTATTTAAACTTTGCAGCAAACTCCAGTTTCTCCCCAAGAATTGTAGTGATCTGGAGTAGCGTTCCAGAACTGTCCGGATTCATCAAATGGCTATGGTGCGAGAACAACATAGCATTTGTCTTTTTGGCATTTAAAAGATAATTTTGTTGCACAACCAGACAGACTAGGGACAGAAAAGGAAAGAACAGAACAGATCCCTGCATTCAAACTCTCCATAACATCTGGGACAGGGTGCTATTCAACCCTGTCACACTCCGCAGTAGACTCCAGCGCTCCCATTAGGCCGACGCCCGATATTCACACGTCAGATCAGACACCTCTGACGCCTGAGGGTCCTCCAGTGATCCAGACACCAGGTGACCAGCACCAGATTACCCTGATGCCAAGGTTACCCCTGCCAGATGACCTAACGCCGGGTCCATCCGCTCCTGTCCCTCCCCCCAGACTCCAGATCCTCCTGCTCTACCACAGAACCACTCAGAGGGTCTCTTCAAACTTTTTGCTGCCTGGTGGGCCTATTTCAAAGATAAATAGGCCCCCTCAGCTCCTCTTAAGCCAGTTTCCCAAGGGCCTTCTCCAGGCGACCCTCGGGCCACTCTTCTGCTCTGCCTCCTAGGAGGCTGACGCCTAATAAGGGCCTTCCTTCACCAAAGGAATGTCCACTATTGCCACTGAGGTCACCCTCCCTGTCTCTGGACCATGGGGACTCAGACCCTCTGTCTGACCCTGATGTCAGCAAGAATGCCCTGCGCTCCCTTCCAGACGACCCTTCGTTTATGGATGTGATGAGTCATATCCAACAGTTGAAAGGATGGGACTCTGAAGAACACGACCCAAAATGCTAGAGGTTAGCTGCCTTCCTTCAGAAGAAGGACGCCCTCCCAATGGTAGTCCCACCGATGGTCGACTTGCATAAGGACGCCAGCAAGCTGTCATGGAGACGTCCGATCTTCCCTATGTTAGTCTTCACCATTCATCGTTGGTGGAGGTGCAGCACCCTGTGGGAGCTTTTTAATTTTTGCATTCACTCAAGGGGGAGGAGTCAGCACCACGGTGCCTCCCACGAGGCGGACGCACGGCATCACGGTCATGGGTTGGCCATAACTTTCGTCAGTTCTGCTTCTTCCGCTGTTGAGAGTGTAGCACCTCACCAGTTCTCCAGCTCGTGCTAAGTACGTCAACGCAGCCTAGTCCAGCCTGTTTTTCGATGCCGAACTTGGACACCGTTGACGTCGCTGTTTCAGTTCTGCCATCTACCAAGTTACTCTGCACCATTTTTAGGATTACCAGTGAGATCTTTCCTTTTATTTTAAACGGCGGTGAATGTTTTCTGTGTTTAGTTGCCGTTGGGTCCATCCAGGGACAAGAAGAAATGTTCCAAAGGCGGTCGGGCCCCCTATGTGCCGGTGTTTCTGTGGCCGACCGATATCCGCTATGGATCAGTAGGACCATTGACTAACCTGCCTGGGTCCACAGCATGATATGGATTGGTGCGATGCGTGTTTCTCTATGGACTGAAGAGTTTTGGAATATTGAGCGTTTCAAGTTGGCCACCCGCCGCCAACTTTTGGAGGATGCCATCAAACCAGGGACACCAAGCGCAGGTCCCTTCGCCTTTCCTCCAGGTCTCCTCCTGGCTCCATAAAGGCCACAGAGGAGAGGGCCTCCGCCTTTTCTAGCCTTGCCATGGTGGGGGCTCCTTCTGTGGTGCTGGAGGGTTGGTCTGGCTCTGTTTGAGGCCAGGCCAAGAGCACCGCATCGGCAGCCTCCTCGGAGGTGAAGGCTTCACCGGTGTTGTGACCACGGCTGCTGGGCCCGGCACGGATGGCTCCTCAGCCCCGCCCACCGGCACCTTCTTGCATCCCGGCACTGTTTCCGACACCAGTGATCTGGACAGCGCTACAAGCGGCACCGGGCCTGCCTGCGGTGCCGTTCGCAGATCCTTGGGTGAGAGGGCCTCCAGGTTTGCCAGAGTGGAAGTCTACTTTATCTCCAGCTCTCCAGAGCCAGATAATCTGGTGGTGGATCCCGACTGGCAGCCTGACTCTTTGGAGTCTGAGGGCCCTCCTGTGTTCAGTGCCACTGCGTCCTCCAGGTCCCCCCGTCCTCCAGCTGCTCTAGCTGTTGCAGTTGGATCTGGGCCTGGCACAGGGGTAGGTGCTGGGTCTCCATGGGCTGACAGCAATTCCGGAACTGTAAGGGTGTTGGTCCTAGCCTTGTAGTCCGGGATGGATGCCGTCCCTGGTGTTGGTTCCACCCGGGGTCCTGAGGTAGGGACAAGGATCTTCTCTCCCTCAGTCCCCTTCGAGGGGCCTGAGGGTTTGGAACTGCCCCTGTCTCTGGGAGTGAGGAAGAGGTCGGCCTCGGAGTAGAAGGTGTTGCGGAAACAGGGTGCAGGGCGACAGTTCTCCTGTGGGGCCCTTCGGGGCTCGGGGTGGAGCCAAAGCCTTGAGCCCAGTTTCTCTCCCTCATCTCCTTTGGGGGAGACCTCATTGGGTGGGGCTGGGGCCAACCCTTTTGGACCTATGCGGCTCTGGCTTCTCATGGGGGAGTGTCCCCTACAGTGCTCGGCCCTGACTGCTTTGAAACAGTTGTGCAGCTGGTGGTTGCGGAGACCCACGGACCTCCAAGAGGTGTGAGGTCACTTGTTAGGTCTCCTAGCCCTGGCAGAGGCCGTGTACAGAGGTACCGTCCCCCTTGCCTCTGAATCCTTCCCCTCAGCTCCCAGGTCACATTGGTCCTACGGGGCTTTTTACTTGGGAACAGTTCAGGGCCACTGCTGCTGCCTTTCCCTATTATGTGCATGCCAGGGATGAGAGGGTCTTCTGCCTTTCTCCCTTGCAGCAGTCAGACTCTGAATCCTCAGACTCGTCTGCCTCCTCTCCTTCTTCGCCTGAGGAAAAGGAATCTACAGTCTCTCTGTCCTCTAGACGTTGACCAGACGGGGTATCAGCGCCTCCTCATGAGGCTGGTGGATGAGCTGCACCTATCCCATCTGGCAAGACACAATCCTGAGCGAGCGACTCGAACATTCCTAAGCAAATTCAGCACAGGTGACTTCGTAGTCCCCCCTTGGCCGTACCTTTCCGGGAAGAGTCTTTCCCTACCTAGCAGTGTCCTTCCTTCCTCCCCAGATCCTGCCCCCTGGGACTGCCAGCACAGGTATTGCGCACCCCAGGAATCTCCAGGAGTTATGTCTCACCCTGCTTCAGAGGTTGAGATCCTTGTCACTCCTTCTGGGCATAGACGCCCAATGCACGACTGACCCATGGATACGGAACTCTTCGGAGTTCGACTGAGGGGGTCGGAGAGTTTTCTCATCGGCTTGCATTATGTTGTGCATTTCCTCTCATCAGGCATACCACGCTGCCTATAATAGGCATTTATGATCTCTGCTCAGTCAGGTTCTGGTGCAGCTGCCTGATTTGGAGGCGACCAGAGCCATTGCCTTCTCTGCTCAGGGTCTGGAGCTTGCAAGGCACCAGGCAGGGTGTCTTACGACTCCAGTGAGGTATCCTTGCAGGGACAGCGATCTGCATCAGGCAGATGGCGTGGCTTCGTCTATCAGGGTTGTCACTCTTGGCCCCAAGGAGGGTGCTTGCCTCTGCTTTCCGGGAGACCTGCCTGTTTTCCCAAAGGGCAAGGATGGCACTTCAGGAGCGTCTTCCTTCTCCCAGCCATCGGGAGACCCCTCTTCACTCTGACCAGTCACAGGCCTGAATGGCCTGTGAGGGTCCTCTTCCCCTCTGTAGTCTTCCCCTATAGGGTGCTGAGGGATTCACATCCCTCAGAGAAATATTGGGCCCCCTTTGGGGGGGCTAGGTTCTCAACCACCAGTGATTCATGGTGAAGATTGACACAGGGAAGATATGAAAATTACGTACCTACCATAATTCTTGATCTTCCATTGTATCTTCACCATTCATCACTGAATCCCACCCTCCTACCCCTCAAGGCCTCAGTCCCTGGGCAGTCCTCCTCCCGGCTCGCCCTCCTCCCTCCACTGGGTGGGGCTTCTGTTCTCAGTTTTGTCCTTTCTGGAAAGCTGAAGGGCTCATGCCGAGAGGAGCGCGAGTGAGGTCTATCCCCTGGCCTTGGAGGGTGTCTCTCCATTTGCTTGTGCTCATGGTGGGCCCCTGGCCTCCCAATCTCGGCCAGATCCACTGGGTTCGGGCCGACCCGGGAGCTCTGTTGGAGCAGGTGGGTGGGGTGCGGGGATTCCCCTTCCTATCTGTCGTCCTTTGTTTCTTTTCTCTCCTCCCCCAAGGGGGGACGGACACATGGCCTGTTGGACAAGACAGCCCACTCCCCTTTCTCCCTTGAGTCTTGGGAGAGACGGCAACTGGGGGGGGGTTGTCCAAGGATATCTTACCTTTAAGGGAGGTGAAGGGGACCATGCCCACGCCTTAAACTTATGGTCCAGCGGCAGCTGTTCTTCTGTATGGAGCTCCAAAAGGGTCTGAAGCTCACACTACTGATGGGGTGGGGCAAGGTTCTCTCTGTCAGACAGCTTAACCTGGATCTCCTAGGCTCCTCCTTATAGGGGAGGCAGGGCACCTTGTCCCCCCCCACCCGGCTCCCCACTTCTTTCTTCTTCTTCTTCTCCTCCTCGCTTTTCTCTTCTCTCTTTTCAGTGCTCTGGCTGGCTATCCAAGGGCTGGGGCCGACGCCACACACACACACAGGTCCTCCTCTGCCTCTGTCCTCTGGCCAGTATATTTCTTTTTGGGTTCATTCCATTCCTTTTTTTGTCTCTTGGGCTGTCTTGCCTCAGTCTTCATTTTCTCTATCACTCTTTTTTCCTCTCACCAGGCGGGGCAGGAGCCAGCGCAAGTTACAGTCAACCCGTGAGCGCGACATCATGCATCTGCCTCGTGTGCAGCACTGTGGTGCTGACTTCTTCCCCTTGAGGCAAATGTATAAAACAAAAAAGGTCCCACGGGGTACTGCACCTCCAGCTGACACCCACCAGTGATGAATGGTGAAGATACACAGGAAGATCAAGAATTACGGCAGGTACGTAATTATAATTTCTCGACCCCAGCAGTGTCCAAAACGTTGGATCAGTTATGTACCATTCCCGATATGATCCCTTCTGTGGGGAACAACCGGAGGCAGACTCAGTGGTGCTGAATGCCACCCATGACAGGTCCAGATGTCCGCAGCATCTCAGTACACAACCCTTAGATAAAGACTCTTAAGCAGTTTGATCATCTGGCCAGGAAAGTATTTTCTTCCACTACTTGTGCCATGTGGTCACAGAAGTTCCTTGTCCACATGGTACAGTACCAGAATGCTCTGTGGGACAAGACACTGGAAATAATGCAGACTATGCCAGATTCATCCGGACGGGTGGAGCTCATGGCCATCATGAAATCCAGGCTTCATACAATACCGCAGCTTCAACAGTCTGTATCCTCCAATATTCTTGGCTGAGAGTCTCAGGGGTTCACCCAGGACATCCAGTCCAAGATTATGGCCCTTCAGAGGGCCGGTCCTGTTCAGAGAGGATGCTCAAAATATCATCACCTGTTTGCAGGAAGCAGGGAAAGCAGTTAGATCAGTACAAACTATGTACAAACCTAAGCAACAACCTAAGCAGTCCTTTCATAAGACTGGACGACAGCAATTTTGAGGTCAGCACCAGCAGCAGCAGGCTGGCTTCAAATGCATTGCCACTACCCCGGCCACTGGAGGTTCTGCCCTACAGGCCCCCAGAACCTCTCAGCCCGCTCTTCCCCTCTCTGGCTCTTCTGCCTGACTTGCTGCCCGACCCTCCTCCTTCAGCAGAATCTGCGGGGGAAGTGGTGGTGGGGAGTTGTCCTTGCACACCGAAGGGTGGCACCGGATCACGTCCGACCGCTGGGTCCTGCAGCTCATCGAGAGAGGACACACCCTAGAATGTCCGGAGGTTCTTCCAGACAACCCTCCTGTAATGTCTCAATATTCTCAGGCCTGCAATGCCCTTATAGCAGAGGAAATTCAGGCTCTCCTTCAAAAGACAGCCATCAAGCCGGTGCCCCCAGAACAATGAAGAATAGGGTTTTACTCCCACTTCTTCCTCATGCCGAAAAAGACGGATCTTCATCCCATCTTGGATTTAAGCCACCTGAACCAGTACATAGAGTACAAAAAGTTCATCATGGTCACTCTGATAGGTCTACTTCCCCTGTTACACCAAGGGAACTGGCTGTGCTCCCTGGACATGCAGGACGCATACCTACACATCCTGATTTTCCAACCACACAGGAGGTATCTGTGCTTCCGCTTTCAGGGCTGCCATTACCAATTCAGGGCCTTGCCCTTCGGCCTGTCCTTGGCACCAAGAGTGTTTAACAAGTGTCTTGCCATGGTAGCCACAATTCTCAGGAGGCAGGGGCATTATGTCTTCCCCTACCTCAGTGATTGGCTTCTAACTGCCCCCTCGTGGGATTGGCTTGTAGAAACCCTTCGAGACACTTTCTCCATCTTTCAGGACCTGGGGGTTACTCTCAGTCTCCCCAAGTCCTATCTCTGGCCAAGTCAGCGGCTTCAATATATAGGGGCAGTTCTAGGCACAGCACAAGGCAAAGCCTTCGTCCCCCAGGACAGGACAGAACACCTTCATTCCTATGCTCGGCAGCTGCTTATGGCTCTCCAAGTTTCAGCCTAGACAGTCTGTATGGCCCGGCTTTACATGAGGGTGATCCAGTAGAACCTCTAGGTTCAGTGGGGTCAGAGGTCACATGACTTGGACTGGCCAATCCTGGTATCCAGCCCAGTCAAGCAGTCCCTGGCATGTGGCTGGATACCCCCAACATTTCCAGAGGGGGTTTCCTTCTGGAGGCAATCTCCCACCCAGATCCTGACCACCAGTGCATCAGGCCAGGGTTGGGAAGCTCATCTGGGCACTCTCCAGACTCAAGGATCCTGGACTCGGGAGCTTCATCTCCAGATCAGTGTGCGATGAGGGCAGTTGTTTACGGACCGTCATTTTGATGGGTCCCCTGCTAAAACAAACCGATAACATGTCAGTGGTATTTTATATCATCAAGCAGAGGGGAACACACTCTTATCCTCTTTGCAAGAGTGGCCATGCAAGTGTGGACTTGGGCGGTGGATCACCAACTAGAATTCTCAGCAGTCCACGTTCCAGGCGTTCACAACTCTCTGGTCAACAGCCTCAGTTGGACTCAGTCCAGAGCCCATGAGTGGGAACTGCTTCCCGCAGTGGTGGAAGATCTTCCTGGACTAAGTCTCCATCACTCATTCACACTAGTGGGATAGCGCTGGAGGTGCTAGGACCAAGCGGGAGCCTAACATTTTCAGAAGGGTCGGCACCGAGACAGGATCACACATGCGTGGCACCACAAGACTAGCTCACGCCTGTGTAGGCTATCTCGGCATTGACCCTCCAACTGCCTCAGTTCCTTTTCTCCCGCTGTCAAGTGCGCTTGTATGTCGATGTCACTCGTCTGCCGGAGGCTTAAGTTTTCGTCTATACGACAACAGCTTTTAGCATTTAATTTAATATTTTAAGTAGTAAATTTCTTATTTTACGCACAAGAAAAGAAGATTATGAAGAAGAAGAAAAATAAATTTTTCAAACACCATGAAGTCTTGCTATATTATAACAATAGCAGTCAGCCACTGCAGCTGAACTGCCCCGGAGAGGAAGGAGTTAACTCCAGAGGATCTGGAGTTCTACAGCGTGAGGGCGCTGTGCCAAAGCTCTATCTGGCCAGTTTCAAATGAAACTGTCAGATTCTTTACTCCGCTCCACTGAACAGTCGCTCCGGAGATCAGCTCCTTCAGCTCGGTCATTCTCGGTTCAAGCGAGTATTTTCCGGTTCATTTGAACCGGCAAAAGTATTTATTTTACCGCATTTCGGTTAAAAGCTCTATCTGGTAAACCGTAAGTACAAATTTAAAGTCTGTGTGGAAATTCAATTATCGGTTCGGTTTTGAACCGATCGGTTTGCTGATTTTAACGTTTTGAAGTGTTTGGTTGGGCTTTTAGAGTGCGGTTCCCGGTTCTTATCGGTTCTAAAAAAACCTGGTTTTAAATAGGTTTTTTCAAATACCCGTGACACGGTTAGGAACCGATAAGGGTGTCTTGCCTGGCACTGCCATCAAAAGGGCAAGTTTTGGATAGGCTGGCATTATGTCTGAGAAACCCAAAAGAAAAACCGGGCCCACTGGGTTTCAACATTGTGATGTCTGTGGGGAAGCCTTTGCCAAGGCTGACCCACACACCACTTGTGTCTATTGTCTGGGGTCTGACCACCTCCTGTCAGACTGCCAGGTGTGTAAAATTTCCTGCAGCCACCCTGGAAAAGAGATTGGGCCGGCTCAGGGAACGAGAGGCCAAAAAGTCCGCTGACCCAGATGGCCAGCCCGGTCCAGCACCCACTGGACCAGAGGGAGTGCCCTCTGACCAGGGCGAGACTTCCTCGGCCAAAAGAAAGGCTGGTTCAGATGAACCAGTCCCAGTTAAAAAGACAAAGAAATCAGTAGGTTTGGAGTCCAAAATTGTCTGTCCAACTGCTGCAGAGATAGCTAAAGCCATTCAGATTGTCCAGTCACTGTCTCAGGGACCTGTCGAACCACCAACAGTTGGTAAAAGGTTGGTTCGTTCAGTTCCAGTGGTTCAGGAGTATGATGTTGAGGAATTTTATGAACCACAGGAGGGGGAGGAGGAATTTAATCAATATATGTGTGGCTGGGAGGGTCTGGACGTGCCCATTGAACCTGACATTTCTCCAGACAGACCTTTAGAATCTCCTCCTATTCTGTCTGAGTCCCCTTCTCATTTTATGTTTTACAAAAAGGTTGCAGAAACCCTCCAGCTTCCTTTAGAGGAGGCTGTGGATGAGCAAGAGGAGCCTGATTTTGTAGAAATGATGGATATACCAGAGTCTAGGAGGTTGTCTATTCCTTTGCATAAGTCATTTAGGAAGCAAACAACAAAGATTTTAAAAATCCTCATTCTGTCCCTCCTGTAGATAAAAAATGGACAGAAGGTATACTTTGTCAGGCTCTGATACAGACTTCCTCACTGAACAGTGTAGTCATGTAGGTGTGGTACAAGCTGCAGCCTGTGACAAGCTAATATTCCCTGGCCTCACATCCTCCTGATAAGGATTCCAGGAAGATTGATGCCATGGCGAAAAACAGTATATGGCAGCTTTTGGGACTCAGCAGGCAAATTATATGGCTTATGTAGCTAGATATCAGAAATCTAGATGGGACACATATTGCAGTTAGCCAAGCAGGCCCATGGCCAGCTGGCTAGTGAGTTGAACAGGTGGCTGCCGCTGCATTGAAGCCTCTAAAGTTCAATTTCATACTGCTGTTGATGTTAATGATGTCTCCTCTAGGGTCATGGCCACTCTGTAGCTTTCCGTGGGTTGGCATGGCTCAGATGCACTAATCTGTCCCAGGATACTCAGTCAAAGGCTATGGATTTTCCTGTAGGGAAATTCTCTGTTTGGGGAACAAACAGAAAACTATATGAAAAAGATGGATGAATACAGAACTACCTGCAAAGTGCCCAGGCTAAGGAGAGGCATGCCACTCCACAAAGGCACGCTCCCAGAGGTAGGGGCAGGCCTTTCCACAGGCCTTTTTACCAGTTTCAAGCCTCCTCTGCTTTTGCGCAGAGGGGTTTCTTCAGAGGCAGGGGTAGACGAGGCACAAGTAAACCGTCCCCCTCCCCTCAGCCTAAGGCTGCTGCCAAGCAGGCACCCTGATGGGGTGCCCAGGGCCGATTCTCCTGTACCAGTGGGGGGCAGGTTGTCTTATTTCAGCCAGAACTGGCTGTCCTTAACTTCGGACAGATGGGTTCTGGAGGTAATAAGCCAGGGTCTGGTTCTCAGCTTCAAACAGTTTCCAAAGATGAGAGCCAGACATTTTCCACCTGCAAATCCTTCAGAAGCCCTTGCTTTGGAAGCAGAGGTTTCTTCTCTTCTGGACTGCAAAGCAGTGGAAAAGGTCCCTCCTTGCCATCAGGGCAAGGGGCTATATTCAAGATGCTTTCTTACCCCAAAAAAGACAGGAGAATGGCGCATTCTAGATTTAAGGTACCTGAACAAGCATCTTTTGAAACCAAAGTTCAAAATGTTGACTCTGGCAATGATATTGCCTTTCTCTAAGGCCAGGGACTGGCTAGCTTCCCTGGACCTCAAGGATGCCTATTTTCATGTTCTGATCAGGCCTTCTCACTGAAAGTACCTCAGGTCTGAACTGCCCTCAGGCCACTACCAGTTCAGGGCAATGCCTTCGGCCTTACCTCTGCGCCAAGGTATTCACAAAATGTCTAGCTGTGTAGTGGCTCACTTAAGAAGGCAAGGGGTTGCTGTGTTTCCCTACCTGGACTACTGGCTCATTGTGGGTCAGTCTCCAGATCAGGTGAAATCCCACTTGCAAGTCACCCAGCAGCTTCTCACTTCCCTGGGATTCCTGCTAAATTTACCAAAGTCAGTTCTGGAACCAGTTCAGGTCCTAACTTTCATAGGTGCAGAATTGAACACAAAGTTAGCTAGGCATTTCTTCCCCTGAAAGGGTAGACAGACTCATTGCCCTGGCATCCTCCTTTACCCTGCGAGTCTCTCAACCAGCAAGGCATTTTCTGCAACTCCTGGGCACATGGCTGCTTCTCACAGCTGTAGTGCAAGGAGCAAGATTCCAGATGAGGGACATTCAGTTCCATTTGAGGGCCTATTGGTCTCAAAGGAAGGACCCCTTTCCAAATTGGTCCCAGTGACTCAAACTCTGATCCTGGCCCTCCACTGGTGGCAGGACCAAGCAATCTAAAACAAGGGGTTCCCTTCATTCCCATTTCCCACTCCCTCACCCTCACCACGGATGCCTCCCTGTTAGGGTGGGGAGCTCACTTGGCAACCTGTCCACTCAGGGAGTGTGGTCTCCTCAGGAATCTCTGCTCCGCATCAATCTTTTGGAACTCAGAGCTGCCGTTTTAGCTCTTCAGGTATTTTCAGTTTCTGTCCAGAACAAAGTGGTTCAAGTCAGGACAGACAACACCACCACGATGTGGTACATCAACAAGCAAGGGGGCACTCGGTCATCAGCCTTGTGCACCGAAGCAATGAAGTTGTGGTCTCTGGCCTACTCCCTGAACACCTCCCTGATAGCAGTTCACCTCCCAGGGAAGGACAATGTCCTGGCGGACGCCCTCAGCAGAATTTCTCAGGGACATCACGAATGGGCTCTGAATCCACAGGTGCTGGGGTCTGTCTTTGCCAGATGGGGCATCCCTCAGATAGATCTTTTCGCAGCCCCAGACAACCACCAACTTCCTCTATTTTGTTGCAGGCTCCAGTGCTGGGCTCAGTCCCCTGGACGCCTTTCTGTTGGACTGAAAGGGAAGTTCCTGTGCCTTTCCCCTTTTCCTCTTCTTCAGGGTACTAGTGAGAAATCAGATCTCAACCTGCAAAGTGATTCTGATTGCCCAGATTGGGCCAGACTGCCCTGGTACCCTCTGCTTCTGTCCTTGACAGTCCACCCTGCCCTGAGCCTGCCCAGAGTCCACGACTTGCTGGCCTGTGCACAGGGAGAGTGTGGTATCCGGACCTCAAACCCTCCATCTCAAGGCCTGGCTCTTGAGGAGTTAGTTGCTGATTTACACCTTTCTCAAGGTGTCCTGGATATTTTAAAGGCTTCAAGGAAGCCTTCCACTAGGGCCACTTACAATTCTAAGTGGAAGAGGTTTTCCATCTGGTGCTCTGAGAGGCAGATTATTCCAGAATCCGCTGATCTTCTCATTTTATTGGACTATTTGGTCCATTTAAATTCCCTAGGCCTTAGGCCAGCTACCTTGAAGGTTCATCTGGCAGCTGTCTCTGCTTTTGTGTCAGCAGGGAAGCCTGCCTCCCTTTCTTCTCACCCTGTGTTTTCCAAGTTTTTTAAAGGGTTACTTCATACTAACCCCCTTTTTCGGGAACCAGCTCCTGCCTGGGACCTGAATGTTTGCATTGCTCAGTTAATGCAACCTCCCTTTGAGCCTCTGTCCTCAGCAGAGCTCAAGTATCTAACTTGAAAACTGTTTTCCTAGTGGCTATCACTTCTGCCAGACGATAAGTGAATTACAGGCCCTGTCAGTGGAAGAAGATTTTATTTCTTTCCACAGAGATAAAGAGTCCTCAGGACTAATAGAAAGTTTTGCCTAAGGTGGTTTCAGATTTCCACCTGAACCAATCCGTCTCTCTCCCAGTATTTTTCACTGAGCATTCTTCCTCAGGTAGAGGAGACTGCACAGCTTGGACGCCAAAAGAGCCTTAGCTACTATTTGGAACGCACTCAAGGGTCACAGGTTCGAATCCCTCCAACTCTTCCTTACTTATGCGAGGTTGGCAAGGGAAACCTGCCACTAAGAGGACAATTGCAAGGTGGATTGTCTCTTGTATCCAATTTTGTTACCAAAACTAGGTAGAGAACCCCTCAGGACTGAGGGCCCACTCCACCAGGGGTACAGCTGCGTCTCTAGCGGCTGCTAGAGACATTCCCATTCTGGAAATTTGTCAAGCTGCTACCTGGAAGACAGTTCACACTTTTACCAAGCATTATTCCCTGGATGTCCAGTCCAGGAGAGATGCTCGGTTTGGTACAGCTGTGCTTCAGAGCCTATTTCCTAAGTAGGTCCTGACCCTCCTCCATGGAGGTACTGCTGTGTAATCTGTTATTGTTATAATATAGCAAGACTTCATGGTGTTTGAAGAAAAATTACTCACCTTAGTAATTGCTTATCTTCTCATGGAGTCTTGCTATATTATAACCACCCTCCTCCTGCCCCTCTCAGAACTTCTACTTTGGTAGGGGTGGCAATTAGTGCAAGCACTGTGTCATGCCATTGTAGTTTTTCCTTTACCCTCTTTCTTTTAGGGTTAGGAACTAGGTTATACGTTTAGGTAATATATTGGCCCCCTTCCTGGACTTGAGTCTTTGGGGAAGGGGGGTCCTAATGGTGCTTGTCAAGGGGGGAAAACTAATAATAATAATACCATTATTCATTGTTATTATGGTTATTGGTGTTTCTATTGTTGTTTATATTGTTGTCATTACTACTAGTAGGTAGCCATTTGGCTAGTGTAGAGCTTTCCACACAGACTTGTTGCTTAGTGTTAGCTTCGTAAAGATCTGACAGTTTCATTTGAAACTGGCCAGATAGAGCTTTGGCACAGCGCCCTCGAGCTGTAGAACTCCAGATCCTCTGGAGTTAACTCCTTCCTCTCCGGGGCAGTTCAGCTGCAGTGGCTGACTGCTATTGTTGTAATATAGCAAGACTCCATGAGAAGAAAAGCAATTACTAAGGTGAGTAATTTTTCATCTTCCTTGTCAATCTTCACCATTCATTACTTCCTGGTGTAAGTCGAGACGCCACGACCACACGGGAGCTTTTTTTTAAAAGTCTAGCTAACGTGCACCGCCTCGAGAGTGATCGCTACGCGAGGGCCGGCTGCTAGTAGCGACTTACCTCCTCCACCAGTTCTTGTTCTCCTACTGCCGAGGCAGCACCTGTTCGCGGTAGCTTCAGTTTAATCATGCCTTAGCCGACTTCTTTTTCTACACTCGACGCCACGGTAAGACTGTTCTTTTTGTACAGCCCGGTGTATTTCCGACTGTGTTTAATCTTGTTTATTTCATGCATGTCCGGTTCCTGGAGCGAACGCTCTTCTAAGACGGGCCGCGTCTCTCAGTGCCGTGCTCCTGGGGCCGGGTATCTGCGCCCCGGACCGCACATGACGCTTGGCCTTCATGTCTGGGTCCCAACCATGACATGGATCTGCATGACGCCTGTTTTTCCATGGACCGTGTCTCTAGAAGTCCTGCTCAAGCTCGGCAAGACCCCGCCGACCTCGAGGGACAACGTCGCTTCAAGGGACTTCTCAGGTAAGGTCTCTTGGCCCTTTCCTGGTCCCTCCCGCCTATACGGTCCGTGGAGGAGGTCTCGCCTTCTGCCGAGGGGAGGCCCTTTCGGTGTCGGGGCGCCGTGGTCCTCCCGGGATAGCGACGCCCGACACCGCCTCGCAGTCACCTCTTGAGGTGCAGGCTCCCCGTGCGAGGCCCCTCACTGTTGGGCCTGGCCTGGTGGACTCGACGCCGCCCGGCGCCTGCTTCGATCCCGCGCCTGTCCGCGGTGCTGGTGATCGATGCGCGCGCCGCTTCCGGCGCTGTTTGATCCCGGGCGCCACTAACGGCGCCGCCAGATCGAGCGACCGCTGGGCGGTGTTGCATGGGCCTCGCGCCGCTCGGGCGGTGCCGGAGGGCATGGCGCGCTGATGAGTGCCGTCAGCTTCTCCGACGCCGCTGGCGGCGCTGCCGCCTTCACCTCTCTTCGGCGGTGCTGCCTGCCGGAGCCGCTTGGGGTGGGGTTAGGCCTTCCTGCTGCCGGGCGGGGGGGCAAGTGGCGTCAGGCTATACCGGGGCCTTCATGCCGCTGGCCTCGGGACCCCTGGGGTGGCCAGCATCGAGGTCCTGTTGGTCTGGCCTCCTCGGAGGACGGTGACTGGATGGGACCCATCCTGGCACCCCATTCTTCGGAATCTGGGTCCTCGGTGGCTAGGGGTACCAGGCGGCGAGAGCGGCCCTCCTCTGTCCCCTCTGTCGTTGCCTCCTGAGGGTTCCCGGCTGGGGTGGCCGAGGGTCCTGGGGCAGACGGGGGGTGACGGAGGGGAGGCCCTCTCTGAGGCCCGGTGACAGCTACCCCCGGGTGCTGTTGCCTCCTCAGAGACAGGGGACGTTGCAGTCGAGGAGGAGGGCCCTCTCGAACTGAGGGGTTGAGGGCAGGTGGCCTGCTGCCTGTCTCTTTGGCCACCTCGGGGGTGGCCAGGAGCCAGTAGTGCAGAGCCCCACCCTCCCCCAGGGTTCTAGGGTGTCCTCTGATGGCGAAGGACTGCCCTCTGGATCCATGCAGTCCTCAAGGCTCACAGGGAGTTTCTCCCAGGGCTCTTCCAGGCTCCGCCTCCCAGAGTTCCGCTCTGTGGCCTGGTTTGATATCCGAACCTCCTACTAGGGCTCTTTCCCCGATTCCAGAGCCTCGCAGAGAGCAGTTGCCTCCTCGGAGGTGCCCCTCCCATCTCTCTGCCTTCACCACCCCGCCTCCCGGGCCATGTCGGTCCCACGGGTCCGTATCCTGGGAGCAGTTCAGAGGTTCTGCGGCTGCCCTCATATGTTAGATACATGCATGAGCGGTCTTCGACTTCCTCCCCACCAGAGGAATCCTCTGACATTCCAGTTCCCCATCATCCCTGCCTCCCTCCTCTGAGGAGAGGAACCCCTGCTCATCTGTCCTCCGATGCCGATTTCACAGAATATCAGCGCTTCCTCTCGAGGATGGTGAGGGATCTCCGACTTCCACGCTCAGAGAGACAATACCGACCGGGAGACGCGTGAATTCCTTGGTGAATTCAGTGCCCAGCATCTGCTGGTGGCACCTTCCTGGCCCATCCTTCCAGGAGGCGCCTATCCGGTCCTGGCAGTTCCTCGCCGCTTCTTCCCCAGCCCCGGCGGACTGCCAGCGAGGTATTGTGCCCTCTGAGTCTCTAGGTTCCCTTCCCAACCCGCCCTCAGGTTTGGTATACCTGGATACTCCTTCGGACTGTTCTGGCGGACGACCGCCCACCGGATTCGGACTCTCTCCAGTTCGACCGTGGGGCGAAGAGTGTTCTTCTTCCTCGCATGGTGCTTGTATTGCATCACATCAGGCTCACCACGCTGCCTCACAACCGCATCTGTGGTCGATGATGTCCCAGCTGCTGGCATCTATGCCTGACACGGAGCAAACCAGACAAGCCGCTGCCTCTCCGCTGTAGGCCTGGAGCTGGCAAGACACCAAGGGCATCTTATGACGCCAATGAGGTGGCTTCCAGGCTTGCGGGACAGCGATCTGCATCAGGCGGACGGCATGGCTTCGTCTTTCCAGGTTGTCACCCCTGGCCCGGCGAGGGTGATGCGCCCGCCTCCGGGGACCCGCTTTTCTCATCCAGAGCTAGGAGACTTTACAGGGCTCCATCCGTCTCTCGCCTCGGGAGGCACCTCCTAGCTCTTCTCCCACTTAGGCTTTCTGAATAAGCCAGGGTCTCTCCTCCTGTTTCTCACCAACAGAAGGCTGGGGTCTTGTTCCTCAGGGTATGGCCTCTTCCTCCAGGGAAGAGGAGCTATATCACTAGGAAGAATGAATGGTGAAGATTGACAAGGGAAGATAGGAAAATTACGCACTCACCGTAATTCTTGATCTTCTCTGTATCTTCACCATTCATTACTTACACCCGCCCACCATCCCCTCAGTGGCCTCTTCCTGTGGCTTCTCCACCTCCCGCTTCCTTCCTCTCTGCATATAAAAACAAAAAAAAAAAATTTTTCTTAAATATAGGAAAGTTGCTTAATTTTTCCAAAAAAAAAAAATTTCTTTGGGGGCTTCTAATTTTTCCAGAAAATTACTTACTCTAAGATTCATGGGCCATCTCATGGATTGCATTGGCGATCAGACTGCATAACTATCTCTTGCCATTCTTCTGGCAAGATACCTCTGGTTTTTTGGCCTGGCTCAGGCTATTCAGATTTGATCCTGCATCCCGTGTTCCAGATAGAAGGCCCTGAAATCTAGGAATCCTCTTCTCTATTCTTGCTCTTGCAGAGCAGAGGAACGGGCATCGCCTAATCCTTTTCTTTTGCAAAAAATAAATAAATAAATTAATTAATTAATAAATATTAAATGCTGAGGAACTCTCTTCGACTGTTATAGGCATCTTGGTATCGGGGTCATGCATCTAGTCTAAAAATTGTACTATAAAAAAAAAAAGGAAAATAAACAGAAGGCAATGAGAAGGTAGGCTATCCTTCTCGCTAGTTGCTTATTGGTTTTTCCTTTTAAGTGTCCTCCTGGACAATTTTGCAGAAGAGCAGTGCTGACCATATCCGATCCCAGCCTCGTTTAAGCCTTGGCCTGCCTTTGGCCAGTCAGTCTGAGTCCCATTTCTATCTTAAGACGCCTGAAAGGCTTACATTTTCCATTTCTAAACCCCTGAGCAGCGCCTCATGCTGCCTGGGTTTTATTCTCCTCCTCGGTTCCTCCAGTTGAAGGCCTCCGCAGCCAGGAGCCCGAGGTAGGTATCAAGAACAATGGCATGTTGAAGATGAGGACTATGCCCTCCTGGGTCTGTCTAGCGGTTCGTGAACCTTCTTCAGCTCTATCTCCGGGATTCTTGCTTCCCTTTAGTCGAGCCTTCAGCTGTAAGCTAACTATGCTCGCTAGGCATTCTGGTCCCTTCAACATCCCATTCTCTTCTCTCTTCTTCTTCTATTTTCTCATTTCTCTATCTCTCCTCCCAGAGTCGCCCAGGTAATGAGGCCCTACAGTCCCTATGCTAGGATACTTTATCTCCTCTGTCCTTCCTCCATCGGCTTATTTCTTTTCAGTTCATTCTTCCTTGCTTTGCTATCCCTTGGCTATCTTGCCTCGCCATCTATATTCTCTGCTTTCTCTTTGCCTCCGGCTCCACAGAACTGAGTTGGAGGAGGAGTCGTCACATAACGGCCGCCGCATGACGATGACGCCACTCTCGAGGGCGGTGCTGCTAGCCAGACTTTAAAAAAAAAAAGCCTGTGGTGGGTGCCATCCGCTTACACCCAGGAAGTAATGAATGGTGAAGATACAAGAGAAGATCAAGAATTACGTAGGTACGCATTTTCTCTTTTCTGCCATCAACGGAATCGCCCTTAGACGGTAGTGGTGACGGTAGGAGGACTTCGCTTGAAAGTTTTATGCCAGAGGGGTTGTGGTCCGTCCGCGCCTTAATTAACCGGGGCGGGTGTCTGACTACGGACAGTCCTGTGCTCGGGGCAGTCCAATCAATCTAGCGGTTCTGGGATCGCTCGCCTTAATTTTCGAGCTCTTCTTCCTCGCTGAGGAAGAAGAATCGGTGCCGCTTAGAGGTTGCCCGTTATACGTCTGCACGAGGATTGCTCGTTGGGAGGGGTGATGGGCCTAAACTGACTTTGGTGGGTTCCCCTTGGCCTGCTCCTAATGGCTGCATTCTTGACTCTGAACTCCATCTCTGTCCTCGTTGGAGTTCCAGTGGGCAGTTTCACCTCTGGGCCGCTCCTGTGAAGCAGGGGGTTTGACTTATCCAGTTTTCCTGACTCTTTTGCTGATTTTGGGAGCCTCAGAGCCGTTGGACCGGTGCCGGGTCGATTGGATCACGATGGTGAGGTGCCATCTTGGTGCCTTTGCCATCGTGTTGACCCCTCATGCCTACCCCGTCTCCCTTTTCCATGCAGGGGCCGGCATGGGCACCACCTTTTTCCTTCTCCCCTTCTTCTCAGGATTCCATTGGCATTTTCCTTCGGCGACGTGGTTTGGCGCCGTGGCTGGGTGCCGTGCCTCGGAACCGTGGCTTGGTGCCTTGGTCGGCGATGAGCCTCTGTGCCTTAATCGTCACCGTGCCTCAGTGCCTTGGTCAGTGCCATGGGTGTCTAGGTGGCACCGAGCACCCTTGGGTGTAATGGGTACAACAGGTGCTGTGGGTGGTGCCAGGGGCACCCATGGGTGCCGTGGGTGGCACCGCGGGTGCCCATGGGTGCCAGGGTTGCCACTGGTGCCTTCGGGTGCCATGGGTGCCACTGGTGCCCTAGGGTACCATGGTGCCATGGGTGTTGGGGTGCCCTCGGGTGCCGTTGCATGGGTGCCAGGGTACCTGGTACTGCCGTGGGTGACTTTGGCTATCGCCCAGGTTGGCATAGGCACTGCTTGGTGCCCTCGTGTGCCACGAGTGATGCTGGTGCTGCAGGGGTGCTAGTGGGTGCTGTCTGTCAGAATTGGTGACACATTTTTCCTTTTCGGACTTCTTCTCCACAGAACTTGTGGCAGGATGTGTTCCACAGAATGAAGTCCTGTTCTGCAGATTATTTTTCCGCACATCTTAATGAGTGGTGGTCCATGTGGGATCTTCTGTCATCCAGCGGTTTTCTGCTGAGGGAACTCTGCTATACTGTTCTGCCAGCGGAATCTCTCTTTCCGCTCAGCACTTTCTCGGCTCCCTATGTGGTATCAAGCTCCTCAACATCCTTCCTGGTGGCGGAGTCTCTAGTGGCTCTGACATAGACCTCCCTTAGAGGTCCTTCTGGGGTAGAAGTGCATCTAGATGTGTGTTTCCCTGTCCTTCTGTTCAGTAATACAGTGGATGACTCATTTTATATACTGATGAGCACGTCCTCGCTATCATCAGAGTCCGTGATGGAAGATATTTTGAGTAGTTCCTCAGTAATGGGGTCCACTATAGTATTTCAGACTGCGTCCGTGGAACATGCACTTTTGTGTCTAGACTTTTTCAGTCATCAAGACAATTACATTCTGTGGAACATTCTAATTTAATGGTCGGGAGCCGCTCAGGCTCTTCCGCTCCTTTGATAGAGGTATATAGCCCCCTTGTGATATTGCCCCTTTGTTGGCTTCTTCGGCACAGATGGTTAACATCTCTCCAGCTATGATTATTAGTCTGGCCATGATTTCAGTATGGACACTCAGGCTCCTTCTGCACGCAGATGGAGAACATCTTCGTCATTTTGTATCAAGACAATCCTTGCAAAATAGCAGCCTGAAAGCCTTGTTAGGCTCGGACTAAAAAAAAAAATTATCACAGCACAGGGCCTAGCCGAAATTACCTGATACCTCCGCTTTTTGGATCTGGTCAGTTTCCACCTCAGCCCCTGAGGCGCTTGTCTCCAGAGTATGGTAAAGAGTACCTGACTTTTTCTTCCCCTAGGGAGAGTTCGATCCAGCGGCGGTATGGGTCATCTCTTTCTACAAGAGAGATTTCACTCATTCAGAGATATTTCCTAGACCTAGGCGACTGCCCTGTCTGTTAATTCCCCTTTCTTTTTATCAGACTTTCTTCTCTTGAGTGGTGGATGCGTGGAACCGCCTTCCTGAGGAGGTGGTGGGGTCTAAAACTGTGGGAGAATTAAAGAATGCATGGGACAGACATAAGGCAATTCTTGTGGTGGGTGGGAAGAAATAGGCTATTGGTTAACTAGGATCTGCAGCTTATCCAGTAGGTAGGGAAATGGGCAGGCTAGGTGGGCCAAGTGGTCCTTATCTGCCATCAAAGTCTGTGTTTCTATGTTTTGTAAGGCATCTTCCCCTACGCCTGGGCCTGCTTTCCATCAGTCAGGGGAAGGTACTGCCCCAGTCTTTCAATCCCTGCACCTGATGGCCTGGTTTCTGAGCGGCTAGAGTTCCCAGGCTTTGGGTCTCTCCGAAGATGTCTTTAACATTGTGCAGGCACCTCTGAAGCAGTCAACCTGGAAGTGCTGTGCCTTCAAATGGAAGAGATTCTCCATTTGGTGTTAGGGCAAAGAGTTGGACCCTTTGTCCTGTCCAATGGCTAGCATCCTTGATTACCTTTGGTCTTTCTCTGTCAGGCCTTCAGTCGACGACCCTTAAGGTGAACCTGGCAGCCATCTCTGCTTACCAGGCGTGGGCTGGTCAGCAGTCTGTGGCACAGGAGATGGTGGTCTGGTGTTTTTTCACAGGCCTTGATCACATTTCCCTTCTGGTGCTTGAATCACCACCACTGTGGGACTTGCTGCTGGTTTTTGGCAAAGCTCATGGGCAAGCCATTCAAACCGATGCTCAGGTGTGAGATGTCTCGCCTGTCATGGAAGGCCACCTTCTTGGTGGTTATCTCGTTAGCCAGAAGGATCAGTGAGCGCCACGTGCACTCGGTGGAGTCTTCCTTACCTGGTCTTCCATAGGGACAAGGTTGTCCTGCGCCCCAACCCGAAGTTCCTTCTGAAGGTTGTGTCGGAGTTTCACCTGAATCGGGTGATGACTTTCCCTGTGTTCTTCCCGAATCACACCTCGGAGGCCAAACAAGGCTCCATACTTTGGGCCTGAGGCGAGCGCTCGTTTAATATAAAGAGTACACGGCTGGAGTTCGGGGAGAGGTTTGCCAGTTGTTTGTCACCTACGCTGAAGCCGCACCTGGCAGACCTGCAGCCAAGCAAATGATTGGCAAGTGGATCACATCGTACATTGATCTCTGCTATAGATTGGTGGGTAGGGAGCCTCCCGGAGGGCTACGGGCTCATTCCACCTGCCATACCACTGCGTTGGTGGCTGCTTCTAGGGACGTCCCTATCCAGGAAATCTGCTTGACTGCTACCTGGAAGTCAGCACACACCTTCATTTCCCATTACCACATTGACCTATAGTCACGCCGGGATGCTGGTTTTGGGGCCTTAGTTCTCCAATTCTTATTCTCTAAGTAGGGGGTGTGCTCCTTGCCTTCCTCCTCCCAGAGAACTGCTAGGGGTCTGCCAACCAGTGTGGATAGAACAACATATCCACGTCCTTAGAAACACAGGTTACTCACCTGTAGCAGTAGTTTTAGGTGTGGTATATGTTGTTCATCCACACGGACCCACCCAACCTCTCCTGGCTCAGGTGCACTACACTGCTTCCAGTAGGAAAGATCTGGTGTCATGGGGCGGAACCGAGGGATATACCCTCCTGGTGGGTCGGAGGAGCCAGCTTGAAGACTTTCCAGCAACTCTTAAAGGGGAAATGACACTGCCAACAAGTGTGGTTGAACAACATATACAACTGCTAGAACTATTGTTACAAGTGAGTAACCTGTGTTTTTCGACCTTTTAAAAAAATAATTTCCCCGGGGGACATGCCCCTGGACCCCTCCCTAGATTAGTTAGGGATTTTGACTTTGCAAAACCCCCTTTGTTTTCATCTTCTGGAGGAAACACTGAGTTAAGCAAGTAAAGGAGAACACTAAGCAGCCTCCGGTATGGTATGTGGGAGGTGGAGGTGGAGTAATAATGAAGGGTGCCAGGAGGGCGGATATCCCACTGTCAATACTAAGAAATGCTTGGACCAGTGAGGCACAGTCATCAACCAGCAAGAGTTTCTCTCTAAGTATGAGTGGACAAGTCCCAGCTTGCACTTTGGTGGCAAAGGGGTACATCACCTTAAAATTGGAATGGCTGTATACTATTGGGAGGTGAAAGGTTCTGGAGTGTGAGACCTGGACACTGGAGGGTTGGAGGGTACTGTACAGTGCTCAAGACTGAAGGGAGCTATGTAGACCACACAAAGTGCATCGGAATCTAATTAGTACAGTACCTGTGGGCAGAAGGTAGAGCATGGCCAGTGCCAGTTGGGGCAGGCCAAGCGTGTCACTTTCATGCAGGAAAAAGAAAAGAACACTGTGGACAGAAACCCTAATCAATATATTATTAAAAAGACTGCACTTTATCTTTGCAATATACAAAAAATAAGGAGAAAGAAGGCTAATTTCATACAAATTTGATTAGCTATCCATACTGTCTATATACTGTATGTTTATCCAGCATGTATTCCTTCTCTGTGTTTTTAACTATGTATGTTGTGTCTTATGTATTTATGTTTGTAAAAAAATATTTTTATGATTAAACTAATAAAATGAATATTACTGTTTCTACTAATTCATAAGGCACCTCTCCCAACCTGGTAAATCTTGCAGGTGGGCGTTGGCATTTTTGTGGGACCGAAAACTACTGGAAAAAGACCAGACTGATTGCAATTGGAGGGTTTATCAAAGAAGGCCAAAAACTGAAGTGCAGAGTGAAAAGTGTAAGCCAAAATACTCCCATGTGTAAATTCTTGGGCCCTGAGTCACCATCTGGGGATGAGGGGAAGTGCTGAGGATTACCCTCTGTTGATGGACACTGGCAGGAAGAGATAGTCTTGTGATAGTGTATGGGGTGGGGGGTGTGCCCCATCCTGAAGCATGGTACTTGGAACCTGGCTGTGAAACTGTGGCCGTGCAATAAGTAACAGTAAGTAGAGCACCACTGGGAATAAGGGGAAGCTGGCCATCTGGGAGTTGAGACTTGCCTTTTTCCATAGCCTGGAGTGCTCAAACCGTCATTTCCTGTATCTAACTATTGGGTCAGCAAACCCAGTGTGAGCTCCCTGTATATCTCCTTCGATGCATTTGCTTGCTGTGTCTTGGACTGAATGTCCATATAGCCACAGAATAAGGGAACCTGAGGAAGAGGGGATGGGCACATGCAGCTGGGGAAAGCCCAGACATGGAAGAAACTATATGCAGGGAATTTACCTCTGATAAAGCTTAAAAAGAGAACAAACCATTTAGAGGGGAGCATAATGAAGTACAATAGTGAAAAGGAATGGGAGCATGCAGGTAATCACTGAGCAAGAAGGTGAAAGTCTTAATGAGAGCAGAGCTGGAGAAAAGATGTGTAAGCCATAGTCATAAAGAAATATAGCAGCGGGAGGGAGGGAGGGAGATGCTCCCTCTCCTTCCTCAGGGCATAGTCAACATCCAGGTAGTCATGTGAGAGGGGATTGGGCCAGCTAAACCACTGACTGTTTTATCATTCAAGTGAGGATTTTACCATTTTACCGTTTTTAAAGGATTACTGCACTGAACCTGTATGTCATTTTTCCAGATAGGAACTGTTTTATAAGTACTGGTATTCTGTCATTGGTCCATCTACAGTGTATAGACCTTTTAGTAACCTCAGTGTGGGTATTTTTACTTTACAGTCTGATGATAAGTACCATTTTAGAATTGTATGATGTAGTTTATGTCCAAGACAACCACGGAGTCCTATAATAGAAACATGGGTGCACTGTGCCAACAATAGAGCAGAACAGGCACATAAACTGCGTCATACAGTTCTAAAATTATTCATACCAGTAGCATGGAAATCAAACACCCTGTCGAAGCACAGGTCAGAAAGCATAGGAAACCAGGAGCTGTTTCAAAATTCACAAATAGCGTTTTATTTTTCTTAATGACAGCAAAATAAAAAATATTCATAATAACCATTTACAAAGGCAGTACAAACAGAAGAAACTAAGTTCTTCTTCTGAAGATATCTCTTAATTCCAAGTCAGTCTCTCACTCTCCGTGTCTCTCTAGAAAAACATTGCTGCTCTTTTTATAGGTCTTTGGGAGCTCTTTAAGAGAGCCTGCTTTTTACAGAATGTTCTTGTAAGTTTCATTGGTTGCAGGTGCAGCACAACAGTACATAGTGTCCCAGAACTGTCGTCTTGTTCACAGCTCTGCAAAAGGCTTAAAAACTGCATCTCAGGTTAACCCATTGCGTTCCAAATAGCTTTGCAGTCATTTCAACAGTATAACTATATACAGTTTTAAACAAAGGGATTCTAGTTTCACATACAGTTGTACACAGAGATTCACATGTATTTTTGTAACTGCAGATATGCAAGAGGGAAGAAAAGACAGAACAGTAGGTGAAGGCAGAGAGATAGCAAGAAGCAGAGAATTGCAAAACCGTCAGAGTGATTAGTTCCTAGATCTCACAAGAAAATTTGGTTGCACAACCAGACAGAGAAGAGACAGAAAAGTTAGAGAACAGAATAGACCCTTACGTTTAAACTTTCTGCATAACAAATTGGGCAGGGCCTTTTTCAACCCTGTCACATACCCCCTCTTCAAATAGGGAACCTGTTTTACAAAAACAGGTTTCCAAAACGTTCTATTAAATTCCTGTCTAACATTAGTTTATAAAGTTTTAAAGTTCAGTGCATATGCAGCATAGCAAACTGAGAAGTTTCAACTCACATTTTTTCAACCTTTGGAATTCTCAATTCCTGATCCATATCTTGACAGAAAATCAGCATTGACATTCTCTTTCCCTGATTTGTGCATTAAATTTAAATGGCTGTAGTGCCAGGTACCACCGTGTGATTCTAGAATTTGTATCCTTCATTTGTTTAAGCCAACAGAGAAGATTGTCATCTGTTACATGTACAAAGTCAGCTCCTAGTAAGTTAAACTTAAAGGGACACTGTCAACCCCCTTAGGTCTCAAAGTGTCCCTAGTTTAAAAAACACATTTTATGATTGCCAACATTCTGTAAAGATTGCTGATGTAGCTGGTAGTTTGACTATGGCTCTTTTTTTTTTTCCTTAAAAAAAGTGAAAAACAGTCTGCCCACCATACTGGTGTTACCACACATACACAGGTTTGTTTACAGTCCTTGATGAGCTCCAACTGCATCCTTCCTGGATTTGGGAACACCAAGACACAGTCTAGTCCCTCATGGTACAGTGGGATTTTAGGAGGCTACTGCCTCATGAGTGATTGCACAGATCTACCCTTGTCAGTCTTCAGCATTCATTACTGCTGGGTGTAAGACAGACGCACGCACCTGTACGGGAGTTTTTTTTGGGGGGGTGAGTCGGCACCGCCCACGGGGCCAACGCATTGCGTGGCACACAAGGGTTGGCCGTTAGGCACCTCAGACTCCTCCTGCACCCCAGTTCTGTTTTTCCCACTGTCGAGGTCGCACCTGCTGCATAAGTTGCCGAACGTTCGTCTGCATCACTAGGCCTTTGCCATTCAATGCTGTTTTTCCTGTCTCTCCATCCTATTTCTGAATTCACCCGATACCGTTGGAATCCGGTAAGCCTGTTCCTTTTATTTCTACCGACGGCGCCAGGTCCTTTTTCTGTAAAGTTTGTTGAATTTGTTTTGCGTCATGTCTGGTTCAGGGGCTTAGAGAAAATCCGTAGCGGGCCGTGCCCCCTGTAGCCAGCATTTTTCCATTATGGACCGACATGATGTTTGTTTGCATTGCCTGGGTCCCAACCCTGATATGGACAACTGTGATGCCTGTTTCTCCATGGCCAGCCATGTTCTTGAGATCTGTGCGTTTAAAGCCGGCAGGGCCCCGCTGACTTTCGGAGGATGGCGTCATTCTAGGGATGCCATTGCAAGATCTCTTGACCCTGCCTCTGGGTCGCCTCCCTGGTCTGTATGGCCTGGTGAGAGGGAAATTTCCTCAGATTCTAGCCTTGCCATCTTGGAGGTTTCTTCCGTGGTGCAGGAGGAGTGACTTGGTTCCCTGAGGAGCCGGGTTGTGAGCACCGCCACGGCAGGCTCCCCCGGTGTTGAAGCCCACGGTTGCTGGGCCCGGCACTGGTGGGCCCTCAGCGCTGCCTGTTGGTGCCGCTTTGGATCCCAGTGCCATTTGCAGTGCTGTTAATCGAGGTTGTGACATGCCCCACAATGGTGCCATTCGTGGAACCATTGCTAAGAGCTCTCCCAAGGTCGCTAGTCTGGCGATATGCGTGGTCTCCTCCTCCTCCTCCTCTTTGGAGGCGGTTGACCCGTTGACTGATCCAGACTGGCATCCTGACTCCTTGGGTCAAGAAGTCCTCTTGGACGCGTTACCAGGCGGCCCAGTGTTCGCCTCCCGGACTCCCCGGAGACTGTGGTCTCTGCAGCCCCCATGCCGACGCAGGCATTGGGGGCGCTGCAGTGGCTAGCCATCTGGGGGGGTCTGTTGCGGCGGTCTTGACTATGGAGGCCGTGGCCACCGCCATTTCTGGTGCTGCCATGGCCTCCTTGGTGGAGACAGGGACCCCCTCCTCTGGTGTCCCTTGGGGGGGGGCCCTGCGGGATTGGGGGACCTTTTGTTACTGGATTTGAGGAAGAGGGCAGCCTCAGAATTGGAGGGGTTTAGAGGCCTCCTTCCACTACCCTGTGGGGGAGTGGGGAGGAGCCGAAGCTCTGAATCCCGCTTCTCCTCCTTTGAGACTTCAGGGGTGCCCTCAGTGGGCAGTGCTGAGGGTTGCCCTTCTGGAACCATGCAGCCTCAGTTGCACCACAGGGGAGATTCTCCCTCAGGGCTCAGCTAGGATTTGTTTACACATTTGCAGCATTAGCTAACTGGCTCAACCCCCTGGCTCCCCTGCATGGGGGAATTTGCGGCTGGGTCTCAGAGACCTGGCAGAGGCCAGACACTTTCTGTGAGGTGCCCTTCCCCAATTCCTCTGCAGACACCCACCCCCCCCCCGGCCATGTGGGTCTTACGGGTCCTTTAACCTGGGAGACATTCAGGGCCACTGCGGTGGCCTTCCCTAGGTATGTTAGCGCTATGGACAAGCAGGTCTTTCGCCTGTCTACCCTGCCGCAGGAGGACTCCAAACACCCGAGCTCCTCTACTTCCTTTTCTGAGGAAGAGGAACATTCTGTCCACCTTTCCTCCGATGCTGATTTCACCAAATATCAGCAGTTCCTCTCGAGGCTAATTCAGGAGCTCCATATCTCCTATATGGTAAGACGCAATACTGAGCGGGAGACATGCTCATTTCTGAGTGAATTCAGTGTTCACCAACTAGTGATTCCTACCTGGCTTATTCCCTTCCAGGAGGTGTCTGTCCGCACGTGGCAGTCACCAGCCACCTCATCCCCAGCCCCAGCGGACTGCAGGAGGAGGTACTACGCTCCCCAGGAGTCTCTTGATTCTCTGCCTCACCCACTCTAGGGGCTAATGACTCTAGACACTCCTTCTGGGTTTCAACACCTGGCACACGACCGACCACCAGAGCAGGAGTCCGCTGAGTTCAGCCAGTGGGGAAGATGAATTTTCTCATCAGCTCGTGTGTTATTCTGCATCAGCTCACATCAGGCTCACCACGCTGCCTACAACAGGCACCTGTGGTCGATGCTGGCGCAGGTTTTAGCATATTTGCCTGATTCAGAGGAATGTAGGCAAGTCATTACCCTCTCTGCACAGGGTCTGGAGCTTGCAAGGCACCAAGCAAGGGCATCATTCGACACCAGTGAGATGGCTTCCAGACTGGTAGGGACAGCGATCTGCATTAGGTGGATGGCATGGTTTAGTCGATCTAGATTATCACCCATTGCCCGGTTTAGGGTGATTTCCTCCGCTTTCTGGGAGAACCCGTCTTTTCTCCCACAGGGTGAGGAGGAAGCTTCAGGGGCATCTTCCATCCCCCCAGCAATGGGGGACACCTCCTTGGCCTAACCAGCCTTAGGCTATATTGACCTAGGGTCTTTCCCTCCTGCATCTCCCCCACAGGAGGCTGAGGAAATCTGTTCCCTCAGAGCAATGCCAGGTCTCTTTAGGGGGGGGCTTGGTACTCACCCAGCAACAATGAATGGGGAAGATATGAAAATTACGTACCTACCGTAATTCTTGATCTTCTCTTGTATCTTCACCATTCATTACTGAGTCCCACCCACCTTCCCCTCTTGGGCACCGTTTCCACCCTGCTCAACCTCCCCCTCTTCGAGACCAATTGGAGGCAGAGTCCCCCTGGTAGCTCAGGGCCCTCTGTTTCCTTCTCTAAAAAGTCACAGATCGTCCATTCTGGGAGGGTGGCGAGTAGGGTCTTCGCCCTGGCCTCGGAGGGAACTCCCTGGGACTCTCAGTGGAATGCACTGTGATATCCTCCTTAACTGGCACAAATGCCGCCTGATTTTCATCTTCTTTAAGTGGGGACCATGTCAGTGCTTCTCGTGGGAGAACCCATAAGGATTTTCCTCCCCCTTTCTTTTTCTCATTTCCCCTCTGCCTTAGAAGTCATTCGGGACTGAGTTTTCCCCTGTTTAGGCCCCCGACTGAGCCATCAGGTGTTAAACTGTAGAGGGCCATGTTCCAGTTCTTTCATCCCAAATATGGGTTTAGAGGTGAGAATGGGGGAGGGCTTCTCCGCCATGTTTTATTTTCTCCAAGACCGTTTTAAATTCCTTTGTTCTGGACCTCCGTCCAGTGGTTCCTGAAGTTGAGGGGTCCCTTGCACCTGTGTGTTCATACCTTTCAGGTTTTTGATGCTAAAATAAGCCAATGGTGTTCCAACTCAACATGGCTGAGGGCCCCCTTCTTCCCCTATGTATCCTATATCTTATTCTCTCTTCTCCTTCTCTCCTTCTTTCTCCCTTTCCTGTGCTACCACCCAAGAGTTGGGGTCGTATGGCCGCTTAGGATAAAAACAGTCCTACCCCCCTGTCCTCTGGTCGGCTTATTCCTTTTTCAGTTTATATCCTTTTCTTTTCGTATCCCTCAGCTCTCTTGCCTCCCCCTTGGTTTGCTCTGTCCCTCTTTGTTTCATCCTCTCCAGCAGAACAGTACTGGGGTGGAGGAGGAGTCTGAGATGCCTAACGGCCAACCCTCGTGCGCCACACATTCCTCGTGGACGAATCCATCGGCGCCTACTACCCCTCAAAAAAAAAAGCCCCCGTATAGGTGACCGCTTCCAGCTTATACCCATCAGTAGTGAATGGTGAAGATACAAGAGAAGATCAAGAATTACAGTAGGTATGTAATTTTTATTTTGGATGTGCTTCTAATGCTCAGGAAGTATGCAGCAAGGACAGATCCAGGATTGTAAACAAAACAAGGTTGTTTATAAATATATATTAGCATGCATTTCAGTTCTACTGAACAAGGAAACAGATAAAACAAACAGCAACATCAGTGATTTTTAGAGAAGGTACGGAATCCTAAAATGTAGGTTTTTAAGTAGAAATATTATGAAAATCAGGTTGACAGTGTCCCTTTAAGGGAGTCCATGGCCCACTTTGCCTCAAGGCATTCCTTTTCAATGGTGGAGTACCTTTTCTCTCTGTTGTGCAGTTTCCTACTGATGTACTGTATGGAATAGGATGATCTTCCTGGACTAAAAATCTCCGCCACTTATTCACACCAATGGGACTGTGCCAGAGGCACTAGGACCCTGCAGGAGCCAGAAATCTTCAGGCGGAACAGCGCTGGGATAGGACCATGCATGAGCGGCACCATGAAACTAGCTCATGCTGTATAGGCTATCTCGGCATCAGCCCTCCGACTGTGTAAGTTCCTTTTCTCCCGCCATCGAGTGTGTTTCAGTGACTTCGTTCTCCTGTCGGGAGTCAAGTGTTCGTCTATACAACAGCAGCTATAGCCATTCAGTATTCGATTAACTTACCATTTTTAGTGCTCTTTTCTTATTTAAAAAAAAAAGAAGATGAAGAAATTCTCAGCCTGCCATCAATGAAGTCGACCTTAGACGGTAGCGGTGATGGTAGGGAAACTTCGTTTTAAAGCTGTAATGGCAGAGGGGCTATGTCTGGTCCGCCGCCCTTTGCCGGGAGGGGAGGGTAGGTCCAAACATGGGCAGTTCTGTACTTGGGGGAGGACAGTCTACCTGAAGCACAAAAGTAGCGGTCCCATTCCTGACCTCGATCAGGAACTCGGCTCCACGCAGTCTCAATCTCTTCTTCCGCCTGCCGGTGGAAGAAGAATCGGTACCGCTCAAGGTCGCCCTCTGGTACGTCTGCATGGGGATTTTCGGTGGTGGAGAGCGGCAGGCCTGACCCACCTTCAGTGGGTTCCTCTGTGGCTCTGTTCCTAACGGCTGTGATGTTCAACACCGGTTCCCGTCTCTGTCCTTGATGGGGCTCTGGTGAGCAGTTTGCCTCTGGGATGCTCTTTTAGAGCAGGAGGTACGGCGTCTGCCCACTTGACCTGGCCAATGGACCCAGTTCTAGGTGCCTCAGAGCTGCTGGGCTGCGGCCGGGTCGGTCGGGCCAGGATGTGCACGGTGCCTTCTCTGGTGCTGTCGCCATCAACGCCGACTTCTCTTATTAACCCCTCTCATTTCCTACAGGGGGCCTGCACAGAGTACCATTTACTTTCCCCACTTCTTGGGTCTAGGTCCAGTAGCTGTACTGGCACCGTGTTTGATCAGCGCGGGTGTGGTACTGGTGCCACCAGTGGCGCTGAACTCTTCAGCGCCAATCCAGGTGCCGGCGTCTCCCATGTTCCTGGCCTAGACCTGCCTTTTGGAGGTTATTCTGGGGTAGAAGTGGATCTGGATGAGTCTCTCCCTGTTCTGTTTTGTCGAAGATGCAACAGATGACTCATTTTATGGCTGGAAGGCAAGCCTTCTGTATCAATGTGATGGAAGATCTTTTTTCCATTTTTTTCTGCAGGGATATGGGGTCCACCATAAAATGTCAGTCCTCATCTGTGGACCAAGTCATACTTCTGCCTGCATCCCTCAGTACAAGTGCATCCTGTGGAACACACTCAATTCAATGGTCAAGAGCCTCCCAGAATCTTGTATTCCATTGCTAGGGACAATTAGCCCAATAATCGGCTAAAAGCTTCTTTGGACGCCTACAACTCTGCATCTAGGGAAACTGCGGTTGGCAGCAGGTGGCTAATCTCTCCTCAGTGGTGCTTGTCTGTTCAGCCCTCGGGTTGAAGTCTGGTGGCCACTCAAAGCAGTAGGGCTGCCTTTTAAATAATAGGCGGTGCCTGCTGCTTCTCAGAGGGACAAGAACAGTCGACATCCTCATAACAGGCAGTCCTTTCAAAATAAGAGGCCTAGGTGCCTTTATCAGGAATCAGCCCCCTCAACCTCGAAGAGAACACAGTAGAGGATACAGGCCTGAAAGCGCCCTTTATCAACCTCTGTGGATCCAGCCCAGGTCCCACCTCATCTGTCTGAGGGGGGCGCCTCTTGGCGGTAGGAGGGGCGTCTGATTTGGATTTACAACCAGTGGAAGTCCATCACAGCGGACATATGGGTTCTTGGGATTGTCTGAGAGGGATTCTCGCCCTATTTCGCAGAGATTTCTCCAGACCTTCCACCCAGTGGTAGCCCAGTCTGTCCGCATCTCAGTCACACTTTCTTGCTTCTGAGATACAGAGCCTCTGCGGGAACTGGGCAGTACACATTTTTTCCACAGCAGAACAAAGCACAAGTTCCTATTTCCATTGCTCCTGGTTCCAAGATAACGGGCAGCATGCAACCATTTGTCGTCCTTGGAAGGTTAAACAAGTACCTGTTCAGGGAGGAGTTCACTAAAACCTTGGCGTTCAAGTCTTCACTTCCTGGACATTTGGCTCACAGCCAGCCCATACAGGCAGGAGAGACAGGAAACAGTTGCCACAGCTTCTTAGTGGTTCTCTCTAGGAGAAGTTTTCTGATTCGGGGAAGGTGCCAGTTTCATCTTCCCAGGAGCTCCTCTTCTTAGGGGCCCTCTGGATTCTTCCAGGGCGTTGTTTTTTTTTTCAAGACGATGGAAAAACGACATCTTTGGATGACTCATTATGTCACAGAAAATGACTATTCGGGCCCTTTCGATGGAGCGGATGCTGAGTCCCATGGCATCCTTTGCAGCAAGCAGTGGTCTTTGACCACGCGTCCCCAATTATCCATACAAAATGACAGAGCCGCTGACACAAAATATCTCATGGGGAGCTCACTGTCAAGACCACCACTCTTAGGTGTGGAGCCAGGAGGAACCTCATCTTTTCATAAAATATCTTACAGATGAGAACTGCCTTATATGCCAAGTCTTGAAGGATGCTGTCTGTCACAAAGTGATCCTACTTTGGATGGACAGCTGCTTCCATCCTGCTTTGAAAATCCAGACTCTGGTGTTTTTTGGCAGGATGTATTCACTGTATTAGACAAGATGCTTCCTGTACGCTTTCCTCCTCTTCCCTTAGTTCAGAGGGTACTGCTCAAGTTGTAGGCACAGGGGGGCAAGATGGTTTTCATCGTCCCAGACCGACCTCGACAGATATGATTTGCATTGTTCAACAGTCTCAGATGTTTCCCCAGGACGACTCCCTCTATGAACAGACCTTCTGACACAGGGACTTTAACCTGCGCTCTCTTCATCTCCATGCCAGGCTTCTGAGGAAATGGAAGTGGGCAAGTTTAGGTTCCCTAGACCATCGCATACATCTTCTTGGCCGCATATGGGCCTTCCACCAGGAGGGCTTGCACGGCTAAGTGGAAACACTTCTCCATCTTGTGTGCAAAGTCCCGTCTGGACCCTTCGGTTGCCCATCAAATAAGGGATTGGGATGCCTCTTGGACCTGTCATACACAGGTCTACAATACTCAGCAGAGGAGGCACTCCTTGGCGCATTTTTGGTCTGTCTTTAGCCAATAGGGAACATGTCATTAGCTCAGTTATCGTTAGTCAAGTTTTGTTTTTCTCTATTTACTTTGTTAACTCCAGATTGAAGGAGAGCGCACCCTTTATTCTCTGGATGTTAAGAAGGTTCTGTGATTCTGCATTGACAGAACGGAAGAGATGCGCAGTCTGAGCAACTATTGTATCTTTCGCCATGCCTCGGCTGGGTCAAGCCTGTTGCCATGAGATGTATTTCTGCATAGTTAGTTGCATGCATTCGACACTACTAATCCATGGCGCAGGTCAGGTTGGAAAGCTGGGTTCACACCACTCTACTGGAGTGGTTGCAGCTTTCCTGGTGGAGATTCGTAATGTATCCATTGCATACATCTGCAAGGCGGCGAGTTGGAGTTCAGTGCATACCTTTGAAAAAGCACAATGTACCTGCCATGCCAGACAGTTCACTTTCTTTGGCAGGACAGTCCTTATGGACTACTGTCCTGAGTGAGCTCTGTCTCCTACCGCCCTACTTAGATACATACATAGATACATAGACAGTGTCGGCAGATAAGGGCCTATGGCCCACCCAGTCTGCCCATTTGAGCTTGTAAGTTCAGTTTGTTTTCCTAGAAGTCTGTTTCCCCTTACCCCTGACCTCTAGAATTCCTTTATGTCTATCCCATGCATTCTTAAATCCATTGATTGTTTCAGCCCCCACCACTTCCTCTGGCAGGGTGTTCCACTTGTCCACCAGTTCTGTGAAGAAATTCTTTCTCATGTTTCCTCTGAATCGTCCTCCTCCAACTTCATCCCATGCCTCTAGTCCTGGAACATCTTTTTCGCTTAAAATAGTGTTTTCCTGCACCCTGTTCCTCCCTGTAAGATACTTGTATGTCTCTATCATATCCCTCTCCCTCCTCTCCTCCAGGGAGTACATGTTCAGTTCCTTCAACCTGTCTTCATAGAACTTGTGATGCAATCCATGCACCATCTTTGTTGCCCTCCTCTGAACCTTCTCTACCCTGTCTATGTCCTTACGTAGGTAAGGTCTCCAGAACTATACACTGTACTCAGGTGGGGCCTCACTAGTGTCTTGTATAGCGGAATTATGACCTCTTTTTCCTGCTGGTGATGCCCCTGCCTATACATCCCAGCATCCTATTTGCTTTACCTGATGCCTTGTCACACTGTTTCCCTACCTTGAGGTCATCAGAGATGACAACCCCAAGATCCCTTTCCTGCTTGGTGCATGCTATATCCTCACCCCCAACTGATATATTGTGCCAGGGTTTTGTGCCCCATATGCATTATCTTACACTTCTTTGCATTGAATTTCAACTGCCAAACCCTTGACCATTCTTCAAGTTTCTGCAGGTCCCTTCTCATTCTGTCTACACCCTCTGGTGTGTCTACTCTGTTACAGAGCTTTGTGTCATCAGCGAACAGTGAAATTCTGCCTTCTAGATCCTGCACAATGTCACTGATGAAGATGTTGAATAGGACCGGTCCCAGCACTGATCCCTGTGGTACCCCACTGGTCACTCTTCCCTCTGTGGAGTGACAGCCATTTACCACCACCCTCTGTGTCCTGCCACCCAGCCAGTTACCTACCCACCACACTACTGTCCTGCCCACACCCATATTCCCCAGTTTGTGTAATAGTCTTCTATGTGGCACAGTGTCAAAGGCCTTGCTGAAGTCCAGATAGGCCATGTCCACTGCCCTCCCCTGATCCACCTCCCTAGTCACCCAGTCAAAAAATTCAATGAGGTTGGTCTGACATGATCTCCCCCTGGTGAAACCATGCTGCCTTGGGTCCTGTAGTCCATTGACAACCAGATGTTCCACCAATCTCTCCTTCAGTAGTGCTTCCATGATCTTTCCCACTACCGAGGTGAGGCTGACTGGTCTGTAGTTCCTGCTTCTCTTTGTTCCACTTTTGTATAAGGGGACTACATCTGCTGTCCTCAGTCTTGGGTACCTCCCTGTTTCCAGTGATTGGCTAAACAGAATAGCCAGAGGTTCAGACCACCTCTCTTAGTTCTTTAAGGACCCTGGGTGCACCCCATCTGGCCCCATTGCTTTGTCAACTCTTATTACTTCCAGTTCCTTCAGGACCCTTTCTCGTGTAAAGGGACTTGTGTCCATTTCTGCACCATTCTCACCCCTTGTACTCCCTTCAGACCCATTACCCCCTCTTCCTCAGTAAAGACTGAGCAGAAATACCTGTTCAATATGTCAGCTTACTGTTGTCATCCTCCACGACTCCCATCCTCCCCTTCAGTCTCACTATCCCTCCCTTTGTCTTTCTTTTTCACTTATGTACCTGTAAAAGGTTTTGTCCTTACCCACTGATTTTGCAATGTGTTCTTCTGTCTGAGCTTTGGCTTCCTACTGACTTCCCTGCCTCCCTTTGTTTCTCCTGGTACTTCTCCTATCCCCTTCTGCCTGTGTCTTTTGTATTGCCTGAATGCAATCTTTTTGGCTTTCACTTTCTTTCCTACCTCTTTGGAAAACCATAATGGTCTCTCTTCCTTTTCCTCTTGCTAACTTGCTTAATGCATAATTCTGTTGTTCTTATAATCCCCATTTTAAATACTGCCCACTGTTCCTCAACCCCTGATTCCTGTCCCATTCCTCTTAATGCCTGTTTCAAGTATCTCCCCATTTTCCCAAAGTGTGCCCCCCTAAAATCCAGGATACGTGTTTTTGTGTGGTTTGGTTCTGCTCTTTCTGTGATTTCAAACCACAATGACTGGTGGTCACTGTTACCCAGGTGCTCCCCCACCGTTACCCCCATCACACTGTCCCTGTTTGTGAGCACAAGGTCCAGTATTGCCTTCTGCCGAGTTGGTTCCATGACCAGTTGCTTGAGGAAGGCACCCTGAAGGGAGTCCAGGATAAATCTGCTCTAGTTGATGCTGCTGCTGGATGCTCCAGTCCACGTCTGGAATATTGAAGTTTCCAACCAGTACTACCTCACCCTTGTCTGCCATCCTTTGGATGGCTAGCATCAACTCTATCTGTTTCTTCCTCCTGGGCTGGTGGTCTGTAGACCACACCTGTGCGATGGCTGGCCCCATTTCCTTCCAGCTTAACCCACAGTATCTCCCCCATTTTGTTCCTTCTGGATCTCTGTGGCCCTTATGTCATTTTTCACATACAGTGCCTCCTCCTCCCTTCCTGCCTGCTCTGTCTCTTCTGAATATGTGTAGCCAGGTATGGCCATCTCCCAGTCATGGTTATCATTACACCAGGTTTCAGTGATGGCCACAATGTCCAGGTCTGACTGTACCATGACAGCCTCCAGATCTTCCATCTTGTTGCTAAGGCTCCTGGCATTTGCACACATGGCTTTCCATGATTTGACCTCCCTAGACTGCTTCACTGTTCTACTCCAGCCCTTCCTTGGTTGTCATTAATCCCTGGTTCTCCTTGCTGTCTGCCCTTCTGCTGAATTTTGCCCCTTTTCTGCTTATCCACCTTTTGGACACTAATCTCCATCTTTTGCACACTGCTTTGCAGAGATAGCCACTTCTCTGGTTCACTAGTTCCACTGCTAGCTGTGGGGGGTGAGCAAGTAGGTACCCTCCTTGCTGGCCTGCCACCCCCCTTTGCTAGTTTAAATGCTTGTCAATGTAGCATTTAAACTTATCATTGAGTGCTTGATTCCCTCCAGGATGGATGCAGGCTGTCAGGCTTGAACAAACCTCCATCCTCCAGGTGGGTCCCCAGTCACCAATGAATCCAAACCCTTCCTCACAGCACCAGTTCTTCAACCATGAGTTAAAGTTCCTGGTGCATGCACTCTATCTCTCCTTTCCTCTCACAGGTAGTACTTCTGAGAAAGTGACAGAAGTAGCTACTTGCTTGAGACCCTCCCAGTTTCCTAAACTCTTCCTGAACTTCCTTGGCTCCCCATTTGCCAAGTCATTAGTACCTAGGTGGATAATGACATCCAGCTCACCCTCCGTCTTGCCTTCCCAGTGATCCCCAGTATCTTCCTTCCATCCCTCTATGCCGTGGCACCTTGGGCACCTCACCTCCCTGTCCTCCCTCCTGTGTTCCTAGCTGGATCCCTCTTACGATGGAGTCCCCACCAGGATTCGCTTCCTCCTCCTCTGGGGTCCACTGCTTTCCCACTGAGGTCACCTCCTGGCTAACCTCCACATCCTTTCCTTCCACTTCTCTGGGTACCTCTATTTGGTTGTCCTCATTTGCCAGCGTGGCATATGAGTTCTTGAGAGGAATAGGATCTGGGATGTGCCTCTGCCTGACTGCTCTAACCCTCCCTGAGCCCACTGTCATCCAAGTGCTCCTCGTTCTCTGCATCCTTTGAGGCAGCTGCATTGGACTGGGTGGTCCCTGGATAGGGGTGATGGTACTCCTGACCCAGTTTACTTCCGCTCTGAGTCTGGCTACCTCATCCCGCAGTCCAGAGAGATGCATGCAGATAGGGCAGCACCTCAGTGTCCAGAAGGTCTGCCTGAATATGGCTGCCCCACAGCCACTGCATTGCACCACTCCCCACATTATACTGCAATTCCACTACTTGTTTGCTACTGAAACTCTCTTAGTTCTCTTTTTATTAATTTACAGTACTAAAAATCCTGTAACTGATTTTCAGATAATTTTTTTTTTAAGGAAAAAGAAACCAATAAATAAATAAATGAGTCAAAACACTTGTCGTGCTGAGGGTGGGCTTGGGGGGGGGTATTTTAGCTCGGTACTCTCCATTAGTGTGAATGAGTGGTGGAGACTTTTAGTCCAGGAAGATATGGAAAATACGTATCTAGCATAATTCTTGATCTTCTTGGACGAAGACTCCACCACTCATTCACACGCCTACCCACCATCCCCCAAGCTCACTCATTCTGTTTTTGGTCTTCACTTCCTTGTTGTGCGGGCTGTGAAGACATTGTTGAATTGACCCTTCTTACATGGGTCATCGAGGTCCTGTTATGCCTGGAAGTTAGGGTTAGGTTTTCATTAGTTAATTTATGCTGCACCTCCTCAGTCGAAAAAGTACTGAGGCGTTTGGAGGGTCGATGCTGGAATAGCCTATAAGGCATGGGATTGTCTTGCCACACGTGTGGTCCTGTCCCGGCGCCGCCCCTCCTGAAGATTTTTAGCTCCCGCGGGTCCTAGCACCTCTGGCATAGTTCCATTAGTGTGAATGAGTGGTGGAGACTTCGTCCAAAAAGATGAAGACTTACAGTAGTTACGTAATTTTCATTTCTTTTCCATATGTATGTTGACTCAGGACTGCACCAAGGCGTAACTCCGATGCATCAGTCTGTAACAGAAATTGTTTCTGAAAGTCTGAGCTTCTTAAAATGGGCTGAACATAATGTAGCTTTAATGGACTGAAAAGCCTCGCCACACTCTGTGGTCCATTTCACAATGTTCAGGAACCGTTTCTTTGTGAGTTCAGTGAGGGGAGTAGCTAACTCTGCAAAGCTGGGAACAAATCTCTGATAATAACCAGCCCACCCTAAAAATTACCTAACATGCTACAGCTTTTATCTTGGAAATCTCTGGCTTGATATCTCCATTTCCCAAAACATAGCCCAAATATCTGGTTTCCTGCATGCTCAATGCACACTTGGTAGGATTGATTGTCAGACCTGCCTTTTTGATCGATTGGATAACTGCTTGTAGGTGTTCCAGGTGGCTTTTCCAGTCTGGATTATACACCACGGCACCATATAGGTATACAGCACAATAACCAGTGTGAGGGGATAAAATTACATCCGTGTACTGCTGGAATGTAGCAGGTGCGCCATGTAAACCAAATGGCATGGTGGTGAACTGATAGAATCCTATAGGAGTGGCAAATGCAGTTTTGTCTCTGGATTCTTTAGCTAAGGGGATTTGCCAGTAACCCTTGGTGAAATCGAGGGTACTGACATACTTGCCACTTCCCAGTTTGTCCACCAAATCATCTATCCTGGGCATAGGATAATTGTCAAATTCTGACACTCAGGTTTCCTAAAGTCAAGGCAGATTATTACACCCCCTTCTTTTTTGTTTACAATCACTACTGGTGATGAACAAGCACTTCTTGACTCTTTCATGATACCCAATTCTTTAATTTTTGGTTTTTCCTTAACCATGACTGCTCTTAACTGCTCTGGTAACCTGTATGTCTTTTGCCTAAGAGGACGAGCATTCCTTGACATTATTACATGCTCAACCCCTTTTGCTCAGCCTGGAACTGTGGTAAAAGTACTGTTAAATGTCTTTAGCAAGTTACGAATTCCTGCAGTTTGTTCTGAGGTTAAGGAAACATTCACCTTTACAGCATCAGCAGTTACAGTTTGTGCCAGTCTATCATTATCAGTTTCTGGTAAAACTAGCAAAACAGCTTTTGGTGTTTTTTCAACCCATTTTTTGAAGGGGTTAGCATGGTACTGTATATCTTAGTAGGGCTTTTTCTATCAGGGGTTTCAATCTCATAGTTAACTGTTCCAGTACGTCTAAACACTTTATAAGGCCCTTGCCACTTCATTAACTGTTTAGTTTTTGTAAGGGGTAACAGTAGCAAGACCTTTTCACCTGACTCAAAAACTGTTTCTTTTATCCAGTGGTCATAATACACCTTCTGCTGGTTTTTGCCTCTTCCTGATTACTATGGGTGATTTCAACATATTTTGAGTGCTTCGTTTTCAGGGCAGACATATACCCGTACTCATTGTACTTATACTCTGTATGATTGCTCACCCACATTTATTCTATATACGTACTATATGAATGTCTGTGTTTTATTCTGATGTGGAGCCTTTGGAAACGAGTCTATGACTCAAAGGGTTGTAATTCCGATTTCCTAAATAAATATAAGATGTATTAGGTTGTTTCTGATGGGGGTTATCTTCCCATGTTTCTTTTATTACATCTAGTGGCCCTTTAGGTTGTCTACCATACAGCATTTCAAATGGTGAAAAACCTATTGATGCTTGTGGCACTTCTCTGTAAGCAGAAAGCAGGTAAAGAAAGTATTGGTCCTAGTCTTTCCCTTCCCCTTTTACAAACCTTTTTAACAAGCGTTTTAGGGTTTGATTAAAATGCTCAGCAAGACCATCTGTCTGAGGGTGATAAGGGGAGGTTCTTATGGTAGTGATACTTAGTAGCCAGTACAGCTCCTTCAATAATGCAGCACCAAAATTACTTCCCCGATCAGTAATAATCTCCTTAGGTATGCCTACCCTGCTGAAAATTTTGGCAGGCTGTCTTGCCACTTTTGGTGCTGTGACAGTTCGCATTGGAACTGCTTCTGGGTATCGAATAGCATAGTCACATACTATAAAAATTAATTGATTACCCTTTTTACCTTTGTCAAAGGGGCCAACCACATCCATTGTAATTCTCTCAAAAAGCACATCTCTCAAGGGTAGGGGCACCAGAGGAACTTTCTTTTTCAGTCACTGTGGCTACTTCCTGACACTTTGCACAAGAACTGCAAATAGGTAGCAACATCTGCATGAGTTCCAGGCCAGTAAATCTGTTCAGCAGTCTGGCAAGGGTGCGATCCCTCCCTGAGTGACCAGCCATAGGACTATCATGTGCTATCTGTAACAACTCTGACCTATACTTTTGTGGTATAACCAGTTGTTCTGTCTGGTCCTGTGTATGAGGTTTAACCCAGACTCTGTACAGTAGCCCATTAAATTTTTTAATCATAGGTTCATCCTGTTTTGGTTTCACCCCAGCTGCTTAAAATAACACTGGCGAGAAACATCATTAGCTTGCTCTGAAACAAAATCAGAATTGGTTATCAGTTTAGTTTCAGCATTTTCGTATATTAACCCCTTATGTCCATCAGTCTTTTGTTTCCACTGTTTCTTCAGGCGTCTTCTTTCTTTCCTGGATATCCGGATCTTGGAGCTGTGCTCAAACAAGTCAGAATCAAAATCAGCGAAAGAAAAAGATTCTAGGAGCGTGGATATGTTGTTCATCCACACTCTTTGGCATGTCCCCTTCCACTTTAAGATGAACCGGAAGTCTTCAGGCTGGCTCCTCCCACCCACCTGGGTGGTATATACCTCAGCGCCGCCCCATGACGCCAGATCTTCCTTTCCGCTGGGAGATTCAGGTTGCCTCCCTCGCGCTCACGCATCTTGTAGGCCCTGGCTTTCAAACCTTCGGTTATTCTGAAAATTCGCATTGTTCACATTAGCAATTGCTAGTTTGCTGCTTCAATTATGGAAGACAAGTCTTCCCCCTGGATTTTGTCGGTGTCCTTGCTGCCAGAAAATTTCACCCACCAATCCCCACATTGCGTGCGTCTGTTGCCTCGGTGTCGACCATAACACCTCGAAATGCGATATGTGTCTCGCCTTTCATCCCAGCGTCCTCACTGACCATCTTGCATGCCTGAAGCTGGGGAGGCTGGAGAAGAGGAACCCTCCCGTGAAATCCAAGGAGGCTCGGTGGGCTGTTTCCGCAACTGTGGGATCCGCCGAGCAATTGGAACGCATGCAAGCGTTCGAGGAGGAAGCGGCTCGTGCTGCAGAGACTTCTCAGAACTTCTTCGTTCCTCTTAACCTGGGCTCCACCTTCTCGGGTTCCTTCCGAGAGAGTTGCCAGTCTCTCCTGACCAAGGGAGAGGCGCTCACGAGCTCGCACTCCTCTCGATCCCGTAAGCGGGAGAAGGACCTGGGATCATCATCTTCTCGATGGAGACATTCTTGGGAGCAGGAGAGATCTCGATCCAAGGAACGTGCAATCTCGACTTCGGTCAAGATCGCTTCTTCGGCCTCTGTCTTTTCGACTTTACTGTCTCGTCAGTCAACCGAATTATCGCTCGACGATGTTGAAATCGTGATCGATCCGATATCGCTAACTCCGTTCGACGATTCCCTTGATCTAACCCCTAATCTGGTCTTTCCAGATGACGAGACCCAGCCTGCTGGGACTCCGATCAAAGAAGTGGTTCTTGATCCCGGGAAATCACTGGTCCCACCAGTGTCTCCCCAGTGACCGAGTCCACCCATCTAATTTCAATCGAGTTCTCAGGCCGAGGAAGAACCATAAACGCTCTGAAAAGAGGCAACAGCATCGGTTGTCCTCATCCTCCTTGGATGAAGAGAGGCTCCGGTGGAAACTCCGTCGGCACTACGAGGACCTTGTGGCAACAGCTAATTTTGACCAGGCACAAGCCAACTCCGGCTTCTAAACTGGCCATTATCTTTTGCCTCCTAGGCCGAAGCCGACTCCTTCGGAGACGATTAAATCAGCTCCTCAGCCTGCGCAGCCAGCAAAACAACCAATTCGGCCCAAGACGGTCTCTCCACCGATTGTGATGAAACCACCACCCAAACCGCCTGTAGGAGGGGCTCCTTCCAAGGAAGACAGACCAGACACCAGGCTTCTACAGCAATTGTCAGTCACAGTCACCCCGGACCACCCTTGGAGAGTCGAAGTTGACGTGGGTGGTCGTCCGTTATACCCGGCTTCCTCGGATTCGGACATCACCGTCTTGCATTCTCATTCAGGTGATGATGAATCAACTGTTGGCTTAGAGACGGAGGAAGGTCCCTCGTCTTTTCAAGGGATTCTTCACGTCATCTCTGAATCTACAGGGATGCCCCTGGAGCCAATCCAGAAAAAAAGCAGAGTACCCTCTTACAGACATCCTTAAGAGAGGGGATACCCTGACAGAGGCCTTTTCTGTGGCTGAGGCTAGTTGGCCTGGCCCTAGAACTTTGGCAGTGCCCTGCCTCTTCAGCTCCATCTGCCCACATGGCCCGCAAGTACACAGTGCCCATGGGGTCCCTTGCAGGGATCACAGAGCACCCTTCAGCCGAGAGCCTGGTGACCACCTATGTGTTCAGGCGTACTGGCAGTTCTGCCAACACTGACCGACCTTCTGATAAAAGAGCCCAAGCTTCTGGACCATTCAGCCAGGAAGGTCTATGCGGCTTCCTCCTTTGGCCTTCGTCAGGCAAGTTCGGCCGTCATAATGGCACACTTCTCTCATGCCCTTTTAGGGTCGCTGGATGAAGTCCTCCCACATCTCCCCATGGACATGCAGACCATGGTCAAGCAGATCCGGGATCAGGGCGAGATGTTGCCAGGCAGCAGTTTCAGTCGGCCCTGGACATTGGGGATTCTTGTGCCCGCTCGATGGTTGCCCGCAGTTGCCTCTCGTTGCAGGGCTTGGCTCAGGCTCTCCTCCTTTCCAGTGGATACCTAGCACAAACTAGCTGACGTGCCCTTCCTCAGGACCGACTTGTTCGGACCAGGAGTGGCTGGTCACCTTCAGCACATTGAGCAGTTCAGTGCCACCATGGATGATACTTGTGCCAAGGGTTCTTCGGGCAAGAATCAGCAGAAGAAAAAGAAGAAGCTTTTTCAGCATTCTTCCCCTGTGGCTCAGTAGTCCTCCTTCCAAGGTGGACAGCAACAGCAGCAGGCTCAAGCTAGGCACCCCTGGCCCAAGCCCAGACTCCAGCAGGCCTGGAGCCTCCTCCTCCAAGCCTGCTCAGTGACGGGGCGGGGGCTCTCGACCTCTCTCCTGTCATCTCAGCTGTGGGTCCTCTCCGGTGGGTGCCAGCTCCGCTGCTTCCTTTCCGCCTGGTCCGTTGTCACTTGGACAGGTGGATTCTTGATGTGGTCGGTCAGGGACTGCCTCTGGAATTTGAGCAGTACCCTCCAAGCTGAGCCCGTGCCCCTCGGGAGGAAAGAGTTTCTGTTCAGACCCAGCCAGCTCTCCGAGACGACATCGCTCAGCTCCTCCTCTCAAGGAGGCAGTAGCTCCAGTGGCAGATCCTTCAGCAGACCCAGGCTTTGTCTCCAGGTACTTCCCGGTGCCCAAGCAGACGGGGGCTGGTGCCCAAGCAGATGGGGGCTGGTGCCCCATTCTAGATCTGTACGACCTGAATCAATATCTCGGGTCACGTACCTTTCAGATGGTCATGCTGTCCCAGATCATACCATCCTTGGAGCAAAACATGTGCTTCTGTTCACTGGATCTGCAGGATGCGTTCTTTCACGTCCCAATCCGTCCATCCCTTCAGCGGTTCCTCTGCTTCAGAGTCGAAGGGAACCTGTACGAGTTCTGAGCCATGCCATTCGGACTGTCATTAGCCCCACGGGTCTTCACCAAATGCATTGCAGTCGTGGCGGCCCGCGTCAGGGGGTCAGGATTTATCCTTACCTCGACGATTGGCTCCTTGCAGGATTCACCCAACAGGAGGTGGAGAGGTTCAGGGAGCTGGCCCTCTAGACCTGCTTCCAACTCGGCCTCCTGATTAACGAGGCCAAGTTGGATCTCGTGCCTTCTCAGGTAATGGGCTTCATCGAGGCAGAGCTTGATTCTTGTCAGGCCAGAGCTCAGCTTCCTGTGGACAGGGCAGAGGTTCTTTCCCCCTTTGCCTAGTCATTTCTGTTTGGGCAATTGCGCCCTACCCAGGACTTTTTACACCTTGTGGGTTTCATGGCGGCATGCACCTCAGTGGTCCGTTGGGCCCGGTTGCACATGCACCCCCTCCAATGGGAACTGGCCACCCAGTGGAATCAGCGTCACGGTCATTTCAACCAGCTGATCACTGTAACCCAGAAGATGTTGTATGCTCTGCAATGGTGGACCACCCCAGACTGGTTGCAGGAAGGGATCCCGTTTGTCCACTCCAAGATAATGGTCGTCCTCATGACCGATGCCTGTCTCATGGGCTGGGGAGCCCACATGGGGGACAAAGGGGCCCATGGGCTTTGGACCCCCGAGGAGTCCCAATGCCACATCAACCTGTTGGAGCTGAGAGCAGTCAGACTGGCACTGTCAGCTTTCGCTCCTCAGGTCCAGGGTCAAGTGGTTCAAGTCCAGACAGACAATACCATGACCATGTACTACCTCAGTAAACAGGGCAGCACACACTCCTGTCTGCTGTGCAGGGAGGCAATCTGCATCTGGACCCTCGTGAGCCAATTAGAGGCAGATCTCCTAGCCATCCATGTGGCAGGAGCCTCAAATCATCTGGCTGATGCTCTCAGCCGCTTAGGCCAGACATCCCACAAGTGGTCTCTCCATTCAGAGGTAGCTTACAGCCTGTTCTCCTACTGGGGCAAACCAATGGTGGACCTTTTTGCCTGCAGGGAAAACACCAAGCTGAGGCTGTTTCAAGCCTGCCCCCCCTCAGTAGGGCTCGCTGCAGGGGAATGCCTTCTCAAGGCTGTGGACCCCAGGCCTCCTCTGCTCCTTCCCTCCATTTCCCCTTGATCCACAAGGTGCTCCTCAAGGTGAGGAGGGACAAGGCAAAGGTGATCCTGGTACCCCAGACTGGCCGCACCAGTTCTGGTATCCAGATCTCCTCAGCTGCAGGTTCCCAGAGCAGCTTCCAGCATGCCCAGACCTGATCTCACTCAACCAGGGGAAGGTATTCCATCCGGACCTTCAATCCCTGCACCTCACAGCGTGGTACCTGAGCGGCTAGAGTTCCAGGCTTTGAGTCTTTTCGAAGATGTCTACACCATGGTGGAGGCATCCAGAAAGGAATCGACCAGGAAATGTTATGCCTTCAAATGGAAAAGGTTTTCCATTTGGTGTCAGGGCAAGGGCCTGGCCCCTTTATCCTGTTCAGTGGCTGACATTCTTGACTACCTTTGTCTCTCTCTCCAAAGGGGGCCTACGGTCCTCGACCCTTAGGGTGCACCTGGCAGTCATCTCTGCTTACCGGGCGCAGGCCAGTCAGCTAATGTTGGCGCAGGAGACAGTGGTTGGGTGCTTTTTCAAAGGCCTGGATCACATATCCCCTTCGGGGTGTGAACTTCCACCTCCATGGGATATACTGCTGGTATTGGCAAAGCTCATGTGCAAGCCATTCGAACCAATGCACAAGTGTGAGTTGTCACATTTGTCATGGAAGACGGCCTTCCTGGTGGCCATCACATCTGCCAGAAGGACAGGGTAGCTCCAGGCACTTTCGGTGGACTCCCCTTATCCGGTCTTCCACAGGGACAAGGTTGTCTTACGCCCCCACCCAAAATTCCTTCCGAAGGTGGTGTCATAGTTTCACCTTAACCAGGTGTTAACTCTGCCAGTATCTTACCCTAATTACACCTCGGAGGCTGATTACAGGCTACATACTTTGGACCTGAGACGTGCTCTCTCCTATTACAAGGAGTGGGCGGCGGACATTCAGGGAGAGGTTCGCCAGCTGTTTGTCACCTACGCTGACGCTGCTTCTGGCAGACCTGCAGCAAAATGAACTATTGCAAGATGGATCACATCATGCATAGGTCTGTGCTACGAGTTGGTGGGCAAGGAGCCTCCCAGAGGGATAAGAGCTGATTTTACACGCCATACTGTTGAATCGGTGGCTGCTTCCAGGGACATCCCTATCCAGGAAATCTGTCAGGCTGCTACCTGGAAGTCAGCAAACACCTTCATCATCCACTACCACATCGATCTTGAGTCACGCTGGGATGCTGGTTGTGGGGCCTCAGTTCTCCAATCTTTGTTCCCTAATTAGGGGGTGTGCGCCTTGCCTCCTTCCTCCCGGAGAACTGCTAGGAGTCTGCCAAAGAGTGTGGATGAACAACATATCCACGCCCCTAGAAAAACAGGTTACTCACCTGTAAGAGTAGTTCTATGAGTGGTATATGTTGTTCATCCACATGGACCCACCCGACCTCCCCGGCTGCGGACGCACACAACCTGGCTTCCAGTGGCCTAAGATCTGGCGTCATGGGGCAGAGCCGAGGTATATACACCACCCGGGTTGGTGGGAAGAGCCAGCTTGAAGACTTCCGGTTCATCGTAAAGTGGAAGGGGACATGCCAAAGAGTGTGGATGAACAACATATAGCACTCCTAGAACTACTGTTACAGGTGAGTAACCTGTTTGTCCCCACCATCTGAAATTTTCTTTGCCTCTGTTCTTGTCACCACAGCTGCTGAAACATCAGGATTTACTCCCTCTTTGATTAACTCAGTAAATCCTGGAAAGTTATTTCCAATAGTCACAGGTACAGGTAACTTGGGTACTACCACATTTTCATTTGGTGCGGCACCCCATTAATAGTCAGAGTCACTTGGCTGCTGGGATAGTATCGAGGGTCCCCATGGATGCAGATGACACCAGTACCTGGTCCTTTTGGACATAGTTTTCCCAGTACTTCAATATGCGCTAGGGTCTGTCTGCTTTCGGAATCTATAAGTCCCTTCACCGTCTTTATCTCCCACCTTCATGTCTGTTAAGTACTTGCCCAGTTTGCTAAGTACAAATCTGCTCCGGTGTCACTCTTCTTACTACAGCAGTTTCTTGCAATATGACCTGGCGTATTACAGTTATAACAAATAAAGTCTTTGGGTGTAGATTTGTTACCCCCACCAGAGTTCTTATCAGACTTGGAGTTTAAATGGGAAAAAGAGTGTCTTACCGGTGCTTGACTGTTACCTCGCTGTTGTGATGTCTGTCTGGCCACTTGGTAGTCCTCAGTCAAAGAAACAGCCTTTTCACCACTCTCTGGTTGGTGTTCCTTTACCCAAAGCTGTACGTCTGTGGGTAGTATGTTGATGAACTGCTCCATTACAAATGTTTGATGATCTGTGAGAGTGTTTCGCCCTCTGGTTGGAGCCATTTCATAAGGAGTTCTCTGAGGTGGGTGAAGGCTTCTCGAGGATTGTCAACTGAGTTTTACTACAGAGACTGAAGTCTCTGCCTGTATGTGTCTCCTGAGATGTCATACCTTTTCAGGATTTCGCATTTCACCATGTCATAGTTTTCTGACTGTGTAGTGTTCATATTGATGTAAGCAAGTAACCTGTCAGGTAAGGTATCAGTCTGATTGCCCATTGCTGCTTTGGCCACTGGCAGGTTGTAGCAGCCCTTTCAAAAGTTGTCAAGTGTGCTTCGATATCATCTGAGGGACACAACTTTGTAAGTTCAATGTATTTTAAATTGTTTGTGTCTTGTTGCTGTGCTGGACCAGTACCAGATTCCCCAGCTTTGAGAACTTGCAAGGCATCCATTCATCGCTGCATCTCTTCTGTTCTTTGTTGTTCCTGTTGCTGCATCTCTCTGTTTGTGCTTCTCAAGTTGTTGCATTTTTTTCTTTTCTCTGTTCCTCTAAACTTTGAATCTCTTTTTCTCTCTGCTGCATCTCCTCTCTTCTCTGCTTCTCCATCTCTGTTTCCTTTATAGCTCACCATTTGAAAAAGGCTGTCTGGCTTTCAGGTTCTGTCATTGCCTCTTTTTTTTTCCATCACTGGTGCTGGCGGTCCAGTCTTAGCTTGGACTTCAGTGCTAGTTTGGCTGCCATTCTTCTAGTAATCACTCCAGAGCTTGCAGATGCAGAATGCCAGAATCCATACCTTTCTTTTGTGCTTCCCTTGTACCAGGTCTGGTACCCATGCACAAAACTCTTGGCTTACAGTATGCAAAGCATAAATCCCACTGTTAACACCGTCTGTCTTCGAGGCACAGGTCAGAAAGCATAGGAAAACCAGGAGCAGTTTCAAAATTTGCGAATGCCATTTTATTTTTCTCAAAAACAGCAAAATAAAAAATATTTGGCATAAGTATTTACAAAGGCAGTACAAACAGAAAAAACTAAGTCGTCCTTCTGAGGGTATCTCATAATACCAGATTTCATTCTCTCACTCTCCTTGTCTTTCTAGCAGAAGTGTTGCTGCTCTTTTTATAAGTCTTTGGGAACTCATTAAGAGAGCCTGCTTAGAGAATGTTCTTATAATTTTTACAGAATGTTCTTGTAAGTTTCATTCCTTGCAGGTGCAGCAAAACAGTACTTAGTGACCCAGAACTCACCTCTTGTTGGCAGCTTTGCAAAAGGCTTAAAACCTGCATCTCTGGTTAACGCCCTGCGTTCCAAATAACTTTGCATTCATTTCAACAGTATAACTGTATACAGTTTTAAAGCAAGATAGATAAAAATGGTGCTCTAGGGACATGGAAATGATGTTCACTTCACTCTTCTGGCAATTGCCTTTCCTTTTAAATCTTGTCAGAACGTCTTCAAGGTGGCTCCTGCCACCCACCCACCCACCCAGGTGGTAACTCCTCAGCTTCCTCCCATGATCAGATCTTCCTTTCCGCTGGAAAAGCAGGTTCCCTCCTTACTGCTCCAGCATTGAGTAGGCCCTCGGACTTAAATCTCTGGATTTACTTCCAAATTTATAAAGCAAAAAAGTTTTTGGTCTTCAGCTCAGTCTCAAATCACGACCACAATGGACGACAAGTCCACTACCGGGTTACGTTGGTGCCCTTGCAGGCAAGGGGATCCCAGTTTCACATGCAGTTTTACACAGAGATTCACATATATTTTTTTATAACTGCAGATATGCATGCTGGAAGAAAATACAGAACAGCAAGTGAAGTCAGAGAGATAACGAGAGGCGGAGAATTGTGAAACTGTTGGAGTGATCAATTCCTAGGACTCACAAGAAAATTTGGTTGCACAACCAGATAGAGAGACGGAAAAGAAGAGGATAGAACGAGCCTTGTGTTTAAACTCTTTCTGCACAAGAAATTAGGCAGGGCCTTATTCAACCCTGTCTCGCAACTACTAGGATAACTAAGAAGCCTGCATAGCTAAGACAGTAACAGAATTTGAACCAGTATTTAAAACATCAGCCTCAACTGTGAAAATAGACTTACAGAATCAGCACAGTTCTCCTTTAAAAACTGGCACCAGAGTGTTCACCTTTCAGATATTGGGGATAACAACAGTTAACAGAGATTAATTAAATAATGAGTTAGAGGAGGTTTTATAAAATTAGTAGCCAGTTTTAAAAGTTTAGGTTCCAACCCAGTATGTCAAGTTTTTTTGGATGGAGCCAAGTTCAATAATAATTGAAGCACTTTAAATGGAATTAGTTAGCCTGAAATAGAAAGCAGACATGGAAGTGTCTCGTTCAGCAGGAAAGCCTGGGTGTGTCGGTAAAGAAGAAAATGCACTGCAGTAAGAGATTAGGTCAGAAAATTTGTTGTTGAAGGCATTGATGTCAGTTGGATTAGCGGCAGAAATACCATCCAGTACCTCACTAATTCCATTCCCAGGTTAAGTTCCCAGGAGGTCCTTAATTTAGCTTTGTAATAGTTTCAGATTACCAAATGGTTTGTATGATAGAGAAGACTGTATTAGGCTAATATACGCATCATGTGCCAGTTAATATATTAATGTCCATAAGAGGGGCGAGTAATGTTGTAAAGGAACACTGTTGAAAGGGTTGCTGTGTATGTTGGTGAGCTGTCTCTCTTGAGTGGTGTCATCACACAACATCCAGACAGTCTTAGGGCAAGGTCGCAGCGTCACATTTGAAATGCAGGTCATGTTTCTTAAGTTTTTATAAATTCATCAAAACGGTATTAAACAGTGCGGTACACAGTAAGCAGGCACATCATTTAAATTACTTGTATATGGTTTGGGCTTATTATGTACGAAAATTCTGTTGCTGCCCAAAGGTAGTTGTACACATTCTAAAAGTTATTGTGCATGTTCTGTAATCAGTATTCCTGCACCCCTAATTAATATTCATGATCCCTGCACTATCCACCACCTGATTCGTCCACAAAGCGTTTCAAACAAAAATCCAGGCATGACGGTGCAACTTAGCGAGCGGTTCACTGTTATGGTTTGGACATGGGCTGCTGTAGTGGGCTCTGTGTTACCAAACCATAGTAATTTAACAGGGTATTTTTTTGTTTTTTCCCCTCAATAAAGTGTTGCAAAGAACTTTTCAACAGTCATGACTGGAATGGGACTGCACCAATGGACTTTGAATCAGACTCAGCTGCCGACAATAAGCAGGAGTGTGAACATAAGGTATGAAACCTTGTGAAACTTAAATGTCCAGAAGTATAGCTTTTTTTTTTTTTTTTTAACTCCAGGAACCATATACTATAAAAAATAAAGTATGGGCATCCATATACAACTCGTCTGTGTTTCCATCTCAGTGCTTCGCGCTAGAGATCTATGCACTGGTATCTCAGCCCCTCGATGGAAACACAGGCTCATTGTGTATGGACACGCATACATTATTCCTTATGTTGTATGTGTTTTGATGAAATTTAGTAAACTATTTACCCAAGAAAAGAAGAGTCTGTTAACTAATATCCTGTGGAAATGATGTCTCCAAATGTGTTATGGATAAAAATGGCGTTCTAGGGACGTGGATATGATGTTCACTTCACTCTTCTGGCAGTTGCCTATCCCCTTTAAATCTTGCCGGAAATGTCTTCAAGGTGGCTCCTGCCACCCACCCAGGTGGTAACTCCCTCAGCTTCCTCCCATGACGCCAGAGCTTCTTTTCCGCTGGAAGAAGCAGGTTCCCTCCTTACTGCTCCAGCGTTGAGTAGGCCCTCACGCTTAAATCTCCGGATTTACTTCCAAATTTATAAAGCAAAAGAGTTTTTTGTCTTCAGCTTGATCTCAAATCACGACCGTGATGGGCAAGTCCGCTACCGGGTTCCATTGGTGCCCTTGCAGGCAGAAGATGGCCTGAACCGACCCACACTCCACGTGTGTCTACTGCCTGGTGTCATCGAGGCACAGGTCAGGAAGCATAGGAAAACCAGGTGCAGTTTCAAAATTCGCAAATAGCATTTTATTGTTAATAACAGGACTCTAAAAAAATTAAAAATTATTCAGTATAACTATTTTTTTATTTGTTTGTACTTTTAACCCCCCTGAGGTCGGCCCACATCTGGCCACCGTCCTGGTGCACCCAGCTCCCATTAAGGCCCTTAGCCCCCAGACATAGCCCCATGGCTTGTCCCCTATGGTGGGGTGGCATTGAAGCTTCCCTTACTCACCATCAAGCCCGGATCCAGTTCTCTGGAGGCGACACCTCCGGAGCCGAGCGCATCCTGGGACAGCCATCAAGGCGCACGGCCACATTTTCTTCTCTTGTTTTCCTGTTCCCCTTGGGGGCAGGGCGTGCAGTGATACCTGCGGAGGCAACACGCATGCCCCCGGCATGCTCCTCCATGCGTCTGCCCTATTCCCCGCCCTCTTTGTCAGCGTTGGCATGCTGCCCCCCAGCCACCGCTAGGGGCCAGGCATTCGTCGACTGCTGGTTCCCCCATCCCCGGAGAAGGAGAGCAGTCCCTGGGATGCTCGATCCTTCTACTCCCCTGCCAACCCCCAGCGACCCAGGCTCGTTCCCGAACACAGGTTGCCGGCATGGCGCAAGGAGTGGCATCCAGCGCCTCAACCCCCAGCGCCACCGGGCCAGCTGTTCAGTATAACTGTTTACAGTGGCAGTACAAACACAGAAAGCAGAGACCTTCTTCTGAGTTTTTCTTCTCAATTTCCAGTCTCATTCTCTGTCTCCTCTTGCAAAATATAGCAGCTCTTTTTATAAGTCTGCGCCTGGGAAACTCGTTAAGAAAACAGCATGCTTCTCACACAGCGTTTCTTGTTAGTTTCAGTAGCTGCAGCAAAACAGTGCATTTTAACCCAGAACTGACCTCTCGTTGACAGCTCTGGAGATATTTTTCAAACCAGCATCTCAGGTTAACCCCTTGAATTTCGATTTTTGCAATCATTTCAGCAGTATAGCTATATACAGTTTTAAACAAAGGGATCCCAGTATCAGTGACATTTCCACATAAAGATTCACATATCTTTTTATACCTGCAGATATGCAAAGGTAAAGAAAAGACAGAACAGCAAGTGAAGGCAGAGATATAGTGAGGGGTGGAGAATTGCAAAACTGTTGGAGGTGATAATTTCCTAGGTCTCACAAGAAAAATTTGGTTGCACAACCAGACAGACAAGAGACAGAAAAGAAGAGAATAGAGTAGAACCTTGCGTTTAAACTCTTTCTGCATAACAAATGGGGCAGGGCCTTATTCAACCCTGTCACACCTGGGACATGAGCAAGATCCCCAGAGTTGCGACTCTTGTCATTCGTTCCACCCGACCGTTCTCAAGAACAGTCTTGTCCAACTTAAGGTGGGCCGCCTGGGCCAACGGAACCCGCCGGTGAAATCAAGGACACCCGTTGAGTGGTCTCCACGACTGTGGGGTCCACTGAACAGTTTAAGGTGTTTGGAGGGGCAGCAGCCCAGGCCGCATCCCTCTCCTCTTTGGCATTTGTGCCACTCCAGCTGGGCTCGGCTTTTACAGGCTCCTTCAAGGAATTGTGCCATTCTCTGCCCACCTTCGACCAGGGACTCTCTGAGCACAAATCGAAATCTAAAAATAGTCCCAAAAACAAAAAGAAAGGACTCGCTGATGTTCTTGGGATTGGGAGCGCTCTTGGTCAAGAGCTTCAGATTCCCGCGCTTCTCCGGATCTGACTTCGGTCGAATCCTCGGCCCAGGCTGCAGGTTCCACAGTAACCTGTCGGGTTAGTTGGCTGAGACGCTGGTTGAAGTCCTGGCCGAGGTGTTTCTCAAACCAACTGACCTATTGTCAATTAAAGAGGTCGACACTTCTATATCCAGGACTCCGGTCCTGACTAAGACCATCGAAGGGATGGATCAGTCTACTGACCCGCCGCCTCTGGTCGACAAACAAGACCTGGAGGAATCTTGGCATTCATCGAGTCCAAGCCCCGCCACCGGTCCCCCCCCCCCAGTGGTCATGGTTTCAGTCCCATTCCCGTGGGTCAAGCAGCTCCTGCCGGCGTCGGCGCTCCCGCTCTAGACATCATGAGAAGCTACGCCAATGCTACTCTTCATCCTCGTGTTCCTTGGATGAGGAGAGACTTAAGCGCAAATTGTGTCAACGCTACGAGTACCTCATGTGGCAACAGCTGGTGTTCACTGGTATGAAGCCTACCCCGGCTCCTACAGTCGCCATCACCTGGCTTTCGCCTGACTGGCCGACGCCTTCTCTTCCTAAGGAGCCGCAAGATGGTCCCAGCTTGGCCGATTCCGGTGGAGTCACCACCTAAACAGCCGATGTCCGGTGCTCCAACTAAGGAGTCTCGGCCAGTCAAGGGGCTTCCCCATCAGCTGTTGGTCACCGTCACACCTTACTGTCCTCAGAGGGTCAGTGGGGACTCCGGTGGTCGACCACATTTTAATGACTCTTCGGAGTCCAAGAGTTCCTCCCTGCACTCCTATCCAGTCGATTAGGAGTCGGTGGGAGATCTCTCGACCGAAGAAGGTCCTTCTTCCTTTCTGGGCCTTCTTTGACTGATCCCTGAATCCACGGGGATGAAAATGAAACATTTTTAGAAACGAGCCTTTTACCCGCTAAAATGAGATACTCGACTGGGGGCATTCTCTGATGGAGGCCATTCTTGGCCATGCCCTGGAGCTCAGGCAGCGCCCAGCTTCCTGCCCTGTGCTCTCCTTTCGGATAGCCCATAAGTTTGCAGTACCTACCGGTTCCCTCTCAGGATTCACTGAACACCCCTCAGCTGAGGGTCTGGTGGTGGATTCTGTTGTTCAGATGCTCGAGCAGTACTGGGGACATTGATAAACTGCCGGACAGAGTCTAAAAAATTGTACCACGCCACTAAGAAGGTCTACGCTGCCTCCTCACTTGGTCTTCACCAGGTGAGCTCTGCCCTCCTTATGGCCCACTTCTCCTGTGCCATGTTGGGCACCCTAGATGAGGTGCTTCCTTATCTGCCTCTGGACCTCCAGACCGTAGTCAGATATTTCCAGGACCAGGGCCAGGCTGTAGCAAAACAACAGCTCCAGACAGCCATGGACACTGGGGACTCCTGCGTCCGCAATGGCCATGCGCCACAGGACTTAGCTGAGGATCTCGACCTTCATGGCAGACACTCAGCATCAGCTGGCAGATATCCCTTTCCTGGGCACCGATTTGTTTGGGCCTGGGTTCGAGGTCCACCTCAGCCACATCGAGAAGTCCAGTGTCACCTTGAACTCAGTGACATCTGCCCAAAAGGACCCCAAGTGCTCCAAGTAGCAGCAGAAAAGGAAGCCCTTTCAGTCCACCTATACTTCTGTAGCCAAACCATCCCAACCCCAGGTTGGTCAGTAGGCCCAAGCCTGGTGACCTCAGCCAAAATCAGTGGCCTCGGTCATCCGTAAGCCTGGGGGGAGAGGCTCCATTTGCTCCTCAGCCAGACACTCTTCCTCTTGTCTGTGACACCTCCTTTGGGTCCTCCTGTGGGGGTCCGGCTCCAACGCTTCCTTTCCTCTTGGTCCGCTGTCACCACGGACAGGTGGGTCCTCGAGGTGGTGGGTCAGGGTCTGCCTCTGGAATTCGATCAGTACCATCCTTGCTGAGCCCGCACTCCATGGGAGGACTTGATATCCACAGACATTCTGTCAGCTCTCAGAGACGACATAGCTCAGCTCCTCTGCAAGGAGGTCATGGTTTCTGCTGTGGATGCTCTAGAACACCCAGTGTTTATCTCCAGGTACTTTCTGGTGCCAAAACGGACGGGGTTGGGGGGGCTGGCACCCCATTCCAGATCTGCACAACCTGAACAAGTTTCTCAAGTCATGCACCTCCAGGATGGTAACTCTGTCTCAGATCATACCATCTCTAGAGCAGAACATGTGGTTTTGCTCCCTAGTTCTTCAGGACTCATTCTTCCACGTCCCGATCCGTCCGTCACACCGAAGTTTTCTCCGCTTCTGAGCTGAGGGAACCCGCTGCAAGTTCCAGGCCGTGCCATTCAGCCCCCAGGGTCTTCACCAAGTGCATTGCAGTGGTGGTAGCTTACCTTAGATGCCGAAGGGTCCGGCTTTACCCCTACCTGGGTGATTGGCTGATCACAGGTTCTTCCAGACAGGAGGTGGAGTGGTCCAGGGACTTGGCCCTCCACACCTGTGTCAACCTTGGCCTCCTGGTCAACGTGGTCAAGTTGGAACTTGTGCCATCACAGGTGATCTCTGCGGTGGGAGTTGGCCAGCCAGTGGTCTTAGCCCACGGGTCACTTCGACCAGCTGGTCACTGTGACCCAATGGTTGTGGGACACCCTCCAGTGGTGGTTAGTCCCAGAGCATCTGCAGGAAGGGATCCCATTTGTATGCCCAGATCCGACGGTCATCCTGTCAACCGATGCCTCTCTCATGGATTCGGGTGCCTACCTGGGGGAAAACAGAGTCCATGGGCTCTGGACCCCCGAGGAATCCCGATGCCATATCAACCTGCTGGAGCTTCGACCAGTTCAGCTAGTGCTGACTGCCTTAGCTCCTCACATCCAGGATCAGGTGGTTCAGGTCCAGATGGACAACACCACGAGCATGTACTACCTCAACAAACAGTGCAGGACGCACTCCCTGCCTCTGTATAAGGAAGCTTTCCATGTGTAGACTCTCGAGCACAGCCTGGAGACCTGTCTCCTTGTCATCCATGTGGCAGAAGCCTCCAACCAGCTGGCGGATGCCCTTAGCTATGTGGGCGAGGTGTTTCACGAGTGGTCTCTCCACCCAGAGTTAGTACACAGTGTCTTCTCCCAGTTGGCCATCCCTGAGGTGGACCTGTTTGCCTCAAGGGGAATGCAAAGCTGAGGCTGTTTTGTGCCTGTCCCCCTCAGCTGGGAACGCTGCAGAGGGATGCCTTCTTAAGGCCTTGGATCCCCCCCCCCCCGTGACAGTCTGCAAAGACGGTCTGAATACTGTTGAGACATCCTTGACTGCTAATCACTCTCCAGGTGCTTCCTGGTGCCAAAACAGATTGGGGGGTGGGGTGGGGGGGCTGGCGCCTCATTCTAGATCTGCATGACCTGAATAAGTTCCTCAGATCATGCACCTTCAGGATGATAACTCTGTCTCAGATCATACCATCTCTAAAGCAAGATGTGGCTTTGCTCCCTGGATCTTCAGGACATGTTCTTTCACATCCCGATCCATCTGTCCTGTCGATAGTTCCTCCACTTTCGAGCTGCGGGATCCATCTAACGAGTTCCGGACCATGCCTTTCGGCCTCTCCTTGGCCCCCAGGGTCTTCACCAAATGCATTGCAGTGGTGGCAACTTACTTGAGGTGCTGAAGGGTCCGAGTGTGCCCCTTTCTAGACAACTGGCTGATCGCTGGCCCTCCAGACCTTTGACAGACTTGGCTTCCTGGTCGACAAGGCCAAGTTGAAACTCGTGCCCTCGCAGGTGAGCAGCTTTATCAGAGCAGAGCTTGACTCTTGCCAAGCCAGAGCCCGGTCCCTATGGACAGGGCAGAGGTTCTTGCCTCCTTTGCCCGATCATTTCGGGTTGGGCAATTGCGCCCTACCCGAGAGTTCCTGTGTCTTCTGGGTTACATGGCGGCCTGCACCAGCGTGGTCTGATGGATCTGCTGAAATATGCACTCACTGCAGTGGTAGCTGGCTAGCCAGTGGTCCCAACACAAAGGTCACTTGGACTAGCTGATCAGTGTGAGTCAGAAGATGTGGGATGCCCTCCAGTGGCTAGTCCCAGAACATCTGCAGGGAGGTATCCCGTTTATCTGCCCCGAGCCAACAGTCATCCTGACGACCAGCGCTTCTCTCATTGGCTGGGGTGCCCATCTGGGGGGAACACAGAGTCCAAGTGCTCGGGACCTCTGAGGAGTCCCGATGCCACATCAGCCTGCTGGAGCTCCAAGCAGTCCGGCTGGTACTGGCTGCATTCGCTCCGTATGTTTGGGTTCACATGGTACAAGTCCAGATGGACAACACCACGACCATGTACTACCTCAGCAAGCAGGGCGGGACGCACTCCCTGCCTCTGTGCAAGGAAGCTGTCCTCATTTGAACCTTCGTGTGCAGCCTGGAGGCGGGTCTCCTAGCCATCCATGTGGCAGGAGCCTTCAGTCAGCTGGCAGACACCCAAAGCTGGGTGGTTGAGGCGTCTCATGAATGGTCTCTCTATCCAGAGGTAGTTCACAGTCTGTTCTCCCAGTGGAGCACCCCTCAGGTGGACCTGTTCGCCTCCAGGGAGAATGCAAATCTGAGGCTGTTCTTTGCCCACCCCTCTCAGCAGGGCTCGCTGCAGGGGGATGCCTTCTTGAGGCCTTGGACCCCAGGCTTCTTCTGTGCCTTCCCTTTACTTCTCTTGATCCACAAGGTGCTGCTCAAGGCCAGAAGGGACAAGGCGCAGGTGATCCTGGTGGCTCCAGACTGGCCACGCCATTTTGGTACCCCAAACTACTCAGCCTCAGCAACAGGCTCCCGAGGCTTCTTCCACTACGCCTGGGCCTGCTCTCCATCAAGCAGGGGAAGGTACTCCACCCAGACCTTCAATCCCTGCACCTGACAGCCTGGTTCCTGAGCAGCTAGAGTTCCAGGCTTTGGATCTTTCCAAAGATGTCCTCGCTGTAGTGGAGGCATCTAGAAAGGAATCGACCAGAAAATACTATGTCTTCAAATGGAAGAGATTTTCCATTTGGTGTCAGGGCAAGGGGCTGGACCCTTTGTCCTGTCCAGTGGACAGCATTTTGGACTACCTGTGGTCCCTCTCCAAAAGAGGATTTTGGTCGATGACTCTTAAGGTGCACCTGGCAGTCATTTCTGCTTACCGGGCACGAGCTGGTCAGCAGTCAGGATAGGGGAAGGTGGTCTGGTGCTTTTTCAGAGGCTTAGATCACATTTCCAATCTGGTGCATGACCAGCCACCACCATGGGACTTGTTGCTGGTTTTGGCAAAGCTCATGGACAAGCCATTCGAACCAGTGCACAGGTGTGACATGTCTCACCTGTCGTGGAAGACCGCCTTCTTGGTGGCTAGCACGTCAGCCAGAAGGATCAGTGAGCTCCAGGCGCTTTTGGTGGAGTCTTCTTGCCTGGTCTTCCACAGGGACAAGGTTGTCCTGCACCCCAACTCGAAGTTCCTCCTGAAGGTTGTGTCGGGGTTTCACATGAATCACATGATGACCCTTCCGATGTGCTTACCGAATCACACCTCGGAGGCCGAATACAGGCTCCATACTCTGGACCTGAGGTGAGTGCTCGCTTACTGCAAAGAGCACATGGATGGAGTTCAGGGAGAGAGTCACCAGCTGTTTGTCACCTACGATGAAGCCGCACCTGGCAGACCTGCAGCAAGGCAGACGATTGGTAGGTGGATCACATCCTGCATTGATCTCTGCTATAGGTTGGTGGTTAGGGAGCCTCCCAGAGGGCTAATGGCTCATTTCACTCGCAATACCGCTGCATCGGTAGCTGCTTCTAAGGATTTCCTTGTCTAGGAAATCTGCAAGGCTGCTACCTTGAAGTCATCACACACCCTCATTTCCCATTACTGCAGTGACCTCGAGTCACGCCGGGTTGCTGGTTTTGGGGCCCAAGTTCTCTATTCTCTTTTTCCTAAGTAGGGGGTGTGTGCCTTGCCTCCCTCCTCCTGGAGAACTGCTAGGAGTCTGCCAGAACTTGTGGATAAGTACACCATATCCACATTCCTGGAAACGCAGGATCTTACTTTGAGATACAGCTCTTGCAGCAGGTTACACCATTAGGACTGAAGCTGTCAGGCACCAGGACCCCACGGAAATTTTCTAGCTAGCAGTCTTCAGCGGGGACCACCTCCTACGTCAGGCGTAGTACTTAAGGAGGCGGTCCCCCACAATCTCCAGTTCTTTTTCCCGCTTCGACATCGCAGCATCGGCCTCGTCGTCCTTTCTAGCGCATGACTACTTAGAAACTAGGACGTCTCTCTTCTTATACTGGATTTGGAATTCATCTGATGTCCTCTCAAACACCTCTCTGGAAGGTCACCCATCAAAGTGTGCCATGCAAACAGATCCCCTTCAAGGATCCTCACTCTGCCTGTGTGCTTAGTTCAGCCCGAACACGCACACCAAGGCCTGCTCCTTCTGCCAGGGCTTCAACAGTCGCACCAGGATCCGCCACCAGAAGGCCCTTCAAGCATTTCTCTTGGAGGAGAAACTAAAGACCATGGATAGGGAACCTTCCTCCAGGGGGGAGTCGTCAGGGAAGACCCACAAACACCGGGAAAAACACTGGGAGAAGGAAAGACCGGGTCCCCGGCGAGGCTCGGACTCCTGAAGCTCCGGCTCGCGGTCAGACCGCTCTCCCTCCAGGGCTCAATCTCAGCCTCCCCCAGTTCAGGTCAGATCCTCCAGCGGCTCCTCCTCTCTGCAGCCTCTCAAGACTTCCAGGCCATCGGCTGCATCCACTCCTTCTAAGGCCTCGTCCAAGTCTGGGGAGCGCCACAAATCCTCCTCCTGCCGTCGGGACTCCGGCGCCAGGTCGGTGTCCCATCCTCCGTGTGGGTCGGACTCGGTCCTCTGTAAGACTAAGGAGCTGACGTCCCTAAAACGGACACCAGACCCGACGTTGGCCCATCCGACGTCGGCCAAGCATCACCAGCACTCCCAGGAGCCGACGACAGCAAGACACCTGTCGCCGGCCAGGCGTTCGCCTCCCAGGGCGTCGGACACCCCAGAGAGGAGGACTGCACCACCGTTGCCGGCTGACATCGGTCGGAAGGAATTATTGGAGGAGGATACCACTCAGCCCAAGCACCAGGCGGGCGACACTGGAGTCGTCTGACTCCTTCGGGAACTTTCCCCGGTGCGGGAGACCCCTGGGGACCCGACACCCGACCCCGGTGACAGGCCACCGGCACCCAGGCCGTCGTCGGGCTTGAATCTGGCAGAGGTAAAGGAGCTCTTTACCTTCTGGTGGGACACCATCAGGAAGGATGTGGTCTCCACGTACCCTCCTCCTACTCCGGCTCCGCCTCCACCCACTCATTCACCGCCTATGCCCCCTCCTTCGCCCAAGGGGCCGGTAGGACGGTCACCAACCCCCAAGGAGCCAACACCTCCTCCTAGGGGCAGATCCTCAGATAGGAGAAGACCTCCCTCAAGATCCACTTCAGGATCACCTAGCCCTGAGAGACCCAGACGACACTGGTACACCACGTCTGTGGAGGATTCCAGATCTGACACCTCAGGGTGCTCAAGCTCTCCTTCTCCCATCAGCATTCCTTCCCCAGACCCACATGACCTACCCAGGTCTCCTCCGGATGATCCCTCCTTTGCGGAGATCATGAGACACATTCAGGAGAATATGGGGTGGGATGCCGAAGAGCAGCGCCTTGCCCGCTACCTTCGGCAGAAAGATCCAAAGCCTGTGGTAGTGCCACCCTTGGTGGACACCTTTGCGGACGTCACCAAGGCTGCATGGAAGCGCCCGCATTCGACTCCGGCAGTGCTGAAGAAGGCTGACCGCCTATACAAGGCCCCGAGGGAGGACCAGTATCTGGCGAACCATCCTCTGGCCGATTCCCTGGTCATCACTGCCTCGCATGACTGGTCTCAGAGACCTCAGCACTTGAGCACACAGCCACCGGACCCAGAATCCAAGCAATTGGATGTCCTGGGTAGGTGCACGTACGCGGCATCAGGTCTTTGAATTACCTCACCCACATGGTTCAGTTCTAGAACGCACTGTGGATCAGGGACAGGACCTGGTTGAGAAGATGCCCGACGGTGGTCAAAAGGAGGAGCCCTTGACCCTCCTCTGTACGGGTTCAGATGTGGGGACCCAGGTGCTCAGAGCTGCATATGACTCTGCGGACTCTTCGGCCAGAGCTGCAGCCTCAGGCATGTGTCTCCGGAGACACTCTTGGCTCCTTGTCTCCGGTTTTACCCCGGACATCCAGAAGAACATTCTAGATGTCCCTTACAACGGTGAAGTCATGTTTGGTGAAGCCTCCGAGAGGGTGATCACCAAACTTCAGGATGCAGGGAAGGCAGTTAGATCTGTCCAGGCCATGTACAGGTCTCGACCTAGTTCCTTTCGTAGGAACCAGAGTTGCTTTCGTGGCCGGACACAGAGGCAACAACCACATTCCGGCCAACAGCAGAGGGGCTCTTTTACCCGAAAAGCCCAGGCCAAGTCATCCCCAGGCAGAGGCCAACGAGCCACAAAGTCGACCCAGCCTGCGGGATCAAACGCTGCCACAGCATGAGTCCTTCCCGGCCCCCGCCCCTTCTCAAGATCAATGGGAAATGCAGGTCGGGGGTCGCAGCGCACATCACCTGCCAGGGTGGAGGTCGATCACCACTGACAGGTGGGTGCTGCAATTGGTCGAAAAAGGCCACTATATAGAATTTGTTGGCAGCCCACCTACAAGACCTCCCCTGCTTTCCCGCTACTCGGGTCAGCACGCCCTGCTCATACAGCAGGAAGTGCTCACGCTTCTGGACAAGGAAGCCTTAGAGCACGTTCCAGAGAACCAGAGAGGGCTAGGGTATTATTCTCACTTCTTCCTGGTTCCAAAGAAAACAGGGGACCTCTGTCCAATTCTGGACCTCAGCGACCTCAATCTGTTGGTCGCTTACAAACGCTTCCGCATGGTGACCCTTACGGGACTAATTCCCATGCTGAAACGGGACACTTTTCTGGCGTCTTTGGATATGCAGGATGCCTACCTGCACATTCCCATTGTTCAAGCGCACAGGAGGTTCCTGCGCTCGAGTTTCAGAGCCGCCATTATCAGTTCCAAGCTCTTCCCTTCGGACTGTCATTGGCATCTCGTGTTTTTACGAAGTGCATGGTGGCTCTAGCGGCGTCTCTGAGGAGACAAGGCCACTACGTGTTCCCTTACCTGGACGACTGGCTTCTCATGGGCCCCTCCCATGGGGCACTGATGATGGCCATTCACCGCACCCAGTCCCTTTTCCAATCACTGGGTATCCTCATCAATTACAAGAAGTCTCTCCTGATACCGTCCCAGAAACTGCAGTTTATCGGAGCAGTTCTGGACACCGTCAGAGGGAAAGCCTTTCTCCCCTCAGACAGAGCGGAACACATCAGATCCCTCATCAGGGACCGGTCGGTGAGGAAGACTGTCCTGGCAAGACTGGTCCTTCGCCTGCTTGGACATATGGCTGTGGCCATTGCAACAGTCCCGATGGCACGACTCCACATGCGGGTAACCCAGTGGATGCTAAGGGTGCAATGGGACCAAAGGCAAGACCATCTGCAGCAGCCAATTCGAATCACGAATGCCGCGATTCGGGATTGGCAGTGGTGGCTAGATCCAGAGAATCTCTCCGTGGGGTCCCTTCACAGCACCTTCTCCGACTGTGACTCTCTCCACAGATGCCTCAGGTCTCGGTTGGGGAGCACACGTAGACGGGGTGAGGTCTCAGGGCACATGGACAGCCCAGGAATTTATGCTCTGCAAGCCTTCCAGTTGGAGATTCCACTGGGTACTCTTCTGTTACAAACAGACAATACTGCGGTGATGTATTACCTCAACAAACAAGGAGGCACTCACTCCTACCCGCTTTGCAGGGAGGCCATGAGAGTGTGGGAGTGGGTACTGCAGCACGGCGCAAACCTAATTGCAGTACACGTCCCAGGAGTGGACAGTACCGTCGCAGACAGTCTGAGTCGCTCTCAGGCCAGAGTCCACGAGTGGGAACTTCTACAGGAGGTGGCAGAGGATCTATTTCACAGATGGGGCACTCCAGAGTTAGACATTTTCACGTCCCCATCCAATGCAAAACTGCCCAATTTTTGCTCGCTAGATCCAGGGCCTGGTGTTTTCTGGTGAGACACGTTGTCCTTCTGAGCGGGCAGATTCCTTTATGCCTTCCCTCCTTTCCCGTTGATCCAGAGAGTTCTATTAAAACTTCGCAGGGAGCAAGCGATGCTCATTTTCATAGCGCCTTTCTGGCCCAGACAAATTTGGTTCCCGCTTCTGCGTCAGCTACCCGGGAACCTCCATTTCCTTTGCCAGTCAGCTCCCATCTGCTGTCTCAGGAGGAGGGTTCATTAGTCCATCCAGACTTACGTTCCTTGAACCTGCACGCTTGGCTCCTAGAGACATAGCCATGTTGCGATACGGGGTCTTGCAAGAAGTGTCAGATGTACTTTCTGCTGCCAGAAAGCCGGTAACCCATGCAACGTACGCCATGAAATTGCGCAGATTTTGCTTGTGGGCTCAAGAGCGCGGTTCCTCGCCGTTAGAATGTGCTGAAAAGCTGGTTTTGGATTACCTGCTTTCCCTTTTTCATTCCGGATTGGCTTACTCCTCGATTAAGGTGCACCTTTGTGCAATTTCGGCTTATCATGCCTCCATAGGCCGTCGGATGGTGACCCAATTGGACACTACTCGTGCTTTCTTAAGGGGAGTCCTCCACCTTAGGCCGCCCATTAAGGATCTGATTCCTCCTTGGGACTTGCCCTTCGTCCTGGAGCAGCTTAGGTTGCCACCTTTTGAACCAGCCGCGGGTTGCGAGCTACGTTTTCTGTCGTGGAAGACGTTATTTTTAGTTGCGGTTACTTTGGCAAGAAGGATCTCCGAATTGCACGCACTACTGTGCAAAGAGCCTTATTTAGTTTTCCATCAGGACAGGGTATCCCTGAGGACATATCCAAAGTTCTAGGGACATGGATATGTTGTTCAAGCCACACTTATTGGCAGGTTCCTTGCCGCTTTAAATCTTGCCGGAAGGTCTTCAAGCTGGCTCCTCCCACCCACCCGGGTGGTAAAACTCTCGGCTCCGCCCCATGATGCCAGATCTTCCTTACCGCTTGGAAGCTCAGGTTTCCTCCTTAGCGCTCTGCGTTTTAGACTGGATCTTAACTCTTCGGTTCGTCCGAAACTGGTTTTGAAGTTTTCTAAACTTCGGTCTTCATCTTCCCTCGTGGCTGCGATGGACAAATCTATTCCCGGCTTTCGGAGGTGCCCTTGCGAGCAGAAAATGTCCAGGACGGATCCGCACTCCACGTGCGTCTACTGCCTAGGCCTAGATCACGACCCGCAGGCCTGCGAGTTGTGCCGTTCTTTCTCGGCCAACGTCCTGGATGATCGCGCTGCCCGATTGCTGCTCAGGCACCCCGAGAAGCGTTTCCTGCCGGTAAAATCAAAAGAGGCTCGATGGGCGGTGTCCGCGGTGGTTGGCTCGGCCGAGCAGCTCGAGCAGATGATCGCCCTCGAGGAGGCGGAGGCCCAGGCTGCATCTTCCTCCTCCTCGGCTGTGGCATTTATCCCGCTCTCTCTGAGTTCCTCTTACATGGCTTCGTTCAAGGAGCTTTGTCAGTTCCTTTCCACGAAGGGAGAGGGGCCATCGGGACATTCTTATCGGCCCAAGAAGAAGGAGTCGAAGGGTAAGTCCCACCATCGGCGTTCGTGGGAGTGGGAGAGGTCTCCTTCCCCGGACAGCCGACCGTCGACTTCGGTCGGAGTTGCAGCTCAGGCCACTGGCTTCACGGTGTCCCTGTCAGGCCAGTCTGCCGAGACTCCCGTCGACGCAGTTGAGATTTTTCTCAGTCCGTCGGACGGGATGTCGATTGGTGAAGCCGACAACCCACCTTCACGGTTCCCGGTGGAGACCGAGATCTGCCTGTGCCTTGGGCGGCAGTCGGTTAAAGTCTCGAGCGAGGGAAGAGTGGGTGTCCCCGCCCCTTCCCAGACCCGCCCTCGGTCCCCGAGGTCTCGGTCTCGGACTTCATCTCGGTCAAGCTGCCCCAACGACATCGGCGGTCTTGGTCTCGATAATCGTGCAAGAGATGGCACTGTTCCTCCTCGTCCTCTTCCTCGGATGAAGGGAGGCTTCTGTGTAAATTACATTGGCGCTACGAGGAGCTGATGTGGCAGCAGTTACTGTTGTCCGGGCCTAAACTGACTCCGGTTCAGACCCCGGCCATTAAGTGGCTGTCGCCCGAACGACCGAAGCAACCACTCGCCCCAGTCGAGTTGCCCGTTCCAGGGCCGGTTGCTCGGCCAAAACCGGCTGCTCCACCTATTGTGGTGGAACCTCCGCCTCCGCAACTGAAGTCTGGGGCACCGACCAAGGATTCTCGGTTGGGTCACGGCCTGCCCCACAGGTTGTCGGTCACCCTCATTCTCAACCGTCCTCGGCAGGTAGAGGGTGGCTCAGGGCTGAGGCAGCTCTTCGCAGACTCTTCGGAATCCGACGACGACTCCTCCCTGTTCTCCAGGCGCCAGTCATTGGATGATAGCCCATCGTCCTTCTTGGGTCTGCTTCAACTCATCTCGGAGTCCACCGGGATGCAGCTCGAGCCCGTGTCCAAATGGGCCAAGGATCCTCTGACGGAGATTCTTGACCGAGGGGATTCCCCCACGGAGGTCTTTCCGGTGGCTGAGGCCATTGTCGGCCCAGCCTTGGAGCTATGGCAGCGGCCTGCTTCCTGTCCTGCGCCCTCGGCCAGGATGGCCAGAAAGTATGCGGTCCCTACCGGCTCTTTGCCCGGTTTTTGAGCACCTCTGCGAGGGGTTAGTCACTGACAGCGCCTTCTCATGCCCGTAATGCTCAGGACGTGGATAAGCCCCCCGACAAAGAGTCCAAGAAGCTGGACTTTGCCGGGTGCAAGCTGTACGCTGCGTCCTCCCTCAGCCTCCGACAGGCCAGCTCGGCCGTGCTGATGGCACACTTCTCCCACACCCTCTTGGGCTCCCTGGATGAGGTTGTCCCTCATCTCCCAACCGACCTGCAGACCACGGTCCGTCAGGTGCGGGACCAGGGTAGGGCGGTGGTGAAGCAGCAGCTTCAGACTGCTCTGGACATAGGTGATTCCTGTGCCAGGTCAGTAGCGGCCGCGGTGGCCATGCACTGTAGGGCGTGGCTGAGGATATCCACCTTCACAGCGGATACCCAGCACAAGTTAGCGGACATCCCCTTCTTGGGGACTGACCTCTTCGGCCCTGGAGTGGAGGGACACCTCCAGCGGATCGAAAAGTCCAATGCCACTCTGGACTCGGTCACCTCCACCCAGAGGGAGAAAGGCCGCCGTCAGCAACAGCATAAGTCCTTTCGTCCTTCAGCCCCTGCAGCTCCGACCGCCCAACAGCACCAGCAACAGGGCAGCAGGCTCGCTGGCTGCATCCCAAACCCAAGCCGGCGGCTTCCTCCAACAGGAAGCAAGGAGGTAAAGGCCCAGGAGGTCCCTCGGCCGGTTCCTCCTCCAAGCCTGCCCAGTGACGGGTTGAGGGGTGCCGCCCCCAGCCTCGTCACTCCCCCCGGGTTCCCCCCATGGGGGGACGGCTCCGCCACTTCCTTTCCGCCTGGTCCGCTATCACCACGGACCGCTGGGTGTTGGATGTGGTAGGAAAAGGCCTGCCTCTGGAGCTTGAGCAGGCTCCACCCTTCCGAGCCGTCGCCCCTCAGGGGGCCACGGGGTCCGCAGCCTCGCTGTCGGCCTGCCGAGCCGATATTGCCCTGATCCTTGAAAAAGAGGTGATCAGGAAGGTGGCAGATCTTCCTCCAGACCCGTGGTTTGTGTCCAGGTATTTCCTGGTCCCAAAACTTACGGGGGGCTGGCGCCCCATTCTCAACCTGCACGACCTGAACAAGTTCCTAAGGTCTCAGACCTTCACGATGGTCACTCTGGCTCAGATAATACCATCCTTGGAACGAGGCATGTGGTTCTATTCCCTGGACCTCCAGGACGCATTCTTTCATGTCCCAATCCGTCCGTCTCATCAGAGATTCCTCCACTTCAGAGCGGAGGGGTCCCTTTACGAGTTCCGGGCCATGCCCTTCGGCCTCTCTGTAGCTCCCAGGATCTTCACCAAATGCATGGCAGTGGTGACGGCAATCCTGCGGCGCCGAAGGGTCTGGGTGTACCCCTACCTGGACGACTGGCTGATTGCAGCCCCCTCCAGAGCGGAGGTGGAGTGGTCCAGAGATCTGGCCCTCCAGGTTTGCTCTCAGATTGGCCTCCTCATCAACGAGGTCAAGTAGAAACTCGTGCTGAAGCAGGTGATACTCTTCATTGGGGCAGAGCTCGACTCTCTTCGAGCCAGAGCTCGGCTCCCAGCGGACAGGGCCGAGGTTCTTTCCTCCTTTGCCCGATCATTTCTTTTTGGGCAATCGCGCCCTGCCCGGGACTTCTTGCGCCTCCTGGGCCTCATGACGGACTGCACCAGCATGGTCTGCTGGCCCCGTTGGTACATGCATCCCCGTCAGTGGGGACTGACCAGCCAGTGGTCACAACGCTGCGATCCATTGGACCAACCTGTGACAGTGACCCAGGAGATGTGGAACGCTCTCCAGTGGTGGACCATTCCGGCACATCTGCAGGAGGGCATCCCGTTCGTCCACCCCGAGCCGACAGTCTCTCTATCGACCGATGCATCTCTGATGGGTTGGGGTGCCTATCTGGGGGAGCACAGAGCGCATGGCCTTTGGTCCCCTCGGGAGTCCCGATGCCATATCAACCTGCTGGAGCTCCGAGCGGTCCACCTAGCTCTCACTGCCTTCGCTCCATTTCTACAGGGTCAAGTGATTCAGGTCCAGACGGACAATACCACGACCATGTACTGTCTGAACTGCCAGGGTGGGACGCGCTCCATGCTGTTATGCAAGGAAGCTCTCCGCATATGGTCCCTCATGCACAGCCTGGAGGCGGATCTCCTAGCCATTCACGTGGCAGGAGCCTCCAACACCCTGGCCAATGCCCTAAGCCGGATAGGGGCTGCGTCTCATGAGTGGTCTCTCCTGCCAGAGGTAGTACAAGATCTGTTCTCCCACTGGGGCACGCCTCAGGTGGACCTGTTCGCCTCCAGGGAGAATGCGAAGCTGAGACTGTTCCATGCCCTCCCCCCTCAGCAGGGCTCGCTGCAGGGGGATGCCTTCTTGAGGCCGTGGACCCTGGGCCTCTTCTACGCCTTTCCCCCATTTCCCTTGATCCACAAGGTGCTTCTCAAGGCGAGGAGGGACAAGGCGCAGGTGATTCTGGTAGCCCCAGACTGGCCCCGCCAGTTCTTGCATCCAGATCTCCTCAGCCTCAGCTCCAGGCTCCCAAGGCGGCTTCCAGCCCGCCCGGACCTGATCTCAGTCAACCAGGGGAAGGTATTCCATCCGGACCTTCAATCCCTGCACCTGACGGCCTGGTTCCTGAGCGGCTAGAGTTCCAGGCCTTGGGTCTTTCCGACGAGGTCCTCAACGTGGTTGAGGCGTCCCGTAAGGAGTCGGCCAGGAAATGCTATGCCTTCAAATGGAAGAGATTCTCCATTTGGTGTCAGGGGAAGGGCTTGGACCCTTCCGCCTGTCCCTTAGCAAGCATTCTGGACTACCTGTGGTCCCTTTCTCAGCAAGGGCTTCAGTCGACGACCCTTAAGGTGCACCTGGCAGCCATCTCTGCTTACCGGGCGCGGGCCGGGAAGCAGTCGGTGGCGCAGGAGAAGGTGGTTGGGCGCTTTTTCAAAGGCCTTGACCACATTTCCCCTCTGGTGCGAGAACCTCCACCTCCGTGGGATCTACTGCTGGTATTGGCCAAGCTCATGGGCAAGCCATTCGAACCGATGCACAGGTGCGATATTTCCCATCTATCGTGGAAGACCACCTTCTTGGTGGCTATCACGTCAGCCAGAAGGATGGGAGAGCTCCAGGTGCTTTCCATCGAGTCTCCTTATCTGGTCTTCCACAGGGACAAGGTTGTCCTGTGCCCCCACCCGAAGTTTCTTCCGAAGGTGGTGTCGGAGTTTCACCTTAACCAGGTGCTGACTCTGCCGGTGTTCTACCCCAGTCACACCTCGGAGGCTGAATATAGGCTCCATACTTTGGACCCTAGGCAGCGCTCACTTATTATAAGGAGCGGACGGCTGAAGTTCGGGGAGAGGTTCGCCAGCTGTTTGTCACCTACGCTGAAGCCGCACCTGGCAGACCTGCAGCCAAGCAGACGATAAGCAGGTGGGTCACCTCCTGCATAGATCTCTGCTATAGGTTGGTGGGCATGGAGCCTCCCAGAGGGATAAGAGCTCATTCTACCCGCCATACCGCTGCATCGGTAGCTGCTTCCAGGGATGTCCCTATCCAGGATATCTGCAGGGCTGCTACCTGGAAGTCGGCACATACCTTCATTACCCACTACCACATCGACCTTGAGTCACGCCGGGATGCTGGTTTTGGGGCCTCGGTTCTCCAGTCTCTATTCCCTAAGTAGGGGGTGTGCGCCTTGCCTCCCTCCTCCCGGAGAACTGCTAGGAGTCTGCCAATAAGTGTGGATTGAACAACATATCCATGTCCCTAGAAATACAGGTTAGTTACCTGTAACAGGAGTTCTAGGAATGGTATATGTTGTTCATCCACATGACCCACCCGACCTCCCCGGCTTCGACGCACAACCTGGCTTCCAGCGGGCTAGATCTGGCATCATGGGGCAGAGCCGAAGAGTTTTACCACCCGGGTGGGTGGGAGGAGCCAGCTTGAAGACCTTCCGGCAAGATTTAAAGCGGCAAGGAACCTATCAATAAGTGTGGATGAACAACATATACCATTCCTAGAACTCCTGTTACAGGTGAGTAACCTGTATTTTCTGCCTAAGGTGGTTTCAGCACTCACCCTTAATCAGGATATTGACTTACCAGTGTATTTCCCAAGGTACACCAACTGAGGAGATACCCTTCTGCACACCCTCGACGTGCATCGGTGCCTCAGATATTATCTGACCAGAACCAAACAGTTTTGAAAGGCGGATCAACTGTTTGTCTCCTTTGCTGTTAGAATGAAAGGAGCTCCTGTCTCCAAACAGTCTCTCTCGAGGTGGCTCATCCAGTGCATCACTTTCTGTTATGACAAGCACAACAAACCCTTACCGGGCGCGGTCAAGGGTCATTCCACGAGAGGGGTGGCCACTTCTTTTGCGGCGTTAAAGAACGTCTCCACCTCAGCTATTTGCGCTGCAGCCACTTGAGCTCTGTGCATACTCTTTATCAGGCATTACAGCCTGGACATTGCATCGAGGCGAAGAGCAGGGTTCGGCTAGCCGTCCTTCAGGGACTTCTGTCCCTAGGCTAAGTTGTATGGAGACTTACCTTTCCTCTTCCCTGTGGCGTAAGATTGCCACTACTGCTTGGAAATCAGTCCTAATGGTGTAACCTGCTGCAAGAGCTGTATCTCGAAGTAAGATAGTACAGTTACGTAAGAACTTACCATAACAGTAGATCTTCGAGAACAGCTCTTGCAGCAGGTACCTTCCCGCCCACCATCCCCCTTCTTGTGGAGGTAGCTCGTAGCTAGACATCCATCTTACGGGATGGGAAGTTCTGTTTTTAATCTTGGCCATCTGGTGGCGGATCCTCGGTGTCCTCTTCTGATGTCATCCAGTGGCCGGTAGTCTCCGGCGGGAGAACTGGGGATTGTGGGGGGACCGCCTCCTTATGTACTACGCCTGACGTCGGGGGCGGGACCGACGTCAGAGGCGGTCCCCACTGAAGACTGCTAGCTAGAAAATTTCCGTGGGGTCCTGGCGCCTGACGGCTTCAGTCCTAATGGTGTAACCTGCTGCAAGAGCTGTTCTTGAAGATCTACTGTTACGGTAAGTTCTTACATAACTGTATTTTACTCGGCTGTAACAGTAATTCTAGGAGTGGTATATGGTGTACATCCACACGGACCCAGCTGACCTCCCCAGGCTCAGGCAGACACACTCTGCTTCCAGCGGGCAAGGTCTGGTGTCATGGGGCGGAGCCGAGGGATATACCACCCCAGTGGGTGGGAAGGACCAGCTTGAAGTCTTTCCGGCACATCTTAAAAAGAAATGACACTGCCAGGACGTGTGGATGTACACCATATACCACTTCTAGAACTGCTGTTACAGGTGAGTAAGCTATGTTTACTCACCTGTAACAGTAGATCTTCCTGGAAAAAGTCTCCACCACTCATTCTCACTAATGGGGTATGCCGGAGGCACTAGAACCCTGTGGGAGCCAAAAATCTTCAGGAGGGCTGGTGCCAGGATAGGACCGCGCAACCACCTCAGTTCTTTTTCCCCATCATCGAGTGTGCTTTAGTGGCAATGTCATTCGCCTGCCGGAAGTCAAGTCTTCGTCTATACGACAGTATTCATTTAACTTACTACTTTATTTGTGCTTTTCTTATTTTAAAAAAAAAAAGATGAGAGGAAGAACAGAAAGACATTTTCAGCCTGCCATCAACGGAGTCGACCTTAGATGGTAGCGGTGATGGTAGGGAGACTGTTCGAAAGCTGTGGTGGCAGTGGGGCTGTGTCTGGTTCTCCACCCTTTGGGGGGTCTGACCATGGGCATTCAGGTTCTCGGAGGGGAGGAGAGTCAGCCCAGAAGCACAAAAGTAGCGGGCCCATTCCCAGCCTCAGTCGGGACTCAGTTCCTGCCCAACCTCGAGCTCTTCTCCCTCCTCTCGGTGGAAGAAGAATTGGTACCGCTCGAGGTCGCCCTCTGATACGTCTGCATGGGGATCGTAGGTGGTGGAGAGGGGTAGGCCTAACCTGACTCTGGTGAGGTCCTCTATGGCTCCCTTCTTAACGGCCACGGTGTTCGACACCGGATCCCATCTCTGTCCTCGATGGAGCTAAGGTGAGCAGTTTCACCTCTGGGCCGCTCTTTTAGAGCAGTGGATATGGCGTCTGCCCTGGCCTATGGACCCGGTTCCAGGACCTTCGGGCCTCGGAGCCACTGGTCTGCAGCCGGGTAAGGATGTGTGCACAGTGCCCTCTCCAGCTCCAGCATCATCAATGCTGACTCAACATGCCTACCCCCTCACCTTTTTCCCTGCAGGGGCCAGCACAGGTACCTCTTTCCTTCCCCCCTTTCTTCAGTTTTAGGGCCAGCAGTGGTGCTGACACCATGTGTAATGTCGGCGCTCTATATGTTGGCAGTGCCGTGTGTGTTGCCGGCGCCGCTTATCTGTTTGGCCCTAAGGTGCAGCTCTGGAGGCCGCTGAGAACATCAGGGCTACCATTTAAACAGCTGTCTGGCTCCTGCTGCCCCTCGGAAGGACGGGAACCATTGACATTCTAGTAACAGACAGTTCTTGCAAGGTAGAGGCCTAGAAGCCTTTGTCAGGAACCAGCTCCTCAGCTGCAAACAAATTGCAACAGATGGCACAGGGCCCAAAAGCACCCTGTACCAACCTCTGTAGAACTGGCCCAGGTCCCTCCTCAGCAGTCTGTGGTGGACACCTCTTGTGGGGGGGGGGTCACATCTGATTCGGTTTTACAATCATTGGAAGTCCATTTCAGAGGACGTATGGGTCATCAGGATTGGCCGAGAGGGATACCCTCCCAGTTTCACAGAGACTGCCCAGGCAGTAGCCCAGTCTGTCCATCTCTCAATCAGACCCTCTTGTTTCTGAGATACGGGGCCTCTGCGGGAACAGGGCAGTAGAAGTTGTTCCACGGCAGATCGGAACACAGGATCTTATTTCGAGTGGGAGCTCTTGCAGCAGGCTATAACCATTAGGACTAACACCGCAGGCATTAGGACCCACCAGGAAAATTCTTAGCTAGCAATACCCAGTAGGGACCCCCCCGACGTCTCGCCCGCCCGACATCAACCACACAGTATAAAGGGGTGGACCCAGCTCCACCCCAGTTCTTTTCCGCCGTGACCGCCGCTATGGGAAGTTGTGGCTATCCAGCCCAGCAAAAAGAAAGAAGAGGATTTTCTGAATTTGTCTACATTTCGTCAGGTATTCAAGTTTTTTCCACGCCCTCCCAACTCTAGTCGCAGCGATGTTGCTGTCGTTGGTCTCCTCCGGGCCCAAGAAAATTAAGTGCCACTGTGGCCGCCAAATCCCATTGCAAGACGGCCACACCAAGTGTGTTTTTTGCTTGGGCCCAGACCATGACTTCATGTCCTGCTCCGTCTGCCAAGGGTTTGCCAGCAGGACGAGAATTAGGCACCTGAAGGCTCTAAAGGCCGACCTTCTGGAGAAGAACATGGATGTTCTGCACACCTCAGGGGAAAAAAGGCGGCAAACATCAGGACAAGTCTGGTAAGTGCTCCTATGAAAAGGACCGTAGCTGGTCCTATCACCGCTCCCGGTCTCGGTCGTGCTCTTCTCACAAGAAGGCCTCTCCCTCCTCGGGCTCAGGGGATCGCCGCAAGCACCCGGAAGGCTCCATGGTGCTGACCCCTCCTGCCAAGAAACCAGTGCTATCCAAGGCAGTAACTTTTGGGGGATAAGCCCAAACCAAAGGTGGCTCCTTTACGGATTAACCCCCGGCCCCTTCCAGCATAAGCTACGGCCCTACCTAAGAAGGTCTTGCCTTTACCCGACTCGGGCAAACTGCCGGGTAACAAGGTCACCCCAGCACCAACTCCCATGGTACCGACGCTGGTAGAGGTTGTTGTGGTGGAAGACCCCGCGGCAGTTCCGCCTCACAGGGTTCGAAGGGAGGTTCACCCTCCCACACTCTGCCTGATCCAGCTTCATCGCCTCCCTTTCCAGGGGCCGTAGCCACAGTCTTTAACAAGGACCAACTGCAGGAACTGTTCACCTTCTGGTGGAGTCAGGTTAAAAAAGGACAGTCTCCACTGAAGCTGGACCTCGCCGGACAACACTGAACCCAAGGGCCTTCCCGCTCCTTCCCCGTGGAAGACCCCGCGAGCGTCCGCTGCTGCACCCGCCCTCCAAGATTCGTTCCCGGTCTCGGTCTGAGAACCGTCGTCAGCACCCCTCACGATCGGGTGGCCGTCGCCAGTCTCAGCCCCGGTCCGCTCTCCTAGATGGGCCCGCTCCCACTCCCGATGTTGGTCGTTGCTCCGTCGTCGGTCCTGTAGCCGGCGCTGGTCTTCAGACCGACGTCAGTCCGACAGCTACCAATGTTTGTGCGGAGGGAGTCCGAGACACAGCTCATGCTATTCAAGGCCCAGTAGCAGGTCGTCTACTCCGTCTACCACCTCGTCCCTCTCGGGAGTCAGGGGCTTCCCGGGAGAGAAGGACCAACCCTGCTCGCCTCCTGATGATCCGACCTTCATGGATGTCATGAGGCACATCCAGGCTTCCAGTGATTGGGAAATGGAAGACCTGGATCTGGCACACCGTCGACTGGCGAGATACTTGAGGCAGAAGGAGTCCAAGCCTCTAGTGATGCCTCCTTTAGTGGATACCTTCCCGGATCTCACTAGGATCACTTGGAAGCATCCAGTTTCAGTTCCGGCGGTTCCAAAGAAGTCAGATAGGCTGTATAGAGCCCTGAAGGCCGAACCTTTCCTGGCAGATCACCCTCAGGTGGACTCATTGGTGATTATGGCTGCCCACGACAAATCCAGGCAGCCCAAGCACCTAAGCTCCCAGCCTCCTGACCCAGAATCCCGCTACTTGGACCAGGTGGGCAAGAAGGTCTACTCTGCTTCCACCTGCTCCATTAGGTCCCTCAACTTCCTCACACATATGGTCCAGTACCAGAATGCGTTATGGGACAGAGGGCAGGAGCTAGCTACTCTCTTGCCAGACTCTGCACAGAAGACAGAGCTCCTGGACATTCTGAAGTCGGGCTCGGACAAAGGCACGCATGTTCTCCGTGCCTTGTACGACACCGCAGATACGGCAACCAGAGCGTCAGTGTCAGGTGTCTGCCTCCGGCGCCACGCCTGTTTGAGAGTCTCTGGCTTTCACCAAGACCTGCAGTCAGGAATCCAGGACCTTCCCTTCCAGGGTTCTGTCCTTTTTGGGCAGGAGAGAGAGTCACTTATCGCTCGTCTCCAGGAGTCGGGCAAATCTATCTGGTCCGTCCGGCAAATGTACAGTGGGGACCAGAAGAGAGCGAGACGACGGCCATTTCGGAAGTCCTCAGGTGCTCAAGCCCATGGCAGCCAACAGGGCCAGAGGGGTGGCTTCAAAAGGAGAGCCAGCAACCAGCAACCTGGAGGCACTCCTTTTCATGGCCCCAAGTTCTACCAAGCCTCTCTGCCCACTCCCGGCTCTGCCCAATGATTCCCTCCCGACCCCACCTCCGTAGGAGGTACTAGGGGAGGCAGTAGGGGGTCGCTTCTCCCTTCGCCTGAAGGGTTGGAGCTCTATAACTGCGGACCTGTGGGTCCTAGACATTATAAGGAGGGGACATACGCTGGAGTTCACTGAGATTCCCCCAGATACTCCACCAAGGTCTTCAAGATATCTTCCTTCTCACATTCCTCTCATAGAAGGAGAGATTCAGGCCCTCTTGCAAAAAAGGGCGATAGAACCAGTCCCTCTGCAGCAGCAGGGAAAGGGATATTACTCCCATTTCTTCCTTGTCCCAATGAAGACGCAGGCTCTTTGTCCCATTCTGGACCTCAGCTCTCTAAACAACTACATAGAGTACCGAAGGTTCTGGATGGTGACGCTTCCAGGTCTTATTCCTCTGCTGCACCAGGGAGACTGGCTCTGTTCCTTAGTCAGGTAAGATGCGTACATGCACATAGGGGTCTCCCCCCCGCCCCCCACAGGAAGTACCTGAGGTTCTACTTCCAGGGGGCACATTATCAGTTTCCGGTTCTCTCGTTCGGCCTCTCCTCCGCTCCTCGAGTCTTCACCAAATGCTTGGCAGTGGTAACTGCGGCTCTACGCTTGTGGACATTATGTCTTCCTCACCTCAACGACACAGTTAAGTGCCTCACAAGGACCCGCCTGCTTCAGGCTCTCTGAGACACCTATACTCTGTTCCGAGAGGTGGGGATCACCCTGAACCTTCCAAAGTCTTCACCAGAGCCCAGCCAAAGACTCATCTTCATAGGGGCGGTCCTGGATTCGGTCCAGGGCATGGCTTTTCTACCCCCAGAGAGAGTCGATCACTTGCAGGAGATTGCCAGATCGGTCCATGTAACCCCTCAGGTCCAGGCTAGGACCTTCCTCAGACTTCTGGGGCACATGGCAGCAGCCATTCCTGTCACTACTCTGGCTTGCCTCCAGATGAGAGTCCCACAATGGATGCTCAGGGTGCAGCGGGATCAAGGCTCAGACAGCCTAGACCACATGGTCAAGGTCACAGAGCCATCAAGAGGACACTACTTAGGTGGCTGGACCCTCTCAATTTAGAGAAAGGGGTCTATTTCCGTCAGGAGCCCTGAAATCAGACTTCAACGGATGCATCAGATTTGGGTTGGGGGGCGCACCTAGGGGCCCGCCAAACACAAGGAGTCTGGACCCCTATAGAGCACGATCTCCACATCAATGTTCTGGAAATACGAGCAGACCTCAATGTGCTGCATGCTTTTCAAGAGGACCTTGTCTCAGGCTCTTTCATTGTTCAGATGGACAACATGGCAGTTGTCTTCTACATCAACAAGCAAGGGGGCACCCACTCCTACCCCCTGTGCAGGGAGGCAATGAGTCTGGTACTGGGCGCTGGAGCGGCATGTCTTTCTGTCTACAGTGCACATTCCAGGTGTCCTAAGCGACGGCAGACAGCCTAAGCGGGTCTCAGTCCAAGGCGCTTTGGTAGAGCTCTGCAGTCTGGCTGTGAGACCAGCTCTTGACACATGGGGTCGACCAGATCTGGACCTCTTTGCATCCCAGCGCAATGCCAAACTGCCAATTTTCTGCTCGCGAGAGCCCGTGCCTGGTGTTTTCTGGCCAGACGCGTTGTCCCTTTGCTGGGCAGGGAGGTTTCTTCATGCCTTCCCTCTCATTCAGAGAGTTATATTGAAGATACAGGCCGAAGGGGCTCGGGTGATTCTAATCACCCCATTGTGGCCTCGGCAGAGTTAGTTCCCACTACTTCAGTGGTTGTCCTCGGAATCTCCAGTTCTGCTGCCAATATGCTCACAGTTGCTGTCCCAGGATCAGGGCTCACTGGTCCATCCCGATCTCAGGTCTTTGTACCTTCATGCTTGGCTCTTACAGACTAGCGAAGTCTAGGTACGGGGTCTCCCAGGCAGTGGCGGATGTCCTTGTCTTGGCGAAGAAGCCTTCTACTCGTGCCACTTATGTTATGAAGTGGAAGCGCTTCTGTTTATGGGCGTCATCTCACCGTGTGGACCCCCTTACCTTTCCAGTAAACTCAGCATTACAGTGTCTCCTCTCCTTATACCAACAAGGCTTGAGCTACTCTTTGATAAAGGTGCACATGTGGGCCATTTCTGCATATCATGCCCTTTTGGGAGACAAAACCTTAGCCCAGCTGGATGTGGCCCACACCTTTTTACGAGGTATTCTACATATGAGACCTTCCATTAGGGATCCTGTCCCACCCTGGGACCTCCTGTTTGTGTTGGAGAAGCTCACTCTTCCCCCTTTGAACCAGCAGCTGATTATGAGCTGTGTTACCTTTCCTGGAAGATTTGTTTTTTAGTTGCTGTTACCTCAGCTCGTAGAGTTTCTGAGCTACAGACTCTGATGTGTAAAGAGCCGTATTTGATTTTTCATAGGGAAAGGGTTTCCCTCAGAACGAATCCTAAGTTCCTTCCTAAAGTGGTCTCAGAATTGACCCTTAACCAGTCGGTTGACCTTCCAGTTTACTTTTGTTCCCCTACCAACAGGGGAGAAGCTGTCTTTCACACTCTGGACATTCACAGGGCGCTGAGGTACAACCTTAAGCGCACAGCTGCATACCAAAAATTGGAGCAACTGTTTGTGGCTTTCGCACCACAACACTCAGGCAACCCGGTGTCTAAGCAGACTATTTTTAAGTGGCTTGTCCACTGTATTGTGTTTTGCTATGAAGAGCAACAAACCCCTTCCAGGCCCGGTTAGGGGTCACTCCACCAGAGAGTCTCGGCTTCCTTTGCCACATTGAAAAACGTCTATCAGAGACATATGCGCAGCTGCCACCTGGAATTCTGTGCACACCTTCGTGAAGCACTATAGCCTGGACATTGTATCCAGACGCCGTGCTGGCTTCAGCTTGGCAGTCCTTCAGGGGCTTCTATCATGAGTTGCTTTTTCAGGCATCATCCAGTCTTTCCACCTCTCGGGGTTAGCTACCTCCTTGGCGCGGGACTGCTTGGGATTCAGTCCTAATGGTTATAGCCTGCTGCAAGTGCTCCTACTCGAAGTAAGATAGTACAGTTACGTAAGAACTTACCGTAACAGTAGATCTTCAAGAGGAGCTCTTGTAGCAGGCGCTGCTTTCCTGCCCTCCATCCCCCAAATGAGGTGTACAGAACATCATGTACAGGCTTCACTTCCTTCTCTCGTCCTGGCCCGTTCATGGGTCTTGGCGGGGGAACTGGGGTGGAACTGGGTCCGACCCCTTTTATACCGTGGCCGAAGTCGGGGTGGAGCCGATGCCCGGGGGCGGTCCCTGCTGGGTATTGCTAGCTAAGAATTTTTCCGGTGGGTCCTAATGCCTGTGGCGTTAGTCCTAATGGTTATAGCCTGCTGCAAGAGCTCCTCTCGAAGGTCTGCTGTTACGGTAAGTTCTTACATAACTGTGCTTTCCTATTTCCGTTGCATGGTTACAAGGTAACAGGTGGCATACACCCAGTTGTCGACCTTGGAAGGTTAAAGAAGTACTTGTTCAGGGAGGAATTCACTAAAAGCTCGGTGTTCAAGTCTTCACTTCCTGGACATTTGGCTCCTAGCCAGCCCATCCCAGCTGGAGACACAGAAAGCAGTTGCCACAGCTTCTTACTTCCAGGAGGGGTTTTCTGATTCAGGGAAAGTGCCAGATTCACCTTCCCAGCAGCTGCTCTTCATAGGATCCCTCTAGGATACCTCCAGGGTGAAGGTTTTTACTGCCAGTGAACAGGAGAATCAACATCTTCAGATGTCTCATTACATAATGGAAAACCACTCTGTTCAGGCCCTTTTCAATGCAGCAGATGCTGGGACTCATGGCATCGTCCGCAGCAAGCAGTGGTCTCTGACCGCGCATCTGTAATCCTCTGCATAAATAACAGAACCTCAGACAAAATCACTCGCATGGTAGATGCAGTTGGGCAAGCTTCTGCAAGGTCTACTTTTAACCTTCTGAAATCTCAGATCACCATCACCATGGTTGCACTTCTGATCAATTGGGAACCTCACTGTCAAGACCTCCACACTCAGGTATGGAGCCAGGAGGAGCCTCATCTTCTCTTTTTATTTTTGTCAACTGTATTTTATCAGCTTCGGGCCAGAGCATCTCTCAGAGGTGCCCTCTTGATCTGCCCTCTACTCCCCACTGAGACCCTCCTCCTTAACCCCCCCCAACCAGGACTTCCCAGCCCCCCGATCCCCCCTCCCCGACCTAGCGGCTCTGTCTGAAGTAAGAGGGTCTGTCCTGTGGGTGGCGCCTGGGACCGACAGACAAAGGGTCCGGTACTGGGGATGTGGGGCAAAATCCCTGGGGCCCTCGTCACTTCCCAGGTCCTCCGGGGTTTTGCGGTTTCACCCTCCTCCGAGTGCGGACTTGGAATGGCGTGTCCATGTCACCAATGCCCGCTGATGCTCCACTCCGCTGCATGTTCCCAGCATTTCCCCCTGGTCACCACCAGGAGCTACACAGGAGTGGCACTAACCCCAGATCCCTCTTCAGGAAGAGAGAGCAGTCCTCCGGATTCGCAATCCTTTCCCACCACTGCCAACCCCTGGCGGCCCTAGTCCGCTTCCGAACCTGGGTCGCCGGCGTGGCGCGAGTTGTGGTGTCTAGCGCCTCAACTCTCAGCGCCACCGGGTCAGCCACCTCATCTTCTCTTAAATACCATAGAGATGAGAGCTGTTTTTTACACTTTCCAATTCCTGAAGAAGGCCCTCTGCCACTAAGTGATCCTACTTGAGACGGACGACAAAGCTGTGATGTATTACATCAACAAGCAGGACGGAGTGCCCTCCTACCCTCTGTGCAGGAAGGACATGAGGATGTGAGAGTGGAGCCTTGAGCATGATGCATCATTTCAGACGTTGTGCAGTCGCTTGCGATGAGTGGGGCAGTTCGGACCTGGTCCTTTTTGCGTCCCCTCTCAACACAAACTGCCCCAAAATCCAGAACCTGGTGATCTTATCTGTGTCAGTCTTCACCATTCATAACATTTGGGTACATGGCTGAAAGGTCATGACCCAGCCAGGGCTTTTTTTGTTAGGTGGAGCTGATGCACCATGTGGTACCTCGCCCCTCAAGGCCGATGTATTGCATGGTACCATGGGTTGGCGTTAGGCTCTGTCGACCTCGCTTGCCAGTTTTTCGTCTCCCACCGCCGAGGTCACCTCGTGTGGAAGCTCTGCAGAACTTGAGGCCTACCGCCTACGCAGTTTCATCGTTCAGCCTTATTATTCCTCCGTGCCGCAGTCCGTCGGCTCCTTTCCTGCCGGTTCTAGTTGCCTTACTCGATGTCGCTTGGTAAGATCTTTCCATTTATTTTTATTTTTGGCGACGTCGAGTCTGTTTTGATGTTTTTTTTTCCTTGTTGGTCATGTCTGGGTCGGAGGGCAAGAAGACTTCGAAGACAGGACGGCCCCCCATACGACGGTGCCCTTGCGGCCGTAAATTTTCCGTCACCGACCAGCACGACCGTTGCCTTACATGTCTTGGCCCGCTTCACGACATGGATTCATGCAATGCCTGTTTCTCCATGGACCGCCGGGTCATCTAACAATGCGCATGGAAAGTAGGGCGAGCTCCGCCGACTTTCGGAGGTTGGGTGCGCACTCGTCAGGCAAAGCCATGTACTCTTGTCCTTTCCTCTGGGTCCCCTCCTGGATCTACACAAACCGAGGAGGAGGGAGCCTCGGCTTCTAGTAGCCTGGCCGTTGCCGAGGCTCCTTCCACGGTGCAGGAGGCTCGGCCCACTCCTTTCAGGGGGCGGGCGGTAGGCGCCGCCAAGGCAATCGCCCCCTCGGGGGTGAAGGCTCCCCCGGTGTTGGACCCGCAGTTCGCAAGGCCTGGGTCAGTGCCGTTGTGGGTCTCGGCACCGTTCGCAGCACCATGGGCTCTGACGGAGCCGTCGTCTGCGCCGTTTGCGGCACTAATACTGCTAGCGGTGCCGTGGGAGTCTCTACGGCTCCATCTTTGTCCTCTTCTTGCCTCACGCTCCCGCAGGGTCATGACCTCTGGCCATGTACCCAAATGTGATGAATGGTGAAAATATACAGAAAGATTATAATTATGGTAGGTACGTAATTTTCATTTTTCTGTCAGGATGCATCACTGCAGTGGACAGGATGCTTCCTATATGCTTTCCTCTTCGTCTTCCCTTAGTTCACAGGGTGCTGCTTAAGTTGGAGGCACGGGGTTGGGGGGGCAGGATGATTCTCATCGTCCCAGACTCGTCTCAGCAGATGTGATTTGCGTTGATCAGCAGACTGTCAGAAGTTCCCCAAAGCAACTACCTCTTTGAGTGGACCGTCTGACACAAGGACTTGGTCCATCCCAACCTGCGGTCCCTTCATCTCCATTCCGGGCTCCTGAGGAGATGGAAATGGGCAGGTTTTAGGTTTCCCAGACAATTGCAGAAATCTTCTTAGCCGCGCATAGGTCTTCCAGCAGGAAGGCTTGCTCGGCTAAGTGGAAACTCTTCTCCATCTGGTGTCCAAAGTTCTGTCTGGACCCTTTCAGTTGCCCACCAAGTTAGGTGTTGGGGTGCCTCTTGGACCTGTTGAACACAGGTCTGCAATACTCGGCAGTGAAGGTACACCTCTGCGTGTTTTTGGCCTATCTTGAGCCAGTAGAGAACATGTCACTGGCTCAGTTACCATTAGTCAACATTTGCTTCTCCCTACGTACTTCACCAATTCCAGAATTAAGGAGAGCTCTCCCTTCATTCTCTGATGTTGAGGGTTCTGTGATCCTACATTGACAGAACGAATGAGGTACGCAATCCAAGCAACTATTGTATCTTTCAGCATGCCTCAGCTGGATCACCCTGTTGCCATGAGATGTATTTCTATATGGTTAGTAGCATGTCTTCAACACTACTAATCCATGGCGCAGGTCAAGGTGGAAGGCCGAGTTCACACCCACTCTACCGGAGCTGTTGTAGCTTCCCGGTCAGAGATGCCTAATGTACCCATTGCAGGCATCTCCAAGGTAGTGACTTAGAGCTCAGTGCATACCTTTGTGAAGCACTACATTTTGAATATCCACGCCAGATAGCTCACTTTCTTCGGCAGGCCAGTCCTTATGGTCTTCTCTCCTGAGTGAGCTCTGTCTCTTACCGCCCTACTGGGGTTGATTGTTATCTCGTACTCTCCCATTAGTGTGCGAGAGTGGTGGAGACTTTTAGTCTGGGAAGATATGGAAATTACATACCTACTGTAATTTTTGATCTTCTTAGACGAAGTCTCCTCCACTCATTCGCATGCCCAACCACCATCCCCCAAGCTCACTCATTCTGTTTTTGGTCTTCACTTCCTTGTTGTTCGAGCTGCGAAGACATTGTTGAATTGACCCTTCTTACATGGGTCATCTGGGCCATCTTATGCCTGGAAGTTAGGGTTAGGTTTTCTTAAGTTAGTTTACGCTGCACCTCCTTGGTCAAAAAAGTACTGAGGCAGTTGGAGGGTTGACGTCGAAATAGCCTGTACGGCGCAGGCTAGTGTCACGGTGCCGTGCACGCACAGTCCTAACCCCGGCGCCGGCACTCCTGAAGATTTTTAGCTCCCACTGTGTCCTTGCGCCTCTGGCATACTCCCATTAGTGTGAATGAGTGGTGGAGACTTCATCCAAGAAGATCAAGAATTATGGTAGGTATGTAATTTTCATTTTTAGGAGTGGTATATGATATTCATCCACACAGACCCACCAGACTTCCCCTGGCTTTCTGCTTCCAGCAGGCAAGATCTGGCATCATGGAGTGGAGCCGAGGGAGTTACCACTTGGGTGGGTGGGAGGAGCCAGTTTGAAGTCATATCCGTCAAGATTTAAAGGGGAGAGGCAACTGCCAGAAGTGTGGATGAACATCATATACCACTCCTAGAACTACTGTTACAGATAAGTAGCCTGTTCTTTAGGTTTCCTTCAAGTATACCCATGGTTCTCAAAATATTGGGCTTGTGTGCCAGTAGAACCAGCGGTAGAACTTGCATCCTACTCATTCATGTTTTCCACAAGTGCAGTCATTTTTCCATCTTTCATTTTGATTCATGCCTCCCACTCCCAATACCTAATGTTGTCAGTGACATCATGTGGTATAGTAGCCAGTTGCCACTCAGAAATGTGCAACACAACAAGCACAGATAATTCCTGCTGAAGAAGTGCAACATACCCTATGTCCAAGAGCATGAGTGCCGCTGCAGAACTTGGGGCAGCAATGCCACAGAGAACTAAGGGCCCATAGTATATACTGTAATCTTGTGAATGGTGATACTTGTGTTTGAATTTTTTGACTGGGTGACTAGGGAGGTGGATCAGGGGAGGGTAGTGGACATGGCCTATCTGGACTTCAGCAAGGCCTTTGACACTGTGCCACATAGAAGACTATTGCACAAACTGGGGAATATGGGTGTGGGCAGGACAGTAGTGTGGTGGGTAGGTAACTGGCTGGGCGGCAGGACATAGAGGGTGGTGGTAAATGGCTGTCACTCCACAGAGGGAAGAGTGACTAGTGGGGTACCACAGGGATCAGTGCTGGAACCGGTCCTATTCAATATCTTCATCAGTGACATTGCGCAGGACCTAGAAGGCAGAATTTCACTGTTCGCTGATGACACAAAGCTCTGTAACAGAGTAGACACACCAGAGGGTGTAGACAGAATGGGAAGGGACCTGTAGAAACTTGAAGAATGATCAGGGGTTTGGCAGTTGAAATTCAATGCAAGGAAGTATAAGATAATGCATATGGGGCACACAAACCCTGGCACAATATATCAGTTGGGGGGTGAGGATATAACATGCACCAAGCAGGAAAGAGATCTTGGGGTTATCGTCTCTGATGACCTCAAGGCAGGGAAACAGTGTGACAAGGCAGCAGGTAAAGCAAATAGGATGCTGGGATGCATAGGCAGGGGCATCACCAGCAGGAAAAGAGTCATAATTCCACTATACAAGACACTAGTGAGGCCCCACCTGGAGTACAGTGTACAGTTCTGGAGACCTTACCTACGTAAGGACATAGACAGGGTAGAGAAGGTTCAGAGGAGGGCAACAAAGATGGTGCATGGATTGCATCACAAGTCCTATGAGGACAGGTTGAAGGAACTGAACATGTACTCCCTGGAGGAGAGGAGGGAGAGAGGGGATATGATAGAGACATACAAGTATCTTACAGGGAGGAACAGGGTGCAGGAATACACTATTTTTAAGTGAAAAAGATGTTCCAGGAGTAGAGGCATGGGATGAAGTTGGAGGGAGGACGATTCAGAGGAAATGTGAGGAAGAATTTCTTCACAGAACGGGTGGTGGACAAGTGGAACACCCTGCCAGAGGAAGTGGTGGGGGCTGAAACAATCATGGGATTTAAGAATGCATGGGATAGACATAAAGGAATTCTGGAGGTCAGGGGTAAGGGGCAGCAGACTTCTTGGAAAACATAAACTGAACTTACAGGCTCAAATGGGCAGACTGGGTGGGCCATAGGCCCTTATCTGCCGACACTGTCTATGTATCTATGTATTACGTATTGATCAGAAAGGTTATTTCTAACCCTGGGAATCCCACAGTATGATTAAACTAATGCAGTCAGCCTTCAGTGTTGAACTGCCATGGAGAGATAGAATTAACGCAAATGATGGAACTCTGACAGGTGCCAGTTTCAAACTGCTGCCCTTAGTAACTGCTACACTCTGAGTGCTCAGATTCTTTACTCCATCTGCCAGTTAAGACGCCTCGGAGAGCTCTCCTCGACTTTCTTCAATTACTTGTTTTGGTCCATAAATACCATTTTTACTTATTTATTTTTAAATTGCTACCCTAATAGTTTAGTTTAGTATAGTTATTTGGATTAAATATACTTGTTTTTCAGTTCCTCATCGGTTCAATGGAACTGCAGGGAACCGCTGTTTCAGAGTTTTTTATCTCATATTTCGTCTTTATTTCACTCTTTATTTACGGTTCTTTTCAGGATCTGTCTAGTTTTGTGGTTTCTATTTTATTTTGGTTTAGTTTGCAGTTCCTTTTTTTTTTTTTTTTGTCAGGGAACCGATAAGTGCTTGGTTAATTTTTGCCTTCTGGGGAACCGATCACTTTTATTTCGAGTTGAATTTATCGGTTCAGGGACCCGATCGACTAATGCAAACGTGGTGGTTTAAAATCTAAATCAATGTCAGAGGTTTTAAAACCTAAGAAAAAGATGGGACCCATTGGTTTTAAAAACTGTATTAGTTGTAGCCAGATAGTGGCCAAAGCAAACAGGCACAACCTGTGTATTTTCTGCTTGGGATCAAGCCATATTTTCTCGAATTTTGCTATTTACACAACTTTTTGCCCAAAAACTCTTAAGAAAAGGGCTAAGAAATTAGAAGAAATGGCAGCTACTGCTATTTCTTCTGAGGATATTCTGTCCACCTCCTCATACGGACAGGCCAAAGGAATCAGTGGACCAGAAATTCACAAAAAAAAATGGACACTGGTAAAACTAAAAGTCCTCTGGAACCGGCTAGTGAACTGGTTCCCTTTAAGAAAAAACACGAAGAAAAACATATGTTGCTGCACTTCCGGCCGAGAAGGCTAAGGAGCTTTCATGAGACAACACACATATTGCATTGTAAAGGCACTGCAGTTTCTGCAGGCCCTAGAAACTGTGGTCCCGTTCCCACTCTTGTTCATGGGTTCCTACCCCGGTTCCAGGGGGTCAGGAACTCATGTATGTATGTCTGTGATAATCCAGAGGAGGAGGGGGGGAACCAGTTGAACTTGAGGTATCCCCTGAACAGGACTTCGGTTTCCCGCCTAGGGGTCCAAAAGATTATACCTCACACTATTCATTTCATTTTTATTCGATAACGGGTTAAAAAAGCAACTGGGTCACATGGCCCTTTTACAGGTTTGACCCGGTGAGGGTCAAAAGATTCTCAAGAACATCAATACATAAAACTGAAATGACTAATACAATAGCCAAGAGCTACCATTACAATCCATTTACACATTAGATAAAAAAAAAACAGTACATAAAACCTAACAACACGAGACTGACAGAAATTCTAACAATACAGAATCATGTGCAAATACAAACAGGCCTGGAATAAAGCTTGCTTCTTAAGGAAGATTTGAACTGACAACAACGTGTAGCTTGTTGCAATTCAACAGGCAGATCATTCCAAATTGTTATCATGCGTTGTTTAAAAGATTTTTGATATTTAGTAGTTTTACAAAGAGAGACTACTAAAGAAATAACATTTTGAGACCTGCAAATCTTGTACTGCTCTCTGGTGGTAAAAATATATACATAGGATGGAATTTTGAACAGTGAATTGTTTTATAAACAAACAGGACACCTGTAGAATGTTGTAAAGCAAGTGGTATAGACACTGAATCTCCCAATCCAGGAGACTGAGAAAGATGGAGAGAAAGCTGATTTCTTAGAAATGATGGAGCCAGCACCAACAAAACATTGATGCTCCCAATGCATAAATCCCTGACGAAAGCAGTGCTACACATTAAAAAAAAACTACTATCCAAGGGGTGGAGAAAAAAGTTGATAAAAAATATCAACTGGACAGGTCCACTGGTGCATTTTTATTTCACCACCCAGATCATGAGGGAGTGGTTCAGGCAGCAGCTTGTGACAAAGCTAGGATACCTTTGTCATCTCGTTCCACCATACAAGGATTCCAGGAAATTGGATAGGATGGGGAAGAAAGGGTATCTGGCTGCTTCACTCCTTGTGAGACAAGCCAACTACATGGCTTATGCAGTACAGTACCAAAAGACCTTATGGAATGCCGTTCTGGCACTTACTGACAAAGTCCCAGGTGATGTGGCAGTGGACCTGGTGAAAACTGCTAGGGCAGTACTGGATGCCACCAAATATCAGTTCCACATGGCTGTAGATGCTAATGATACCGCAGCCAGACTGATGAATCTCTACGTCTCTATAAGAAGGTTTGCGTGGCTTAGGGTCACAAACTTGACCCAAGAGACACAGACCAAAGCAATGGATTTTCCTCGTGAGGGTGACTCCCTTTTTGGGGACAAAACCGAAGCCTGTATGAAAAAGGTGGAGGAATATAAGGCCACCTATAGAAGCAATTCCACCAAGGAAAAGCCCTCTACTTCTTTCAGGTCCCAGTTCAGGGGAGGCATGGGTAGGGGATCCTACTTCAGGTCATTTTTTTCAAGCACAAGCAATGCAAGACTACAAGCAACCCAGGGGGTACTTCAGAAGTAGGGGCAGGAGGTCCATGAGACAGTCAGCCAAGGTACTTCAGGTGCAGTCCCAGCCAAAGCAGAATCCCTGACGGGCTGGTACAGTTCGCCTCACCCCTACCAGTAGGCGGAAGATTGGCTCAGTACCTCCAAGCTTGGTATGCAGTCACCACAGGCAAGTGAGTCATAGAGGTAGTGAGCCAAGGGCTGTCTCTAAGTTTCAGATGCCTCCCTAAACTGAGAGCCAGGAACTTTGCCCCAGCAACCTCTGCAGAGAAAATCCTCCTAGAGGTAGAGGTGGCAAACCTGTTGGCAGTCAAAGCAGTGGAGCCTGTACCCTTGTTACAGAGGAGGAAGGGCTTCTACTCAAGATATTTCCTCATTCAGAAGAAAAATGGGGACTGGCGACCTATTCTGGATCTGCGACTCCTAAACAAGCGCATACTAAAACCAAAGTTCAAGATGGTGACCCTGACCATGATCATCCCACACTGCAATAAGGGGACTGGTTGGCATCCTTAGACCTAAAGGATGCATACTTCCACATTCCTATCAGACCAAGCCACAGAAAGTTCCTGAGGTTCAGACTACCCTCAGGTCACTACCAGTTTGCAGCAATGCCATTCGGCTTAACCTCAGCCCCCAGGGCATTCTCAAAGTGTCTGGCTGTGGTTGTGGTACACCTAAGAAGGCAGGGAGTGACCATGTTTCTGTACCTGGACAACTGGCTAGTCGTAGGTCAGTCCCTGCAGCATACAAGGGAAATTCTGGCCCTTGCCAGGAACACATTAGAGTCTCTGGGACTTCTCGTAAACGTACAGAAGTCCCAGCAAGAACCAGTTCAGCTTTTGGACTTCATTGGCGTAGAGTTGGACACCAGTCAAAGCAGAGCATGTCTCTCTCAGGACAGGGTGAACAATATCCTGCAGATCGTAGCAGCCTTCCAGCCAAATAGATCCAGGCCAGCAAGAGTGTTCTTAAGCTTGCTGGGCCACATGACATCTGCCACAGCATTTATTCCAGGATCCAGATTTCAGATGAGAGACATACATTTCCACTTACGAGCTCACTGGTCTCAGAAAAAGCATGCCCTAGCTAAATTGGTGCCAGTCACAGACACCCTACTACAGACCCTGCAGTGGTGGTTGGACAGGGAAAACTTTAAGGGAAGGAATCCCCTTCCTAAAGGAGCAGCCCTTAGTGGAACTCACAACAGATGCCTCCCTGGTAGGGTGGGGGGCACACATGCTGGACCTAACAGCCAGCGGAACATGGTCCCCTCTGGAATCATTTCTGCATATAAACTTGTTAGGGCTAAGGGCAGTATACCTGGCTCTCATGCATTTGCTTCTCATTTAAAAAAACAAGGTGGTACAGGTCAGAGCAGACAACACTACCACCATGTACTACATCAGCAAACAAGGGGGGAACCAAATCCACCCTACTGTGCACAGAAGCAATGAAGCTGTGGAGTCTGGCCTACTCCTGACATAGAGACATAGAGTTTGACAGCAGATTAGGACCTCTTGGCCCACCCAGTCTGCCTATTTCTGTACCTATTGGATAGGCTGAAGATCCTAGTTAACCAACAGTCTACCTCCTACCCCCAACTATAATTGCCTTATGTCTGTCCCATGCATTCTTAAATTCTCCCACTGTTTTTGACCCCACAGCCTCCTCAGGAAGGCCATTCCATGCATCCACCACCCTCTCCATGAAAAAAATACTTCCTCACGTTGCCCCTGAGCCGTCCCCCCCATCTTCAAATTGTGCCTCCTTGTTTTTGCACATCTCTTTTTCTGAAAGATGCTACCCTCTTGGACTTTGTTGATTCTCTTGAGGTACTTGAAAGGTTGTATCATGTCCCCCCTCTCTCTCCTTTCCTCGAGGGTATACATATTAAGCTCTTTTAGTCTCTCTTCGTATGGCTTCTGGTGCAGACCCTGCATCATTTTAGTTGCCCTCCTTTGGACACCCTTCATTCTGTCTATGTCCTTGCAAAGATGAGGTGTCCAGAACTACAGCAATACTCCAGATGGGGTCTCACCAACTGTCTGTACAGAGGGATAACAACTTCCTGATCTTATCTGTGTCAGTCTTCACCATTCATCACAGGTGGGTTCTGGCTGGAGGGCATGACCCTGTAGAATTTTTTTTTGGTGGGCTGGTCGGCGCACCGATGGTGCCGCCTTTCAAGCCGACGACCGCGTGGCCGCTGGTTGGCCGTTAGGGTGTCGCGACCCCGCCCTCTCGCCAGTTCTTCGTCTCCCATCGTAGAGGTCGCACCACGTGTGGAGCTGCTATTAACAAGCCTTCTTGTGTCTCAACTCCGAGTCTTCAGCGACACCGAAAAAGCTATCTGCCGGTTCCATTTGCCCTACTCGACGCCGCTGTGGGAAAACTGTTCCTTTTATTATTTTCAGTGACGTCGAGTCTTTGTTTGAATTGTGTTTCCGTCAATCATGTCTCGGTCGGAGGGCAGAAAATCGCTGAAAGCGGGGCGGCCCCCTATGCGTCGGTGCCCATGCGGCCGCGATTACTCCATTACCGACCAGCATGATCGTTGTCTTGCGTGTCTTGGCCCGCTTCACGACATGGATTTGTGTGACTCCTGCTTCTCCATGGATCATCGTGTCATCGAGCAATGCGCGTGGAAAGTTGGATGAGCTCCGCTGACTTTCAGGGAACGGGCGCGCACTCCTTGGGCCAAGCCGCAGTCTCTCGGCCTTTATTCCGGGTCCCCTCCCAGTTCTATATGGACCGTGTAAGAGGGGGGCTTCTGCTTCTAGTAGCCTCACTGTGGCAGAAGCACCTTCCGCAGTGCAAGACACCCAGTACATTCCCCCTTGGAAGCAGTCGGGAGGCACCACTTTGGCAGTCGCCCCTTGAAGGGCGAAGGCTCCCCATGTGTTGTTTCCTCGGGCTGGGAAGCCTGGGTCGGCACTGTCCTCAACGCCATCCGTCGGTGCCGTCTTGGGCCTCGGCACCGTTCGCATCGTCATGGGGCCCTGATGGCAACGTGGTCGGCGTCGGTGCCGTCTCCGCTGTTGATGCCGTTCACGGCACCAGTGGTGCTGACGGCGCCGTGGGAGGTTCTACGGTGCCATCTTCGACCGTTTCTCACGGCGCCGAGGCTGGGGACGGCACCATGTCTAGCTCTGGTGCCGCTTGAGGCACCAAGCGAGGACACAGCACCGTGGGAGGTGTTGCGGTGCTGAGGGAGCTGTTGGTGCCGCTATCAGTGCCGTCCCTGACTTCAGTGCCACTCATGGCGCCGTGGCAGACATCAACTCCAGCTCTGGTGCAGACACCCGGACTGGTGTCTCCTTCAGTCCAGACAGGAGTGGGCATCCACATACGGTCTGGCACCGGACATCAGCCTCTGTCTCTTCGGAGACGGACTCCGAGTCTGATTCGGACCGGCTGTCCGACTCTTTGGAGTTAGTGGCCCATGTAGACACCCTGGTAGTTTCCTCGGCTGACCGAAGCCAGCCTCCCTCTGAGGAGCGGGCGGTAGCCCCCGAGTCTGGGGTCAGGGGTGCTAACCAGTAGGCGGTAGCAGTGTTGGGTAAGTTACTTTTTCTATTACTTTCTATTACTTTTGAAAACTTGTTCCAGAAAGCTCTGTGCAGTCACTAGCAAGGATGGAGAAGTACTGGAAGATGTAATACACCTTACAGTTATATTTACTTATGTCTTTTTATACAAAAAAAATATGCAACTGATTACATTTATTTGAAAGTAACTAGTAACTAACCTATTACTTTCAAAAAATGTAATCTGTTATAGTTATTTATTATTTTTGTATTGTTTTTGTATTGAAGGAAAAAAGTAACTATAATTGTAAGGTGTATTACTTTTTCTAGGGACATAGATATGTTGTTCATCCACACTTATTGGCAGGTCCCTTGCCGCTTTAAATCTTGCCGGAAGGTCTTCAAGCTGGCTCCTCCCACCCACCCGGGTGGTAAAACTCTCGGCTCCGCCCCATGACGCCAGATCTTCCTTACCGCTTGGAAGTTCAGGTTCCTCCTTAGCTCTCGTTGGACTGGTTCCTGGAAATTTCGGTCTTGAAATCTTTTAGAAGAAATTTTGATATCTTCTTCCTCGCTGTGGCTAAACTCAATCCTTCCAGCCCGGGAGACACCGTTTTTTCCTCCAGGAGACCCGCACTCACGTGCGTTTGCATTGACCTGGATCATGATCCTCAGCTTTGTGAATTTTGTTGTGCTCTTTCGGCCAGCTCTCGGGAGTACCACGCAGCCCGTTTGGGGCTCGGACATCCGGTAGTTTTTTCCGCTCCGGAAAATCCCTTGGATCGTCAGGCGTCCGCTTCGGCTGTTTCTGAGCAGCTCGAATCCGCCGGGCGGGGGCGGCTCCACCTCCCTCTTCCTTGGTTGCGGCGTTTTTCCCGCTGTCCTTGGGTTCTGCTCATTCAGTGTCGTTCAAGGAGCTTCGTCAGTCTCTCTCCTTGAAAGGAGAGACCCTGGGACCTTCCCTCAGCCCAATTCCAGGGGCCGCCGGTTGGGGTCCTTTGTGCCATTGGGCGGAGGGAAATCCCTCCCCCATAGGCCGACGCCGGCTCCAGTCGAACATGCGGCCGGCCTGTCCCTCATGGTGTCCCCATCAGGTCAGCCGGCCAGGACCCCCATCGACGTGGCCGAGCCCCTCGGCACGTCATCTGGGCCGTCTCCTGCTAGTGCCGCATTTCCTTCGCCGGTTTCCCCGGTGGAGGCTGAGGTTCTGCCGGTACCCTTGGGTCGACAGTCCTCGGCCAAATTCTCCGAACCGAAGGAGGAGCGAGGCGCATTCCGCTCCCTCTCCAGCCCGCCCTCGGTTTCCCCGAGGATTCGGGTCTCGGTCTCGGTCCTCCTCAGTCTAGCCGCCACGCCGACCTCGGGCGTTCTCGGTCGGGGCACCGAGTCAAGTGGCTTTGCCGTTCTTCCTCGTCCCCCTCCTCGGATGAGGAGTGGCTTTGATGCCATTGGCGTCGACGTTACGAGGAACTTCTGCGGCGGCAGATGCTGTTGTCCGTAAGTCAATCGACCCGATTCATTCTCCGGCTAGTAAGCAGCCGCCGCCCGGTTGGCCGACGCAGCCGCTCGAGGTAATCGAGGAGCCCTCTTCAGGGCCAGTTGCTCGCCCGATCCTCGCTGCCCCTCCACCATCGGCGGAATCCGGGCCGGACCATGACCTGTTTCGCAGGTCACTCGGTCCCCTCACTCCCGCCCACCCTCGGCGGATGAAGAGTGACTCTGGCCTGCGGCAGCTTTTTGCAGACTCAGAGCCTAACGTCAGCTCCGTTATGTTTCCTTGCAGGGAGGACCCATGGTCTTCCCCGGAACATTCTGTGGACAACAGCCCATCGTCCTCTTTGGGTCTGCTCCCGCTCGTCTCGGAATTCACCGGAATGCAGCTCGAGCCCGTTTTCAAACGGGCACCTTACCCCCTTACGGAGATTCTGGACTGAAGGGGCTCTCCCTCGGAGGCCTTCCCGGTGGCTGAGGCTATCGTCGGCCCAGCCTTGGAGCTCTGGCGGCGGCCTACTTCCTGTCCTGCGCCTTCGGCCAGGGTGGCCAGGAAGTACCCTGTCCCTGTCGGTTCTCTGCCCGGTTTCTCAGAGAACCCCTCGGCTGAAGGGGTAGTTACCGACAATGTTTTCCAACGTTTTGGAAACACTAGGGACGTGGATAGGCTCCCTGACAAAGAGTCCAGAAGGATGGACTACGTCGGGCGCAAGGTTTTTGGGCTCCCTGGACGAGGTCCTTCCTCATCTTCCAGCCGACCTGCGGACCACGGTCCGGCGGGTTCGGGACCATGGTAAGGCGATGGCAAAACAGCAGCTTCAGTCGGCCCTGGATCTGGGCGACTCCTGTGCCAGATCGGTGGCGGCCACAGTGGCCATGCGCCACAGGGCGTGGCTGAGGTTATCCTCTTTTTCCTTTGAAACCCAGCATGAGTTGGCGGACACCCCTTTCTTGGGGGCTGACCTCTTCGGCCCTGGTGTGGAGGGACATATCCAGGGGCCCGAGAAGTCCGATGCCACTCCGGACTGGGTCAATCCCGCCCGGAGGGACAAGGGCAGCCCTCAGCCTTTGCGTAGGCCCCTTGGCCCCCCTACCCCTGCGGCTCGACCGGCCCAGCTCAAGGGCCAGCAGGCATGCGCTGGGCAGCCTGTTGCCAGACCAGTGTCTTCCTCCAAAAGTAAGCAGGGAAGTAGGGATCCGAGAGCCCCCTCGGCCTCTTCCTCCGTCAAGCCTGCTCAATGATGGGCTAAAGGGGAGCTGACCCTAGCACCGTCGACCCTGCCCGGGCATTCCCCGTGGGGGGACGGCTCCGCACCTCTTCCTCTTGGGTGGTGCTAAGGATAGCCCTGTCACGGGTTACGAACAGGTTTCCTCTTGAGCCGTTACCCCACGGGGATCTTGAGTCCACAGACTCCTCGTCGGACTGCTGAGCCGACTTGCCTGGCCCCCTAATTAGAGGTGGTCAGGAAGGTGGTGGGCCTCCTTCCGACCCGGGGTTCGAGTCCAGGTGTTCCTGGCCTCAAACGGACAGGGAGGCTTGCTCCCATCCTTCGGCATGATGGATGGTCCCTCTGCCGATCTCCCATCCTCAGTTTGAGGCGTGCGGCTTCCTCCTGGGCCTCCAGGACGTACTTCCTCCTCGTTCCGTCCGTTCTTGAGAGACCCCTCCCTTTCTCAGGTGAGAGGTCTCCTTACGAGTTCCTGGCCAGGCCCTTCGTTCTCTGCTCCGCAGTTTTTGCGGCTTCGAAGGGTCCGGGCGTAACCCCACCCGGATGGCGGCCTGATTAATACCTTCCAGGCTTAGATTGGTCTCCCTTACCGGAACCACGTTGGAACTCGTGCCTTAGTGGGTGAGGTTTTCTCCAGGACTAGGCTCGACTCTGGAGTCCGAGCTCGGCTCCGGGCGGACAGGGCTGAGGTTCTTCTTCCCCTACCCAGTCAGGTTGGCCGAATTGTGCCCTTCTGGGATCTCCTGCACCTCCCGGGCTCTTGGCGGCTGAGTTCCCCTAGTGAGACGGGCCTGCCAGTGGTCACAGTGCTGCGTTCCTCGGACCAGCTCGTGACTACAGCCCAGGAGTTAGTGGAACGCTCCCCTCCGGACCGTTCCAGCTCCTGCAGGAGAACATCCTGTTCGTCCCCCCTGGGTCGACGGTCTTCTCCGACCGATGCTTCTCAGATGGATGGGGGTGTCCATCTAGGGGAATACAGAGTGCTTCGCCTCTGGTCCTTCGGGAGTCCCGGTGTCCTCTCTACCCGCTAGAGCTCCAGGCGGTCCGCTTAGCTTGCACCGCTCGCTCCGTTTGTGCGGGGTCTAGTGGTTTTAGTCCATCCGGACAGCACCACAACCTTGTGCTACCTGCCCTGCCAGGTTCGGTCGAACCCCTTGCCTCGGCGTAAGGAGGTTCTCCGCATTGGATTTTTCGCGCAGTCAGAGGCGGGTTCCCAGCCTTCTGATGGCGAGAGCCTCCAATTCTCCGGCTACTGCCCTAAGCCGGACATAGGCTGCGCCTCATGAGTGGTTTTTCCTGCCGGAGGTAGCACAGGATCTTCCCCTCCTCCCTCCAGGGAGAATACGAGGCCAAGGCTGCTTTATGCCTGCCCCCTCAGCAAGGTCTGCTGTAGGGGATGCCATCAGGGCCACGGACCCCGGGCCCTTCCGTGCCTCTCCCCCATCTCCCTTGACCTACGGGCAAGGCAAGGAGGGACTGGGTGCAGGTGATGCTGGTAGCCCCAGACTGGATTGCCAGCTCTGGTATCCAGCTCTCCTCAGTCTCGGCGGCAGGCTCCCGTGGCGGCTTGTAGTCCGCCCGGTCCTGATTTCCTTTTCAGGGGAAGGTTTTCCTTCAGGACCTTCAATCCCTACACCTGTAGGCCCGGTCCCTGTGCGGCTAGGGGCCAGGCCTAGGGTCCTTCGGCAGGGTCCTCGACTTTCGAGGGGTCCTGCTAGGAGTCGGCCAAAAATAATGCTCGTCCTCTTGGAAAAGTTCTCCATTTGATGATGGGATAGGGCCTGGCCCTCTCCCATCCCTGGGCGAGCGTTTCGGACCATCTGCGTCTGTTCTTTGAATTAGGGCTTGGGCCGACGACCCTCTAGGTGCTTCTGTGGTCACCCCTGTCTTCCGGTGCGGGCCGGAAGGCAGTCGGCGGCGCAGAATAGGTGGTCTGGCACTTCTAGGCCTCGATCACGCCTCCCCTTTGGGGGAGAGTATCCCCATTCTGTGGGATCCTTGCTGGTATGGGCTTAGCTCACGAGCAAGCCATCTGAACCTTTGCACAGGTGTGAGTTTCCTCCACCTGTTGTGGAAGAACACCTTCTTGGGGCTACTCGGCCATCCAGGAGATGGGGAGAGGTTGTCCTGCGCCCAACCCGAAGTCCTTCTGAAGGCGATGGTGGAGTCTTCCCTTCGGGGGTATTGCCTCTGCCGGGGTTCATCCCCATTCACACCTCGGAGGTCGTATGTAGGTTCCATAGGAACCTGTTTAACGCTCACCTACCCAGGGAGCGTAAAGCTGAAGTTCGGGAGAGGTTCGCCAGCTGTTTGTCATCTACGCTGTAGCCGCATCTGGCAGACCTGCAGCCAAGTGGACGATGAGCGGGTGGGTCACCCCTGCATAGGTCTCCACTATAGGCGGGCGGGCATGGAGCCTCCCAGAGGGATAAGTGCTCATTTTTACCCGTCCTCCGCTGCATCGGTGGCTGCTTCCGAGGATACTCCGGTCCGGATATCCGCAGGGCTTCCGCCCAGAAGCAGGCTTTACCGTTCCCCTTCCACATCGACCTTGGGTCGCGCCGGGATGTTGGTCGGGGCCTCGGTTCTCCAGTCTTTCTACCTACGTAAGGGGTGTGCGCCTTGCCTCCCTCCTCCCGGAGAACTGCTAGGAGTCTGCCAATAAGTGTGGATGAACAACATATCCATGTCCCTAGAAATACAGGTTCTAGGGACATGGATATGTTCATCACACCTGTCTAGCAGGTATCTTACCACTTTAAATCTTGCCGGAAGGTCTTCAAGCTGGCTCCTCCCACCCACCCGGGTGGTAAAACTCTCGGCTCCGCCCATGACGCCAGATCTTCCTTACCGCTTGAAGCTCAGGTTCCCTCCTTAACGCCTCGTATAAGACTGGTTCCTAATTCTTGGTTTTCTGAATTTAAAAGTTTTGCTTAAAGACTTGGTCTTCAATCCCTCACTGACTCGATATGGACCGTCGACTCCGGTTTCGGACGGTGCCCTGCGGGCAGAAGATGTCTCGGACGGATCTGCACTCCACGTGTGTGTACTGTTTAGGCCTTGAGCACGACCCGCAGTCTTGTGACCTGTGCTCTTCCTTCTCAGCCTACATCCTCGAAGACCGTGCCACCCGTTTACAGCTAGGGCGCCCCGAGAAACGTTTTCCTCCGGTAAAGTCAAAAAGAGGCCCGGTCGGCGGTTTCCGCGGCGGCGGGCTCGGCGGATCAGCTAGAGCAGATGATCGCCCTCGAAGAGGAGGCGGTGCGGGCCGCATCTTCCTCGACCGCGGCATTTATTCTGCTCTCCCTGGGTTCCTCTTACACAGCTTCCTTTAAGGAGCTTTGTCTGTCCCTCTTCACTAGGGGAGAGGGACCAACGTCTGCTGGACCTTCTTCTCGGTCCAAGAAGAAAGACAAGGGTAAGTCCCTCCGTCGACACTCTTGGGAGCGGGAAAGGTCCCTCTCCCCGAGTTGTCGGCCATCGACTTCGGTCGATCGTCCGGCTTCGGCCACTGGTCTCACGGTGTCCCCGTTAGGTCAGTTGACCGAGACTCCCATCGATGCAGTCGAGATCTTTCTCGACCAGTTGGACGGGTTGTCGACCGTCGAAGCCGAAATTCCCCTCTCCCCGGTTCCCCCGGTGGGAGTTGAGGATCCCGTGGGCTTGCCAGTGCCTCCGGTTCCGGAGCCCTTGGGTGTTCCCTCCGAGCCGAGGGAGGAGCCGGTTCCACCCGTCCCCTCCCCGCACCGTCCTCGGAAAAGCCGAGGTTCTTGGTCTCGGACTTCTTCGCGGTCCACCCGATCCCGCCATCATAGACGGTCTCGGTCTCGGCACCGCGGTAAGCGGCGCCGCTGCTCGTCCTCTTCCTCCTCCTCGGATGAGGGGAGGCTTCGACGCAAGTTGTGTCGACGATACGAGGACCTCATGTGGCAACAGCTCCTTCTGACCGGGAACAAGCCGACGCCGTCGCCTTCCCCGGCCATTAAGTGGCTGTCACCGGAGCGGCCGAAACAACCCCGCGTTTTACCCGAGGAGCCTGTTATCAGGCCGGTTGTTCGCCAAAACCAGCTGCCCCACCGATACCGGTGGAATCTCCGCCTCCACAGCCACGGTTTGGGGCTCCGACCAAGAATTATCGGTCGGCTCAGGGTCTGCCCCATAGGCTGTCGGTCACCCTCACTCCTGATCGACCTCGGCAGGTGGAGGGTGGCTCAGGCCCGAGGCAGCTCTTTGCGGACTCTTCTGAGTCCGACGACGATTCCTCCTTTTTCTCCAAGCGAGTGGACTTGGAGTCCTCTGGAGGTCAGTCGCTGGACGACAGCCCTTTGTCCTTCCTGGGGTTGCTCAGACTCATCTCAGAATCCACCGGGATGCAGCTCGAGCCTGTATCCAAGCGGACCAAGTATCCCCTCACAGAGATATTGGACCGAGGGGATTCCCCTATGGAGGCCTTCCCTGTGGCTGAGGCCATTGTGGGCCCGGCCTTGGAGCGCTGGCAGCGCCCTGCTTCCTGCCCTGCGCCTTCAGCTAGGATGGCCAGGAAGTATGCGGTCCCTACCGGTTCCCTGTCCGGTTTCTCGGAATATCCCTCGGCCGAGGGGTTAGTTACCGACAGCGTTTTCCGGCGTGCCGGCAACGCTAGGGACGTGGACAAACCTCCCGACAAGGAGTCCAAGAAATTGGACTATGCCGGGCGAAAAGTCTACGCTGCGTCCTCCCTTGGCCTTCGTCAGGCCAGCTCGGCCGTACTGATGGCACATTTTTCTCACGCCCTGTTGGGATCCCTGGACGAGGTGGTCCCTCATCTCCCGGCCGACCTGCAGACCACGGTTAAGCAGGTGCGGAACCAGGGCAGGGCAGTGGCCAAGCAGCAACTTCAGACTGCTTTGGACATCGGTGATTCATGCGCCAGGTCAGTGGTGGCTGCAGTGGCTATGCGCCGTCGGGCATGGCTGAGGATATCCACCTTCACAGCGGATACCCAGCACAAATTGGCGGATGTCCCCTTCCTGGGAACTGACCTCTTCGGCCCTGGAGTGGAAGGCCACCTCCAGAGGATCGAAAAGTCCAATGCCACCTTGGACTCGGTCTCATCCGCTCAGAGGGACAAGGGCCGCAGACCCCAACCCAAGCCCTTTCGTCCTGTCTAGCGCCGGCACGCCTGGCCCAGCAACACCAGGGCCAGCAGGCTCGCGCTTGGCGTCCCAAACCCAAGCCTGCGGCTTCCTCCTCCAGGAAGCAGGGAGGAAAAGGCCCAGGTGGTCCCTCGGCTGGTCCCTCCTCCAAGCCTGCACAGTGACGGGTTGAGGGGTGTCGTCCCCAACCTCGTCACCTCACCCCAGGTTCCCCCCGTGGGGGGACGGCTCCGGTACTTCCTTTCCGCCTGGTCTGCTATTACCACAGACAGGTGGGTGTTGGAGGTGGTAGGAAAGGGCCTGCCTCTGGAGTTCGAGCAGGCCCCACCCTTCAGAGCCGTCGCACCTCGGGGCCTCGGGGTCCGAAGCCTCGCTGTCAGCTCGCCGAGCCGACATCGCTCTCCTCCTCGAGAAGGAGGTGATAAGAGAGGTGGCGGACCCTCCCTCAAACCCGGGGTTCGTGTCCAGGTACTTACTGGTTCCGAAACGGACGGGGGGCTGGCGCCCCATTCTCGACCTACACAACCTGAACAAGTTCCTAAGGTCTCGAACCTTCAGGATGGTCACTCTGGCTCAGATAATCTCATCCTTGGAACACGGCATGTGGTTCTGCTCTCTGGACCTACAGGATGCGTTCTTTCACGTCCCTATCCATCCGTCCCATCAGAGGTTCCTTCGCTTTCGAGCGGAGGGTTCCCTTTTTGAGTTCCAAGCCATGCCCTTTGGCTTATGTCCAGCTCCCAGGGTCTTCACCAAATGCATGGCAGTGTGGTGACAGCATTCCTGCGGCGCCGAGGGGTCCGGGTTTACCCTTACCTGGACGATTGGCTGATAGCAGCCCCCTCCAGACAGGAGGTGGAGTGGTCCAGAGATCTGGCCCTCCAGGTTTGCTCTCAGGTCGGCCTCCTCATCAACGAGGCCAAGTCGGAACTCGAGCCGAAGCAGGTGATTCTTTTCATCGGGGCAGAGCTCGACTCTCTTCGAGCCAGAGCACGGCTCCCGGCGGACAGGGCCGAGGTTCTTTCCTCCTTTGCCCAATCATTTCTGGTTGGGCAATTGCGCCCCTGCCCGGGACTTCCTGCGCCTCGTGGGTCTCATGGCGGCCTGTACCAGCGTGGTCTGTTGGGCCCGCTGGAACATGCGCCCTCTTCAGTGGGGGCTGGCCAGCCAGTGGTCCCAACGCTGCGATCCATTGGACCAGCTAGTGACGGTGACCCAGGGGATGTGGAACGCTCTCCAGTGGTGGACCGTTCCAGTTCATCTGCAGGAGGGCATCCCGTTTGTCCTCCCAGAGCCGACGGTCTCTCTATCGACCGATGCCTCTCTGATGGGTTGGGGTGCCCATCTGGGGGAACACAGCGCGCACGGCCTCTGGTCCCCTCGGGAGTCCCGATGCCACATCAACCTGCTGGAGCTCTAGCGGTCCGCCTGCATCTCACCGCCTTTGCTCCGTTTCTTCGGGTCAAGTGGTCCGGTCCAGACGGACAATACCACGACCATGTACTATCTAAACCGCCAGGGCGGGCGCGCTCCATGCTCCTATGCAAGGAAGCTCTCGCATCTGGTCACTCGTTGCCCAGCCTGGAGCGGATCTCCTAGCCTATTCGTGTGGCAGGAGCCTCCAACACCCTGGCCGATGCCCTAAGCCGGATAGGGGCTCGTCCCACAGTGGTCTCTCCTGCCGGAGGTGAGTACAAGATCTATTCTCCCATTGGGGCACACCTCAGGTGGACCTGTTTGCCTCAGGAGAATCTGAGTTGAGGCTGTTCCATGCCCCCCCTCAGCAGGGCTCTCTGCAGGGGGATGCCTTCTCGAGGCCGTGGACCCCGGGCCTCTTCTACGCCTTTCCCCTATTCCCCTTGATGCACAAGGTGCTGCTCAAAGCAAGGAGGGACAAGGCGCAGGTGATTCTGATAGCCCCAGACTGGCCCCGCCAGTACTGGTACCCAGATCTCCTCAGCCTTGGCTCCAGGCTTCCGTGGCAGCTTCCAGCTCGCCCGGACCTGCTCTCAGTCAATCAGGGGAAGGTATTCCATCCGGACCTTCAATCCCTGTACCTGATGAACTGGTTCCTGAGCGGCTAGAGTTCCAGGCCTTGGGTCTTTCCGACGAGGTCCTCAACGAGATTGAGGCGCCCGCAGTGAGTCGACTGAAAATGTTACGCCTTCAAATGGAAAAAGGTTTTCCATTTGGTGTCAGGCAAGGGCCTGACCCTTCCTCCTGTTCCTTGGCTAGCATATTGGACTACCTGTGGTCCCTTCTCAGCAAGGGCTTAGGTCGACAACCCTTAAGGTGCACCTGGCAGCCATCTCTGCTTACCGGTCGCGGGCCGGAAGCAGTCAGTGGCGCAGGAGAAGGTGGTCTGGCTTTTTCAAAGCCTTGATCACATTTCCCCTCCTGCGAGAACCTCCACCTCCGTGGGATCTACTGCTGGTACTGGCAAAGCTCATGGGCAAGCCATTCGAACCAATGCACAGGTGTGAACTCTCTCACCTGTCGTGGAAGACCGCCTTCTTGGTGGCTATCATGTCAGCCAGAAGAATGGGAGAGCTCCAGGCACTCTGCATCGAGTCTCCTTACCTGGTCTTCCACAGGGACAAGGTTGTCCTGCGCCCCAACCCGAAATTCCTTCCGAAGGTGGTGTCGGAGTTTCACCTTAACCAGGTGTTGAATCTGCCGTGTTCTACCCCAGTCACCTCGGAGGCGAATATAGGCTCCATACTTTGGACCCTAGAAGGGCGCTCACTTACTATAAGGAGCGCACGGCTGAAATTCGGGGAGAGGTTCGCCAGCTGTTTGTCACCTACGCTGAAGCCGTATCTGGCAGACCTGCAGCCAAGCGGACGATAGGCAGGTGGGTCACCTCCTGCATAGATCTCTGCTATAAGTTGGCAGGCATGGAGCCTCCCAGAGGGATAAGAGCTCATTCTACCTGCCATACTGCTGCATCGGTAGCTGCTTCCAGGGACGTCCCTATCCAGGAAATCTGCAGGGCTGCTACCTGGAAGTCAGCACACACCTTCATCACCCATTACCACATCGACCTTGAGTCACGCCGGGATGCTGGTTTTGGGGCCTCGGTTCTCCAGTCTCTCTTTCCCAAGTAAGTATCGGGGTGTGTGCCTTGCCTCCCTCCTCCCGGAGAACTGCTAGGAGTCTGCCAGACAGTGTGGATGAACAACATATCCATGTCCCTAGAAATACAGGTTACTCACCTGTAACAGGAGTTCTAGGAATGGTATATGTTGTCCATCCACACGACCCACCCGACCTCCCCGGCTTCGACGCACAACCTGAGCTTCCAGCGGGCCAGATCTGGCGCCATGGGGCGGAGCCGAGAGTTTTACCACCCGGGTGGGTGGGAGGAGCCAGCTTGAAGACCTTCCGGCAAGATTTAAAGCGGCAAGGATACCTGCCAGACAGTGTGGATGAACAACATATACCATTCCTCGAACTCCTGTTACAGGTGAGTAACCTGTATTTACTCACCTGTAACAGGAGTTCTAGGAATGGTATATGTTGTTCATCCACATTACCCACCCGCCTCCCGCTTCGACGCACAACCTGGCTTCCAGCGGGCTAGATCTGGCATCATGGGGTGGAGCCGAGAGTTTTACCACCCGGGTGGGTGGGAGGAGCCAGCTTTAAGACCTTCCGGCAAGATTTAAAGCGGCAAGGGACCTGCCAATAAGTGTGGATGAACAACATATACCATTCCTAGAACTCCTGTTACAGGTGAGTAACCTGTATTTCTAGTACTTCTCCATCCTTGCTAGTGACTGCTCAGAGCTTCCTGGAACAAGTTTCCAAACGTAATAGACAGTAATAGAAAAAGTAACTTACCCAACACTGGGCGGTAGTGTAGGCCACTATTGCCCTGCAGCCTGGGCTTGGAGGGTTTTCTGACCCCTCAGTTGGGTTACCCCCTCAGGTGGTGTGCCTGGATCACCCAACTTTAGGGCGATAAATGCACCCACAGGAGAGGAGGGTGCTACACCCAGGGTTGTCAGCTGCCTAGGCTGGTGTTTGCGAGGAGAAGGGCTCTTTTGGATTCCGAGGGGTCAAGGTTCGATGCGGCAACCCATTTCTGGGATCCACCCGGGTTCAGGAAGGAGTCGTAGCGCGGACCTCCGTCCTTCCTTCCTTCCCGGTCTCCTCAAGAGGGCCCTGGTCTTTGGAGGAAGGGGATCATCCTTTTGGATTTCCACGATCCTGGTCACCTCATGGGGGATTCTTCTGGGCATAGCCTTTGCAGTTCCGGTGTGGTTGATTGGCTGTCAGCTGTTGGGCTTTCCAGAGCTCCTCCTTCCCTTGGGGCTCCTGGTGCGCTTTCTTGCCCAGACAGAGGACGGTCACCTTCTGTTGTGGACTTAGCCTCCATTCCTCTGTCACCATCTCCTGCTCTCCCAGGCATTCTTGGTCCTAGGGGACCTCTCTCCTGGAAGGAATTCAGGGGTTCATCTGCTCACTTCCCTACATACGTCAGGGCCATGGACGAGCGGGTGTTCCACCCTCCCTCTGAGCAGCCAACTTCTGGATCTCCGAGGTCTTCCGCATCCTCATCCTCCTCTTCTGGAGGAGAGGAAACTTCTGTCCACATCTCCCCTGCTGCTGATCTCACAGAGTATCAGCGTTTCCTCGTGAGGTTGATGGAAGACCTGCGTGTCGCCCCATCCACTCAGCACACTCTGGAGCATTCGACGTGTGCCTTCTTAGGCAACTTCAGTGCGGCCACCCTTGTGGTACCCGCCTTGCCTGCTCGTTTCCGGGAGGTGACATTGCGGTTCTGGCAAAGACCCTTTTAAGGAGTCCCAGCCCTTAGGGATCTGAGGCAGAGGAATTGCCCCAGAGTCTCCAGGTCATATACCTCATCCTCAGTCAGGATTGATGCAGCTGGACAGTCCCAATGGGCTTCGCGCCTCCACCGTGACCGGCCCCCAGATCAAGATTCCGCGAATTTTCACTTCTGGGGGAGGAGGACCTTCTACTCGGCATGGTTGCTTCTTTCAATTGTTGCTCATCAGGCCCATTATGCTACCTATGATAGGTTTCTGTGGTCCAGACTAGGCCAACTCCTACCCCCAGTATGCCTGATTTGGAGGTAACCAGACAAGCCATTGCACTCCCTGCACGTGGCCTGGAGCTAGCAAGGCACCAAGCGAGGGCGTCTTATGATGCCTGCGAGGTAGCTTCCAAGGTCGTAGGGACAGTGATATGCACTAGGCGGACAGCATGGCTGCGTCTCTCCCGGTTGTCACCCTTGGCCCGGCGTAGGGTGATTTCCTCCGCGTACCAGAAAACCAACCTTTTTGTCCAATAGGGTGAGGTGGCGTCTGTTGGGGCAACCTCCTGCCCCCTCCCCCTCCGGGGGGGTCCCTGTCTTACTCTCCCCAGTCTCAGGCCTCGCCAGGCCCGTAAAGGTTCTCCCTGTCAGTGCTTTTCCCCCACTGGATGCTAAGGGACTTAGTCCTTTAGGGTCTAGGCAGGGTTTTATTGAACTCTGAAAATTGATTAGCGTTTTGTTCATAAAAGTGCTAAATCTTTGTGAAAATGCATAGCTCTTGCCTCACTGTGTTTAAAAAACACTGCACTTCTAGAAAATCTGTATAAATACTTTCTGTACAGTTAGTATTATCCCAAGAAAAAAACTGCTAATCAATTATTTAAAACTCTGCTAGGGCCCCTTCGAGAGAACTCAGTCCTTCACCTGTGATGAATGATCACGATTGACACAGATAAGATATGAAAATTACATACCTACCATAATTCCTGATCTGTCTGTTTATCTTCGCCATTCATCAGAAATCCCACCCTCCATCCCCTTGGGGCCTCAGTCTCTGGGTCCCCCTCCCTCTGTGTGCCCACCTTCCTTTCCACTGGTCAGGAGCGGGGTGACCTGGGGCACACAGGGTTTTTTTACCATTCTAATGGGGGGAGGGAGAGGGATCGAGAAAGAGGATGCTTCTCTCCTCAAAGCCGTGGATCCAGGGGGTTGCTGGTTGCCCTCTCTTCCTTTCTCTTCCTCTTCCTCTATTCCCTTTCATCCCTGCCCTTAGGGACTCATCCCTCAAATTTATTTTAAAAAGAAACCTTTGTTTCTAGGGACATGGATATGTTGTTCAATCCACACTTATTGGCAGGTTCCTTGCCGCTTTAAATCTTGCCGGAAAGTCTTCAAGCTGGCTCCTCCCACCCACCCGGGTGGTAAAACTCTCGGCTCCGCCCTATGACGCCAGATCTTCCTTACCGCTTGGAAGCTCAGGTTCCCTCCTTAGCGCTCTGCGTTTTAGACTGGATCCTAACTCTTTGGTTCGTCCGAAACTAGTTTTGAAGTTTTCTAAACTTCGGTCTTCATTATCCTTGCGGCTGCGATGGACAAATCGATTCCCGGCTTTCGGAGGTGCCCTTGTGGGCAGAAAATGTCCAGGGCGGATCCGCACTCCGTGCGTCTACTGCCTGGATCAATCGACCCAGGCCTGCGAGTTGTGCCACTCGTTTTCGGCCATCGTCCTGGAGGATCGCGCTGCCCGATTGAAGCTCGGGCACCCCGAGAAGCTTTACCCGCCGGTAAAATTCAAAGAGGCTCGGGCGTTGTCTGCAGCGGCTGGCTCGGCTGAGCTGCTCGAGCAGATGATTGCCCTCGAGGAGGAGGCGGCCCAGGCCGCATCTTCCTCCTCCTCGGCCGCGGCATTTATCCCACTCTCTCTGAGTTCCTCGTACTCTGCTTCGTTCAAGGAGCTTTGTCAGTCTCTTTCCACGAAGGGAGAGGGGCCATTGGGACTTTCCTCTTGGCCCAAGAAGAAGGAGTCGAAGGGTAAGTCCCACCATCGGCGTTCGTGGGAGCGGGAGAGGTCTTCTTCCCCGGACAGCCGACTGTCGACTTCGGTCGAAGTTGCGGCTCAGGCCGCTGGCTTCACGGTGTCCCCGTCAGGCCAGCCTGCTGAGACTCCCGTCAACGCAGTTGAGATTTTCCTCGGCCCGGACGGGTTGTCGACTGGTGAAGCCGACAACCCACCTTCGCCGGTTCCCCCGGTGGAGACCGAGGACCTGCCTGCGCCCTCGGGGCGGCAGTCCCCGGCTAAAGTGCCGAGCCAGGGAAGAGCAGGTGTCCCTGCCCCTTCCTAGACCCGCCCGTCACCCGAGGGTTTCAGTCAAGCTGCCCCGCCCGACATCGGGCGCCCCGGTCTCTGCATCGAAGTAAGCGGTGACACCTGCCCCTCCTCGACATGAGGAGAGTTTCACATAAATTATGCGCTCGACATTACGAGGAGCTTATGTGGCAGCAGTTACTGTTGTCTGGGACTAAATTGACCCCGATTCAGCCCCCGGCCATCACGTGGCTGTCGCCCGAACGACCAAAGCAACCACTCACCCCAGTCGAGATGCCCATTCCTGGGCCGGTTGTTCGGCTGAAACCAGCTGCTCCACCGATTGTGGTGGAACCTCCGCCTCGACAACCAAAGTCTGGGGCACCGACCAAGGATTCTCGGTCGGGTCACAGCCTGCCCCACAGGTTGTCGGTCACCCTCACTCCCGACCGTCCTCGGCAGGTGGAGGGTGGCTCAGGGCCAAGGCAGCTCTTTGCAGACTCTTCGGAGTCCGATGATGACTCCTCCCTGTTCTCCAGGCAGGTCGACCTGGAGTCCTCCGGGGACAAGTCATTGGACGATAGCCCATCGTCCTTCTTGGGTCTGCTTTGACTCATCTCGGAGTCCACCGGGATGCAGCTCGAGCCCGTGTCCAAACGGGCCAAGTATCCCCTGATGGAGATACTGGACCGAGGGGATTCCCCCATGGAGGCCTTTCCGGTGGCTGAGCCCATTGTCGGTCCAGCCTTAGAGCTTTGGCAGCGGCCTGCTTCCTGTCCTGCGCCTTCGGCCAGGATGGCCAGAAAGCATGGGTCCCTACCGCTCTTGCCCGGTTTTCGAGCACCTCTGCGAGGGGTTAGTCACCGACAGCATCTTCCGGCGTTCCGGAAATGCTCGGGACGTGGATAAGCCCCCTGACAAAGAGTCCAAAAAGCTGGACTTTACCGGGCGCAAGGTGTACGCTGCATCGTCCCTCGGCCTCCGACAGGCCAGCTCAGCCGTGCTGATGGCACACTTCTCCCACGCCCTCATGGGCTCCCTGGATGATGATGTCCCTCATCTCCCGGCCGACCTGCAGACCACGGTCCATCAGGTGCGGGACCAGGGTAGGGCGGTGGCGTAGCAGCAGTTTCAGACTGCTCTGGACATAGGTGATTCCTGTGTCAGGTTAGTAGCGGCCACGGTGGCCATGTGCTGCAGGGCATGGCTGAGGATATCCACCTTCACAGCGGACACCCAGCACAAGTTGGCGGACGTCCCCTTCTTGGGGACTGATCTCTTCGGCCCTGGAGTGGAGGGACACCTCCGGCGGATCGAAAAGTCCAATGCCACTCTGGACTCGGTCACCTCCACCCAGAGGGACAAAGGCCACCGTCAACAACAGCATAAGTCCTTTCGTCCTTCAGCCCCTGCAGCACGACCGACCCAACAGCACCAGCAACAGGGCCAGCAGGCTTGCGCTTTGCATCCCAAACCCAAGCCAGCGGCTTCCTCCAACAGGAAGTAAGGAGGTAAAGGCCCAGGAGGTCCCTCGGCCGGTTCCTCCTCCAAGCCTGCCCAGTGACGGTTTGAGGGGTGCAGCCCCCAGCCTCGTCACTCCCCCCGGGATCCCCTCGTGGGGGGACGGCTCCGCCACTTCCTTTCTGCCTGGTCCGCTATCACCACGGACCGCTGGGTGTTGGAGGTGGTAGGAAAGGGCCTGCCTCTGGAGTTCGAGCAGACCCCACCCTTTCGAGCTGTCGCCTCTCGGGGGGCCACGGGGTCCGCAGAGCTCGCTTGTCGCCCCATCGAGCCAATATTGCCCTGCTCCTGAAAAGAGCTGATCAGGAAGGTGGCAGATCCTCCTCCAGACCCGTGGTTTGTGTCAGGTATTTCCTGGTCCCAAAACGGACTGGGGGCTAGCGCCCCATCCTCGACCTGCACGACCTGAACAGGTTCCTAAGGTTTCGGACCTTCAGGATGGTCACTCTGGCTCAGATAATACCATCCTTGGAACGAGGCGTGTGGTTCTGTTCCCTGGACTTCCAGGACGCGTTCTTTCACGTCCCGATCTGTCCGTCTCATCAGAGATTCCTCCGCTTCAGAGCAGAGGGATCCCTTTACGAGTTCCGGGCCATGCCCTTCGGCCTCTCTCTAGCTCCCAGGGTCTTCACCAAATGCATGGCAGTGGTGACAGCATTCCTGCGGCGCTGAAGGGTCCGGTGTACCCCTACCTGGACGACTGGCTGATTGCAGCCCCCTCCAGAGTGGAGGTGGAGCGGTCCAGAGATCTGGCCCTCCAGGTTTGCTCTCAGATTGGCCTCCTCATCAACGAGGCCAAGTCGGAACTCGTGCCGAAGCAGGTGATACTCTTCATTGGGGCAGAGCTCGACTCTCTTCGAGCCAGAGCTCGGCTCACGGCGGACAGGGCCGAGGTTCTTTCCTCCTTTGCCCAATCATTTCTGGTTGGGCAATCGCACCCTGCCCGGGACTTCCTGCGCCTCCTGGGCCTCATGGCGGCCTGCACCAGCGTGGTCCGTTGGGCCCGTTGGTTCACGCATCCCCTTCAGTGGGGACTGACCAGCCAGTGGTCACAATGCTGCGATCCATTGGACCAGCCCGTGACAGTGATCCAGGAGATGTGGAACGCTCTCCAGTGGTGGACCGTTCCAGCACATTTGCAGGAGGGCTTCCCGTTTGTCCGCCCTGAGCCGACGGTCTCCCTATCGACCGATGCATCTCTGATGGGTTGGGGTGCCCATCTGGGGGAGCACAGAGCGCACGGCCTCTGGTCCCCTCGGGAGTCGTGATGCCATATCAGCCTGCTGGAGATCCGAGCGGTCCGCCTAGCTCTCACCACCTTCGCTCCGTTTCTACGGGGTCAAGTGGTTCAGATCCAGACGGACAATACCACGACCAGGTACTACCTAAACCGCCAGGGCGGGACGTGCTCCATGCAGTTATGTAAGGAAGCACTCTGCATATGGTCCCTCATGCACAGCCTGGAGACGGATCTCCTGGCCATTCACGTGGCAGGAGCCTCCAACACCCTGGCCGATGCCCTAAGCCGGATAGGGGCTGCGTCTCACGAGTGGTCTCTCCTGCCAGAGGTAGTACAAGATCTGTTCTCCCACTGGGGCACGCCTCAGGTGGACCTGTTCGCCTCCAGGGAGACTGTGAAGCTGAGACTGTTCCATGCCCGCCCCCCTCAGCAGGGCTCGCTGCGGGGGATGCCTTCTCGAAGCCGTGGACCCCGGGCCTCTCCTACGCCTTTCCCCCATTTCCCTTGATCCACAAGGTGCTTCTCAAGGCGAGGAGGGACAAGGCACAGGTGATTCTGGTAGCCCCAGACTGGCCCCGCCAGTTCTGGTATCCAGATCTCCTCAGTCTCAGCTCCAGGCTCCCGAGGCGGCTTCCAGCCCGCCTGGACCTGATCTTAGTCAACCAGGGGAAGGTATTCCATCCAGACCTTCAATCCCTGCACCTGATGGCCTGGTTCCTGAGCGGCTAGAGTTCCAGGCCTTGGGTCTTTCCGACGAGGTCCTCAACGTCGTTGAGGCATCCCACAGGAGTTCCACCAGGGAAATGCTATGCCTTCAAATGGAAGAGAGATTTTCCATTTGCGTCGGGAAGGGCTTGGACCCTTCCGCCTGTCCCTTGGCAAGCATTCTGGACTACCTGTGGTCCTTTCTCAGCAAGGGCTTCGCCACGACCCTTAAGGTGCACCTGGCAGCCATCTCTGCTTATCGGGCGCGGGCCGGAAAGCAGTCGGTGGTGCAGGAGAAGGTGGTTGGGCGCTTTTTCAAAGGCCTTGATCACATTTCCCCTCCAGTGCGGGAACCTCCACCTCCGTGGGATCTACTGCTGGTATTGGCCAAGCTCATGGGGAAGCCATTCAAACCAATGCACAGGTGCGATATCTCCCATCTGTCAAGGAAGACCGCCTTCTTGGTGGCTATCACGTCAGCCAGAAGGATGGGAGAGCTCCAGGCGCTTTCCATCGAGGCTTCTTATCTGGTCTTCCACAGGGACAAGGTTGTCCTGCGCCCCCACCCGAAGTTCCTTCCGAAGGTGGTGTCGGAGTTTCACCTTAACCAGGTGTTGACTCTGCCGGTGTTCTACCCCAGTCACACCTCGGAGGCCGAAATAGGCTCCATACTTTGGACCCTAGAACAGCACTTGCTCATTATAAGGAGCGGACGGCTGAAGTTCGGGGAGAGGTTCGCCAGCTGTTTGTCACCTACGCTGAACCCGCACCTGGCAGACCTGCAGCCAAGCGGACGATAAGCAGGTGGTTCACCTCCTGCATAGATCTCTGCTATAGGTTGGCGGGCATGGAGCCTCCCAGAGGGATAAGTGCTCATTTTACCCGCCATACCGCTGCATCGGTGGCTGCTTCCAGGAATGTCCCTATCCAGGATATCTGCAGGGCTGCTACCTGGAAGTCGGCACATACCTTCATTACCCACTACCACATCGACCTTGAGTCATGCTGGGATGCTGGTTTTGGGGCCTCGGTTCTCCAGTCTCTATTCCCTAAGTAGGGGGTGTGTGCCTTGCCTCCCTCCTCCCGGAGAACTGCTAGGAGTCTGCCAATAAGTGTGGATTGAATAACATATCCATGTCCCTAGAAATACAGGTTACTCACCTGTAACAGGAGTTCTAGGAATGGTATATGTTGTTCATCCACACACGACCAACCGACCTCCCGGCTTCGCGACACAACCTGGCTTCCAAGCGGCTCAGATCTGCGCATGGGGCAGGAGCCGAGAGTTTTACCACCCGGTGGGTGGGAGGCCAGCTTGAAGACCTTCCGGCAAGATTTAAAGCGGCAAGGAACCTGCCAATAAGTGTGGATGAACAACATATACCATTCCTAGAACTCCTGTTACAGGTGTGTAACCTGTATTTCTCCCCTTCCAATTATATGGTTTCGGGGGGGGGCAACCCTGGATCCTGTCCCTTTCCTCCAGAGATAACCACTTCTGCTTATGCTGGAGTTCTTCCCAGTGATTCTGTGCCTTGAATTCTGGCAATTCAGCCTTCTGGCTACTCCTCACAGTTCCTATACAGTCTGGAGTCTGTCAACAGCCCAGGGTAGGTCCTCCCCCTCCCCATTTCTTGTTTTTCCTTCACCTCCCTCCTTCCCTCTCTTCTTCTGCTTCCAGAGATTGGGGCCCCTTCCCAATCCCCTTAGTTTTGTCAATTTCCTTCTGTCCTCTCTGTCATTCACTTCTTCTTTTAGTTTGTATATCTTTTCCTTTGTCTGTCCCTTGGACTTCCTTGTCCTTCCCTCCCTCCCAACCCTTTCTTACTCTACTGCGACTCTGAACTGGCAGGAGAGTGGGGTTGACAACACCTAACGGCGACCTCCCTGGCGCCACGCAGTGCGTCGGCCTCGAGGGTGGCGCCACAGCACACTACCATCAAAAAAAAAGACTCTCAGGGTCGTGACCGCCAGCCAGAACGCACCTGTGATGAATGTTGAAGGTACACAGAAAGATCAGGAATTACGGTAGGTACGTAATTTTCATTTTTCTACTGGTGATGCCTCTCCCTATGCATCCCAGTATCCCCCAGCCCTCCTTACTTCCTTCTTGCTTGCCTACCTTCAAGTAGTATATGAGTACCCCTAGGTCCCTTTCCATTTTTGTTGTTATTATTACATCCCCCGTTGTGTACCCTTCCCTTGGGTTTTTGTTTCCCAGGTGCATTACTTTGCACTTCTTTACATTGAATCTAAGGCTGCCATACTTTTGTACAGGTGTTTCTTGTCTGTCATCTGCCTTTCAGGGCAGGACAAAATCCTGGCAGACTCCCTCAGCTAGATTAGCCAGCATCATCACGAATGGGCACTGAATCCACAGTTGCTACAGACAGTATTAAGAAGGTGGGGCACACCAGAGATAGATCTCTTTGCCTCCACAGACAAGCAGCTGCCACAGGTCTGTTGCAGGCCTCCCAACAAGGGCACAATCCCTATGGATGCACTTGCACTGGATTGGTTGGGGAGATTTCTGTATGTCTTCTCTCTTTTCCCCATGTTGCTCAGGACCTTGGTAAAGCTCAGGTCACAGCCAGCAACAGTGATACTGGTGGCACCAGACTGGGCTAGACAGCCCTGGTACTCACTGCTAGTAACTTTGTCTGTCTCTCCACCAATTCACCTGCCCCCGGGGCACAACCGCCTGACATAAACCCAGGGCAGGATCCTGTATCCCAATTTCATATCCCTGCAGCTGAAGGCCTGGCTTTTGAGGACCTAGAGTTTGCTAGTTTAAACCTCTCAGAGGAGGTTTTGTCAGTGCTCGGGGACCAAGGAAGCCATCCACCAAGAAAACCTACTCCTTGTAGTGGAAAAGGTTCTCTATTTGGTGCTCATGAAAACACTGTTCCCTCTAGGGCTGGTCTTTCTGTCCTGCTGGACTGTCTGACCCACCTACATACACTGGGCGTTAGACCTTCGACTTTGAGGGTACAGCTGGCTGCAGTCTCAGCATACGTGTCAGCTGGTAAAGACGGGTCCATGGCCTCTCACCCTGTCTTTCACAAATTCTTCAAAGATCTCAACCACCTTCATCCTCCCCTTAGGGAGCTAGTTTCAGCCTGGAATCTAAACATTTGTATTGCTAAGCTCATGGAGCCACCCTTTGAGCGTATGGCAGCTGCAGACTTGAACTGTCTTCCTGGTGACCATCACTTCAGCCAGGAGAATAAGTGAATTGCAAGCCCTGTGCACATATATGGACTATATTTCATTCCACAGGGACAATGGACCAATAGTAAATTTCTTTCTAAAGTGGTCTCAGACTTCCATTTGAATCATACTATCACTTTGCCTGTTTTCTTCACTGACAGTCCCAGCTCACCTGAGCGGAAACTACTAGCCTGGATGTCAAGAGGGCATTAAGCCACTACATTGACAGAACCAAGGCGCACAGGCCAGAGCATTCCCAGCTGTTCCTCACCTATGGGGAAGTGGGTAAGGGAAAACCTGCATCACAACAAACCATTGCACGCTAGATAGTGGCCGGCATACAGTTCTGTTACATTAAAGTTGTCGAACAAGCTCCCCTGGGCCTCAAGGCATATTCAACCAGGGGTACAGCTGCATCAGTAGCAGCTGCAAGGGGTATCCCACTTCTGGAAATCTGCAAAGCAGCAACATGGAAAACAGTACACACTTTCACCAAGCATTACAACCTGGACATACAGTCCAGAAGTGATGCTAGATTTGGTACAGCAGTGCTGCAGAACCTGTTCTCAAAATAGGATCTTATCTGTGTCAGTCTTCACCATTCATCACAGATGGGTACGGCGGAGATCAGGACCCTCACGAGACCTTTTTTTTTTTTTTTTTTAAAAAGGATGGTGAACCCGGCGCATGGGCGCCACCCCTCGAGGCCGGCGTACCACGTGGCGCTCGAGGATTAGCCGCTAAGCTGCGCCGACCCGGCTTGCCTACCAGTTCTTCGCCTCCCGCCGTCGAGGTCGCCTCGTGGAAGCCTGTGGAAGAAGATTTCAGTAATTTTAGGCCTTAGCCTTTCGTCGCCGACAGTCCGTCGGTTCCTGCTAGTTCTAGTCTGCCATACTCGACGCCGCTGGTAAGATCTTTCCATTTATTTTACAGTTTAGCGGCGTCGAGTCTGTTTTGGTGTTTTCCGTTAGGTCATGCCCGGTCGGAGGCAAAAATTACGTCTAAGTGAGGGCAGCCCCATGCGTCGGTGCCGTGCGGCCGCAGGAGTACTCCGTTACCGACCAGCATGACCGGTGTCTCTCGTGTCTTAGCCCGCTTCCACGACATGGATTAGTCACGATGCCTGCTTCTCCTTGGACGCTCGTCCTCGAACAGCGAGCGTTTAAAATGAAGGCAGCTCCGCCATCTCTTTCGGGTAGGTCTACTTTCTCGTCCGGGCCAAGCAATTCCTCGGCCTTTCTCCGGGTCCCCTCCCGGTTCTATAGGACCGAGGAGGAGGGAAGCCTCGGCCTCTGTGCTTCTTGGCAGAGCTCCTTCTGCAGGCGCAGGAGGCCCGTCCGCTTCCTCCGGGGCGGGCGGGAGACGCCCATATGGCAATCACCCCTCCGGGGGTGAAGCTCCCAGTGTCGCTTCTGCGGTCCGGAAGGCCCGGTTCGACCCCGTCGCTCGGTGCCGTCGGGGCTGTCGGCGCTGTTCGCGGCGCCGTGGGTCCTCTCGGCGCCAACTCATCTTTCGGCACCGTGGGCCTGGTCGGCGCCGTTCGCGGTGCCAACCCGACTCGCGGCGCCGTGACCCTGGAATCGGCTTCGCCATACGGCGCCGAGGTTGAGCATGGTGCCATGGGGCCTTCGGAGTTGTCCGTCGGTGCCGTCCTCGGCGCCGTTGGTGCTCTTGGTGCCGCTCGTGGCGCTGAGGGGCCTGGCGGTGCCGTGTTCGGCGCCGAGTCCGCCCTCGGAGTTGTCGACACTGCTTCGGTCTTCGGTGCCACTCAAGGGGCCTGGCGGCGTCGTCGGCAGCGAGGCAGTTGCTGGGGCTTCTGTCGGCGCCGTCTCTGTTCCTGGTACCACCCCTGGTGCCAGTGGACTTGACGGTGTCGCAGCTGGTCCTACTTCAGGACCTTTGGCCCATGCCGCCTTCTGCCAGCACCACTTGCGGGGCTGTGGAGGGCGCAGGTGCCGCCTTGGCCACTGCTTGGACTTCTGGGCCCTTTGGTAAGGTCGCCCTCCTACCGTCTGGCTTAGGGCCTCAGACTCTACCTCTTCGAAGTCGGGCTCGGAGTCGAGTGGGCAGTCACACCCTTCGGGGTTGTCTGCAGAGGAGGACGAGCCGGTGGTCTCCACGACGAGTCTCAGTCAGCCCCCTTCTGAGGTGCGTCTGGTTCCTCCAAGGTTAGGGTCAGTGGTACTGACCAGCAGGCTGTGGTGCGTGCCACCATTGCCATGCAACCTGGCCTTGGGGGTTCCTTGACCCCTCGGCGGTGGTACCCCTCCAGGTGGTGTGTCTCGATCGCCCAACTTTGGGGCCTATCGGGAAGCCCATAGGAGGGGAGGGTGCTGCTCCCTGCAGCTCCCCTTCGGGGGCAGCCCAGAGCTGCCAGCTTCCTAGGCTGGCCCTTTCGAGGACTAGGACTCTCTCAGACTCCGAGGGGTCGAGGGGTGTGGGGTCGGCGCGTCGACCTTTCTCTGGGACCCACCCGGGCCCTGGGCGAAGCGAGAGCGGACTTCCGCCCTTCCCCTTCTGGTTCCTTGAGGGGGTCCCATTCTCTGGAGGCAGGGGACTGTCCTTCTGGATCTATACGGCCCCGGTCGCCTCACTTGGGGGATTCTTCTGGGCGCAGCCTAGGCAGTATCAACATGGTTGTACAGCTGTCGGCTGCGGAGTCTTCCAGGACACCCTCCGCGGGGGTCCATGGTCCGCTCCCTAGCCCTGGCAGAGGTCAGCCGACTTCCTCTCTCGGCTCTGCCCCCTCCCCTCTGCCGCCTTCTCCAGCGTTCCCAGGTATTCTTGGTCCTAACGGTCCTCTCACCTGGGAACAGTTCAGAGCAGTGGCTGCTCGGTTCCCTGCCTACGTTAGGGCCATGGACAGCCAGGTTTTTCAACCTCCCCCTGAGCAGCCACTCTCAGAGTGAATGGTGACCTCCAGCTCCTCATCCCCCTCTTCGGGGGGAGAGGAGCCGTCTGTCCATATCTCTCCTGCCGCTGATCTCTCTGAGTATCAGCGTTTCCTCGTGAGGATGCTGGAGGGTCTTCACCTCTCTCCCCTCTCCATGAGCAATCCTGAGCATGCGGTGCACGCCTTTCTAATCGATTTCGGTGCAGCCACCCTTGTGGTGCCGCCCTGGCCTGCTCCCTTTCGGGAGGCGTCCATGCGTTTCTGGCAGAGGCCCTTCTCCGGAGTTCCTGCCCCTGGGGACCTCAGCCAGAGGTATTGCGCTCCTCCAGAGTCTCCAGGTTCTATGCCTCATCCACAGTCCGGATTAGCTACCTGGACACTCCTGGCGAAGCCAGCGCCCTCCACCGTGACCGGCCCCCAGATCAGGACTCTTCGGATTTTGATTTCTGGGGGAGGAGGACTTTCTACTCGGCACGGTTGCTTCTCTCCATCTCCGCTCATCAGGCCCACTATGCAGCCTACAACAGGTTCTTCAAACAACATGAAGTCTTGCTGTATTATGACATATGCAGTATAACCCCAGGTTAGAACTGCTCCGGAGGTGAAAGAGTTAACTTTCCATGCAGGGCATGGAACCTTGAGTGCGAGCTCGGTTGAACACTCTGTCTGTTATAGCTCAAACTTAAACTGTCAGATTCTTTACTCCGCCTCACTGAACAGTCGCTCCAGAGATTTCTCCTGCTGCTCGTTTGTCGGTTAAAAAGTTTAATTCTCGGTTTATTTTACCGAAATTAACAGCAATCAGTCGGTTCAAGCTCTGTCTGTGGTATTGTAAGTAATAGATAGGCTTATTTATTTATTTATTTATTTTTTCTTCTATGTGGAACTTGTAAACGTCTTTTTCAGTTCGGTTTGAACCAATCAGATGGGTTTTAAAATTACTTTCTAGCCCTTTAGAGTGCGGTTCCCGGTTCTTATCGGTTCTAAAATAAATGGATTTTATTACGTTTTTTTCCACGACCCGTGACACGGTTGGGAACCGATAAGAGAGTCTTGCTTGGCGGATTGCCACTAACGGGCAAGTTTTGGTTAGGCTGGCACTGTGTCTGAGAAACCCTAAAGAAAAACCGGCCCCACTGGGTTTCAGCACTGTGGCCTCTGTGGGGAAGCCTTTGCTAAGGCTGACCCACACACCACTTGTGTATATTGTCTGGGGTTTGACCACCTCAGTGCAGACTGCCAGATTTGTAAGAATTTTCCTGCTGCCACCTTGGAAAAGAGAGTTGGTAGGCTCAGGGAAAGGGAGGCCAAAAAGTCCGCTGACCCGGATGGCCAGCCCGGTTCGGTTCCAACCGAACCTGAGGGAGTGCCCTTTGACCAGGGCGATACTTCCTCGGGCAAACGAAGAGCCAGCTCTGAGGAGCCAGTTCCAACTAAAAGGGCTAGAAAGTCAGCTAGTGTGGAGCCAAAAGTTTTTCTCCAACGCTGAGGAAATAGCTAAAGCTATTCAAATTGTCCAGTCTCTTTCCCGGTTCCGTCCGAACCGACACCATCAGGGAAGCGCCGGTTCGGACGGTTCCACCGGTTCAAGATTATGATTTTGAGGATTTTTATGAACCGGAGGAAGGGGAAGAGGGGTATGAGGAGAGTGAATGTGATTTTGAAAGTCTGGATGTGCCCATTGAGCCGGACATCTCTCCAGACAGACCTTCAGGGTCCCCGGCTATCTGAGTCCCCTTCTCATTTTATGTTCTATAAGAAAGTTGCTGAAACTCTCCAACTCCCTGTTGAGGAACCTGTTGATGATCAAGAAGAGCCTGATTATGTAGAAATGATGGATATTCCAGAGTCTAGGAGACTGTCTATTCCCTTGCACAAATCCTTTAGGAAACAGACAGTAAAAATTCTAAAAACTCCTCATTCTGTCCTTCCTGTGGATAAAAGGATGGACAAAAGGTATACATTATCAGGCTCTGATACAGAGTTCCTCTCTCAGCAATGCAGCCATGTGGGGGTAGTGCAGGCTGCAGCCTGTGACAAGGCTAATATTCCTCTAGCCTCTCACCCTCCTGAAAAGGATTCTAGGAGGATGGATGCCACAGCAAAGAAACAGTATGGCAGCATCTTTGGACTCAGACAGGCGAATTATATGCTTATGCAGCTAGGTACCAGAAATCCAGATGGGATACCGTGCTGGCACTAGCAAAACAGGCCCCATGACCAGCTTGCCAGGGAGCTGGAGCAGGTGGCTGCGGATGGTATTGAGGCATCCAAGGTGCAATTCCATGCTGCAGTAGACTCTAATGATGTTTCATCAAGAGTCATGGCTACATCATGTCATGGCTCTTCGCAGAATGGCCTCGCTCAGATGTACTGCCCTGTCACAGGATACCCAGTCTAAGGCTATGGATTTTCCTGTTGTGGGCAATTCTCTGTTTGGAGAGCAGACAGAGAATTATATGAAGAAAATGAATGAGTATAGGACCACCTATAGGAGTGCACAGGGCAAAGAAAGGCAAGCCACTCCTCAAAGGCAGCATGTCAGGGGCAGGCCTTTTCATAGGCCTTTTTACCAAGCCCAGGCCTCCTCTTCTGCTTATGCCCAGAGGGGGTTCTTTAGAGGAAGAGGCAGAAGGGGGTCTAGTAAGCCTGCTTCTACCCCTCAACCCAAAGCCCCTGCAAAACAGGCTCCCTGATGGGGTGGCCAGGGACGATTCTCCACTACCGGTAGGGGGCAGGCTGGCTTACTTGTCCAGGACTGGAAGTCTGTAACATCAGACAAGTGGGTCCTGGAAGTAGTAAGCCAGGGACTGGTTCTCAGCTCAAAAATTTCAAGATGAGAACCAGGTCCTTCCACCTGCAATCCATCAGAGGCAGTTGCCCTAGAAACAGAAGTCTCTTCCTTCTGGCTCTCAGAGCTGTGGAGAGGTTCCACCCTACACCAGGGCAAAGGTTGTACTCCAGGTACTTCCTTACCCAAAAAGACAGGAGAATGGCGGCCCATCCTGGATCTCAGGTATCTAAACAAGCACCTTTAAAACCAAAGTTCAAAATGGTGACTCTGGGAATTATTTTACCCTCTCTAAGGCCAGGGGACAGTTAGCCTCCCTGGACCTCAAGGATGCCTACTTCCATGTTCTCATCAGAAGCTCCCATCGAAAGTACCTCAGATTCGAACTGCCCTCAGGCCATTACCAGTTCAGAGCAATGCCCTTGGCCTTACCTCGGCCCGAGGTGTTCACAAAATGCCTGGCAGTAGTAGTTGCCCACTTAAGAAGGCAAAAGATTGCCATCTTTCCGTATCTGGACGACTGGCTCATTGTAGGCCAGTCTCCAGACCAGGTCAAACTACACCTACAAGTAACTCAGCAACTTCTTACATCTTTAGGTTTCCTTCTCAATCTTCCAAAGTCAGTTCTGGAGCCTGTCCAGCTTCTCACCTTCATAGGCGCAAAACTGAACACAAAAGAAGCGAGAGCCTTCCTCCCTCTGGAATGAGCAAGGACTTTGGTCTCTCTGGCCTCTTCTTTCACCCTGCAGGTCTCTCGACCAGCAAGGCATTTTCTATAGCTCCTGGGGCACATGGCTACTTCTACAGCAGTAGTGCAGGGAGCAAGGTTTCAGATGAGGGACATTCAGTTCCATTTGAGAGCCTTTTGGTATCAAATGACAGATCCTCTAACCAAATTGATCCCAGTGACTCGAACCCTGATCCAGGCCCTCCAGTGGTGGCAGGACCAGAGCAATTTGAGACAGGGGGTTCCCTTCATTCCCTAGTCTCATTCCTTGACCCTTACTACAGATGCATCCCTCTTGGGGTGGGGAGCTCACATGGGCGACCTTACCACCCAGGGGTTGTGGTCCCCTCAGGAATCTCTGCTCCACATCAATTTGTTGGAACTCAGAGCAGTTTTTCTAGCACTCCAGGTTTTTTCCACATCTGTTCAGAACAAGGTTGTTCAGGTCAGAACAGACAATACCACCACAATGTGGTACATCAACAAGCAAGGGGCACTCGGTCTACGGCCTTGTGCACCAAAGCAATGAAGTTGTGGTCTCTGGCTTATTCTCTGAACGCTTCCCTTACGGCAGTTCACCTCCCAGGCAAGGACAATGTCCTAGCGGATGCTCTCAGCAGGATTTCCCAGGGCCATCACGAATGGGCACTGGATCCCCTGGTACTGTAGGTAGTATTTGCCAGATGGGGCACCTTCCAGATAGAGCTCTTTGCAGCCCCAGACAATCACCAATTTCCCCTTTTTTGCTGCAGGCCCCCAGTGTTGGGCTCAGTCCCTCTGGATGCCTTCCTACTCAGTTGGGAAGGGAAGTTTCTCTATGCTTTTCCCCCCTTCCCTCTTCTTTTCAAGGTGCTAGTAAAAATCAGATCTCAACCCTGCAGGATGATCCTGATTGCTCCAGATTGGGCCAGGCAGCTCTGGTACCCACTCCTCATGTCCTTAGCAGTCCACCTTCCCCTGTGTCTTCCCAGGAATCACAACCTGTTAACCTGTGCCCAGGGGAGAGTTTGGTATCCGAACCTCAAATCTCTCAATCTCAGGCATGGCTCTTGAAGAGTTAAAGTTTGCTGACCTACACCTTTCCCAAGGTGTATTGGAAATTTTGAAGGCCTCCAGGAAGCCTTCCACCAGGGCTACTTATAATTCAAAATGGAAAAGATTTTCCATATGGTGTGCTGGTAAGTATATTTCCCCAGAATCTGCTGACGTGCCCACGATTCTGGATTATTTAGTGCATTTGAATTCTTTGGGGCTGAGACCAGCTACCCTAAAAGTGCACTTGGCAGCTGTGTCTGTCTTTTATCAGCAGGTAAGCCCTCTTCTTTTCAGCTCACCCTGTGTTCTCCATGTTTTTAAAGGGTTGCTTCAACCAACCTCTGCTCAGGGACCCTGCCCCTGCTTGGGATCTTAATATTTGCATTGCTTAGCTTATGCAACCCCCTTTTGAGCCATTGTCTTCAGCAGAGCTTAAGTACTTGACTTGGAAAACTGTGTTTTTGGTAGCCATCACCTCTGGCAGGCACATAAGTGAGCTACAAGCATTGTCAGTGGAGCCTGATTTTATCTCCTTTCACAGAGATAAGGTGGTCCTCAGGACTAACAGAACGTTTTTGCCTAAGGTGGTTTCAGACTTCCATCTTAATCAATCCATGTCTCTTCCTGTGTACTTCACTGACCATTCCTCCTCTGGCGAGAGGAGGTTACACAGTTTAGATGTCAAAAGAGCCCTTAGTTACTATATAGAACGTACCAAGGGTCATAGGTTTGAATCCCTCCAATTGTTCCTCACTTATGGTGAGGCTGGTAAAAGTAGCGTGCCACTAAAAGATCCATTGCCAGGTGGATTGTCTCTTGTATCCAATTTTGCTATGAAAAACTGGGTAAGATTCCTCCCTCAGGCCTGAGGGCTCACTCTACCAGAGGTACAGCTGCATCCCTGGCTGCTGCCAGGGACATCCCTATCCTAGAGATATGTCAAGCAGCTACCTGGAAAACAGTTCACACTTTTACTAAGCATTACTCTCTGGATATCCAGGCTAGGAGTGATGCTTGATTTGGCACAGCTGTGCTTCAGAGCCTATTTCCTAAGTAGGTTCTGTCCCTCCTCCATGGAGGTACTGCTGTGTATTCTGGATATGTCATAATATAGCAAGACTTCATGTTGTTTGAAGAAAAAATTACTCACCTTAGTAATGTTGTTTCTTCTAATGGAGTCTTGCTATATTATGACCTCCCCCCCAGCCTGCTCCTCTCAGAACCTCTACTTTTGGGATGTGGGTGGGCAGTGCAATGTTGGCACTTCATAGATGCCCACTTTATTTTCACCCTTCTTAGGGTGCTTAGGTGTTATGCTTTATTTTTCTTTCTTGAATCCACTGACTTGAGTCTTTATTTTGGGATCAAGAACAAAAATGTGTTTTTGTAGTTAGTAGCCAGTGGGCTAGTATAGGTTTACGGCTTCCACACAGAACCTTAGTGAGTTTTGCTCGTAAAGATCTGACAGTTTAAGTTTGAGCTACAACAGACAGAGTGTTCAACCGAGCTCGCACTCAAGGTTCCATGCCCTGCATGGAAAGTTAACTCTTTCACCTCCGGAGCAGTTCTAACCTGGGGTTATACTGCATATGTCATAATATAGCAAGACTCCATTAGAAGAAACAACATTACTAAGGTGAGTAATTTTTTCTTGTGGTCAGCGCTGGGTCAGATCCTAGCTGCTTTGCCTGACTCGGAGCAAACCAGGCAAGCCATCGCTCCTCTGCACGTGGCCTGGAGCTAGCAAGGCATCAAGCAAGGGCATCTTACGACGCCAGTGAGGTAGCTACCAGGGTAGTAGGGACAGCGATCTGCACCGGAGATCGGGCGTAGCCGCCTTTCGGTTGTCACCCTTGGCCCAGTGTGGGTGATTTGCTCCGCTCACCAGGGAACCTATCTCTTTTCCCGTAGGGGCGAGGATGGCGTTTGTCGGGCCAAATTCCTTCCCCTTCCGGGTGGATCCCATCTCGCTCTCCCCACTCTCGGGCCTCCTCAGGCCCAGAAGGTTCCCCCCCTTAGTGTGTCACCCACTGAGGGCTAAGGGACACTGTCCCTTAGGGTGCAATTAATCAACCCCCTACGGGGGGCTTGGTACTCACCCATCTGTGATGAATGGTGAAGATTGACACAGATAAGATATAGAAATTACGTACCTACCATAATTATGATCTTTCTGTGTATCTTCACCATTCATCACAATCCCCCCGCCATCCCCCTGGGGCTCCAGTCTCTGGATCCTCCTCCCTCTGTGCCTACCCCTCTTTTGAGAGTGGTAAAGTTGGGACACAGGGGTAATTTCTTCCTCAAGGGGTACAGTTAGAGTGGCACTTCCTCTCTACTATTATCTTCACCCCTACAGGGTGAGAACTGGTGGTTGCCCTCCTTCTGTTATCCTCCTTTTAAAAAAAAAAAAAGAGAACCCCCTTTTTTTTTCACCAAATATCTTTACAGAGAGAGTACTGAGTCCCTGTACCCTGTCCTTCTCCAGAATAGCCGACTCTGCTTTTGGGGTTTGCCAGTTATTCTGTGCCTTGAATTCTGGCAGGTGAGCTTTGCCATGCCTTACAGTTCCTATACAGTCTGGTGACGGACAAGGGTCCTGGATTCTTGTTACCTCTTACTCTCTCCTAAATTCTCTCTCCCCCCTCCCTCCCTTCTTCTTTTTCCAGAGATTGGGGCCCCTACCCAATCCCCTTAGTTTTACTTCTCCTATGCTGTCCTCTCAGTCGTTATTTCTCCTTTTAGTTCAGTTTCTCTTCCTTTTTCTGTCCCTTGGACTCTCTTGTCCCACCCTCCATCCCTTCCTCTTACCTCTCCGGCGACTCAGAACTGGTAGGCAGGCGGATTCGACACAGCTTAACGGCTAATCCTTGAGCGCCACGTAGTACGTCGGCCTCGAGGGCGGCGCCGATGCTGCGTCGGTTCAGCCTATCCTTTTTAAAAAAAAAAAAAAAGGCTCCCGCGGGGTCCTGATCTCCGGCCAGTACCCATCTGTGATGAATGGTGAAGATACACAGAAAGATCATAATTACGGTAGGTACGTAATTTCTATTTCTTGGCCCAACCTCCAGAGGTACTACTTTAGTAGTCTGCATTAGTTTAATCATACTGTGTGATTCCTGGGGGTAGAAGAACAAAATACCATAGTAATCTTGTTTCTTCCAGGGTATCACACATTAGGGTATCACACATTATGATTAAAGCTCCCAACCTGCCTCCCCTACCTGAACCTGTAGACAAAGGGGCATACTTTGGCTCTGCATCTCTGCTTTGATTTTTATGTGGTTCATGACTAAATACTTAAATTTCTTTAACCAGTTGGATCCAGTAGCAAATGATTTGATACCTTTTAATGGACCAACATAGATGTAACAACAAGAACAAAGTGCTCTAGCTTTCGGACCAACCAGTCCTTCTTCAGAAGCTCATGGCAGTTGTGGTATTTTCTAAACAACTGCCATGAGCTTCTGAAGAAGGACTGGTTGGTCCGAAAGCTAGAGCACTTTGTTCTTGTTGTTACATCTATGTTGGTCCATTAAAAGGTATCAAATCATTTGCTTCTGGATCTATTCTTGCAAGGACCAATACGGCAACTACTAAATCTAGATTTTAACCAGTTGGTTCACACTATTGTCCCTGCTTGGGACTTGCTTGGTTTATGGGGATGTGATAAAGGGGGGCTTAATCTACTAATCAGTTAGTTAGAGGGTCTTTGCCCTGTTAGGCTATGCAATGAATCTGAGCACTCATAACGCAGCAGTTAGTAAGGGCAATAGTTTGAAAGTGTCACGTGCAAATCAGACTTCAATCATTTGAATAAATTCTATCTTTCTGAGGCAGTTCAACACTGAAGGCTGACTGCATTAGTTTAATCATACTGTGCGATCCCCAGAAAGAAGCAAGATTACTATGGTGAGTAATTTTTTCTTACCTGTTTGTAATCATTAATTTTGCAATGCTTAATCTTCCAAGAATCAGTCTTCACAATTGATTCATACTAATGGATCTGTGGCCATAGGCACTAGGACCCCACGGGAGAAAATTATTTGCATAGAGGGAGCCGATGTTAGCCATTGATGGTGCCTGTGCACCTCATGTGGTGCCATGTCAACTAGCCAGTAACCGTTGTTAGCTTCATTTTTGTTCTTCCTGTCATCGAGAGCGACAGTGCCTCAATTTGACTTTCGTCACCAAAAGTTTTCTGTGTCACTGCCAACAGTTTTCGGTCTGCAATGTGATCCTTGTTTCTTTATTATATTCCCTGATGTTGATGTCCGAAAAGCAGAAGAAGGGGCAAAGAAGACAAAGAAAGACTGTCAGCCCTCCATCAAGCAATGTTGCTGGTGTGGGAAACCCATCACGGGAGCAGATCGACATCAACAATGCTGGACCTGCCTTGGCTTACTTATGACATGTATATGTGCACCGACTGCTTCTCTATGGACTGACGCACATTAGAGATCTTCACAATGAAGTGGGGGTCACCTGATCCCCACCTTCTGAGACATGGGTCGCATACATGAGGCCAAGGCACGGTCTTTGGGCCTTTCCCCTGAGCCCCTTTGCAGCATCTCTGCTGTTGATGAAGCACAGGGTCCACCTAGCCGAAGCATCAGAGGCCGGGGGGGTGGTCTGGTGGGCAGCCAGCTCTTTGTGGTTGGCTGGCTGCATGCACGCCCACACACATGCTACATCTGACTGTCCTGAGCATCAAGAGATTCTCAGTGGTGAGGCAAACCTATATACCCAATCTACACCGGTGGACACATCAGTGTCATGGCGTGATGCCGGCCATGACACCAGATCTCCTCCTGACACCATTTGTGGTGTCAGGAGACAGACCAGCACCCAGGTCATGCAGTGCCTGGTTGCTGAGGTGGTGGCATTGGTCTTTCCCCCAAGCAGTGCTTTTGGCTCTGGGGGTTAGGTTGATATCTTCCCTGTTAATGGACACAGCACTGGTCGTGTTGTCAGTCCTGGGCCCCAACTCCAGATGCGCTGCTGGTGGTGATGTTGCCCCTAGGTTCCGTCAGGGTTGGGGAATGGTCCAGGGATCAGCGCTGAAGCCAGCATCAAGGGTGTTGATGACCATAGCACCACAGGTGAACCCACTTCTAGTCCAGTCACTGGCCCTGGGCCTGGTGTTAGAGGCAGTACCAGCTCTGGGCTGGAAGACAACCCAGAGGTGGAGTTCTTTACATGCTGATCCAAACACTGATGAGGACTGGAGCTGCCCCAAGGGGAATGTTCGGCTACAGTCTCCTGAACTGGCAATCTGCCCCATGGGCAACATCTTAGTTGTTCATATTCTGCGGGTTGACCTTGTTCAGGCAATCCTGCTAATCTCCGGCTCCACCCAGGTAGGTCCCCTGATCATTCCTGCAGCCCAAGTATAGGTCCTGGAGCCTCTGGCTCCCATTTACTTCTTGAGCCTATACCACCTCTGCCAGAACTATCAGGGATCATGGGTCCTCTGGGGCCGATCACCTGGGGGTCAGCAATGAAGGGCAGCTTGTGCTTTGCACCTGTAGGCAGGCTGACCTGGTTCAGTTTCAACTTGGCCCCCCGGCACCACCCCCTTCCGTGTTCAGCTTCTCCTCTCTGTCAGCATCCTCATCTGAGGGCACGGAATCACCCCTTCACATATTCATGCGTACCTCTCAACTGCTATGAATTTCGCATAGCACTATGATTTTCACACTCAAATTTACCCTTGCTCCGCATAGGTCTCCTGATGTTTTTAATAATGTTAGAGCTATTTCTGGACACACAAACTATTACATCATTAAACTAAGTTGATTGAAATATTCATTATCATTAACTATATGGGGCCCACTATTTAGAGACATATTATTGTTTAAAATAAGAAAGCGCTACACATTCTGGCCCTTTGCTATGATTTTTGAAGGGCAGTGCTATGAATTTAAATGCTGAGAGGTTGATAGGTATGTATCCATGGTCTCTTGAGTACTCCCTGTACCAGCAATTCCTGGCAGACATGTTGCAGATGCTGGACTTGGGCATAATTGCTAACCACAGTACTGTGTCCTTGCAGCTAGGACTCCTAGGAGATTTCAGCATTGCAAACTCCCTCTCTAGTATCTTCCCTCCGTTGCCTAAAAGGGCAGTCTGGAGATGTCTCTTTGCATGCTCTCCAGCCCAGAGGACCAGCAGTGGTACTGTGCACTCTCGTGCTCTACAGGAGCTGTGCCTCACCCCACGTCGGGGATTGAGATCATGCAGACCCTGACAGGGCCTCAACACCCAGTGCATGATCGACTTGAAGCTGACTCTACTCAAGCAGATGCTTTAGGTAGGAAGGTATTTACCTCTGCTTGCACCATGATGTGCATTTCTGCACATCAGACACATCAGGCGGCATACAACAAATGTCTGTAGATGCAGCTAGGATGGCACACATGAAGTTAGTCAGGCAAGCCATCTGCCTTTCTGCCGAGGGCATGAAGTTGGCTAGGCAGCAATTAGGGGCATTGTATGATGCCAGTGAGGTGGCCTCCAGGCTGGTGGGAACTGCAGTCTTTATTTGGTGGATGTCGTGGCTTCACCTTACATGACTAGCACCTGTGGCCCACGCACCATTCCCCACTTAGCTAAGAGCCAGGGCCTCTGGGCAGCTCACCCTCTGGGTACTGACAGCATATTTTTCTGCACTGTAGTTCCTCTGCCATGGCCCTTGTATGGTGGCTGTTTTTTTTTTTAAATTTAAAAAAGGAGTGGTGATCAGTTGTGCCACCCTACAAACAAAAAAAAAAAAACAACCTTGTGTTTTTTCTACAGCGTAAGTAGGTATGTCATCTTCCCTTCATTTTTGATTTATCCTCTTTCTCTGTGCCCTGGGTGTATGTGCCTAACTGGTACCCTATAGTGGGCCACAGTAGCACCAGTATGCAACACAGAAACTAAAACAATATATTTATTTTATTTATTTAGCTTTTGTTGACCGGGTAAGTGCACTAGACAAATCCTGCCTATTTTCAGGCACGACCCGGGGGAGGGGGAATACAGATGAATGCCAACTGACCTTGAACCAGATTAAGTTGTTGGTGGTATTTTTAGTGAATGTGGGAAATTTGGCCAGGACACCGGGGAAATTCCCCTACTCTTTTCGATAAGTGCCATGGGATCTTTAACATCCACCTGAACTACCACCAATCCAGGCAGATGGGACCTCGGTTTAACGTCTCATCCGAAAGACGGCACCTCAGAAGTGCAGCACCCCCCTCTCATGCTGCACTACAGTGTCAGTACTGGGATATTAACCCAAGTGCCAGATGTGGGAACTGAACCCACAGCCCTCTGATCTCCCGGCCTCAGAGGCGAGTGTGCTACCTACTGAGTCACCGACACCGATATTTTTCTGCAAAAGAGCTTCACCCCATTCTGAACTGTAATATGAACCTCCGCTACTTCACCTTTCTTGCTAGGCCTGAGCTCCACCACACTGCAAAAATGCTACTATGTACTAATACTACTGAGCCAAATACCCATTGAAAGGCCCAGCAAGTTCGCCAGACTGGTTGAAGCTGTTATTGCTGATCCCCCCGCCTAGATAACTGGATCTGCCCCTCCGTACCACGGACTCATGCTTGACATATTGGCTCCCAGGGCCCCCAGGTAAAGTCTGACCACAGTAGGATGGAAAGCCTACAAACTATAGAGGAGTGCCGCTGCTACTCGGGCAACATAGATCCCTCCAGGTACACCCGTAAGCCTCACTCCCACAGGAAGAAACCCCTAAAACTCGAGCATTGCATGAGAGACCTAAGAATAGCAACAGTAATTTTACTCCTGTTGTCAGGCAATATCTGCCCAAACCCATGCCCCATGGGCAACCTAGGTCCAGCACCCAGTCAGCATGGGAAACTAAACATTGTCTCCCTAAACCTTAAAACCTTCTCTCTAAATTCACTCTATCTGAAGCGTGGGTTGCACTGGTGCAACCAGGTGTTATATCCGTGACAGAAACCTGGCTAACCCCCAAGATCTCTGATGCCATCATCACCTTGCCAGGCTTCATCCACTTCAGAGAGGACCATATACATGGGCAAGTGTGGAGCGGGCTGCCTTATCTGCTTAAGGACAGACGTGCTGTGTTCCAAACTTGAAATTAGTGGGTTGACTGGGGAGTGCAAATGCCTGGTGGTTTAACTCCTGCTAGGGAGGGAAAATGAAACTCTCGCCCTTATGACAACTTACATACTACCTGGTAAACACCAAGCTGACCTTGAGTCCTTCTGTAACAAGGTAGAATAGGACCCTGTCCCATTTGTTATGGAGAAGGTGTTTAAATGCAAGGATCTGTCCTTTTCTGTCTGGTTGCGCAACCAAATTTTCCTGTGAGACTTCAGACTTGATCAACCCGACAGGCTCGCAGTTCTTTGCCTCTCACTGTCTCTCAGTTTTCTCTTGCTGTCTGTTTTTCTTCCTTGCATATCTAGATTTGCTGATATAAAAATATGTGCAAATCATTGTATGGAAATGTAACTGAGATTGGAATCGCTTTTGTTTGGAAAAACATATAGCATTACTGTTGAAATGTATATAATTGTATTTTGAGATGACTGCAAAAAGCTGTTTGCAACTGTAGATTATCTGAGTGCAAATGTTTAAGTCTTTTACAAAAGCTGTGGAAAAGGGACCTCTCGGCTTAGGCACATTATTTTCTAAGCTGCACATGCCTGATAGTTACAAAAAACAGGATGCTTTAATTAAGAGTGGGGGTTGAAATGACTAACGAGAGCTGAGCTGCAATTTCTGGGAGAGAGAGAGAAGAAAAAAGAACAGAGTCTGAAACAAAAAAACTATTTAATTTCTCCTCTCTGTATATAGTTATTATGAAAAAGTTTATTTTTTTATGTTACTGCTACTGTAAATAAATAATTTTGGGTGAATTCTACAACTGCTCTTGGTTTTCGCTATGCTTTCTGACCTGTGCTTCGACGACACCTTCTCAAGCTACTTCAATCAGATTAATCATAACGGGGAAATAATTATCACCAATGACTTTAATATCAGTTGTACCTCCAAATCTAACATTGGACATATAGATATGATTGCCAGCCTTTTCCTTTCCCAAATGATGACTGGAAACACCGGGGCCAACTGTAAATCTGGCATCAGTACCTTAATAGGCTGGCTTCTGGCTACACATCCTGGCAGGGTCAAAGATATCAGACTGCCACCTGACACCATCAGTGACCACTCCCCAGTACAGTGCTCATGGTCCGATAACCCCCTAGATTTACCACCAGCCATGTCCTCTGCAAAGATAAGGTGGTGGCATTTACCTTAGCTTCACCCTTGACATGGGTGCCTCTGCTGCTGCAAGCAGCCTTGCAGGCCCCATCTGTCCGCCAGCTCCCTTCCTTGCTGTACTGCCCGCCGATCACCAGACTGAAGCTTCACCCTTGACACAGGTGCCTCTGCTGCTTCAAGCAGCCACGCGGGCCCCTTCCTTCCGCCGGCTGCCTTCCTCGCTGTATAGCCAACCGATCACCAGACTGAAGCCTCACCCTTGACACGGGTGCCTCTCTGCTGCAAGCAGCCAGGCAGGCCCCTTCTGTCCACCGTCTGCCTTCCTCGCTGTACTACCCGCCGATCACCAGACCGAAGGTACGCTGTGGCAACTTAACTGGCCAGAACCATCGTCTCTGCCTGCTGACGGGCAGCTGCAGTTCTTTCATTCTTTGCTACTGCTGTACCTAATGGACTTTAAGCTAATGTTGCATACTGATTGTGGCACTGGTTAAGTCTCTCCAAATTGTCCTGTGAATCCTAATTTTAACTTGAGCCTAAGCCTGTTTACAGCAATTTTGCATTCCAAGGGTGGTTTGAAGTGCAAGATCTTCCCTTGTCAGTCTTCACCATTCATTACTGTTGGGTGATAGCCAGAGATGCGCACCCGCCACGGGAGAGCTTTTTTTTTTTTTTTTTTTTGAGGAGTCATGACGGTGCCGCCTCTGGAGTGACGCTCTGCGTAGAGCACGAGGGGCTGCCTTTGGCTGCTGCAGACTCCTCCTCCATTCCCGTTCTGTTTCTCCCGCTGTCGAGGCTGCACCTGCTGCGCGAGTTTGGTAGTTAACTGCGTCATAGGCCGCTTTCGAAGTTTATTTCGACACTCCTTCTTCCCGGTATTTCTCGACGTCGTCGACCGGTAAGACCTTTCCATTATTATTTTTTCTTTCGACGACGCCGAGCCTTTTCTGTGTTTTTGCTTAATTGTTTAGCATCATGTCTGGTTCAGGGGCAAAGCATAAGTCTAAGGCGGGCCGTGCCCCTATGCGTCGGTGCCCCTGTGGCGGCAGTTTTCATCACGGACCGTCATGATATTTATCTCCGGTGCCTGGGACCCTACCATGATATGGACCATTGCATCGCCTGCTTCTCCATGGACCGCCGTGTTTTAGAAGTCCGCGCGTTGAGTCGGGCGAGCTCCGCCGACTTTCGGAGGACGACGTCGCCCTAGGGCCTCCCAGGCCAGATCTCTTGACCTTTCCTCCGGGTCCCCTCCCGGGTCTATACAGCCCGGCGAGGAGGAAACCTCCTCCACTTCCAGCCTTGCCGAGGAGGAGGTTTCTTCTTCGGTGCTGGAGGAACTGCGTGATCCCACCCGGGGTCGCGCTGTTGGCGCCGTCCCGGCAGTCACCGCCTCGGAGGTGCAGGCTCCCCCGGTGTCGCGGCCCCTGGCTGCGGGGCCCGGCGCTGGTGGGCCCTCGTTGCCGTCTTTCCTCGCCGTGGAGTCTTCCGCTTCTCATGGCGCTGGCGACTCAGTCGGGGCTGTAGGCGGCGCCGTTCTGGGCCTCGGCATTGTTCGTGGTGCCGGGGGCTCTGGTGGCGCCGTCGGCAGTGTCGCTCTGGGTCTCGGCGCCGGGGAGTTGGCGGCGCCGTCGGCAGTGCCGTGCTGGGCCTCAGTGCCTTTTGCAGTGCCGGGGACTCGCACGGTGCCGTTCACGGTGCTGCGTCGGATCTTGGCACCATTGCTGGTGTCGGGCACTCGGGTGGCACCGTTCGCAGTGTGGCCTGGGAACCGGACACCGCCAGGGGGACGGATGACTCGGACGTGTTGCTCGTTGCGGCCTACGGCGGTACCAGGCCTGGTGCCACCTCGGGGCAGGTTCCTGCTGCGGCTGGTTTGAGTCTTCCCTTGTCGACCCCTCCTCGGAGGGAGACGACTCAGGTGAGGACACAGACCAGCAGCTAGAGTCCTCTGGCTCTGAACCTCCTGTAGGCCGCAGGGCTAAACGGTCCAGTATTCCCCTCCTGGACTCCCCGGAGCTGGTTAGCCCGGATGGCTAAATGGCTAGGGGTGGCCTGGAGTCTTCTGTGGTGGACCCTTCGAAGGTCCAAGAAGGGATTACTTCTTCTGGTGGGTCCCAGGCAGCCGCCATTCCCGGTGCTGCTCAGGTCCTTCGGCAGAGGAGGAGGACCCTGCTTCACGTAGGCGCCCTTCGGGGCCTTGCTCAGCGAGGGACCTCCACCACTGATTTCGAGAAGAGGCTGCTTGGGTCTGAAGGATTGAGGGTAGGGTCGAGAGCAGCGGCAGGCCCCACCGCCCTGCGGGGTGTGGGGAGGAGTCGTAGCGCTGATCCTCACCTCTCTCTGAAGGTCTCTAAAGCGCCTTCTAGTGACGGTTCTGAGGGTTGCCCTTCTGGACTCATGCAATCCCAGGCGTGCCACTGGGGAGATTCCCCTTCAGGGCTCTTCCGGAGTTGTCTTCTTTCCTCTCTTCTACGCAACCCGGCATGATCACAGGGTCCCCAGTTTTGGCGGCATCGCTACCTGGATCCCAGAGCTCTGGCAGAGGCCAGGCATGTGCTTTTAGGTGCCCTTCACCCATCCCTCTGCAACCACCTCCCTCTCTCCCAGGCCATGTGGGGCCCACTGGGCCATTAACTTGGGAGACGTTCAGAGCTACTGCGGCCTTCCCGTCCTATGTTAGGGCCATGGACGAACAGGTCTTTCACCTGTCCCCCCCACCGCAGGAGTCTTCTGGGCATTCGAGCTCCACTTCCTCCTCGTCTTCCTCAACTGAGGAAGAGGAACTTCCTGTCCACCTTTCCTCTGACGCTGACTTCACTGACTATCAGCGTTTCCTTTCGAGGATGATGTCGGAGCTTCATATTTCCTACATTTGTAGAGACAATACCGAGCGGCAGACGCATGCTTTCCTCAGTGAATTCAGCGCCCGCCATTTGGTGGTGCCTTCCTGGCCGATTCCCTTCCAGGAAGCATCTATCCGCACCTGGCAGTCTCCAGCCACTCCTTCTCCAGCCCCAGGAGACTGCAGGAGACGGTATTGTGCCCCCCACGAGTCTCTAGGTTCTCTACCTCACCCACCTTCGGGTTTGACGTCCCTAGATACTCCTTCTGGGCTTCGCCGCCCAGTGCACGACAGGCCTCCAGACTCAGATTCTGCTGAGTTCGACCGGTGGGGCTGAAGAGTTTTCTCTTCTGATCGTGCATTGCTGTGCATTTCCTCCCATCAGGCTCACCACGCTGCTTACAACAGGCATTTGTGGTCGATGCTGGCTCAGGTCTTAGCTTTGCTACCTGACTCAGAGCAGTCTAGACAAGCCATTGCCCTCTCTGCACAGGGTCTGGAGCTTGCAAGGCACCAAGCGAGGGCATCCTATGACGCCAACGAGGTGGCATCCAGGCTAGTAGGGACAGCGATCTGCATCAGGCGGACGGCATGGCTTCGTCTCTCCCGACTGTCACCCATGGCCCGGTGTAGGGTGACTGGCTCTGCCTTCCGGGGACCTGCCTATTTCCCATAGGGTGAGGAGGCGTCTTCAGGGGCAACCCCTTCCCACAGCCCCTTGGGCGCCTTCTCCTCCTCACTTAGACTCTTGTCTATTGGTTGGGTCTCCCTCTACTTGTCACCAGTAGGAGGCTGAGGATCTGTTCCCTCAGGGTTTCCCCCCTTCTGGGGAGGGGGCTAGTACTCACCCAACAGTAATGAATGGTGAAGATTGACAAGGGAAGATATGAAAATTACGTACCTACCGTAATTCTTGATCTTCTCTTGTATCTTCACCATTCATTACTGAATCCCTTCCACCATCCCCTCAAGGGCCTCCTTCTTCGGCATCTCCCCCTCCCTGCTTGTCCCTCCCTCTTCTCCCTTGGCCGTTAAGCCAAAAAAAAAAAAAGTTTTCATGCTCTTCCTTCCGTTCTTCTAAACAGATCTTTCCCTCTGAGAATAGGAGGAACAAGCTACATTTATCTGTCCTGAGGGAACTCTTTCTGACTGCCCTTAATGGGCATCTCTTGGCTCTCCCCAGCCATTTTTTTTCTCAATTCACAGTTTAAAGAGACAATCCCTTATGTGGCTCGTCTTCTCTTTTTCAGACCCCTTCTGGCAGGTCCTAATCCTATTATGTCAGCCTCTACAGGTTTAGTGCTATCCGGCACTCCCTTAAAGAGTGTTCTCTGCCTTGCCTCTAGGGAGTCCGATTGAGTTCCCGCTCTCTCTCTCTATTTGGTATAGGGGTGCCCCCTGCGCCCCCCACTTTCACATGATACTGTGTTATCACTTAACAAGGTGCTAGTGGGCTTCTTCCCTCCTAGCTGGCAGCTCTAGTTTGGAACAGAGTTTTTCCCCTCTTAATAATTAAAGAGCTCCCAGCTGGAGTCTGGAAAAATTGGGTAGGCGGGAGGTTAGGGAACCTGCCTTTGGTGTCCATTCTGCGTGAGAAGTTCAGTTGACCTTCTCCTTGAATTCCAAAATGGGATCCTTGCTCCCTTGTTTATGGTTCCGAGCTTATAACCCTTAGCTAATTGCCACACAGTTTCCCCCTCCTCCCTCCTATTCTTCTCTCTCTTTACCCTTCTTCTTTCTCCTTCTATCTGCTCCTCCTTAGAGCCGCCCCAGAAGTGAGGCCCTTCGGTCCCTTATGGTAGGCAGTTCTTCTTCCCTTCTATCCTCTATCGGCTTATTCCTTTTTCAGTTTATATCCTTTCCTTTTTCTATCCCTCGGCTCTCTTGCCTCACTCTTTCTTCTAACCCTTTTTCGCCTCTCCGGCTAACAGAACTGGGATGGAGGAGGAGTCTGGCGCCTAACGGCGCCCTCGCGCTCTACGCAGGAGCGTCACTCCAGGGCGGCGCCATCGGCGCCACCTCAAAAAAAAAAAAGCTCCCGCGGCGGGTGTGCGCCCCCGGCTATCACCCAACAGTAATGAATGGTGAAGATACAAGAGAAGATCAAGAATTATGGTAGGTACGTAATTTTCATTTCTTTTAGGCTGCAGGTTTGTAGATTTTAAAATATTACAGCTCTCTTTGTTTTAAGGTCCAGTGGTATTCTACCCTGGATCAGAAACTAAGTTTAAAGTGATACAGTTTTTTCTGTCTAGACCAGATTCCATTTGGGTCACAGTTGTAAGCTTTGCCCTGCAAATAATCCAATTTCTCTTTCACTTTCTCTCCTCCTGTCTCCTTGCTGCTTGAAATAATTTGTTGTTTTTTGCACCCACCGTCCCATCCCCCACCTCAAGCCTTTATTAAATACTCCCCCCCTCTCAGCACCACCCCTAGGCAATGTTCATCCTCCCCTCTCACTAATATTGCAACTCCACTTAAAGACACAGAGCACAGCTATAGGCCTAACACTTGTCCTGTTCTCCCTTTTAAGACATCTTCCTATTTTCGCCATCTGCTTGTCTATCAGTTTTGTTTAAACACCTGCTCTGCTAGCTACTTTACAGTTCCATACCTCAGCTTCCTCCCTTGCTACCTTCAACTTAGCCCCAATAATCTTCAAGTTGCCTTGGTACCCCCTGCCCTAGCTAAAACACCCTATTTTAACCTATGTTTTATATCTTAAACTAGATTCACTCCCCCTGATCGGGGCTCCCAGCTAGCGGCCACAGCTAATCCTGCCAGCTGCCCGCACCTCCATCCTCCGCATGATCAGGACACCTTCAGAGCTGGTCAAGAGTCCCGGCTGCTCCGGGGTAGCGCTGCGCGGCTCTGATAGGCCGCCACCTGCTGCCACCCTCTTCTAATTGGACCGCTGCTCTCCGCCCGGCCACTGATTGGCCCTGCCTTTTCTTTGTTGGATTTTCATTCTCTGGGCTTTGGCGCCCACTGCTTTGCATTGACATTTGCCGAAAATTTGCATCCGTCCCCGCACCTCCACCTCCTACCTTTATTAAATAGGCTTTGGCTCCACCCACTCGACCTTGGTATCCACCCTGCCTGAACCTCATTGGCTCACTTACTTGGGAGCCCCCTACCACCGCTCCCTCTCTTTACTTCACCTCCACGGGCTGGCTGTTGCCCTACTGACCCTCTCGGTTATGCTCTACACATACTCTAAGCAGTATAGCTCTGCCTCTTGTTCCTCTTTATCTCATTGTCTTTTGTTTCCTGCTACCGCTGTTTTTCCTGCCTGGAGCTAGATACCCCTCTCTTCCTCTAGGCTACAGGATTGATCTTATCTACACCCACTCTGGTACCCTTCCAACTGATCTTGTCTATACTCCCCCATTCTCCTCAGGGGATGGCTGGCAACACCCGAAGAACCATTATAGGGTGGTGTATGTTTGCCTGTTCCCATTCTCAGCACTGGCTCACTGGCGGTTCACCTTCAGGGGTGGTGATTGGCTTACCCAACCTGGTAAGCCTTATAGACGTACTAGGACCAGGATTCTTAAACTAACTATCACCGCCCTGTCAAAGATATTACTTCTGTTACTGTTATGCTCGGGTAACACTGAGCTAAACCCTGGTCCTGTCGCTACCATTACATCCCCTTCGGATGCTGCTTGTCTTAAGGGCATGAGTTTCTGGCATGTTAATGTCTGCAGCTTCCTAAAAAAGTTCTCCATGATTCAGGAGTGGGTCAGCCATACTCAGCCAGATGTTCTGGTAATCTTCGAACCTTGGCTTAGGCCAGCCTCTCAGGACAATGAGATTAGTATTCCTTCCTACCAGTTATTTGGAACAGACAGGCCTACTAGGGGAGGTGGTGTGGTGGTGTACATTAAGGAAAGGTTTACAACGTTCTGCCTGGATTCTATTTCTGTCAAAAATGAATTTGAGTGTTTGACCTTGAAGATGGATTTATCTACTTCCCTTTCCCTCAGAGTGATTGGTTACTATAGACCCCCATCTGCTGGTACACTCCTTCTTACACATCTTGGCTCTATTATGGAGAAAAAGAACCTTGACACTATCATCCTAGGGGACCTTAATTTCGACTGGTTATCGAAGACTGCTTCACCCGTAAACACGTTCTGTGATTCCCGTGGATTGGTGCAACTAATTCACAAACCCACACGTCCAAACAAAAAGAACATGAGCAACAGCACACTGCTGGATGTTATCTTAGTTGATAAGCGTCATCTCTTATCACATGCTGGAACCTTCTTTGCTGATGTCAGTGACCATTGCTTCATTGCTGCGGTCAGATCACTGCATCATACAGGACCTACAGCTAAATTTCTTACAAAAAGGTCCCATCTTAACTTTGATGTTGCTGCCTATGTCTGTGAGTTGGAACACTTGCCATGTTGGCAAGACTTCTACTTAGCTAACACAGTTAACTCGGCATATGATATTTTCCATGATATACTTGTTGGGGCCCTACATATGTATGCCCCTATGGTAAAAATTAGTGTAAAAAACAACATTTTTCATTGGTTCTCTGCCAAGCTGAAAGCTGCTTTGCTTGGTAGGGATACGTTTTAGAAAAAAGCTCGCCAGACTAAGCTTGACTCAAACTGGTGTCAATTCAGAAGGACACGCGATGCTTGTATGAAAATGGTTGGGGATGCTAAGGCAGCATTTTATCTTACCAAACTGGATTCTGCAGCAAAGTGCTCCTCCAAATTCTGGAGGACAATCGAGGACATGTCCGGATATATGCCTGGTATTTCCTTGCCACCTAAGGTTACAACTGGGAGTACTACTGTCAGTGATAAACCAGGAATCCTAGATGCATTTAACAATCATTTTGCCCCAGCTGGTCTAGCTTTTGACAATTCCCCTGCATCCCTGGTCCACTCCCAATTAAGTATCCCATGCTCAGACTCTCCTGCCCTGGTACCTGGCTTCTCATTCCACCCATGCTCCAATTGGATATTAAGAAAAGTGCTGGTGCTGATTCTTTGGATCCTTATTTCTTTAAAATCTCCTATCATGTCCTAGCTGTTCCGATCACCCACTTATTTAACTTATCATTGTCCCAAGGGCTTATTTCCCAGGTCTGGAAAATTGCTCATGTCTTCCCCTTGTTTAAATCAGGGGATCCCTTCGACCTTAACAATTATGGACCAATTTCCCTCCTCCCAACTTTGTCGAAACTTCTGGAAAAGATTGTCAGCAACCAACTAAGGGACTACCTCATATCTAATAACCTACTAAACCCTATGCAGTCTGGCTTTAGAACTAAACACAGCACTATTTCGGCCCTTGCCAAAGTAACAAATGACTGGTACTGAGAACTGGACAGTAGAAACTTTGTGCTGTATTTCTAGACCTTAGTAAGGCTTTTGATACAATGGATCATAGCCTGCTTCTCTCGTCTCTGAAGAGTATAGGCCTGGACTCAGTTTCTTTGCATTGGTTTATTGAGTACCTTGTAGGACAGCGTCAACAAATTAAGGCTGAGGGTGAGCTATCCCCACTCAAACCTCTACTGAGGGGAATACCGCAAGGATCCATACTTGGTCTCTTACTATTTGCTATCTGTGTTAATAACATTGATGAGAGTATTAACAAGGCCAACATACACCTGTTTGCTGACGACACAGTTGTATATACAAGTCGTCCGACACCTGAAGCCACTTGTGCTGACCTCCAGGAGGAATTTAACTAGCTCCTCCTTAAAAAAACTTCTTCTAAATGCTAAAAAAAACAAAAGCAATGTTGTTCTCGCCCTATAGCCATGTGATGAATCCGGCCAGCCCTGGAGCAATACCTCAGATTACCACAATTCTTGGAGAGAAACTGGAGTTTGCCTCAAAGTTGAAATACCTAGGTGTGTGGTTAGACCATAATCTGTCATTCACTGAGCACATCGAGGACCTTGTAAAGAAGTTAAAGCAGATGCTGGGGCTATTCTTTAGAATTAACCAGTTTCTTACTAGAGATGCAAAAGTGCGCCTTGTCCAAACTACTTTTTCTTTGCTGATCGATTATGCAGATTTCCTTTATAGTTAATGTCCCAAAGCCTCACTTGCAGAGTTGGATATGCTTTACCACAGGGCCATCTGGTTTATTACTGGTCTCCCTATCTCTACCCATCATTGTTCCTTGTACAAAGCTGTAGGGTGGTCCTCTTTTATGTTTAGGCGTGATAGAAACGCAGTCTGTCCTTTGGACTTTAGAGCCTTCTTGAAGCGGCTTCCACAGTATATAATAGACTGTCTTCCTCTAAATGAGCCAGGAACGTATGCCCTAAGAAGTGCATCCTACATCACATTATGTATCCCCAAGGCTTCCTCTCGCTATGGCAGAGTGACCATTAGTTTCCTGTTGCCAACATTGTGGAACAAAGTACAAAAATTATTGCAATTAAGCTGCCTCTACCTTATGAATGCCTTTAAATCTCTATATGCTCGGTATGTGTGTGAGCCATGCAATTACTACCCCAGCCCCTAATTTTTGTCTGAAGCATCAGGCTGCTGCCCTCTGAGCATAGTTGAATTTATGATCGCTTGCAACCTTTGGTGACCTTAACTCTGTGTGCGTCTTGTGCCTTAAATGTTTTTCCCCTCTAGAAATCCCAGTAGGGTTATTATCTCTTTGTGACTTCGTAGCCGCTACACCTCACCCTGCTGTGTTTTACATATTGCTTAATCTGTGGCTCTTATTCCCCTACCCTGTACCATTTAGCCGCCCTATTTCATCTTCGTATTCCCTTTCCACTGCATCCCATTCTTACTGTCTCTTTTCTTTGTCCCCTAACTCTCTTCCCTGCCGTAGACTAGCCCTTCAGGGGCTCCCTGCCCCTCAGGTGGGAGAAATGCGGATACCAGGCGGATGTTGCTTCCATAGCCGCCACCTGAGACACCTAGACCGGACTCCTTACTGGCGAGGTGCGGCATTGCCGATACCCAATCGGAACATGAGCGCTTTTCTGCTCTGGCGTCTCATTGGCTCCTGCAGTCTGCTCCTGTGTTTACCTCAATGCTAAGCTTAAGTCTGTTTGGTAATAGCTTGGCAGAAGACACCAGGAGAAAGGACTGCTGTGTGACTGGACTTCTGTGCTGGGACTAAAGAAGAAGAACTTTTGTACTTGGACCTTTAAGTTAGGGTAAAAAAAAACTAACAAACATAACAAAAAAAAAAGTGTGCGTTTGTCTGGGTTAACTGAACTGAATGGGTATCTGAACAGTTATCTAGGTGTGAATCTCAGGTGATTGAAAGGACCTAATAGCTGTGAGGTTTAAATTACTTGTAGAAAGATCTAGTAAGTAGAGGAAGTGGCTTAGCTAGAAGGAAGCTACATTTAAAGACTGCCTTAGAAAGATTCTGCTAATAGCTTGGCAGAAGACACCAGGAGAAAGGACTGCTGTGTGACTGGACTTCTCTGCTGGGACTAAAGAAGAAGAACTTTTGTACTTGGACCTTTAATTTAGGGTAAAAAAAACTAACAAACAAAATAAAAAAAAGTGTGTGTCTGGGTTAACTGAGCTGAATGGGTATCTGAACAGTTATCTAGGTGTAAATCTCAGGTGATTGAAAGGACCTAATAGCTGTGAGGTTTAAATTACATGTAGAAAGATCTAGTAAGTAGGGGGAGTGGCTTAGCTAGAAGGAAGCTACATTTAAAGACTGCCTTAGAAAGATTCTGCTAATAGCTTGGCAGAAGACACCAGGAGAAAGGACTGCTGTGTGACTGGACTTCTCTGCTGGGGCTATATTGCCCTCATTCCCTGCCCTCCACCCAAAGGTAGTTCTATTTTTATAGGCACAGGATTTGACTGACAACAGGAACAAGTTTGGGAGCAGGAAGTGAGTAATCACAGAACCACCAAAGACCCACCATCCTAGAAGGGCAAGAGTAGCTCTCTGGCCCCCTCTAGCTGCTGGAGGTCTGCCTCTGAGCAAGTAAGTGGTTTACTGAGAAATATAGGATATTCTTGTCTCAGAACAGGACAATCAGGAGCTTAAAGGGCACACAGGCAGAAAGTAAGGAGAGAGAGAAAAAAAAACAGAGGAAAGAGTAAGGATTGCAAACAGTTAAGGGGCCAGAAATAAGACATGATTGGAGTGGTGCAGTGCAGTGGCTGTGGAGCAGCAGTCTTCGGAGACGTTCTGGAGGATGCGGTGTTGTCCCATCTGCAGACACCTCTCTGGGCTGAGGAGGAGGTTGCTCATCTCCAGGCTGAGTTGGCCAGGATTTGTGGGACCTCCTCTTCATCCAGGACCACCAGTGCCACTGCCTCAGAGGTTGCCAAGAAGAGAGGCGGTTGGACCACAGTGGGCTCAGGGAGGGTGAGGGTGGTGGAATCAGGCGCATCCCTCCAGTTGTACCTCTCCACAATTCCTATGCCATTCTGGCAAAGTGTGGTTCCTCTATGGAGGCACCTACAGTGGAGACCAAGGAGGATGCTGGAACCTCCACAAAGGAGACCCACAGGAGGGTGGCAGGGGACCCTGCAGGGAAGGAAACAACTCTGGTGGGGGACTCCATTGTTAGGAAGGTAGAACTGGGGAGGAAGGGAGAGGGAGGGCAGCCTGCCTGGCGCCATGGCTTGAGGGACAGGGAGCGAATCCTCAGGATTGCCGGAGCAGCTGCACAGGGGAGGGAGCTGGATGTCATTGTCCACCTAGGGACAAATGACCTGGCTAAGAAAGGGATTAGAGAAGTGCAGGAAGGGTTTGTGGAATTGAGGAGGGGCCTTAGTCAAGTAGCACGCACGGTAACCTTCTCGGAGGTGCTGCCCATCTATGGCATAGGAGAGGCTAGGGTGTTCCGCACCATGGGATTCAATCAGGGTTGAAAAACTGGTGTGGAGCTCAGGGATTTGGCTTCACTGGGGACTGGGGGTCCACCTGGAGTGATGCAAGCCTATACTGGCACGATGGGCTGCATCTGTCCGGGAGGGGAACCAGGATCCTAGGTGATAGGTTTAAATGCTTCATTGGCAAGCTTTAAACTAGCCAAGGGGAGGCACTGGAAGGAGCAGGGAAATCCTAGCCCCCAAATAATCACGTAGTAAGTGCGGCAAACACCAACATAGAGGTGTCGATAGGGAGAAGGGCAGGGTAAATGGAGAAAGTGACAAAGGCAAGAAGGACAGGGATGGGGCAAAGGGAGTATGGCCATCAGGAAATGGAGGTAATGAGTACCAATGCTCAGTAGTCTGGGCAACAAGCTCCTGAGCTGGTGGCCTTGATGGAAGAGGGATGCCTGGATATCGTAGCAGTCACAGAAACATGGTACACAGAGAACCATGACTGGGATGTTAACATACCAGGTACATAACCTACAGGAGAGACAGGCAGGGAGAAGGGGGAGGAGTAGCTCTCTATGTAAAGGAAGGATAAAAGCAACTGAACAAAAGAGTAAACAGGGAGGAGGAGGCACTGTGGGTCATCTTGGAGACTGGAAAGGGCACCACAATCCGCACAGGGGTTGTGTACAGACCCCCATGTCAGGGAAGGAATGGACAAGGATATGATAGAAGGCATTCTTAGAATGGCAGAGAAGGGAGATACTGTTGATGGGAGACCTGAATATGCCAGATGTTAACTGGAGCACATTGCTGCAGCCACATCCAAAACAGAGGCCATTTTGATGCCCTACAGGTGGCAGGCCTTAGACAGCTAGTTTGAACTCACTGTGAGAGAGCAATCTTAGACCTCGTGCATCTCAAACGGGGCAGTGAGAGGATCTCAGATCTAGAAGTGGGTTGTCATCTGGGGACAAGTGACCATCAAACAGTGTGGTTCACATTAAACTCAGCTACAGGGTCAGCTTCGCATAAAAAGTGAGGGTACTGGACTTTAGGAGGGCTGACTTTGGCAAGATGGGAGAGTGCCTCAGAAAAGCACTAGCAAACAGGCTAGAAGGAGGTGTGGAGCAACAATGGGGAATCATTAAAACTGCCATCACAGAGGCAACAAGCCTTTGTGTGAAGCAAATAAACAAATCAAAACGAAAGAAAAAGCCACTATGGTTCTCAAAAGAGGTGGCTGTGAAAGTCAGGAAGAAAAAGATAGCATTCCGGAAGTATAAGGAAACACAGAAGGAGCAGGACAGAGAGCTGTACCAGTTAAGGCAGAAGGAAGCAGGGAGGGAAGTCAGAATAGCAAAGGCAAACTGAGGAAAAGATAGCCAACTCAGTTAAGAAGGGGGATAAAACCTTTTATAGGTACATCAGCGAGCGTAGAAAGACAAAGGGAGAGATAGTGAGGCTGAATAGAATGAACGGTGGGTGGGCAGAGGGGGACAGTGAAAAAGCAGGGATACTGAACGAATATTTCTGCTCAGTATTCACAAAAGAGGAGGGGGAAGTGCCTAATCCAATTAACAGAAGCACTCTTGATAGGGGGGTCGATCCCAGTCCTTTCACAGAAGAAAGGATTCTGCAAGAACTCCTAAAACTGAAGGTGGATAAAGCAATGGGTCCTGATGGAATTCACCCCAGAATTCTAAAAGAATTAAGGGAGGAACTAGTGAAACCACTGGCTACTCTTTTTAATAAATCATGGGAGGATGGTGTGGTACCGAGGACTGGAGGAAGGCGGATGTGATTCCCCTTCACAAAAGTGGGACCAAGACAGAGGCAGGAAACTACAGACCTGTCAGTCTGACCTCTGTGGTAGGGAAAGTGATGGAGTCACTTCTGAAGGAAAGAATAGTTGAGTACCTAGAGGCCAATGGAGCACAGGACCCAAGGCAGCATGGGTTCACAGCAGGAAGGTCATGTCAGACGAATCTAATAGATTTCTTTGACTGGGTGAAAAGTAGTAGACCAGGGAGGCTGTGGACATGGCCTACCTAGACTTTAGCAAGGCATTTGACACAGTCCCACACAAGATTAATAGTCAAATTAACCAGCCTGGGAGTGGGTCCCAGGGTGGTAGCCTGGTAAAACATTGGCTGCACAACAGGACACAGAAGGTAATTGTAAATGGAGTCCACTCTGAAGAAGAGGGGTTACTAGTAGGGTACCGCAGGGTTCAGTATTGGGTCCAGTCCTTTTTAATGTCTTCATCAGTGACATTGCAGAGGGACTGGAAGGAAAAGTATGTCTTTTGCAGATGACACAAAGATCTGCAACAGGGTTGATACACAAGGAGGCGTGGAAAGGATGAAAAGGGACTTGGCAAGGTTGGAGGAATGGTCAGAAGTATGGCAGCTAGGATTCAATGCAAAGAAGTGCAAAATAATGCACCTGGGGAACAAGAACCCAGGGGAAGACTACACAATGGGTGGGGAGGTAGTAACAACAACAAAAAGGAAAGGGACCTGGGGGTAATCATATCAGATGACCTTAAGGTTAGCAAGCAATGTGAGAAGGCAGTAGGGAGGGCTGGGGGTATACTGGGATGTATAGGGAGAGGCATCAGCAGCAGAAAACAGGAAGTTGTTATCCCTCTGTACAGACAGTTGGTGAGACCCCATCTGGAGTACTGTGTCCAGTTCTGGAGACCCCATCTCTGCAAGGACATAGACAGGATAGAGGTAGTCCAGAGGAGGGCAACTAAAATGGTGCAGGGTCTGCCAGAGAAGCTGTATGAGAAGAGACTAAAGGAGCTTAATATGTATACCCTTGAGGAAAGAAGGGAGAGGGGGGGACATGATAGAAACTTTTAAGTACCTCAGTGGAATCAACAAAGTCCAAGAGGGTAGCATCTTTCAGAAAAAGAGACTTGCAAGAACAAGGGGACACAATTTAAAGATAGAAGGAGGGCGGTTCAGGGGCAATGTGAGGAAGTATTATTTCACAGAGAGGGTAGTGGATGCATGGAACAGCCTTCCTGAGGAGGTTGTGGGGTCTAAAACTGTGGGAGAATTCAAGAATGCATGGGACAGACATAAGGCAATTCTTGTGGGGGGGTAGGTAGAAATAGGCTGTTGGTTAACTAGGATCTGCGGCCTATCCTGTAGGTAGGGAAATGGGCAGACTAGATGGACCAAGCGGTCCTTATCTGCCGTCAAAGTCTATGTTTCTAAGTCTGATTTTCTGTCTAAAACTTGCACAAAAAAGAGCTGCACTTACTTACTGCCTAACAGTTACAACCTCTATTTTTTCCTGTTTAGAGTGTCAAGAGTCGGGACTCTGTTTGATTACACTCCTTTCTGAATTTCTGTGGTTGGACCAGTCTTTAGGTGTCAAGGAATACCCAATTCTGTTGTCCTGCTGTTTGGTCCTCCTGCTGGTTCAAATGTTCCATTGTCTATGGCCCAGTACTTAATACCAACCCCTTCTTCCACCCCTGCCAAGGATATGTTCTCCACGGGCTCCCTGCCCATAGGCTTGGGAAACCCGGGCACCGGGCGGTCAGCGCTGCCTCTACCGCCACCTGAGAACCTAAGCTCGGACTCCCCATTAGCAAAGCACGGCATTAGCAGTCATCCAGTCGGAATGTGAGCACTCTTCGGCGTTGGCTTCCAATTGGTTCCTGCAGTCTGCTTCGCTGTCCGTTCTAAACCAAGCATAAATCTGATTTCCATGCCGAAATTTGCCAAAAAAGAGCTGTAAATTAAGACCCTTATCCTTCTGTTTAGAATGTTACATAGATACATAGATACATAGACAGTGTCGGCAGATAAGGGCCTATGGCCCACCCAGTCTGCCTATTTAAGTTTATAAGTTCAGTTTATGTTTTCCAGGAAGTCTGTTGCCCCTTACCCCTGACCTCCAGAATTCCTTTATGTCTATGTAGTGATGTAACACATGTAGTGATGCTGTGTGATTACACTACTTTTGAAATTCTGTGCTTGTGTCAGCTCCCTACACGAGCGGCTGATCACTTCTCCCTATTGAAGTTCCTACAAAGCCTCATCTTATGTCCTCCTTAAATATTACAGATGCACTCTGAACTGATATGACTGATGTAACATTGAGTACTTACCTGCATTAATTGCATTAATTGTTTACTTGTGGTATTTGACTCTATTGTAAATAACTCTGTATGCATTGTGCCATTTGACCCGGAGCTAACTAGGTCCATCTTGTAAATGAGCTTGCTCGATGATTTTTGCTGGATAAATAAAGATTTTGATTGATTGATTGATTTAAAACTTTCTTGGGTAATATAGATTGGAGCTACCTGGATGCCATCCCCGACATAGTCCCTGTCCTTGACTTCATTAAAAAAGGAATTTTCTGCAGCCTGTGACAAGTTTGCCTCCCTCAGAAAGTGTAAGATGCAGGGTAGCCTGTTTGGGAGGATCATTCCTGACCTCCTGGCCCTAATGAGGGAAAGGGACAACACGTGTACTTAGCATTAGAAAGCAGGTCAGCAGTGCATCTACAGACTACAGAGAAGCATGTAATAGATGCACCAGTAAGATCAGGCTGGCCAAATCCAAATATTGTAAGGCCCAGCAAACTCAAAACTGGAACACTGGGAAAAAAATTCTGGGAGAACATTTCTGAGCTCTTGAGCAGGTGTGAGAAACAGCCTTGTAAAATGCTTAAAATAGATGGGACTGAGATTTGATACTCAAAAGAGAGAAAACAGATTTAATGCAGCCTTTGCGAACCCAAATGCAGGCTTCCCTGGCAGCCCCTCTCAAGCAACTCATGATGGTGATGGTAAGAGGCCCCTAGCAGGCACAATCTAAAGACGGCACCCTAAATTCTGTTTCAAGCCAGTCTCCAGCAAAGACACCCTAAAGTATATCAAAAGAGTGCAGGTTAAGACCAGAGTTGGTGGCAACTCGGTTGATATGAAGCTGCTAGCATTGATTCTTGAAGAGCTCGCCCACCATATCGCCAAGATTTTCAACTTTTCTCTACAGTACTCACGGTTCCCTGGAGTATGGAAAACAACACTGGTCATACCAGTTTTCAAAAACGCCGACTGAGCTAATCTGATTAACTATAGGTCAGTTTCCATCCTGTCTCATCTGTCCAAGGCCCTGGAGAGAATCGTTTCAAACCAGCTGGTCAACTACCTGGAAAAGTACAATATCCAGTGCCCAAAACAGTATGAGTTCAGAAAGAGGCATAGTACCAGCATTGCCCTAGTTAAATACACTGGCGACCTGCATTGCCTTCAGAAAATATATGAGAACCAAACGGGGAGGAGAGAGAGAAGTACATGAAGAAATCAAAAGAGGTGATCAAAACTGTGAGGGCAGCCAAGGCATCAAGGGAACTTAGGCTGGCAGGGGGATCAAAAAAGGGGAAAAAAATTCTTCAAGTACATACAAGAGAGAAGAAGCTGCAAAGATCAGATATTTAGAATTAAGAAGAATGGAGGGTGGGTGGAAAAGGGGGAGGAGCTGGCAGAAGCACTCAATGACTACTTCTGTTTTGTGTTTACAAAGAGAAACATAGGCCAATGCCAAAGGGGAAGGGAGGGTGGGCTGGGGTGGGGCAGGTATAACAGTCTAGGAAATTTCAATGAGCAGGGTGCTCAATGAAGTTAGGGGCCCTGCAGGTGGAAAAGGCACCAGGCCCAGATGGCATACACCCACGGGTTTGAAGGTGCTGGCTGAGGTCTTGGCAGGACCTCTGGCAGACTTGTTTAACACCTCTGGAGACCGGTTGCATGCCCCACGACTTGAGATTGGCACATGTACCCATCCATAAAAGTGGGCACAAGAATAAATCTGGTAACTGTAGGCCAGTCAGCCTATAAAGGTTGCTTGGGTTTGAAACCAGGGCGATAGAGGGAGCGGACATCTCGAAGGGATCTACTGCTATCCTGAATCTCCATAATGATGTCCTTCATATCACCCCAAACAGGATGGGGCCCTGGAAAGGGGCATCCAGGAGAGGGGATTGGATGTCCGATGCCAGGCCCGCCAAGCGGAGCCATGCAAGCCTACATTGTGGGGAAGATAATGGAAACTATCCTTACGGAGATGTTAGTAACCTTCCTAGAGGAAAATGGCCTGAAGGATGAAAGACCTCACGGTTTTGTCTCCAGCAAATCCTGCCAGACCAGCCTGGTTGATTTTTACAATTGAGTGACTAGGGCACTTGACCAAGGCCAGGCAGTGGCTGTTATGCATCTGGATTTCTGTAAGGCCTTTGATTCGATCCCAAACGGCAGGTTGATTAGCAAACTGATACCTGGGAGTGGGGAGGAAGCTGTTGGTATGGGTCAAGAACTGGCTGCAGGACTGAAGAAGGAGAAGCACCGAGACCGAGATTGATCCCCTTCTGTCCAGTGCCACCAGACTGAAGAAGCGACCTCCGGTGGGGCCTCTGTTTCGGTAAGTACCCCTCCTGCCCAGTCTCTGTCTGCTCTGGCAGACTGGTCCCCAGCTCCCCCTCTCACCATGGTTAGAGGGCGGACGTGGCGTTCCTCTCAGGAGGGTACCTTCTTTGGGCCTATGGTCAGCACTCTGGCTGGTAAGTTGCCCTCCGGTTCATCTGGAGAGCACTCTGCCTTGGTCAATAAGCTGGACTCCAGCTTGTCTGACGTTCACCCGACCCCGACTAATAAGTCGGACATTGGTTCTTCCGACACCCGCTCGGTCACGGACAATCAGTCGGTCACCGGCTTGCCCAAGGACTTCCCGGCTGAGGCTCTTCCCTCAGACTCTTTCGATTTCCCTGAAAGTGATCAGAGCCAACTGCCAGACACACCTTCTTCCTCCAAGGGTTCTTCCTCCAGGGACTGTCTTCCTCTGACTCAACCCGACCCCCTCGCTCTCCCTTGATTCCCTCCATGAGGTGTGTGCTGTGTCTTTGGGGATTTCTTCCCCGACGTCAGGTTCATTGCGCGCTGGGTCCTCCGCTGTTCCATCGGACCTGTAGACAGGGGTCACCTCTCCCAGATCCCCCTTGCACACTGTAGACCAGCCTCCGGACCCTTTGGTGCCTCCGATGCCTGATCCACTCACGTCGGATACCATCGGGGACCCCATTCCTTGGAGCTCCTTGCTGGTCGACGCCCTTTCCAACCTGGTGATGGTGGGGTACCGGTCAACCTCCTGCCACCTAATGGCTCTTTGGGCGCCCAGCCTACTCCCCATGCTCCGATGCCAGAGCCACCATCCGGGATCCCAGCTCCTCAAGGCCTGCTGTCGGGGCATCCACTCCAAGCAGCCCTTCGACTCCTCCTCTTGCAGGACCATCTTCTCCTCTTTGGGCGAGCATGGTCACTGGCTACCCTCCGCCGCATTGCCCCTATTTTCCGGCGCCAGGTTACCCGATACCTGCTTATGTGCCTAAGTACCCACCACAGGATCAGCTGTTTCAGGGTACAGCCCACAGAGCTACTCCTTTGGCTATCAGTTTCCCAGCAACTCCTTTTACTGTCACTCGGGGTACCCAGGGTTCCAGCATCCTCCCCTGCCTCCGCAGCCCCAGGCTCCAGATAGGTCACAGGCTGACACCCCAGGGTCTATTCCTTCTTGGTGGAAGGATGCCAGATCTCAACTCCCTCAGGAGCTGGCTCATCCAGGGCCGGTATCGATCCCTACACCGTCCCCCAGGGTGGTTCCGAGGAGCCTATCCCCCACTGACCCCGGGTCGTCAGATAGGGAATCTACCAGATACCCTTCCAGGGCCTTACCTGGTGACAGACCCACAGAGGAGGCATTGGACAAGGTCTCTTTACCAAGCAGACTGGTATCTTCAGACTCTGAATCGGATTCCACCTCCTCTGCTAATTCAGGATCCAGTGCCCCTATAGAACCTCAGCTGAAGGAGTCCCCCAGGTCTCCCCCGGAAGACCCTTCATTTGCCGAACTACTCTGGTCTATTCAGGCCACTTGTGGCTGGGCTACGCAGGAGCTGGATCCAAAAAGAAAGCGGCTCACTGAGCATTTGGATATTTCAGATGCGGACCCCTTACCCATCCCTCCTAGGACAGGGCCCCATGACGACTTGACATCCACCATCTGGCAGCAGCCATCTTCTATCCCTGTGGTCTCCAAGAAGGCTGACAGGACCTGTCATCTCCCGGAAGGGGTTTCTCACCTCACTATGCAGCCCAAGGTAAACTCCATAGTGATCACTGTGGCCCACAACAGATCGACCAAGCCTAAGCACCTTAGTGCTTCCCCGCCTGACAAGGAGTCCAAGGAGATGGACTAATATGGCCACAAGGTGTATGCTTCCTCCACTTGCGCCTTAAGGTCTTTGAACTACATGGCCCGCATGATTTCTTCCAGAAATCTTCCCTGGCAGACTTGGAATCAGAACTTCAGGATCTCAGGGACAGACTCCTTCGAAAGGTCAGGGTTAACAAGTCTTCCTACCTCCATGCTCTATGAGCCACCTACGACTCGGTGGCCCGTAGCACTGCCTCAGGCATTTGCCTTAGAAGGCTTGCACGGCTCTGCTTGGCGGGCCTGGCATCAGACCGTCCAATCCACTCTCCTGGACAGCCCTTTCCGGGGCCCCATCCTGTTTGGGGGTGATATGAAGGACATCATTATGGAGATTCAGGATAGCAGTAGATCCCTTCGAGATGTCTGCTCCCTCTATCGCTCTGGTTTCAAACCCAAGCAACCTTTTTGTCAGCCACAGCAAAAAATGAATAAGCAGGCCCCGGCCAGACGTCAGGGCAAGCATCAAGCCATGGGCTGTAGGACAACAATTCCCCCAGCCAAATCCCATAGAGCAGCAGGAAGTCATCAAGCGGCCCTCCCCTCTGCCCTCTGACTTGTGGGAGACCCCTCCACCTCTTCCAGGTCTTCTGGTGGGGGGAAGGTTCGCCCTCCACTTCAGAGAGTGAGAGATGATCACCTGAAACGCTTGGGTGTTGCAGATAATTGCAAGAGGACACTCAATAGAGTTCCTGGATAGACCTCCAGGCAGGTCCCATTACCCGTCAAGCCACCTTCCAGTGGTGTGGGAAGAAAATCAGTCTCTTCTATCCAAATCAGCCATAGAGCCAGTTCCTCCAGCACAGGAAGGATGAGGGTATTACTCCCACTTCTTCCTGGTGCCCAAAAAGACAGGAGATCTAAGACCCATCGTGGATCTTAGCCTGTTGAACTTCTTCGTCAAGTACAAGAGGTTCCGCATGTTCACCCTCCAGGGACTCTTACCCTGCTCTCCAAGGATCAGTGGCTTTGTTCGCTGAACATGCAGGATGCCTGCCTGCACATCCATATCCTTCCGGCCCACCGTCACTTCCTCAGGTTTCCATTCCAGGAGAACCGTTTTCAAGTCAAGGCTCTTCCCTTTGGCCTTTCTTCGGCACCTCAGGTTTTTACCAAGTGCCTAGCGGTAGTGGCGGCAGCTTTAGGCCACAGGGGGATTTATTTGTTCCCGTACCTGGATGACTGGCTTCTGTCGCCTCATATCAGGGCAGTCGGTAGGAGCCTCTATCTTTCACCCTGGACCCGTTTTCCTATCTTGGCATTACGTGAACCACCTCAAGTCCAACATTTTGCCCTCCCACACCTTCAGTTTATTGGAGCGGTGCTGGATATGGTCCAGGGCAGGGCCTTCCTTCCTTCGGACAGAGCGGACACCCTGAAACAACAAGCGTTTGCTGTAGCTGACTCTCGTTGGACTACAGCTCGCTTTGTTCTTCAGCTATTCGGTCTAATGGCAGCTGCCATTCCCACCATTCTGATGACCAGACTGCACATGAGGGTAACCTATGGACACTCAATGTCCAATGGGATCAACGATTAGATGACCTGGTGTCATCGAGGCACAGGTCAGGAAGCATAGGGAAAATCAGGAGCGGTTGTAGAACTCATCAGAAACATTTATTTACAGTAGCAGTAACATAACAAGCATTTGTCAATGCCGAATGTTTGCTTGCTGGCATTGGCAATGGTAGTGTAGAAGTTACAGAGCTGCGTAATAGGAATGGCAGCGGAGTATTGAACTGAAGCCAACCCCACTACCACCCTGCAGAGAGTGACAGGCATTGGGGTGTGCCTTTGGGTCGTCAGACATAACATCCACGCCATTTCACCACACCCTACCCTGCAGACACTGACAAGTGTCACGGTGTGCCTGAGGGTCTTTGGCCTCTAGCACCCCATTCCATCAGGAAATACGGTGAGATGGGTGCGGTATAGGAGAATGGGGTGAACTTTGGGGCCGAAGAGTCCAAGGCATACCTCGATGCCTCTCACTGGCTGCAGGGTGTGGAATGGTATGAGCATTACAGGCAAGAATCCCAAGTTACACCCCTGATGCCTGTCATTCTCTACAGGGTTAGACGTTATGGTTGGAAACCCTAATACCTCAGGCATTCGTTGGTATTTTCACTCCAAATTTTCAACATGGTTTTTTTGTGACCCCACCTCATGAACAGTGGCAATATCAGTTTGTTAGTCAAAGCTGCTTATGCACAGCGATCGGCATTTAGCACCACAGGTGCAAAAACATTCCGAACAGGATGTAAAAAATGACAGCTGTACTGTTCATGGGGAGGTGTAAAAAATGGCAATGTTGCAAATCTACAGTAAAAATATTAAAAAAACTGGTGAAGTCACGAGCGTGCATAGAAACTGTGCAATGCACACCCGTAATGTAATTAGTTTGGGGATTTTTTACAGCAGATTGTCAACACAGGCATTTTGGGACCTCCGATCATGAACAGTGTCACTGTGATTTTCTTTATCTGTCCCGAACAATGATTTCCCACAGCGACCACGCATCTCTGCGCTGAAAGTGTGAAAACACATTTCGGCCATGTTGTGAAAAATGACAGCTGTACTGTTCATAAGGAAGTGTGGAAAAATGCCACTGGTGAAAATCTGGACTGAAAATATTACAGTCATGAACTTACGAGTGCGTGGAAAGTGCGCAATGCTCACTCGTAACACAGTCATTTTATGGACTTTTGTCACCAAATTTTCAGCATAGCCATTTTAAGACCTCTGCTCATGAACAGTGTAACTGTGATTTTCTTAATCTGTCCCAAACATTGCGTTCGCACACCGACTGCACCATTGTGCGCTACATGTGCGAGAATACATTTTTTGCGACATGTGAAAAATGGCAGCTGTACTGTTCTAAAGAAGGTAGTAAAATGGCAATGTTGAAAATCTGGAGTGAAAATATTGAAAATTCGCAAACTTACGAGCGTCATTAGGACTGCGCAACGCACGCTCATAAAACAGTCATTTTTAGGAATTTTTTCACCAGATTTTCAACGTAGCCATTTTAAGACCTCTGCTCATGAACAGTGTCACTGTGATTTTCTTAATGTGTCCCATACATTGATTTCGCACACCGACTGCGCCATTGTGCGCTACATGGGCGGAAACATGTTTTGGGCAAGATGTGACAAATGACAGCTTTACTGCTCATAAGGAAGTATAATAAAATGGCAGTGTTGAAAATCTGGATTGAAAATATTAAAAATTTGCAAACTTACAAGCGTGCGTAGGAACTGCGCAACGCACGCTTGTAAAACAGTCATTTTTAGGGATTGTTTCACCAAATTTTCAACATAGCCATTTTAAGACCTCTGCTCATGAACAGTGTCACTGTGATTTTCTTAATGTGTCCCATACATTGATTTCGCACACCAACTGCGCCATTGTGCGCTACATGGGCGGAAACACATTTTGGGCAAGATGTGAAAAATGACAGCTGTACTGCTCATAAGGAAGTGTGGTAAAATGGCAATATTGAAAATCTGGAGTGAAAATATTGAAAATTCGCGAACTTACGAGCATGCGTAGGAACTGCGCAACGCACGCTCATAAAACAGTCATTTTTAGGAATTTTTCCACCAAATTTTCAGCATAGCCATTTTAAGACCTCTGCTCATGAACAGTGTCACTGTGATTTTCTTAATTTGTCCTGTAATTGATTTCGCATACATCACTGCGCCATTGTGCGCTACATGGGCGGAAACACATTTTGGGTGAGATGTGAAAAATGACAGCTGTACTACTCATAAGAAGGTGTGGTAAAATGGCAATGCTGAAAATCTGGAGTGAAAATATTGAAAATTCGCGAACTTACGAGCGTGCATAGGAACTGCGCAACACTTGCTCGTAAAGCAGTCATTTTGTGGAATTTTTCCACCAAATATTCAAAATAGGCTTCTTGAGAGCCCACCTTTTGAACACTGGCAGTGTCGTTTCGTTAATCGGTCCCGAAAGGTGATCTCGCGCAGTGACTGCGAAGTCACCCTTGGGGCCCGAATAACGCCATGACAGTGACAGCATTCATGAGAAGGGGTCCCAAAAACCCCATGTTGAAAATTTGGTGCAAAAATTCCAAAAAATGCCTGAGATATGCAGCAAAGTTAAAAAAAACCCTATCTATCCCATTATACAGCTTACCGGCATTTCCTCAGTTCGCGGTCGGCTTTGAAGAGTACAGACGTGTTCCCGGTACACCGAAGATCGTCGCGCCGAGGTCCGGAGGTAAGTATGGGGTGAGGGGGGTGTGGGGAGGTAGGGTGCGCAGTGGGTGGGTGCGGGTTGTGGGAGGGGGCAGGGAGAAGCACTGAGGGACAGTTTTTATTTGCAGGTTTGTTTTTTTTTTTTTAAATGACCAGCGACATTTGCGCACAAGGACGGCTGGTTGGGGCGTGGAGCCGACGGGGATTAGGCACTCCGTCCTATAGCATCTGCTGCTGTGGGTGGGCCCCAGCGTGGCACCCTGTACTCTGGGGTGGAGGACGGTGAGCCGACGGGGGATTGGGCACCCCGGCCGGCTATATAGTGAGTTGCCACTGGGGTGGGCACCCAGCATGGCATGTGGAAGGCTTTTGGGGAAGCGCAGCACAGCTGACGGGGATTGGGCACCCCGGCTATACAGTTTATGCGTGGGGGCAACACGCGGTATGCGTGCGTCTGTGTCTGTGTGTAGGGGCGGCGCATGAGCAGGCAATATCTTATCGCTGCTCACTGCAGCGTAGCTCCCCTTTCAACTGTACTCCACTGCATTTTGGAGCTGTCATAGACAGCTCGAGCAGGCATTGGAGAACTGCGGCCGCGCCTGCAAACACACTGCCTGAATTGGAAGAGGGCTGCCACACCTCCGAAAACTCGGATGATGGCACTGTGTTTCTTGCACATGCGTGCAAGCAAACATAAAAAATAAACTTGTTCAGAATAACTATGTACAGTGGAGAAATAAAATAAAATCTTCTTTCAGTCTCTATGTCCCTTGTTCTTCTAATCTTTCAGAAATTGCAGCTCAGCTCTCTTATAAGTCATTTCAACTCCCACTCTTAATTCAAGCATCCTGTTCTTGCTCCCTGTATATTTCAGGTAGGATGAACACAACAGAACACAGTGTGCTTGCTGAGAGGCCCCCTTTTTTCAGTCATGTCAAAATACAATGATATACATTTCAACAGTAATGCTATATATTTTCCAAATACAAGGGATCTCAATATCAGTTATACTTCCATACATTGATTTGCACATATTTTTTATATCAGCTGATATAGAAATGCAAGGGAAAAAAATAAACAAGGGAAAACTGAGAGACAGTGAGAGGCAAAGAATTGCGAGACTGTTTGGGGTGATCAAGTCCGAGATCTCACAAGGAAAATTTGGTTGCGCAACCAGACAGAGAAGAGACAGAAAAGGAAAGATCCTTGCATTTAAACACTTTCTCCATAACAAATGGGATATGGTCTTATTTTACCCTGTCGCACCTGAATCACAGAGTCATGGTCTCCATCAGCATGAAGAGGGATCTTCTTTGGTGGCAGAAGTTGTCCAACCTCATCTCGAGGGGACACTTTTCACCCCCTTCCCCCTTCATGACCCTCACTACAGATGCCTCTGGTCAGGGTTGGGGAGTCCACCTGGGAGACCACCGAACCCAGGGGAAGTCGTCCCCTCAGGAAATGCATCTAAATATCAGCGTTCTGGAGATGAGAGCGGTGCTGTATGCTCTCCAAGCATTTCAGACCCTCTTACGTCCGGGAACTCTCCTTGTCCAGACCAACAATTTGGCCATGGTCTGGTACATAAACTAACGGAGGCACCCGCTTGTACCCCCTCTGCATTATTGTACCCCCTCTGCAGGGAGGCAATGCGGGTGTGGTACTGGGAAGCCCAGCACAATAGGCACTTAACAGCAGTCCATGTCCGGGACATCTGCAACGTCCTGGCGACAGTCTCAGCCACACCACATGCAGGCTTACAAGTGGGAGCTGAAGCAAAACGTGGTAGAAAGTCTGTTCAACCAGTGGAGCTGACCAGAACTGGACCTTTTGCCTCCCCGTCCAACACAAAACTACCCAGTTGTTGCTCGCTCGGTCCCGGGCATGTTTTTTTTTTTGCTAGACACGCTGTCACTTTGTTGGACAGGGAGGTTTCTGCAAGCCTTTCCTCCCTTCCCAATTCTGCAGAAGGTTCTGATGAGGCTTCAAGCGGAGGAAGCCCACATGATTCTTATTGCCCCTCTCTGGCCTCGGCAGATTTGGTTCCCTCTGCTACAACAGTTAGCGTTGGAACCTCCAGTACCATTACCTCTCCTGCACGACCTTCTCACTCAGGAGCAGGGCAGCCTGGTGCACCCAGGCCTCAAATCTCTCCATCTGCGTGTGTGGCACCTTTGGATATAGCGATGTCGTGCTTCAGGACTTCCTCCCGAGTAGCCCAAGTCATGGTGGAGGCCAGAAAGCCTTCCACCAGAATGACTTACGCTATGAAGTGGAAACGGTTTGCAATTTGGGCGAATGCCAAGGGATTAGAACCCATTTCTTGCCTGGTGTCCCAGGTCCTCAAGTACCTCTTGCACCTATCTAATTTGGGCGTCAGCTATTCATCACTGAAGGTTCACCTCTCTGCGATTTCCATCTGTCACCGATTCACCATCACCCACGACACACTCGTGGAGGAACCCTAAGGAATCCTACCCCATTGGTGGTCACCTTCTGCTCCTCGGCGCTTCTTCCGGTGCTCCTATGGACAGAGGTGAATCAGGAGACGAGGTCCCAATGGGAAGGGCCCGACGTTGGAGGTGGTGGCAGGCGACATCTTCCCCACAACCAACGGGGCTTTTTCAGTGTTCGTGAGCGTGATCCCTGGAGCCCAGACATGCAGTGACGTCCAGTGCGACCATGTGCGCTCCTGCACCCTTACCACGGATGTCCGCTGAGGCTCCTCTCATCACCTGCGTGATACCCAGGCTGTCGCGCTCCCAGCCTCCGCTGGGAGTCAGCCACTCACCCTCCCAAGGAGAGGAGAGCAGTCCATCGGACGCTCAATCCGTTCCTCCCCAGCCGACCCCCAACAACCTGTGCTCGTTCCCGAACATGGGTCACCGGCGTGATGCGAGGTGTGGTGCCAGTGCCACTGGGCCATGTGCTACCTATCTTGGAAGGCACTATTTTTAGTCATCATTACTTCTGCTTGAAGGATTTCCGAGCGGCAGGCCCTCGTTTGAAAGGAGCCTTATTTAATTTACCACAGAGACAGGATGATTCTGCAGACTAACCCATCCTTTCTTCCTAAAGTGGTATGTGAGGTGACGTTAAACCAGGATATCCAACTCCCGGTCTGCTACCCTGAATGCTCCCAACAGGGGAAACACCTTTTGCACACTCTCGATGTGCATGGGATTCTCCATTATTATGTCTCCAAGACCAAGGAGGTGCGCAAGTCCGATCAGTTATTTCTTTCCTTTGCACCCAAACATTATGGCATAGCTGTCTCCAAGCAGTGCCTCTCCAAGTGGTTGGCTAACTATCACTTTCATTTATAACAAATATGATAAACCACTTCCGAGGGAAGTAAAAGGGCATTCGACACGCGGCATGGCCGCCTTTATTGCCTTTCTACGGAAAGTGTCCACTCTGATATTTGCGCTGCAGCCACGCTGAGTACCGTTTACGCTTTCACCAAACATTACTGTCTGGACATTGCCTCTCTGTGCATAGCAGGCATTGGACTGGCCGTCATACAGGGCCTTTTGTCCTAAGTAGGTACTTGCTCTGCAGACCTTTCCTACTCCCGGACCTCTGTTTCTGTCTGTTCTTTCTTGATTGCTTGGAATTCAGTCCTATGTGTAATTACCTACTGCAGGAACCCTCTTGAGGTAAGATATAACAGTTATGTAAGAACTTAGCGTAACAGTAGATCTTCTAGAGAAGTTCCTGCAGTAGGTCATATCTCTCCCTCCCACCTTCCCCCAGCTTCTGTTTCTTTTTTTTTTTTTTTTGATATCTTTTTATTATATTTTTCACACACATACATACAGGAATGCTTATAAATTATTGCAGTATTATTGTTACATGTATGCTAAACAGAGTAAACTTCATTTATTTGTCCTGTACAGGTAATAAAGTAGGTAGTCCAGGATAAAACCCTTCTTCTCCCTTTGGGTTTGTTTAGTCTTATTCAATTATTAATTTGACCTATTCATAGTTTGAATCAAAAACCTTCTGAGCTGGATATCATGGACAGAAGTCCTGGTCAGTGGATGTTATATAGTGAACCCATTTTTGCCATTTCAGTGTTAAATTTGCCCCCCTTCAATATTAAAGATCTCAGTTCTGTATATATCAGACATTATTTGTTTCCATTCTTGCATTGTTGGAATCAGGGACGTCGTCCATCTTCTGGTAACTGTTTTCTTTGCAGCGATTTAGCATATTGGTAAAATTGTACGTTCCCATTGAGGGGAGTGGTCCGGGAGAATCCCCATAAGAAATTGTTCAGCTGAGATTTCAATAGGCTCAGAAAATAATTTGAAGAGCTCATTTTGGAATGAAATCCAGAACGGCATAAGTTGAGGGCATTGCCAGAAAATATGCCCAAGGGTGGCCAGCAAACATCCACAGCCTTGCCAGCACTGCCCATATTTCTCAGGGAGATAATTCTGCAGGATAGAGGGAGACCGAAAAAATCTGGAACGACATTTCCATGAAAATTTCCTCCAATGAGGGGATGTAACTGATTTTATTTCAGTCAATGAGAATCAAGACCACTCGGTCATGGGAATCTCTGTTTCTAGATCCCTGTTCCATCCACTCAAAATGGAGGCTATAGATGATGGAAGATTGTTTCTCAGGGCAGTATATATAGTATCTATTAAGTGCGTACCCATATTACCTTTTAAGACTTCTGTAAAGAGCTTAAGTAGGTCCGGCATTGGAGAAGGTAGGGTGGGCTGAATAATTTTGTTACGTAATATATGATTACGTAACTGAAAGTAACAAAATCTGTCTGAGGTGTTAAGGTAATATTGGAGTTGGAGTTCATCAGAAGGGATGATCCCCTCCTTTCCCAATCCCAGTGATCTCCACTGAGAAAAGGTATGGTCCATGAATATTGGAACAAAACTTTCATCCTGTGATATCACTTTACAGTACTCGTATACAATCAATAGGGCTCCAAAGTGCCTCCGTTTTTTCCATATTTTATAGGGTTGCGATGTGATTCCGATTAAACTTGAGAGTTTAAGCGATCTCCCCTCGGAAGAAAACAGAATCCTTCTTATATCAAAGAGGTTATTTAAATGAAATTCTATATTCTTCCAAGGGGAGAAGTAAGTGTCAGTGAGCCATAGGATCGCTATTCTAAGAAAGGAAGCTTGGGCATACAAATTCAGGTCCGGGAGATTCAGTCCACCCTGGGAAAGTGGAAGTATTAAGATGGATAGTCTAACTCTCGGTTTGTTTTTCCCCCATATAAAATGCAATATCATTTTATTCCAGGATTTAATATAATATTTAGAGGGGAAGAAAGGAATATTTTGGAAGAAGTATAAATTTAATCCGAGGGAAGATATTGGTTCCCATGATATTCGTTGATGTAGGGAGAGGAAAGCCGTGTCCCATCTTTCCAGGTCAGTCTGTATTTGTGTTGTGAGAGGTTCATAATTACAGATTTCAATTAAACCGAGATCGGATGGGACATAAATTCCCAGATACTTTATTTTTATAGAATGCCATTTGAAAGGGAATAGTTTTTTCAGTGATTGGGGTGGTAGTTAAATAATATTTCAGTTTTGATAACGTTTAGTTTGAAGTTAGAAATTTTTTCGAAACTAGATAGGATCTTCCAGGCCTTGGGGATAGATTGGGAGGGAGTTATCAGAGTTAACAAAATATCATCTGCAAATAAACAAATGTTGTGGTCTTGTTGTCCTATCGGTATACCTTCGATAAGGGAAGAATTTCTAAACAAGGCCGCCAAGGGTTCTAGAAATAAGGCAAAGAGGTATGGAGATAAAGGACATCCCTGTCTAGTTCATCTTCCCATAGATAAAGGAGGGGATAAGGATCCGTTAACCTGGATATAGGCTTGCAGGGATTTGTATAGGTTTTTTAAAGTAGCAATAAACTGTGGTGGAAATTTGAAAAATCTGAGGTTGTCCCATAAAAGGGCCAGGAGACCCGGTCAAACACCTTTTCTGTGTCTAGACTAAGGAATACAGATGGAATTTGTCTTAGAACATATTCCTGTAAATTCAGGGCTCTCCGTATATTATCAAAAGTGTTCCTATTTTTTTATAAATCTTGACTGATTTGGATGTATTATTTGGGTTAATATTGTTTCAATTCTAGCAGCTAGTATGGCCATATAGATTTTATAGTCAACGTTGTTAATAGATATAGGGCGATAGGACCCCGGATCCAAGGGGTCCTTATTTGGTTTCAGGATAGGGGCAATAGTGGCATAATCCCAAGATGGGGGGGACAGACCACCTTGGGAAATACCATTAAATACAGTTTGTAGTTTTGGAGATAATACTTTATTAAATTTTTTGTACCATTCCTCCAGAAATCCATCGGTGCTGGGGCAACACCCTGAATTAAGTTTTTTGATTGATTCCGCTATCTCAAGTATTGAGACGGGAGATTCTAGTTTATTAATTTGAGACGGTGTGAGTGTGGGAACGTTAGCTCTTTTTAAAAAAAATTGCTGATTCGCTTTGTGGAAATGATGGGGAGGGAGAATAGAGTTTGGAATAATAGTCAATAAAGGTCTGTTGGATTTGTTCCAACAAGTGGTGTACCTTACCGGATGTTGGGTTCTTAAGACTCAGTATAATAGAGGACCCCTTTCGTGCTCGTAATTTATGAGATAAATTCTTACTAGCCCTGGGAACCCCCTCATGGATTGATTATCGTAGGTAGTAGAGGGACTGCTGGACCTTGTTATCCATGATCCATTGTAAGTCAGCTTTTGTGTTTTTTATTAATTTTTGCAACTCTACATCACTCTCTCTATATAACAGCTGGTAATTTACCAGTTGTGATGTGAGTTTTTGATATTCTTGTTCTGTCTCTTTATGTTTTTTAGAAGAGTATGCTCTCCAGCTTCTGTTTCTGACCTTTCCCAGGATGCTTTTTCAGCAGCTTAGGGTTCTAGGAGTTTTTCTCCTTTCTCCTGTATCCCGTTCTGGGGTCTCCTGGCGGGAGAACTGGAGGGTGGGCGTGGGCACAGCCCCCTTTATAGGGTCACACTGACATCTTGTCAGGTGATGTTGGGGCGATCCCCTATTATGGATTGCCAGCTAGAAGTTTGCCATGTGGTTCTGATGCCAGGGTGCGCAGTCCTGTGTGTAATGACCTATTGCAGGAACCTCTCTTGAAGATCTACTCTTATGGTAAATTCTTACGTAACTGTTATATTTATTCCAGGTTCTTGCTGGTCTTCAAAAGAACGGGAGAGCTGAGGCCCATTCTAGATCTCAAGGACCTTAATATGTATGTCTGGTACAAAAAATTCTGCATGGTCACCCTGCCAGGCCTGATGCCTCTACTCAGGCAGGGCAAATGGCTGTGTTCCCTGGACATGCAGTATGCTTACCTGCATATCTCGTGTTTCCACTGCACAGGAGATTCCTCCGGTTTCTTTTTCAGGGCACACACTACCAATTTACAGTATTGCCCTTTGGCTTATTTTCTGCGCTGCGGGTCTTTACAGAGTGCTTAGTGTCGTCGAGGCACAGGTCAGGAAGCATAGGCAAAACCAGGAGCAGTTGTAGAATTCACCAAAACTGTTTATTTACAATAGCAGTAACATAAAAAAAAAAAGTGTTCAGTATAATTATTTACAAAGCCAAAATAAAAGTTTTCATTCAGTCTTTGTGTCCTTTTTTCTTCTAAATCTCTCTTGTAGTAGCAGCTTAGTAAGTTTTTTCAACCTCCATCCTTAGCAAACATCCTGTCCTTATAAGTTTCAGGAGCTGCTAGAATACAGTGTCCTTCTTGAAGCCCCTACAGCTTTTGTAAAAGGCTCAACATTTGCACTCACGTAACCTCTAGAGTTTACAATCATTTCAAATTATAAATATATATATTTCAACAGTAATACTATATATTTTCCAAACAAAAGTGATCCCATTATCGGTTACATTTTCATACAATGATTTGTACATATTGTTATATTAGCAGGTCCAGATATGCAAGGGAGAATAACAGACAGCAAGAGAAAACTGAGAGACAGTGAGAGGCAAAGAATTGCGAGACTGTTCGGGTTGATCAAGTCCAAGGTCTCCCAAGAAAATTTGGCTGTGCAACCAGACAGAGAAGAGACAGAAAAGGAAAGATCCTTGCATTTAAACGCCTTCTCCATAACAAATGGGACAGGGTCCTATTCCACCCTGTCACATACACCCCCCTCCTTAAGAGGGAACCTGTTTTATTAAACAGGTTTCCTAAACTTTTTATTCTCGAACAACATTTGCTGCTTTCAGACATTAAGCATATGTACATTCAGTTTTTTTCCTTCTATAACAGTACAGTAAAAAGTGCAGTTCAAACCCATACATTAGTTGTTTTTTTTTCAGCCTTCAGAACCCTCAATTCCTGATCCATATTTTGACAGAAAATCAGCATTGCTATTCTCTTTGCCAGATTTATGAATCACCGTGAATTTAAATGGCTGTAGTGCCAGGCACCACCTTGTGATTCCGAAATTTTTATCCTTCATCTGGTTAAGCCAAACAGAGAGGATTGTGATCTGTTACAAGAACAAAGTCAGTTCCTAGTAAATAAAATGTAAGGGACTCCATGGACCACTTTGCTGCAAAACACTCCTTTTCGATAGTGGAGTACCTTTTCTTTCTGTCATGCAATTTCCTACTTGTGTACATGAATAGGATGTTCTTTCTCATTTACATTTTGACTTAGGACTGCACCTAGGCCTACCTTGGATACATCTGTTTGTAGCAGAAATGGTTTCTCAAAGTCTGGGCTTCTTAAAACAGGTGCTGAACATAATGCAGCCTTTATGGCTTGAAAAGCTTCATCACACTCTGGGGTCCATTTCACATTATTTGGGTACTGTTTCTTTGTGAGTTCAGTGAGGAGAGTAGCAAACTCTGCAAAGTTGGGAACAAATTTCCGATAATAACCAGCCAGCCCTAAAAATGACCTGACATGTTTCTTTGTTTTAGGTATAGGGCTGTTAGCTACAGTTTCTATTTTAGAAATCTCTGGCTTAACTTCTCCATTTCCCAACACATAGCCCAAATATCTGGTTTCCTGCATGCCCAGTGCACATTAAGTAGGATTAATTGTCAGACCTGCATTTTTGATAGCTTGAATAACTGACTGTAGGTGTTCCAGGTGGCTTTTCCAGTCTGGAGTGTACACCACGACATCATCCAAATACGCAGCACAATAACCAGTGTGAGGGGATAAAATTACATCCATGTACTGCTGGAATGTAGCTGGCGCACCATGTAAACCAAAGGGTATGGTGGTAAACTTGATAGAATCCTATAGGGGTAGCAAATGTAGTTTTGTCTTTGGATTGTATAGCTAAAGATATTTGCCAGTAACCCTTGGTGAGATCGAGGGTACTGATATACTTTGCACTTCCCAGTTTGTCCACCAAATCATCTATTCTAGGCATAGGATAACTGTCAAATTCTGACACTTGATTAAGTTTCCTAAAATCAAGGCAGATTCTAACACCCCCTTCTTTTTTGTTTACAATTACCATGGGAGATGATCAAGCACTCCTCGACTCCTCTATGATACCTGATTCTTTCATTTTTTGTATTTCCTTAACCACATCAGCTCTTAATAGCTCTGGTAACCTGTATGTCTTTTACCTAATAGGACGAGCATTCTTTGTCACTATTACATGCTCAACCCCTTTTGCTCGGCCTGGTACTGTGGTAAAAATACTGTTAAAATGTCTTTAGCACATTACGAATGTCTGCAGTTTGTTCTGGGGTTAAGGAAACACTCACCTTTACAGCATCAGCATTTACACTTTGTTCCAGTCTATCATAAGCTACATCAATATCTTCTTAATCATTTTCTGGTAAAACTAGCAAAGCAGCTTTTGGCATTTTTTCAACCCATTTCTGAAAGAGGTTAGCATTTATTTATTAAACTCTCGGATTACATGTACCTTTGAGCAGGAACTGCTCATTTACAAAGATTCCACATCAAAGGAAAATGAGAGATACATTCTTTACACTCAAAGTTGACTTAAACAAGGTATTTACAGTAAGCTGTGGAGAGAATCAGCAAAAGCCAGCATGAGTCAGTTTTAAAGGTGAACCGCATATGGAGCGGAGGGAGTCAGAGCGGAGTCAGCAGGCAGGGGCCATTGTCAGATGGTAGAGGTGGATAGCAAGAGATGGGTGTAGGTGGCTCGAGGCCTAATGTCTGCTGAGAGGAGAGGGTGGGTAAGGGTGGGGGGCAGATGACGGAAAAGGGGTAAAGCGGCTGGATTACAGAACACCAATGACTCCGGTAGGAGGTGAAGACCATTGTTTAGGAGAGGCAGTCACACTGTGTGTTTGAGGCGAGGGATAGTCGAAGTTCCCTTTTAAAGGGACCAAGAGTCACAGCTGTAAGTGCTTCTTTGTTAAGGGTATTGTACCACTGAGGAGCCCTGTGCGAGAACGACCTCTGCCCCATAGTGGTCCTGCATCTGGGGACCTGGAATGTCTGTTGTTGTGCTCTCCATGTAGGTTGGGTGCTGCTGTAGGCGGTAAAGAGTTTTGCCACTCCTGGCAGCATATGCCCAAGGAGAATTGTTTCGGTGAGTAGACAGATCTGGTATTGAATTCTACTCAGGAGTAGTAGCCATCCAGCCTGGGCATATAGGTCACAGGTGTGCGTTATGTGTGTGGCGACCGTTAGGAGCCTACAGGCTTTGTTGAGTGTCACAGATATCCTCCGGAGAGCAGTAGGGGAGGCAGAGCCATAGATGACTAGACTGTAGTTAATAATGGAGGTGACAGAGCTATAGATAGCCAGCCTAAGGGCTTCGGGTGTCAGGCAGTGCTTGTGGAGCAGGCCAATCGTATATTGGCAGCCTTTGCTACATTACTAATATGATGCGAGTACGAAAGTGAGCTGTCCAGGGTGATGCCAAGGTATTTAAACTCAGGAACATGCTCAAGTAAGGCCCCATATGTTTCTTGATGTTGAGGAGCAGAGGTTTGTACTTGCTCCGTGGGCTGTAGAATGTCATGACCTTAGTTTTGCTATAGTTCAGAATAAGTTTAAGTGAGCTAAACCAATCTGCAACGTGCCTGAAGTCGCATTGTAGGTGACTCTCAAGAAGTCTAGTATCTCGCTCCCTAGTAAATAGTACTGCATCATCCGCATAAAGTAATATTCTCTGTTGGCAGACGCTTGGGAGACCATTAAGAAAGAGAGAAAAGAGTAGTGGTCCCAATATTGACCCCTGGGGGACACCTGAGAGGACTGGTTTTTCATCAGAGGTGACTCCAGCAATCCTGGCACGTTGGACCCTATCCCCAAGGTAACTAGCAAACCAGAGCACTGCATCATTGGAGAGGCAAGGGTGGTCAGTTGATCGAGAAGGAGTGGGTGATTAACGGTATCAAAGGCCTTCGTTAGATCAATGAATACTGCCCTCCCACATATGCCTTGGTCGAGGGTGTCATGGAGGAAACCGGTGAATTCTAACAGTGCCGTGGTGGTACTATGCCCTTACCGGAATCCATGTTGTTCTGGGCAATGGATTTCATACTTGTCCAGGAACTCTACAAGTTGATCAGAGACTATTTGTTCCAAAGCTTTTGATTGGGGGGATGGAGATGGGCCTGTAGTTGGTGTGCAGCGAGTTGTCTCCACTTTTGTGCACAGGTGTGATAGTTGCCTGCTTCTAGAGTGATGGGAATTGACCCAGTCTTAAGGATAGGTTAAAGATCTTTGTCAGGGGTTCAAGGATCTCATCCAGAACTACTGCAAGCAACTTCAGCATGGTATATCTTAGTAGGATTTTTTCTGTCAGGGGTCTCAGTCTTGTAGCTAATGGTGCCAGTACGTCCAAGAACTTTATAAGACCCTTGCCACTTCATTAACAGCTTATTTTCTGTTGTGGGCAACAATAGCAAAACCTTTTCACCTGGCTCGAAAACGTTTTCTTTTACCCCATAATCATAATATACCTTCTGCTGGTTTTGAGCCTCTTGCTGATTACTATGGATAATTTCAACATATTTTTCCAGCTTCTTTCTTAGGGCACACATTTTCATACGATGATTTGCACATATTTTTATATTAGCAGATCTAGATATGCAAGGGAGAAAAACAGACGGCAAGAGAAAACTGAGAGACAGTGAGAGGCAAAGAATTGCAAGACTGTTCGGGTTGATCAAGTCCGAGGTCTCTCAGGAAAATTTGGCTGTGCAGCCAGAGAAGAGAGAGAAAAGGAAAGATCCTTGCATTTAAACACTTTCTCCATAACAAATGGGACAGGGTCCTATTCCACCCTGTCACACTTAGCAGCAGTAACTGCAGCTCTCAGAAAGGAGGGACTGTATGTTTTCCCCTGTCTGGACCACTGGCTCCTAAAGGCCCCATCCAGGGAGCAGCTCCTTCAGACTATGGAAAGAACCCTTCAGCTGGAGAGTCATGTGATGTCCTACCTGCAATAGCAGCTCCACAGTCTAGCTCCCGCTTCACCCGCCTCTTTTCTCTTAAAAATAAGGCTAAACCTTAGGCACTACTAGTCTAGTGCAGTGAATCAGTTACTTCTCAACGTGACGATTTATTGAGGAAGAAGGAAGGCCGAAACAAAAAAGTTTTCCCAGGCCAAACATATTATGGAGATGAGATGCGCCAGGGCCCTCTGCACCATGCACCACCTCAGACCCCGGAGAAATCATCAATGCGTTCAAAAAACCAACAGAACAACCCTACTAAGATTGCTGCAACCCCTCCATCATCTGTGCCACTAACCGAACAAAAATTTCTTGAAGAAATGCAACCCTTCAAAATGGCTCTTCAAGAATTAACAGCCCAACTGAAATCACTATGGGGAAACTTGGGGGGGTGCCACCAGAGCCATCTCGGATGTGGCTGCCCGTACTTCATCCTTGTAGGGGTGGCAAGACAAACTAGACCCCGAGATCATCTCTCTCGGGCAAAAACTACAGAAGATGGATTCCAAGCTAGAAGATCTGGAAGGCCGAAGTCGACAGAACAACATTGTTATCTTTGGTCTTCCAGAAGAGGAAGAGGGGAACACTTTTATCCTATTTCTTCAGAAAATGCTTACTAAAATTGCGGGTCTCTCTCCCAACAATACAACATACATTACTAAGAGGGCACACTGCTCTTTGAAACCCAAACCGGTGGCCGGCCTTCTCCCAGACCCTTAATTCTAAAGTTCTTGAATTACAGTGCCTGGACAAGCTCCATGTCCTCACTAAGATGAGAGAGCTTAAAGAAGTTCTTTGGGAGGGTCAAAAGTTGAGTTTCACCCAGGATTTGCCAGTCGCTACGAGAGAGAAAAGAGCTGCATACCGTCCTATGGTCACAAAGCTTATAGCAGCAGGAATTAAATTCAAGGTGGTCTATCCTTCTCACCTTTCGGTCATGCACAAAGGCTCCTGGCATAATTATGAAATGGCGGATCAGGCCCTCCCACCGCTGCAAGCCATGTTCCCTGAGCTATTCAACGTTCACTGAGGAGCACCACTAGAGGGCCATTTCCCCAGTCTGGTACAGCAGCACGAATGTGCGCATTACCACCAATGCGAAGGATGTAGACAATTACTTCACCACAAGAGGGCATGACAACCCTGTGGATTTACTTTTTTTCTGGTTTGTTTACATTTTTCCTCTTTTGCTCTCGCCAGAGGGTGCCCTGTGTATGTTTAAGATAGTATGGCAGCAATGTGCCAGATTTTCCAGACTTCTTCTTGCCTCCTTCAGTCTGCAGATTGTCCTGCTCTACAGCATTATCTATTGGGAAGCAGATTGGGAATGTGCGATAGCCTTTCTGGGGGCATTGACTTTCCTGTTTTCTCCACTCGCCATCCACCGCTATTTCTAGGGGACTCTTATGTCTATCCTGGTGGACATAATAATCTTCATGCACTACTGCAGCAAGACATATGCTGGCATCTGATTGACAAGAATGCCCTCCATTATGCATTCCACTTTTTTTTTTTTCCTCAGAAGTATGATGACTTAATTTTTTCTGGGGTTTAACACTGACATATTTTGTTTAATCTCAGGCAGGAGTGGGAGGAAGGTAAGTGGTACACCCTGCTTCTTCAGCAGTGGATTGTGAACCTAAGATGGGGTTGGGGGAAGCTCACAACTCTAGTTTGGTTTTTAGGTCTTATCTGGACTGTTGTATCTAATACCACAGGGTCACAGAAGGCTCCCTGGGATTGTCATGGTGCCCTCAGTATATATGTTACCTTGTTCCCAAGGGAGCTCTTTCCTATGTTGTGGGTGAGGGGGTGGGGGCTTCTGATGTTGGGAATGTTGGGTTAATTTCTTATATCAGTTCCAGTTCTAAGTGGAATGTTGACGTGTGGTTCAGTTATAGGGTTAGTCGATGGTGGGGGTTCGAATACAGTATGGGGTATGCTTCATCATTACCTTTTTTCCAGGGTCATTTCACCCTAAGTACACTTCAACTATAGAGAGTATATATTTAGTATGGGAGGGGTTGGGGGTTATGGGTTACATTGTTAACAAAGTAGTTTTCTTGATGTTTCATATTATTGGGGTGGGAAGGGAACGCACCACTAATATTGCTGTGCAAGTGTTTACTATGACTTTGGACAAATATCTGGGAAAGCTACCTTTTTCTAAGTAGAGTTTTACACCACCATTTTTTATATTATGGCTATAAGTCTTAAATTCTGTTCATGGAATGTAAAGGGGGCCCAATCCCCAATAAAGAGGGCCAAAATTCTTTTGCATTTGCATAAATTAAATGTAGATGTTGCTTTTCTCCAGGAAACACACTTACCCCCTCCCAGGTCCTTCAGTTTTGCAGGTCCTGGATGGGGCACATGTTGGACATGGGACCAGACTCTCGCAGAGGGGAGTTGCCATATTGATTGCCCATAACATACTGTTCAGACTACTGGACTCGTCGCAGATCCCCAGGGAAGATGCATTCTCCTAAAGACTCTACTTGGCCATTCGGAAGTTGTACTGGGATCAATTTATGGCTGACCACTGAGGAACCCCAATTCTTCACTTCACTCATGATACAGTTAACTCCTTGGTCTGCTTTGCCCTTCCTGTTAGGTGGGGCTGGAACTTGGTGCAATGCCATTTTCTGGATAGATCCAGATTGGGCACTAGCCTCCTCTCTCCGGCTCAACTTGTCCTTAGAGAATTAATGGATTCAGTAGGACTCATTGATCCCTGGAGGGCGCTCTTTCCCTCTAAAAGGGAATACTCCTTTCACTCAGTTCCTCACAATTCTTATTCCAGAATAGATTATTTCTTGCTAGGAATTGGGCACCTCTCAACTATGTTATCCTGTAACTATCTCTCCAAGGTAATCTCAGACCATCACCCCACACTCCTGCGCTGGCAGTCGGGCCCCCCTACTAACAGAGGTAAAGTCTGGAGGTTCAACGCTCAGTTATTAAAGTCTGAGAACTTTGTCTCCCACCTCCATACCTTTATCACTACTTTTTTAACTAATAATTCTCCCTCCATGGCCAAGCTAGATCTACTATGGGGAGCACTGAAATGTACCACATGAGGGGAGATTATCCACCTTGCTTCTGTTCAAAAGAAAATAGCTATTCATGTCACAACTATTCTTCTTCAGCAGATCTGGCAGTTAGAACTGTCTCTCTCCCCTCAACCATCCTCTGATGAGCTCAATCAATTGGAGATTCTCCATTCCCGTTATAATATATTAAATGACAGAGCTGAACATCTTATACTAGGATCCAAGGTCCATTACTTTGACCAGGGTGACAAGGCGAGGAAATTGCTGGCACTACATCTTAGGGCCCAAGCTACAGACAGAATTGTGTCTTCACTCTGTAATTCCGAAGGGCGTGTAATTACTTTGCCTCGAGACATCGTAACTTGTTTCCAAGAATACTATCAAACTTTATACTCCCATCTCCCTGGTATTTTCAATCTTGACCTCCTGGATCAGTTTGTACGAGATGTTCCACTCCCTCATTTAGGGCACCACCAGGTTACCTACTTGCAAGACCACCCTTACGCTAGTTGAGATTACGCTAGCTATAGACACAGTCCCAGCAGATAAAGCAACGGGTCCTGATGGATTCTCTTCCGATTTCTATAAAACATTTCAGTCCCAATTATCTGCCATTCTTCTAGACACCTACAAGTACATATATGAACATAGTTTGTATGACCTTTCCTTAACAGAGGCTACAATTGTGGTTCTCCCCAAACCGGGCAAAGATCCCCTCCTTGTCTCTAATTACCAGCCCATGTCACTAATAAACGTAGACCTTAAAATTCTCACAAAAGTCCTAACCAATAGAATCAGTACAGTCTGGCATGTCCTTATAAGTGTGGAACAAGTCTGATTTGTAACTGGCAGACTCTCTGGAGACCACATTCTTAAATTAACTTACCTAATCTCTGCATCCGGGGACTCCGGCACTCCTGCTGCGCTGGCGTCCCTGGATGCAGAGAACGCTTTTGACAGGGTCTCATGGGATTATCTCTTCCACTTGATCCCCAAATATAGATTTCCCCCCAGTTTGTTCACTGGATTAAAGTATTATACTCACACCCTACGCCCCGTATACTTTGTAATGGTGTATTTTCACATCCCATCACTCTACAACAAGGTACTAGGCAAGGATGTCCGCTGTCACCCTTTTTGTTTAATTTGTACCTAGAACTTCTCATCCGACGCATCAGTACCTCCATACTGGTCTCTGGGATCCCTATTGTGCCTTCTTAATACAAATTAAGTCTATGCGGACGACATACTTCTCCACATCACACATCCATCCACCTCCCTCACAGCTGCTCTGGATATCATTGCAGACTTTGGTAGGATTTCCAACTACAGATTGAATCTTTCCAAAACGGAAGTAATGCCACCTAATGCTTTTACTTTGCATGCTGATATCCAACCTCTGGGTCTCACATGGGTCAAGGATAAAATGAAGCATTTGGGTACCTATCTTTCTCGGTCCAGTAATAAAATAAAACAATACAATTTGAACGGGGTTCTCACTCGTATTAAAGTCGACTTAAATCACTGGGGCCTACTTCCTCTCTCCCTTTGGGGACGAATAAGCGTGGTGAAAATGAATGTTTTCCCTCGCCTTTTATATCCTCTCCAGATGTTCAGTTATTTTCTTCCAAAGGCCTGGTTTGCACAGGTACACAGAACCATCTCAAACTTTATCTGGCTAGGTAAGCCCCCTCACAGAGCACTCTCCAAATTACAGTGCCTTAAAATAAAAGGAGGGCTTCAACTACCCAATCTTTTCCTTTACTGTCTGATCCATCACTGTGTAATCCCATCCACTCCGGCACGATTGGCTACATACTCTCCATTATGGGTACGGATAGAACAATCATTATGTGCCTCCCATAATATTGACCTAGCCTCTCTGATATACATCCCTCTTAGGCACATCCCTAAACAGCTATGGGACTTCCCTATTATGGCTACACTTCGGGCACACTTCCAATTATGTACTATCAGTCATACCTCTCTCATACAAGATGTATCACAACCTATATTACATAATCCCAACTTTAAAATTGGAGAACAGATACTCGGTCCCTCTTTCTGGCCCTGCGAGAGGAGAAGAATAATTGCCAGTGAGCTCCTTAACAACCACAAATTACTGCCTTTCTTGGAAGCCCAGCAGAAATTTGGCCTCCCCCCATATTGATTTAAATACCTCCAGCTTTCCCATATGCTTCTCTGGCACTTCAGACTGGGCCTCTGGAATCAGAACCTGGTGGGCCCTATCCTTCCAGTTATTTTGACTTCTCCTTCTTCCCATATTATTTCATTCTTCTACCACCAACTGCATGACTTCTTAGCAGACAAGGAGGGGCAACCTTATCACAAGTGGGATCATATCCTACCCCCTACCCCGTCCACCACTCATTCCTGGAATCGGTTCTGGACCTAGCTGTATAAAGATATTAAGTGGGATTGTTATCATCTCCTTCAGTTCCAAGTAATCCTTGACCTATATTATGCCCCAGTTAAGCTTCATTTTTTTTTGTACACTCTTTTTCCCTCTGGTCACGGCCTGCGGAGCCTCTCTCAGGCATCCTGCCTGTTCCTGCCTGCCTGAGGTCCTCTCAACCCTAAGCTTCTTCTCTCTCCCCCTCCTCCTCCTCCCACAGCCAGTACCCCCGGCTTAACCCCTCCAGGGTGGGGCCACCCCTTCTGTTGGGCGCACTATAGAGACAGACCCTGACTGCAGGAGAGGGCCCAGGCGGAGGAATTGGAAGGCCGGGAGAGATGGATCCAGCGGTGGGCATGGGGGTCAGGTGCTGTTGCCTACTCTGCAAAGCCGAGTTTTCCTGTGTTCTGGTGACTTGCTCCCTCCTCCCTCCCCCTTGTGTGGTGCACATCTGATGCCAAGGCGCACGGCAACCCTGCCTGCATCAGCCACGCTACTGAACATGCTGCCCACGTTCTGCAGTGCCCCCAATCTCCACCGGGAGCCGCTGAAACGCCAGGCGAACCCCAATCCTCCCCCCAGGAGAGGAGAGCAGTCCTGCAGACGCTCGATCCTCTCCTTCCCCTGCCGGCACCCAAGCTCGCTCCCAAACTCGGGTCACCAGCGTAGCACGAGGTATGGCGTCCTGCGCTTCAGCCCTCAGCGCCACTAGGCCGGTGGCTGATTAAGCTTCATAAAATGGGGAAACTCCCAGATGACCTATGCTTCCGATGCGGAGAGCAGCCAGGTACCTTACTCCACATTTTGTGGAATTGTAGCAAGGCGTCCTCATTCCGGTCAGCCATTAAAGCCAAGTTAGATCCCCTTCTTGGCCTTTCTGATGCTTTTCACCCCGAAATCTGCATACTAGGGAATTATGCTGATCTCCTGATTGGTAACCAACGCAAGCATATGGCTATAATCTTCCTGTGCGCCAAAAAGGTGTTACTACGTTATTAGCTAGATCAATCCACCCCCACATTCACGGAATGGCTACATGAAGTGCTTTTTGCTCAACAAGCCGAAAATGTCCTGGCTAGTCTTTCAAAGAAGTCAAGCTATTATCATAGAGTGTGGGCTCCTCTACATACTCTGCTTACCCTTTAACGTATCATATATGTTACTCATTCTTTAGTTCATGATTTGACCATTTAGTGTCGACAACAAAAATTTGTATTGATGTGTGCTAATATATGTTAATATTACCATTAGTGGTGCAGATATTTGCGGAGAGGTGGTGGGAGGGTTTGTTTGCTTTTTTTTTTTTTTTTTGCACTATATGTTTATTGTCTCTCTGTTTTCTTACGGTGTTTTTTAAATAGTAAGAAAATAGGATCAGTATGATATGTATTTTTAGTTACATTGTAATAACATCAAGCTCCTATGCTGTTTTGGTTCATCTTGTTTGTATTTTGTGTGATTGAATAAAGCATATTAAATTTGGAAAAAAAAGAACCCTTCAGCTGTTTTCTTCCCTAGGCATCACAGTCAACTTGCCCAAGTCTGTTCTGACCCTATCCCAGAGGTTGCAATACTTAGGGGTGGTTCTGGACTCTGCGCAAGGCAAGGCCTTCCTATCTCAAAACAGATCGGAGTGCCTCATTACCCAGGCTCAGGAGATCGCACAGAGTCATTATATCTTAGCCAGGGTATATCTGAGGCCTTTGGGCCTGATGGCTGCTGCTATTCTCATGGATCCCTTAGCCAGGTTGCACGTGCGAGTCCTTCAGTGGACCATCAGAGTGCAGTAGGACCAACACACAGATGAATTAGATCAGTTAGTGCTGGTCTCCTCCCCGATCCATAAGGTGCTCCAGTGGTGGATGGACCTACAAAATCTGTTACAAGAGGTCTCCTTCCAGATTTCCTCCTCCCACCAGATCCTCACCACGGATGCCTCCAGTTTGGGTTGGGGAGCGCACCTGGGTCCCTTTGAGACACAAGGAACGGGGTCCCAGGTCGAAACCTCCCTGCATATATCAACATCCTGGAGATGAGGGCGGTCCTGTATGCCATGCAGGCTTTTCAGAATCATCTCCTTCCAGATCAGCTGTTGATCCAGTCCGACAACCTCAGTGTCGTCTACTACATCAACAAGCAGTAGGTGGGACGCATTCGTACCACCTGTGCAAGGGGGCCATGAGAGTTTGGTACTGGGCATTAGACCACAGTCTGGTTCTCTTGGCTGTCCACATCCCAGGTGTGCTGAACACCTCATTCATTGTAGAAGATCTGTTCACCAAATGGGGTCATCCAGAGTTGGAACTTTTTGCATCCCCACGCAATGCAAAACTACCCAGATCTTCCCTAGATCAAGTCTTCACCATTTATTACTGGTGGGTATATGCCGGAGGCACTAAACCCCGTGGGAGCATATAGCTTTAAGCTTTTTTTCCTGATGGACGAGCTGTCATCAGAGACGGCGCAACCCTCGAGGCCAGCGTACTATGTGGCACTCACGGGTTGGCCAGTGACTGGTGCCGGCCCTCTAACCTCCTCAGTTCTTCTTTTCCCACTGTTGAGGTTGAATCTTATGGGAGCTGAAGCCGTGTGTGAAGAATTTAGCTACATCAGTTCTGCCTCCACGGCATTTACTCAACGCCGTACATCTACCATCGACGCCAACCTACTTCTGAAAGCCAGTAACACGTCTCCTTTTTATTTTTTTCTTAAGTACGGCGTCAAGTACTGTTTCCTTGTTTTACTTATCCTCACGCTTATGTCTGGCTCGGGGGCTAGTTCAAATAAATCCGTGGCGGGATGTGCCCCCTATGCATCGGTGACACTGTGTCAAGCTGATCACTGTAACAGACTGCCATGCCTGCTGTCTTACTTGCCTGAGTTCATCACATGATATGGATAACTGTGATGCCTGCTTTTCCATGGACCATCGGTTCCTTTAAATCCTTGCATTGAAGGTGAGTTGAAAACCTTCCACCTTTGGAGGGCGACGTCATTCTCAGGACGCCAAGTCCAGATCATTGTGCCTTCCCCCGGATCTTCTTCCATTACTATATGTATCGAGAGGGAGCTGGCCTCTGCTGCTTCTAGTCTCACTGGGACGGGAGGGCTGTGCAAGACTGATGGCCTCCTCCACAGGGTTAGCTAAGCACCCGTCGCAGTCCGTTGCCACGGTCGTAGCTCTACGCTGGGTCTGAGCTGATGGAGACTTTGGTACCACCTTCTGGCACTGCTTCAGCTTCCGACACCGCCCTCAGTGTCGGTGAGCAAACCTGTACCGATGCTGGTTCCCCTTCTGGCACTTTTCGCAGTGCCAAGAGAGGGAGAGTCTTAGGAGTGGCCACCCTGGAGATCTCATTGATCTCCTCCTTTTTGGAGGAAGACGGTTGTGATGATCCTGACTGGCTGCCCGGCACCTCAGAGCCCTGGGACTCTCCTCTGCCCATCCTTAGGACCTCTGGTACTACAGAGTCTGCTACTGCCCTTCCTGGGGCCGCCTTCTCCACGGTCTCCGGTGCCGACTCCAGCACTGGGTAGGAGGGCTGTGCCAGGTCAGAGTCCAGGGCTGGCTGCATGCCGTGTCTTATTGCAGCACCGTTTGCGGTGCTGGATTGAACCTCAGTGCTGTGTCAGGTTCTGGGGTAGATTCTGGCACCATTTCAGGTGCCGGGGCTGCCTAGGTACCTCCAGCTTCAAGTATTAGGGTCCTCCCGAGGAGCAGGTCCCTGTCAGGTAAGGGGTGGTGGGAGGTAATTGTCGGCGTAGAGGCCCTTTTCCAGAGTGGTTGGTGGCTCTGGGAGGAGCTGAAGTGCTGACCCTTCTCTCTTATCTTCCCTGGAACCGGTAGAGCCTGTTGTTGGTTGGGTCAGAGGCCAACCGCAAGAGCTAGACCAGCTCTGATCACCCCATCTGGGTGTTCCCCCAAAGGGCACCACCCTGTCCACCCCTTTCTGGTTGGGCATCATTCAGTGGGTGAATTGCACGGCTCCCTCCTCTGGGAGGGGTCCCCTGCTCGCTCTTGCAGCCCTAGCAGAGAACGTACTCTGGCCCATTAGAGCTCTCCTCCTCCTCCTCCTCTTTCTCTGCCCTGCCTCCTCCTCCTCCTCCTCCTCTCCTCCCAGGTCTCTTTGGCCCTACGGGGCCGATGATCTGGGAACAGTTCAGGGCATCTGTGGCTGCATTTCTTCGATACCAGAGAGCCCTGGTTGAGGTAATCTTTAGACCTGAACCACCAACCCCGCTGGTCTCTGAACCAGGCTTCTCTGGCTCTACGTCTTCCTCCTCTGAGGAAGAGGATTCCTCCATCCAGCTGTCCTCCAGTGCTGATCTCACTAGCTATCAGCGGCTGCTGTCGGAGATTCCGGAAGAGCTCCATATTTCCCCTTTGCCAGCCGCAGTCCTGCCCGTGCGATGCGCACATTCCTTGGCGAATACAGCACTGACAACTGTGTCATCCCTCCATGGCCTACAGCCTTCACAGAAGTGTCGCACAGGATCTGGCTTCGTCCCTCTGCCCCCTTTCCAGCCCCAAGGGACTGTTAGCACGGGTATTGCATACCTCTGGGGTCTCCAGGTGCTGTGCCTCACCTGTCTTTAGAAGTGGAGCTCCTAGACACCCCTCGTCGATCAAGGCACAACGCCCCCTCAAGTCCGACTTGACTGAGTTTGACCACTAGTGGTAGAAGAGTCTTCTTGGCGGCACACCTTCTTCTGTGCATCTCAGTGCACCAGGCACCTGTGTAAAATGCTGGGCCAACTCCTGGCATCTGGGCCTGATTCAGAGGCTACCAGGCAGGCTATTAGCCTTTCTGCCTGTAGTCTGAAGCTGGGCAGACACCAAGCAAGGGTGTCTTACAACGCCAATGAGGTAGCCTTCAGACTGGCAGGAACTATAGTCTGCATCAGGCGGACGGTGTGACTTCTCCTCTCAAGGTTGTCGCCCCTGGCCCAGCAAAGGATGATTTCCTCTCCTTTCCAGGGGGGCCTGTTTCTTCTCTCGAAGGGTGTGGCGCAAGATAGTGGGGTGCCTTCCATCTCCCTGGTATCGGGAGTCTCTGCCTCACCCTGACCAGTCTAAGCCTCTCCAGGCCTGTAAGGGGCCACCGCCTCTCTGTGTTCTCACCCCAGGAATTCTCCAATATTCCTAACTCTTGCAGTCAGCCTTTAAGATAGAACTGCCTGGAGATTTGAACGTATGCTAATGATGGAATCTTCATTGGCTCATGCCACTTTTCAAATTCTGCCCTTATCAACTGCCTACATTGTATCGCGTCAGATTTCATTCTCCACCTACAAGACCAGACACCTCAGAGACCTGTCCTCATCAGTCGTCATTTAAACTTCGAAAAAAATATAAGTATTTACTTATTTTTTCTTTTGCTGCCTTTATCCTCCTGCATTTATTTAGTAAACCGCTAGTTAGTTAAGTTTTTTTGTTATTTTTCTCGGTTTCTCCTGGTTCAGTATAACCGAGGAGAGACAGGGACAATTTTAGTTAGTTTCGGAGTTTTTTGACTAAAACTCAAGTTTGTTTTAGCTTTACTTTTTTAAATTTATTATTTTAAAGTAACCGATAAACTCAGTTACAGAACCGATAACTCTGGTTCCCTTTGCATCGGTTCCTGAACCAACCGCAACCGCAAATAAACATTAGAAATTTAAAAACTTTCTTTCCAGTTCTTTTTTTTTTAAATCGTTTTTTCATAATGTCAGAAAAACTTAAGAAGAGAACCGGTGAACCTGGTTTTAAAAACTGTACTCAGTATGGTGAAGTGTTTGCCAAGGCAGACAAATACTTTATGTATGTTGTCTGCCTTGGTTATGAACATTTTAGAATTGATTGTGAAATATGCTAAACCTTTCCTGAAAAGACGGTGGATAAGTGTCTGGAAAGGCGTTGAAAAAAGGCTACCTATGCCTAAGGGTCCCTCGAGCTCTGACCAGCCAAAACCCTCCACTCCTGTGGGTGAAGCTGCAGAGCCTTTACAAGCTATCCCTGATACGGGTACCCAGGCTACTGGTAAGAGACCTAGTGAACCGGCTGCCTCTCCAGTTCCAACAAAAAAGACCAAGAAAACCAAACACACTGCACCCCTTGCTCAACAGTATTCGAGGACTTCTGCTGTGTCTGCTGCTATGCCTTCACCACAAAAAATTACCCAGGCATTTAGGGTGACTCAGACCCTGCAGGGGCTGCTACCTATCCCTGGCCACCAGGCATCGGTTCAGACCCCTCCTGAGCAAGCAGTAACCTCTGCCCAGCCCCCACTCCCCACTCCAGGAGCAGATGGAGTTTGAGGACTTTGGAGAATTTGAGGAGGAAGAAGGAGAACCTATTGAGCCAGAAGTCTCCCCCAGGAGTTTGGCTCCCTTCCCAGGACATCCGAGAATTATTCATCTCACCATTTCTTCATGAGAAGACAGTGAGGTTATAGAGGATGAAGAGGAGGCTGAGCAGAGATGATGAGGCTGGCACCCACTAAAAACTCCTGCTTCCAGTAAACACATTCTTTAAAAAAGATGTGCTAGAGATTTTACAGACCCCCAACTCTGTCCATCCTTTGGATAAAAGGTTGGACAAAAAGTATCAGTTGGACAGGGAAGGAGCTGAATTTTTATTCATGCACCCTGACCACCAGGGAGTGATACAAACTGCAGCCTGTGACAGGGCAAAGATACCCTTAACCTCTCATCCTCCTGACAAGAACTCCAGAAAAATAGCATGGCCAAAAAAGGTTACCTGTCTGCCTCTCTAGCTATCAGGCAAGCCAACTACCAGGCCTATGTGGCCCAGTACCAGAAATCCCTCTGGCAGTCTGTCCTGGCTATGTCAGACAAAGCTCTAAGTAGCCTCTCATCAGATTTGGTTGGCTGAGACTGCCAGATTTGGGTTGGAAGCAGCTAAATTCCAGTTCCAAATGGTTGCAGATACTAATGATACCCCTGCCAGATGGATGGCAAACACAGTTACTTTGAGGAGGTTTGCATGGTTGAGAGCCACAAACCTCAATCAGGATACCCAGACCAATTTATTTTATTTGGAAAATGTTTAATCAGGAAAGACAACATGAGCTGCAAACAGCTCGTTTTCAGAAGCATGGGGGGGGGGTTACAAGAATTGGGACAGCAGGAAAAATACATAGTAAAAAGAGCAGTACAATTATGAATTATTAAAAAACATAACAGGGTAGTACAGTTACAGAGCAGAAAACCCAGACCAACTAGCTAGGGTAAACAAAACTATATATGGACATAACATACATTGCAATAACCAGGAGCACGTGAACAGGTAGTGTATAGGAATAGAGGATGGGTAACACAAAAGAAGTGCCAGAAGTAGTAGGCTGAGCACAGGATTAGAAGTGCTAATGAGTACCCAAGGGAGGGTAGTTATAAAACGCTTGGTGAAGTGGGCAGGTGAAGGGAAAGAGGGTAGGGGGATGGTAGAGAGAGAGGGAAGGGACAGCCACGTACTAAGCCCCTTCAGGATGCTGAGAAACCCTGCAATGGGGACAGGACCAGGCAGGGGAAGGAGAGGGACAGCCAAGAGCTATCCCCTTTCAGGATGCTGAGAACCCTGCAAGGGGGACAGGATCAGGCAGACAGGAAGGGAGGAACAGTGGGGGGAAGAGGAGTAGAGTGGGGGCAGGAGAACAGGAGGGGAGGCAGGGACTATAGAAGTAGGGAGTGGGGGGCGAAGGGTTAGAAAGTGAAGGGTGAAAAGAGGGGTAGGAGGTGAGTGAGCCAAAAGTCTAAACCCCTTCAGGATGTAGCGGCCAAGGCCTTGGATTTCCCTGTTAAGGGTAATTCCCTATTTGGGAACAAGTCAGAGGCCAGTATGAAAAAGGTGGACGGATACCAAGCCACTTACAGGAGTAACTCTGGCAAAGAAAGGGCCTCTTCCTCTGCTAGGCCCTATGGAAGGGGAGGCAGGGGCAGATCTTCCTGCAGCAGGCCATTTTTCCAGGTCCATCAGTACACCCAGCAGACAGGGTATTTTAGGGGCCGAGGCAGAAGGGGATCCAGGCAAGGTTCCCAGGCTAGTTATGTCCAGCCACAGCCCAAACAGACTCCCTGACCTGTTTGCCAAGGCCACCTCCCCACTACCAGTAGGGAGCAGACTGGCTCACTTTTTCCAGGCATCGAAAAACATTACCACAGGCACCTGGGAAATAAAAATCCAGGAGAAGAGTAATGCACCTGGGAAATAAAAATCCAGGAGAAGAGTACACAATAGCAGGGGAGGTACTAACGACAACAATAATGGAAAGGGATCTGGGTGTAGTCATATCAGATGACCTAAAGGTGGGTAAACAATGTGAGAAGTCAGTAAGGAGAGCCAGGTGGATACTGGGATGCATAGGGAGGGGCATCACAAGTAGAAAAAGGGAAGTGGTTATCCCTCTGTACAGACAGTTGGTGAGACCCCATCTGGAGTACTGCGTGCAGTTTTGGAGACCTCATCTACGCAAGGACATAGACAGGATGGAAGCAGTCCAGAGGAGGGCAACTAAAATGGTGCAGGGTCTACATCAGAAACCATATGAAGAAAGACTAAGAGAGCTTAATATGTATACCCTTGATGAAAGGAGGGACAGGGGACATGATAGAAACTTTTAAGTACCTCAGGGAATCAACAAAGTCCAGGAGGGTAGCATCTTCAGAAAAGAGATGTGTAAGAACAAGGCACAATTTAAAGTTAGAGGGGGACGGCTCGGGTAATGTGGAGGAAATTATTTTTCATGGAGAGAGTGGTGGACGCATGGAACCGCCTTCCTGGAGAGGTTGTGAGGTCTAAAACAGTGGGGAAATTCAAACATGCATGGGACAGACGTAAGGCAATTATAGTGGGGGGTTGCAGGAAGTAGGCTGTTGGTTAACTAGAATCTGCAGCTTATCCAATAGGTAGGGAAATGGGCAGACGGGGTGGGCCAAGTGGTCCTTATCTGCCATCAAAGTCTATGTTTCTATGTTAAGTGGGTCCTGGAAGTAGTGAGTCAGGGTTTGTCCCTAAATTTTAAATCCTTCCCAGCTCTCAGAACCAGAGTGTTCAAGCCAGCTTCCAGTGCAGAGAGGAAGTTTCTGGAAAAAGAGATTCAAAACCTGCTGCTGTCAAAGGCGGTGGAACCTGTTCCTCCACTGCAAAAGAGTTTTTATTCAAGATACTTCCTCACAACAAAGAAAAATGGGGAGTGACAGCCTATTCTAGATCTGAGATTACTGAACAGGCATGTGACAGAACCAAAGAGCAAGATGGTGACCTGAGCACTAATACTGCCAACATTCCAAAAAGGGGCTTGGTTGGCATCTTTGGACCTAAAAGATGCTAATTTCCACATCCCTATAAGAGTCTCACAGAAAATACCTCAGGTTCAGACTCCCTTCCGGTCATTACCAGTTCTCAACCCTGCCATTCGGTCTCACTTCAGCTCCAAGAGTGTTCACAAAGTGCCTGGCAGTGGTGGTGGCACAGCTGCGAAGATTGGGTGTCACAGTATTCCTGTACTTGAACGACTGGTTGGTAGTAGGAAACTCACCACAACAGGTAAGGGAACACTTGCAGCTCACCCAGGAACTCTTAGAGTCCTTAGAGTTTCTGATAAATTTCAAAAAGTCTGTCCTCCTATCTGCACAAGTGTTGCAGTTCATTGGAGCAGAGCTGAATACCCTGGAGGGCAGGGCCTACCTGCCTCTGGAGAGGGTGTGAAACATTGTACAGATTGCAAGCTCCTTCAGATAGAACAGACCAAAAACTGCAAGACGGTTTCTCCAGCTACCGCAGCCACGGGCACAGTCCTGGGGTCCAGGTTCCAGATAAGAGGCATTCAGTTCCACCTCAAGGCACACTGGTGGCAAAGGAGGGACCCTCTCTCAAAGCTGACTCCGGTAACAGAAACGTTATTACAGGCCCTCCAGTTGTGAAAAGAGGAAGCCATCCTAAGGGAAGGAGTTCCTTTCCAGCAAGAGTCCCCATCAGTGGTTTTCACAACAGATGCATCACTACTAGGGTAAGGAGCCCATCTGGGGGATCACACCACCCACAGTATATGATCAAGTGCAGAGTCACTTTAGCACATCAACCTGCTGGAACTCAGAGTAGTGTTACTGGCCCTACAGGCCTTCGCCCCACTAGTACAGGGAAGGGTGGTACAGGTCAGAACAGACAATACCACCACAATGTACTACATAAACAAACAGGGAGGAACGAGATCAAGTGCTCTATGCACAGAGGCTATGAAAGTATGGTGCCTGGCCTACTCTCTAGGAGTTTTCCTTCAAGCCATCCATGTGCCAGGAAAAGACAACACCCTAGCAGATGCACGGAGTCAAATCAACCAGGCCCATCACGAATGGGCCCTCAACAGACAGGTGTTAGAAGCAGTTTTCAGAACTGAGATGTAACCAGGTACTGAAGTCAGATGGACCTTCAAAGTAGTGGGCTGCAAGCCCAGGGAATGCAAATGGGTAAGGTAGTTCAGAAAAGCTGGAATCCCATGAGAACCACCACCTGGCATAGTATTATTGCAGGCCACCAACCCAGGGAACAGTTTCCCTGGATGCTCTGGCCTTGGATTGGTCAGGGAAGCACCTGTATGCTTTCCCTCCTTTCCTTTTGGTGTTCAGAGTTCTGTTTAAGCTCAGATACCTGCTAGCATCAATGATCTTGGTAGCAACAGATTGGGCCAGGCTGCCATGGTACTCTCTGCTGCTCTCCATGTCTGTGACACAACCAATACACCTTACCCGGAGGCACAGTCTGTTAACCTCCAGCCAAAGGGAGGATCGTGTACCCAAACCTCAGATCCCTCAGACTCAAGGCATGGCTCTTGAGAACTTAGAATATGCAGGTTTGCGTCTCTCAGAGAGTGTCCTGGACATTCTCAGGGAATTCAGTAAACCCTCTACTAAGAAAACCTATGCTTTAAAATGGAAAAGGTTTTCGATTTGGTGTTCCATCAATGATGTGATACCAGCACAGGCAGGGATTCCAGCTTTTCTGAACTACCTTACCCATTTGCACTCCCTGGGCTTGCAGCCCACTACTTTGAAGGCCCATCTGGCTTCAGTACCTGCTTGCATCTCAGCTGGAAAGAATGCCTCTGTGGCATCAAATCCTATTTTCAAGAGGTTCTTCAAAGGGCTGGCTCATCTGCATCCCCCTCATAGGGAACCAGTCCTAGCTGGGGACTTGAATGTATGTGTAGCTAAGTTCATGGGTCCCCCCTTTGAGCCTATGGTCTTGGCCCATTTGAAATACTGTACGTCCCCTGGAAAACAGTTTTCCTGGTGGCAATGACCTCTGCCAAAAGGATCAGTGCGCTCCAGGCTCTGTGCATTGATTAGGACTACATTTAATTCCACAGGGACAAGGTAGTCCTCTGAACAAACAGGAAATTTCTCCCTAAGATGGTTTCTAATTTCCATTTGAATCAATCCATTACCCTACCAGTCTTTTTCACTGAACTTTCTTGTTCAGGTGAGCTTAGACGTCACAGTCTTGATGTTAAACAAGCCATTGGCTGCTGCAGGACAGGAAACAGCTGTTCCTGACTCATGGGGATGTGGGGGGTCCAGCATCTGAGGTCCATCTCTTGCTGGATAGTTCAGTGTCTTCAGTTTTGCTACTCCAGCGCTGGAAAAGAGCCCACAGTAGGGCTGAGGGCCCATTCCATAATGGGTGCAGCTGCTGCTATAGCAGCAGCCAGGGATGTCCCATTAGTGGAGATCTATAAAGCAGCTGCACACCTTCACAAAGCATTATAGCCAGGACACCCAGTCCAGAAGTGATGCCAGGTTTGGCACAGCAGTCTTGCAGAGTCTGCTTCCAAAGTAGCTTCTGTGCCCACCTCCAAAGGTACTGCTTCATAGTCTGAAAGAGTTAGAAATATTGGAGAATTCCAGGGGTTAGAAGAAAAAATTACTTACCATAGTAATCTTGTTTCTTCCAAGTTATTCTCCAATATTCATAACTCTCCCACTCTGCCTCCCTTACTAAGAACCAGTGGCCTCTGCACTCCAAGCTGAGCAACTGTGTGTGAGGGTGCCACAAATTGGCATATCTGTTTTTGAGCCCTTTGGGCATTGGTTTCTCCTCCTTCAGGTGATTCTGACAATCAGGGGAATTGTGTTTTTTTCCTCCAGTTAGAGGTTTACAGAATAGTTTAATATATATATATATTTTTTTTTACTGTTGGATATAGTTCCTCGTGGGGCCTGTCTTTGCAGGCTTCCATGGAATCTGAAGCGTTAGAATGTAGGCAGTTGATAAGGACAGCATTTGAAAAGTGGCATGAGCCAATGATGATTCCATCATTAGCATACATTCTGTCTCCGGGCAGGTCTATCTTAAAGGCTGATTGCAAGAGTTATGAATATTGGAGAATACCTTGGAAGAAACAAGATTACTCTGGTAAGTAATGTTTTCTTCTCCCCCACAGGAGGCTGAGGGAAACCAGTGTCCTCACGGAGGTGCCATTGCCCCTTATGCGGTGCTTGCCTACCAATAATGAATGGTGAAGATTGATCTAGGCAAGATATGGAGATTACGTACTCACCATAATTCTTGATCTTCCTAGATATCTTCACCATTTATTACTGCATCCCTTCCACCTTCCCCTCATGGCCAGACGGCTGGGCAGTACCTCCTCCCTGTTGGCCTTCTCTCTCTGGGAGGCCACTCTTGCTGGCACACCAAGATCGGCCCTGGGAGCGTCTGGGGAGAAGGCGAGCAGGGATGCTCATTTCCCTCGTGGGCTGTCATCGAGGCACAGGTCAGGAAGCATAGGGAAAACCAGGAGCAGTTGTAAAATTCACCCAAAACATTTATTTATAGTAGCAGTAACATAAAAAAATATAAACGTGTTCATAACTATGTACAGAGGCAGAATAAAATCTTCCTTCAGTCTCTGTGTCCCTTTTTTTTGTAATCTATCTTGCAGTAACAACTTAGCTCTTTTATAAGTCTTTTCAACCCCCACCCTTGGCAAACATCCTGTCCTTTTAAGTTTCAGGAGCTGCTAGAAGACTGTGTGCTTCTTGAGTCCCCTACAGGTTTTGCAAAAGACTCAACATTTGCATTCAAGTAACCACTAGAGTTTACAATCATCTCAAATTATAAATAGATGTATTTCAACAGTAATACTGTATATTTTCCAAACAAAAGTGATCCCATTATTGGTTACATTTTCATACAATGATTTGCACATATTTTTATATTAGCAGATATGCAAGGGAGGAAAGACAGCAAGAGAAAACTGAGAGACAGTGAGAGGCAAAGAATTGCTAGATTGATCGGGTTGATCGAGTCCGAGGTCTCACAAGAAAATTTGGTTGCGCAACCAGACAGAGAAGAGACAGAAAAGGAAAGTACAGATCCTTGCACTTAAACACTTTCTCCAAAACAACTGAGACAGGGTCCTATTCTACCCTGTCACATACACCCCCCCCCCCCCAAAGAGGGAACCTGTTTTATTAGACAGGTTTCCAAAACGTTTTATTAAGCCTCTACTAACATTTGCTACTTTCATATATTAAGCACATTTGCTGTATCTTTTTTTATAAAAGTAAAACAAACAGTAAAGTTCAAACCCATGCATTTGTTTTTCAACCTTCAGAATCCTTAATTCCTGATCCATATTTTTACAGAAAATCAGCATTGCTATTCTCTTTACTGGATTTGTGTATCGCAGTGAATTTAAATGGCTGAAGTGCCAGGTACCACCTTGTGATTCTGGAATTTGTATCTTTCATCTGATTAAGCCAACAGAGAGGGTTGTGATCTGTTACAAGAATAAAATCAGTTCCTTGCAAGTAGAATTTGAGGGACTCGATAGACCACTTTGCTGCGTTCCTTTTTGATAGTGGAGTACCTTTTCTCTCTGTCTTGCAATTTTCTACTTATGTACAGAATAGGATGTTCTGTCCCATCTCCATTTTGACTTGGCACTGCACCTAGGCCTACCTCGGATGCATCTGTTTGTAACAGAAATGGTTTCTCAAAGTCTGGGCTTCTTAAAACAGGTGCTGAGCATAATGCAGCCTTTATGGCTTGAAAAGCTTAATCACACTCTGGGGTCCGTGTCACATTATTTGGGTACCATTTTTTCGTGAGTTCAGTGAGGGGAGTAGCTAATTCAGCAAAGTTGGGAACAAATCTCCGATAATACCAGCCAACCCTAAAAATGACTTGACATGTTTCTTTGTTTTAGGTACAGGGCTGTTAGCTACAGCTTCCATTTTAGAAATCTCTGGCTTAACTTCTCCATTTCCCAACACATAGCCCAAATATCTGGTTTCCTGCATGCCCAATGCACATTTGGAAGGATTAATAGTCAGACCTGCATTTTTGATAGCTTGAACAACTGCTCATAGGTGTTCCAGGTGGCTTTTCCAGTCTGAACTGTACACCACGACATCATCCAGGTACGCAGCACAATAACCAATGTGAGGGAATAAAATTACATCCATGTACTGCTGCAATGTAGCTGGCGCATCATGTAAACATAATCGCATGGTGGTGAACAGATAGAATCCTATAGGGGTGGCAAATGCAGTTGTATCTCTGGATTCTTTAGCTAAAGGTATTTGCCAGTAACCCTTGGTGAGATCGAGGGTACTGATATACTTTGCACTCCCAGTCTGTCCACCAAATCATCTATTCTAGGCATAGGGTAACTGTCAAATTCTGACACTTGTTTCCTAAAATCAAGGCAGATTCTAACACCCCTTTCTTTTTTGTTTATAGTTACCATGGGGGATGACCAGGTACTCCTTGGCTCCTCTATGATACCCAGTTCTTTCATTTTTTTGTATTTCCTTAATCACATCAGCTCTTAACTGCTCTGGCGACCTGTATGTCTTTTGCCTAATAGGATGAGCATTCTTTTTCACTATTATGTGCTCAGTCCCTTTTGCCCGGCCTGGTGCCACAGTGAAAGTACTGTTAAATGTCTTTGGCACATTTATGAATGTGTGCAGTTTGTTCTGAGGTTAAGGAAACATTCACCATTACAGCATCAGCATTTACAATTTTTTCCAGTCTATCATAAGCTACATCAGTGTCTTCCTTACCAGTTTCTGGTAAAACCAGCAAAGCAGCTTTTGGCATTTATTCAACCCATTTCTTGAGGAGGTTAGCATGGTATATCTCAGTCGGATTTTTCCTGTCAGGGGTCTCAATCTCATAGTTAACAGTGCCAGTACATCTAAGAACTTTATAGGGCCCTTGCCACTTCATTAACAGCTTATTTTCTGTTGTGAGTAGTAGTAGCAAAACCTTTTCACCTGGCTGGAAAACTTTTTCTTCTAGGAGCGTGGATATGTTGTTCATCCACACTGTTTGGCATGCCCCCTTCCACTTTAAATCTTGTTGGATGTCTTCAAGCTGGCTTATCCCACTCACCCAGGTGGTATATTCCTCGGCTCCGCCCCATGACGCCAGATCTTCCTTTCCACTAGAAGATACAGGTTCCCTCGTGCTGTCAGCATTTCGTAGGCCCTGGCTTTCAAATTGTTGGTTTTACTGAAAATCAAACTCGCTCGAGTTAGCGATCGTGCTTTCATCGCATTGACTATGGAGGAAAAATCTTCCCCAGGATTTCGCCGGTGCCCCTGCGGCCAGAAGATGTCGTGCACCGATCCCCACCTCACGTGCGTTTACTGCCTAGATGTCGGCCATGACACCTCGTCATGCAGTTTTTGCTTGGCCTTCCATCCCAACGTCCTGGACGATCGCAAGACACGTTTGAAGCTGGGGAGACCGGAAAAAAACCTGCAGGTGAAATCGAAGGAGGCTAGGTGGGTGGTTTCTGTGGCCGTGGGTTCCGCCGAACAGCTGGAACAGATGAAGGCATTCGAGGAGGAAGCAGCTCGCGCTTTGGCCAGTCGAAGATTTTTCATCCCACTGAACCTAAGTTCTACCTTTATGGGCCCCTTCAAGGAGTTGTGCAGTCTCTCCCCACCCAGGGTGAGGCGCCTTCGGGCTCACACTCCTCCCGCTCTCGAAAGAGGGAGAAGGATACGTTGTCTTCGTCTCGACGGAGACGCTCTTGGGAGTGGGAGAGGGCCGAGTCCCAAGAACACGTGATCTCGACCTCGGTCGAGATCGTATCCTTGGCCGCTGGTTTTTCAGACCGTCTGTCTGGCCAAGGGACAGAGGAAGTGGCCGACGAGGTCGAAATTATCCTCTACCTGATCGACCGTTTGTTGCCGGCTGTGCCCAATGACTGTATGGAATGGACTCCGGTCGTGGTCTTTCCGGATGAGGAGACCCAGCCTGTTGGTATCCCCATCAAGGACCCAGTCCTGGACCCTCAGGTCTCACCGACCCCGGTGTCTCCCGATCGACCGAGTTGGCCTGCCCGGTCTCGGTCCAGGACCCCTCGGCCGAATAACCGAGGAAGAGCCATAAGCGCCCAAAAAAGAGGCGATGCTACAGGTCCTCATCCTCCTCGGATGAGGAGAGACTCCGGCGCTACGAAGACCTTATGTGGCAGCAGCTGATCTTGACCAGGCAGAAGCCGTCTCCGCCGCCTACCCCAGCCATCACTTGACTTTCGCCTCCTAGGCTGAAGCCGACCCCTCCAGAACCTAAGCCATCGGTTCCTCCACCCGTGTGGCCAGCCCATCTCCTGGTTAGGCCTATTCTGGTCTCTCCACCGATTCGGGTGGAACCAGCGCGTAAGCAGCCCAAGGGAGGAGTGCCCTCGAAAGAGGACCGACAGGATACCGGGCTTCCCGACGTCTATCGATCACAGTCACCCTGGACCGCCCTTGGCGTATCGAGGGTGACTTAGGCGGTAGACCGCTGTATCACGATTCTTTGGACTCGGACGTCACTGGACTGTACTCGCATCCCAGGGATGATGAGTTGGTTGGCGCAGGGATGGATGAAGGCCCTTCCTCTTTCCAGGGCATTCTCCGCCTCATCTCTGATTCCACCGGAATGCTCCTGGAGCCCATCCAGAAAAAGGTGGAGTACCCTCTCACTGACATCCTCAAGAAAGGGGATACCCCGACAGAGGCCTTTCCAGTGGCTGAGGCCATTGTTGGCCTAGCCCTTGAACTTTGGCAGCATCCTGCCTCCTGCACAGCACCATCTGCCCACATGGCCTGCAAGTATGCGGTGCCCATGGGGTCCCTTGCGGGGTTCACAGAGCACCGATTGGCCGGGAGTCTGGTGACCACCTCTGTGTTCAGGCGTATTGGTAGTTTGGCCGACACTGACCGACCCCCGGACAAGGAGTCCAAAAATATGGACCACACTGCCTGAAAGGTCTATTCGGCCTCTTCTCTGGGCCTTTGTGAGGCCAGCTCGGCTGTCATTATGGCACAGTTCTCTCATCCCCTCCTTGGGTCATTAGACAAGGTCCTCCCTCATCTCCCAGCGGACATGCAGACCACGGTCAAGCAGGTCCATGACCAGGGCCGTGCTGTTGCCAAACAGCAGCTCCAGATGGCCCTGGACATCGGGGATTCTTGTGCCCACTTGCTGGCAGCTGCAGTGGCCTCTCGCCACAGGGCTTGGCTGAGGCTTTCCTCCTTCCCGGCAGATACTCAGCATAAGCTTGCTGACATACTCTTCCTGGGTACCGACTTGTTCGGTCCAGGAGTGGCCGGTCACCTTCAGCATATAGAGCAGTCCAGTGCCACCTTGGATGCCACTTCTGTCAAGGGTTCTTCGGGCAAGAACCAGCAGAAGAGAAAGAAGAAGAAGCCATTTTGGCACTCATCCCCTGCGGTCCGGCAGCCCTCCTATCATGGAGTACAGCAATGTCAGCTGCAGGCTCAAGCTTGGCACCCTCGGCCCAAGCAGGGTCTTCAGCAGCCCTGTAAAGGAGGCTGAGGCTCAGGTCCTGGAGCCTCCTCCTCCTCCTCTAAGCCTGCTCAGTGACAGGTTGGGGGTTGCCACCCCTACACCTGTCACACCAGCTCAGGATCCTCCCATGGGGGGTTGGCTCCGCCACTTCCTTTCTGCCTAGTCTGCTGTCACTTCGGACAGGTAGGTTCTCGAAGTGGTCAGTCGGGGACTGCCTCTAGAATTCGAGCAGTACCCTCCCAGCTGAGCCCATGCCCCTTGGAAGAAACGGATTTCCGCATGCACCCAGTCAGCTGTTCGAGATGACATAGTTCAGCTCCTCCGCAAGGAGGCAGTAGCTCCAGTGGCAGATCCTTCAGCAGACCCAGGCTTTGTCTCCAGGTACTTCCTGGTGCCCAAGTAGATGGGGGGTTGGCGCCCCATCCTAGATCTCCACGACCTGAATCAATATCTTAGGTCTCGCACCTTTTGGATGGTCACTCTGAACCAGATCATACCATCCCTGGAGCGAAACATGTGGTTCTGTTCACTGGATCTGCAGGACGCGTTCTTTCAAGTCCCAATCCGTCCATCCCATCAGCGGTTCCTCCGCTTCAGGGTCGAAGGAACTCTGTACGGGTTCTGAGCCATGCCGTTTGGCCTGTCATTGGCCCCACGGGTCTTCACCAAATGCATTGCAGTGGTGGCGGCCCACCTTCGGCGTTGAGGAGTCAGAATCTACCCTTATCTCGACGATTGGCTCTTGGCAGGTTCCACCCATCAGGAGGTAGAGAGGTCCAGGGATCTGGCCCTCCAAACCTGCTCCCAGCTCGGCCTCCTGATCATCGAGGCCAAGTCGGAACTCGTGCCTTCTCAGGTGATAGGCTTCATCGGGGCAGAACTTGACTGTTGTCAAGTCAGAGCTCGGCTCCTGGTGGACAGGGCGGAGGTTCTCTCCTCCTTTGCCCAATCATTTCTGGTTGGGCATTTCCGCCCTGCCCAGGACTTTCTGTGCCTTCAGGGTTACATGGCAGCATGCACCTCGGTGGTCCATTGGACCCGATGGAACATGCGGCCCTTTCAGTGGGAGCTGGCCTCTCAGTGGACTCAGCGATATGGTCATTTCGACCAGCTGATCACTGTAACCCAGAATATGTGGGACGCTCTCCAATGGTGGACTGCCCCAGACCAGTTGCTGGAAGGGATCCCGTTTGTCCGCCCCGCGCCGACGGGTGTCCTTACGACCGATGCCTCTTTCATGGGCTGGGGAGCCCACATGGGGGACAACAGGGCCCACGGGTTCTGGACCCCCGAGGTGTCCCGATGCCACATCAACCTGTTGGAGCTCAGAGCAGTCAGACTGGCACTGTCAGCTTTTGCTCCTCGGCTCTGGGGTCAAGTTGTTCAAGTCCAGACGGAGAATACCTCGACCATGTACTGCCTGAACAAGCAGGGCGGCACGCACTTCCATCTACTGTGCAAGGAGGCGCCCACATCTGGACCCTCGTACACTGTTTGGAGGCGGATCTCCTAGCCATCCGTGTGGCAGGAGCCTCAAACCATCTGGCGGATGCTCTCAGCCGCATAGGCCAGACATCCCACGAGTGGTCTCTCCATCCAGAGGTAGTTTACAGCCTGTTCTCCAGTTGGGGCAAACCGATAGTGGACCTGTTTGCCTCCAGGGAAAAAACAAGCTGAGGTTGTATCATGCCTGCCCCCCTCAGCAGGGCTCGCTGCAGGGGGATGCCTTCTCGAGGCCATGGACCCCAGGCCTTCTCTATGCCTTCCCTCCATTTCCCTTGATCCACAAGGTGTTACTCAAGGTGAGGAGGGACAAGGCGAAGGAGATTCTTGTAGCCCCAGATTGGCCACACCAGTTCTGGTACCCAGATCTCCTCAGCCTCAGCTGCAGGAGTGGCTTTGTACACGCCCGGACCTGATATCTCAGAACCAGGGGAAGGTATTCCATCTGGACCTTCATTCCCTGCACCTCACAGCCTGGTACCTGAGCGGCTAGAGTTCCAGGCTTTGGGTCTTTCAGAAGATGTCTACACCATAGTGGAGGCATCTAGAAAGGGATTGACCAGGAAATGTTACGCCTTCAAATGGAAAAGGTTTTCCATTTGGTGTCAGGGTAAGAGTCTGGACCCCTTATCCTGCCCTGTGGCTAACATTCTCGACTACCTTTGGTCACTCTCCAAAGTGGGTCTACGGTCATCGACCCATATGGTGCACCTGGCAGCCATTTTCTGCTTACCAGCGCGGGCAGTCAGCGACAGATAGTACAGGAGACAGTGGGTGAATTGCTTCTTCAAAGGCCTGGATCACATATTCCCTCAAGTGCGTGAACCTCCACCTCCGTGGGATCTGTTGCTGGTTTTGGCAAAGCTTGTGGGCAAGCCATTCGAACCCATGCACAAATGTGAGCTCTCACACTTGTCGTGGAAGATGGCCTTCCTGGTGGCTGTCACATCAGCCAGAAGGACGGAGAGATCCAGGCGCTTTTGGTGGACTCCCCTCACCTGGTCTTTCACAGGGACAAAGTTGTCCTGTGCCCCCACCTGAAATTCCTTCTGAAGGTGGTGTCAGAGTTTCACCTTAATCAGCTGTTGACTCTGCCAGTTTACTACCCTAATTATACCTCAGACGCCGAGTACAGGCTCCATACCTTGGACCTGAGACCTGCTCTCTCCTACTACAAGGAAAGGACAGCGGAAATTCGCAGAGAGGTTTGCCAGCTGTTTGTCTCCTTCTGGCAGACCTGCAGCCAAACGGACCATAGCAAGATGGATTACATCATGCATAGGTCTGTGCTATGAGTTGGCAGGCAAGGAGCTTCCCAGAGGGATAAGAGTTCATTCTACCCGCCATACTGTTGCATTGGTGGCTGCTTCCAGGGACATCCCTATGTGGGAGATGTGTCAGGCTGCTACCTGGAAGTCAGCAAACACCTTTATCACCCACTACCACATCAACCTTGAGTCACGCCAGGATGCAGGTTTTGGGGCCTCGTTTTTCCAATCTCTGTTTCCTAAGTAGGGGGTGTGCGCTTTGCCTCCATCCTCCCGGAGAACTGCTTGGAGTCTGCCAAACAGTGTGGATGAATAACATATCCACGCTCCTAGAAGAACAGGCTACTCACCTGTAACAGTAGTTCTAAGAGTGGTATATGTTGTTCATCCACTTGCCCCTCCTGATCTCCGCCGGGTACTGTTTATATGCTGTGGGCTAAGATCTGGCGTCAGGGGCGGAGCCAAGGTATATACCACCCGGGTGGGTGGGAGGAGCCAGCTTGAAGACTTCCAGCAAGATTTGAAGTGGAAAGGGACTGGCCAAACAGTGTGAATGAACAACATATGCCACTCCTAGAACTTCTGTTACAGGTGAGTACTTGTTCTTTTACCCCATGGACATAATATACCTTCTGCTGGTTTTGAGCCTCTTCCTGATTACATTGAGCAATTTCAACATATTTTGCCAGCTTCTTTCTTAGGGCACACATGTAAGATGTTATAGATTGTTTCTGGGTGAGGTTATCTTCCCACGTTTCTTTTATCACATCCAGTGGCCTTCTTGGCTGCCTAACATACAGCATTTCAAATGTGGAAAACCCCGTTGATGCCTGTGGCACTTCTCTGTAAGCAAAAAGTAGGTAAGGCAAGTATTGGTCCCAATCCTTCCCTTCCCCTTTTACAAACCTTTTTAACATGCGTTTTAGTGTTTGGTTAAAACACTCAATAAGACCGTCTGTTTGAGAGTGATGGGGGAGGTTCTTATGGCAGTGATACCTAGCAGTCTGTACAGCTCCTTAAGCAATGCAGCACCAAAATCACTACCCTGATCAGTAATAACATAGAAACATAGAATGTGATGGCAGATAAGGACCGCATGGCCCACCTAATCTGCCCATTTCCCTACTTAACTGATAAGCTGCAGATCCTAGTTAACCAACAGCCTACTTCCCCCTACCCCCCCCCAGTAGAACTGCCTTATGTCTGTCCCATGCATTCTTGAATTCTCCACTGTTTTTGACTCTATGACCTCCTCAGGAAGGCTGTTCCATGCATCTACAACTCTGTGAAGAAATACTTTCTCACATTACCTCTGAGCCGTCCCCTCTATCTTCACATTGTGCCCCTTGTTCTTGCATCTCTTTTCTGAAAGATGCTACCCTCTTGGACTTTGTTGATTCCTTGAGGTATTTGAAAGTTTCTGTCCATGTCCCCCTCTCCTCTCCTTTCCTTGGGGCTATACATCTTAGCTCCTTTAGTCTTTCTTCATATGTCTTCTGGTGCAGACCCTGCACCATTTTAGTTAATCCTGTGGACAGTCTCCACCCTGTCTAAGTCTTTGTGGGGATGGGGTCTCCAGAACTGTACACAGTACTCCAGATGTGGTCTTACCAACTGTTTGTACAGAGTGCCAACAACTTCCTGTTTTCTACTGCTGATGCCTCTCCCTATACAACCCAGTATCCCCCCAGCCCTCCTTACTGCCTTCTCACATTGTTGGCCCACCTTTAGGTTAACTGATATGACTACCCCCAGGTCTCTTTCCATTTTTGTTGTTGTCAGTATCTCATCCCCCATTGTGCACTCTTCTCCTGGGTTTTTGTTTCCCAGGTGCATTACTTTACACTTCTTTGCGTTGAATCTAAGCTGCCATACATTTGACCATTCTTCCAACCTTACCAAGTCCCTTTTCATCCTTTCCACCCCACCTTGCGTATCAACCCTGTTGCAGATCTTTGTGTCTCTACAAGGAGACATAGTTTTCCTTCTAGTTCCTCTGTAATGTCACTTATAAAGACATTAAAAGGACCAGCCCCAGTACTGAACCCTGCGGTGCCCACTAGTAACCCTCCTTTCTTCACTGTGGACCCATTTACTGTACCCTGTGTCCTTTTGTCCAGCCAGTGTTTTACCCAGGCTACACCTGGGACCCCCTCCCAGGCTGGCTAATTTGTTTATTAATCTTTTGTGCAGGACTGTGTCAAATGCCTTGCTAAAGTCTAGGTAGGCCATGTCCATAGCCACTCCCTGGTCTACTACTTTGGTCACCCAGTCAAAGAAATCAATTAGATTTGTCTGACATGACCTTGCTGCTGTCAATCCATGCTGCCTTGGGTCGTGTTCCCCACTGGCCTCTAGGTACTCAACAGTTCTTTCCTTCACCAGTGATTCCATCATTTTCCCTACCACTGAGGTCAAACTGACAGGTCTGTAGTTTCCTGCCACTGTCTTGCTCCCACTTTTGTGAAGGGAATCACATCGCCCTCCTCCAGTCCTCAGGTTCCCACCATCCTCCATGATTTATTAAAAGGGGTAGTTAGTGGTGTTACTAGTTCTTCCCTTAGTTCTTTTAGAATTCTGGGGTGAATCCCATCAGGCCCCATTGCTTTATCGACCTTCAGTTTTAAGAGTTCTTTCAGAACCCTTTCTTCTGTGAAAGGACTAATATCAACCCCCCCTATCCAGAGTGCTTCTGTTGACTGGATTAGGTGCCTTCCCCTGCTTTTCCATTGTGAATACTGAACAGAAGTATTCGTTCAGCATCCCTGCTTTTTCACTGTCGCTCTCTGCCCAACCACCTTCCTCTTTATTCAGCCTCAGTATCCCTGCCTTAGTCTTTCATTGCTCCCTGATGTACTTATAAAAAGGTTTTATCCCCCTTCTTAACCAAGTTGGCTATCTTTTCCTTGGTTTGGGCCTTTACTATTCTGACTACCTTCCCCGCTTCCTTCTGCTTTATCTGGTACAGTCCTCTGTCCTGCTTCTTCTGTGTTTCCTTATACTTCCTGAATGCTATTTCTTTCTCCCTTACCTTCCCCGCTTCTTCCTTTGAGAACCATAGAGGTTTTTTCTTTCGTTTTGATTTGTTTATTTGCTTGACACAAAGGCTTGTTGCCTCTGTGATGGCAATTCTAAAGTTTCCCCATTGTTGCTCCACCCCACCTTCTTGCCTGTTTGCTAGTGCTTTTCTGAGGCACACTCCCATTTTGACAAAATCAGCCCTCCTGAAGTCCAGTACCTTCACTTTTCTGTGGCTTGACTCTACAGCTAAGTTTATCGTGAACCACACTGTTTGGCGGTCGCTTGTTCCCAGATGGCTACCCACTTCAAGATCAGAGATCCTCTGTCCATCCCCATTTGAGAGTACCAGGTCTAATTCCAAAACTAGCTGTCTGAGGCATGCCCCCTGTAGGGCATCGAGAATGGCCTTGCTCTTGGATGTGGCTGCAGCAAAGGTGCTCCAGTTAACATCTGGCATATTCAGGTCCCCCATCAGCAATACCTCCCCTTTCTCTGCCATCCCAAGGATGCCTTCTATCATTTTCTTATCTATTTCCTCTCCCTGAGACTGGAGTCTGTATACAACCCCTGTGCGGATTGTGGAGCTATTTCCAGTCTCCAGGGTGACCCACAGTGCCTCCTCTCCTCCATGTTTACCCTTTAGTTCAGTTGCTTTGATCCCTTCCTTTACATAGACAGCTACTACTCCTCCTCTTCTTCCCTTCCTGTACCTCCTGCAGATTGTGTACCCTGGTATGTTGACATCCCAGTCATGGCTCTCTGTGTACCATGTTTCTGTGACTGCCACGATATCCAGGCATCCCTTTTCCATGAAGGCCACCTTTTCGGGGAGCTTTTAACCGAGACTATGGGCATCGGTACTGATTACCCTCCATTTTTGTATGGCTTTATTTCTTTTTGTCCCATCCCTGTCCTTACTGCCTTTGTCTTTTTCTCCATTTACCCCTGCCCTTCTCCCTATCGACTGCTCTATCTTGGTGTTTGCCTCACTAACTACCCTGATTTTGGGGGCTAGTTTCTTCTCCTTTTCAGTGCTTCCCCTTGGCTAGTTTAAATGCTTGCCAAAGAAGCATTTAAACCTATCACCTAGGATCCTGGTTCCCCTCCTGGATAGATGCAGACCATCGCGCCTGTATAGGCCTGCATCCCTTCAGGTGGAGCCCCAGTCCCCAGTGAAGCCAAATCCCTGAGCTCTGCACCAGTTTTTCAACCAGTCATTGAATCCCATGGTGCGGAGTACCCTAGCCTCATCCATGCCATAGACACGTAGCTCTTCGAGAAAGTTACCGTGTGTGCTACTTGTCTAAGGCCCCTCCCCACCTCTACAAACTCCTGTTGCACTGCTCTGATCCCATTCTCAGCCAGGTCATTCATCCCTAAGTGAATAATGACATCCAGCTCCTTCCCCCTTGCAGCTGCTTCCACGATCCTGAGGATTCGTTTCCTGTTCCTCCAAGCCATGGCACCAGGCAGGCACCTTACCTCCCTTTCCCCTCCCTCCCCCAGTTCTACCTCTAACAGTTGATTCCTCCACCAGGAGTTGCTTCCTTCGCCAGTGGGGTCCTGTGCCACCCTCCTGTGGGTCTCCATTGTGGAGGTTCCCAGCATCCTCCTTGGTCTCCACTGCAGGTGCTTCCATAGAGGAACCATGCTCCACCAGAGTGGCGAATGAATTGTGGAGAGGCACAGCTGGAGGGATGCGCCTCTGTTCCACTACCCTCACCCTCCCTGAGCCCACCGTGGTCCAACCACCCCTCTTTCTTGGCAACCTCTGAGGTAGTGGTGGTGGCCTGGGTGGTCCCTGGGTGGGGGAGCAGGTTTCCTGCATCCTTGCCAGGTCAGCATGGAGATGAACAACCTCCTCCCTCAGACCAGAGAGGTGCCTACAAATAGGGTATCAACGCAGTCTCCAGAATGTCTCCTGGAAGACTGCTACTCCACTGCTGCTTTAGGTATGCCCACTCTGCTGAAAATTTTGGCAAGCTTTGCTGCAACTTTTGGGGCTGTAACAGTACACATTGGAACTGCTTCTGAGTATCGAGTAGCATAGTCGCATACTACCAGGATCAATCTATTACCCTTTTTACTTTTGTCTAAAGGCCCAACCACATCCATTGCAATTCTGTCAAAAGGCACATCTATCAAGGGTAGGGGCACCAGGGGCACCTTGTCTTTTCTAGTGACTGGGGCTACATTCTGACACTCAGCACAGGAATTACAATAGGTAGCAACATCTTCATAAATTCCAGGCCAGCAAAATCTGCACAGCAATCTGGCAGTGGTGTGATCCTTCCCTGAGTGACCAGCCATAGGACTATCATGTGCTATCTGTAGCAATTCTGTTCTGTACTTCTGTGGTATAACCAGTTGTTCTGTCTGTTCTTGTGTCTGAGGTTTAACACAAACTCTGTACAGTAACCCATTATTTTTTTAAACATTGGTCCACCCTGTTTTGGTTTTACCCCCAGCTGCTTAAAATGACCCTGGAGAGAAACATTGTTAGCTTGTTCTGAAAGAAAATCACAGTTATCAATTTAACAGCATTTTTATATTTTAACCCTTCATGTCCATCAGTCATTTGTTGCCACAGTTTCTTCAGGCTTCGTCTTTCTTTCCTTGATTTCCGGATGTTGGTACTGTGCTCAGATAAGTCTGAATCAAAATATTTGAAAGGAAACGTGTCCCCACCATCCGAAATTTTCTTTACCTCAGCTCTTGTCACCACTACAGCTGAAACATCAGGATTTACTCCCTCTTTGATTAACTCAGTAAACCCTGGAAAGTCATTTCCAATAATCACAGGTACAGGTAACTTCAGTACAACCCCCACTTTCATTTGGTGCTACACACCCTTAACGGTCAGAGTCACTAGAGTGGTGAGATAGTATTGATTGTCCCCATGGATGCAGATGACACCAGTACCTGGTCCCTTTGCACAGTGTTTTGCCAGCACTTTTACATGCACTACGGTCTGTCTGCTTCCTGAATCAATGAGTCCCTTCACAGTCTTATTCCCCACCTTCACATCTGTTAAGTACCTGCCCCAATTTGCCTAGAACAAATCTGCTCCGGTGCCACTCTCCTTACTATGGCAGTTTCTTGCAAAATGGCCTGGCTCATTACAGTTATAACAGATAATGTCTTTGGGTGTAGATTTGTTACCCCTACCAGAGTTCTTATCAGGCTTGGAGTCTAAATGGGAAAAAGAGTTTCTTACCGCTGCTTGACCGTTAACCTCGCTGCTGTGGCATCTGTCTGGCCATATGGTAGTCCTCAGCCAAAGAAACAGCCTTTTCCGCACTCTCTGGTCGGTGTTCCTTTACTCACAGCTGCACATCTGTAGGGAAGATGCTGATGAATTGCTCCATGACATGTGTGTCGTTGATCTGTGGGACTGTTTTGCTCTCTGGTTGGATCCATTTTATCATGAGTTCTCTGAGTCAGGTGAAGGCTTCTCGAGGATTGTCGACTTGTACCTCAGAGATTGAAATCTCTGCCTGTAGGTATCTCCGGAGCTGTCATACCTTTTCAGGATTTCGCTTTTCACCAGGTCATACTTTTCTGACTGTGCAGTATCCATACTGCTGTAGGCAAGTTGGGCTTTCCCTATCAGGTAGGGTACCAGTCTGATTGTCCATTGCTGCTTTTGCCACTGCAGGCTGTGGCAACTCTTTCAACGGTTGTCAGGTATGCCTCAATATAATCTGAGGGACACAACTTAGTAAGTTTAATGGCTTTTAAATTGCTTGCATTTTGTTGTTCATCTGGATCTGTGCCAGATCCTCTGCCTTTGATAGCTCGCAAGGCATCCAGCTGTCGCTGCTCCTGTCGCCGCATCTCTTCTTTCATCTGCTGCTTCTGTTGCTGCACCTCTTCTCTCCTCTGCACTTCTAAAGGCTGAATCTCTTTTACTGTCTGTGTCTCAGTCTCTTTTTGTTGTATAGCCCACCATTTGAAAAAGTCCATCAAGCTTTCAGGTTCTGTCACTGCCTGCTCTTTTTCCATAACTTGTGCTGGCTGTACAATCTCAGACTGGACTTCTGTGTCTGTTAGTTTGGCTGCCATTCTCCTGGTAACCACTCCTGGACTTGCTGCTGCAGAATCCATACCTTCCTCTGTGCTTCCGTAGTACTAGGTCCAGTACCCACACACAAAACTCCTGTCTTAGGGTATGCACGGCGTAAACCCCACTTCTCACACCATCTGTCATCAAAGCACAGGTCAGGAAGCATAGGGAAAACCAGCAGTAGTTGTAGAATTCACCAAAAACATTTATTTACAGTAGCAGTAACATAAAAAATATATAAATTTGTTCATAATAACTATGTACAAAGGCAGAATAAAATAAAATCTTCCTTCAGTCTTTGTGTCCCTTTTTCTTGTAAACTATCTTGCAGTAGCAGCTTAGCTCTTTTGTAAGTCTTTTCAACCCCCCATCCTTAGCAAACATCCTGTCCTTGTAAGTTTCAGGAGCTGCTAGAACACAGTGTGCTTCTTGTGGTCCCTACAGCTTTTACAAAAGGCTCAACATTTGCACTCAAGTAACCTCTAGAGTATACAATCATCTCAAATTATAAATATATGTATTTCAACAGTAATACTATATATTTTCCAAGTTAAAGTGATCCCATTATTGGTTACATTTTCATACAATGATTTGCACATATTTTTATATTAGCGGATATGCAAGGGAGGAAAAACAGACAGCAAGAGAAGACTGAGAGACCGTGAGAGGCAAATAATTGCTAGACTGTTCGGGCTGATCAAGTCCGAGGTCTCACAGGGAAAAATTTGGTTGCGCAACCAGACAGAGAAGAGACATAAAAGGAAAGAACAGATCCTTGCACTTAAACACTTTCTCCAAAACAACTGGGACAGGGTCCAATTCTGCCCTGTCACATGGGCCCCTTGGGCTCCGAACTGTGTTTATACAGAGGACTCTACCATCTTGGGATAGTGGCACGTGCCTTTTTTCCTCTCTACAGCTCTCTAGATGGATAACTGCTCAGCTGTTTCTACCATGCCAGCTTCCCGTGTGCTTCTGGTTGGGCAGCTCTCAGGGATTGCCTCTCAGCACCCTTGAGGTCCTCATGTCCTCTAGTGGTTCCTTTTGCAGTATCCCTGCTCTGGGTTATCTGCATTGCAAGGTCCTTGTGGGGCCTCTTATTCCAGAGATACATTACTCTCTTCTCTTGTAGGGATTAAGCTTCTCTTGACACTTATCACTACTTTTGCTTAGTGGTGGTGAGGTCCGAGGGGGTATGCCTTCTGACTGGAAGGCGTGACAACTAGCTGCAGACCAGGTGCGTCTTCCGGTCTGTGGAGACCTTGCCCCGGGGTGTTTTTCCCACCCCTCTGCAGGGAGGATGCAAGAGAGGAACTCTTTTTTGACTTTTTCCTTTGCATGACCGAGTCAAAAAATAAAAGTGGCAAACTTGAAAGATGAAGAGGGCAGGGAGCTTCTGTTTCTCTTTTCCATGGCAGTTGTCCATATCTGTCTTAATTCTCTTCGCACTCTCTCTTAGGAGCTACTGGGACAATAATCCTTTGCCACTCCTTGAGGTCCTTCCTCTGCTCTCTGGACCAAAGTCTGTTTCAAAACTGTTGAGTGGGACATGTCCTTTGGACTATGATCTGCAGGAAAGCCCCTCTACTACCCTAATTGGGATGTTCTCTCTGTTCTATGGGTGTAAAATCTCTCTTCTCCCCCCATTCTCTCTATTTTTCTCCTCTCTTTCACTTTCCCTTCCCTTCTTCCCTTTCCCTCTGTCTTCCTCTTCCCTCTCTCCCTCTAGGCCTATGCAGTGGTTGGGGACACCCCTGTCCAGACACACCCTTGAGCCCTTACCTCTCCTTCTGTGGTCGGCCTTAGGATTTTAGTTTTATACCCTTTCCTTTTTTTCCATGCCTGGGGCTCCCTTGCACCACCCTCCCTCCTTTTCTCTCTAACTTACTTACCTCTCTGGCGAGCAAAACTGAGGAGATTGGAGGGCTGGCCTCAGTTACTGGCCAACCTCCGAGTGCCACGTAGTATGTCGGCCTCGCGGACAGCACCATCTCCAAAGCTTGCCCATCCTCCAGGAAAAAAGCTTAAACCTATATGCTCCAGTGAGGGCTAGCACCTCTGGCGTATACCCACCAGCAATGAATGGTGATGATTGATCTAGGAAGATTAAGAATTATGGTGAGTATGTAATTTTCATTTTTTGCTTGCTGGATCCACGTCCTGGATTTTTCTGGCAAGATGTGCTGTACGTCTCCTGGAGCATTAGGTTCCTTTACACCTTCCCTCCCTTTCCTCTAATTCAGAGGGTGCTAATTAAGCTGCAAATGGAGGGGGCCAGCATGATTCTGGTAGCACCATTCTGATCATGGCAGATATGGTTTCCGTTACTACAACAGATGGCAAAGAAGCTTCTGGTTACTGTGCCCCTCTGCAAGGATCTGTTGATGCAGGCTTAGGGGACCCTGCTCCATCCCAGTCTCAAGTCCCTCTGTCTGCATGCCTGGCTCCTGAGGACATAGTTATCTCCCAGTTTGAGGTGTCCCAGAGAGTGGCAGGTATCCTCGTGACAGCTCTGGCGCCCTCCACTAGGGCCACATACTCCATGAAATGGAAGAGATTTGCCATCTGGGCTGCCAAACATCACCTGGACCCTTAGTTGTCTGGTGAGCCAGATTATGGACAACCTGATGTTGCTGTTGGACTCAGGCCTCTAGTACTCCTCCCTCAAGGTGCACTTCTCAGCTGTCTCTGCCTTCCGTGAGCACGTGGCTCAATTGGATCTATCCCATACTTTTCTCAGGGGCATCCTGCATCTGAAACCTCCAGTCCATTCCCCTATTCCTGGGTTGGGATTTGAATTTTGTTTGGAGAAGTTGACCCTATCTCCGTTTAAGCCAGCCGCGACTTGCGAACTACACTTTTTTCTCTTGGAAAGCATTTTTTTGGTTGCTGTTACCTCTGCCCGTATGATTTCTGAGCTTCAGTCTCCTTGGTGTGAGGAGCCTTATTTCATTTGTCACAAAGACAGTGTCTTTGCACATGAATCCTAAGTTTCTCCCTAAGGTGGTATCTGAGTTTACCCTGAATCAGTCTATACACCTACCAGTTTATTTACCTGAGCATGCCAATCCAGGGGAAGCACTGCTCCGTACGTTAGATGTGCACAGAATTCTGAATTGTTATCTGCTCTGGACTAAGGAATGCAGAAAGTCAAAGCAGTTTTTGTTTCTTTTGCCCCAGATAGAGAGGGCATTCGGGTTTCTAAACAATGTTTGTCTAAATGGTTGGCACTTTGTATTGTGTTTTGCTACAACAAGCACGGCAGAGTTGCCGGGGCGGTGAAAGTCCATTCCACAAGGGGCATGGCTACCTTTGTGGCTTGTTTCAAAGGAGTCTCATCTGCTGATGTTGCTGCTACCTGGAGTACCGTCCATACTTTCATCAAGCACTACAGTCTGGACGTTGCTTCTTGAGCCTGTGCAGGTTGTGGCAGGGCTGTCATGCAGGGTTCATTGTCCTAACCTTTGTCTGACCTTCCTCCCAGTCTGTTATGTTGGATCTGTAACTGCTTGGTACTCGTTCCATATGTGTGACCTGATGACTGAGATAGAAACATAGAAACAGACCGCTAGGCCCATCTAGTCTGCCCATTTCCCTACCTACAGGATAGGCCGCAGATTCTAGTTAACCAACAGCCTATTTCTTCCTACCCCCCCATAAGAATTGCCTTATGTCTGTCCCATGCATTCTTGAATTCTCCCACAGTTTTAGACCCCACAACCTCCTCAGGAAGGCTGTTCCATGCATCCGCTACCCTCTCTGTGAAATAATACTTCTCACATTGCCCCTGGAACCGCCCTCCTTCTATCTTTAAATTGTGTCCCTTGTTCTTGCAAGTCTCTTTTTCTGAAAGATGCTACCCTTCTTGACTTTGTTGATTCCACTGAGGGTACTTAAAAGTTTCTATCATGTCCCCCTCTCTCCTTCTTTCCTCAAAGGTATACATATTAAGCTCCTTTAGTCTCTCCTCATCGAGCTTCTGGCAGACCCTGCACCATTTTAGTTGCCCTCCTCTGGACTGCCTCTATCCTGTCTATGTCCTTGCAGAGATGGGGTCTCCAGAACTGGACACAGTATTCAGATGGGGTCTCACCAACTGTCTGTACAGAGGGATAACAACTTCCTGTTTTCTGCTGATGATGCCTCTCCTATACATCCCAGTATACCCCAGCCCTCCCTACTGCCTTCTCACATTGCTTGCTAACCTTAAGGTCATCTGATATGATTACCCCAAGGTCCCTTTCCTTTTTTTGTTGTTGTTACTACCTCCCCACCCTTTCTTCAGAGTGGACTCCATTTACAATTACCTTCTGTGTCCTGTTGTCCAGCCAATGTTTTACCCAGGCTACCACCCTGGGTCCCACTCCCAGGCTGGTTAATTTGACTATTAATCTTTTGTGTGGGACTGTGTCAAATGCCTTGCTAAAGTCTAGGTAGGCCATGTCCACAGCCCCTCCCTGGTCTACTACTTTGGTCCCCTGGGTTCTTGTTTCCCAGGTGCATTATTTTGCACTTCTTTGCATTGAATCCTAGCTGCCATACTTCTGACCATTCCTCCAACCTTGCCAAGTCCCTTTTCATCCTTTCCACGCCTCCTTGTGTATCAACCCTGTTGCAGATCTTTGTGTCATCTGCAAAAGGCATACTTTCCTTCAGTCCCTCTGCAATGTCACTGATGAAGACATTAAGGACTGGACCCATACTGAACCCTGCGGTACCCCACTAGTAACCCCTTTCTTCAGAGTGGACTCCATTTACAATTACCTTCTGTGTCCTGTTGTCCAGCCAATGTTTTACCCAGGCTACCACCCTGGGTCCCACTCCCAGGCTGGTTAATTTGACTATTAATCTTTGTGTGGGACTGTGTCAAATGCCTTGCTAAAGTCTAGGTAGGCCATGTCCACAGCCCCTCCCTGGTCTACTACTTGGTCACCCAGTCAAAGAAATCTATTAGATCTGTCTGACATGACCTTCCCGCCAGAACCCATGCTGCCTTGGGTCCTGTGCTCCACTGGCCTCTAGGTACTCAACTATTCTTTCCTTCAGAAGTGACTCCATCACTTTCCCTACTACAGAGGTCACACCTGACAGGTCTGTAGTTTCCTGCCTCTGTCTTGGTCCCACTTTTGTGAAGGGAATCACATCCGCCTTCCTCCAGTCCTCAGGTACCACACCATCCTCCCATGATTTATTAAAAGAGTAGCCAGTGGTTTCACTAGTTCCTCCCTTAATTCTTTTAGAATTCTGGGGTGAATTCCATCAGGACCCATTGCTTTGTCCACCTTCAGTTTAGGGTTCTTGTAGAACCCTTTCTTCTGTGAAAGGACTGGGATCGACCCCCTATCAAGAGTGCTTCTGTTAATTGGATTAGGCACTTCCCTCCTCTTTTATGAATACTGAGCAGAAATATTGCTTCAGTATTCCTGCTTTTTCACTGTCCCTCTGCCCACCCACCGCTCATTCTATTCAGCCTCACTATCCCTCCCTTTGTCTTTCTACACTCGCTGATGTACCTATAAAAGGTTTTATCCCCTTCTTAACTGAGTTGGCTATCTTTTCCTCAGTTTGGGCCTTTTACTATTCTGACTTCCTCACCTTCCTTCTGCATTAACTGGTACTCTCTGTCCTGCTCCTTCTGTGTTTCCTTATACTTCCGGAATGCTATCTTTTTCTTCCTGACTTTCACAGCCACCTCTTTTGAGAACCATAGTGGCTTTTCCTTTTGTTTTGATTTATTTGCTTCACACAAAGGCTTGTTGCCTCTGTGATGGCAGTTTTGATAATTCCCCATTGTTGCTCCACACCTCCTTCTAGCCTGTTTTCTAGTGCTTTTCTGAGGCACTCTCCCATCTTGCCAAAGATACCCTGATGAAGACAGAACAGTTATATAAGAACTTATTGTAACAGTAGATCTTCGACGGAATCTCAATCATCAGGTCTGCCTTCCTTCCCACATCCCCTTTATGGCGTTCTTTCCCAGAGACTGGCTAACTGGTGTATCCGGCCTTTTATTTTGGCCTAGGTGCCTCTCTCTCCTCCGTCCCCCATGGCACGGATGTGCGTTCTTAGTTTTCGGGGTTGGGGGGAACTGAGGAGGGAAGTGGGGTCGCTCACGCCTTTATAGGGTGCATGATGTCGGTGTGGACGGCCCCAATGGTACTGCTGAAAATCTTCCATGTGGATCCTGCTTCACCAGTGATAAAGTTCCATATTGTCATTGCGGCATAGGTCAGGAAGCATGGGAAAACCAGGATCAGTTATAAAATTAGCAAATAGCATTTTATTATAATCAAAAACAGTAAAATAAATTGTTTAGTATAACTATGTGCAAAGGTAGTACAAACAGAGAAAACAAAGTCCTTCGTCTGCGTGTTTCTTTTCAATTCCAAATCTCTGTTTCTGTCTCTCCCTAGCAAAAGCATTCCTGTTCTTTTTATAAGTCTTTGCCTGAGAACTCATTGAGACTAAGAGACATAATGTTTTTCTCAAAATTTTGTTGTCAGTTTCCTTGCAGGTGCAACAAATAGAACAGTGTCTCAAGCTGGTCCCTTGCTTGACAGCTCTGCAAAAGTTTGTGCTGCATGGCAGATTAAACCATTGCGTTCCAAATAGCTTTTTGCAATTTTTTCAACATATAACTATACATTTTCAAACCAAGGGATCCCAGTATCACTTAGAATTTCACACAAAGATTCACATATATTTTAAAACGGCAGATATGCAAGAGGAGAAAAGACAGAAACAGCAAGTAAAGGTAGAGAGATGGCAAAAGGTGGAGAATTGCAGGACCATCAGAGTGATCATTTCCTAGGTCTCACAAGAACATTTGGTTGCGCAACCAGACAGACAAGAGACAGAAAAGGAGAGGATAGAACCAGATCCTTGGGTTTAACTGTTTCTACATATCAAATGGAACAGGGCCTTATTCAGTCCTGTCACATACCCCCGTCTTTAAGAGGGAACCTGTTTTAAAAATCAGGTTTCCAAACCTTTCTATTAATACTCTTCTAATATTAGCTTATAACCTTCACAGTTCACAACCAGTACAGAAAACAGAGAAGCTTAAACTCGCACATTTTTTTCCAACCTTCGAAATTCTCGATTCCTGATCCATATCATGACATAAAATCAGCACTGTCTGTCTTAGGGCGATAACGGGAGGTTCTTATGGCGCTGATACCTAGCAATTGGTACAGCTCCTTCAGCAGTGCGGCACCAAACTACTACCCTGGTCAGTAATAATTTCTTTAGGTATGCCCATCCTATTGAAAATTTTGGCAAGCTGTGCTGCCACTTTTGGAGCTGTGACAGTACGCATTGGAACTGCCTCTGGGTATCGAGAAGCAGTGTCACATACTACTAAAATGCATCAATTACACTTTCTACTTTTGTCTAAGGGGCCAACCACCTCCATTGCAGTTCTCTCAAAAGGTACATCTATCAAGGGTAGGGTCACCTTGTCTTTTTTAGTCACTGGGGCTACTTTCTGACACTCAGCACAGAAACTGCAATAGGTAACAACATCTTCATGAATTCCAGGTCAGTAAAATCGTACAGCAATTTGGCAAGGTGCGATCCCTCCCTGAGTGATCAGCCATAGGACTATCATGGGCTATCTACAGCAACTGAGATCTATATTTTTGTGGTATAACCAATTGATCTTACTTCGAGATAGAGCTCTTATGACAGGTAACACCATTATGACTATGCTGCCAGGCACTAGAACCCCACGGAAAAATTTGTAGCTAGCAGTCTAAGGCAGGGGACTGCACTCCTGACGTCGGCCCCAAAAGGGGGCGGTCCCCCAGCACCACCTAATTTTTTTCCCCCGCTGTTGACCCATGCATATCGGCTTCACAGACACCTCCTGCTTTCAGTCAGATGCCATTGTCGTGCTTCGCGCAGTTATCAAATTTTTTTCTACCATTTCATGACTTTGTCGTGTATGTCTTCCCAGCCATCTTCAACATCAGAGAGGCAAAGGACAGCCATTCAGCCTGCCTGCTTTACCTAGGTCCTTACCATAGGCCCGACGACTGCCTGCACTGCCATGGCATCAACCGGAGGACACACATCTGCTGTCTGAACACTCTTAAAGCATACCTCCTTGAACAACGAATGGCCACCATGCAGAAGACCCAGTCGGGGCACAACTCTTCCTCTGCGAAAGACTCCTCCCCCAGAGAGAAGAGATCGAGTGGGAAACATCATCACAAGGACAAAGAACGGTCCAGGTCAGAGTCCCGTCCTAAGTCCCTGCTAAGATTTCAAAGTCTTCAACCTCGGGTGCGAGGTCAGATTCAGCCTCCCCCCGAGTCACAAGCAAGGAAGCTTTCTGCCTCATCCCATCCTTTCTCAAGGCCCCACGTCCCTGGCTTTCTGGCCCCACAAGCAGATGCTAGGGTCTCAGCTTGCAGGACAGGTGCACTCCGCGCCCGGCAACAGGTCACAGCTTGCCGCCCGCAAGAGCTCAGTTTCTGGGACGTCAGGCAAGGTGTCAGGGTTGGGCGTCTCTAGGAGGTGCCAGGACAACGAGCGTCAGGTAAAACACCACTCGCCTTCCAGGCAGTCATCGGCCGAGGCTTCAGACTGACGTCAGGCCTCCTCCCATTCTGACTCCACTGCGGAGCCGGACCAGACACTGTCTCCTAAACCGCCGTCTGCTCCACAAGGTCCGCCACTAACCCTGACTACAGATCAGACATCGGAGAATCTGACACTAGGCTCTGGGGACAACCAGAACCTGGCGCCACACTTTCCGCCTTCACCTCCTCGGGAGCCTGATGACCTGACATCCAAGCACTCAGTGCCAGAGGATACCGCTCTGCAAGAGCTGATGCCGGCTAAGGGTACACTGTCAAACCCAATGCCAGAAGACAGAGTACCACAAGGGCCAACGCCAGGGGCACTTACCGTCCCTAACCTGATGCCAGCCCCCCAACCATGCCCAGTGGTACCTTTGGCACAGGTTTTGGCCTTATTCAACAGTTGGTGGAACACCATCAAAGGGGACCTGTTACCTAGGCCTCCGGAGCTGTTTTTCAACCCGGCCGGGATACCGACCCCAGCTCCGCCTAGACAGCCTCCCCCAAGCGACTACCCCAGCCACCCCCAATGCATGACCACCTGCCGTCAGGGAATGATGGGCAGGGATCACCCATACGTCGGAGGCATCATCGCCACCTGTGATCTTGATCCTCCTCCAGAGGCCAACCTTATATCTCTTTGGAAGGTTCATCCGGAGGCTCCTCCTCTTATGACTCTTAAGAGGATGACCTGTCCCTGCCTTCATCGGACCACAGAAGGGACTCTCCTAGGTCACCTCCAGACGATCCCTCCTTCCTGGATATTAATAGACATTTCCAGTTCCTGGACCTGTTGGAAATGGAGCAGTTGGACCCCGGAGAGGCATCACTTGGCAAAATTCTTGTGGTCCACCAACCCAAAGCCTTTGGTCGTACCACCCCTAGTGGAACCTTTCCAGGATGTCACCAAAGTAGCCTGGAAGTACCCTTCCTCAACATCGGCAGTCCTTAAGAACGCCGACCGATTATATAGGACACTGAGGGGAGAGTCTCATCTAAGTGAGCAGCCTAAAACGTATTCCATGATCCTCACAGCTGACCATGTTAGAGCTCAGCAGCCTAAGCACATGAGCTCCCAACATCCAGACAAGGAATCCAAGAAATTGGACCATCTGGGCTTCAAAGTTTAATCTTACTTCGAGAGGGTTCGTGCAGTAGGTCATTACAAGTAGGACTGCGCCACCTGGCGTCAGGACCGCATGGCAGACATTTCCAGCGATGCCTGGTGGGGGACCGCCCACCTGACGTCACGTGACCGACGTCAGCGTGACCCTATATAGTGGGCGGTCCCCACGCCCGCCCACCAGTTCTTTCCTGCCGTCACCTCATGCATGTTACCGTGCGGTAAACTTCCACAGCGATTGTCATCAGTTTTGCGCTTTATTTCATGCATTTCCCGAGTTTCTCAGTTTTTTTCTTATTTTTATGTCTTCTACACCTCAGAAGAAAAAGTGTGAGGGTTGTGGTACTCAGATACCTCACAAAGACGATCATCACAAGTGCATCATCTGCCTAGGCCCAGACCACCCCACTGCGACCTGCCCAGACTGCCAGCTGTTCAACCAGGCAACCTGCAAATGGAGGCAGCAGGCTATGGAGGCCCGTTTACTGAAGTTGCTGTTGGTCTCGCTCGAGAAGCAAATGGAGCGACTCCGGGATTCTGCTGCTTCTTCACCGGATAAGAAACACAAGAAAGAGAAGCACTGGGAGAAGGAGCACCCAACAGCCGGTTCCCGGTCCAAAACCAGCAGGTCCTCTACGAGTAAGGCCTCTCCCCCACCACCTCCAGTGAAAGTTGTCCAGGCTGTGTCCAGGGATGCTGAGGGACCATCGAAGATTCTGCTTCCGGTCTCCGCGGGTAAGTCGGCCTCCGACTCCTCCAGCGACCACCCTGCTTCTGCCACTAAGTTGGTCCCAGGCTCCTCCGGAGACCGTCCGGCTACCGATCAGTCAGCTCCCTGCTCCTGGGGGACCAGCCCGGCCTCAGCCAATAAGTCGGCAGGGGGTTCAGCCCCGTCCTGCCTGGCTACCTCTTCTGGTAAGTCAGCCGCCTCCAGCGACCGCCCAGACAAGGTTCTCCCGCTGGAGATTGTGGTCACCTTACCCACCTTCTGGGCAAGCCCAGGGAAGGCTATCTCCCCCGCCAGTGGCCCAGGTTTCGCCTCCAGCTACTCTGGGGAGAGAAGAGAGTGCTGGTCACCTGGACGTGGAACATATACGTCTGGTTCCGACCCTTGCTCGCCCGTTCAGGTCTCTGGGAAGGAGGTTCCTCCGCCACCGTCAGGTCCTTCATCGGAGGCACCTCCAGTCCCTTCTGGGGGAACCAGCCCAGCTCAGGCTACAGTTCCAAAGCCGGACTCTGCTTCTCTGGCAGGGCATGTCCGGACGCTGGACCCTCCGATGTCTGTCTTTTTGCCTACCTCGGAGCCTTTAAGTCTGCCCCTGCCACCAGTTTCCATGGCATACCAGTTTCCCACGTCAGAGCCCTGGCGTCTGATTCTGACACCGGATCCGTTTCAGATGCCAGGCCCGGCAACGCTGATTTTGACGTCTGTGGTCCTGACGTCAGCTGCCCCTACGCCGGCCCTACCTCTGATTTATACCATGGTGGGACCTTTGTGGGCACCCCCAGTGTCGGCCCCTCTGATGTTGGGTCTTAACTCGAGACCCCCTCTCTGTCCCACACTGCTCCTCGGGGTACCCTGTGGACCACCCCCCAGCAGGTCCACCACGTGATTGGCACTCCGTGGAACATTACTATCCGGGATACTCCATGTGTCTGGTGTATTCCTTCCTGGGATACCATAGGTACCATTACCCATGTCCCCATGTTATCCCACCTCCTCCTCCACCCCCTCCAACTTCTCAGCCAGACTTCAAGACACTCATTCAGTCCTAGTGGCAGGAGGCATGGACGGAGCTGGTCACAGACATGGAGAGTTGACTCTGAACACCTCATTCTCCTCCCAGGTCCCCGTCTCCCGTGAGCTCGGTCCCGTCCACGGTTCATGTCATGGGGACTACCCCCCGGGATATTACTCTTCTGGATTTGGGTTCACCAGGAGACGATCTAGATTCGGGGGAGGATTCATTAGAGGAGTCCTCAGCTCAGTAATCCCCAGTCCCTAAAGGAAAGACCTCTCCAAAATCCCCTCCAGAGGATCCTTCCTTTTCGGACCTCTTGAGGGCCATACAACAATTCTACAATTGGAAGTCTGAGGAACAGGATCCCAAGCTGCAAAGGCTCGGTGAGCACCTCAATCTGGAGTCACTGTCCCTGATTCCTGTTCCTCCTTGGATCGGACCTCATGAAGACCTCACCAGCACGATCTGGCAACTGCCCCAATCCATCCTGGCCATGCCAAAAAGGGCAGATAGGATTTACAAGGCGCCTGTGGTTGCTCCTTTTATAAGCACGCACCCAAAGGTGAACTCCGTGGTTATCTCTGTTGCTCATGATCGCTCTGTGGCCCCTAAGCACATGAGCACTTCTCCTCCAGATAAGGAGTCCAGACAGATTGACCAGTACGGAAAAAAGGTCTACTCATCAGCCATGCGCGTTGCATTCCCTCAGCTATGTAGCAAAATGGTGTCTCACCAGAAGGCCACCCTGGCCAAGCTCGAGGCCTGAATCCAGTCCACGGATAATTCGGACCTCAAGGAGGAGATCGACAAGGACAGCCACCTGTCCAAAATTTCCTGCAGGCATGCTCTTCAGGCCATTTACGAGTCGGTCAATGCAGTGGCCCGTACTTCGGCGACCTCTGTCCCCCTTCGGCGGCACGCTTGGCTTTGTATCTCTGGCCTCGCCAACGAGATCCAGACAGCAATCCATGATGCCCCCTTTAGGGGCTCAGTGCTTTTTGATGGCAACACCAAGGATATCATTTTGGACCTACAGGACCGTGGTCAGGCCCTTTGGTCCGTAAGGTCCACGTACTGCTCGGGCACGCAGGGTCAGCAACCCTTTCGGAAAAGGACCTGGAGGCAGCACAGACAAGCACAGAACCATCGTCCGGGCAGACGCAAGGCCACAGGAACCTTCTTTTCCCCTCCTGCCTCCAAAAGTCAGAGACGCTCAGGGGGTCCTCCCTCTGCTCGTCCAGCCATCTCCTGACTCTCCCGCCCCACCCCCTCCTCAGGCTCAGTGCGAGGAGTCGTGTGGGGGGGGGGTTTGCCCGCCACACGTAGAAGTGGTGGAGCATCACCTCCGATGCTTGGGTCCTGCAACTAGTGTCCAAAGGACACACCCTGGAGTTCCTGCAACCTCTTCCAGAGTCTCCATCACGAAGGTCAGCCTACTCTCAAGACCAGACCATTCTTGTAAGGGAGGAAGTGCAGGCTCTGCTGTTAGGTGTCAGCGCGGCTCAGTTGGTAGCACATCCGCCTCTGGACCAGAAGGTCGTGGGTTCTCGTCCCACACTGGGATTGGACTTGCACCTAAAAATCGCTGGCATCTGAGTGCAGTATTGGGGGGGTGCTGTACTGCTGGGGTATGTCATCCTTCGGATGAGACGTTAAACAGAGTTCCCTTCTGCCCATCCTAGTGTTGTCCTGGTGGGTGTCCAGGTGGAAGTAAAAGAACCCGGGGCACTCTTTGCAAAGAGTAGGGAACATTCTCCGTGTCCTGGCCAACATTCCCCTTCCCATAAACCGGTCCATGCAATTATCCACGCTGTGTGTGAGTGATGATGTGCGATGTGGCCGCCACCACACATTCAGTCACTTCACTACCAGTCTAGCATTACTTGTAAAGCACTTTGGGATGTACGAAACGCGCTATATAAATGCTGATTCTTCTTCTTCTTCAAAGAAGCAATAGAACTGGTCCTTCTTCGTCTCAGAGGGCGGGACTTTTACTCCCACTTTGTTCTGGTTCCAAAAAAAGACGGGGAACCGCCGACCCATACTCGACCTCAGCAGACTTGGTCTGTTCATCGAGTACAAGAAATTCAGGGTATTGACCCTCCAGAGCCTCCTGCCTCTTCTTCAGGAGACCCACTGGTTGTGTGCTCTGGACATGCAGGATGACTATCTGCACATCCCAATTTTTCCCAGTCACCGCCGCTTCCTGCGTTTTACCTTCCAAGGGGAGCATATTCAATTTCGAGCCCTCCTCTTTGGCCTTTCCTCGTCACCCCGGGTTTTTACCAAGTGCCTAGCGGTGGTGGCTGCAGCCCTATGATGCCAGGGCATAGCAGTCTTCCCCTACCTGGAAAATTGGCTGATTTTAGATCCATCCAGGGACTCTCTTTTGGAGGCTGTCTCAGTCACCCTGGATTTGTTTTCCAGATTGGGGATCATGGTCAACATCCCCAAGTCCTCACTGGCCCCTACTCAGAGACTGCAGTTTATAGTGGCAGATTTGGACACAGTCCAAGGCAGAGCTTTCCTCCCCTCGGACAGGAGGGAAACTCTTTATCAGACAGGCCACTCTGGTAGCCTCTTCCAGATTCCTCCCTGTCTGAGAAGTTCTTCGGTTACTGGGTTTGATGGCGGCCTTCATCTCCATGGTTCCCTTGGCAAGGCTCCACATGAGAGTCTCTCAGTGGTCCTTACAGGTTCAATGGGATCAGTTTCAGGACGATCTGGACCATCCAGTCCTAATTTCCTCTGCTCTTTGGAAGGATTTACAATGGTGGAGGGATCCCTCAAACCTGACTTTGGGTCTTCCGTTCTGGGACCCAGCCCCTCTCAGCACTCTAACCACAGATGCCTGCAATCTGGGTTGGGGGGCCTTATATAGGGGACCACCAAGCTCAGTGACTGTGGTCCCCCTTGGAGATGTCCTTACACGTCAGTGTTCTGGAGATGAGGGTGGTACTGTACGCGCTTCAAGCGTTTCGGTCTGTTCTCCCAGGAGGATTACTGCTAGTCCAGATGGACAACATGTCAGTAGTCTGGTACATCAACAAGCAGGAAGAGACTCGATCGTACACACTTTTCAGGGAGGTGATGAGAGTGTGGAACTGGGCAGTCCAGCACAGTCTGTCTCTCACAGCAGTGCACATTCCAGGAGTGCAAAACGTCCTGGTGGACAGCCTCAGCAGGTCTTACACCCTCGCTCATGAACGGGAACTAAAGTAGGAAGTAGCAGACTCACTGTTTCAGAGATGGGGGCAACGGGAACACAACCTTTTTGCCTCCCCATCCAACTCAAAACTTCCCAGTTTTTGCTCGCTCGTTCCAGAGTATGGTGCTTTCTGGCGCAACGAGTTGTCTCTCTCTTGGACAGGGAGGGTCTTATGTGCTTTCCCTCCATTTCCCATTCTTCAGAGGGTGCACATCAAGCTACAGGAAGAGAGAGCACGAATCATCCTGATTGCTCCTCTCTGGCTGAGGCAAATTTGGTTCCTGCTCCTTCAACAGCTGGCGAGGGATTCCCTGGTTCCACTTCCATTGATGCACAACTTCCTCACTCAGACACAGGGTCAGCTTGTGCACCCAGGGCTCAGGACCCTGCACCTGCATTCATGGCTCCTGCAGACATAGTGAAATCTCATTTTGGGGTTTCCACCAGAGTAGCCCAATTAATAGTGGAGGCTCAAAAGCCCTCCTTCAGATCCACTTAACGCTATAAAGGATAAGCATTTCTCTATTTGGGCGGCTTCCAAGGGTCGGGACCCTTTCACTTGTTCAGCCCTGCATATCATGGAATGCCTGCTTCATCTTTCGGACTCAGGGTTGTCTTATTCCTCTCTAAAAGTACATCTGTCTGCCATTTCGGCATATCACGTGCTTGTGGATGGTAAGCCTGTGGCCTAGTTGAAGATTTCTAAAACCTTCCTGAAAGGGATTCTTCATCTGAAACCCCCCATCCACAACCCTACACCACCTTGGGATTTAAATTTTGTGTTGGAGACGCTCACTCTCCCTCTTTTTGAACCAGCGATGAGCTGTGACTTGCGCTATCTGTCTTGGAGAGCACTATTTTTAGTTGCGGTTACTTCTGCTCGAAGAATTTCCGAGCTTCAGGCCCTGGTGTTTAAGGAGCCTTATTTGATTTTCCACAGGGACCGGGCGGTACTTAGAACAAATCCTAAGTTCTTGCCTAAGGTGGTGTCGGAGTTCACACTGAATCAATTAGTGGAACTACCGGTCTATTATCTGGCTTCCAAGAATAGAGGTGAGGCACTCCTGCCTACCTTGGATGTGCACCAGATCCTAAGGTGTTGTTTTCATCGGACCAAAGATTCCTGTAAGGACGACCAGCTGTTCCCTTTGCCCCCAAATCCTTGGAGAAAGCTGTTTCCAAACAGTGCCTGTCTAAGTGGATAGCTAACTGCATCCACTTCTGTTACCAGAAGTATGATAACCGAGGTCATTCCACTAGAGGCATGGCTGCAGCTGCAGCTTTCCTTTGCAGTGTTTCTGCAGCAGAGATCTGTGCAGCAGCAACTTGGAGTTCGGTCCATACCTTTACCAAGCAACACAGTCTGGACATTGCTTTCTGGCGGAGGGCCGGGTTTGGCCTTGCCATTCTGCAGGACCTTCTGTCCTAGGCTGGTCCCATTCTGTCATTTCCCTTTGGGATTCTCCTCCTCCAGTGTTTCTCACGGTCTCTGTTCGGAGGTACTGCTTGAGATTTAGTCCTACTTGTAATGACCTATTGCAGGAACCCTCTCGAAGTAAGATAGTACAGTTACGTAAGAACTTACTGTAACAGTTGATCTTTGAGAGAGGTTCCTGCAGTAGGTCATATTTTTCCTGCCCTCCTTCACCCAAATTTCTTTGGGACTCCAGAACCTGTTTCCTTCTCCTGTCTTTCCTTCAGGGACTCCAGCGGAAGAACTGGAGGGTGAGCGTGAGGACCGCCCACTGTATAGGGTCACACTGACGTCAGTCATGTGACGTAGGGTGGGCGGTCCCCCACTAGGCATTGCTGGAAAAGTTTGCCATGAGGTCCTGATGCCAGGTGGCGCTAGTCCTACATGTAATGACCTACTGCAGGAACCTTTCTCTAAGATATACTGTTACGGCAAGTTCTTACGCAACTGTACTTTCTTCGGCCACATGTATGATCAGGTCCCTTAATTTTTTGGTCCACATGGTCATGTACCAAAAATCACTGTGGAATAAGGCCATGGGCCTGGCCAAGGCCCAGCCAGACTCAGACAGTAAGTCTGAATTAATGGGAGTCCTTCAGTCAGTGACTGACGTTGGGCATGTTCTCAGATGCTCGTACGACTCAGCAGACACTGCTGCCACTGGTGTATGTCTGAGACGCCACTACTGGCTTTGGGTCTCAGGATTCTGCCAGGATCTTCAAGGTGTAATCCTTGATACACCTTTTCAGGGCCCAGTCCTTTTCAGACAAGAGGCAGAAATGCTAATCACGGGCCTACAGGATTCAGGGAAGGCAGTCTCTGAGGTACACAAAATGTACAAATCTGAGCCGGCTGCACCCAGGTGCCACCCCTTTCGTAAGCAACAGGGTCACCAAGGAAGGAAACAGCAACACAGAGGGGGTTTCAAGAGAAAGGTTACCCCCCCCCATCTGCAGGAATCCAGGGACCCAAGAGTGCCAGAGCTCCCTTGCCCATGCCAGTCACTTCAGCATGACTTCCTGCCCACCCCCCTCCTCCAGCAGAGTTGCAGGGGGAGGCAGTAGGCAGAAGATGAGGCGGTAGGTGGAGAATTCTCCCTGTACCTCAACGGCTGGTCTAACATCACCGCGGATCAGTGGGTACTTCAGATAATGGAGCGGGGTTATGCACTAGAATTTACACAAATCCCCTCCAGACAACCCACCTGTACCCTTCCATTGCTCCCCATCCTATGCAGAGCTTCTCAGAGCAGAAATCCAAGCCCTTCTGGACAAGAGAGCAATCCAGGCTGTTCCTCTGTCATAAAGAGGACAGGGATAGCACTCTCACTTCTTCCGTGTCCTGAAGAAAACAGGGGACCTTTGTCCCATCCTGGACCTCAGCCAACTGAACACTTTCCTCAAGTACAAAAGGTTCAGGATGGTGACACTCCCGGGATTGCTTCCTGTGCATCACCAAGGAGATTGACTCTGCTCCCTGGACATGCAGGATGCCTACATGCATATAAAGATCCTGCTGTCCCACAGAAAGTACCTCCACTTCACCTTCTAGGGAGAACACTACCAGTTCAGAGCACTGCCATTCGGCCTTTCTCCAGCACCCAGGGTGTTCACCAAGTGCCTGGCAGTAGTGGCAGCAGCTCTCGAGGCAGGGGCATTATGTCTTCCCCTACCTTGATGACTGGCTTCTAACAGCTCCCACAGGAGAGTAACTGTGTCACTCTCTGGCAGACACCTTTCGCCTGTTCCAGAATTTGGGGGTAACCCTAAACCTTGCCAAGTCATCCCCTAGCCTTTGCAGCGGTTGCAGTACATAGAGCCCATCTTGGATGCTGTCCAAGTGGGGGCCTTTCTCCCCTCAGACAGGGTAGATTGACTAAGGGCGCTGGCTCAGAGATTAGCCTCCACAAACCAAGCTCCAACAAGAATGGTACTGCAGCTGCTAGGCCACATAGCGGCCGCTATAGTCTCTGTTCCCTTAACTCGTCTGCACATGAGGGTTCTGCAATGGAACCTCAGGATTCAATGGGACCAGAGCTTGGACCTTCTTGAACAGCCAGTCCGAGTCTCCAAGGTGGTAAGTCAGACTTTAGAGTGGTGGCTCACCCCCTCCTGGTTAGAATCTGGGGCTCACTTCCTAAGTCCCAGTCCTCAGCAAATCCTGACAACGGATGCCTCAGGACTAGGATGGAGGGCACATTTCGGAGTCCACCAGACAAGAGGGACTTGAACACCTGTGGAACGAGACCTCCACATAAACGTGTTGGAGATGAGAGCCGTTCTTTATGCCTTACAGGCATTCCAGACGATTCTCCTGCCAGAACCTCTTCTCATCCAGTCATACAACATGCCAGTGGTCTTCTACATCAACAAGCAAGGGGGCACACACTTGTACTCCCTCTGCAAAGAAGCCATGAGAGTATGGTACTAGGCAGTGGAGCACAACCAGGAACGCACAGCGGTTCATGTACCAGGGGTTCAAAACACCCTAGATGACAGCTTCAGCCGCTTTCGGTCTCAGGCTCATGAATGAGAGCTACTACAAGACGTAGTAGACTACCTTTCCGGAAAGTGGGTCCTTCCAGAACTGGACCTCTTTGCGTCCCCACACAACACCAAACTGCCCAATTTCTGGTCGCTAGATCCAGGGCCTGGTGTTTTCTGGTGAGACGTGTTGTCCCTGTCTTGGGCAGGGAGGTTTCTGTATGCCCTTCCTCTGTTTCGGAGAGTGTTACTCAAACCTCACGCAGAACAGGTGACCATGATCCTCATTGTGCCATTCTGGCCTTGACAGATCTGGTTTCCACTGCTTCAGCAGGTGGCATCAGAACCTCCAATTCCCTTGCCCCTGTCCCCTCGGTTACTCTCACAGGAACTGGGTACCTTAGTGCACCTGAATCTTCAGTCACTGCATCTGCATGCATGGCTCCTGCAGACTTAATCAGGGACAGATACGGGGTACCTTCAGAGGTAGCAGAGGTCATTGTGGCTGCAAGAAAACCTTCAACTAGGGCCACATATGCCATGAAATGGAAACGTTTCTGCCTGTGGGCATCGTCCGGTTTCCTAGATCCTTTTACCTTCCCGGTAAATTCGGTACTGGAATACCTTCTTTCCCTATCTGACAAGGGTCTTAGCTACTCATCCATAAAGGTACACATTTCTGCACTGTCGGCCTATCATGGGCCTATGGAGGGCAGGACTCTGGCGCAGTTGGACTTATCCAAGACCTTTCTGCGTGGCATCATGCACATCAAGCCTCCCAGGCGGGACCCTGTTCCCCCCGGGACCTTTTGTTTATGTTAGAAAAACTTACGTTGCCTCCCTTTGAGCCAGCCGCAAGTTGTGAGCTACGCTTCCTGTCTTAGAAAGCATTATTATTGGTTGCAGTTACTTCTGCTCGGAGGATTTCCAAGCTTCAGACTGTGATGTGTAAAGAGCCTTATTTGATTTTTCACAGGGACAGGGCATCCCTGCACACCAATCCTACGTTTCTTCTGAAGGTAGTGTCCGAGTTTACTCTTAACCAGGACATTCATCTTCTAGTTTACTACCCAGAGTACTCAAACAAAGGGGAGGCCCTTTTGCACACTCTGGATGTTCATAGAGTTCTTCGTTTCTACATGGATCGCACCCAGTCTTCCTGAAAGACAGACCAGTTGTTTGTCTCCTTTGCCCAAGGGATGTTAGGGGCACCAGTGACTAAACAGGCTTTGGCCAAATAGTTGGTCAATTGCATAGTGTTCTGTTACCAGAAGTATGACAATCCTTTACTGGGACTGGTTAAAGGTCATTCTGCTAGGGGTGTTGCCACGTCCTTTGCATCCCTAAGGATTGTCTCAGCAGCAGATCTTTGTGCAGCTGCTACCTGTAGTTCAGTCCATACCTTCATAAAACACTACAGTCTGGACATTGCTTCAAGGAGGATTGCAGGCTTTGGCCTACCCGTCCTCCTAGGACTACTCTCTTGAAGCATACCAGTGGTTTGCTATTTTGCGTTACCACCTCCCTTCTGACCTGGATTTTATCCTTGTACTGCTTGGGACTCTGTCCTAATTGTGTTACCTTCTGCAAGAGCTCTATCATGAAGTAAGATAGTACAGTTACGTAAGAACTTATCGTAACAGTAGATTTTCAAGAAGAGCTCTTGCAGCAGGTGCTTTCCCTTCCTCCTACCCCCAGAGTTATGTAACTGTAGTTTTCTCTCTGGGGGGATGTAAGAACCTCCTCAGTTCCCCATCCTTATGCTAGCCAGGTCTCCAGTGGGTGAACTGAGGTGATGCCAGGGACGCCCTTTATACCATGTGTGACGTCGAGGTGGGAGTCACAAGCGTCAGAGTGACCCACTCCTTAGACTGCTAGCTAGAAATTTTTCCATGGAGTCCTAGTGCCTGTCGGCATAGTCCTAATGGTGTTAAGCAAGACCTCTTCTTGTAGATCTACTGTTACAGTAAGTTCTTAGGTAACTGTACTTTATTTATTTATTTATTACAATCTTGGAAGTACCTTTGAGTCATAGACTTGTTTACAGAGGTTCCACGTCAAGTAAACAAAAGACAATAAACATCATATTCATCTAGAGTTTCACATGAAGTACAATAGTAAGCAGATGGAGAGTATGTACAATACATGTAGGTGACCGTGCAAGGTCAATAATTTGATTACCAAAAACATAATTTCACAATAAGGTTGAAAGAAGCCACTATTATTTCAGAGAAAGCAGTCCTGTCATCAGGGTACAATAGGATAGCAACAAGTGCCGTCAAGGTGAGTAGGGGCCAGGAGCCAGCAGCAGAGTAGAGGTGATGAGGGTCGACAGCAGGGTTATCGTGGGAGAGAGGGGAAAGGAGGTGCTCAAGCAGGGGGAGGCATAAAGAGAGTTGGTGGGGGGGAGGGAGAAGGAGCAAGAGAGATGAAGTAAGTTGAGTGGAGACAGAGGAGTAGAAGAGCATGTGTTGGAGGGTTGGGTTAGGTGGCATGGGTTGGCAGGATGGATAGGCAGGAGGAGAGGAGTAAGAGTCAGGGAGGGGGTGGCGGGTGGGGAGCTAGAGAGGTGGGTGGGCAGAGAAGGAAAGGTAAGAGGAAACAGGAGGTGTCAGTTAACAGTCCAGTAGAGTAGGTGTGAGGTGAAAAGGCATGGGGATCAGGTGGGGGCAGCAGGGAGGGGGTGTTTGAGTAGGCAGGGGAACAATGGAAACAGTAATAACTAATTGAGGGGGGGTGTGAAGATTAAGGCAGGGTGGGGTGTTAGGTGTAGCAGTCACAAATACTGTCCCATGCTAGCAATGCTCTGAGTTTGGTTTTAAAAGGACCAAGCCTGGTTGCATTTTGCAGCTCAGCCCTGAGAGAGTTTAGCCAGGTTGGTGCACTGTATTCAAAGGACCGTTGCTCTTGGGATGTCCTACGGAAGGGAATTTTTAAGGTGAGGTCGTTTAGGCCTCTGGTACGCCTTGCAGAGTCGGAGCATTTGAGGATGTTCTGAACTCCCGGAGGGACTAGACCCAGTAAGGATTTTTTAGCAAGCTAGCAGGTTTGATAGTGGATGCGACACCTAGGTTAAGCCAACCACTTTGGGCGTAAAGCTCGCAGGTGTGGGTTAAGTGGTGCTCCCCTAGGACAAGCCTGCATGCTTTGTTTAGGGTTGTTCTAATTCTTTTGAGTGCAGTGGGCGTTGCGGCGCCATAAACCACAAGACCATAGTCAGTTATCCTCAGAACTGAGCTGGAGACAGCTAATTTCAGGGCATCAGGAGTAAAACAATGCATGTTTCTGTAGATTAGGCCTAATTTCACATTTGTGCTCCTGGCAACCATATCTGTATGTAGTGTATAGGACAGTGTTGAATCTAGTGTTACTCGTAGGTATTTGAATTGAGTTACAGGTTCAAAGGGGGAGCTTTGACTATTTATAACGTGGAGTTGGTAGTTTCTATGCCTGCTTTGGGTCGATGAGAAGACCATAGTCTTGATTTTTTCATAGTTTAGGAGTAGCCTAGAGTCCTGTTCCACTGAAGAGAAGTCGGATTGCATATGACGCTCCAGCTCCACAGGGTCAGAGTGGGACAAGTATAGTACTGCGTCATCCGCATAGAGCACGACCTGGTCAGTGACAGGCCAGGGGAGTGAATTTAAGAAGAGCCTAAAGAGTAGAGGTCCCAGGATCGAGCCTTGTGGTACTCCGGTGTTGATGCTTAGGGGGCTTGAGCAGACTTCATTCATTTTTACTTTTTGTACTCTCCCTTGGATGTAGCTCCTAAACCAGGTAGTGGATTCTGGTGAGAGGCCAATACAGGACAGGTGACGTAATAACAGTTCATGGTTTACTATGTCAAAGACCTTGGTGAGGTCAGTATAGATAGCTCCCACCAAGAGCCCCTGGTCAAGGGCACTGTGTATGTAGCTGGTGAATTCAAGGAGTGCGGTAGCTGTACTATGTTGTTTGTGAAACCCATCCTGTTGCTTACATTGCAGCTGGTAATCGCAGAGATATGCAGTCAGTTGATCTGAGACGATACGTTCACATGCTTTGGAGAGTGGTGGGAGAATTGAGATGGGGCGATAATCAGCGTGGTTTGTTGTGTCACCATTTTTAAACACCGGGGTGACAACTGCTGCTTTCCAGACAGCTGTGATTAGGGATAGGTTTAGGATCTTGGTTAGAGGAGGGAGTACAGCTTCGAGCGTGAGCTCCAGAAGCTTGTTTAGTATCTTTGTAATATATTTTTTGGGCCTCCGTCTGTGAAACTGTCTTAAGGTAGAAGGGGGTGGTGACTTTGAGGTGGACATTTCAAGGTTCAGGACTAGGGAACCTCTAGTCGGAGCAAGAAATAGGTGGGTAGCACACTACTTAGGTCTGAGAAGGCTTGATTAAATGATCTTACTTCGAGATACGGCTCTTGCAGCAGGTTACACCATTAGGACTGAAGCCGTCAGGCGTCCAGGACCCCACGGAAATTTCACAGCTAGCAGTCTTCAGCGGGGACCGCCTCCAGCGGTCCCTTCCCGGCGTCGAGCTTAGTACATAAGGGCGGTCCCCCATAATCCCCAGTTCTTTTCCGCCGTCACATCGCAAGTATCTGCCTCTCAGTCCCTTTTCTAGCGTACGACGACATTTAGAGCTACAATGTTTTCGTCTTTCTTCACAGTTCTGGATTCAACTGATGTCCTCTCCAAATACTTCTCTGGAAGGTCACCAGTCGAAGTGTGCCTGCGGCAAATAGATCCCCTTCAAGGATCCTCATTCGGCCTGCGTGCGCTGCCTAGGCCTGGAACACGACACCAAGACCTGCTCCTTCTGCCAGGGCTTCAACATTCGCACCAGGATCCGCCACCAGAAGGCCCTTCAAGCTTTTCTCTTAGAGGAGAAACTGAAGACCATGGACAAGGAACCTTCCTCCAGGGGGGAGTCGTTGGGTAAAACCCACAAGCACCGGGATAAACACTGGGAGAAGGAAAGGCCCAGGTCCCCTGCGAGGGCCTCGGACTCCCGAAGCTCCAGCTCACGTTCAGACCACTCTCCCTCCAGGGCTCAATCGCAACCTCCCCCGGTTCAGGTCAGATCCTCCAGCGGCTCCTCTTCTCTGCAGCCCCTGAAGACTTCCAGGCCGTCGGCATCTTCCACTCCATCTAAGGCCTCGTCAAAGTCTGGGGAGCGCCACAAATCTTCCTCCCACCGTCGGGACTCCGACGTCAGGTCGGTTTCCCAGCCTCCGCGTGGGTTGGACCCGGTTCCTCGCAAGACCAATAACCTGACGTCCCTCAAACGGACATCGGACCCGACGTTGGCCCACCCGACGTCAGCCAAGCATCACCGGCGCTTCCAGGAGCCGGCAATGTCGAAGCACCCGTCACCGGCCAGGCGTTCGCCTCCGAGGGCGTCGGCTAGGGGACCGACATCAGATACCCCAGAGAGAAGGACCGCCCCACCGTCGCCGGCTGACGTCGGTCGGAAGGACTCATCGGAGGAGGATACCACTCAGCCCGAGGACCAGGCGGGCAACACTGGAGATGCTGGGCTCCCACGGGAACCTTCCCCGGAGCGGAAGACCCGCGAGGACCCGACGCCCAACCCCGGCAACAGGCCACCGGTGCCAGGTCCGTCGTCGGGCATGAACTTGGCAGAGGTAAAGGAGCTCTTTACCTTCTGGTGGGACACCATCAGAAAAGATGTGGTCGCCACATGCCCTCCTCCTACTCCGACTCCGCCTCCTCCTACTCCTTCACCGCCTACGCCCCCTCCTCCGCCCAAGGGGCCCGTAGGACAGTCGCCAACCCCCAAGGAGCAAACACCACCTCCTCAGGGCAGATCCTCAGATAGGAGAAGACCTCCCTCCAGATCCACCTCAGGGTCACCCAGCCCTAAGAGACCCAGATGATGCCGGTACACCCCGTCTGGGGAGGTTTCTAGATCTGACACCTCAGGGTGCTCCAGATCTCCTTCTCCCATCAGCATTCCCTCTCTGGACCCACACGACCTACCTAGGTCTCGAGATGATCCCTCTTTCGCGGAGATCATGAGGCACATCCAGGAGAATATGGGGTGGGATGCTGAAGAGCTCGACCCCGAGAGACAGCGCCTTGCCCGCTACCTTCGGCAGAAAGACCCAAAGCCTGTGGTAGTGCCACCCTTGGTGGATACCTTTGCGGACATCACCAAGGCTGCCTGGAAATGTCCTCATTCCACTCCGGCAGTGCCGAAGAAGGCTGACCGCCTATACAAGGCCCCTAGGGAGGACCAGTATCTGGCGAACCATCCTCTGGCTGACTCCCTGGTCATCACTGCTTCGCATAACTGGTCGCAAAGACCTCAGCATTTGAGCACACAGCCACGGACCAGGAGTCCAAGCAATTGGATGTGTCCTGGGTAGGCGATGCGTCTGTGCCATGCACTTTGGCCATCAGGTCTCTGAATTACCTCACTCACATGGTTCAATTCCAGAACGCACTGTGGGAACAGGGGCAGGACCTGGTCGAGAAGATGCCTGATGGCGACCAAAAGGAGGAGCTCTTGAACCTCCTCCGCACGGGTTCGGATGTGGGGACCCAGGTGTTTAGAGCCGCATATGATTCTGCGGACTCTTCAGCCAGAGCTGCAGCCTCAGGCGTGTGTCTCCGGAGACACTCTTGGCTCCGTGTCTCCGGTTTAACCCCGGACGTCCAGAAGAACATCTTAGACGTCCCTTACAACGGTGAGGTCCTATTTAGCGAAGCCTCCGAGAAGGTGATCACCAAACTTCAGGACGCAGGGAAGGCAGTCAGATCTGTACAGGCCATGTACAGGTCTCGGCCCAGTTCCTTTCATAGGAACCAGAGCCTTTGTCGTGGCCGGCTACAAAGACAACAGCCATGTTCCGGCCAACAGCAGAGGGGCACTTTCACCCGCCAAAGCCCAGGCCAAGTCATCCCCAGGCAGAGGCCAGCGGTTGCAAAGTCGGCACAGCCTGCCTTGTCGAGCTGCCACAGCATGAGCTCCTTCCGGTCCCCGCACCTCAGGATCAGCGGAACACAAAGTCGGGGTCGCAGATCGCACGCCACTTGCCAGGGTGGCAGTCGATCACCACCGACAGGTGGGTTCTGCAGTTGGTCAAAAGGCCACTATATAGAATTTGTAGACAGTCCACCTGAAGACCTCCCTGCTTTCCTGATATTGGTCAGCATACCCTGCTCATACAGCAGGAGGTGCTCGCGCTTCTGGAAAAGGAAGCCTTAGAGCACGTCCCAGAGAACCAGAGAGACTAGGGTACTATTCTCACTTCTTCCTGGTTCCAAAGAAAACAGGGGACCTCCGTCCAATTCTGGACCTCAGCGACCTCAACCTGTCGATCGTTTACAAACGCTTCCGCATGGTGACCCTTCCGGGCCTAATTCCCATGCTGAAGCGAGATGCTTTTCTGGCGTCTTTGGACATGCAGGACGCCTTCCTGCACATTCCAATTGCTCAAGCGCACCGGAGGTTCCTGCGCTTCGAGTTTCAGAGCCGCCATTATCAGTTCTGAGCTTTTCCCTTCGGGCTGTCATTGGCACCTCGCGTTTTTACGAAGTGCATGGCAGTCATAGCGGCGTCTCTGAGGAGACAAGGCCACTACGTGTTCCCATACCTGGACGACTGGCTTCTCATGGCGCCCTCCAGGGAGAACCCTGATGACGGCCATTCATTGCACCCAGTCCCTTTTTCAATCACTGGGTATCCTCATCAACTATGAGAAGTCACTCCTGGTGCCATCCCAGAAGCTGCAGTTTATAGGAGCAGTTCTGGACACCATCAGAGGGAAATCTTTTCTTCCCTTGGACAGAGCAGAACACATCAGATCTCTCATCAGGGACCTGTCGGTGAAGAGGACCGTCCCGGCCAGATCGGTCCTTCGCCTGCTCGGACACATGGCTGCGGTCATTGCAACAGTCCCGCTGGCACGTCTCCACATGCGGGTAACCCAGTGGATGCTAAGGGTGCAATGGGACCAAAGGCAAGACCATCTTCAGCAGCCAATCCAAATCACCAACGCCGTAATTCGGGATTGGCAATGGTGGCTACATCCGGGGAACCTCTCTGCAGGGGTTCCCTTCACAGCGCCGCCTCCGACTGTGACACTCTCCACAGACGCCTCAGGCCTCGGTGGGAGCACACCTGGACGGTGTTCGGTCTCAGGGCCTGTGGACAGCCCAGGAGTCTCATCTCCACATCAACATTTTGGAAATGAGGGCAGTCCTTTATGCTCTGCAAGCCTTCCAGTCGGAGATTCCACCGGGTACACTCCTATTACAAACAGACAATACCGCGGTGATGTATTACTTCAACAAACAAGGAGGCACTCACTCCTACCCGCTGTGCAGGGAGACCATGAGAGTGTGGGAGTGGATATTGCAACACGGCGCAAACCTAATTGCAGTGCACGTCCCAGGAGTGGACAACACCGTCGCAGACAGTCTGAGTCTCTCTCAGACCAGAGTCCACGAGTGGGAACTTCTAACAGAAGGTGGCAGAGGATCTGTTTCACAGATGGGGCATTCCAGAGTTAGACCTTTCAAGGCCCCATCCAACACAAACTGCCCAATTTTTGCTCGCTAGATCCAGGGCCTGGTGTTTTCTGGCGAGACGCGTTGTCCCTCTCCTGGGCGGGCAGATTCCTCTATGCCTTCCCTCCTTTCCTGTTGATCCAGAGAGTTCTCTTAAAACTTCTCAGGGAGCAAGCGACGCTCATTTTGATCGCGCCTTTCTGTCCCAGATAAATTTGGTTCCATCTTCTGCACCAGCTGTCCAGGGAACCTCCAGTTCCTTTGCCAATCAGCTCCCATCTATTGTCCCAGGAGGAGGGTTCATTGGTTCATCCAGACTTACGTTCATTGAACCTGCACGCTTGGCTCCTGGAGACATAGCAATGATGCGACACGGGGTCTCGCAAGAAGTGGCAGATGTACTCTCTGCTGCCAGAAAACTGGCAACCCACGCAACGTACGCCATGAAATGGCGTAGATTCTGTTTGTGGGCCCAAGCACGCGGTTTTTCGCCATTAGACTGTCCCGAAAAACTGGTTCTGGACTACCTGATGTCCCTTTTCCATTCTGGGCTGGCTTACTCCTCGATTAAGGTGCACCTTTCTGCAATTTCTGCTTATGCCCCAGTAGGCCATCGGACGGTGGCTCAACTGGACACTACTCGTGCCTTTTTAAGGGGAGTCCTTCACCTTAGGCCGCCCATTAAGGATCCAATTCCTCCTTGGGACTTACCCTTCGTCCTGGAGCAGCTTATGCTGCCACCCTTTGAACCAGCCGCGGATTGCGAGCTACGTTTTCTCTCTTGGAAAACGTTGTTCTTAGTTTCTGTTACTTTAGCGAGAAGAATCTCGGAATTACATGCTCTTATGTGCAAAGAGCCTTATTTGGTTTTCCATCAGGATAGGGTATCCCTAAGGACAAACCCAAAGTTTTTGCCCAAGATGGTTTCAGCCCTCACCCCTAACCAGGATATTGATTTACCAGTGTATTTCCCAAGGTACACTAATCGAGGAGAAGCCCTTCTGAACACCCTCGACGTGCATCGGTGCCTCAGATACTATCTGATCAGAACCAAACAGTTTCAAAAGGCAGACCAACTTTTTGTCTCCTTTGCTCACAGGATGAAAGGAGCTCCTGTTTCCAAACAGTCACTCTCAAGGTGGCTCATCCAGTGCATCACTTTCTGTTATGACAAGCGCAATAAACCCTTACCGGGCATGGTCAAGGGTCATTCCACAAGGGGTGGCTACTTCTTTTGCGGCGTTAAAGAACGTCTCCACCTCAGCTATTTGCGCTGCAGCTACTTGGAGCTCTGTGCATACCTTTATCAGGCATTACAGTCTGGACATTGCATCGAGGCAAAGAGCGGGGTTCGGTGTAGTCGTCCTTCAGGGACTTCTGTCCTAGGCTAGAGTAATATCGGGATCTCTACCTTTCCTCCTCCCAGTGGCGCATGATTGCCACTATTGCTTGGAAATCAGCCCTAATGGTGTAACCTGCTGCAAGAGCTGTATCTCGAAGTAAGATAGTACAGTTAGGTAAGAACTTACCGTAACAGTAGATCTTCGAGAACAGCTCTTGCAGCAGGTACCTTCCCGCCCACCATCCCCCTTCTTTTGGAGGTAGGTTGTAGCCAAACACCCATCTTACGGGATGGACGTTCGATTTATAGTCTCGCCATCTGGTGGCGGATCCTCGTCTCCTCTTCTGATGTCATCCAGCAGCTGGGAGTCTCCAGCGGAGAACTGAGTATTATGGGGACCACCTCCTTATGTACTCGCTTGATGTCGAAGTAGGGACCGGCGTCGAGGAGTCCCCGCTGAAGACTGCTAGTTGTAGAAGTTCCGTTGGGTCCTGACGCCTGATGGCTTCAGTCCTAATGGTGTAACCTGCTGCAAGAGCTGTTCTCGAAGTTCTTACGTAACTGTACTTTACAGCTATGATTCTTGGGTCACGAGCCAGGGTACCATTTGTATTTATTTGAGATGGGGGTGCTTTGTTGGGCTTGACGGTTAGGGTCTGGATGTTTTCCCAGAAACGCCTACTGTCTCTCCAGGAGTTTTCCATCTCCCTTTTAAAGTGAGAACTTTTTGCTTTCCTTATGGCCCTTGTACAGTTGTTTTGGGCTATTTTATACATCTGGTTATCGATGGCTGCTCCAGTGTTTCGGGACTTGATGCAGAGCTTGTCTCGGTGTGTCATTATGTCTAGAATTGACTGTGAGATTCAGGAATTTTGGGAGTTTCTGACTTTACACTTAGTATGGGGGGATATATGTCACAGGATTCATTAAACTTAGTGATAAAGTAATCTAGAGCGGCATCCTCATCAGTAGCATTGTTTAGGTAACTCCAGTCATGGCTTTTTAGCTGGGCTTTTAGTGCACCTAGCTTCCTCTTTTTAAGGAGCCTTGTTGTTATGATTTTGGATGGGGCCTTAGTGGGTTTGTTGGACCTGGTGAGTAGGACAGGGGAGTGGTCACTGATGGAGTCCGGGAGGACAGTTAGATGAGAGATCCTGTTTGGGAAGTTGATGATAACCCAGTCAATGAGGGTGCATGTGCCCATACAATAGTTTATTCTAGTCGGCTTGTCCACTACTTGTGTAACGTTAAGAGAGGAGAGGGTATCTTTGAAGCAGTCGACTTCTGGGGGGTTCCAATTTATGTTGAAGTCACCCAGAATTAGTAGTTCCATCTTGGACCCATGTGCTGTGAAGTAGTCAGTTATAACTTTGAAACCAGAATCTTGGGTCTTAGGTGGGATGTATGCTGATGCCATGGTTAGTGTTTCTCCATTTGAGCCAAGTAGAATCTTAACAACTAGAAATTGGGCAGCCCCATTGGAGGTGGTAGATGGTATTAGTTGACCCCGGAGGAACTCCTTGAGATAAATCACACATCCACCTCCACGTTTCCCCATTCTGTCTAGTCTGAAAGTGGTGTAGCTTGGCAATTGGAAGGCTGAGTCCAATATCCTAGGGTTGAGCCAAGTCTCCACCACTGAGATAATGTCAGGTTGGTGTTGGGCAGCCCAGGCTTGGAGGGGTCTAGTTTTGCAAGCAAACTGCATATATTAATGGATGCGATAGTAGGGCCAGAGTGTTTATTTTGTGGGGTCAGGGTAGTCACCAGTGGTCCAGGGTTGGAGTGGAATTTGCCTGATAGCAATAATAGCAGATAGGTGAGCCATTTTGTTCTAGTCTTTGCACTTACACGGTTCCTGTATGGGGAGTTGCGAGATTTTACAGTGATGCTAATGAAGATTGGATTGGTGAGTGGGGATGGAAGGGGGTAAGGCCTGTTTTCCAGACTAATGAATGTTTTGTATAAGGGTGCCTTATCAAAGGGCGTAGTATAGGAGGTGGAGGTTGACTTAGGTCACACCTTCGGGCCATATGGTATCCCTAAGGGAACAGGGCCATGGTGCATGGTTCCTTTAGGGAGTGATGCATAGACAAGCTACAAAGAGGGCCAAGGCAGATGACTAGCACGAGAGAAAGAAACATCTTTAGGTTATCCAGGGGTATGCAGTGAAAGAAAGAACCCTCAGGATCAGGTGCAAATTAGCCAGGGAAAATCACCCTTGAGCAGACTCCTTAGTCATGCCAGCCAGTCGAGAATGTACAGGGAGTAGCTGGGTGGGGCTTAGGAGGATTTAATAGAGGTCAGGGTGGGCGGGCAGGACAAAAAATACAGTTTAAACAGTTACCTTGACACTGAAATCCTCTAGCAGCACCTACAGGCCAGCCTCGGTCAACTCCCGGCCCAGCATCAATGCATTGGAGCCAGGCAGAACACAGTGAAAGGTCCGGGGAGTCCAAGCTGACCAGTGGCGGCTCAGCTAGGCAACAACCAGCCAATCAGCAACTAGAGTCTCGGTGCTACTGGCCAATGGTAGCAGGGCCAGTGTCTAGTCATTCGGGCCAGGTGTAGCAGCTTGTTTCCGGCATACCCATCCTGGGGAGTGTCGGTCCTGAACTGGGGGGGCTGTGGCTCCTTCAAGGCCGCGGTGCTGGGTGATTGCTGGTGGGGTAGGTGCTTAAAGAGCCCAAGCGTAGGCTCCCGCTGGAAGAAGAGAGAAAGAGCAGTGGTAAGTTCGAGGTAAGGCAGGCGTGGGAGATGGCTGAGGGGCCGGGCGAGACTAGTGTGGCATCACAAAATTTTGTAACACAATAGAGGGTGCTTTAACTAAATCATTCATGGGAGTGCCTCAGCCAGCAAGCGAGGTGGTGGGTTGTGAGAAGAGGTACAGAAGCAGAGATTTAGAGTAAGTGTAGGGGTGGGGAATAGGTTAGGAGAAAAGTAGTGAAGATTAGTGAAACAGGGAACAAAGTGGCTTCAAAAATATTCTATATGCAGTAAAATGGCAGTAAAATACTAGCTAGGCTGGTACAGCTAATTCAAGTAAGGACTGTGCACTCCACAACTGTTTCTGAAAAGAGTTGCTGTCACTATACAGTGTAAAATTTGGCAGTAGTCAAGATTACAGTATTAAGGTAGTCTTCCTACTATAGGTACACACTGACAAAATACAGTTTAAACAGCTACTTTGCCACCGAAAACCTCTAGCAGCACCCACAGGCCAGCATTGGTGAACTCCCGGTCCAGCATCAGCGCATTGGAGCCTGCAGAACACAGTGAAAGGTCTAGGGAGGTCGAGCTGACCAGTGGTAGCTCAGCTAGGCAGCAGCCAGCCAGTCAGCAACTAGAGTCTGGGTGCTACTGGCCAGTGGTAGCAGGGCCAGTGTCTAGTAATTCCGGGCGGGTGTAGTGGCTTGTTTTCACCGTACCTGTCCGGGGAGCACCGATCCTGGGCTGGGGGGGCGGCGGCGTTGGGTGATTGCTGGTGGGGCCGGGGCTTGGAGAGCCCAAGCATAGGCGCCCACTGTCCTGGGGAGTGCCGGTCCTGGGCTGGGGGGCTGCAGCACCTTCAAGGCCGCGGCGCTGGGTGATTGCTGGTGGGGCAGGGGCTTGGAGAGCCCGAGTGTAGATGCCTGCTGCCTGGGGAGCGCCGGTCCTGGGCTATGGGGTCGTGGTGCCTTCAAGGTCACAGCGCTGTGTGATTTCTGGTATGGCAGGGGCTAGGAGAGCCCAAGGGTAGGTGCCCGCTGTCCTGGGGAACGCCGGTCCTGGGTGGCCACGGTGCCTTCGAGGCCACGGCGGGTGATTGTTGGTGGGGCAGGGTCTTGGAGAACCCAAGCGTAGGTGCCTGTTTTCTATCTGTTCCTGTGTCCTGTGTTTCTGTGTCTGAGATTTAACACAAACTCTGTACAGTAACCCATTACATTTTTTAAACATTGGTTCACCATGCTTTGGTTTCACCCCCAACTATTTAAAATAACCCTGGAGAGAAACATTGTTAGCTTCCTCTGAAAGAAAATTACAATCAGTTATCAGTTTAGTTTCAGCGTTTTCATATATTAACCCCTTATTTTCATCGCTCTTCTGTTGCCACTGTTTCTCCAGTAGTCTTCTCTCTTTCTTGTAATTCCAGATCTTGGAGCTATGCTCAAACAAATCCGAATCAAAATCACCGAAAGGAAGAGTCCCACCGTCTGAGATTTTCTTTGCCTGAACTCTTGTTATCACAGCTGCTGAAACATCAGGATTTACTTCCTCTGTGATTAACTCAGTAAATCCTGGAAAATCATTGCCAGTAATCACAGATAGAAACAGAGAAATTGCCGGCAGATAAGGACTGCTAGGCTCGTCCAATCTGCCCATAGGCCCTATACAGTGTATGTGACCACTGATCCTATGTGATCAATGGCTTTTCATCACTCCCTCCCCTCTCAGGGTTCCCCTGTGCCTGTCCCAGGCAAGTGTAAACCCCTCCACTGTGCTTGCTCCCGCTACCTCTTGTGGCAGGCTATTCCCAGCGTCGACTACCCTTTCTGTGTAGAAAAACTTCCTCACATTACCCCTTAATTTACCCCCCTCCAATTTCATACCATGCCCCCTTGTTCTAGTACTTTGTTCCCCTTGGAAAAGGTCCCCCCACTTGCACCTTTTTTTTGCCCTTGAGGTATTTGAAAGTTTCTATGATGACACCCCGCTCTCTCCTCTCTTCCAGTGAGTACCTATTGAGGTCCCTTAGTCTCTCCTCATATGTTTTGTGTTGCAAGCCCTCCACCATCTTTGTCACCCTTCTCTGGATAGCCTCCACCTTGTTTATGTCCTTGCGCAAGTGTGGCCTCCTGAACTGCATGCAGTACTCCAGGTGTGAGGCCTTACCAATGTTTTTTACAGTGGCATCACCACCTCCCTCCTCCTGCAAGTGATACCCCTGCCTGTGTACCCCAGCACACCACTGGCCCTCCCCGCAGGCTTTGCGCATTGCTTTGATACCTTGAGGTCATCAGAGATGATAACCCCAAGGTCCCTTTCCTCTTTAGTGACAGTCAGCTCCCCCGTCCCCCCCAAATCCTGTAGCTCTCCCCAGGGTTCTCTCTATCCAGGTGCATTATTTTTCATAGGTTCATAGCGGAGTATAAGTTCAGTAGGCGTTCAAGCCTTTATATGAACTCGCCGCCCATGATCAACATGGAAGGAACTCATATTTTTTGTCTCCCATATAAAAATCTAACCTATGTTTGAAAATAGTCATATTCTGATTCTCGACTATATATTGGGGAAGAGTATTCCACATTATTACTCGTTGAGTATAAAATTTACTCCTTTTTCACAGTTACATTTTTCCACCTATTATTTTATACTCATGGGATCTAGTAGATTTATTGATTTTATGCCCTGTAAGTCCTAGTGTCTCCATCATATATTGGTTTTGGATAGCTTTAAAGGTTAGGCATGTATTGCCTCTAATTCTTCTATATTCTACTGAATATAGCTACGTTTTTGAGTCTTTGATTGTGGCTTCAATGCTGTATCGTATTTTTTTTTTTTTTAACTTTTTTCTGTACTCAATCATTTTTTTTTTACTTTTTATGGTATAATACATAGAAACATAGATTTTGACGGCAGATAAGGACCGCTTGGCCCACCCAGTCTGCCCATTTCCCTACCTAATGGATAAGCTGCAGATCCTAGTTAACCAGCAGCCTACTTCTTCCTACCCCCACCCCCCAGAATTGCCTTATGACTGTCCCATGCATGCTTGAATTCCACCACTGTTTTTGACTCCACAACCTCCTCCGGAAGGCCGTTCCATGCATCCACAACCCTCTCTGTGAAAAAATACTTCCTTAAATTACCTCTGAGCCGCCCCCTTCTATCTTCAAATTGTGCCCCCTTGTTCTTGCACACTTCTTTTTGAAAAATGCTACCTCTTGGACTTTGTTGATTCTCTTGAGGTACTTGAAAGTTTCTATCATGTCCCCTCTCCCTCCTTTCTTGAGGCTATATATTAAGCTCCTTAGTCTCTCTTCATGTGTCTTCCGTGCAGACCCACCACATTTTTGTTGCCCTCCTCTGACAGCTTCCATCCTGTCTGTGTCTTTGCGGAGATTGGGTCTCCAGAATTGCATGCAGTACTCCAGATGGGGTCTCACCAACTGTCTGTACAGAGGGATAATAACTTCCTGTTTTCTACTGGTGATGCCTCTCCCTGTGCATCCCAGTATACCCCCAGCCCTCCTTTCTGCCCTCTCATATTGCTTGCCCACCTTTAGGTCATCTGATATGACTACCCCCAGGTCCCTTTCCATTTTTGTTGTTGTTAGTATCTCACCCCCCATTGTGTACTCTTCCCCAGGGTTTTTGTTTCCCAGGTGCATTACCTTGCACTTCTTAGCATTGAATCTAAGCTGCCATACATTTGACCATTCCTCTAACCTTGCCAAGTCCCTTCTCATCCTTTCCATCCCACCTTCTGCATCAACTCTGTTTCAGATCTTTGTGTCATCTGCAAAGAGACATACTTTTCCTTCCAGTTCCTCTGCAATGTCGCTTATAAAGACACTGAAGAGGACCGGTCCTAATACTGAACCCTGCAGTACCCCACTAGTAACCCCCCTTTCTTCAGAGTGGACTCCATTTACTATTACTCTGTGTCCTATTCTCCAGCCAATTCTTTACCCAGGCTGTCATCTTGGGACCCACTCCCAGGCTGGCTAACTTGTATATTAATCTTTTGTGTGGAACTGTGTCAAATGGCTTGCTAAAGTCTAGGTAGGCCATGTCCACAGCCCCTCCCTGATCTACTACTTTGGTCACCCAGTCGAAGAAATCTATCAGATTTGTCTGGCATGACCTTCCCACTGTGAATCCATGCTGCCTTGGGTCCTGCACCCCTCTGGCCTCTAGATACTCAACAATTGTTTCCTTCAGAAGTGATTTCATCATTTTCCCACCACTGAGGTTAAACTAACAGGTCTGTAGTTTCCTGCTTCTGCCTTGCTCCCACTTTGTGAAGGGAATCACATCTGCCCTCCTCCAGTCCTCAGGTACCACCCCACCCTCCCATGATTTGTTAAAGAGGGTAGTCAGTGGTGTCACTAGTTCTACCCTTAGTTCTTTTAGAATTCTGGGATGAATCCCATCAGGCCCCATTGCTTTGTCCACCTTCAGTTTTAAGAGTTCTTTCACAACCATTTCTTCTGTAAATGGGCTGGTATCAACTTCTGTATCCAGAGTGTTTCTACTATTTGTTTTAGGTACCTCCCCCACTTCCTTTGTAAATACTGAGCAAAAATATTTGTTAATTATGTGCACAGAACTGTGAATAATACTCCAGGCGGGGTCGCACCAGGCTGGTATACAGGGGCATGATTACTTCACACTTTCTGCTTTTGATATTACTCAGTATACAACCAATAATTCTCTGACATTTCCTGACTGTTTCTTTGGTATTCCTGTCAAAGGATAGGCCCTTTGAGATCCATACCCCTAGATCTTTTTCCTCTGTTGTACTCTCGAGTATGGTGTTATTTAATTTACATTGTAGAAGTAAATTTTTCTTACCAAGATGCATTATTTTGCATTTCATTTTGTTAAATAACTTTTTGTTAGTTACTGCCCACTGTGATAGGTGATCAAACTCATCTTGTAAATAGTTACCTTCTAAAACTGTCTGAACAGTCCTCCCTAGTTTGCAGTCATCTGCATATCTGCAGATCCATGCTTTGTCATTTACTTGAAGGGTTGAAACCATGATATTGAACAAGGCAGCCCAGCACCGACCCCTGTGGTACTCCACTGGTCACATACCCCAGTCAGAGAGGTGTCCCTTAATAGTTACCCTTTGTTGGTGTTGTTCTAACCGTGAGTTTATCCAGCTGATGAAATAAGGATGCAGTTTTAGTTTGGTAAATTGTTCTAGTAGTAATCGATGTGATACTTTATCAAAGGCTTTTGGAAAAAATCTAGGAAAATTATATCTACTGGGATGTTTTTATTTAGTGTAGCGCTGACTGGTTCAAAAAACTGTATTAAATTGGTGAGGCAAGATCTTCCAGAAATGAAACCATGCTAAGTAAATGTCTACTAATCCCTCTTTGTTTTTATGGTTTCTGATACATTGTTGTAGTAATCTTTCCATTATTTTCCCCTGTCACTGAGGTAAGACTTATTGGTCTATAATTTTTGTCTGCCCTCTTACCACTTTTGTATATCGGTGTCACTATCACTTTTCTCCATTCGGTTATGGTTTTTCCTTCCCTAATAGAGGTGTTAAATAAAACTGTAAGGAGTCCCACCAGTTCATTTATAAGCTCTTTTCAACAATCTGGAAGTGATACCATCTGGTCCTGCAGAACTATTTGTTTTAAGTGAATTTACAATCTGTCTCACCTCAGTAACGGTAAATACTGTCTGAGTTACATACCAACATACTAAAATGCCAGCAGAATAGGCCTAACGGTCTTTCGTGTCTGCTCGTTTGTTCAGCCCCCACCCTGGGAGCTGACCTTGCTGCCCACCCCCTGTGCCCTCTCTGGCTTCTCCCTTCCCAATCCCAGATATTCTTGCTGCAGTGGACTTTGCTTCCAGAACCCTTGCCCCGTACCTGTCCCACCCCCTCTTGAACCCCTCCACCATCTCTGCCTTCACCAGCCCCCTGGGCAGCGCATTCCATGGCTCCACCACCCTCTCAGTGAAGTAGCACCTCCTCCTTTCTCCCCTGAATCTCCCTCCTCCAGCTTCCACCCATGCCCTCTAGTTGCCCCCTCCTTCCTTTGGAGCACCCTGACTACTCCTCCCCTATTTACCCCCTTCATGTACCTGAAGACCTCTATCATGTCCCCCGGTCCCTTCTGTCTTCCAATGTGTACATATTTAGCTCTTCGAGCCTCTCCCCATAGATCCTGTCCCCCAAGCCCCAGATCATTTTGGTTGCCCTCCTCTGGACCCTCTACAGGAGTTCAATGTCCCTCTTTAAGTGTGGCCTCCAAAACTGCACACAGTACTCTAGGTGCGGCCTCACCAAGCAGTTATACAGAGGGAGTATTACTTCCCTCCTTCTGGAGGTGATCCCCCTAGTGATGCATCCCAGCATCCTGTTGGCCTTGGCCGCTGCCCTCCTACAAGTCTCCGAGTGGTTCATCTTGACATCCACCGCCACACCCAGGTCCCTCTCAGCCATCGAGACTTGTAGCATATTCGAGACTTGTTGTCATATTCAGGGTAAACTTTTCTTTTGGTTCATAAACACTTGGGAAATATCTGTTTAATTCTGTGGCTATTTCTTTTTTTTTCAGTTATAATACCTTCTGTAGCTTCTAATGGACCAGTTACCTTTTGATTTCCTCTCCTGGCTCCCACACAGTTATAAAATTGTTTCTAGGGACGTGGATATGTTGTTCATCCACACTTCTTGGCATGTCCCTTTCCCTTTAGGATTCGCCCGGAAGGTCTTCAGGCTGGCTCCTCCCGCCCACCCGGGTGGTGTAACCCTTGGCTCCGCCCCATGAGACCAGATCTTCCTTTCCGCTGGAAGATTCAGGTTGCCTTCTCTTTGCTCATGCTTTTTTGTAGGCCCTGGCTTCAAACTCCTCGTTTTTTCCGAAAATTCGGCTCATTCGAGCTAGCGACTGTGACTTCTGCTATTCGGTCATGGAAGAAAAATCTTCCCCCAGATTTCATCGGTGGCCGTGTGGCCCAAAGATGTTGCGCACTGATCCCCATACTGCTTGCGTTTACTGCCTAGAGACTAGAGAGATGTGTCTCGCATTTCACCCGAACGTCCACGACGACTGTCTCGCACGCCTCAAATTGGGCAGGCCCGAGAAACTGAATCCTGCAGTGAAATCCAGAGAGGCCCGGTGGATGGTCTCCGCGGCTTCGGGGTCCACCAAACAGTTGGAACAAATGCAGACCTTCGAAGAGGAAGTGTCATGGGCCGCAGAGTCCTCATCTCGGTCGATTTTTGTTCCCCTCAACCTGGGCTCCACGTTTTCGGGCTCCTTCCGGGAGCTGTGCCAATCCCTCCTCACTAGGGGTGAGGCTCCTGTGGACTTACATTCCTCCCGGTCCCATAAGAGGGGGAAAAGGAACCTAAAGACTCTTAGTTTTGGCGAAGACGCTCTTGGGATCATGAGCGATCTTGGTCCTAGGAGCCAGCAATATCGACTTCAGTCGAGATTGCCTCCCTGGCAGCTGACTTCTCGGTCCTACGGACTGGCCAATTGACTGAGGCCTTGACCGACGAGGTAGAGATTATTCTCGATCCCGTTGTCAGCCAATGACTCTTTGACCAGGACCCCGGTCCTGCCTCTTCCCGATGAGGAGACCCAGCCAGCTGGGAATCCTGTCGAGGAGCCGGCCCCTGATCTGGGTAAATAACTGGTTCCTCCAGTGTCTCCCGAGCGACCAAATCAGTCAGTCCAATCGAGGTTAAGATGTCGGACCCCCTCGATCGACAGGCCGAGGAAGGCGCATAAGCGCTCTAAAAAGAGGCGACACCACTGGTCATCCTGGCTGGCAGTATAGCCTAGAGGTTAGAGGAACGAGGTGTGAACGAGCTTGATACATCCAGCAGACTAGACCTGTGTTTGAGTCTCACAACCTCCACTTGCATACTGTGTGACTCTGAGCAAGACACTTAACTGCCCAGTTCTCCCAGGTCGCCCCTGAAAACAGGCACTTGTGCCTAGTGGGCCTTACCCGGTTACCAAAGACTAAAATAAATAAAATAAAATCCTCATCCTCCTCAGATGAGGAGAGGCTTCAGCGGAAACTCCGTTGATGCTATGAGGATTTAATGTGGCAGCAGCTGATTCTGTCCGAACAGAAGCCGGCCACGGTTTCTACCCTGGCCATTACTTGGCTTTCTCCTCCTAGGCTGAAGCCAAATCCTTTGGAACCAGTCATATCGGTTCCCCTGCCCATGGAGCTGGCCAAACCCATTCCGGTTTGGCCAAAATCGGTCTCTCTGCTGATTGTGGTGGAGCCGCCTAAACAGCCTTCGGGAGGGGCTCCAACGAAGGATTCTCGGACGGTTCCCGGACTCCCACATAGGTTATCGGTCACCCTTATGCCTGATCGCCGCAGGCGTGTTGAAGGGGACCTTGGTGGCTGACCGATTTATATGGATTCTTTGGATACAGATGACACCGACCTACATTCTCACCCTCGGGACAACGAGTCTGTCGGAGGAGGGCCCTTCCTCATTTCTGGGGATTCTCCACTGAATCTACAGGGATGTCCCTGGAGCCTGTCCAGAAAAAAGTGGAGTACCCTCTTACAGATATCTTTAAAAAAGGGGATACACCCACAGAAGCCTTTCCTGTGGCCAAAGCCATTGTTGGCCTGGCCTTGGAGTTCTGGCAGCATCCTGCCTCCTGCCCAGCGCCATCTGCCCTGCAAGTATGCAGTGCCCATTGGGTCCCTCGCAGGGTTCACAGAACACCCCTCGGCCGAGGAATTATTGACCGCCTCTGTTCAGGCGCACAGGCAGCTCTGCTGACACTGATAGACCTCTGGACAATGAGTCAAACAAACTGGACCACACTGTTCAGAAAGTCTGTGCAGCCTCCTCTCTAGGCCTCCGTCAGGCGAGCTTAGCCATCATCATGGCGCACTTCTCTCACACCCTGTTGGGTTCCTTAGATGAAGTTCTCCCTCACCTCCCTGCGGACCTGCACACCATGGTCAAACAGGTTCGAGACCAGGGCCGAGCCATTGCCAAGCAGCAACTTCAGATGGCTTTGGATCTCGGGGACTCCTGCGCCCATTTGGTGGCAGCCGTGGTCTCCATGTGCTGCAGGGCTTGGCTGAGACTTTCCACCTTCACGGCAGATACCCAGCACAAACTCACTGATGTTCCTTTCCTGGGTACTGATCTCTTTGGCCCAGGTGTGTATGGTTACCTTCAGCGAATTACGCGTTCCAGTGCCACTTTGGACTCTACTACTTCTGCCCAGAGAGATGCCTCTGGCTCTAAGAAGCAGCGGAAGGAAGAGCCTTATCGGCATCCTGCGGCCAAGCAGCCTTCCTTTCAGGGTGGGCAGCAACAACAGGCACCATTTTGGTGTCTTCAGCCCAGTTCTGGGCCTCCAGTGGCCTGCAGACCAGGAGGTCGGGGTTCAGGTGGATCTGGACCCTCTTCCTCCAAGCCTGCCCAGTGACAGGATAGGGGCTGCCACCCCTATTCCCATCACACCACCTCTGGGTCTTCCCATGGGGGGGGGTCGGCTTCGGCACTTCTTTCCGCCTGGTCCACTGTTACCACAGACAGGTGGGTATTAGAAGTGGTAGGCCAGGGTCTGCCTCTCGAATTCGAGCAATACCCTCCTTGCCGAGTCCGCGCCCCACGGCAGGAGAGAGTATCAGCACTCACTTGGTCGTCTCTAAGAGACAACATATCTCAGCTCCTCCTCAAGGAGGCAGTGGTCCGTGTGGCAGATCCTCCAGCCAACCCAGGGTTCGTTTCCAGCTACTTCCTGGTCTCGAAGCAGACGGGGGGCTGGCGCCCCATTCTAGTTCTGCACGACCTGAATCAGCGTCTCAGGCCGCACACTCTCAGGATGGTAAGTCTGTACCAGATCATACCATCCTTGGAGCAAAACATGTGGTTCTGCCCCCTGGATCTCCAGGACGCTTTCTTTCACGTCCCAATTTATTTATTGAATTGTTTCACCAAGAGGGCATATGGAACAACAAGTTGCTTGTCTCACGGTGTCCCACCAGCGGTTACTCCACTTCAGAACAGAGGGAACCCTCTACGAGTTCCGAGCCATGCCATTCGGCCTGTCTTTGGCCCCATGGGTCTTCACCAAATGCATTGCCGTGGTGGCAGCCCATCTCAGGCATCGGGGGGGGGGTCACAGTGTACCCTTACCTCAACGATTGGCTCTTAGCAGGTTCCACCCAGCAACAGGTGGAGAGGTTCAGGGACCTGGCCCTCCAGACCTGCTCTCAACATGTCCTCTTGGTCAACGAGGCCAAGTCGGAGCTCGTACCTTCTCAGGTGATATGTTTCATCGGGACAGAGCTCGACTCTTGCCAAGTTAGAGCACGGCTCCCGGCGGACAGGGTGGAGGTTCTCTCCTCCTTTGCCCAATCATTTCTGGTTGGGCACTTGCACCCTGCCTGGGACTTTCTGCACCTTCTGGGATACATGGCGGCCTGCACCACCATGGTCCGTTATGCTTGGTGGTACATGCACCCACTCCAGTGGGAACTGACCGCCCAGTGGACTGAGCGCCATGGTCATTTCGACCAGCTAATCACTGTGACCCAGAAGATGTGGGATGCTCTCCGGTGGTGGACCGTCCCAGACCATCTGCAGGAAGAGATCCCGTTTGCCCGCCCCGAGCTGACGGTCGTACTCATGACCAATGCCTCTCTCACGGGCTGGGGAGCCCACATGGGGAACAACAGGGCCCATGGGTTCTGGACCCCCGAGGAATCCCGATACCATATCAACCTGTTGGAGCTCAGAGCGGTCTGACTGGCATTGTCAGCATTTGCTCAGCAGCTTCGGGGTCAAGTGGTTCAAGTCCAGACAGACAATATCACGACCACGTACTACCTCAACAAGCTGGGCGGTACACAGTGCCAGCTGCTGTACAAGGAAGCCCTCCACATCTGGACAATCATGAGCCATCTGGAGGCGGATCTCTTAGCCATCCACTGGCGTATGCTCTCAGCCCCGTAAGCGAGACATCCCACGAGTGATCTCTTCATCCAGAGGTTGCTTACAGCCTGTTCTCCCATTGGGGCAAACCGATGGTGGACCTGTTTGCCTCCAGGGAGAATACCAAGCTGAGGCTGTTTAATGCCTATCCCCCTCAGCGGGGATCGCTACAGGGGGATGCATTCTTGAGGGCGTAGATCCCAGGCCTCTTCTGCGCCTGCCCTCCATTTCCCTGGATCTACAAGGTGCTCCTTAAGGTGAGGAGGGACAAGGCGAAGTTGATCCTGGTAGCCCCAGACTGGCCCCACCAGTTCTGGTATCCAGATCTCGTCAGCCTCCGCAGCAGGCTCCCGAGGCATCTTCCAGCACATCCGGACCTGATATCCATCAATCAGGGGAATGTATTCCATCCGGACCTTCAATCCCTGCACTTGATAGCCTGGTACCTGAGCGACTAGAGTTCCAGGCTTTGGGTCTCTCCGAGGATGTACTCTCAGTAGTGGAAGCATCCAGAAAGGAGTCGACCAGAAAGTGCTGTGCCTTGAAATGGAAAAGATTTTCCATTTGGTTACGGGACAAGGGCCTGGACCCTCTGTCTTGTCCTGAGGCTAACATTTTAGACTACATTTGGTCTCTGTCCAAAGGGATCTTCAGTCTTCGTCCCTTAAGGTGCACCTGGCAGCCATCTCTGCTTACCGGGCGCGGGCCGGTCTGCAGATGGTGGCACAGGAGAACATGGTCTGGCGCTTCTTCAAGGGCCTAGATCAAATATACCCTCCTGTGCGTGAACCTCCACCTCCGTGGGATTTACTGCTGGTTTTGGCTAAACTCATGGGCAAGCCATTCGAACCAATGCACAAGTGTGAGCTCTCACACTTGTCATGAAGATGGCTCTCCTGGTGGCTATACTACTGCCAGCCAGAAGGAGTGGGGAGCTCCAGGCGCTTTCGGTGGAGACTCCTTATCTGGTTTTCCACAGGGACAAAGTTGTCCTGCGCCTCCACCCGAAATTCCTTTAGAAGGTGGTGTCAGTTTAACCTTAACCAGGTCTTGTCTCTGCCTGTGTTCTACCTGAACTACACCTCGGATGCCGAGTACAGGCTCCATACTTTGGACCCGAGACAAGCTCTCTCCTATTACAAGGAGAGAACGGTGGAAATTTGGGGAGAGGTGTGCCAGGTGTTTGTTACCTACGCTGAAGCCGCCTCTGGCAGACCTGCAGCAAAGCGGACGATTGGCAGATGGATTACATCTTGCATTGATCTCTGCTATAGGTTGGTGGGTAGGGAGCCTCCCGAAGGGCTAAGGGCTCATTCTACCCACCATGCCACTGCGTCAGTTGCTGCTTCCAGGGACTTCCTTATTCAGGAAATCTGCCAGGCTGCTACCTGGAAGACAGCAAACACCTTCATCACCCATTAGCACATCAGCCTTGAGTCACACCAGGATGGTGGTTTTGGGGCCTCAGTTCTTCAGTCTTTGTTCCCAAAGTAGGGGGTATGCGCCTTGCCTCCCTCAACCCGGAGAACTGCTAGGAGTCTGCCAAGAAGTGTGGATGGACAACATGTCCACGTCCCTGGAAAAACAGGTTACTCACCTGTAACAGTAGTATATGTTGTTCATCCACACTTACCCACCCGACCTCCCCAGCTGTGACGCACAAACTTGGCGTCCAGTGGGCTAAGATCTGGTGTCATGGGGCGGAGCCAGGGGTTATACCACCCGGGTGGGTGGGAGGAGCCAGCTTAAAGACCTTCCGGCAATTCTTAAAGGGAAATGGACATGCCAAGAAGTGTGGATGAACAACATATACCACTCCTAGAACTACTCTTACAGGTGAGTAACTTGTTTTTTTTTGTTGTCTTGTACTAATGATACTAAATTTATTTGTAATTTCTCCTTTGCCTTTTTAATCATGTTTTTTTATTGTTTTTGCACTTTGCCTGCAATTTAGCCAATTGCTGGATGATGGATTCTTCTTATATTTCCGGTAAAGTTTTTTCTTTTTTTTTTTTTTTTTTATTAATTTGTGTTTTAATTTTGTTCTTCTACCAAGGCAGGACTCTACGATTGTCTCTGTATTTATTTCTTATGGTAGCCCAGTTGTCTGTACAATAGTTAATCTGATTATTGAACTTACTCTACACAGTCTCCAAGTCTTGGTTTGTAAGATCTTGTTCCCAATTCCATTTCTTAAGGTATTCTTTCATGTTGTGATAATCTGATTTATTATAGTCCTTTATTACTGTCTTTCCCTTGGTATTGGTTTGAATAAATCTGTATTCAAAATCTATCATTTTGTGGTCGTTGTCACCAAGTGGAGGCAGTACTTTTATGTTATTAATTATTTTGCACTTCTTAGCATTGAACCTCAGTTGCCACGTTTTTGACCATCTTTCAAGCTTCTCCAGGTCCCTCTTCATTTTTGAACCCCTTCTGGAGTATCCACCCTGTTACAGATCTTGGTGTCATCCACAAATAGGCAGCCCTTTCTTTCCAGCACTTCTGCAGTGTCACTAATGAAGACATTAAACAGGACTGGTCCCAGTACTGATCTCTGTGGTACTCCGCTGGTCACCCCTCGCTCCCTGGATTGGATCCCACCACCTTCTGCCTCCTGTCAGCCAGTTTTTAACCAAGTTTATCACCATTTGTCTCATGCCCAGAATTCCCATCTTGTTAACCAGCCTTCTATGTGGGATGGTGTTGAAGGCTTTCCTGAAATCTAGGTAGGCGAAGTCTACCACCCTCCCTGATTAACTTCCCTAGTCACCCAGTCAAAAAAAAATCTCAGCAGATTTCTTTGACACGACCTCCCTACTATGAATCCATGTTGCCTCAGAAAAACCTGGGCTCCCCTGGATTTCAGGTATGCCACTGTCCTTTCAGTGTCTCCATGATCTTCCCCACCACTGAGGTGAGGTGAGGCTTAACCAGCCTGTCTTTCCCCTGCCTCCTCCCTACTACCACTGTCGTGCAGTAGTACTACATGCACCCTCCTCCAGTCCTCTGGAACCACCCCTGTGTTGAATGACTCTGTGTACGGGACCGCAAGAGGTGTTGCAAGTTCTCTTCGCAGCTCCGTTAATATTCTTGGGTGTAGTCCATCTGTCCCCGTGGCTTTATCCACCTTCAGCTTTGTGAGTTCTTCCAGAACTCTCTCCACTGTGAATGGACTGGTGTCCACTTCCCCCCCCCCCCATTGCCTCTGCCACCCAACTGTGGTCCTTGAACCTCCCCATCCTTAGTGAATACTGAGCAAAAGTATTTGTTCAGTATTTCTGCCTTGTCTAGATTCTCCTCCTTACACTCTCCCTCCTCTCTTTTGAGCCTCACTATCCCTTCCTTCTGTTGCCGATGTACCTATACAATGTTTTGTCCCTTTTTTCACTGTCTGTGCTAAACCCTCCTCTGTTTATGCCTTAGCTCTCCTTACAGCTTTCCCTGCTTCCCTTAGACATTCAAGGTACACCTCCCTGTCCTTTTCCCTTTGCGTACCCTTATATTTTCTGAAACTCAGTCATTTAGCCCTTACTTTGTCTCCAGCCTTTTTAGAAAACCATGGTGGTTTCCTTCTTCTTTTCCCTTTGGCCACTGTCATAATGCATTGTTTGTTACCTCCAGTATGGCTTCCTTCAGTTTCCCATTTTTCCTCCACCCCCCCCCCATTACCTCTCCCTTCGCCAAGGCTGTTCTTATACATCTAGCTATTTCCGTGAAATCTTCCCTCCTAAAATCTAATACTTTTGCCCTTGTATGGCTCACTTGAGTCAATGTCTCCATGCTGAACCACACCGTGTGGTGGTCGCTGGACCCCAGCTGCCCTTCCACCTGTACTCCTTTGACTCTGTTCCCACTGGTCTATACCAGGTCCAGAATTGACTTGTCTCTGGTTGACTCATGCACCAGCTGCCTGAGACCAATCCCTGCAGGGATTCCAGGATGGCTGTGCTTCTGGCTGAAGCAGCCGCCTGGGTGGTCCAATCCACATCCAGCATATTGAAATCCTCTAGTAGCAGGATTTCACCTTTAGCTGCCATGTCATGTATGTCCTCTACTAGTTCCTTGTCTACCTCCTCCCTCTCTGCTGGAGGTCTGTAGATTACGCCTGTGCATATTACTGTGCCATTACCTGGCTCAAGGGTGACCCACATTGCCTCGGCCTCTCACTGTCTTCATTGAACTTCTGTAGCTTTTATTTTTGTTAAACTTCTTTATTGTATCAAGAGTCAGTTCACATTACATATATCATACATTACAAATAATTCAGCATTTGTTTCGTAGTTTTACAGTTAATTTTTATATCATCTTTGCATACTCTTTCACTATTATTCTTTCGCTTAAGTATGTAATCCATCTGTAGTTGATCTCTCTTCTTTACTGACTCTAGCCTATTCCTTTTCTTGAAACAAACCTTAATTAAAACAGTGTTAAACATATGCAGATCTTTTTATTTTATACTTCATCTCTTTTATCTTGTGCATGACATTCATGTACTTAATCATCAGGTAACAATACTTTGTTTTCTGGTGGCTTCAGTCTTGGGCTATTTGTTGTAATATTTGTGTACCTTCTAATTCCTCTATCAAATGGAAAAAGGGAAGTCCTCTGGAGTTGAATTGTTTTATTCTAAGATTTAGGCGAGCTGTGATATGTTCCATCTCCTTAATTTTTCTACAGTTTTTAATCCAATCTTGCATTGTGGGAGGATTTATTGTTAACCACTTCTGTGTTATGGCTTTAATTGCTATCACTGTCAGTATATTAAACATATTGTTTTGTTTGTTTGTTGAATTTTGTTGACCCGGTAAGCCCACTGGGTCTAGAAGTCCTTTTTTCATGGGCAACCGGGAAGGGGGGATCCAGATGGTAAGCAACTGAATTTGAACCAGATTAAGCTGTTGGTGGTATTTTTAGTGAATGAGGGAAATTTGGCCAGGACACTGGGGAAATTCCCCTACTCTGCCTGCAGGGGTGCCGTCACTTCCTGTAGGCGGGATGGAGGGACTCATTTTGGAGTCGGACACAGGAATAGGAGGAAGTGCTGATGTGGCAGGGGAGATTGCCTCCTCCCCTGTCTGTCTTCCTACAGAGGCTGAAAAAGACGGAAACTCTGCAGAAACAGTTATGGATTTGGAAGACCTAACTATAGAATTCAGTGAGGAGGATAGTGCACCTAATCCTACCTGTGTGGGAGAAATAGTGGAGAAAGGCAACGGAGAGCTGATGCAAAATAAAGATGGTCAAACAACATAGAATGTGCAGGTACTGCATATTGAATTGAAAGAAAAAGTTAAAATGCTTTGGTTAGAAAAAGAAAAGATCATACAAAGAACTGCAGAGCTAGAGAACGAGCTTGAAACTCTGGCACAAGTACCTGATAAATCCTCTGTAGTGAATAACATAGAGATGAGTCATCCATCTTCTGACTCACAGTCAGGCCAAAAAGACAGGGCCGCTGCTTCTGTCAAAAACAAGGTGGTTCAAAGCAATGCTAAACAAACGGCTGGCAGTAGAACCCGTGTGCCGAGAGCCGAAGGAAAAGGAAACAGAAAGTGTTTGTCTCACTAAAAACATCAAAATGAGACTTGGAGTTGGGAAACAGTTGCGTTTACAGGACTCACTACGAACTGAAACAACAGAGAAAACTTACTCCTTCAGGAACAGGCAGAAGGATCTCAAGAAAGACTGGGGCTCCAGAGCTCCTGACTTTTGCGATGAAGGTTCTGTACAGCATTCAGTTGCACAAGTATTAGAGAATGCTGGTTGGAAGCAGGGACAGCAGGGAGCCTGGGTTCCTCATTCTGAGGACCCTTCATATCAGGAGATGATAGCGCATATACCTACAAAAAGTGGTCACCATCAATGAACAAGACATGAGCTCCAACAAACCCTGGGGTAACACTTTTTCTGTTGTATCTGGTACCAGTAATATTGATGCATGTGTTGGGGGAAATATAAATGAAGGGGAATCTATGGCAAACAGAGATTTTTCTGAAGGTGTGAGTGTGAATGGGGCAGATATTCCATTACGGATGGGACCCAGTGAGGAGGTCATACATGGGTCTGAAGATAGGCCAACATTGGAGCCTATATTTAAACTATCTGATTTGTTTTTAAACAAAGGGGAGCCTGCTCCCAGATGGAATGCTGTTAGGTTAGTGTACAAGGGAGGCTCAGAGAACCCCCCCCGATAGGGTACATATAGCAAAGCAACTTTTAAAGAATTCTATGAAATTTTTTTCATCTGAGATTTTCTCCCTAATAGGGTTGGGAAATGGGAACTATGACATTAGCTTTAAAAATGTGTCAAGTCTAGACCGCTTCTGGGCCAAGTTCCAGGTGTTAAAAAATACTCCTTTATGGATTCCTTTTTTGGTGGTCCCTTTAACGAAACCCTAGTCAAATTAATTGCATTTTTTTTTTTGTAGGAATGAAGAGAAAAACATTGAAGACATCCTCTTTTGGCTGAAACAAAGGTGTGAAATCTTTAATAAACCTACCCCAAATTTGGACAGTGAGCAAATACGGGACGGGAGTTGGAGGGTGAGAGTTAAGCTAATTTCCACAAATACAGACCCTGCTCATCTCCCCAGTTCCTTTTTTTAAGGGAAAGATAGGGGATCAATATTCTGTAGCGGCCAACCCAGGTCACGTTTCAAGTGTGGGTCAAGAGCCCATTTAAGTTCTGCCTGCGACTCCACGAGATGTAGCCACTGTCTAGAGTTTGGACACAGTTCTGCTAATTGCCTAAACTTGTTTCGTTGCAACCTTTACGAGAGGACAGGCCATGCATATGGTAGGTGTCCCTGGGCATCCCATAATAGGGAGGATTGTCCTTCACATGAGGGACTAATCAACATGGCCCAGCAACAGTATGCAAAAAAGGCAGCCTCTGCAAGCATTGTGGTGGGTACATCACCAGGGCATTCAAGTTCCCTAGAACAGAATGTTCCTACAGACCCTCCTGCACCAAGGGACCCTCCAGGGCAGGATTTGGAGGGAATACAAGCCACAGAGGAAGTAATGGGAATGGAAACAGGTGAAGAAGCCCAGGGTATGAATGGGGAGACAGGTGAAACAGAGCCGGACATGCCCCCACCCCCAGGAGAGAAGGATCCACCTTTTAGAATGGTATATCATAAAAAAAGAAATAGACAAGGGAAAGATGTGTCACAGGGGAACAGGAAAGTTAATATGAAGGAAACTGCCTCAGTACAGACTGTAAACAAATATGCTTTATTAAATTCAGAGGGAACCGATGGTGAGTCTGAAGGGGAGGGGACAGACGGTTCTTCAGTAACATCCATTACAGATTCTGAAGGAGGAGGGGGAGATTCAATAGCAAAACTAACAAAACAGCAAAGGTCATCCAAAACGCCATGAAGCAAGTAGACTGACCTTTTGCCTTTTTTTTATATTATGGGGTCATTAAAAATCATTACTCTAAACATCAGTAGTATTAAAAATGATAGAGGGATGGGGTCCTGCTTACTCTGGACAATTTACACAGTGACATAATTTGTATTCAGGACACTCGTCTTAAAACCCATGCTGGATTACAATCTGCATCCAGAGCCTGGTTGGCAGGGGCCTCCTTTTGGTCCTCAGGGACCGAACCCTGTGATGGGGCTAGGCATTTTACTAGCTAACCCCCTCCTAAAAGTATCCAGATTTGTTGACATACCTCCAGGAAGGGCTTTGATGTTAGATATCTCCTACATGTCAGAAATGTTTCGTATAATAACAGTGTACGCTCCCCAGACTGTCTCCCACCCCCTCCTGCTGGATGCCCTCAGCCGCACTGGCTTTGCCACCGGCCCGGTCTCCTGGTGCTCCAGCTACTTGTCTGACCGGTCTCAGCATGTTAAAATTACTGGGACCCTCTCCAATACATGTCCCATCCAATCCAGTGTCCCCCAGGGTTCTATCCTTGGTCCTCTTCTCTTCTCACTCTACCTCAACACCATGCCCAAAGCCTGCTCTGGTAAAATCCTGCTGTATGCTGATGATGCCGTCATCTTCGCCTCCCACCGTAACCCCATCTCCCTTCAAGACACTTTGCAACTAGCCTTCAATGATGCTGAAGCCTGGTTCAGAGAGCACCGACTAGTAATCAATCTAAAAAAGACCAAAGCCATGCTCTTCGCCCATCCCCAAAGCAAATCCAGTAATTTCCCGCTCCGCATCCTCCCTAGCTCTAAGCATCCTCTCGATCAAGTCCGCTTGTACAAGTACCTCGGGGTCTCCTTTGATTCGGCACTCACATTCCATGACCACATTGATACCCTAGCCTCAGCTACAAATGCACGGCTAGGTATCCTCTACCGCTACAAGCACTGCCTCCCCCCCGATGCCCTTCGACTAGCAGTTATCTCCTCAATAATGTCCCTTGTGGACTATGGCCTGCCAGTCTATGGTGCCGCAGACACGACTGCCCTTAATAAAACCCAACTCACCCTGAATAAGGCCTGTAGATTAATTACAGGAGCCTCTAGGCTCACTCATACCTGCCAACTATATGATGAGGCTAGGCTGCTTAATCTGGACGAACGGCTCAGGTACCAGACCTGCCTCTTGACGAAGAAAATACTCCTTGGAGTCTCCCCGCCCGGACTGACAGACTCTGTCCATCTTGCACAACCCTTAGTCCAAACTTGTACCTCCTCTGAGACCACCCTGCTAGTCCCTAGGTCTAGGACCACACATGGTCAAAGGTCCTTTTGCTATAGAGCTCCCTCCTGGTACAATACTCTTCCCCCCGCCATCTCCGATACACCTACAATCGCCCGTTCAAAACCGCACTTCGGAGTCAGCTATTTAGCATGCGTAGCTGTGCCTGTCCGTAGGTGATCTAGCTCACCGTGCCCTTACAAAACTCCCTGAGTGGCTCCTCAACAAACTATTTGACAACACTCTCTGAGTGGCTCCCTGCCCAAACTTATCACCAGCTGTACCCTCACCACTTGTATTATTTTCTTCCTGCTGTCTCCGTTTCTAGGCTCCTGGTCTGCACTATCTATATATGCTTATCTCTCAAACCTGTTACCAAGTTCTGCAATAGCCCGTGAATTCCAAACCTGTAACACTCATATTGTAACAAATTGATAACTGCATTTACCTACCAAGACTGTAACCACAATGTTGAAAATACTCTAAATTGCAGTGTGTAATCTAAATGTTGTACTGTATGTGTCCTCTTTGTGAGGAGGCACCTTTGGAAATGAGCCTCTGGCTCAAAGGTTGTAAACCGATGTACAAATAAATAAAGCACAGAGAGTAGCCTTGTTTAAAGAGATTCAACCTTATCTACATACATCCAGACTTGTAATCTGGTCAGGAGATTTTCACTGTGGACTCTCTACAACTGATAGAGGCCTTCAAACCTCAGAGTTGTTTTGTGACACTACAACATTACTACAGATAGTTAGAACAGTTGGTTTGGTGGATACCTATAGAAGGAAACATCTAAATAGGGGGTTTATATATTTTAGGGGTACCTTAAGGACTCGGATAGATTGTACCTTTGCATCTCAAGTGTTAAACATTCTTTCTGCTTCCACAATCCTTAATGAATTTTCAGATCATATGGTAATTCAGATTCAGGTATCATGGGAGGGAACCCCACGACGTAGGAAAAATAAATGGCGTTTAAATGAAACACTTTTAGAGGATCCAAAAATGAAAAGGATGTGGAATCAGGACTGGTTAGCCAGACTCTCAGTAGCGGAAATGTATGAGAACATTACAGAATGGTGGGAGGACTCTAAAAAGAACTGGCAGAAACTTTTTCAGAATAGAGCTACATATATAGCTAATAAGGAATATATGCAATACGTGCAGTTAAGACAATATTTACAGCATCTTATTTCCCAGGCTGAATTGTCTAAACAGGATTATAGTGCAATCATTAAAAAGACTAAGGGAAAAATGTCTGAGATCCAATATAATAGGGCCAAGTCCCTAAACCAGGAATTGAGATTTGGGACTCAGTTAAGGCAAAAATCATTAAACCCATTCAAAGAGTGTAATAAGAGGGTTGAAAACAGATTTATTGCAGAACTAAGCACACCAACAGGACAGTTAGTAAATTCTCCACAGGAGATTTTGAATGTGGTAGAAGAATATGTGGCAGGTCTATTTGGTACCACCACTCTGGATCATGATCCCTCTAATTTATTAAAATCATTGGGGTTAACACAGATATCTGAAATAGAGATCCACGATTTGAATAAAGATGTATCTGTAAAGGAAGTGACAGCAGCTATTTCACAGCTAGGTCCACATTCTGCTCCAGGTATGGATGGATTAGGGTCAGGATTTTATAAAACCTTTAGCATAGAATTAGCCCCTGCTTTGGTGATTCTGTTTAATTATGTTTTAACATCATCAAATTATGCCCCTTCTATGCAGGAAGCAGCTCTTGTACTTCTCCACAAGAAAGGTCCGAGACAGATAATAGGTAGCTGGCGTCCGTTAAGTCTGTTAAATACAGATTTGAAAATCTTAAGTAAAATCCTGCAGACCAGATTATTGAAAGCAGCTCCAAAACTAATTTGTCCTCTTCAGTCTTGTTCACTACCAGGCAGGAAACAACAGGACAATCTTATGGTTCTGAGGGAATTACTCTTTAGAGGGCAGGCAGGGCAAGCACAGGGCTTCATCTTAAGTATCGACCAAGAGAAAACTTTTGACAGGGTTTCTCACAAGATCTTATCTGTGTCAATCTTCACCATTCATCACAGATGGGTATTGGCCGGAGGTCAGGACCCCGTGGGAGCCTTTTTTTTTTTTTTAAAAAAAGGGTAGGCGGAGCCGACGCAACATCGGCCTTCGCCCTCGAGGAGCCGACGCGTGCGTGGCGCTCAAGGAGTTGGCCGTTAGGCTCGTCGACTCCCTGCCTACCAGTTCTTCGTCTCCTGCCGTCGAGGTCACCTCATGGGAAGCCAACTGAAGAAACGCTTTTACAAAATTTTAGGCCTTCGCCTCTTGTTTGTCGACAGTCCATCGGTTACCTGCTAGTTCTGGTCTGCCTCCACTCGATGTCGCTGGTAAGATCTTTCCTTTTTATTTAAAAGTTTGCGATGTCGAGTCTATTTTTGGTGTTTTTTTCCGCAGGTCATGTCTCGGTCGGGGGGCAAGAAGTTTTCCAAGGCGGGTCGGCCCCCTAAGCGTCGGTGCCCATGCGGCCGCAAGTATTCCGTTATCGACCAGCATGACCGGTGTCTCGCGTGTCTTGGCCCGCTTCACGACATGGATTCGTGCGACGCCTGCTTCTCCATGGACCGCCGTGTCCTTGAACAGCGCGCGTTTAAAGTAGGGCGAGCTCCGCCGACTTTCGGGGTAGGGATTCGCCTCATCGGGCCAAGCGTGCTCTCTCGGCCTTTCCTCCAGGTCCCTCCCGGTTCTATACGGGCCGAGGAGGAGGGAGCCTCGGCTTGTAGCCTAGCCTTGGCCGAGGCTCCTCCCCGGCGCAGGAGGGCCCATCCCGCTTCCTCCGGGAAGCGGGCGGGAGAACGCCGCTATGGCAGATCGTCCCGCGGTGAAAGCTCCCGGTGCCGCTCCAGCAGTCCGGAAGGCCCGGTCGGCGCCGTCCTCGGCGCCGTTGGTCGGTGCCGTCGGGGCCTTGATGCCATAGGCCCTGTCTGCGCCCGAGGCAGTCGGCGCTGCTTGCAGCGCCGTGACCTGGCTTTGGCGTCGCTTTTTGCCATGTCTCCAGCCTGCGGCGCCAAGGTTGAGCAAGTGCCATGGGGCGCTTCGGTCATCAGTCGGTGCGTCCTGGCGCCGTTGATGCTCGGTGCGCTCGTGGCACCGAGGAGCAGCGGTGCCGTGTTCGGTGCTGAGTCCGCCTTCGGAGCCGTCAGCGCCGCTTCGGTCCCGGCGCCGAGGGGCCTGGTGGTGTCATCGGCGCCGAGGCTGTTGCTAGGGCTGCCGTCGGTGCCGTCTCTGCCCCAGGTGCCACCCCCGGTGCCAGTGGGCTTGACGGCACCGCGGCTGGCCCTGGCTATGTACCTTTGGCCCGAGCTGTCCTGGTGCCTTCTGCCAGCCCTGTTTGCGGGGCTGTGGAGGGCATGGGTGCCGCCTCGGCCACTGCTCTGACTACCGGGCCCTTTGGTAAGGTCGCCTTCCCTCACCCTCCTACCGTTTGGCTTAGGGCCTCAGACTCTACCTCGTCGGAGTCAGGCTCAGTTGTCTGCAGAGGAGGGCGAGCCTGTGGTCTCCACGAGTCACAGCCAGCCCCCTTCTGAGGAGCGTCAGGTTCTCCCTGAGGTTAGGGTCAGTGGTACTGACCAGCAGGCTATGGTGCGTGCCACTATTGCCATGCAACCTGGCCTTGGAGGGTTCCTCGACCCCTTGGCGGTGGTACCCCCTCTGGTAGTGTGTCTCGATCGCCCAACTTTGGGGCCCAACGGGAAGCCTACAGGAGGGGAGGGTGCTGCTCCCTGGGTCTCCCCTTCGGGGGCAGCCCAGAGCTGCCAGCTACCTAGGCTGGCCCTCTCGAGGACCAGGACCCTTTCGGACTCTGAGGGGTCGAGGGGTGTGGGGTCGGCGCGTCGGCCTTTCTCTGGGGTCCACCCGGGCCCTGGATGTCCGCCCTTCCCTTTCCGGTTCCTTGAGGGGGTCCCATTCTTTGGAGGCAGGAGACCGTCCTTCTGGATCTATACGGCCCCGGTCGCCTCACTGGGGGGATTCTTCTGGGCGCAGCCTCGGCAGTACCGACGTGGTTGTACAGCTGTCGGCTGTGGAGTCTTCCTGGACACCCTCCTCGGGGGTCCATGGTCCGCTCCCCTAGCCCTGGCAGAGGTCAGCCGACTTCTTCTCTCGGCTCTGCCCCTACCCCTCTGCCACATTCTCCAGCGCTCCCAGGCATTCTTGGTCCTAGCGGTCCTCTCACCTGGGAGCAGTTCAGAGCGGTGGCTGCTGGGTTCCCTGCCTACGTTAGGGCCATGGACAGCCAGGTTTTTCAACCTCCCCCCGTGCAGCCACCCTCAGAACACATGGTGACCTCCAGCGCCTCATCCCCCTCTTCTGGGGGAAGAGGAACCATCTGTCCATATCTCTTCGGCCGCTGATCTCTCCAAGTATCAGCGTTTCCTCGTGAGGATGATGGAGGACCTTCACCTTTCTCCCCTGTCTGTGAGCAATCCTGAACATGCGGCGCACGCCTTTCTAGGCGATTTCGGTGCGGCCACCCTTGTGGTGCCGCCCTGGCCTGCTCCCTTTCGGGAGGCGTCTATGCGTTTCTCTGGCAGAGGCCCTTCTCCAGAGTTCCTGCCCCTAGGGACCTCAGCCAGAGGTATTGTGCTCCCCCGGAGTCTCCAGGTTCTATGCCCCATCCGCAGTCTGGATTGATGCACCTGGACACTCCTGACGGGCTTCGCGCTCTCCACCGTGACCGGCCCCCCAGATCAAGACTCCTTGGATTTTGACTTCTGGGGGAGGAGGACCTTCTACTCGGCATGGTTGCTTCTCTCCATCTCTGCTCATCAGGCCCACTATGCAGCCTAAAACAGGTTCTTGTGGTCCACGCTAGGTCAGGTCCTAGCTGCTTTACCTGACTTGGAGCAAACCAGGCAAGCCATCGCACTCTTTGCACGCGGCCTGGGGCTAGCAAGGCACCAAGCAAGGGCATCTTACGATGCCAGTGAGGTAGCTACCAGGGTCGTAGGGACAGCGATCTGCACCAGGAGATCAGCGTGGCTTCACCTTTCCCGGTTGTCAACCTTGGCCCGGCGTAGGGTGATTTGCTCCGCTCATCAGGGAACCTATCTCTTTTCCCGTGGAGCGAGACAACATTTGTCGGGGCAACTTCCTTCCCCCTCCGGGGGGACCCCGTCTCGCTCTCCCCACTCTCGGGCCTCATCAGGCCCAGAAGGTTCCCCCCCTTAGTGTGTCACCCACTGAGGGCTAAGGGACTCTGTCCCTTAGGGTGCAATGAATCAGCCTCCTTCGGGGGGGCTTGGTACTCACCCGTCTGTGATGAATGGTGAAGATTGACACAGATAAGATATAAAGATTACGTAGCTACCGTAATTGTGATCTTTCTGTATATCTTCACCATTCATCACACCCACCATCCCCTGGGGCCTCAGTCTCTGGGTCCCCCTCCTCTGTGCCTCTCCCTCTCTTTTGGAGCGGGTTAAAGTAGGGACACACAGGGGGGTATTTTTCCCTTAAAAGGGTACAGCTCGAGTGGCACTCCTTCTCTACTACATGTCCCCACCCCGACAGGGTGGGAGTTGGTGGTTGCCCTCCTCCTGTTCTCCTTCTGGTCCCATCCAACTGTTTCAAAAAAAAAAAATCTCTTTTTTCACCAAATATCTTTGCAGAGAGAGTACTAATCCCTGTACCCTGTCCTTCTCCAGAATAGCCTACTCTGCTTTGGGGTTTTGCCAGTTATTCTGTGCCTTGAATTCTAGCAGAGAGCTTTGCTACTCCTTGCAGTTCCTATACAGTCTGGTGACAGACAAGGGTCTTGGATCCTTGTTACCTCTCACTCTCTCCTAAATTTTCTCCCCCCCTTTCCCTCCCTTCCTCCGCTTCCAGAGATTGGGGCCCCTACCCAATCCCCTTAGTCTTATTTCTTCTATGCTGTCCTCTCAGTCGTTATTTCTCCTTTTAGTTCAGTTTTTCTCTTCCTTTTTCTGTCCCTTGGACTCTCTTATCCCACCCTCCATCCCTTCCTCTTACCTCTCCGGCGACTCAGAACTGGTAGGCAGGCGGAGTCGACGCAGCCTAACGGCCAACCCTCGAGTGCCACCCGTCGGCCTTGAGGGTGGCGCCGATGCTGCGTCGGCTCCGCCTACCCTTTTAAAAAAAAAAAAAAAAGGCTCCCGCGGGGTCCTGACCTCCGGCCAATACCCATCTGTGATGAATGGTGAAGATACACAGAAAGATCATAATTAAGGTAGGTACGTAATTTTTATTTCTTGTTTAAAACTCTCAGGGTATTTGGGATTCCAGAGGTTTTTATAAACTGGATAAAACAAGTGTATAAAGGGGTCGCGATCATCGCTAGTATAAATGGTTGGGAGGGGAAGAGGATAAAGGTTGAAAGAGGCGTTAGACAGGGTTGCTCTTTGAGCCCCCTACTTTACACCTTTGTTATAGATATTTTTATTACAATGTTGTTAAAAGAACAAAGGATCACAAGAGTAGTAACTAACCCAGATTGTCCCCCGGTCAAGGTGCTAGCATATGCAGATGATTTAGTTATAGCAATATCTTCTTGTTCTACAGAGGATCTAAGTACTATATTTCAGCAGTATTCCAAATGTTCAGGTTGTAAAATTAATGTGGGAAAGAGCAAGGGGGTTACAACAGGTGATGCCCAGGTACCACAGTTAGGGCATATAGGTGGTATTCAAGTGACTGATCAGCCCATCTCTATATTAGGTATAGAGTTTGGTCCAGTGGACATGGCTATGTTAAACTGGAAGAGGAAAGTGGAGAGGGCAACAGGATTAGTCAATAGCTGGAAGGGACAACAACTGTCAAAGAAAAAAAAGAGTGGTTTTAATTAAAACACTACTGGTCCCCATATTTCTTTACTTAAGTTATATATACCCTCCTCCAAAAAGTATGTTTACAGTCATTTACAGCATATTTTTCTCAGACGTTCTGGGGATCTACATTGAATCCTGTTAAGAGGGAATGTACATATCGTCCTGTTTGCAAAGGTGGGGTGGCAATGATCAACCTAATTGCATTCTTTTTTAGTACTTTTTTATCTGGTAATATTAGCCCAGCCATGAGACCTGGGGATCCACCATGGAAGCTAATGTTAAATGCATGGCTAGAGCCATGCAAAAGGGTATGGGAGAATAAGCACCCCAGAGGATTGAACAGATTGACATACACTCCTCAATATGGAGCGGAATGTATACAAATGCTGGTGAAATGGAACATTAGTATAGAACAGATAGTAATATTACATAGGAAAAAAATTATGGTTTGATTATAGATGCAAAATTTGGGCTGAAATAGTCTTCCTGGAGTGCCCTGACACACAGAAAAAAACAGTACTCCAACAATTAGTGAACCCAAGACTTCCCCATTTCGTGTGGGATTGTGTTTGGTTAGGCAATTTTGAGAGATTAGGAGTAAGGGGTAAGAACAAGCATAAACAGCTTGAAGAGAGATATTGCCCCAGAGTGGCATGTGGGCAAATTGTGGAAACCCAACAACACTTGTTTTTAGAATGTTCATATATAAAACCATTTTGGACATATTTGGCTAGAACATGGAAGGAGCCTTTGTTCAGAAATTTTAGTTAAAAGACTGTAATGTATAGTCCTGTAGGAGGGCTATTTGGGAAATACCACAAAGACACTATGTACATAGTATTTGCAACAATAAAATATTTTATTTGGCAGGCTAGGTGCATGTGGGTTCTGCAACAGAGAGAAGCATCTCATCTGGAACTTTTTCAGAATATTGGGATATCATTGAATAAAGCCATGAAATGTGATATGATGAGATATACCCCTGAAAGAGCCAGGCTTTTTGGGGTCAATTGCAATGAATGGGGAATCAGTGATTAGGATATTATTTTGTAGAATATTAGTAGATTATAGTATGCAGGACATTAACAAATGCAGAGCAATATGTATAATGTTTTCTTTTGTACTGAATCTTTTTTTCTGTTTGTTACAATTGGTTAATAATTTTGTTTAGAATGTATATACAATGTATTTGTATTGTAATGAAATCCAATTTTCAATAAAATTCCGCTTCTTTTTTCGATAAGTGCCATGGGATCTTTAACATCCACCTGAACTACCACCAATCCAGGCAGATGGGACCTTGGTTTAACGTCTCATCCGAAAGACGGCACCTCAGAAGTGCAGCACCCCTTTCATGCTGCACTGCAGTGTCAGTATTGGGATATTAACCCAAGTGCCAGATGTGGGAACTGAACCCACAGCCCTCTGATCTCCCGGCCTCAGAGGCGAGTGTGCTACCTACTGAGCCACTGACACTTATATAAGTAAGCTTTAATCCCTGACAGAAGAGAGCTCTACTAGTGGATTAATGCCTGGTTGGGGTTGGGGGTGTGTTGCCGAGTGCTTCCAACTAGGCATTAATCCACAAGTAGAGCCCGACTCTGGAGGGGATTAATGCGTTTGTAACATGGCAAGTGCAAGGGAGATATAGTGGAAAAATTGTTTCACTTCATAGTACACTAAAGTTCTGGAGATGAATAATCATTCTTGCAAAACTGTGCTGCACTTCCTTGGTTGCTACACAGTGTCATGGTCAAGAAACATGCGTGTTCCCATTGCACGCTACACTACTATTTATATAGTGTGGGCTACTTTAAAAAAAACTGGCAAAGAGAAGATTGCTGTGTGAAACATACAACCACATTAACGTTTTGTGATCCCTGCCGACAGTCTCTTTGTTTTGTCCCTCGAGGTTCTATCTCGATACTGCATCACAGTGGTGCATTGTGGGACAGTTTTACAAGTAACGAGTCGCAGTAAAAAAATATACAGACACTGATTTGTGTTCCTTTTACTGTGTGTGTTGATGGCAACAGTGATTGCTGCAGTGTGCGGCTTAGTTTTCACTTACTGCTGCAGTTACAGACCTCGCCTACTGTCTCTGAGCTTCCCCAGGCCGGTGGGTGGCTCCGCTGGATAACGAGGATTCTAGCGCTCTTTCAGCACCAATGCCATCTAGAGGTGTGGACACGCAGTGACCGAAACAGACGTGGAAACATACACTCTCTCTCTCTGTGTTTTGCACAGTCACAATACGAAGCGGGCTCTACTACTGGATTAATACCCACTGCATTTGCATCACGTGATGGGTTTTGACAAATCGTGATCTTGTATTTCACAGCTCATTAATTGCCATGTTACAATGCTAGTTATTTCCTTTAAACTGTCTGGGGTATTGCCCCAATATTAGGTTCTCTCCTCCCAGCTCCTCTGACAGATCAAATACATTTTTGAATGTGTGATTTCACTCTGTTCCAGAAGTCTCGTATCACCCTACAGTCCCAGAAGATGTGTATGCATGTCCCTTCTGTGCTCCACAACTCCTCCAACATTTGTCAGAGGTCCCCGGTCTGAAGTGTTTTAATTTATTAGGAGATAAAAAGTATTAGGTGACCATTTTCCATTCAAATTCTCTCCAACTACCTGACAGTGTTGTTTTATGTGTAGATTGCCATATCTGGAACCAGTCTTTAGGGGAGACTTCTTTTTGTAATGCTGTCTCCTTTGTTTTTTTTTTCCCCACGGACTCTCCTCCTACTTCGGCGTTTAACATTGTGTATAAGCTTGAGACCACCTGTCTGGGTGCTGCTGAATGTGATAGTCGGTGAATTTGCTCTATAAGAGGATGAAGTGTCTCACCTTCCAATGTCTGTAACCCTCTTTCCTTAAAGAAATTCACCAAGTTAATGCTTTGCACCACATGTGGTGGTGCCTTACCTTTGCCAGAACAGAACTAGATAACTAAGGCCAAAATTTGTTTCGTAATTTAGTCATAGAAGGGATCGTAAATTTCTTCTGGCCGATCCCTTCACTTTCTGATTCTGAGCTGCTGATGTCCCTTCCCCATGCTCAGCAAAATTATTACCATGTGCCCAGGAGAGCACAGGGCTGCTGCTTTTCATTATAGGCAGTGGGGAATTGTTCTGATATTTTTTAATACTAAGATGATCACTTGATGAAACATGGGCAGTGGCCTACTAACAAGGCCCTTGTTAGTTGGCCAGTGCCCATGTTTCATCAGCAAGTGACTATCTTGATATTAAAAAACTATTGGAATGTTTCCCCTCATAGCCCATAATGGAGCGCGTCCCCGCGCTCTCCCTGGGCACATGTCATAATTTTGCTGAGCGCAAGTGTGGGACTTCAGCAGCTCCCAGAACCTAGAAGTGGAAGGGATCGGCTGTGAAGAAATTTACGATCCCTTCCACGACTAAATTAGGAAAACAATTGTGGCCTTAGCTATCTAGTTCTGTTTTGGCAAAGGTAAGGCACCACCACATGTGGTACAAATCTAATTTAAAATACCTTGGTAGATCTTTTTAATGAATGACCTAATTTGGAGATAAAATAAATCTCTTGAAGGTAGTTGATACTCCCTTTGTACCTGTGTGAAGGTTTTTATACAATCCCCCTCCAAAAATTGTAAAATGCTTGTAAGGGCTCTGACCCTCCAGATTTTAAAAATATTGTCCAGTCTCGCTGGCATAAAACTACTAATCCTCCAGATAAGCACCCATTGAAATTGTTTGGTTCGTACATTGAGTTTTCTTTTAACTTCTACCCAATTTATGTATGTCCGTCTAGTCCATCTGTTAGGTATTTCTTTAATATCAATTTTGTATGTGGTATCCCATATCAAGCTTTCCAGATGCACCCCCTGGTTTGTTCCTTCTGTGTCTTTCCATATAGTCTCTATTAGCGGGCTAGATAGTTCTACAAGGTCATTCAGTTATGCTGCTAGATAGTAATTTTTCACATTAGGTACACTGTAACCCCCTAATCCTTTGTGTCTTAGAAGCAACTGCCACTTAAGCCTAGGTTTTCTGCCTTGCCAAATAAAAGCTCTCATCTTATCTGTAATCTCTTTCCAGTCTCTTCTTGGTATCTTTATAGGCAAATTTTAGAAAAAAAAACAAAAATCTTGGAAGTACATTCATCTTGCAGAGTTCTGCTCTGTTCGGAAATGAGGTAGGGAGTTTTGCCCAGTGGTTTAGGTCTGTATAAATGTCTTTGTTAAGCTTCCAATAGTTTCATATATAAACTTGGGATAATTATTTGGGGATCTGTACACATAAATACCTGACTGATTCTGCTCCCATTTCCCTGGGAGTTGTGTTCTGACTAGATCTGTGGTTTGGCCACTAACTTAAATAGTCTTCCCTAGGTTGATTTTAAAACCTGAGATCTCCCCATATTGGTTAATCAGTTTTGGTAAATGTAAATGCATTTGTGGGTCTCCGAAGTATACCACTGTGTCATCTGCGTATAATGACACTTTATGCAATCCACCCACCATAATACCCTGAATGTTTGGGTGTGTCCTTGTTGCTTCGGCTAGAGGCTCAATGCTAAGGGCTAATAGCAGAGGTGATAAAGGGCATCCCTGTCTCATTCCTCTATGGATAGCCAAGTCATCTGACAGTGTGCCATTAACCTTTACTCATGCTGTTGGCTTGTTATAGATGTCTCCTAGTGTTGCCCATGCGGATAAGCATGTCTTTTAAAAATTCCCAATTCAGCCTATTGGAGGCCTTCTCGGCATCTGTAAGAATGGCTCTTTGAGATTTCTTGCTATGTTGTCCCCTTTCCAGTATATTTAACATACGCCTTACATTATCTTTCAGGTGTCTGCCTGAAATGAGGCCTGTTTGGCCAGGGTGGATTAGTTTAGGTGCCCACATTTTGGTGAAGATTTTAGAATCCTGATTTAGAAGTGATATTGGCCTGTAAGACTCACACAATTTCCTATCCTTCCCTTCCTTTCTGTAGCTTTTATACCATCTCTGATGTACAGGGCCACCCCACCCCCACCCTTCTTACCCTCCTTACCCCTCCTGAACAGTATATAACCTGGTACATTGACATCCCAGCTGTGATTAGCAGAGTACCATGTCTGTGTTATTACTGCTAAGTCAAGGTCTGCTTCCGCCAACAAGGCCTCCAGATCTGGAACTTTATTTCCCCAGGCTACGGGCATTTTTTAACATGACCTTCCATTGTTTATAGTCTGCCCTCCCTCTGTTCCTGTTCTCTCTCTCTCTCTTGTCTCTTCCCCAACCCCGGTTTACTTTCCTATGTGCTCTGCCCCCCCCCATATCACCCCTTATACACGCTTTACCTGCATGCCCCTCTCTACCTGAATCAGCTGTTACTGTTGTCAACTTATGTTCCTGCATGTTTCCACGGGGGGGGGGCTGTTTCTAAGCCCCTTGACCCTCCTGGTTCTCCACCCCCCTTTGCCAGTTTAAATGTTCACTACTGAAGCATTTAAATTCGTCACTGGTGGAGGGGGCATGGCTTAGCAGCGGTGGAGAGCAGACGTGTTTCGGCATTGCACCTAAGAGTTCTAATTTTCTTATTTTTTTAAACTTGCGTTATGGGGAAATTTTATCTCAAAAATACTTTAGTGAATTGGTAGAGAAGCCTGCATACTTAAAGATTGGCAAACAACGCAGTGTGGCTGCTGCCGGAGATTTTTTCGCATGAAGTCTACTCAGTTAAGAGACACCAGGCCACTTCAGCATGAGGCACCATTGGAGGCGACTGCTATGGGTGAGAACTCTGGAGAAGATACACTTCACACAGTAAATGCCATCCTCAGCCAGCTGGTCCGTACAGTACAGGACTTGGATAAAAAATTTGATTCACTTACGCCACAGTTTGCTAACCTAGAAACCAGGGTGGACATGATTGACCAGTCCATATAACAGATGGAGGCCTCTCAGCGAAAACAGCAGGATGCGACAGCGGGCCTTGTCCATGAGAATGCCTTATTCCAACAGAGGTTGGAATGACTGGAAAATCAAGTTCGGGAGCACAACCTTCGTCTAGTGGGCCTACCCGAAGAGGCTGAAGGTGATGATCCCCTGGAAGTTCCCTCACTTCACTACTGCAGCTATTGAGGCTATCAGAGGAAGACAGGGGATTTTCTGTTGGAAAAAGCCTATCAACCCCCCCCCCCCCCCGAGGGCTCCAGTGGACTCTTCTTCCCCGCACACATTTGTGATAGTCTGTTCTGGAATGGGGGATCGGGACAGGGTGCTAGTGCTGGCATGGCGGCAGCACTCTCTTAAGTATGGAGACTCCCCTTTATCTCTTTTCCCTGACCTGGCACATAGCACTCGAGTTCGGAGAAGAGCCTATGTTAAGATCCAAGGGCTGTTGCACCAACATAAAATACAGCATCAGCTACTTCTGCTGGCAAAACTCTGTGTCGTATGGCAGGGAAATACATATTTGTTTAATGATCCCAAGGGCACGCAGAAATGAACTCAAAAGCTTGAACAAGAACTGACCACTGCGGACAACGAGGAACCCAATGATATGGGATGAGGACTTTGGTTCTTGCCTGATGCGGACCTAGGTTATGGCTGAGACTGTAAGCTTGTTTTATTTGTTCTGTGGGCTTCTCTTCTTGCTTACTGTATTGAAACACGAAATTTGGGGCCCTGGGGTATAATATTTGCTGTTTGGCTGACATCTGTTTTTCCAACTAATGGGGAATCCACAGTGGCAATGTTGCTATTCTTTTCAGCACTTCTAACTTGAATTGAATTGGAACAGTCATTTTAATGTGGTGTATATATTATGTTGCACCACACATTGTTTTATTTATGGTGTCTTTAGCCCAAGCCCTCCCCGTTGGGTAGCAAGTTGGTAGTTGAAGCGGAATTTTACATGCGCATGGCAGTGCCTTGAAGACTCTTATTCTGACTCTGTTGCCACCCTGACTTGTGCAGAGTTTCTGGTTATGGACTCTTTATACTGGACTGTCTCCAGATTTTTTTTTCTGTATGAACCTGGCTCTGGAAGAAAGGGGGAGGGCAGGCTTTAAGTGGCTTTTTCAAATGTTTCTACTGCTTTGGTTTTTTTTTTACTACTTTTATTAATTAGATTAGTGGTGGAATACATTGATAGTGGTTCACTATTTTAAAATATGTTCCTTTGGAATGTAGCTCTGTCAGGAATCACTGTTTAACGATGTTATCATGTATGTAAGTTCTGTGGGGGACAATGTGAGGGCTATTGCCCATGATGGTAAAAGGGAATACGTTATTTTTATTTTTCTCTTGGTGATCTGTCCCCACAGAGCTCTTTTGCTGTATGCCATCTTTGAATAGCTACCTGTTGTGTGTTGCATTTGCAGTATGCCTCCTAACGATGTAACATATGTGAGGGTGTCTTGCTATTTTATCCTATATAAGTAACGTATATTTCTGGATTGTTGTAATGGTGCTGTCCCTTAAGGGGCGACTGTTTGTAAGTTTTGCATACGAAATCAATAAATAAATAATGCAAAAAAAAAAAATTCTCACTAAGGACCGAGGTCCCCTTCTCAGACTGATGCTTGCCGTCCTCATTGTATAAACTCGCATCTGCCCAGGTTTGGCCCCAGTTCCCCATGAAGCCAAAACCTTCCCATCTGCACCAATTCTTCAGCCAAGAGTTGAAGGTCTGGATGTGGTGTGCCCTAGCCTCCTGTGTGCCCTGGACAGGTAGCACTTCCAAGAAAGTGACGAAGCATGCTGTCCGTTTCAGGTTACCCCCGGATCCGCCTCCCATCCCTCCATGCAGCGCTTCCTGGGAGGCACTTGACCTCCCCCCCCTCGCTAGTTGTCCCTAAATCTACCCGACGGGCATTGAAGTCCCCCACTAGGAGAAGCTTCCTCCTCCTTTGAGATCCCCTGCCCCCCCCACTCCCGGGTCTCCATTCTGGAGGACCTGCCCATCCTCGCTGGTCCCAGCTGTGGGTGCCTGTGTGGGGCTTTCCCGTTCCTCCAGCACATTGTAGGAGTTATAAAGTTGGACCGGTTGGGGGATGTGCTTCAGACCCCCTCCTCGCACCCTCCCTGAGCCCACAGTGATCCAATCACTTTTCTTGGGCATCCTCTGAGGTTCAGGTTGTGGACCCGGTGATCTCTGGGTGGGGGTGGATGCCACCTTGCAGCCTGGCCAACTCCGCTCAGAGACAGGCATCCTCTTCCCTTAGCCCAGAGAGGTGCCTGCAGATAGGGCAGCATCACAGCCTCCAGAACGTCTCCCTGAAGACTGCTGCTCCACAACCACTGCACCATCAGGTACTAAGGGAGGGATAGTGAGGCTTAATAAAGGGAAGGGGGGTTGGGCAGAGGGTGACTGTGAAAAGGCAGAGATGCTAAACAAATATTTTTGCTCAGTATTTACAAACGAAGAGGGGGAGGTACCTAAAACAAACAATAGAAACACTCTGGATACAGAAGTTGATACCAGCCCATTTACAGAAGAAAGGGTTCTGAAAGAACTCTTAAAACAGAAGGTGGACAGAGCAATGGGGCCTGATGGGATTCATCCCAGAATTCTAAAAGAACTAAGCGTAGAACTAGTGACACCACTGACTACCCTCTTTAACAGATCATGGGAGGATGGGGTGGTACCTGAGGACTGGAGGAGGGCAGATGTGATTCCCCTTCACAAAAGTGGGAGCAGGGCAGAAGCAGGAAACTACAGACCTGTTAGTTTAACCTCAGTGATAGGGAAAATAATGGAATCACTTCTGAAGGAAAGAATTGTTGAGTACCTAGAGGCCAGAGGGGCACAGGACCCAAGGCAGCATGGATTCACAGCGGGAAGGTCATGCCAGACGAATCTAATAGATTTCTTTGACTCAGTGACCAAAGTAGTAGATCAGGGAGGGGCTTTGGACGTGGCCTACCTAGACTTTAGCAAGGCATTTGACTCAGTCCCACACAAAAGATTAGTATACAAGTTAGCCAGCCTGGGAGTGGGTCCCAAGATGATAGCCTGGGTAAATAATTGGCTGGAGAATAGGACACAGAGGGTAATAGTAAATGGAGTCTACTCTGAAGAAAGGGGGTGTTACTAGTGGGGTGCCGCAGGGTTCAGTATTAGGACCGGTCCTCTTCAGTGTATTTGTGAGCGACATTGCAGAGGGACTGGAAGGAAAAGTATGTCTCTTTGCAGATGACACAAAGATCTGCAACAGAGTTGATGCACAAGGTGGGGTGGAAAGGATGAGAAGGGACTTGGCAAGGTTAGAGGAATGGTCAAATGTATGGCAGCTTAGATTTAATGCTAAGAAGTGCAAGGTAATGCACCTGGGAAACAAAAACCCAGGGGAAGAGTACACAATGGGGGTGAGATACTAACAACAACAAAAATGGAAAGGGACCTGGGGGTAGTCATATCAGATGACTTAAAGGTGGGCAAGCAATGTGAGAGGGCAGTAAGGAGGGCTGGGGGGATACTGGGATACATAGGGAGAGGCATCACCAGTAGAAAACAGGAAGTTGTTATCCCTCTGTACAGACAGCTGGTGAGACCCCATCTGGAGTACTGTGTGCAGTTCTAGAGACCCAATCTCCGCAAGGACTTAGACAAGATGGAAGCTGTCCAGAGGAAGACAACTAAAATGGTGCAGGGTCTGGACCAGAATACATATGAAGAGAGACTAAAGGAGCTTAATATGTATAGCCTCGAGGAAAGGAGGGAGAGGGGGGACATGATATAAACTTTCAAGTACCTCAAGGGAATCAACAAAGCCCAAGAGGGTAGCATCTTTCAAAAAAAGAGGTGTGCAAGAACTAGGGGGCACAATTTGAAGATGGGCGGCTCAGAGGTAATGTAAGATAGTATTTTTTCACAGAGAGGGTTGTGGATGAATGGAACGGCCTTCCGGAGTCAAAAACAGTGGTTGAATTCAAGCATGCATGGGAGAGACATAAGGCAATTCTAGGGGTTGGGGGTAGAAAGAAGTAGGCTGCTGGTTAACTAAGATCTGCAGCTTATCCATTAGGTAGGAAAATGGGCAAACTGGGTAGCCAAGCGGTCCTTATCTGCTGTCAGATTCTGTTTCTATTCCCAACACGTCTGTTTCCTCAGTCTTCCACCTTCTTCTGCTGGTGCTTCTGGTGCGCTCCCTTGCCCAGGCGTAGGTTAGCCGATCTCTCTTCTCAGTTCTGCCCCTATTCCTCTGCCACATTCTCCGGCACTCCCAGGCATCCTTGGTTCTAGCAGGCCTCTCTCCTGGGAGCAGTTCAGGGCTGTGGCTGCTCGATTCCCCGCTTATGTCAGGGCAATGGACAGTCAGGTTTTTGAACCTCCCCCTGAGCAGCCACCCTCTGAACAGCTGCGGTCCTCTAATTCCTCATCCCCCTCTTCTGGGGGAGAGGAGCCTTCTGTCCACATCTCCCCAGCTGCTGATCTCTCGGAGTATCAGCAATTCCTAGTGAGGATGTTGGAGGACCTGTACATCACCCCTCCCACTCAAAGCAATCCGGAACACTCGGCGCACGCCTTTTTAGGCGACTTCAGCAAGGACACCCTTGTGGTGCCCCCGCCTGCTCCCTTTCGGGAGGCGTGGTTGTGTTCCTGGCAGAGACCCTTCTCGAGTTCCTCACTTAGGATCTCTGTCAGTGTATTGCGCTGGGGAGGCCAGAGTGTGGGGAGAGTGAGACAGGGACCCCCCAGGTTCCATGCCTCATCCTCAGTCAGGATTGACACAGCTGGACACTCCTAATGGGCTTCGTGCCCTCCACTGTGACCGGTCCCCAGATCAAAACTCCTTGGATTTTGACTTCTGGGGGAGGAGGACATTCTACTCAGCACGGTTGCTGCTCTCCATTGCAGCACATCAGGCCCACTGTGCATCCTATGACAGGTTCTTGTGGTCCAGGCTGGATCTAGCCTCTTTGCTTGACACGGAGCAAACCAGACAAGCCATCGCACTCTCTGCACGTGGCCTGGAGCTAGCAAGGCACCAAGCGAGGGCATCGTATGATGCCAAAGATGTAGCTACCAGGGTCGTAGGGACAGCGATCTGCACTAGGCTGCCGGCGTGTCTACGTCTTTCCCAGTTGTCACCCGTGGCCCAGCGTAGGGTGATTAACTCCGCTCACCAGAGAACCTAACTCTTCTCCCATAGAGAGAGACAGCGTTTGTCGGGCCAACTTCCTTCCCCCTCCGGGGGGGGGTCCCCGTATCACTCTTCCCACACTCTGGCCTCCCCAGACCCTGAATGTTCTCCCTCTTAGTGTGTCACCCACTGAGAGCTAAGGGGCGCTGTCCTTTAGGGTTAAACCCCCTTCGGGGGGCTCGGCACTCACCCAGATGTGATGATTGGTGAAGATTGACACAGATAGGATATGAAAATGACATACCTACCGTAATTATGATCTTTCTGTGTATCTTCACCATTCATCACAATCCGGTCCGCCATCCCCCTGGGGCCTCAGTCTCTGGGTCCCCCTCCCTTGCCCCCCTCCTTTTTTTGTAAGGAGTGGGATAACCAGGGACACATAGGGGGATGATATTTCTAAGGGAGAGTAGTTAGCGTGGTGGGCACTTCTTCTCCAGTGCTTAGCTCCATCATTGTGGGGCAGGAGTTGGCAGTTGTCCTCCATCCTCTGCTCTTCCTTTGTTCCCGTCAGTCCTTAATTTCTTTGTCTGTTGGACATATCCTCCTTAACAAAAAAAAAACAACTAATTTTTCTTACACCAAACATCCTTTCCCTGAGGTGGGGAGAATCCCTGTGTCCTGTCTTTCTTCCAGAATAACCTCTTCTGCCTTTTGGAATATTGCCAGTAATTCTGTGCCTTAAATTCTGTCATTAAGCCTTTGGCTACTCCTGGCAGTTCCTTTACAATCTGGAGAGAGGTCAAGGTCCAGGGTATCGTTGCTACCTTCTCCCCCCCCCCCCAAGCTTACCCTAAATTCTTCCTCTCTTCTATTCCCTGTTTCCAGAGATTGGGGCCCCTACCCAGTCCCCTTAGTTTTTTTTTCTTTTCTGTCCTCTTAGTCGTTTATTTCTCCCTTTGTTTGTATATCTTTCCTTTGTCTGTCCCTTGAACTTCCTTGTCCCACCCTCCCATCCTTTTCCTCACCTCCTCCGACGATTCAGAACTGGCGGGAGGGCGGAGTCAACAGCACATAACGGCCAATCCATGAGCACCACGCAGTGTGTCGGCCTTGAGGGCTGAGCCAATGCTGCGTCGACCATCCAAAAAAAAAAAAAAAAAAGAAAGAAGCCCCTGTGGGGTCATGACCTCCGGCCAGTAACCCAATTGTGATGAATGGTGAAGATACACAGAAAGATCATAATTACGGTAGGTGCATAATTTTCATTTTAATTCTCTCACTCTCCTTGTCTCTCTAGCAAAAGCATTGCTGCTCTTTTTATAAGTCTTTGTTTGGGAACTCATTAAGAAAGCCTGCTTCTCACAGAATGTTCTTGTAAGTTTACAAAACGTTCTTGTCAGTTTCATTCCTTGGAGGTGCAGCAAAACAGTACATGGTGTCCCAGAACTGACCTCTTGTTGCCAATTCTGCAAAGGGCTTAAAAGCTGCATTTCAGGTTAACCCCTTGAGTTCCAAATAGCTTTTTGCAATTATTACAACAGTATAACTATATACATTTTAAACAAAGGGATCAAAATATCAGTGACATTTCCACACAGAGTCACATATTTTCTGGCAGATATGCAAGGGGGAAGAAAATACAGTACATCAAGGGAAGGCAGAGAGATAGCGAGATGTGGAGAATTGTGAAACCGTCGAAGTGATCAGTTCCTAGGTCTCACAAGAAGATTTGGTTGTGCAACCAGAGAGACAAGAGACAGAAAAAAAGAGGATAGAAACTTCTTATAATAGTTTCTATTATAAGTGACATTGCAGAGGAACTGGAAGGAAAAGTATGTCTCTTTGCAGACGACACAAAGATCTGCAACAGGGTTGATACACAAGATGGAGTGGAAAGGATGAGAAGGGACTTGGCAAGTTTGGAGGAATGGTTAAATGTATGGCAGCTCAGAGTCAATGCAAAGAAGTGCAAGGTAATGCACCTGGGAAACAAAAACCCAGGGGAAGAGTACACAGTTGGGGGTGAGATACTGACAACAGTAAAAATGGAAGGGACCTGGGGGTAATTATATCAGATGGCCTAAAGGTGGGCAAGCAGTGTGAGAAGGCAATAAGGAAGGCTGGGGGCAATACTGGGATGCACAGGGAGAGGCATCAGCAGTAGAAAACAGGAAGTTGTTATCCTTCTGTACAGACAGTTGGTGAGACCCCATCTGGAGTACTGTGTGCAGTTCTGGAGACCCCATCTCCCCAAAGACATAGACAGAGTGGAGGCTGTCCAGAGGAGGGCAACCAAAATGGTGCAGGCTCTGCACCAGAAGACATATGAAGAAAGACTAAAGAAGCTTAATATGTATACCCTTGAGGAAAGAAGGGAGAGAGGGGACATGATAGAAACTTTCAAGTACCTCAAGGGAATCAACAAAGTCCAAGAGGGTAGCATCTTTCAGAAAAGAGATGCAAGAACAAAGGGCACAATTTGAAGATAGAGGGGGGACGGCTCAGAGGTAATGTGAGGAAGTATTTTTTCACAGAGAGGGTTGTGGATGATGGAACAGCCTCCCTGAGGAGGTCGTGGAGTCAAGAACAGTGGGAGAATTCAAGAATGCATGGGACAGACATAAGGCAGTCCTAGTGGGGGTAGGAGGAAGTAAGCTGTTGGTTAACTAGGATCTGCAGCTTATCTGTTAGGTAGGAAATTGGGCAGACTGGGTGGGCCAAGCGGTCCTTATCTGCTCAAATTCTATGTTTCTAGAACAGAGCCTTGCATTTAAACTCTTTCTGCATAACAAATGGGGCAGGGTGTTCGTACTGTCCCAGAACAGTACGGGATGTGTCCATGGGTTTCCCCTGAAGTAACCCAGGACATTAGGGTTAGGGTTAGCCCCCCCGGGAGGTCCTCCTCCACTCTATCAGTAGGATAGTTTTCAACATGTACCATGGTAAGTAACAGCTAAGGTACAGCAGCCAAACTTAACAATAATGTGCCCAAGGGGTTGAGGAGCCATGACCCTCCTGCCCCACCCCCAGCCAGCCTCGCCCAGGTCTTTTCAGGGCACAGTCTGGTTGGACGGGATGCACCTTTTTAAGGTACCTACGGAGAGGTTCAGATAAATAATGCTGTGAGATCGTCTTCCTCGGGTCAGAGTCAATAGCCCCACTCCCCCACCCCCCTGGAGGATTCCAGTTTAATAATGCTCATGCTGGCTCCAGAGGAAGCCGTCAGGAAACCTGCCTGTAGACAAGAACTATGGAAGGGAAGGGGAACTTGATTAACCAGGAAAGGCACACTAAGCTGAAGTTTGTTTTCAGGTGTGACCTGGGAGTACAAGGACGGAAAGTGACTTACTCAGGGTCACACAGTATGCAAATGGGGGCTGTGGGATTCAAACCCAGGTCTCCAGGTTTGCAGTTCAGTGCTCTTCACCACTACGCTATCCTGCCTCCTAGCTAAGATTCATACCAATCTGAAATCTTTGTCAGCCTGCATTTGTATTACTAGGAGCTAGTGGTTAGGAGCAAGTGCAATCAGATCCACCCCCAAGTCCACAGTCCATGCTACTGGTATTCTTGAGGCCCTAGCAATGGGAGCTACCAATTAGAGCATGCTGCCATCCATTTTCCTGCCAACCGCTGCCAAGTGGGATTTCTCAGGGAAGTTAAAGGCCGCCCATTGAAAGTTGAGTCAAGCCTGCCGCATAAAGGCCCGCTTAATCCAGAGTCCCCTGTGATGTCCCTCTGCACACCGCACTGACCTTTACATGAAAGTTATTAAGTAACATGCTTGTGAGGGTCGGACAACCAGGAGATAGAGGAAAAGCAGAATGGCCTTGAACCCTGTAATCAGGCACCTGAACCCTCTCTTTTAAGAGTTAGACGCCCCCCAGCTTAACCTAAAACCAAATTGTATAACATTATTTAACACTAATACAAAGAAGGATTGTGCCTAAATTAGGCCACCTTGGTCTCACTTTTGGGTGCTTCAAGGGAGCAGCTAATGCGCGATGTGCCCTTCTTGTCCTCCCGTTCCAGCAGTTCTCAAAGAAGGCCTTCAGTATATTTGCAGGTACCTTCTGTCTCAGCCTTTTCTGGAATACCATGAATTCTTATGTTCTTATTACAATGCTGATCTTCTGAGTTTTCCTCTTCCTTTTTAAGTAGCTATTCTCTGCTATGTAAATGGAGAAGCACATCCGTTTGTTGGTCAGGTGTGGTGCATATTCAGTGAGGCAGGCCTCTGCCATGGTTATGTGCTTTTCTAATATTTGGAGGTCCCAATGGCTGTCTGCTGCAGTGTTCTTCAATTTAAGAAGAGCAGAACCGATGCCTTTTTAGTTCGGAACAGAGTCGCTTAGATGTAATTGTGTAGGGCTTTTCTCCATCCTCATGGTCACTCTCAGGAGAAGACAGCATGGCCATCCAGGAGGAGGAGGAGGACTGGCTGCTGCTTTGTCCCTCGGTCTGTGTGCATGTGAGATGGTGGTTAAGATGGAGTTCCTTTGAACCACTGTCTAGTAGCCATTAAAAAGTCATTTAGAGTGCAGTGTTTGGACTTTTTGTCGATAGGGTGAGCTCGATGGAGGTAGATGAAGCTTCAGGCTGAATGGAGCAAGAGCGTTACGCCTCCTTTACAGAGATGACATCAGTGGAAGTCCCTCACTGAATTGTGTGACACTGATCACAATACAACGTCTGTGTATTATTCAGTGACTTGAATTTGTTGGGATAATAACATAGACACATTGTGTTTTATTTTTTTGTGTTATATTTTTATTGCTTTTACAGTAAAAAAACAATATTGTATAATCATCTCGTGCAAGAGATCACATTCAGGTACAGACGATACATTCAATGTAGCAGTATATTTAAAGTCTTCACACTCTTATTTTAGTATTGGGGGTATATCATAGCTCGAGTCCAAGATTACTGTCCAAAGTAAAGTGCACCCTACAAGACTATGGGTGGTCAAATTAAAATTAAATTCAAATACCGAACATATTTTAACTTCAACAACTTTTGTTGATGTGACCCCTTCTTAAAAATGTTAAATCCTTTACATTTGTAGTATTGGAGTAGATCTCTACCAATTCCAAGAGACCTACAGCACCACACTTTAAGCTTAATAATCCTACATTATGCTATTTTAATTTAGGTATAACAACGTTGTTTAACTGGGGAAGTTATAACAATGGGCATACTAGGACATACATTTAGCCTCAAACCTGTAGGCAATTTTTAATATAGCAGAATCAAAATTAAGTCCTAAGTCAGGTCTCGTCCTCAGATTCTGACGGTTCGCAAACTGGGGAACGCACAAATTCTCTGCTTTTGGCCTCAGCCTTCCTTCCTGCGTCTTCTGGATCCGTGAATTGAAAAGTCTGTCCGTCCTCCATATTGTATTCGGAGCCTAGCTGGCATCAACAAAGAATGTGCAATACCTAGGGCTCTCAGCCTGGCCCTCACTCCGTCGAATCTCTTTCGTCTAGCCCGTGTGGCAAAGGACAGGTCCGGGAATAAGTGGGTGATTTTGCCCTGGAAGCTGAGCTGGTCCGATCCTCTTGCAGAATAAGATCTCGAGTCGTTGCACCAGAAGTGACCACCAGTACTTTTCAAGGTGAGTCCTGTAAGCCCGATGCCACCCGTGGCGAAATACGATAGGCTTTTAGGAAGTGATTTGGAGTCAGGGAATCCTCCAAGTGTAAATTTCGTGGTAGCCAGTCAGCTGGGAAATCAAGTAGGCCCTCTTCATCACAGCTTTCGGGAAGCCCCGCTATCCTGATGTTTGCCGCCCTTTGTGCTTTTTCCACTGCCTCCAGGCAATATTTCAATTGGGCATTTTCCTGTGTGATTTTGCTAGAACCAGTGAGGGCCTTTGTGGCCATGGATTCCGCAGATACAGCAGTTTGTCTAGCGATCTCAATTTTAGCATCTTGCTCTTGAAATTTTGTAAGGATCGACTCTACTTTGGAGCCACTTGCCTGCAAGGACCTCTGTAGGGCCTTCCAGGGAGGCTCTGACCCCGGCGGTGGTTGCAATTGTGGCTCAACCAGTGTCTGCTGCTCAGCCGATGTTTGGTTTTTCGGTCCGCCTCCCGTAGCTCTATTTGTACGCCCCATCGCCAAACTTATATAGCTGTGTTCAGCTCGGTACCAGAATTTAGCTCTTGGTTTTGTTTTTCAGAATTTTTAAATAAAATTGTTGATTTTTAATGCTAAAGGCTCTAGATTGGCAGAGATCTCTCTCAGCATGTCTCGTCATCAGTAGACATGCTCGACAGCACCCCCAGACACATTGTGTTTAATGTTGTGACTGTTAAAACAGCAGCTGACACCTTCATGAAAACTTGTACAAAACATAATAGGTAGACACAGTTCAGCTTGTATTTCATATTACTTTTTTATTTTTCATTCCCATTATTTATTGCTGTTGTCATCTACATGAAAACTGGGTCTTTGTCTATGAAGAGTATATATAGTCCTGTTTTCTCTCTACTGGAGGTCATATGACATCACAGTTACTCCCAATGCAATAGATCGTGACGTCACAACAGAGCCTATGATTGGAAGCAGGGAGTAAGCTATAGTGTTAGATGAACTCTTAGGAATAAAAATCATGTATTCATGCAAGGTTCCTCAGTAATAATTCGAAAAAGGTTTACAGAGAATCGATGTGGAATATAAGCTGTCTTGCCCCTAAATATGCATTTCAAGGTTTTCATTGATGCGTCAGCAGCTCTTAAAGTGATGCATTACATACACATTGAATTTGCAGCTTACAGAAATGCATGCTTGTAATGAACTTAAAATCTGTCAAGTACATCCCCTGCTTCAGATGCAGGTGTCAGTAAGTATGCTATGCAAATATGTACTAACCTAAAGGGGTTCCCAACCCACTCTGCTACCCAGGGTAGCAGTGATTCCTTTGAAAAGCGAACATTTGGCCTTGCTTACCTTGAAGGGCTGTACTGTCTTCATGGCCACTCTCTCCACTATTTGGCTGTTTCATAGGTCCATCACCCTCTAGGAGAGGTGCTTCCTAATGTCGCCCTAGAATTGAGTATGTGTGAGCTTCAGGATGTGTTTCCCATGCCATGCTGGAGGTCTCACTGTTCAATCTTGTTAGTATTCTTGAGTAGATGTGCTCAGTAGCACCAAATCCAGTCTGACTAGTGCACACATCGGGGTGTAGCCAGGGATTTCAGATCTGCACACCAGGTGGACGCACTGCTACGCCTGTTAGGGTGTGCTGGTGTGCTACCCCCCCATGCATGGGTAAATGCAAATGCCATGCATGATCCCTAATACAGCCACATACCAGCCCAGAGCCTGTAAAGTTGTATTGTCCATGGGATGCAATTACAGTGACCAGTCCATCTAGTTTCAACTCCTATGAATACAATTTCAGAAAGGTTCAGCATTTTCTTTGTTAGTTTTCATGCAAAAGGAGCAGTTCAGAGTCTATATGCTACCCGCCCTCCCCAAATAAATTGTACACCATGGAGTACATGGAGTATGCCTGGCTACACCCATGCACTGGATAGTCAGAAAATCCTAAATCTGGTTTGAGGTTGGGTTATGTTTCAAATCTCAGATATCTGGATCCGATTCAACTATCTGACATAGTTGGCCATCTCAAAAAAATAGTTCCTGTCATCCACCGGACCCCTTCCTCACCCATGCAGTGAATATTTATTTTTTTTCCAATTGTTTTACCAGGAGTAACACACTAAGCTGAAAGTTTGTTTACAGGTGCGACCTGGGAGCACAGGTAAGTTAAGTGACTTGCTGAAGGTCACACAGTATGCAAGGGGGGGTTGTGGGATTCAAACCCAGGTCTCCAGATTTGCAGCTCAGAGCCTTAAACCACTGCGCTATACTGCCTCCCAATATTATTATTATTAAGATATTAAATTATTATTTTTAATTAGATATTAAATATATTTGCCTGCAAACTCCCTGGCGTTCAGTGGTACTGGTCCTTTGTTGCCATCAAAAGCAGTATGGCACGCCCCATTCTGTGAGAACCAGCATAGCCCTCCACCCACCTCCTCAGCTGGCCACCATCTAACTTTTATTGCATATTGTACATTGCAAGTAAACATGCTGATATGCTGCTCCCTCATTCATTGCATGATGAGTTCTCACACAGTAAATGAATGAGGGAATAGCACTGGTGCATGAGTAATTGCACTGTCTGTGATAAGTGTTTGACACCAGCTGGCTGAGAAGTTGAGTGGAAACAATGTTGGGAGCTGTGGCAGGGGCATGGGGTGCCACTTCATTCCTTCAGTGTCAGCATGGAATGGGGGCAAACAAATGGAATGCAACTCTACAGCAGAAAGTTGGGAAATATAGGTATTCTAGTTTTTTAGTATTCACACCTTGTGGAGGGAGCTGCCACTGGACAACAGGTATTGATTTTTTTTCAGGCTGTATCTCAGATCTGATTTTATTTTGTACAGTCTGGCTGATCTAGAATCTGAGAAAATGCTCCGATTTCAAGAGATCAGAATTTATTTATTTATTTATTTATTTATTGGGTCAGGTCAAATCCGAGCAAAACAACACTTGAGTATGTATTACATTAAGGTCATGTCCCCTCTCAGCCTCCTTTTCTTCAGGGAGATGTTAAGGACCTCCAGCCTCTCCTCATAACTTTTGTCCCCAACCCCTTATCCTTTTCTGACCTTGTATTGCACCTTCTAAACTGCCTTGCTACCTGTGATGGTTAACGGGGGACTAATGACATTGGGTGAGAGGTATACAGGGACTTCGATTGTCTTGACATTGTGTGGGAAATGCATTGACTTTGTTTAGTGACTTTCAGTTTGCATTTAGGTGAATTACATTCAGCCAGCGTTTCCCACATAAATAAGGCACTTGCAGAATTTTATGAGCTGTGTTTATATCAACATGTGTATTGAGTGTGGCCCTTTGGATTAAAAGTTCATTGTTTTTGAATTTGTTTCCCTTTCACAGAGATGAGCAGAAAGCAACATACCATGGGCATTCTACTGAAAGTAGTCATTACACTCCTGTCAGAGAGACACCTACTTATCAACAAAATTTTGGCCTGGGGCACTCGTCACAGAGCAGAGAATTTTATCCCAAATTAGACCCTCTGTCACGCTACTACCATGGTTCTCAACATAATGATGACCAACTGACACACCAAGAGTATAGCAGGGGCCCTTATGAGAATACAAGTGATAACTGGCAGAGAGGGCAGAAGCGGAGTCATGACTGGGCTGAGTCTGGGCATGGCAGAGAGGATTGGAGGAGACCCTTTGAACAGCGTCCAAGTCCTGCTTACTCTAAAATGACCCCGAGATACACTTTCTGACTTACACATTCATAGAGATTCCAGTTTGACACTGAAAGCAGCATCGGAAGTTTATATACAGATCATAGTAGAAATTTCAGTTCAGTTTCTCTGACAAGATAGACCGAACTGAAAAAAGGAAAGGAAGGAAAACTGATGTTTAACATGTTAAAGCTCCTCCCAAAAACATCACCCTCTTCTGAAGCAAGCTAGGATGGCCAGGAATGCTGAGCAGATCAAACAAGTAAAAGACAATGTAAAGAAGGAAATTCTAGGTCTGAATAAGCTTACTACATCATTGTTCTGACTAGATTTAAGAGAAGGAAGTGTTGATCAGCGTGTTTTGGAAAATGAGAAGAAAGACGGAGTAGGATGCTGTCCAGTACCTATCTTCATGTTAAGTTATCTCAAGTTAAGGCTAACCACGAAAAAACAGCTGAAACCTGGAGAGCAAAAATACCAGTGAAAGAAATCTCCCATTGATGTAGAAGTTGTAGTCAGAGGTCCAAGAAACACCCAAATTCTGAACAGAATGCTACAGCTGTTCATGCCATGGATATAGACAAGTTAGAGGATCATATATGATGTTTCGCTAATATGAACTTGAGATCATGGTAGGAAATAAAAGTAAACTTTCAGTGGCCCCAAAGACTGTCCTGGTTTTGACAGGTAGTGACTCATAGTCTGACTAGGAGTGCTAACCCTTGACTCAGTGCTAACTCAAGAAATTCCTTCTAACAGAGTCAAACTGCATGTCAAATACAGGAGAATGTTTAGCAGATACAATATGTAATGGGATAGAAAGACTAATAGTAGTAGATAGCAAGGAAAACTGTTCTTATGCACCTGAGAAGGTAACTGACCGAATGATAGTGTAAGTCTAAGTTTCATCAGTGCCGAGCTGAATATTTGTAAACTACTATCCCTTACACAAAGCTTCATGAAGCAAACAGAACAAAGTCATAGACTGAATCAGCAGGAGGAAATGGAAGCAGCAGAACCTAAGAAGTACAGTACAACATAAAAATATTCTGAAGGATAACAGCACCCATTTGGCGAGAGTTCCTCTTCATTACAAGTTTTTAGATCGTCCTGCTTTTTGCAAGATAGCAAGATCAGCTAGATGACACTTTTGGAAAGCAATTCTGCTCCACTGTGCTGAATAAGGCAAGCGCACCCACCAGGGAGGCAGCCACAGAAAGGACCATCTCCATCTTGAAAAGGAAATCAATCTTTCTTTCATTGGGACATAACATTTGCTAATTTTAGAAATACCTAAGTTGAATCAACCCCAGATTCTGTCCCATCCTGCACAGATTCTGCAGCAAACCTGAAAGCGACTACCCTGTTTAAAGCATCCAAGTGTGTCTCTAATGTAAAAGAACCAGTGAATGTTTTATCTGTTGTTTTGGATTTTTTTAATTTTTTTGTGACTCAGTGTTGCAGATTGTTATGAATTTTATTTTTTTTTAAATCAAACATGCTTGGTGACCTGAAAATAGTCCAGGACATGGCAGTGCTCAGTCAGTCATGGGATCTCATTCAGGATGTGTCCCATGCAGGACTGGGGAAGTGCCCTTTTAAATTGGGTTAGAAAATGTCCGAGACATTATGGGGGTAGGGGGGATGTTCTGTGACATGGCAGTGTGCTGGGTGAGGGAACAGTTTTGACATTTTAGAAAATGTCAGTTACATAGGTGTACTGACAGGAGGTGCGGGGTTGTTGAAAGTGAATTAGAAAGTGTCAGTGACATATCCTGAATATTGGGGGTGGGGGTGGGGTGGCATTGAGATTGGGTGAGAAAGTATCAGTGACATGACAGTGTCCTAACTGGGTGGAGGGAAATGGCTCACTGAAATTGGTTTCAGTGGTTTCTTTGGTGTGCTCTGTCAAACTGAGGAAGAGGGGAATGGCCCATTTAAAATAGAAAGTGCTGAGGATGTCACAGTGTCTTATAGGATTGGGCCCACAGAAATTCGGTTAGAAAGTGTGTATAGCATACTTGTCCTTAGGAATTTCCTCACAGGAGTCTCATGAAGATATGTTCAGCGCTGTAAATGTTATTTACTGCATTTTTCTTTTGTTACCTTTGCTTTACCATACTGTTTTGTGAGTGGCTATAATAAACATGTGTTATTGTAATAAGTTTCTTATGCAGATTGCATCCCCATCTATCTATAATAAGAACATACTTCCTGGGCTTGTACCAGAACAAGGGATCATTTTTTTTTTGTTTGTTTGTTAATTACATTAATATTTACTCCTGAAATTTCTTTGCTATAAATAGAAGGTACTGATCTCCTTCTCAGACATCTCCTTCCATAGTGTGAGAACTTTGTAACTGTAAGCCATTAGCATTAGGGCCACTTGGGACATTTTTGCCTAGCTGGAGCGCACATATTGATGTACATCTGCAGCGTCTCTGTATCATGTGGGTGACTTCTTACCGCCTCAGTTTTTTCTCCAGCCATTGACTGCTTATTGATTCTATTCTAGGGACATGAATGTGGTGCACTATCCACACTTCTGGCATTTTTTCTTTCCTGTTTAAATCTCGCTGGAAGGTCTTATGGCTAAGCTCCTCCCACCCACCCGGGGTGGTATCCTCCCTGGCACCATCCTGTGATGTCAGATCTTCCTTTCCAGTGGAAGCATCAGGTCTCCTCCTTTGCAACTCTTGCATGTGGTGTAGGCCAAAAACTAGGTCTTCAAGCCTTTGGCATAGACTGCTAAAAACAGCTCCTTTTCCAAATGAAGCGCAATGTCAAGAAAATGGGTACAAGGTTCAAGCGATGTGCCACATGTAACCAGAAGATGACTCGTACCGATCCGCATGCCTCATGCGTTTATTGCCTCAGGGCCCAGCATGATCCGCAGGTTTGTGGCCTACGCAGGTTCTTTCGGCCCCTCACATTGGAGGACCATTATGCTTACCTTTTCTTAGGCCGCCCGGACGAATGGGACCCTCCTGTTCGGTCCAAGGATGCCCATGAGGCAGTTTCCATGGCAGTAGGGTTAGTGCCGCAGTTTGCCACCTTCAACGAGGCAGTGACCCAGGCTGCAGCGGGCACAGCTTCAGCCAACATGCTACTCCCAGTGGGCTTGGGCGCTTCATTTACCAGAGCGTTCTGAGACTTATGTGAGTCCATTCCTACTCTCAAGGAGGACCCTTCCTGAGGGTCTAAGTCTTTGCTGCCCTGCAAATCCAAGAGGTCCCATCATTGGAGTGGGATTGGAAGCGAGCTCGCTTCCATTTCCTGCAGTTCTGTGTCTGGCTTGATGACTGTCGAGCCGTCGACTTCAGCTGATGCTTCTGTGCTCCCAGTCCAGGCTGCTGGTCTCTCAGTATCCCCGTTAGGCCTGCCAACCCAGATGCAGGTCGACCAACCCGTCGAGATATTTCTCAGTCCTGTCTACCCACTGTCAGAGGATGGTGGGGATGACTCGCTTTCCAGGACTCTGATCCTTACAGCCCTCTCACAGGAGGGGCCCGATAGACCAGCAAGTTCGGCTATCTCCCTTTGGGAGATCAACCCCTCGGGGGGGGTTCCTCGGAGCCCAGCTCAGCTCGATCACACAGAGCCTTCTGTGTGTCTCGTCCCTGCGACATGACAGTTGTCGGTCAAAGTCAAGAGCGGGCTCTCAATCAAGATCTGGAGACTCTCGGCATTCCCAGTCATGACCAGTGACCAAGAAGCACTATTGGCACTCTTCTTCTTCCTCGTCTTCAGACGAGGACAGGCTCCGCCGTAAATTGCGGCGCCGTTACTTCAAACATCATGAAGTCTTGCTGTATTCTGACATATGCAGTTAGGTCCTGCCTTTCAACTGCCCCGGAGAACAAAGAGTTAACTTTCCGTGGCCAGCATGGAATGTTCACCACGAGCTCGGTTGAAGCCCCTGTCTGCTGTTGTTTAAACTGCAACCGTCAGATTCTTTACTCCGTCTCACTGAATATTCGCTCCAGAGATTTCTCGGTTCAAAAAAGTCGGTTGAAGTGTCGTTTTTTTTTGGTCGGTTTCTACTGAATTGCTGTTACCGCTTAGTCGGTTCAAGTCTCTGTTTGTGGTATTGTGAGTACTAGATAGGTTTTTTGTTTAGTTTCTGTGTGGAACTTGTAAATTGTGGATCCTTTCGGCTGAACCGATCAGTTTGAGGTAAACAAGCTTGTGTTTGATTTAGAGTGTGGTAACCGGTCCGTATCGATTCTAAAAAAAATGGATTTTATTACGTTTTTTTTCCAAGACCAGTGACACGGTCAGGAACCAATAGGGGAGTCTTGCCTGGTGGCTTGCCGAAAAAAGGGTAAGTTTTGGATAGGATTGGCCATGCCTGAGAAACCCAGGAAAAAAAACGGGCCCACTGGGTTTCAACACTGCAGTGTGTGTGGGGAAGTCTTTGCCAAGGCTGATCCCCACACCACCTGTGTTTATTGTCTGGGGTTTGACCACCTCGTTTCAGACTGCCAAATTTGCAAGAATTTTCCCAAATCTACCCTGGGAAAGAGATTAGGTAGACCGAGGGAAAGGGAGGCCGAGAAGTCCGCTGACCCGGATGGCCAGCCCGGTTCGGTTCCAACCGAACTAGAAGGAGTGCCCTCTGACCAGGGCAATACTTCTTTGGGCTAAAGGAGAGCCGATTCTGAGGAGTCGGTTCTGGAAAAAAGAAAGAGAAAAGATAAATTGTCCGGTTCAGACCCAGAAATTCATACTCCGACCGCTGATGAGATAGCCAAGGTGATAAGGATAGTGCAATCGCTTACTTCGGTTCCGACCTAACTGGCACTATCTGGCAGGGGTTCGGTTCGGTCAGTTTCCCCGGTTCCGGATTATACTTTGGAAGAATTTTATGAACCAGAGGAAAAGGAAGAAGGAGAGTATGAGGATGATTATGGTGATTATGAAAGTCTGGATGTGCCTATTGACCCGGACATCTCCCCAGCCAGACCTTCAGGTGTTTCTCCTCCTAGGCTTTCTGAGTCCCCTTCTCACTATATGTTTTACAAAAAAGTGGCTGAGACCCTCCATCTTCCTGTGGAGGAAGCAGTGGAGGATCAGGAGGAGCCTGATTTTATTGAGATGATGGACATCCCAGAGTTCAGGAGACTGTCTATTCTCCTCCACAAATCCTTTGGGAAACAGACACATAAAATTCTCAAGTCTCCTAATTCTATACCTCCTGTGGACAGACGAATGGACAAGAGGTACACTCTCTCAGGCTCAAACACGGAGTTCCTTTTCCAGCAATGCAGCCATGTTGGTGTAGTGCAGGCTGCTGCCTGTGGTAAGGCAAATATCTCCTTGGCATCACCCTCCCAAGACAAGGACTCCAGGAAGATTGATGCCATGGCAAAGAAACAATACATGGCAGCATCTTTGGGACTCAGGCAGGCTAACTATATGGCCTATACAGCTAGATACCAGAAGTCCATGTGGGATACTGTGCTGGCTCTAGTTAAACAGGCCCCTGACCAGCTTGCCAAGGAGCTGGAGCAGGTGGCTGCAGATGGGATTGAGGCATCTAAAGTACAGTTTCATGCTGCTGTTGACTCCAATGATGTTTCATCAGGAGTCATGGCCACATCTGTAGCTCTTCGGAGGATGGCTTGGCTCAGATGTACTAGCCTCACACAGGATACCCAGGCTAAGGCCATGGATTTTCCTGTAATTGGTAATTCTCTGTTTGGGGAGCAGACAGAGAACTACATGAAAAAGATGTATGAGTACAGGACCACTTACAGGAGTGCTTAGGCCAAAGAAAGGCAAGCAACTCCTCAAAGGCAGCAGTCAATGGGCAGGGGCAGGCCTTTCCAAAAGCCTTTTTACCAAGCTCAGGCCTCCTCTTCTTTTTCACAGAGGGGGTTCTGTAGAGGGAGAGACAGAGGGGGGATGAGCAGGCCTGCATCCACCCCTCAGCCTAAAGCCCCAGCCAAGCAGACACCCTGATGGGTCTGCCCGGGCCGATTCTCCCATACCAGTAGGGAGCAGGCTGGCTTACTTTGTCCAGGACTGGAAGTCTCTAACATCAGACTAGTGGGTCCTGGAAGTAGTAAGCCAAGGACTGGTTCTCAGCTTCAAAAAATTTCCCAAGATGAGAACCAGATCCTTTCCACCTGCGAATCTCTCAGAGTCCCTTGCCCTAGAGGCAGAGGTTTCTTCTCTCCTAGCTCTCAGAGCTATAGAGAGGGTTCCCGCCCTACACAAGGGCAAAGGATTGTACTCCAGGTACTTCATAACCCCCAAAAAGACAGGAGAATGGTGGACCATCCTGGACCTAAGATATCTGAACAAACATCTTTTAAAGCCAAAGTTCAAAATGGTGACTCGGGGAATTATCCTTCCCTCTCTAAGGCCAGGGGACTGGCTAGCCTCCCTGGACCTCAAAGATGCCTACTTTCACATTCCCATCAGGTGCTCTCACAGAAAGTACCTCAGATTCGAGTTGCCCTCGGGCCACTATCAATTTAGAGCAATGCTCTTTGGCCTAACATCAGCCCCAAGGGTTTTCACAAAGTGCCTGGCAGTAGTGGTTGCTTTCCTAAGGAGAAAAAAGATCTCGATCTTCCCATACTTGGACGACTGGCTCATAGTAGGTCAGTCTCCAGACCAAGTCAAGTCCCATTTGCAAGTGACCCAACAAGTGCTCACTTCCTTAGGATTCCTTCTCAACCTTCCAAAGTCAGTTCTCGAACCAGTACAGCGCCTCACCTTCATAGGTGCAGAGCTGGATACAGTAAAGGCAAGAGCCTTCCTTCCCCTGGAAAGAGCAGGGACCCTCATGGAACTGGCCTCTTCATTCACTCTTCAGGTGTCTCGACCAGCAAGGCATTTCCTTCAGCTTCTGGGCCACATGGCAGCTTCCACAGCAGTGGTCCAAGGGGCAAGATTCCAGATGAGGGACATTCAGTTCCACTTAAGAGCCTTCTGGTCCCAAAGAAAGGATTCCCTTACCAAACTAGTCCCAGTGACTCGAACCCTAATCCAAGCCTTGCAATGGTGGCAGGATCAGGACAATTTGAGACAAGGGGTTCCTTTTGTCACTCAGTCTCATTCAGTGATACTCACCACAGATGCTTCCCTGCTGGGCTGGGGAGCCCATTTGGGGGATCTTGCCACCCAAGGACTGTAGTCACCTCAGGAATCTCTGCTTCACATCTACCTCTTGGAACTCAGAGCAGTGTTTCTGGCAATGCAAGCTTTTTCCAAATCTGTACAGAACAAAGTGGTACAGGTCAGAACAGACAACACCACCACCATGTGGTATATCAACAAGCAAGGAGGCACTCAGTCTATGGCCTTGTGCACAGAAGCAATGAAGTTGTGGTCCCTGGCCTGTTCCCTGCAGACCTCTCTGATAGCAGTTCACCTCCCAGGGAAGGACAATGTCCTAGCGGATGCACTGAGCAGAATATCCCAGGGCCATCACGAATGGTCCCTAGATCCACTAGTTTTGAAAGTGATTTTCTCGAGATGGGGCACTCCAGAGATAGATCTTTTTGCAGCCCCAGACAATCACCAACGTCCTCTCTTTTATTGCAGACCCCCAGTCTTGGGCTCAGTCCCCCTGGATGCTCTGATTCTGAACTGGGAAGGGAAATTTCTATATGCTTTTCCCCCCTTCACTTTCCTGTTCAAAGTGTTAGTCAAGATAAGGTCAGAATCATGCAAAGTGATTCTGATTACATAGAAACATAGAAACATAGAAGTTGACGGCAGATAAGGACCGCAAGGCCCATCCAGTCTTCCCATTTCTTTTTCTACCTTATAAATGTGCCATCGGCCTTTGCTCTGTCAGTGACCTATCTATTCATAGTCATTTGTATTGCTCCCTTATGCCTATCCCATGCCTGTTTGAAGCCCTGCACTGTATTCATAGCCACCACTTCTGTGGTAAGCCATTCCATGCATCTACCACCCTTTCTGTGAAAAGAATTTCCACATTCCCCTTAATCGCCCTCCTCTAATCTCATGCTGTGTCCTCTTGTCCTGCTATTTTTCTTATATTTAAACATGTTAGACTCTTTCACCTTGTTTATGCCCTTAAGGTGTTTAAATGTCTCGATCATATCACCTCTCCCTCCTTTGCTCAAGGGTATACATATTGAGCTCCGTTAATCTGTCCTCATATGTCTTCTGATGCAGTCCCTGCACCATTTGGTTGCCCTTCTCTGGACTGCCTCAATTTGGTTAATGTCCTTGTGAAGGTGTGGCCTCCAATACTGCACGCAGTACTCCAGATGGGGCCTAACCAATGTCTTGTACAGAGGATTATTACCTCCCTCTTACGACTTGTGATACCCCTACTAATACACCTAACACCCCCTAGCCTTACCTACTGCTTTAGAGGTCTGCTTGGATGATTTCAGGTCATCAGTGATGATGATGCCCAAGTCTCTTTCTTCCTTTGTGACTGCTAGCAACTCCTCCCAGCCTATAAAGTGGCTTCAGGGTTTCTCTTCCCTATGTGCATGATTTTGCACTTCTTTGCATTAAATCCCAGTTGCCACTCTTCTGACCATTCTGCTAGTTTATCCAGATCTCTTCTCATTCTGCCCACCCCATCTGGATCATCTACTCTGTTGCAGATCTTGGTGTCATCTGCAAACAGACAAGCCTTACCCTCTAGTCCATCTGCGAGGTGACTAATGAAGATGTTGAATAGGACTGGACCCAGGACTGATCCCTGAGGTACCCCACTTGTGACTTGCATCTCTTCTGACTGTATACCATTTACTACCACTCTCTGTTTTCTGCCAGTCAACCAGTTTGCCACCCAGTTGACCAACTTCTGACCCACCCGAGCCTACCTAGCTTATTTATCAATCTTCTATGTGGAACAGTGTCAAAGCTTTGCTGAAGTCAAGGTAGGCGACATCAACTGCTCCCCTTGGTCCACCACTCTGGTTACCCAGTCAAAGAAATCTATGAGATTAGTTTGACAGGACCTTCCTTTGTAAACCCATGCTGTCTTGGATCCTGTGCCCTATGGATTCCAGGTGTTGCACTATCCTTTCCTTAAGGAGTGCCTCCTAATCTTGCCCACTACTGAGGTAAGACTGACCGGTCTGTAGTTCCCCGCCTCCTCCCTGCTACCACTCTTGTGGAGTGGGATCACATGAGCCTTCTCCAGTCTTCTGGGACCCTCCTGTGCTCAGAGACTCACTAAACAATTCTGCTAATGGCTCTGCTAGTTCCTCCTTTAGCTCCTTAAGTACCCTGGGATGTATGCCATCAGGTCCCATTGCCTTATCCACCTGAGCTTAGCAAGCTCTTGTAGGACCCTTTCTTTTGTGAAGGGGTAGTGCTCACCTCCCTCCCCTGTGTCCATGATGCTGAGCTGTGGGCCTACCCTACCTTCTCTTCAGTAAATACTGAGCAAAGTATCTATTTGGATAGATGCCTTTACGGGGTCCTCCTCCTCACATGCTCCCTTTTCTCCATTAAGCTTAGCAATACCCCTCTGGACTTTCTCCTTTCACTAATGTATCTATAGAAAGTCTTGTCACCTTCTTTACTGTTAGTGCTAGTGTTTCCTCAGTTTGGGACTTTGCCTGCCTTACCTGCTTCCCTTAGGGCAGTTTGGTATGCCTCCCTATCTTCATCCCGCTGTGTTCCCTTATATTTTCTGAAGGCCAGCCTTTTGGCTCTGACCTTTTCTGCTACTGTATTTGAGAACCAAAGTGGTTTCCGTCTTCTTTTGCACTTCCTTTTCTGTCTAACACAATGGGATGTTGCTTCAAGTATTGTATCCTTAATGCTTGCCCACTTTGCCTGTACCTCCTCACCTGTGTTTCTTTTTGCCAGGGCTAGCTTAACTCTGTTGGCCATCTTATCAAAGTCAGCTCCTCTGAAGTCCCATATTTTTGCCTTGGAATGGGATGATTTAGATGTAGTAGCCAAATTGAACCATACCATGTGATGGTCACTGGCCCCAGGTGACCTTCTACCTGGAGATCTGTGATCCCTTCTTTGTTAGTCAGTACTAGATCTAGGATAGCCCTGTCTCTTGTGGGTTGCTGTACCAGTTGTTTGAGGCCCTCCTCCTGCAGGAATCCACTATGAGTCTAGTTCTGGCAGATGTTCCTGCTGGTATTGACCAATCTGTATCTGGCATGTTGAAGTCTCCCATTATCAGAACCTCCCTTTAGCTGTCACGTTTGTATATCTTCTAACAGTAATGTGTCTATGTCCTCCCTCTGGTCTGGGGCCTGTAGACAACCCCAGTTCTTATGGCTGTCCCATTTCCTGTTTCAGGGTGACCCACAGTTCTTCTGGCTCCTTATGTGTATTCTGAATTTCTGTAGCTTTGATATTTTCATATACATACAGGGCCACTCCTCCCCTTTTGCACCCGGTCTCTTCTGAACAATACATAGCCAGGTACTGAAGTCTCCCAAGTGTGGTTACTGGTAAACCACGTCTCACTAATTGCTACTATGTCCAGTTTAGCCTCTGACATTATTGCCTGCAGGTCTGGGATCTTATTTCCCAGGCTACGACATTTGTGTACATGATTTTCCATTGGCCAGATTTTGAAGTGTTAGTTGTTGGGTGAAGTTTGGCATTACCCTGTGCATCGTATGGGAGACAAACCTTTTTCTTACCTGGTGATGCAAATGAGCGGCAAACACGCTGAATTCCTGTTTGACCACTAGCTGAGGGGAGGGTGTTCTTCCCATTCGGCGGTATGGGGTGCTGCACCCCTCTCCCCATTTATAGTTTAAATATTCTGCAAAGACGCCAAACTTCTGCCCCAATGCACTGACTCTCTTAGTCAGATGCAGTCCATCAAATTTAAAGAACTTTCGCCCCAGAACTGTTGCAGTTCCCTACAAATCTGTGTCCTTTTTCTGGCACCAGTCCTTGAGCCACGTGTTTAGCTCCCCTATCTCCGCTTCTCTGACCTTCCATCCATCTGCTCCCTTCTCCCAGACTGGCAGGATCTCAGAGAAGGAGATGCCGGACGAAATAGATGATAGTTTGTCACCCAGTCTAGTCAGGTGTTCCTTGGTCTCCACAACTGACCGGCTGGCGAGATCATTAGTCCCTATGTGTACTAGGACATCAGTGTTTTCTCCTGCTTTGTGAACAATTTTAGCAATGCGGTCAGTGTCTCTCCATGCTGATGTACCTGGGAGACATCTGACCATCACCCTGGCTGGAGATGGGTATCAACTCCCGAATCATGGAGTCTCCTATGATCAGAAGTTTTTGGATTTCCTTTGTGCTTGTTTAGTTTTGGTTCCTGATTTGGGTGAGTATTGTTGTGCTAGCTCCTGTGGCAGTGTCCTGCTCTGCAGTGTCTTCTGCCTCTTTATTTGATTTCAGAGATAGAGCAGATACCTGTTTGTAGTGTTTATATGGTTTTGGAGGTAATGTGTTGGAGAGGAGAGTGATGGGGCACCTGATTTGCTCCTCTAACCACCTGCCAACCTCCTGGACCAACTACCCTCTGCGGTCGAGGTTTTCTGTTGGATGCTGGGGAAATGGCGGGTGGTTCTTATAATGTATTTCCTCTTCAATATGAAATTTGAGGCGTGCAATCTCTGCCCATGCTGCCCGGAGCTGACACCTAAGATCTCCAAAGGCCCAGCATGTAGGACAGTGTCCTAAATCCTGTAAGACTGTCCTTCTGAAAATTGTTCCACAGTACCTGCAGTTAATGAAATCCATTCCAAATAAGTTGCTGGGTTTGTATCCTAGTCAGAGTAATTAGAAGGAAAAAAAAATGCAAGTAATGGTTTAATTGTGCTTTGTTTAACTTGTTATAACAAGTTAAATTACTAGTGCCCTGTAAATGAGATCACCTTGTGGAGGCCCCACTGATCCGCCTTCCTGCTCTGCCACAGGAAATGTCACAACTGTGGTACCCTATAAAGGAGTGTAGGCGTGGGGTGGTTGGGGATGGGGGTGGGTGGCTGGGCCCTTCCCTGCCTAAAGAAGAACCACGGACGAAAGAACAAGGAGGTAGAGCAGAAACAATCGGTCAACAACAAATGCAGTAACCCTGAAAGCTTATCCTAATGTTAGATAAAACTGTAAAACCTTGCACCACCTGTAATAATTTCAGAGAAGATATACCCTGTAAGAAACACTTTGCTCCAGAGAAAAATAAAGCAGTAACAGAAGATATACCTTGCAAAGACAATTTGAATCAGAAGATTACAGCAGTAATCTGTTAGCACACACCTGTAGGCACACCTTGTAATAATGCAAGAAGGTATACCAGCAACAACAATTTGAATCAGAGAAAAATAAAGCAATGAAATGTTAGCAACAAACAGTAGCAATCCCTGTGAGTAAAAAATAAAAACACCACCACACAGTAAATCTGCTTAGCCAAACTAAGTCTTAACTTTCCCTTGCTCTGGTAAGTTTCTCTACTCTGCCTTTCAAGCAGTCTTAGAAGGAAAGAGTTCAGGTGAAGCTAGGTGCCTTGGCCAGCAAACCAAGTCTTCTACCTCAAGATATCAACTAACCTGACTTTTTAACCCTTCTTTCTGTTGGAAATTACTGACAGTTTGCCAGCTCCACCCCACATACACACCTAATCCTTTGGAAGAGCTGTGGAGGAAAAGCAATTAGCTCCTTCAATGTGAGAAGGAGACTGAAACACCTCTGAGACAACAAACCTTTTCAACAAACAAGAATAAAATAAAACACAGTGTCAAACAGTAATTTTGCTTAGCCCAATGATAAAAAAGTCACAAAAATGTAAGCTCCACCTGTAATACAGTAATTTCAGAGAAGATATACCCTGTAAGAAACACTTTGCTCCAGAGAAAAATAAAGCAGTAACAGAAGATATACCTTGCAAAAGACAATTTGAATCAGAAGATTACAGCAGTAATCTGTTAGCACACACCTGTAGGCACACCTTGTAATAATGCAGAAGAAGGTATACCAGCAACAACAATTTGAATCCCCTGTTGCTGTCCCTAGCAGTCCACCTTCCCCTGTCTCTTCCCAGGAATTACAACCTGTTGTCATCCTCTCGGGAGGATTTGGTACCCGAATCTTCGGTCTCTCAATCTCAAGGCATGGCTCTTGAAGAGTTAGAGTTTGCAGATCTGCATCTTTCCCAAGGGGTTCTGGATATCCTTAAGGCTTCTCGAAAGCCTTCCACCAGAAAGACTTACAACTCCAAATGGAAAAGATTCAGCATTTGGTGTTCTAAGAAGAATATTTCTCCAGACTCTGCTGAGTTGCCTACGGTTCTGGACTATATGGTCTATCTTAATGGCCTAGGCTTCAGACCAGCTACCCATAAAGTACACTTGGCAGCTGTTTCTGCTTTCTCATCAGTAGGCAAGCCTTCCTCTCTATCATCCCATCCTGTGTTTTGTAAGTTTTTCAAGGGATTGCTTCACACCAATCCCCACTTTAGGGATTCTGCTCCTGCTTGGGACCTTAATGTTTGCATTGCTCAGCTTATGCAACCCCCCTTTGAGCCTTTGTCCTCTGCAGAGCTTAAGTACTTGACTTGGAAAACTGTGTTTTTGGTAGCCATTACTTCTGCCAGGCGTATCAGTGAGTTGCAAGCCCTGTCAGTGGAATCTGATTTCATCTCTTTCCATAGAGATAAAGTGGTCCTATGAACTAACAGAAAGTTCTTACCTAAAGTGGTTTCAGATTTCCATCTCAACCAGTCTGTATCTCTCCCTGTTTTCTTCACTGACCATTCCTCCTCTGGAGAGAGGAGGCTACACAGCTTGGATGTTAAAAGAGCCCTTAGCTACTACATAGAGCGTACCGAGGGTCACAGGTTTGAATCCCTCCAGTTGTTCCTTACGTATGGAGAAGTTGGTAAGGGCAAACCTGCCACTAAGAGATCTATTGCCAGGTGGATTGTTTCTTGTATACAATTCTGCTATGAAAAACTGGGTAGAACTCCACCCTCAGGCCTGAGGGATCATTCCACTAGAGGTACAGCTGCTTCCCTGGCTGCTGCCAGGGATATTCCTCTCTTAGAAATTTGTCAAGCAGCCACCTGGAAAACAGTCCATACTTTCACCAAGCATTACTCTCTGGATATCCAGGCTAGGAGTGATGCTCGGTTTGGCACAGCAGTACTTCAGAGCCTGTTTCCAAAGTAGGTTCTGTCCCTTCTCCATGGAGGTACTGCTTGGTAGTCTGCATATGTCAGAATACAGCAAGACTTCATGTTGTTGAAGAAAAAATTACTCACCTTAGTAATGTTGTTTCTTCTAATGGAGTCTTGCTGTATTCTGACCCCCCCCCCCTCAGAATCTAGATTTTGGGATGTGGGTGGGCAGGAGTAGTGTTGGCACCCTAGGAGTGTCCTTTTTTCACCCTGTTTTAGTTTGTGTGAGTAGTTGTGCTTTGGATGTGTTTTGTTTTTGGGTTTCCCGACTTGAGTCTTCCTTTTGAAACCAAGAACCTTTTATGTAGATATAGTTGCCAGTTGTCTAGTATGAGTTTTACAGTTTCCACACACAACTTCTAGTGAGTATTGCTCGTAAAGATCTGATGGTTGCAGTTTAAACAACAGCAGACAGGGGCTTCAACCGAGCTCATGGTGAACATTCCATGCTGGCCATGGAAAGTTTAACTCTTTGCTCTCCAGGGCAGTTGAAAGGCAGGACCTAACTGCATATGTCAAAATATAGCAAGACTCCATTAGAAGAAACAACATTATTAAGGTGAGTAATTTTTTCATGGTGCTCATTTGGCAGTAGTGGATCCTCAGCCACACCCCACCTCAGCCCCCAGCACTTCCCTGCTCGCCCTTGCCATGACCTGCTCCGGTCCCACCTGTCTAGTCAACGCCAGCTTTGCCACCCATTCAAGTGGAGGCCCCGTTTCCACAGTCCTTGCACGGGGTCCCATCCAAAGCTGCTGGCCCTGCCTCCAGACTCCCCAGGAGACTCTCAGTGAAGACTACCCACTCGAATGAGCTACAAATTGTCCATGGGAGCCTGGGTCGAGGGCAGTGTTTGAGGAGTCCTAGGACTCGGAGGACTCCTCCATGCACTTCCTTCGGATTCCAGGCTTTGACTGGGAGTCCTTAGAGGAGCTTACCATGGAACACAGAACAGTCTCCCTTGGGGCTTGGCTCCGCATGATCTCAGAGTTGATGGGGATGAATTGGAGCCAGTTCAGAACTGGGCCAAGTACCTCCTGACCGAGATCCTGAATAGGGATGACTCCCAGAGAGTTGCCTTCCCAGTGGCAGAAGCCATTCTTGTTCCTGCCCTTGAGCTGTGACAGCACCCAAACTTCTGTCCGGTGCGGTCGGCCCATAAGGTCAGCAAGTATGCATTACCTACTGGGTCTCTGCCTGGGCAAACCGATCAGCCTTCAGTCGAAGGTCTGGTAGCAGACTCGCTGTTCCAGTGTACAGGCAACAGCAGGGATTTTGGCAAGCCCCCAACAAGGAGTCTTAAAAAATTGGACCACGTGGCGAAGAAGATCTACGCCGCTTCCTCCCTGGGCCTTCGGCAGGCCAGTTCAGCCATCATGATGGCCAGCTTCTCCCACACGCTAATGGGAGTCCTGAACCAGGTTATTCCCGGTTTTACTGCAGACTTGTAGCTGGCGGTTAAGCAGCTCTAGACAACCTTGGACTTCAGTGACTCCTGCTCCACGTCCGTAGCTGCTGCCGTCGCCATACAGTTGCGGGTATGGTTAAGGATCTCGACCTTTACGACAGATACCCCACACAAGTTGGCGGACGTCCCCTTCTTGGGTACTGACCTGTTTGGTCCTGCTGTGGATGGTCACATCTCCTGCATCGAGAAATCCAGTGCCACCCTGGACTCTGTTACATCCTCTCAGAAGGACCCAAAGTGCCATAAGCAAAGGGAAAAGTCCTTTCTGTTTTGGCCCAACCCAGTGCCTCCATCTAGACTGCCACAGCCCCAAGTGGGGCTTCTCTCTGGCTTAAAGAAGACTGCAGACCGGGGAGCTGGGGCTCCCCTGGCAGCCAGCGCCTGAGCTTCCACCAAGCCTGCCGAGTGATGGGTCAGGGGGTGTCAATCTCCCACCCGTCCTGTCCCAACCTTGGACTCCTGTGGGGGGGAGGTCGGCTCAGCCATTTCGAACACACCTGATCTGTCATCACACCGGATAAAGGGATGCTGGAAGTGGTGAATTGCAGTCTGCCTCTAGACTTCTAGGCTCTTGTGCCCAGTCAAACCCAAGCCCCACGGGAAGATGTAGTGTCCCTGGACATGCTGTCTTCCCTTCAGGAGGACATCACCCAGCTCCTACAGAATGGCTCTGTGGTCCATGTTCCAGTCTCCACAGGTGGTCTTGGGTTTCTTTCCAGATATTTTTTGGTTCCAGAATGGACTTGGGAGGGGGGATACCCCATACTGGATCTCTATGATCTCAACCAGTACTTGAGGAAGCCCATGTTCCGGATTGTCACCCTAAACCAAATCATACCACCCCTAAAGTGTGACATGTGATTCTGTTGTCTGGACTTCCAGAACGCCTTCTTCCACATCCCGATCTGTCTGTCCTACCAGCGGTCCCTTCGGTTCCATTCGGAAGGGGTGCTGTATGAGTTCCACACCATGCCATCAGCCTCTCCTTGGACCCCAGGAGTTTTAGCAAGTGCATTGCAGTGCTGGCAGTGTTCCTGCAGCATCGAGGGGTCCGAGTGTACCCTTACTTGGATGACTGACTGATAGCTAATCCATCCAGGGAAGAGGTGGAGCGGTCCAGGTATCTGGCCCTCCAGACTTGCTCAGCCTTGGGCCTTTTCATCAACCCAGCAAAGTTGGAACTCTGCCCCTCGCAGGTGATCGGGGCAGAGCTCAACTCCCTCCGGGCCAAGGCCCATCTCCCAGCAGACAGGGGTGGCAGATCTTACGTCCTTTGCCTGATCATTTTAGATTGGGCACTTATGCCCTGCCCAGGACTTCCTGCGGCAGCTGAGGTACATGGCTTCCTGCACCAGTGTGGTCCAGTGGGCAGGCTGTTGAATGTGTCCCCTGCAGTGGGAGCTGACCCACCAGTCGTCTCAGTGCCTTGGCGACTTGGACCAGCCGTTCACGGTGATGCAGCCGATGTGGGATGTCATCTAGTGGTGGATCGTCCCAAAACATATACAGGAAGGAGTTCCGTTCGTCTACCAAGAGCCAACTGACACATCTCTGTTGGGATAGGGAGCCCACCTGGGGATCACAGGGCCTACAGGCTCCAAGGAGTCTTGTTGTCACATCAGTCTGTTGAAGCTCTGTGCAGTGTGTCTTGCCCTGACAACCTTTACTCCAGTTGTGCAGGGTCAGATCATGCAGGTCCAGACCTATAGCAGTTTGAAGAAGCAAAGCTACATGCGCAAATGGGCAGACTAGGTGGTCCGTAGTCTCTTATCTGCTGTCAAAATCTATGTATGTATCAGATGGAACACCACGACCATGTACTACCTCAACAAAAAAGGGGGACATATTCCCTTCAGCTGTGTCGGGAAGCTCTCCATACCTGGTCCCTCATATGCTGTCTGAGTGGTGATCTTCTGGCAATCCATGTGGCTGGTTTCTCCAGCCAGCTGTAGGACACCCTCAGCTGAGTGTGCAAGGCATCTCAAGAGTGGTCTCTTAACCAGGAGGTAGTTGATCACCTGTTCTCCCTGTGGGACACTCCCCAGGTTGACCTGTTTGCCTCCCAGAAGAACACAAAGCTGAGATTGTTTTGTGCCCATCCCCCTCAGCGCAGGACACCGATGGGTGATGCCTTTGTGAGGCCCTGGACTCCAAACTTGTTGTACGCTTTCTCTCCCTTTCCTCTGATTCACAGGGTGTTGCTCAACGTGCAGAGGGACAAGGCATGGATGGTCCTGGTGGGATCGGACTGGTCATGCCAGTTCTGGTACCTAGATTGCCTCAGCCTCAGCAGCAGGCCTCTGTGGCACTTGTCTCTCCACCCAGACCTGCTCTCTTGCTCTCAAGGAAGGGTCCTCCATCCAGGCCTTCAGTCCCTTTACCTTACAGCATGGTTCCTGAGTGGCTAGAGTTTCAGGCTTTGGGTCTAGGTCCTTCATGTTGTTGAGGCCTCATGAAAGACGTTGACTCGCCAGTGCTATGCGTTCAGGTGAAAACGATTTTCTAGGATCATGGATATGTTGTTCATCCACACTCTTTGGCATGTCCCCTTTCCCTTTAAGGATCCACCGGAAGTCTTCAGGCTGGCACCTCCCACCCACCCGGGTGGTATATACCTCGGCTCCGCCCCATGACGCCAGATCTTACTTTCCGCTGGAAGATTCAGGTTGCCTCCCTTGTGCTCACACATTTCGTAGACCCTGGCTTTCAAAACTTCGGTTTTAGCGAAATTAAAACTCATTCGAGTTAGCAATCGCTCCTTTGCGCCTTCGATTATGGAGGAAAAATCTTCCCCCTGATTTCGCCGGTGTCCTTGTGGCCAGAAGATGACACACACCGATCCCCATCTCACGTGCGTCTACTGCCAAGGAGTCTGCCATGACACCTCATCCTGCAGCTTTTGCTTGGCCTTCCATCCCATCGTTCTGGACGACCACCTGGCACACTTAAAGCTGAGGAGACTGGAGAAAAGAAACCCACCGGCCTATACTGGCCGGATGGTCTGCATCTGTCCAGGAAGGGAACAAGTCTTTTGAGCAATCGGTTTAAATGCTTCATTGGCAAGCTTTTAAACTAGTCAAGGGGGGGAGGCACTGATAAGCAGCAGGAAAATCCCGGCCTCCCCCTACAAAACAGGGTACTAAATGAGAACAAGACCAAGGTAGAAAGATCAGTGGGGGATGCTGCAACAGAAGGTAAAGCCATCAAAAAATGGAGAGCAATGAGTACCAATGCCCGTAGTCTGAGCAACAAGCTTCCTGAATTAGTGGCCTTGATGGAGGAGGAACATCTGGATATCGTGGCAGTCACAGAAACATGGCACACACAAAACCATGACTGGGATGTAAACATACGAGGATACACTATCTACAGGAGGGACAGGGAGGGTGAAAGAGGAGGAGGAGTAGCTCTTTACATAAGGGAAGGAATAAAAGCAACAGAACAAAAGGGTAAACAGGGAGGAGAAGAAGCACTGTGGGTAAATTTGGAGACTGGCAATGGCACCACAATACGCACAGGGGTTGTCTGACCCCCCTTCTCAGGGGGAGGAAATGGACAAGGAAATGATAGAAAGTATACTTAGAATGGCAGAATAAGGGGAGATATTGCTGAATATGCCAGATGTTAACTGGAGTGCAGTTGCAGCAGCCACTTCTAAGAGTGGGGTTATTCTAGATGCCCTACAGGGGGCATGCCTTAGACAACTAGTATTGAAGCCCACTCGAGAGGGAGCAGTCTTAGACCTGGTTCTCTCAAATGGAGATGAAGAGAGGATCACAGATGTAGAAGTGGGTAGCCATCTGGGAACTAGCGACCATCGAACAGTATGGTTCACAATAAACGCAGCAATAGAGCTTCAAGCCACAAAAGACAAAGGTACTGGATTTTAGGAGGGCTGACTTTTTCAAAATGGGTGAGTTCCTAAGGAATGCACTAGCAAATGGGCAGGAAGGAGGGGTGGAAGAACAATGGGGAATAATAAAAACTGCCATCACAGAGGTATCAAGCCTTTGTGTAAAGCAAATAAACAAAACGAAATGAGGTAAGAAACCACTATGGTTCTCGAAGTGGCAGTGAAGGTTCAAGAGAAAAAGAAAGCATTCAGGAAGTACAAGGAATCACAGAAGGAACAGGACAGAGAACTATATCAGTTAAAGCAAAAGGAAGCTGGGAAGGCAATCAGATCAGCAAAGGCCCAAACTGAGGAAAAGACAGCCAACTCAGTAAAGAAGGGGGATAAAACCTTTTATAGGTACATCAGGGAGCAAAGGAAGACCAAGGGAGGGATAGTGAGGCTTAATAAAGGGAGGGAGGGTGGGCAGAGGGTGACTGTGAAAGGCAGAGATACTAAACAAATATTTTTGCTCAGTATTTACAAAGGAAGAGGGGAGGTACCTAAACAAACAGTAGAAGCACTCTGGATACAGTTGATACCAGCCCATTTACAGAAGAAAGGGTTCTGAAAGAACTCTTAAAACTGAAGGTGGACAAAGCAATGGGGCCTGATGGAATTCATCCCAGAATTCTAAAAGAACTAAGGATAGAACTAGTGACACCACTGACTACCCTCTTTAACAAATCATGGAGGATGGGGTGGTACCCAAGGACTGGAGGAGGGCAGATGTGATTCCCCACACAAAAGTGGGAGCAAGGCAGAAGCAGGAAACTACAGACCTGTTAGTTTAACCTCAGTGGTAGGAAAATGATGGAATCACTTCTGAAGGAAAGAATTGTTAAATATCTAGAGGCCAGAGGGGCACAGGACCCAAGGCAGCATGGATTCACAGTGGGAAGGTCATGCCAGACAAATCTGATAGATTTCTTTGACTGGGTGACCAAAGTAGTTGATCAGGGAGGGGCTGTGGACATGGCCTACCTAGACTTTCATAAGGCATTTGACACAGTCCCACACAAAAGATTAATATACAAGTTAGCCAGCCTGGGAGTGGGTCCCAAGATGACAGCCTGGGTAAAGAATTGGCTGGAGAATAGGACACAGAGAGTAATAGTAAATGGAGTCCACTCTGAAAAAAGGGGGGTTAGTAGTGGGGTACCGCAGGGTTCAGTATTAGGACCAGTCCTCTTCAATGTCTTTATGAGGGACTGGAAGGAAAAGTATGTCTCTTTGCAGATGACACAAAGATCTGCAACAGAGTTGATGCACAGGGTGGGGTGGAAAGGATGAGAAGGGACTTGGCAAGGTTAGAGGAATGGTCAGATGTATGGCAGCTTAGATTTAATGCTAAGAAGTGCAAGGTAATGCACCTGGGAAACAAAACCCCAGGGGAAGAGTACACAATGGGGGGTGAGATACAAACAACAACAAAAATGGAAAGGGACCTGGGGGTAGTCATATCAGATGGCCTAAAGGTGGACAAGCAATGTGAGAGGGCAGCAAGGAGGGCTGGGGGGATACTGGGATGCATAGGGAGAGGCATCACCAGTAGAAAACAGGAGGTTATTATCCCTCTGTACAGACAGCTAGTGAGACCCCATCTGGAGTACTGCATGCAGTTCTGGACACCCAATCTCCGCAAAGACATAGACAGGATGGAAGCTGTCCAGAGGAGGGCAACTAAAATGGTGCAGGGTCTGCACCGGAAGACATATGAAGAGAGTCTTAAGGAGCTTAATATGTATAGCCTCGAGGAAAGGAGGGAGGGGGGACATGCTAGAAACTTTCAAGTACCTCAAGGGAATCAACAAAGTCCAAGAGGGTAGCATCTTTCAAAAAGAGGTGTGCAAGAACAAGGGGCACAATTTGAAGATAGAAGGGGCGGCTCAGAGGTAATTTGAGAAGTATTTTTCACAGAGAGGGTGGTGGATGTATGGAACGGCCTTCCAGAGGAGGTTGTGGAGTCATAAACAGTGGTGGAATTCAAGCATGCATGGGACAGTCATAAGGCAATTCTAGGGGGTGGGGGTAGGAAGAAGTAGGCTGCTGGTTAACTAGGATCTGCAGCTTATCCATCAGGTAGGGAAATGGGCAGACTGGGTGGGCCAAGCGGTCCTTATCTGCCGTCAAATTCTATGTTTCTATGAAGTCCAAGGAGGCTATATGGTCGGTTTCCACGGTTGCGGGCTTCGCCAAACAATTGGAACGCATGCAGGCGTTCGAGGAAGAAGCGGCTTGTGCCACCAACACTCGGGGCTTCTTCGTTCCTCTCAACCTAGGCTTTTCTTTCTCGGGCTTCTTCCGGGAGTTGTGCCAGTCTCTTCCCACCCGGGGAGAGGCACTTGCGGGCTCGCACTCCCCCCCGATCCCGTAAGCAGGAGAAGGAACCGAGTAAGCCTTTGTCTCGGCAAAGGTGCTCTTGGGACTGAGAGATGTCCCAGTTCCAAGAGCATGTGCTTCTTCAGCCGCTGACTTGACGGGCCAGACGACCGAAGATGCAGTCGATGAGGTCGAGATTGTCATCGACCCCATTGACCCACTGTCGCCAGCTCCGGCCAACGACTCCTTTGAAAGGATTCCGGTCCTTGTCTTCCCTGACGAGGAGACCCAGCCAGCTGGTGATCCCATCGAGGACCCAGTTCCAGACCCCTGGAAGTCACCGGTCCCGCCGTTGTCTCCGGAGCGACTGAGTCAGCCTGCCCGATCTTGGTCGAAGTCTAGAACCTCCTCGACCGAAAGGCTGAGGAAGAGCCATAAGCACTCTAAGAAGAGGCGACGCCATCGGTCGCCCTCGTTCTCCTCGGATGAGGAGAGGCTCCGGCGGAAACTCCGTCGGTGCTACAAGGACCTCATGTGGCAACAGCCGATCTTATGTGGGCACAAGCCTACTCCGGCTCCTTCCCCGGCCATTACTTGGTTTTCTTTTCCTAGGCAGCCGAAGCTGACCCCTTCTGGAGCCGAAATCTTCAATTCCCCCCGCCCGCGGGGCCGCCAAATCCACCTTTTCGCCTAAACCGGTCTCTCCACCCATCGTGGTGGAACTGCCACCTAAGCAGCCTGTGGGAGGGGCTCCTTCAAAAGAAGACATACCGGACACCGGGCTTCCCTGGTGTTTATCGGTCATGGTCACCCCGGACTGCCCTCAGCGTGTCGATGGTGATTTGGTCAGCAGGCCACTGTATCCAGCCTCCTCTGATTCGGATGTCACCGGGTTTCACTCTCATCCTGGGGATGATGAGTTGTCCATTGGCCTAGGGATGGAGGAAGGTCCTTCCTCCTTCCAAGGGATCCTTCACCTCATCTCTGAGTCCACAGGGATGCCCCTGGAACCCATCCAGTAAAAGCGGAGTACCCTTTTATGGACATCCTTAAAAGAGGGGATACCCCAATGGAGGCCTTTCCTGTGGCTGAGGCCATTGTTGGTCTGGCACTCGAACTCTGGCAGTGTCCTGCCTCTTGTCTAGCCCCATCTACCCGCAAGTACGCGGTACCCGTAAGGTCCCTTGCGGGGTTCACAGAGCACCCTTCAGCCGAGAGCCTGGTGACCGCCTCTGTGTTCAGGCATACTGGCAGATCTTACTTCGAGAGGGCTCTTGCAGTAGGTAATTACATATGAGACTGAAGCCGGCAGGCGTCAGGACCTCATGGAAAAATTTCTAGCTAGCAGTCTCTAGCGGGGGACCGCCCCCATGTCAGGTGACTGACGTCATGTGACGTAAGTATAAAGGGGCGGTCCCCTACGCCCGCCTTCCAGGTTTCCCCGCTGTTAGCTTGTGAAAGCGCCTCGTGGTTAAGTTCCACTGCTTCATCAGTGCAAATGCGTTGGTGGTTTACTGCCGTTTCTCTTCAGTTCTCTGAATTTTTGTTTTCAGGTTTTGTGCAGTGTATGTCGTCCCGACTCCCGAGCACAGAAACAAGTGCGACTCGTGTGGCGCCCATCTCCCACGCAAGGACGGACACCCCAGTGCCCTCTGTTCAGGGCCCGACTGCCCTGTGGAGAAGAGCCACATTGCCTGAAGTTCAGCTGCCACCTGTCGACGGAGACAGCAGTCCTGGAGGCCCATATCCTTAAAAAAGAAAATGACCCCATGGAGAAGGAGCTGAAGAAGCTTCATCAGGCCTCAATCTCGCCCGAGGGTCACCGTAAAAGAAGGACAAGGAGAAGCACCAGGACTCCTCTTCCTCAGCCATACGACTTGGCTGGAGTCGCCGTCTTAGGTAATGTTCCCCAGGGGAACCGTTCTGCGATGCGTCGTGGAATGTCCAAGTGCGCGTCGACCCTCCGTCCAGCCGGGCCCTTGAGAGCCTCAACGTTAAAGGAGGCTTCCACTCCAAGTAAGGCCGCCGCCGTGCGGGCTTTCGGTGCGACTGGCTCCGGTAAGCCGGACGTCCTCTCCTCTGACGCCTGCCTGGAGAAGACCGCTAAGTCGCTCGACCCTTCAGGGCAGCGCACGGTCTCCAAACCGCCCGACAAGGTCGCCCCCCTCACGGCCTTCCTCGGGCGCCAGTTCCGCTAAGTCAGATGACGGCTCCTCCGACATCCGCCCAGACCCCGCTGGTAAAACGTCCGTCGGCCCATCCGACTGTCGCACGGTGTTGGAGCCGATGCCGGACCCTGTTGTCCAGTCCGCCATCTCTAGCTCCCCACAGCATTTGCCACTGCCTTCCGAGGCCCCAGCGTCTCCCCTGTTACACCCAGGGAATTTTAATCCTCCTTCCCCGGGTGATACGGAGGATGCAGGCATGCTCCCGTCAGGTCTCCCTCCCGCTGAGCCGGACGACCTGACGTCTGACCCTCAGACACCGATGCCAGCCTTGCCAATGCTGGGCGACATTCCTCTCCCGGATGCCATCCCTACGCCAGACCTGCCCAGGCCTCCTATTCCTGGCCCACCTTCGGGGGCGTTCCCAGGGCCTTCTGCCTCGTCAGAGCCCCTGGCGCCCGGGTATATGCCTTCTTATCTGACGCTGTCTTACTCAGATCTATAGTATCCAACACCGCAGTACCCGACGTCACAGTATCCGGCGCCCCAGTACCCAACGCCAGGTTTCCCGCCGTCAGGGTATGGATACTTACCATACAGATATCCTCAATATCCATATCCCCCTTCTCCACCACCACCCCAGCTGCTGGTGGACCTGAGGGAGACTCTGGCTTCCTGGTGGGCTGAGGCCAAGGCTCAGCTCATCATCGAAGTAGAGAGCCGCCTTCCGACACCGGAACCCGTTCCGGACCCCGTCATCAGGGTGAGCCTCCTGTTACCAGAGGTGTCCCCTGTGGTTCCAAGACAGAGGGTGGCACATTACCCAGGGAGTTCCCCAAGGGGTCCGTTCCTCCCCCGAGCAGGGAGGGGTCTTCGTCTCCTCCATCTTCCTTGGATGATTCCGACGAACATTCCGACTTTGATGACGAGCCACGAACTCCGGACAAGCCTCGGCCTAGGACTTCTCCGAAGTCCCCTCCGAAGGATCCTTCCTTCACGGAGTTGCTACGAAAGATTCAGTGGTTGCATCAGTGGAAATCTTTGGAGTCAGATCCACAGCGGCAGAAGCTAGCTGCACATTGTGATCTGCCTGGGGTCGCTCCTACCTTGGTTCCACCCTGGATCGAGCCTCATGCGGATCTTGTTTCCACCATCTGGAAACAACCGTCTGCCATAGCCCCCCTTCCGAGGAAGGCGGACAGGCTGTACCAGGCTCCAGAGGGTGTTGAATTCCTTACTTCACACCCCAAGGCTGACTCGGTCGCGATCAGCGCTGCCCACGGCTGCACAGCCAACCCAAAGCATTTGAGCTCATCTCCACCCGATAAGGAGTCCCGTCTTCTGGACCAGTATGGGAAGAAAGTTTTTGCTTCTTCCACTCTGGGTATTAGGGCCATGAACTACGTTGCTCACATGGGGGATTACCAGAAGGCTATCCTTAGTGAGGTGGAAACTAAATTGGACTCCCTTCCTGAGTTGCAGACCAAACAGGAAGCGGCAGACCTAGTTCGTTCTGCTCGTTCGGCCAGTAGACACATGCTACGTGCTACTTATGATGCAGTGGACGATGCTGGAAGCAGCTCGGTGTTTGCCATCAGTTTGCGGCGTCATGCCTGGCTCATAGTGTCAGGTTTGGTCCTGGAAGTGCAGTCCGCCATCCAGGACGCACCCTTCAGGGGTTCAGTGCTGTTCAGTGGTGATGTCAATGACATCATCACCGGCCTGCGGAAGAAGGGCACTGCTCTCAAGGAAGTTGACTCCATGTACAGAGCCCCTCAGTCTCAGCGCCGTCCCTTTCATAGACATGCACGGGCCAAGGCGAAACCACAAGGGAAGCGGGCCAACAAACGTCGGGCCCCTCCGGCTGTGAAGCCCTCCCCCGCCCAAACGGGCAGCGGGAGCTCCAGCCGCAACGCTGCCTCACACCTCCTGACTCCTTTCTTCTCCCACAGCCTCTGGGCTTCCCAGAGGAACCAGTAGAAGGGAGGTTCTCCCTTCATCTGCCGGGTTGGGAGAGGATCGCTTCCGACATTTGGGTGCTTCAGCTGATGGCGGAAGGACACTCACTAGAGTTTCTTCAGAACAACCCCCCCCCCCAAACGTTGTCTTACTCCCCGGAACACCTTCTTCTGGTTCGGGAAGAAATCTCCGCCCTTCTTTTGAAGGCGGCAGCAGAACCCGTCACTCCCCATCTCCAGGGGACGGGTTACTTTTCCCATTTCTTCCTGGTTCCAAAGAAATCAGGTGATGTGAGGCCTATCCTAGACCTCAGCTCCCTGAACCTGTTCGTGGTGTACAAGTGGTTCAGAATGCTCTCTCTGCAGGGCCTTCTACCCCTACTTCAGCCAGGACAGTGGCTGTGCACTCTGGATGCCTACCTGTGTATCCCTATCCGCCCGTTCCACCGCAGATACCTTCAGTTTTCTTTTCAGGAGGACCACTACCAGTTCAAGGCCCTCCCATTTGGTCTCTCCTCGGCTCCCCGAGTATTTACCAAATGCCTTTCTGTGGTGGCGGCCCACCTGCGTACCCAGGGGGTTCAGGTTTCCCCGTACCTGGACAACTGACTCCTGGTGGCCCTATCCAGGGAGGACCTCCTTCGAGCCCTTTCCCTCACCCTACAGGTTTTCACCAGCTTAGGAATTACCATCAACCAGGCCAAGTCCCATTTGATCCCATCACAAAGACCCCAGTTTATCGGGGCGATCCTGGATATGACCGCCGGTATGGCCTTCCTGCATTTGGACAGGGTGGCCACCCTTCAAGCTCAGGCCAGCCTGTTGTCCACCCACAGACGGGTCTCTGCCAGGTCAGCCCTTCGCCTCCTCGGGCTCATGGAGGCAGCCATTCCGACGGTGCCTCGCGTTCGGCTGCACATGAGGATCTCACAGTGGATGCCTCTGTCTCAGTGGGATCAATTGGTGAATGACCTAGATCGCGAGATCCTGGTCTCCTCTCCGGTGGTTCGAGACTTGCAATGGTGGATGGTTCAGGAGAGCCTTTGCCGGGGAGTTCCCTTCTGTCTTTCTTCCCCCTCCCAAACTCTGACAACATACGCCTCGAGTGAGGGTTGGGGAGCCCACTTGGGATCTCAACGGACCCAGGGCTCTTGGTCCAGACTTGAGCAGACTCCACATAAATGTGCTCGAGCTGAGGGCCATCCTGTATGCCTTACAAGCTCTGCATCTGTATCTGCTTCCCGGTCATCTGGCTGTTTAGACCGACAACATGTGTGTAGTGTGGTACATCAACAAACAGGGAGGAACTCATTCCTACCCTCTTTGCAGGGAAGCGATGCGGGTTTGGGATCGGGCAATACTTCACAACCTTCACCTCACGGCGGTTCATGTTCCGGGGGTCGAGAACACGTTGGCAGACCACCTCAGCCAGTCGTCCGCCCAAGCGCACGAATGGGAACTGGATCAGGGGCTAGTAGACAATGTCTTCCTACGCTGGGGAACCCCTCAGGTAGACCTGTTTGCCTCTCCACTCAACGCAAAACTTCTCATCTTCTGCTCGCTCGCTCCAGGGCATGGAGTTTTTTGGAGAGACGCTGTGTCTCTAAACTGGAAGGGCAGATTCGTCTGTGCTTTCCCACTGATCCCGTTGATTCTGAGGATCTTACACAAACTGTTCAGAAGGAGCTCACATGATCCTCAACGCTCCGTTCTGGCCCAGGCAAGTTTGGTTCTCTCTTCTGCAACAGTACTCAGAGGAACCTCCTCTTCCTCTATCACAACTTTTGTTGACCCAGGATCAGGGGACCCTTGTCCATCCAGGACTCAGATCCCTTCAGCTGCATGCGTGGCTCCTGTAGACGTTGTTCAAACCCGGTTCAGGGTTTTGTCGCAGGTGGCGGAGATTCTGCTGGAGGCCAGAAAGCCTTCCACTCATTCCACTTACACCATGAAATGGAAAAGGTTCTCTGAGCCTCTTCCAGAGCTTTTGAGCCATTCTCCTGCTCTGTCGGGAGGCTCCTGGATTACATGTGTCACCTCTTCGACCTGGTTCTCAATCACTCCTCCTTGAAGGTTCACATGGTGGCCATTTCTGCTTACCATGTTCCTTTTGCGGACAGGTCTTTCGCACAGCTGGAAGTCACTAAGACCTTCCTTAAAGGGGTCCTCCACTTGAGACCCCCATTTAGCACCTGCCCCCCCCCCCTTGGGACTTGAATTTCATTCTCGAGAAGCTTGCCCTGCCTCCTTTTGAGCCGGCAGCATCAGCAGACCTGAAGTTCCTTTCCTGGAAGACCCTCTTCCTGTTGGCCATTACCTCCGCTCAAGAAATTTCCAAGCTTTAGGTCTTCATGTGCAAAATCCCGTACTTGATTTTCCACAAAGAACGTGTGGCTCGGCATACCAACCCTAAGTTTCTTCCTAAAGTGGTAGTGAAATATATGCTGAATCGATCTATGGAACTGCCTGTTTTTTATGCAACATTCCAATCGAGGGGAGTACCTCTGACGTGCTTTGGATGTTCACCGGATTCTGAGATACTCTACCAACAGGACAAAGGATCTCAGAAAGTCTGATCAACTGTTTGTCTCTTTTGCTCCCAAAAGAGAAGGCAATGCTGTTTCCAAGCAATGCCTTTCAAAATGGTTGGCTCATTGTATCACTTTCTGTTATGACAAGTATCACAAGACCTTGCCAGGTCAAGTCAGAGGTTACTGCACTAGGGGTGTAGCTGCCTCTGCTGCTTGTTTCAAGAATGTGTCGGTGGCTGACATCTGTGCAGCCGCAACTTGGACTTCTGTCCATACCTTTACAAAACATTACAGTTTGTACATTGCCTCTTGCCGTGGATCTGGCTTCTAGGAGCATGGATATGTTGTTCATCCACACTCTCTGGCATGTCCCTTTCCCCTTTAAATCTGGCTGGAAGTCTTCAAGCTAGCTCCTCCCACCCACCCGGTGGTAAATACCTCAGCTCCACCCCATGACGCCAGATCTTCCTTTCCGCTGGAAGATTAAGGTTCCCTCGTGCTACTTTAGCAATTCATAGGCCCTGGATTCACAAAGTCGGTTTTAACCCAAATTACCTTGAAACTCATCAGAGTTCACGACTCCGATTACAGCGCATCGGACATGGAGGACGAATCGTCCCCCGGATTTCACCAGTGTCACTGTGGCCAGACAATGTCGCGCACCGATCCCCACCTCTCGTGTGTCTATATCCTAGGTGTCGGACATGACACCATGTCTTGTACCTTCTGTTTGGCCTTCCATCCCAACGTTCTGGACAACCGCAAGGCATACCTAAAATTGGGGAGACCGGAGCTTAGAAACCCGCCAGTGAAATCTAAGGAGGCAAGGTGGGCAGTTTCCTCGGCCACGGGATCCACCAAGCAGCTTGAGCAGATGGCTGCTTACGAGGGGGAAGCAGCTCAGGCTTCGGCCAGTCGCAGTTTTTTTCATTCCTCTCAACCTTGGCTTTACTTTTTCGGGCTCCTTTAGGGAGTTGTGCCAGTCTCTCCCCACCAGGGGTGAGGCACCCTCATGCTTGCACTCCTCCCGCCCTCGGAAGAGGGACAAGGACCCCAAGTTGTCTTCTTCCGGAAGTAGACGCTCCTGGGACTGAGAGAGGTCCAAGTCCCAAGAACATGCGGTCTCGACTTCGGTAGAGATTGCTTCCTCAGCTGCAGGCTTTATGGATCTTCCATCTGGCCAAGACACCGAGGAAACGGCTGAACCGGCCGAGATTACTCTCGACCCAATCGAGCCTTTGTCGCTGACTTCTTAGAAAGGACGCCTGTCCTTTCCTTTCCTTTCACAACGAGGAGAGACTGCCCTCGGGTGTCCCCATCGAGGATAAGGTGCCGGAACCTCGGTTTTCATCGACTCCGGTGTCCCCCGATCGAACGAGCTGACCCTTTCGGTCTCGATCGAGGTCCAAGACCCCTTTGGTCGATCGGCCGAAAAAGGGCCACATACATTCAAAATAGAGGCGCCACCGCCGGTCCTCTTCCTCGTCAGACGAGGAGAGGCTTCGACGGAAACTCCGTCAACGCTGTGAGGATTTGATGTGGCAACAGCTGATTTTGACCAGGAAGAAGCTGGCTCTGCTGGCCGCCCCAGCCATTACTTGGCTTCCTCCTCCTAAGCTGACGCCTACCTCTCCAGAACCAAAGGCCTCGGTTCCACCTCCCATGGGGCCGGCACGTATACCGTCTCGGCCTATTCCGGTTTCTCCACCGATTTTGGTGGAACCACTGCCTAAGCAGCCTCAGGGAGGGGCTCCCTCGAAAGAGGACCGTACAGACACCGGGCTTCCCCCACATCTGTCCATTGTGGTCACCCCTGACCGCCCTCAGCAGATCGAAGGGGACATAGGTGGTAGGCCACTGTACCCCGACTCTTCGGACTCTGATGACACGGGATTACACTCTCATCCGGGGGATGGTGAGTCGTCCATGGCCGGACTGGAGGAAGGCCCTTCCTCCTTCCGGGGCATTCTCCGCCTGATCTCCGAGTCCACCGGAATGCCCCTGGAGCTCATCCAGCAAAAGGCGGAGTACCCCCTTACGGATATCCTCAAAAGAGGGGATACCCCGACGGAGGCCTTTCCACTGGCTAAAGCCATCATTGGCCCAGCCCTTGAGCTTTGGCAGCATCCCGCTTCCTGCCCAGCCCCGTCTGCCCGCATGGCCCGCAAGTATATGGTGCCCATGGGGTCCCTGGCGGGGTTCACAGAGCATCCTTTGGCGGAAAGCCTAGTGACTGTTTCTGTGTTCAGGTGTACTGGTAGCTCAGCCAGCACTGACCGACCCCCGGACAAGGAGTCCAAGAATATGGACCACTCTACCCGTAAGGTCTATACGGCCTCCTCCTTAGGCCTTCATCAGGCCAGCTCAGCTGTCATTATGGCACACTTCTCTCATACCCTCCTTGGGTCATTGGATGAAGTCCTCCCTCATCTCCCGGCGGACATGCAGATCACAGTGAAGCAGGTCCGTGATCAGGGCCGTGCTGTTGCAAAACAGCAACTCCAGACGGCCCTGGACATTGGAGATTCCTGTGCCCGTTCTTTCTCAGCCGCAGTGGCTACCCGCCACAGGGCTTGGCAGAGGCTATCCTCCTCCTTCCCAGCGGATACCCAGCACAAGTTAGCTGAAGTGCTCTTCCTAGGCACCGACCTCTTCGGTCCAGGAGTGGCTGGTCACCTCCTGCGCATAGAGCAGTCCAATGCCACCTTGGATGCTACCTCTGTGAAGGGTCTTCAGGCAAGAACCAACAGAAGCGCAAGAAGAAGCCTTTTCGGCACTCTTACCCTGTGGTTAGGCAGCCCTCCTATCACGGAGGCCAGCAGCAACAGCAGGCTCACGCTTGCGCCCCAGGCCCAAGCAAGGTCCTCAACAGCCCCGTTAAGGAGACCAAGGTGCCGGTCCAGGAGCCTCTTCCTCTTCTAAGCCTGCCCAGTGACAATTTGGGGGTTGCCACCCCTACACCTGTCACACCAGCTCTGGGTCCTCCTGTGGGGGGCCAGCTCCACCACTTTCTTTCCGCCTGGTCCGATATCACCTCGGACAGGTGGGTCCTAGAAGTGATCGGCCAGGGACTGCCTCTGGAATTCGAACAGTACCCTCCCAGCCGAGCCCGCACCCCTCGGGAGGAAAGGATCTAAGCTCGCACTCGGTCAGCTCTTCGAGACGGCATTGCTCTGCTTCTCTGCAAAGAGGAGCAAAACATGTGGTTCTAGGGACATGGATATGTTGTTCATCCACACTTATTGGCAGGTATCCTTGCCGCTTTAAATCTTGCCGGAAGGTCTTCAAGCTGGCTCCTCCCACCCACCCGGGTGGTAAAACTCTCAGCTCCGCCTCATGACGCCAGATCTTCCTTCACGCTTGGAAGCTTAGGTTCCTCCTTAACGCTCTCATGTATAAGACTGGTTCCTAATTCTTGGTTTTCCCGAAATAAAGTTTAAGGTTTTCCAGACTTGGTCAAATATTTCCTCGCTGCTGCGATGGACAAATGACTCCGGTTTCGGAGGTACCCAGGGCAGAAGATGTCCTGACGGATCCGCACTCCACGTGCGTGCCAAGCTGGGCCTTGGGCACGACCCGCAGGCTTGAGACCTGTGCTCTTCTTTTTCGGCCTATGTCCTGGAAGACCGTGCCGCCCGTCTGCAACTTGGGCAACCCGAAAAACGTTATCCTCCGGTAAAGTCAAAAGAGGCCCGGTTGGCGTTTCCACAGCGGCGCGAGCTCAGTGAACAGCTTGAGCAGATGATCGCCCCCGAGGAGGAGCAGTGCAGGCCGCATCTGCCCTCCTCGGCCGCGGCCTTTATCCTGCTCTCCTGGGATCCTCCTATTCAGCTTCTTTTAAGGAGCTCTGTCTGTCCTCTCCACTGAGGGGAGGGACCAACATCTTCAGGGCCTTCCTCTCGTCCAAGAAGAAGGACCACAAAGGTAAGTCCCTCCGTCGATGCTCTTGGGAGCGGGAGAGGTCCCGCTCACCGAGTAGTCGACCATCGACTTCGGTCGATCCTTCGGCTTCGGCCACTGGCTTCACGCCGTCGCCGTCAGGTCAGTTGACTGAGACTCCCGTCGACGCAGTCGTGATTTTTCTCGACCCGTTGGACGGGCTGTTGACCGGTGAAGCCGAAATCCCTCACTCTCCGGTTCCCCCGGTGGTGGTTGAGGTGTTCCGTGGACTTGCCCATGCCTTCGGTTCCGGAGTCCACGGTTGAGCCCTCCGAGCCAGGGGGAGAGCGGGTTTCCCCCACCCTACCTCTGTACCCTCCTTGAAAAGCCGAGGTTCGCGGTCTCGTCACGACTTCTTCTCGGTCCAGCCGATCCCACCTGGCCATAGGCGGTCTCGGTCTCGGCATGCAGGCAAGCGTTGCCGCCCGCCCTCCTCGGACGAGGGGAGGCTCCGACGCAAGTTGCGTCAATACGAGGACCTCATGTGGCAACAGCTTTTTCTGTCCGGGAGCAAGCCGACGTCGTCGCCTTCCCCGGCTATCAAGTGGCTGTCACCGGAGCGGCTGAAGCAACCCCTCGCCTTAGCCGAGGTGCCTGCTTCCAGGCCTGTTGCTCGGCTGAAACAGGCTGCCCCACCGATTCCGGTGGAACCTCCACCTCCACAGCCGTTGTTTGGGGCTCCGACCAAGAATTCTCGGTCGGCCCAGGGTCTGCCCCATAGGCTGTCTGTCACCCTCACTCCCGATTGTCCTCGGCAGGTGGAGGGTGGCTCAGGCCCAAGGCAGCTCTTTGCGGACTCCTCTGAGTCCGACGATGATTCCTCCCTGTTCTCCAGGCAGGTCGACTTGGAGTCCTCAGGAGGTCAGTCATTGGACGATAGCCCTTCTTCCTTCATGGGTTTGCTTAGGCTCATCTCGGAGTGCACCAGGATGCAGCTCGAGCCCGTATCCAAGCAGGCCAAGTATCCCCTCATGGAGATATTGGACCGAGGGGATTCTCCTACGGAGGCCTTTCCAGTGGCCGAGGCCATTGTAGGCCTGGCCTTGGAGCTCTGGCAGCCTCCTGCTTCCTGATATCCACCTTCACAGCAGATACCCAGCACAAGTTGACGGATGACCTCTTCGGCCCTGGAGTGGAAGGTCACCTCCAGAGGATCGAAAAGTCCAATGCCACCCTGGACTCGGTCTCATCCGCTCAGAGGGACAAGGGCCGCAGACCGCATTCCAGGCCCTTTTGTCCATCTGCGCCCACGGCACGTCCGGCCTAGCAGCATCAGGGCCAGCAGGCTCGCGCTTGGCATCCCAAACCCAAGCCCGCGGCTTCCTCCTCCAGGAAGCAGGGAGGTAAAAGCCCAGGTGGTCCCTCGGCCGGTCCCTCCTCCAAGCCTGCTCAGTGACGGGTTGAGGGTGCTGCCCCAACCTCACACCACCCCAGGTTCCCCTCGGGGGAACGGCTCGCCACTTCTTTCCGCCTGGTCCGCTATCACCACAGACCGGTGGGTGTTGGAAGTGGTGGGAAGGCCTGCCTCTGAGTTCGAGAGCAGGTCCCGCCTTCAGAGCCATCACGCCCGAGGGGCCTCGGGGTCCAGGCTCACTGTCGGCTCGCTGAGCCGGACATCGCCTCTGCCCTCAAGAAGGTGATCAGAGAGGTGGCAGACCCTCAGACCCGGGTTTGTGTCCAGGTACTTCCTGGTTCCAAACGACGGGGGGCTGGCGCCATTCTCGACCTGCATGACCTAAACAAGTTCCTAAGGTCTCGGACCTTCAGGATGGTCACTCTGGCTCAGATAATACCATCCTTGGAACGTGGCATGTGGTTCTGCTCTCTGGACCTGCAGGACGCTTTTCACGTCCCTATCCGTCCGTCTCACCAGAGATTCCTTCACTTTCGAGCAGAAGGATCCCTTTTCGAGTTCCGAGCCATGACCTTCGGCCTGTCTCTTGCTCCCAGGGTCTTCACCAAATGCATGGCAGTGGTGACAGCATTCCTACGGCGCCGAGGGGTCTGGGTGTACCCTTACCTAGATGACTGGCTGATAGCAGCCCCTTCCAGACAAGAGGTGGAGCGGTCCAGATATCTGGCCCTCCAGATTTGCTCTCAGGTTGGCCTCCTCATCAGCGAGGCCAAGTCGGATCTCGAACCGAAGCAGGTGATTCTTTTCATCGGGGCAGAGCTCGACTCTCTTCGAGCCAGAGCACGGCTCTCAGCGGACAGGGCCGAGGTTCTTTCCTCCTTTGCCCGATCATTTCTGGTTGAGCATTCGTGCCCTGCCCGGGACTTCCTGCGCCTCCTGGGTCTCATGGCAGCCTGCACCAGCGTGGTCCGTTGGGCCCGCTGGAACATGCGCCCCTCCAATGGGGGTTGGCCAGCCAGTGGTCTCAACGCTGCGATCCATTGGACCAGCTAGTGACGGTGACCCAGGGATGTGGAACGCCTCCATTGGTGGATCGCTCCAGCTCATCTGCAGGAAGGCATCCCGTTTGTCCGGCCTCTGGCCGACGCTGTCTCTATCGACCGACGCCTCTGATGGGTTGGGGTGCCCATCTGGGGGAGCACAGAGTGCACGGCCTCTGGTCCCCACGGGAGTCCCGATGCTATATCAACCTGCTGGAGCTCCGAGCGGTCCGCCTAGCTCTCACCGCCTTCGCTCCGTTTCTACGGGGTCAAGTGGTTCAGGTCCAGACGGACAATACCACGACCATGTACTACCTAAACCACCAGGGCGGGACGTGCCATGCCTCTGTGCAAGGAAGCTCTCCGCATTTGGTCACTCGTGCGCAGCCTGGAAGCGGATCTCCTAGCCATTCACGGCAGAAGCCCAACACCCTGGCCGAGTCCCTAAGCCGGATAGGGGCTGTCTCCCACGAGTGGTCTCTCCTGCCGGAGGTAGTGAAGATCTGTTCTCCCATTGGGGCACACCTCAGGTGGATCTGTTTGCCTCCAGGGAGAATGCGAAGCTGAGGCTGTTCCATGCCTGCCCACCTCAGCAGGGCTCGCTGCAGGGGGATGCCTTCTCGAGGCCGTGGACCCCGGGCCTTTTCTACGCCTTTCACCCATTTCCCTTGATCCACAAGGTGCTTCTCAAGGCGAGGAGGGTCAAGGCGCAGGTGATTCTGGTAGCCCCATACTGGCCCTGCCAATGCTGGTATCCAGATCTCCTCAGGCTCCCGAGGCAGCTTCCAGCTCACCCGGACCTGCTTTCAGTCAATCAGGGGAAGGTGTTCCATCCGGACCTTCAATCCCTGCACCTGACGGCCTGGTTCCTGAGCTGCTAGAGTTCCAGGCCTTGGTCTTTCTGACGAGGTCCTCAATGTAGTTGAGGCGTCCTGGGTAAGGAGCCCACTCAGGAGCTATGCCTTCAAATGGAAGAGATTCCATTTGGTGTCAGGGCAAGGGCTGGACCCTTCCTCCTGTTTCTTGGCAAGCATCTTGGACTATTTATGGTCCCTTTCTCAGCAAGGGCTTAGGTCAACGACCCTAAGGGTGCACCTGGCAGCCATCTCTGCTTACTGGGCGCGGGCCGGGAAGCAGTCGGTGGCGCAGGAGAAGGTGGTCTGGCGCTTTTTCAAAGGCCTTGATCACATTTCCCCTCCGGTGCGAGAACCTCCACCTCCGTGGGATCTACTGCTGGTACTGGCAAAGCTCATGGGCAAGCCATTCGAACCAGTGCACAGGTGTGATCTCTCTCACCTGTCGTGGAAGACCGCCTTCTTGGTGGCTATTATGTCAGCCAGAAGGGTGGGAGAGCTCCAGGTGCTTTCCATCGAGTCTCCTTACCTGGTCTTCCACAGGGACAAGGTTGTCCTGCACCCCCACCCAAAATTCCTTCCGAAGGTGGTGTCGGAGTTTCACCTTAACCAGGTGTTGACTCTGCCGTGTTCTACCCCAATCACACTTGGATGCTCAATATAGGCTCCATACTCTGACCCTAGAAGAGCGCTCGTATACTATAAGGAGCGCACGGCTGAAATTGGGAGAGGTTCTGCAGCTGTTTGTCACCCACGCGCTGAAGCCGCACCTGGCAGACCTGCAGCCAAGAGACGATAAGCAGGTGGGTCACCTCCTGCATAGATCTCTATAGGTTGGCGGGCATGGAGCCTCCCAGAGGGATAAGAGCTATCTCACCCGCCATACCACTGCATCGGTGGTTGCTCCCAGGGACGCCCCTATCCAGGATATCTGCAGGGCTGCTACCTGGAAGTCAGCACACACCTTCATTACCCACTACCACATCGACCTTGAGTCACGCCGGGATGCTGGTTTTGGGGCCTCGGTTCTCCAGTCTCTATTCCCTAAGTAGGGCTGTGCGCCTTGCCTCCCTCCTCCCGGAGAACTGCTAGGAGTCTGCCAATAAGTGTGGATTGAACAACATATCCATGTCCCTAGAAATACAGGTTACTCACCTGTAACAGGAGTTCTAGGAATGGTATATGTTGTTCATCCACACGACCCACCCGACCTTCCGGCTCGACGACAACCTGAGCTTCCAGCGGGCCAGATCTGGCGGGCACGGAGCAGAGAGTTTTACCACCGGGTGGGTGGGAGGAGCCAGCTTGAAGACCTTCCAACAAGATTTAAAACGGCAAGGATACCTGCCAATAAGTGTGGATGAACAACATATACCATTCCTAGAACTCCTGTTACAGGTGAGTAACCTGTATTTCTGTTCACTGGATCTGCAGGATGCATTCTTCCACGTCCCAATCCGTCCGTCCCATCAGCGGTTCCTCTGCTTCAGGGTCGAAGGGACCCTTTACGAGTTCCGAGCCAGCAGTGGTGGCAGCCCATCTCCGGCATCGAGGAGTTGGAATTTACCTTTATCTCAACGACTGGCTCTTGGCAGGTTCCTCCTTCCAGGAGGTGGAGAGATCCAGGGATCTGGCTCTTCGTACCTGCTCCCAACTGAGCCTCCTGATCAACAAGGCCAAGTCGGAACTCATGCCCTCTCAGGTGATGGGCTTCATCGGGGCAGAGCTCGACTCTCGTCAAGCCAGACCTCGGCTTCTGGCGGACAGGGCGGAGGTTCTTTCCTCATTTCTGGTCGGGCATTTGTGCCCTGCCCGGGACTTCCTGCACCTTCTGGGTTACATGGCAGCGTGCACCTCAGTGGTCTGTTGGGCCAGATGGCACATGTGCCCCCTCCAATGGGAGTTGGCCGCTCAGTGGACTCGGCGCCACGGTCACTTCGACCAGCTGATCACAGTGACCCAGAAGATGTCGGACGCTCTCCAGTGGTGGACCGCCCCAGACCGGTTGCAGGAGGGGATCCCGTTTGTCCTCCCCAAACCGACGGTCATTCTCATGACCGATGCCTCTCTCATGGGCTGGGGAGCCCACATGGGGGACAACAGAGCCCATAGGTTCTGGAACCCCAAGGAGTCCTGATGCCATATCAACCTTTTGGAGCTCAGAGCAGTCAGACAGGCACTGTCGGCTTTCGCTCCAGGGTCAAGTGGTTCAAGTCCAGACGGACAATACCATGACCATGTACTGCCTCAACAAACGGCGGCACGCACTCCCGTCTGTTGTGCAAGGAGGCGCCCCACATCTGGACCCTCGTAAGCCAGTTGTAGGCGGATCTCCTAGCCATCCATGTGGCAGGAGTCTCGAACCAGCTGGCATATGCTCTCAGCCGCATAGGCCAGACATCCCATGAGTGGTCTCTCCATCCAGAGGTAGCTTACAGTCTGTTCTGCCACTGGGGCAAACTGTTGGTGGACCTGTTTGCCTCCAGGGAAAACACCAAGCTGAGACTATACCATGCCCGCCCACCTCAACAGGGGTCGCTGTAGGGGGATGCCTTCTCGAGGCTGTGGACGCCAGGCCTCCTCTGTGCCTTCCCTCCATTTCCCTTGATCCACAAGGTGTTACTAAAGGTGAGGAGGGACAAGGCGAAGGTGATCCTGGAAGCCCCAGTTTGACCACACCAGTTCTGGTAACCAGATCTCCTCAGCCTCAGCTGCAGGCCCCCGGAGCGGCTTTGTACACACCTGAACCTGATATCTCTGAACCAGGGGAAGCTATTCCATCCGGACCTTCAATGCCTGCACCTCACAACCTGGTACCTGAGTGACTAGAGTTCCAGGCTGTAGGTCTTTCCGAGGATGTCTACACCGTCGTAGAGACAGCTCATAAGGAATCGACCAGGAAATGTTACGCCTTCAAATGGAAGAGATTTTCCATTTGGTGTCAGGGTAAGAGTCTGGACCCCTTATCCTGCTCTGTGGCTAACATTCTCGACTACCTTTGGTCTCTCTCCAAAGGGGGTCTATGGTCATCGACCCTTAGGGTGCACCTGGCAGTCATCTCTGCCTACCGGGCGCGGGCCGGTCAGCCAACATTGGCACAGGAGACAGTGGTCGGGCGCTTCTTCAAAGGCCTGGATCACATATCCCCTCCGGTGCATGAACCTCCACCTCCATGGGATCTGTTGCAGGTTTTGCAAAGCTTATGGGCAAGCCATTCGAACCCATGCACAAGTGTGAGTTCTCACACTTGTGGAAGACGGCCTTCCTGGTGGCTAGCACTTCTGCCAGAAGGACAGGGGAGCTCCAGGTGCTTTCCGTGGACTCTCCTTATCTGGTCTTTCACAGGGACAAAGTTGTCCTGCGCCCCCACCCGAAATTCCTTCCGAAGGTAGCATCAGAGTTTCATCTTAACCAGGTGTTAACTCTGCTGGTATACTACCCTAATTACACCTTGGACGCCGAGTACAGGCTCCATACTCTGGACCTGAGACGTGCTCTCTCCTATTATAAGGACAGAACGGCAGAAATTCGGGGAGAGGTTCGCCAGCTGTTTGTCTCCTACGCTGAAGCTGCTTCTGGCAGACCTGCAGCCAAATGGACCATTGCAAGGTGGATTACATCATGCATAGGTCTGTGCTATGAGTTGGTGGGCAAGGAGCCTCCCAGAGGGATAAGAGCTCATTCTACCCGCCATACTGCTGCATCGGTGGCTGCTTCCAGGGACATCCCTATACAGGAAATCTATCGGGCTGCGACCTGGAAGTCAGCAAACACCTTCATTACCCACTACCACATCAACCTTGAGTCACGCCGGGATGCTGGTTTTGGGGCCTCAGTTCTCCAATCTCTTTTTCTCAAGTAGGGGGTGTGCTCCTTGCCTACCTCCTCCCGGAGAACTGCTTGGAATCTGCCAGAGAGTGTGGATGAACATCATATCCACGCTCCTAGAAGAATAGGTTACTCACCTGTAATAGTAGTTCTAGGAGTGGTATATGTTGTTCATCGACACGCACCCGCCCAAACTCCCCAGCTTTATGTGCACAACCTTGCTTCCAGCGTGCTAAGATATGGCGTCATGGGGCGGAGCCGAGGTATTTACCACCCAGGTGGGTGGGACGAGCTAGCTTGAAGACCTCCGGCTAGATTTAAAGGGGAAAGGGACATGCCAGAGAGTGTGGATGAACAACATATACCACTCCTAGAACTACTGTTACAGGTGAGTAACCTGTTCTTCGGGTTGACTGTTCTGCAAGGTCTTCTTTCTTAAGACCTTCATAGCCAGAGGATCTGTGTATGAGTAGTTTCCTCCTCCCATGAGCTTCTCTTTGTTCCAGACTGCTTGGGACTCAGTCCTGTATGTAATTACCTACTGCAAGAGCCTTCTCGAAACAAGATAGTACAGTTACGTAAGAACTTACTGTAACAGTAGATCTTCGAGAGAGGCTCTTGCAGTAGGTAATATCTTCCCACCCTCCATCCCCCTTAGCTTTTTCAGCTCCTTTTCCAGGATGGGAAATATCCGCTTCGCTCTCGTCTTGCCTTTTGGCCTTTGGCAGGAAAGAACTGGAAGGTGGGCTTGGGGAACTGCCTCTTTATACTGACGTCGCATGATGTCGGTCACCTGACATGGGGGCAGTCCCCCGCCAGAGGCTGCGAGCTAGAAATGTTTCCTTGAGGTCCTGACGCCTGCTGGCTTCAGTCCTTTATATAATTACCTACTGCAAGAGCCTCTTTCGAAGATCTACTGTTACGGTAAGTTGTTACGTAACTACTTTGTGCCGACATGGACCGACCTCCCGACAAAGAGTCCAAGCTCTGGGACCATTCGGCAAGGAAGGGCTATGCAACTTCCTCCTTGGGCCTTCGTCAGGCAAGTTCGGCCGTCATCCTGGCACACTTCTCTCACGCCCTTCTCGGGTCGTTAGACGAAGTCCTCCCGCATCTCCCCACGGACATGCAGACCATGGTCAAGCAGGTCCGAGACCAGGGCCAAGCTGTTGCTAAACAGCAGTTCCAGACGGCCCTCTACATTGGGGACTCTTGTGCCCACTTGGCTGCTGCTGTTGCCTCTCGCCGCAGGGCTTGGCTGAGGCTCTCCTCCTTCCCAGTGGATTCTCAGCACAAATTAGCTAATGTGCCCTTTCTCAGGACCAACTTGTTCGGCCCAGTAGTGGCCAGTCACCTTCAGTGCATAGAACAGTCCAATGCCATATTGGACGCCACTTCTGCCAAGGGTTCTTCGGGCAAGAACCAGCAGAAGAAGAAGAAGTCCTTTCGGCACTCTTCCCTGTGGCTCAGCAGTCCTCCTTCCAAGGGGGGCAGCAGCATCTGCAGCAGGCTGAAGTTTGCCGCCCCCAGCCCAATCCTGGACCCCAACAGGCCTGTAAAGGAGGCCGAGGCTCAGGTCCTGGAGCCTCCTCCTCCAAGCCTGCTCAGTGACGAGGTGGGGGCTGCCACCTCTACTCCCATCACTCCAGCTCTGGGTCCTCCTGTGGGGGGACGTCTCCATCACTTCCTTTCTGCCTGGTACAGTGTTACTTTGGACAAGGGGGTCTCGAAGTGGTCTGTCAGGGGCTGCCTCTAGAGTTCGAGCAGTACCTTCCCAGCTGAGCCCGCGCCCCTCGGGAGGAACGGATATTCGCTCACACCCAGTCGGCTGTTCAAGACGAAGTTGCTCAGCCCCTCCTCAAGGAGGCAATAGCTCCCATGGTGGATCCTCCAGCAGGCCTAGGCTTTGTCTGCAAGTACTTCCTGGTGCCCAAGCAGATGGAGGGCTGGTGCCCCATTCTTGATCTCCACAACCTGAATCAATATTTCAGGTCTTGCATCTTTCGGATGGTCACTCTGTCCCAGATCATTCCATCCTTGGAGTGAAATGTGTTTTTGTTTACTGGAACTGCAGGACGCGTTCTTTCACGTCCCAATCCGTCTGTCCCATCAGTGGTTCCTCTGCTTCAGGGTTGAAGGGACCCTGTACGAGTTCTGAGCCATGCCATTCGGCCTGTCATCGGCCCCACAGGTCTTCACCAAATGCATTGCAGTGGTGGCGGCCCATCTACGGCATCGGGGGATCAGAATTTCCCCCTTCCTTACAACTGGCTTCTGGCAGGTCACTCCCTACAGGAGGTGGAGAGGTCCAGGGATCTGGCCTTCCAGACCTGCTCCCATCTCGGCTTCCTAATCAGCGAAGCCAAGTCGGATCTCATGCCTTCTCAGGTGTTGGGTTTCATCCGGGCAGAGCTAGATTCTTGCCCAGCCAGAGCTCGACTCCCAGCGGACAGTGTGGAGGTTCTTTCCTCCTTTGCCCAGTCATTTCTGGTTGGGCAATTGCACCCTCTCCGGGACTTTCTGCACCCTCTGGGTTACATGGCAGTGTGCACCTCCGTGGTCCGTTGGGCCCGGTGGCACATGCGCCCCCTCCAGTGGGAGCTGGCTATCCAGTGGATTTAGCACCACAGTCAATTCGACTAGCTGATCACTGTATCCCAGAAGATGTGGGACACTCTCCAGTGGTGGACTGCCCCAGACCAGTTGCAGGAAGGGATCCCGTTTGTCCACCCCGAGCCAACCGTCTTTCTCATGACCGATGCCTCTCTCATGGGCTGGGGAGCCCACATGGGGGACAAAAGGGCCCACAGGCTCTGGACCTCTGAGGAGTCCCAATGCCACATCAACCTGTTGGAGCTCAGAGCAGTCAGACTGGCACTGTAAGCTTTCGCTAGTCAGCTCCGGGGTCAAGTGGTTCAAGTCCAGACGGACAATACCATGAGCATGTACTTCCTCAAAAAACAGGGCAGCACGGACTCCCATCTGCTTTGCAAGGAGGCTTTCCGCATCTGGACCTTCGTAGGCCGATTGGAGGCAGATCTCCTAGCCATCCATTTGGCAGAAGCCTCAAACCATCTGGCGGATGCTCTCAGCCATCTTGGCCAGACATCCCACGAGTGGTCTCTTCATCTAAAGGTAGCTTACAGCCTGTTCTCCCATTGGGGCAAACCAATGGTGGACCTGCTTGCCTCCAGGAAAAACACCAAACTGAGGCTGTTTCATGCCCGCTCCCCTCAGCTGGGTTCACTGCAGGGGGATGCCTTCTTGTGGCCGTGGACCCCAGGCATCCTCTATGCCTTCCCTCCATTTCCCTTGATCCACAAGGTGCTCCTCAAGGTGAGGAGGGACAAGACGAAGGTGATCCTGGTAGGCCCAGACTATCCGTGCCAGTTCTGGTATCCAGATCTCCTCAGCCTCAGCTGCAGGCCCCCGGAGCGGCTTTGCACATGCCTGGACCTGATCTCCCTCAATCAGGGGAAGTATTCTATCCGGACCTTCAGTCCCTGCACCTCACAGCCTGGTACCTGAGCGGCTAGAGTTTCAGGCTTTGGGTCTTTCCGAAGATGTCTACACCGTGGTGGAGGCATCTAGAAAGAAATTGACCAGGAAATGTTATGCCTTCAAATGGAAAAGGTTTTCCATTTGGTGTCAGGGCAAGGGCCTGGACCCTTCGTCCTGTCCAGTGGCTAACATTCTCTACTATCTTTGGTCTCTTTCCAAAGGGGGTCTACGGTCACCTGCCCTTAGGGTGCACCTGGCAGCCATCTCTGTTTACCGGGCATGGGTCGGTCAGCCGACGGCGCAGGAGACAGTGGTCGGGTGCTTTTTCATAGGCCTGGATCACATATCCCCTTTGGTGCGTGAACCTCCACCTCCTTGGGATTTACTGCTGGTACTGGCAAAGCTCATGGGCAAGCCATTCGAACCCATGCACAAGTGTGAGTTGTCACACTTGTCGTAAAAGATGGCCTTCATGGTGGCTATCATGTCAGCCAGAAGGACAGGGGAGCTCCAGGCTCTTTCGGTGGACTCTCCTTATCTGGTCTTCCACAGGGACAAAGTTGTCCTGCGCCTATACCCGAAATTCCTTCCGAAGGTGGTGTCAGAGTTTCTCCTTAACCAGGTGTTAACTCTGCATGTTTACTACCCAACCTACACCTCAGAGGCAGAGTACAGGCTCCACACCTTGGACCTGAGACGTGCTCTCTCCTACTATAAGGAGAGAATGGCAGAAATTCGGGGAGAGGTTCGCCAGCTGTTTGTTACCTACGCTGAAGCCGCTTCTGGCAGACCTGCAGCATAGCAGACCATTGCTAGATGGATTACATCATGCATAGGTCTATGCTATGAGTTGGCAGGCAAGGAGCCTCCCAGAGGGATAAGAGCTCATTCTACCCGCCATACTGCTGCATCGATGGCTGCTTCCAGGGACATCCCTATCCAGGAAATCTGCCTGGCTGCTTCCTGGAAGTCAGCAAACACCTTCATCACCCACTACCACATCGACCTTGAGTCACACCGGGATGCTGGTTTTGGGGCCTCAGTTCTCCAATCTCTGTTTCCTAAATAGGGGGTGATGCGCCTTGCCTCCCTCCTCCCAGAGAACTGCTAGGAGTCTGCCAAAGAGTGTAGTAGTAGTAGTAGTAAAATCTTTTATTTTTATACAGGACAAGCTGGTATAAAACATCTTTAGGACGAGTCCTATATTATAGATGCGCCAGTTCTTTTCAGTATAACATAGAAAACAAAGACAATTACAGGCATAACAAACATCTTGTAACATCATTTACATCAATATTATATCTATGCCCTAATCATTACACATACAACGTACACTCAGTTCATGTTTTAACGCCTTCATAAATAGTTTAGCATCAGTCTGATAGGATATGGATTCTTTATTTATTGAATTCCATATTTGAAACATAATAGCTGGGAAACGCATAGAGCTATATTTATTTATTAATTTTGGAGGAATAAATCCTCGTAAGGGTGTCTGGCATAAATTATGATGATGATGTATTATTTCTAATTTTTCAAATAAGTAAGTTGGCCTTTTCTTATGTAATACTTTATGAGTTAAATTTGACCATTGCAACTTCCTTTTTAAAGTTGGGGTTAACCATCCAAGATCACTAAACAAAGTACAGTGATGTGAACCTGTTACTTTTCCCAGTATAAACCTTGCAAGTCTGTTGTACATCGTATCAACTTTCGCCAAGCTTCTCTTATGAGCGAAATTATATACGTGACTTCCATAGTCCATGACTGGAAGTAGAAGTTGATTCACAACCGCCAATCTCATTTGCTTATTCAAACATGATTTTGAGCTTCTAAATGCTCCCAAATGCTTATTTATGGTATCTTCTGTATGATGGTCAAAAATCAGGCTCTCATCCAGCCAGACACCCAAATATCTGTACATTGTATCTTGAGCTATTTGATCACCATTGTCAGTCATAATTTTAATATCGGGGGCAGCAACAATCTTTTCTATTTGTTTTTTTCCTGAAAACCATTGATTTTTTTTTTTATAATTCATAACCAAACCCGATTCCTTAATCCAAGTACAAAGTGCTAGAAAATCCTCTTGCAGATTTCTTTCCATTTGTTCCATGTTCGAGCCGTTTGCAATCAAAATGGTGTCATCGGCATAAAGCCTAAGATTAGAATTTTTTGCAACTTCCGCTACACTATTTATGTATATCAAAAATAAAGTTGGCCCCAAAATTTATCCTTGGGGTACACCCCTCTGAACAGAGACACTGTCAGAGAGGAGACCGTCCACACAAACCTGCTGGGTGCGGTCCTGTAGATAGGATGAAAACTATCCCACTACTTCTGTTGACAGGCCTATTTCCGTAAGTCTGTCACACAGCAGGCCATGGTGTCGAAGGCCTTGGAATGGTCCACGAACACCGCACCCACCGACCTACCTCCCTCCAGTTGGAATACGATCAAATCCACCAGGTCGGTGAGTGTGGTGCCCATGGAATGGTTCTTCCTAAAACCTGACTGGTAAGCAGAGCGCAAGGAGTACTGTTCGAGATACTCTCCAAGCTGTTGCTGTACCAACCATTCCAAGACCTTCGACACTGCCGAAAGTAAGGCGATAGGCCTAAAATTTGCGGGTTCGGTTGGTAAACCTGATTTAAAAATTGGAGTAATTTTTTCGTTCTTCCATATTTTAAGGAATATTCCTTCTGTCAGACCCCAGTTGAACAGTTTTGTCAGTACAGGCGCAATCACACTAACTGAATCTCTAAGAAACCTATTCTCAATTCTGTCTAAACCAAATGATTTATATGGGTTTAATTTCTTAATTTCATCTTTTACTTGTTTACAAGAGACACACCTAAATCTTAATTTGGGGAAATTTGAAACTAAAGAACCATGATTAGAGTGAGCCTTTCTTCTCACTGGGGTGTGAATTAGATTATCTGGGAGGGTTGCAAAATACTCATTTAGTATATTCACTGACTTAATTGGCGTCTGACAGAGACCATTCTTAATCATTTGAATTTTAGGTCTCTGAAGAACAGGGACCTCAAAAGATTTTAACAAGGACCAATACTATTTAGAATCAGAGGTTTCATTTATCTTAATTTTATAATAGGCTTCTTAAAGAATTTCTAACTGATTTATAATTTGCCCAATCCAAATGATCCAAAATTCTATTTGTTTTCTTCCAAAGTCTAGATTTAATTCTAATCTGCTTTTTTAATTTTTCTGAAATCCATGGACCATGGTTTTTCCTTTGCACTTTGTACTCAAAAGGAGCTAGTTTGTCACAGACTTCTCTATACCAATTTGTGAATTATTGAATTGCCAGATCTAAAGAGGGCATTAGGAATAATTTATCCCATTTTACCTCCATTAGTTTGGCTATAAAGAGCTCTTTATTATAGCCCTTAAAATATCTCTTAGTTTATTTTTAGGGCTCTTTCATTTGGTATTCAAATATTTCCCCTTTCCAAATTAAATTCACTTCTTAGAGAGCAGTGATCTCCCAATATGGGTTGATTTACTAAAATTAACTGAGGTTTAACCTTAGTTGTAACAAAAATCAAATCCAGTATATTCCCAGGACTTTGTAGGAGTGTCTTCCTGGTAGACTGACTAATTGAGTTACTGCCAAAGATTTAAAACTGGACTCTAAAGTGGTACCCCTACATTTGCCCCTAGGGCATTGAAGTCTCCTGTTAGGATCAGTTCTTTTCCCATGGACTTTTCCTGTATCATCAATGCTAATTGCTTGTAATCACTTAACTTTTGTTTTAGGTGGTGCATAAATTACCCCAACTATTAAATCAAATTCCATAATCTCAACCAATAAGCAGTCGATTAAACCAGTTACCCCAGAGTAAGTTTCTATAGATTGTCCCAAGTCCCATCCCACATAAAGGAGAACCCCAACCCCCCATGTTTACCCTTTCTATCCAACCTGAAAAAAAACTCCATTTCTAACTCATTTCCAATCTGCGGGGTTAACCAAGTTTCAGTGAGAGAAACTAAATTTGGGGATTCGGATGATATCCAAGTCCTCGGTAAGTCAGTTTTGGTTTTTACACTTCTAGCATTATCACAAATCAATCTTATCTTACTTAAGGAACTGGGACTGGGATTTCTTTCGACGTCTCCAATAATCAGGCAATTTAAATTTGCCAAGGGGGGACATACCGAAAGAAAAACATCACCCTGACCCTTCAAACTAAAGCGTATTTTCCCAAATGCATTCCTTCTATTACATGCCAACTGGGTGAAAAAATCTCCAATTTTAGCATTTCCCACTTTCATGGTTCTTAATTGTAATGCTATCACAGCAGGATTTTGTATTAAAACTGAACCAGTCCATTTTACATAAAGTGCAAGTGTAATACAAACGTAGAATCCCAGCCTTTGTAAAATCTTCATATTTAGGTTAATTTGGACAAAGTGTCCCTCACAACATTAAAACAGCTTTATCCTGTACAATAAGATCATTTCTAACAACTAATTGTATAATAACTACAAATTAGTACATTCAATTTAAAATTTAAAACCATACCCCTAATGATTAGTGACTCATTTATATTAATCCAGGGCAAAATTAAAACAACTCATCCTGAACAGTAAAATAAATTTTAACTTTATGTTATACTACAAATTATAAGGGTAAACGAAAAACCAATTGTGAGCAAACTGATTATGTAGTAACTACCAATCAGTACGTTCAGTTTTAAATATTGGACCATACCCCCTAATTTGGATAATTCATTATCACTGTCCAGGATTAAATCCCTTTACAGGCTACATTTCTATAAACAATAATCCCAGCTTTACCCCGAACCTTCACTAATCATGAAAATTCAACTCCTATATACTATAATAAGACGTATAATAGTTATTATTTAACAAAAACTACCTAATTGTATTAGAAGTTGCTTAAGTTAAAATCTTACATCGCGTACACTCAAGCTGTATGACATTATCTGCCTAAATATACTTTAAACTAGTGTAGCAAGAAAAAATATTTACTTAAATTCAAACTTGTGCCAGACCCTATGGAAAATGTCTCGTAGATGTTAAGATTTCTTTTCCGAGTGGCGCTCGCACCACTCACGCTCGCGCAGTACCAGCGCAAGCCTTTTCGAGTGGTTCTGCCCCTCCTCCACTGCTGACAACTGAGACCAAAACAGCTGATGGTAATTTCAGGTGTTCCGGTAACCGGGACCTCGTGTTAGTTAGTAAATACACTGCAGGGTAGAGCTTTGGCACAGTAAAACAAAACACAGTCTCGCAACACGAGAACTTTCATTCAGCTGGCTGCAGTAGATGTTTCAGATTCATACAGCGTACCTGTATTCTGCAGCCAGCGCAAGCCTTTTCTAGTGGTTCTGCCCCCTCCTACACTGCTGACGACTGAGACCAAAGAGACCAAAACAGCTGATGATAATTTCAGGTGCTCCGGTAACTGGGAGCTTATGTTTAGTTAGTAAATACACTGCAGGGTAGAGCTTTGGCACAGTGTGGATGAACAACATATCCACGAACCTAGAAGAACAGGTTACTCATCTGTAACGGTAGTTCTAGGAGTGGTATATGTTGTTCATCCACACGGACCCACCCGACCTCCCCGGCAACACCTGACTTCCAGCAGGCTAAGATCTGGCATCATGGGGTGGAGCCAAGGTATATACCACCTGAGTGGGTGGGAAGAGCCAGCTTGAAGACTTCCAGTGAATCCTTAAAGGGAAAGGGGACATGCCAAAGAGTGTGGATGAACAACATATATACCACTCCTAGAACTACTGTTACAGGTGAGTAACCTGTTCTTCCATTTGGTGTCAAGGCAGGAAGCTAATCCCCCTGTCTTGCCCTGTGGCTAGCATTCTAGACTACTTGTGGTCCCTCTCTGTCGGGGCTGAGGTCGACGACCCTCAAGGTGCACCTGGCAGCCATATCTGCGTACCAGATGCATGCTGGTATGTCAAAGGTTGCACAGGACAAAATGGTTGGGTACTTCTTTAAGGGTGTCGACCATTTGTCCTTGCCAGTGCGTGAACCACCACCTTGGGATTTGTTCCTGGTCTTGTCAGTGCTCATAGGGAAGCCATTCAAACTGACGCACATCTCCCACCTGTTGTGGAACACTGCCTTTGTGGTGGCTGTCACTTCCACCAGAAGGATCAGTGAGCTCCAGGCACTCTTGTCTCTATATTTGGTTTTTTTTTTTTTCATTATATATAGGTTTTTATCGGCTTTCTTTTTTTCCCCAGTTTTCGACCCTGGCATGCATGTGGTGGCACGCCACACCTTGCAGCACCCTCCTGCTACACTGCCGCCCCTCCCGCCTGTGCTATCCACATGTCCTCCACCTGGTGGGAGCGAAACTACGGAGGGGGGGAGACCTTCCTGGGAGAGGAGCACTGCCTTGCGGCTGCTCGGTCCTGCCCCCCCCCCGTGTCGGCTCTCTGATCCGAGGCTATTCCCGAACCCAGATCGCCGACGTGGCATGAGATAAGGCATCCAGTGCTTCAACCCTCAACGCCGAGCCGGCCTCCCATATTTGATTTTCTTCAGCGACAAGGTTGTCCTCGCCCTACCCCCCAAAGTTCCTCCTGAAGGTTGTTTTAGAGTTTAACATTAACCAGGTGTTCAACCTCCTGGTGCACTTCACCAGTCCAACTACTGACACCAAGCACAGGCTCCGCATGTTGGACCTGAGGCGAGCGCTCACATACTACACTGAGCGCACAGCTGGAGTTTGGGGAGTGGTTCGCCAGCTCTTTGTCACCTACACTGAAGTTGCACCTAGCAGACTGGCAGCTAAGTGGACGATTGGCAGGTGGATTGTGTCCTGCATTGACCTCTGCAATAGATTGGCTGCTAGGGTGCCTCACAAAGTGCTTAGGGCTCATTCCACCAGACATACTGCTACCTTGGCGGCTGCATCCAGGGACATCCCTATCCAGGAGATCTGCAGGGTTGCTACCTGGAAGTCAGCACATATATCTTTATTTCTCACTACCACATTGACCTTGAGTCACACTGGGATGCTGGTTTTGGGGCCTCAGTTCTCCAGTCTCTGTTTCCTAAGTAGGGGTGTGCGCCTTGCCCCTTCCTTTCAGAGAACTACTGGAAGTCTGCCAGAAGTGTGGATAGTGCACCAAATCCGTCTCCCTAGAAATGAGGGTTACTCACATGTAGTCGTAGATCTTCCTGGACTTAAGTCTTCACTATTTATTCATATTGCTGGGTTTCAAGCCGGAGGCGCTGGGATCCTGCGGTAGCCAAAAATCTTCAGGAGGGCCAGCGCTGAAGTAGGACCGTGCATGGGTGGCACCACAAGACTGGCTTGCGCCATGTAATTCTCACTGTTGATTCTCCAACTTCTGCAGTTCTTTTCTTCCTGCTGTCAAGTACATTTCAATGATGATGTCGCTCACCCGCCGGGAGTCAGATCTTCACTTCTGTATGACAACAGCGTTCAGTTTCATTCAGTTTATTATTTTTCTTCTACAGCCCTACCCGACTGAAGGAGTTGGCCTTGGACGGTGACAGTAATGAGTCTCCGTTAGAAGGCAACTCTGGCAGCTGGGCTGTGTCCAGTCTGCTGCTCTCTCTGGAGGGAGTCCAACCACAGGCAGTAGGGTGTTTAGGAGGGAGGACAGCCCTCCCAAAAACACAGAAAGAAGTGGGCCCTTTCCTGATCCAGGTCGGGGACCCAGCACCGCTCTGCATCGAGTACTTCCTCTTCCCGTCAGGGAAGGGAAAGAAATGGTACCACTCGAGGTCGTCCTCTGGAACGTCGGCCAAAAAGGTTTTTGGCATCAGTGAGTGAGAGACCTTCCCCAGCTCCGTCCGGTTCCTGGACGGCCTCCACCCATGGTCACTTGAAATCTCGACACCCTTTTCTTTCCTCCTGTGGGGTTTCCAGTGGGCAGTTTGACCTCTGGGCTGCTCATATGGAAAAGTGGGTACAGCATCTGGCCCGTTTGCTCCTTCCTGCGGATCTGGTGCCAGGGCCCTTGGGTCTAGGTGCCTTGGACCCGTGGTTGGGACCTTCTAGTCAGGTAGAGCTGTTTGTTCCAGCAACAAAATCCTTTCCCTTGCCAGTTACCTTGCCGCCGAGACCAGTTTCACCTGCCTATGTCCTTCATTTTGTTTTCTCTCAGGGACCGGCACAGGTACCATACCCTGCCCCTTCTTCCTCTTCTAGGCCTGAGTTGGGTGCTCGGGCAGTGTCAACTTCTTCTCATCTGGCACCGCATCCAGCGTTGGTGCTGGTTCTGGTGTCACCTGTTTTTCCTCTTCCTAGGCCTGGTCTCAGCCTTTTGGGCCCCACACCTCTTCCACCCTCCCCCTATGAGGGGCGGGATATGTAGCAGGACGATTCCAACCCCAACCTCCTCATTTCTGAAGAGGGGAATGAACACTCCTTCCACAATCTGGACAATGAGCTGACAGTTCCAACTTCTGTCCTTCAAGAGGACCTTTCTTTTCAATCTCTGCTAAGGAATATGCAGGCAGCCCTTGCTCTACAGACCTCTTCTTTAGATCCAGGAAAGCTCATGCGTCTTGAGTGGCTTCATGTTCCCAATATCCCGGTGAAGCTTACGCTTCCTGTTCCCCCAGCATTCGAGAGTCTGTCTGAAGCTGTACCGGCTAGGCCTGCCTCTATTTCTTCCGTTTGCAAGTCCATAGATCGAATATATGTCCCTCCTAAAGAGAGACCTATTCTAGCTTTGCAGCCAGTTTTTGATGCAGTGGTTATTCTTGCAGAGAACGACAAAGCTGTCTTACCGCAAGAAGTAGCAGCACATCCTATCAATAAGGAATGTTGCAAGATCAATATGTGGGAAAGAGGGCTTTCGCAGCTGCTGTACTGGACATGCATATAACCAGCTATCAAGGACACTTCTTCCAGTATGAGTATCATCATCATCATCATCAAATCTTTATTTATTCAGGCGAGCATCATTGAGCAAGGCTCATTTACAAGATGGACCTGATAAGGTCAAGGTTCAATAGTTGATACACAACAGATACATCATACACTTATATAAGACAGTTATACATACAGGGGAAAATAACGTTTATAAACACAGTGATGTACAGTAAATTCACATGGTAAAACGGTTACAGGAAAGTTAAGCTAATATTTACAGTATGTACAGTATACATAACCCAGTAGGGCATGGCAGACACTCAACATAATGTAATACTAGGATGGTGAAGGTATTACTGGGTGCCATAAGATGGGGTGTCTGTCTGGAAGGAATATGCCATATATGGTTTGGAAGGAGATTTGTGAGATGACAATGCTAGCTCTAGTGGTAGCAATTGCATTTCTCTTGAAGAAGACTGTGCAATGCTGTTTAAAGGATGCAAATGGAATGATATTGGACAGTTTTAGGGATTTTTGTAGGGTGTTCCATGCTATAGCTAGAGAATAGCTGATTGCTGCCCTCTCTAGCCTGGTGTTGAATTTGGGCAATTTGAGCAGGATGATGTTGTTGCTTCTAGGGCATAGGAGCTAGAGAGGTCTGGGTGAAGCAGTCCAGGATATAGTTTGGAAGTTTTTGACAACGCTCTGTAAATCCATAGTGCTGCATTTCTGTTCCTTCTGAGGTGAAGGAAACCCACCCAACTGCAGCATAAAGAGAGCAATGATGAGTATTAGATGGCAGATCTGTAATGAACCTTATTGCTCTATGATATAAGGTATCCAACTTGTGATGGTAGGAGATGAGGCAGTGACTATAAAGGAAGTCTGCATAGTCAACAACTGATAGAAAAATGGCCTGGACTAACCTCATCTTTGAGTCTCTGTTTAGGAAGAGTTTTAATCTATAGAAGGCCAAGCCTTTGGCTAAGCTTTTAACAGTTCTTCTAAATGATGAGTGAAGTCAAGTCTGTTGTCAATCCACGCACCTAGGTATTTGAAGTTTTCTACATACTCCAGATTTTCTCCAAGTATAGTGCATAGCTGGGGAGAATGATTGGAGAGGATGTGCTGGTGGAGCTTTGATTTGTGAACATCATTGCTTTAGTTTTTTTGCATTTAACAGAAGCTTTTTCTCGAGTAGCTGATATTGTAGCAAGGAGAATTCTGTTTGTAGGATTTCAACAGCAGCTGCAGGCGTAAGGTTGCTGACATACAGAACAGTGTCATCAGCAAAGAGGTGTACAGAGGAATTGGTAAGGTTGAATCAATGTTATTTATATAAATGGCAAAAGAATAGGACCCAGAATAGAACCTTGGGGACTCCTCTTGACAGTGGTTTTAATGGGGATAGGTCACCTTCAGCTTTTACCTGCTGTGACCTACCGGTGAGATAACATCTGAACCACTTAAGGGAGGATGGATCTAGGCCAATGGAGTACAGGGATGAAAGTAGTAGCTCGTGGTCCACAGTATCAAATGCTTTGCTCAGGTCCAGGAATACTGCACAGACATTATTCTTTTTATCTAATTCGGATTGCCAGTCATTTGTGACCTTGGCTAGTGCAGTGATAGTGCTATGCTTGGCCCTGAATCCAGATTGAGCTGGGTTTAGGAGGTTAGCATTGTCAAGATACTCCCTTAACTGATTACTCACTAATTTCTCCAGCATCTTGGATAGCACTGGTAGTATGGAAATGGGCCTGTAATTATTAAGATCCATAGTATGCCCTCTGGATGTCACTCAAGTCTCTTGCAGAGAATCTACCGGAGTCTGACTCTAAGCTGAAGATTCTTACTGTCACCTGTGGAATCGAGTGCAGTAGCCATTAGCTGAAAGTGTTTATGGATGCATACGATACCAGTTCAAGAGCAGCAACTGCTGGAATCTGTATTGGAAGACATTCCTGGCTCTGGACATCTGGCTTTTTCTCAGATGTCCAACAGCAGGTTATGAATGTCCCCTTTGACGATACCTGTCTGTTCTGCCAACAGCTGGAACAAGCCCTGGAGGCCTCTCAGAAAACAAGGACTGCCATCAAGAAGCCAGACAGACTCCTCCAGTCCCTCCAAGAGGCAGGAACCATCAGTTCTTTCGTAACAGGCAGCCCTTTCCAGGAAGACGCAGAGGAGCCCCGAACACCAATCTCCTCAGCTGCAAAAGGAAGCACAGCAAAAGGCACATAGTCTGAAAACACCCAGTGACACCTTCTGAGAATTTGGCCGCAGCTCCTCCTCAGATGCCCGAGATGGACCTCTCCTCAGCAGTGGGGGGATGTCTGACTCAGTTCTACAGCTACTGGAAGTCTATCACCACAGACAAGTGGGTCCTCAGGTTAGTTCGAGAGGGGCACTCACTCAGCTTTGCAGAGATTCCCCAAGACCTGCTGCCTGAGCAGCAACACACTTGTCAGCTGCTCAGTCAGACCTTCTCACTTCGGAGATAACGGGCCTGCTCAAAAACGGCAGGGGAAGTAGTTCCATGGGCAGAGCGAAACACAGGCTTCTACTCCCATTTCTCTCTGGTCCCGAAAAAGGGGGCATGCACCACATTCTCGATCTCAGTAAGCTGAACAAGTTCTTGTACCGTGAGAAATTCAGGATGGTCTCCCTGGGGACACTTCTACCACTTTTCAAACAACATGATTGGCTGGCATCCCTGTACATGCATGATGCCTACCAGCATATTCCAGTGCACCCCAACCTCGTTTTGTGGCCTTGGGTCAACATTACCAATTCAAAGTCCTGCCTTTTGGGCTTTCCTTAGCACCCTGAGTCTTTACAAAGTGCTTTGCAGTTCTCGCAATGTACTTTCGAAAGCTAGGCATTCAAGTCTTTCCTACCTGAACGACTGCAGCAAGCCCATCAAGACAGGATACAGGGAAAGTGGTATCCACAGCATCTCAGTTCCTGACTTCTGTGGGAGTTCTCCTGAACATGGAAAAGTCACAGCTTCAATCCCACAGCAGCTACCCTTCATAGAGGCCCTCTTAGACACCACAAAAGTGAGATCCGTTGTCCCGGAGGACAGGAGGAATGACATCTTCCAGATGGCACGCATCATCATGGAAAACAGCTCTGTCTGGGCTCACTCCATGCAACAGAAGTTAGGCCACATGGCCACTTCTGTCTTCACAGTGCCTCTGGCTTGACTGCACATAAGGACCACTCAGTGGATGCTCAGCACACAGTGGTCCCCAACAACACATCCTCAGTCGTAACCCATCAAAGTGACGGAACCCTGCATTGGTCGCTTGCACGATGAACACAAGAGGACAACCTTCTGCAAGGTTTTTCCTTTGGTCCTCCAGAATCTCAGATAACAGTCGCAACAGATACATCTCTCCTTGGCTGGGGAGCTCACTGCAAGCGCCATCGCACTCAGGGACTTTAGACCCAGGCAGAGTCGCACCTCCATATCAACGTTCTGGAGATAAGGGCAGTGCTGTACATCCTCCGAGTCCTGGAAGATGTCAGTCACAAGGTAATCTTTCTTCACACGGGCAACAAAGCAGTAATGTATTACATCAACAAGCAAGGGGAAGCACTCTCCTACCCTCTCTGCAGCGGAGCCATGAGGGTATGGGAGTGGTGCCTCAACCACAATGCCCTGATTCAGTTTACCTCCCAGGGACTCAGAATAATCTGGCAAACCACCTCAGCAGGACAGAAGCGGATCCTCATGAATGGTCTTTAGCACCAGACATCGTGCAGACACTCTTCGACAAGTGTGGTACTCCAGACCTGGACCTTTTTGCATCCCCACTCAATTCAAAACTTCCTCAGTTCTGCTACAGAAATCCAGAACCTTGCATTTTCTGTCAGGAGGCATTCATGTTCCAGTGGACAAATCGCTTTCTGTATGCATTTCCTTCTCTTCCATTAGTTCAGAGGGTGCTGCTCAGACTGGAGGTACATGGGAGCAAGCTGATTTTCATTGCATTGTACTGGCCTCAACAGATTTGGTTTCTCTTGATCAGCAGGTTGTCGGTGGTCCCTCGGAGGCAGCTGCCAATACAGATGGACCTTCTGACACAGGGATCCCTGGTCCATCCCAGCCTGCGCTCCCTACTCCATGCCTGGCTCCTGAGGAGATAAAAGTGAGCAGGTTTAAGGTTTCTCAGAGAATCTCAGAGAGTCTCCTGGCTTCAAGTAAACTTTCCACTAGGAAAACTTACATGGCCAAATGGAAGCGTTTCTCGGAATAGTGTGCTGAGATCCCCATCAACCCATTCCGTTGTTCCCCAGACAAGGTGTTGAAATACTTACTAACCTTTCAGACGTGGGATTACAATACTCATCTGTAAAGGTACATCTCTGTGCACTCTCTGCCTATCATGAGCCAGTCCAGAACATGACTCTAGCTCAACTACCTCTGTTCAAAAGATTCCTCAAGGGCATTCTACATACAAGGCCCCCTAGTCAAGAAGCTGGTTACCCCCTGGGATTTTAATCTCCTACTAGACATGCTTACTTGTAAACCCTTTGAGCCTCTAGCTACATGTGATCTCAAATTTCTGACTTGGAAAAACCACCTTTCTTAGGTTGCCATCACTTCTGCTTGTAGGGTCTCTGAGATACAGTACATGCTTTGGTCACAGACCGTCCGTATACAGTCTTTCACAAAGACATGGTGGTTTTCTGTACTCACCCCAAGTTCCTACCCAAAGTGGTTTTAGAGTTCCACCTCAACAACCCCTTGGTTCTGCCTACTTGTTTTCCAAACTTCAAGAATGAAAGGGAGGTGCACCCTTCACTCCATGGATGTTAGGAGCACTTTGGTTCTACATCAATAGAACCAAGGACATCCAGCAATCCAAGCAACTCTTTGTGTCCTTCAGTGCCGCCCAGCTAGGACAACCACTTCCCATTAAATGTATCTCTGCTTGGATAATAGCATGCCTTGGACATTAATACTGTATGGCACAGGTCAAGTTTAGAGAGCTAAGTGTGTGCCCACTCTATCAGAGCGGTTGCTACATTCTTGGCGGAGATCCGCTCTGTTCCCATTGCTTAGATCTGCAAAGCGGCAACCTGGCGCTCAAGTGCATACTTTCATTAAACACTATGTTCTGGATGTCCATGCCAGACAGCATGCTTTCTTTGGCAGAACAGTCCTTAACAGACTTCTATCCTGAGTGAGCTCCATCTCCTACCACCCTGCTTGGGGGATTATGTTTCAGCTTGGTACGCTACCCAGCAGTATGAATAAATGGTGAAGACTTAAGTCCAGGAAGATATGAAAATTATGTACTCACCGTAATTCTTGATCTTCTTGGACAAGTCCTCACCATTTCTTCATATGCCCACCCACCATCCCCCAAGATTACTCAATCTGTTCTGGTCTTCACCTTCCTTGTTTCTGTTTCAGCTGTGAAGACATTGTTCTAGTTAACCCTTCTTATACAGGTCAGAAGGGCTATCTTATGCCCTTGTTAGGTTAGGTGTTTGTTAGAATATGCTGCACCTCCTTGGTAAAAAAAAGGTACCGAAGCAGTTGGAGGGTCGCAAGCCAGTCCTGCTGTGCTGCTCATGCATGGCGCCGGCCCTTCTGAAGATTTTTGGCTCCCACAGGGACCCAGCACCTCCAGCTTGAAACCCAGCAGATGGTGAAAACTTGTCCAAAAAGATCAAGAATTACGGTGAATAAGTAATTTTCATTTCTAGGAGTGGTATGTGGTGCACATCCACCCAACCTGACCTGGCAAGTGGCACATGGATCCTTGCTTTCGGTGTACAAGATCTGATGTCATTTATTTATTTATTTTATTTAGTTTTTGTTTACCGGCTAAGTACACTAGCCAGTTGGTGACTATGTTCAGGCACGACCCGGCAGAGTACAAGACAATACATACAGAGGGTGTTTACAATAGACAATACAGCTTGTAAAGCAATAAAGTGTTTAGACAGTAAAGCAAAGTACTTGGCATGAAGCATAAGTAGCTAAAATAGCTGTGATGGCACGGATAACAGTAAAACAGCATTGGTCAGCACAGTAAAACAGCATTGGTCAGCACAGTATACAGCAATTGCAGTAAGAGTATAGCAGTGTAACTTCAGCTTCCGAAGCAGGATTTTCCCATGCGGAAGTTCGGTTCTGCAGGTAGACATAAAGTACAACAAGCAGGAGAGAAAAGGCATAAGCAAGTAAGTGAGTTTAGGAAGACGCGAGAGAAAGGAGAGGGGAGAGAGGGGGTGTAGTAGCAGGAGATTTGGATTGTAGAGTGGAGATAGGTGTGGGGCAGGGATTCATGGGCACAGTAAGGTAGGGTCGAAACAGGTACACTATTCAGCAGTAGCTAGGTAACGTCGTGGCCCAAGTTTAAAGTGGTAGTGGGATGTAGACTGCCTTAGGTCCAGTGGCAGCATATTCCACATCTGGAGGTCAGCATGTCCGAAGGCCCCGGTGCCTTTGGTGGTGTGACACCTCGGTACCCTTATTAGTGATTTGTCTGTTGACCTCAGTCCATGGTTTGAGATGACGGGACGTAATAACTCAGCCAGTGATGCTGGGGTTTCCAGCCTAATTATGGAGTCAGATAGACAACCGAGATGATATTGTCTGGTTGCAGAGGGGGAGAGCCAGCCTAGGTCGCTATATAGCTGACAACGATGCTTGAGCCAAGGGGCCCTAGATGCATAACGACAGACATCATTATAGGTGACATCCCATTTCTGTAGTGCTGATTTATGGGCAGCAGCCAGGATAGGAGCAGAGTAAGTTAGGGTTGGGAGAAGGATCCCCCTGGCAATGGCTAGCTTAGCAGAAGGTGTTAACATATAGTTTGTTCTGTAGGTGGCCCCCAGTTTACAGTTAACTGTTTTGCAGGTTGGTTGAATGTGGAGGTTTAGGTCCAGAGATTGGTCAAGCTGAATCCCAAGATACCGAAATGAGGTGACAGCCTCTAGTGTGTTCCCATCGAGGTCGAATACTCTGAAGGGGGAGGGGCAGGATCTAAGTTTGGGGGCGGAACCCAGGAGCATGGCTTTAGTTTTGTGTGTATTTAGGACTAGTCGATGGTTGCTCAGCCAGTTTTGAATACTGTTGTGGGCCGTGGTCAGAGACAAGTTTAGGTAGTCGATGTTATTAGAGCTGGCATAGATGACCAGGTCATCAGCATAGAGAAGAGAGGAGCAAGGTGAGATGTTGTCTGGTATGTTGTTTATGAAGAGGGAAAAAAGAAGAGGTCCCAGAATTGATCCTTGGGGGACTCCAACGTTGATTGTGGTGCTGTCTGATGTTGCGGAATTTAATTTCACTGCTTGGCTCCTGTCGGTTAGATAGCTCCTGTACCAGTTTACAGCAGGAGTGGAGAAGCCTATGGTTTGTAGAGTGGACAGGATTATGGAGTGATCCACCAGATCAAAGGCCTTGGTAAGATCAATGAAGACAGCACCTGTTAGCCGACCATCATCCATGTTGGAGAGAGTATCTGATGTGAGTTTAGTCAGGGCCGTTGAAGTGCTATGGTTTTTCCTAAAGCCATGTTGTGCGTCACAGAGCAGGTTTGAGGTTTCTATGTAGTCGAGGGTTTGGGTGGCGACAAGCTTTTCCAGTATTTTGCTCAGGACTGAGAGAATAGCTATCGGCCTGTAATTTGAGACCTCATTTCTGTCCCCTTTTTTGAATATAGGAGTTATTCTGGCAGTCTTCCAGAGATCAGGTATGACACCACTGGAAAAGGATAGTGTGAAGATTTTGGCCAATGGTGAGGCAATGAGGTGGGCGGCTATCTTCAAAAGGCGGGGTTCAAGAGAATCACATCCAGGGCTGGTGTTGTCGGAGATAGTTCTTAGTAGTTTTAGAACTTGTGTGCTGGTTATGGCTTTAAAGTAGAAAGACAGTACTATCGGAGACCCAGTTGGTGAAGATGAGAGGCCTATTTGCTCACTTGATTCAGTGGGCTGAAATGTGGTCATAGTCTTCAGGTGAAGCTACCTCTGGCTGCAAGCTGCAACACTGGACTTAAGATTTGCAAGAAAGTGAGTAGTGCTCACAACAGAGGGAGGTGAACTTTACAATTTACAATTGTCTTTAGTTTGAAGCAGATTCCTTAGGAAACTTAATATTCTTCAGGTGGAGGATACTTCTAACTGAAAGGTAAAATAAGCAACTTAGAATTGTCAGAAAAGGCAGTCTTTCAATCAACAGAGGGAGGTGGAGTTTGCTTTACTTGTTACAATTGTTAAGATTTTACTGTTTTCTGTGTTTCTACCCTTCTGACTTGATTGGAGTTAGTGATTGACTGTTTGCATTGCAATATTTGTAATACTGTGAGTATTCACTGGGCTAAGAATTTGTCATAAGCCCTGAATTGAGAGCAGGTTACAGGCTGTGTATTGGACCCAGACAGTCCCTAGGGGGTGAAAACTGTTTTTTCTTTGTTTACCTCGGTGCCTTATAAGGCCAAGACAGACTGTGTCAGGAAGTGCTTAAATCATAGCTACTTAACAGCCAATAGCTCTGGAAGAATTTTACAGACCTTGATAAAAGTACTAATTTTAGCAGGCTCATCAGATAACCTCATAGTCTTCAGGTGAAGCTACCTCTGGCTGCAAGCTGCAACACTGGACTTAATTTTCCTAGTCAAACTATCTCTTGTTGGGAACTGCAATACTGAACATAGGATTTGCAAGAAAGCGAGTTGTGCTCACAACAGAGGGAGGGGAACCTTTCAATTGTCTTTGCTTTGTAGCAGATATACTGCAGGTGGAGGCTGCTTCTAACTGAAAGGTGAAATAAGGTATTTACAATTATCAGGAAAAGACAGTCTTGTTACAATTCTTAAGATTTTCAGTGCAGGAAGAGTTCAAAGCACAGCTCACTTATTTTGGGACTGACTGCTTTCAGAGCACAAACCACCAGGCTGTTTTGGGGCTGGGGAGGTTTACCTGTGTCTGACTTGAATGTCTGGATTTTTCTCTGTTTGAGTAGCAGGGGATTTTCTCTGTCAAATTGTTGTGTATAGTATCTTGCAGACAGGAAGGCACTCATCGCAGTGGTGGGTCAGAGCTCTTAGCTGATTGTTTTGTGAGGGCACAGTTTAGGCCCAACCCCTTCCCACCCTCACCCCACCCCCTGGAAATAGTTCCTTTATACCTGGGGTTCTGACATCATTTCCCCAAGAGTGCAAGGTGATATCCATGTCATATCCTCTCTAGCACACAGCACTGAAAATATACGCATACACATTGTATAATATATATATATATATTTCTATATAACAAACCAATCACTCACACAAGCACACACACACAAAAGTACATAGTCATGTGGGGAGTAGTGCAATGAAATGGCTGTGGGGCAGCAGTCTTCCGGGAGTCTTTCTGGAGGCTGAGATGCTGCCCTATTTGCAGACAACTCTCTGCCCTGAGGGAGGAAGTTGCCCGTCTTCAGGCCACACTGGACAGCAGTAGAAAACCTTCCCCAGGCCAGACTGGATGGTAGGAAGGGAACCCCCCCATCCAGGAAGCACCAGAGCCACCACCACTACCTCAGAGGTTGCAAAGAAAGCACAGCAGTTGGACCACTGTGGGCTCAGGGAGGGTGAGGAGGGTGGAACAGAGGCACACCCAGTCAGTTGTTCCACTCCACAATCCATACACCATTCTGGGGGAGCACAGCTCCCCTATGGATGCACCCACGGAGGAGATTAGGGAGGCTGAGGACACCTGTCACAAGGGAGGCCCACAGGAAGGAGGCAGAGGATGCCACAAGGAAAGGAAGCAGCTCCTGGTGGGGACTCAGTTATTAGGGGGATAGAACTGGGGGAGCAGAAATCTGAGTAAAGTGCCTGCCTGGTGCCATGGCTTGTAGGGACAGGAAGCGCATCCTCAGGATCACGAGAACAGCTGCACGGGAGTCTGAGCTGGATGTCATTGTCCACCTAGGGACAAATGACTTGGCTCAACATGAGCTTACAGCAGTGCAGAAGGACTTTGTAGAACTGGGAGAGGCCTAAGACAAGTAGCACACAGTATCCTTCTCTAGAGGTGCTGCCTGTAAATGGCATGAGGAGGCAAGGGTACTTGCACATGCAGTTTAATGAGTGGTTGAAAAATGGTGTGGAGCACAGGGGTTTGGCTTCATTGGGACTGGGGTTCCACCTGGAGGACACCAGCCTATACTGGCAGGATGGTCTGCATCTGTCCAGGAAGGAACAAGTCTTTTGAGCAATCGGTTTAAATGCTTCATTGGCAAGCTTTTAAACTAGTCAAGGGGAGGTACTGATAAGCAGCAGAAAATCCCAGCCTCTCCTACAAAACAGGGTACTAAATGGAAAAAGACCGAGGTAGAAAGGTCAATGGGGATGCTGCAACAGAAAGTAAAGCCATCAAAAAATGGAGAGCAATGAGTACCAATGCCCGTAGTCTGAGTAACAAGCTTCCTGAATTAGTGGCCTTGATGGAGAAGGAACATCTGGATATCGTGGCAGTCACAGAAACATGGTACACACAAAGCCATGACTGGGATGTAAACATACCAGGATACACTATCTACAGGAGGGACAGGGAGGGTAAAAGAGGAGGAGGAGTAGCTCTTTACATAAGGGAGGAATCAAAGCAACAGAACAAAAGGGTAAACAGGGAGGAGAAGCACTGTGGTAAATTTGGAGACCGGCAATGGCACCACAATCCGCAAGACAGGGTTAGAGACAGACCCCTTCTCAGGGGAGGAAATGGACAAGGAAATGATAGAAAGTATACTTAGTATGGCAGAAAAGGAGATATTGCTGATGGGTGATCTGAATATGCCAGATGTTAACTGGAGTGCAGTTGCAGCAGCCACTTCTAAAGTGGGTTATTCTAAGATGCCCACAGGCACCGCCTTGACAACTAGTATTGGAGCCCACTCGAGAGGAAACAATCTTGACCTGGTTCTCTCAAATGGAGATGAGGAGAGGATCACAGATGTAAGTGGGTAGCCATCTGGGAACTAGCGACCATCGAACAGTATGGTTCACAATAAACATAGCAATAGAGTCAAGCCATACAAAGACAAAGGTACTGGATTTTAGGAGGGCTGACTTTGTCAAAATGGGTGAGTGCCTAAGGAATGCACTAGCAAATGGGCAGGAAGGAGGGGTGGAAGAACAATGGGGAATAATAAAAACTGCCATCACAGAGGTAACAAGCCTTTGTGTAAAGCAAATAAACAAAATGAAACGAGGTAAGAAACCACTATGGTGTTCTCAAAGGAAGTGGCAGTGAAGGTTCAAGAGAAAAGAAAGCATTCAGGAAGTACAAGGAATCACAGAAGGAGCAGGACAGAGAACTGTATAAGTTAAAAGCAAGGAAGCTGGGAAGGCAGTCAGAACAGCAAAGGCCCAAACCGAGGAAAAGATAGCCAACTCAGTTAAGAAGAGATAAAACCTTTTATAGGTACATCAGGGCAGTAAGACCAAGGGAGGGATAGTGAGGCTTAGTAAAGGGGAGGAGGGTGGGCAGAGGGTAACTGTGAAAGGCAGAGATACTAAACAAATACTTTTGCTCAGTATTTACAAAGGAAGAGGGGGAAGTACCTAAAACAAACAGTAGAAACACTCTGGATACAGAAGTTGATACCAGCCCATTTACAGAAGAAAGGGTTCTGAAAGAACTCTTAAAACTGAAGGTGGACAAAGCAGTGGGGCCTGATGGGATTCATCCCAGAATTCTAAAAGAACTAAGGGTAGAACTAGTGACACCACTGACTACCCTCTTTAACAAATCATGGGAGGATGGGGTGGTACCCGAGGACTGGAGGAGGGCAGATGTAATTCCCTTCACAAAGTGGGAGCAAGGCAGAAGCAGGAACTACAGACCTGTTAGTTTAACCTCAGTGGTAGGGAAAATGATGGAATCACTTCTGAAGGAAAGAATTGTTGAGTATCTAGAGGCCAGAGGGGCACAGGACCCAAGGCAGCATGGATTCACAGTGGGAAGGTCATGCCAGACAAATCTGATAGATTTCTTTGACTGGGTGACCAAAGTAGTTGATCAGGGAGGGGCTGTGGACATGGCCTACCTAGACTTTAGACAAGGCATTTGACACAGTCCCACACAAAAGATTAATATACAAGTTAGCCAGCCTGGGAGTGGGTCCCAAGATGACAGCCTGGGTAAAGAATTGGCTGGAGAATAGGACACAGAGAGTAATAGTAAATGGAGTCCACTCTGAAAAAAGGGGGGTTAGTAGTGGGGTACCATAGGTTCAGTATTAGGACTGGTCCTCTTCAATGTCTTTATAGCGACATTGCAGGGGACTGGAAGGAAAATATGTCTCTTTGCAGATGACACAAAGATCTGCAACAGAGTTGATGCACAAGGTGGAGTGGAAAGGATGAGAAGGACTTGGCAAGGTTAGAGGAATGGTCAAATGTATGGCAGCTTAGATTCAATGCTAAGAAGTGCAGGTAATGCACCTGGGAAACAAAACCCAGGGAAGAGTACACAATGGGGGTGAGATACTAACAACAACAAAAATGGAAAGGGACCTGGGGGTAGTCATATCAGATGACCTAAAGGTGGGAAAGCAATGTGAGAGGGCAGCAAGGAGGGCTGGGGGATACTGGGATGCATAGGAAGAGCATCACCAGTAGAAAACAGGAAGTTATTCCTCTGTACAGACAGCTAGTGAGACCCCATCTGGAGTACTGCATGCAGTTCTGGAGACCCAATCTCCACAAAGACATAGACAGGATGGAAGCTGTCCAGAGGAGGGAACTAAAATGGTGCAGGGTCTGCACCGAAGACATATGAAGAGAGCTTAGGAGCTTAATATGTATAGCCTCGAGGAAAGGAGGGAGAGGGAGACATGATAGAAACTTCAAGTACCTCAAGGGAATCAACAACGTCCAAGAGGGTAGCATCTTTCAAAAAGAGGTGTAAAGAACAAGGGGCACAATTTGAAGATAGAAGGGGCAGCTCAGAGGTAATTTAAGGAAGTATTTTTTCACAGAGAGGGTTGTGGATGTATGGAACGGCCTTCCAGAGGAGGTTGTGGAGTCAAAAACAGTGGTGGAATTCAAGCATGCATGGGACAGTCATAAGGCAATTCTAGGGGGTTGGGGGTAGGAAGAAGTAGGCTGCTGGTTAACTAGGACCTGCAGCTTATCCATCAGGTAGGGAAATGGGCAGACTGGGTGGGCCAAGCGGTCCTTATCTGCCGTCAAGTTCTATGTTCTATGTTCTATGTTTCTATGCCTGTGGAGAGGTGGTGGTGTAGGGTGAGAGATCAGAGAACATTCTGTTGAAGGCATTCGCTATGTTGTAGGAGTCATTGCAGTGGGCACCATTGAGGATCATCTCTGAGGGGATTATAGATTGTGGTGTGCCTAGGAAGGTCTTTATGTGGGCCCAGAATTTCCGAGGGTCGTGGGCTGAGCTGGATAGTAGGTTCTGGCAGTATCTACTTTTGGCTTGCCTTATGTGCTTTTTGCAGGAATTTCTGTGTTGTTTGTATGTCGTGTAATCTATAGGTAGGCCAGTGTTTTTATAGTGCTTCCATAGTTTGTCCCTATGCCGTAGCTGTAAGAGCAGGTCTTTTTGGAACCATCTGGTTTGATTTCCTCTGACTCTTCTTTTCACTTTTGGTGCATGTCTATTCTGGACTTCACTGAAATTTTTCAGGAAAGCTTGTAGAGCATCCTCAACTTTTTGAGCTCGGTGAACTTCAGACCAGTCTATGGTGGAGACATCATGGAGGAAGGCGTCTGTGTCCATGCTTGCAAAATTAGTAAAGGTGACAAGACGGGGCGGAGAGGAGATGGTGGGGGACATGAGGACCATTGACAGAAAATTGGAGAGTGGTCAATTATGGCATCTGCCAGGACACCGGCCTTGGTCACATGCTCAGGTCGATTGGTGAGAATCCAATGAATAAGTGTACCAGGTTTAGATGGTGTTCAAACAACATGAAGTCTTGCTGTATTCTGACAAATTGCAGTGAGGTCCAACCTTCGAACTGCCCCGGAGATGAAAGAGTTTACTTTCCATGCCAGGCATGGAACGCTGAGCTCGAGCTCGGTTGAGACTCTGTCTGTTGCTGTTTGAACTCAAACCGTCAGATTCTTTACTCCGCCTCACTGAACAGTTGCTCCGGAGATTTCTCCTTTGCTCGGTTCAATTTGTCGATTAAAGTACCGTTTTTTCTCTGTTTTCGACCGAATTTAAACCGCAACCTATCGGTTCAGTCTCTGTCTGTGGTATTCGTGAGTACTAGATAGGTTTATATTGTTTTTCTTTTCTGTGTGGAACTTGTAAACATGTCATCGGTTCGGTTTGAACCGATCAGGTTGTTTAAAATCTTTACTTCTACTTTTAGAGTGTGGCTACCGGTTCTTATCGGTTCTAAAAAAACGGATTTTATTATGTTTTTTTCCACGACCCATAACACGGTCAGGAACCAATATGAGTGTCTTGCCTGGCGGATTGCTGAAAAAAGGGTAAGTTTGGTTTAGGACTGGCCATGTCTGAGAAACCCAAAAGAAAAACCGGGCCCACTGGGTTTCAACACTGTAGTGTGTGTGGGGAAGTCTTTGCTAAGGCTGACCCCACACCACCTGTGTTTATTGTCTGGGGTTTGACCACCTCGATTCAGACTGCCAGATTTGTAAAAGTTTCCTGCAGCTACCCTAGAAAAAGAGTTGGTAGGCTCAGGAAAGGAGGCAAAAGTCCGCTGACCCGGATGGCCAGCCCGTTCGGTTCCAACCGAACCAGAAGGAGTGCCTCTGACCAGGGCGAGACTTCTTCGGCAAAAGGAGAACCGATTGAGGAGTCGGTTCCGTTAAGAGAACAAGAAGGATAAATCAGCCGGTATGGATCCAAAGTTTCTTCTCCAACGCTGATGAAATAGCCAAAGCGATAAAAATTGTTCAGTCGCTATCCCGGTTCCAACCGAACCGGCACCATCAGGAAGGCGCTCGGTTCGGCCGGTTCCACCGGTTCCGGATTATGAGTTAGAGGAATTTTATGAACTGGAGGAGGAGGAGGAGGAAGGAGAGTATGAGGAAAATGAACATGATTATGAAAGTCTGGATGTGCCCATTGACTCGGACATCTCCCCAGACAGACCTTCAGGAGTGTCTCCTCCTAGGCTTTCTGAGTCCCCCCTCCCATTTCATGTTTTACAAGAAAGTGGATGAAACCCTTCAGCTTCCTATGGAAGAAGCTGTGGATGACCAGGAGGAGCCTGACTATGTTGAAATGATGGATATCCCAGAGTCCAGGAGGCTGTCTATTCCCCTTCACAAATCTTTTGGGAAACAGACAAAAATTTTAAAGACTCATAATTTTATACCTCCTGCGGATAAGAGAATGGACAAGAGGTATACTCTTTCAGGCTCGGATACAGAGTTCCTTACCCAGCAATGCAGCCATGTTGGGGTAGTGCAGGCTGCTGCCTGTGATAAGGCAAATATACCCTTGGTTTCACACACCCCAGATAAGGACTCTAGGATGATTGATGCCATGGCAAAGAAACAGTACATGGCAGCATCCTTCAGACTCAGGCAGGCCAATTATTTGGCCTGTACAGCTAGATATCAGAAATCTAGATGGGGCACTGTAATGGCTTTAGCTAAACAGGTCCCCTGGCCAGCTTGCCAAGGAGCTGAGAAGGTAGCTGCGGATGGTATTGAGGCATCCAAGGTGCAATTCCATGCTGCAGTGGACTCCAGTGATGTTTCATCTAGAGTCATGGCTACATCTGTGGCCCTTCGTAGGATGGCTTGGCTCAGATGTACTAGCCTGTCTCAGGATACCCAGACTAAGGCCATGGATTTTCCTGTTGTGGGTAATTCTCTGTTTGGGGAGCAAACAGAGAACTACCTGAAGAAAATATATAGGTGAAGGTATAACAGTGTCAGTGGCTCAGTAGGTAGCACACTCGCCTCTGAGGCCGGGAGATCAGAGGGCTGTGGGTTCAGTTCCCACATCTGGCACTTGGGTTAATATCCCAGTACTGACACTGTAGTGCAGCATGAGAGGGGTGCTGCACTTCTGAGGTGCCGTCTTTCGGATGAGACGTTAAACCGAGGTCCCATCTGCCTGGATTGGTGGTAGTTCAGGTGGATGTTAAAGATCCCAAGGCACTTATCGAAAGAGTAGGGATTTCCGGTGTCCTGGCCAAATTTCTCATTCAGTAAAAATACCACCAACAGCTTAATCTGGTTCAAGGTCAGTTGGCATTCATCTGTATCCCCCTCCCCCGGGTCGTGCCTGAAAATAGGCAGGATTTGTCTAGTGCACTTACCCGGTCAACAAAAGCTAAATAAAGAAATAAATAAATAAAATGGATGAATACAGGACCACCTATAGGAGTGCTCAGACTAAGAAAAGGCAAGCCACTCCTCAGAGGCAGCATCCCAGGGGCAGGCCTTTTCATAGGCCTTTCTACCAAGCCCAGGCCTCCTCTTCTGCTCATGCTCAGAGGGGGTTCTTTAGAGGGAGAGGCAGACGGGGTACAAGCAGACCTGCTTCCACCCCTCAGCCTAAAGCCCCTGCCAAACAGGCACCCTGATGGGTTTGCCAGGGCCGATTCTCCACCACCTGTAGGGGGCAGGCTGGCTTACTTTGTCCAGGACTGGATGTCTTTAACATCAGACAAATGGGTCCTGGAAGTAGTAAGCCAGGGACTGGTTCTCGCTTCAAAAATTTCCAAAGATGAGAACCAGATCCTTCCACCTGCAAATCCTTCAGAGGCACTTGCCCTAGAGGCAGAGGTCTCTTCCTCTTGGCTCTCAGAGCTGTAGAAAGGGTTCCATCCCTACACAAAGGACAGGATTGTACTCCAGGTACTTCCTCACCCCAAAAGACAGGAGAATGGCGGCCATCCTGGATATCAGATATTTAAACAAGCACCTTTTAAAGCCAAAGTTCAAATGGTGACTCTGGGAATAATTCTACCCTCTCTAAGACCAGGGGACTGGCTAGTCTCCCTGGACCTCAAGGATGCCTATTTCCATATTCTCATCAGAAGCTCCCATCGAAAATACCTCAGGTTCGCGCTGCCCTCAGGCCATTGCCAATTCAGAGCAGTGCCCTTCGGCCTAACCTCTGCTCCAAGGGTGTTCACAAAATGCCTGGCAGTTTTAGTTGCCTTCCTAAGAAGGAAAATAATTTCCATCTTTCCATATCTGGACGACTGGCTCATAGTAGGCCAGTCCCCAGACCAAGTCAAGTTACACCTACAGATAACTCAGCAACTGCTCACTTCTCTAGGTTTCCTTCTGAATCTTTCAAAGTCAGTTCTAGAGCCTGTACAGCTCCTCACCTTCATAGGAGCAGAGCTAGATACAGTAAAGGCAAGAGCCTTCCTTCCCCTGGACAGGGCAAGGACCCTTATTACACTGGCCTCTTCATTCACCCTACAGGTGTCTCGACCAGCAAGGCATTTTCTGCAGCTCCTGGGGCACATGGCTGCTTCTACAGCAGTGGTGCAGGGAGCAAGATTTCAGATGAGGGACGTTCAGTTCCACTTGAGGGCCTTTTGGTCTCAGAAAAAGGATCCTCTGACCAAACTGATCCCAGTGACTTGAACCCTGATCCAAGCATTGCAGTGGTGGCAGGATCAGGACAGTCTAAGACAAGGAGTTCCTTTTGTCACTCAGTCTCACTCTCTAATCCTTAATACAGATGCCTCCCTCTTGGGGTGGGGAGCCCACTTGGGAGACTTGACCACCCAAGGGTTGTGGTCCCCTCAGGAATCTCTGCTTCACATCAATTAGAACTCAGAGCAGTGTTTCTAGCACTTCAAGCTTTTTCCAAGTCTGTTCAGAACAAAGTAGTTCAGATCAGGACAGACAATACCACCACAATGTGGTATATCAACAAGCAAGGGGGCACTCGGCCTATGGCCTTGTGCACAGAAGCAATGAAGTTGTGGTCTCCGGCCTATTCCCTGAACACCTCTCTTACAGCAGTACACCTCCCAGGCAAGGACAATGTCCTGGCAGATGCTTTCAGCAGGATATCTCAGGGCCATCACGAATGGTCACTGAATCTCCTGGTTTTGAAGGTGATCTTCTCCAGATGGGGCACCCCACAGATAGATCTTTTTGCAGCCCCAGACAATCACCAACTTCCCCTTTTTTGCTGCAGTCCCCCTGGATGCCCTGGTTCTCAATTGGGAAGGGAAGGGAAGTTCCTGTATGCTTTTCCCCCCTTCCCTCTCCTGTTCAAGGTGCTAGTCAAAATCAGGTCTCAACCCTGCAAGGTGATTCTGATTGCTCCAGACTGGGCCAGACAGCCCTGGTACCCTCTCCTGTTGTCCTTAGCAGTCCACCTTCCCCTGTTTCTTCCCAGGAATTACAACCTGTTAACCTGTGCTCTGGGGAGGGTTTGGTATCCGAATCTCCAATCTCTCAGTCTCAAGGCCTGGCTCTTGAAAAGTTAGAGTTTGCTGATTTACACTTCTCTCAAGGTGTTATGGATATCCTAAAGGCTTCTCAGAAGCCTTCCACCAGAACCACTTATAATTCCAAATGGAAAAGATTCTCCATATGGTGCTCTGGGAAGCATATTTCTCCAGAGTCTGTTGGCCTGCCCACAGTCCTTGACTATATGGTTCACCTGAATAGCTTGGGACTCAGACCAGCTACACTAAGAGTGCATCTGGCAGCTGTCTCTGCTTTTCTTTCAGCAGGTAAGCCTTCTTCCCTTTCAGCTCATCCTGTATTCTCCAAGTTTTTCAAGGGATTGCTTCATACCAATCCGCCATTCAGGGACCCTGCCCCTGCTTGGGACCTTAATGTTTGCATTGCTCAGCTTATGCAACCCCCTTTTGAGCCCTTGTCCTCAGCAGAGCTTAAGTACTTGACTTGGAAAACTGTTTTCTTGGTGGCCATCACTTCTGCCAGGCGCATAAGTGAGTTACAGGCCCTGTCAGTGGAGTCTGATTTTATCTCTTTCCATAGAGATAAGGTGGTCCTCAGGACTAACAGGAAGTTTTTACCTAAGGTGGTTTCATACTTCCACCTTAACCAGTTTATGTCTCTTCCTGTGTTCTTCACTGACCATTCCTCCTCTGGTGAGAGGAGGCTGCACAGTTTGGATGTGAAAAGAGCCCTTAGCTACTACATAGAGCGTACCAAGGGTCACAGGTTTGACTCCTTCCAACTGTTCCCCACTTACGGTGAGGTTGGTAAGGGAAAACCTGCCACTAAAAGATCCATTGCCAGGTGGATTGTCTCTTGCATTCAATTTTGCTATGAAAAACTAGGTAGGATTCCACCCTCAGGCCTGATGGCTCACTCTACCAGAGGTACAGCTGCTTCCCTGGCTGCTGCCAGGGATATTCCTATCTTAGAGATATGTCAAGCAGCTACCTGGAAAACACTTCACACTTTTACCAAGCATTACTCTCTGGATATCCAAGCTTGGAGTGATGCTCGGTTTGGCACAGCAGTGCTTCAGAGCCTATTTCCTAAGTAGGCTCTGTCCCTTCTCCACGGAGGTACTGCTTGGTAGTCTGCAATTTGTCAGAATACAGCAAGACTTCATGTTGTTTGAAGAAAAAATTACTCACCTTAGTAATGTTGTTTCTTCTAATGGAGTCTTGCTGTATTCTGACCCCCCCGCCTTCCCCTCTCAGAACCTTTGTTTTTGGGATATGGGTGGGCAGTGCAGTGTTGGCACTTAGTAGGTGCCCACCTTTTTGTTTTCACCCCTTCTTTCTTGGGGTGAGTTGGTGTTGTGTTTTTTCATTTTTGGGTCTCCTGACTTGAGTCTTTGTTTTGGGACCAAAAATGTGTTTTATGTTTAGTAGCCAGTTGGCTAGTGTAGGTTTACAGCTCCCACACAGGACCTTAGTGAGTTTAGCTCGTAAAGATCTGACGGTTTGAGTTTGAAGAACAGCAGACAGAGTCTCAACCGAGCTCGAGCTCAGCATTCCATGCCTGGCATGGAAAGTTAACTCTTTCATCTCCGGGGCAGTTCGAAGGTTGGACCTCACTGCAATTTGTCAGAATACAGCAAGACTCCATTAGAAGAAACAACATTACTAAGGTGAGTAATTTTTCTAGGGACATGGATATGTTGTTCATCCACACTTATTGGCAGGTATCCTTGCCGCTTTAAATCTTGCCGGAAGGTCTTCAAGCTGGCTCCTCCCACCCACCCGGGTGGTATAACTCTCGGCTCCGCCCCATGACGCCAGATCTTCCTTACCACTTGGAAGCTCAGGTTCCCTCTTTAACGCTCTGTGTTTGAGACTGGTTCCTATTTCTTCCCTTTGAATTTAAAGTTTTGCTAAAAGACTTCAGTCTTGATCCCTCGCGGCTGCGATGGACAAATCGACTCCCGGTTTTCGGAGATGCCCCTGCGGGCAGAAGATGTCTCGGACGGATCCACACTCCACGTGTGTCTACTGTTTAGGCCTTGAGCACGACCCGCAGGACTGCGACTTGTGCTCTTCCTTTCCGGCCTATGTCCTCGAAGACCGTGCTGCCCAATTGCATCTGGGTCGTCCCGAGAAGCGTTTCCCTCCGGTGAAGTCTAAGGAGGCCCGGTTGGCGGTGTCCGCGGCGGCGGGCTCGGCGGATCAGCTCGAGCAGATGATCGCCCTCGAAGAGGAGGCGTCGCGGGCCGTATCTTCCTCGGCCGCGGCATTTATCCCGCTCTCTCTGGGTTCCTCCTATACAGCTTCCTTTAAGGAGCTTTGTCTGTCCCTCTCCACTAAGGGAGAAGGGCCAACGTCTGCTGGACCTTTTTCTCGGTCCAAAAAGAGGGACAAAGGTAAATCCCTCCGTCGACGCTCTTGGGAGCGGGAAAGGTCCCTCTCCCCGAGTCGTCGACCGTCGACTTCGGTCGACCGCTCGGCTTCGCCACTGGTCTCCACGGTGTCCCTGGCCAGGTCAGTTGACTGAGACCTCCGACTTAAGTCGAGATTTTTCGATCCGTTGGACGGGTTGTCGCCTAGAAGCCGAGACTCCCTCTCGCCTGCCCGGGGAGTTGAGGATCCCTGGCTTGGCTCTGTGCCCTCCGGTTCCGGAGCCCTCAGATGAACCCTCCGGGTCGGAGGGAGTGTCGGTTCCTGCCGAACCTTCTCCGCACCGACCTCGGAAAAGCCGAGGCTCTCGGTCTCGGTCTCGGACCTCTTCGCGGTCCAGCCGATCCCGCCGTCATAGGCGGCCTCGGTCTCGGCACTGCCAGGCAGCGTCTGCCGCCGCCTCGCCCTCCTCCTCGGATGAGGGGAGGCTCCGGCGTAACTTACGTCGACGGTACGAGGACCTCATGTGGCAACAGTTCCTCCTGACTGGGAATAAGCCGATGCAGTCGCCTTCCCCGGCCATTAAGTGGCTGTCACCGGAGCGGCCGACACAACCCCTCGACTTACCCGAGGAGCCTGTACCCAGGCCGGTTGTTCGGCCGAAACCAGCTGTTCCACCGATTCCGGTGGAACCTCCGCCTCCACAGCCACTATTTGGGGCTCCGACCAGGGATTCTCGGTCGGCTAAGTGTCTACCCCATAGGCTGTCTGTTACCCTCACTCCCGACCGACCTCGGCAGGTAGAGGGTGGCTCAGGCCAGAGGCAGCTCTTCGAGGACCGCCTGAGTCCGAGGATAATTCCTCCTTTCTCCAAGCGAATAGACTTGGAGTCCTCAGGAGGACAGTCAATGGACGATAGCCCGTCGTCCTTCCTAGGACTGCTTCGGCTCATCTCGGAGTCCACCGGGATGAAGCTCGAACTCCGCTTCCAACGGGCCAGGTATCCTCACGGAGATTCTGGACCGAGGGATTCTCCAACGGAGGCCTCCGTGGCCGAGGCCACAGTGGGTCCGCCTTGAGCTTTGGCAGCGCCTGCTTCCTGTCCTGCGCCTCGGCCAGGATGGCCAGGAAAGTAGCGGTCCCTACCGTTCCCTGTCCGTTTTCGAGCACCCTCTGCTGAGGGGTTGGTTACCTACATGCTTCCTCGCACGCTGGCAACGCTGAGGGATGGATAAACCTCCCACAAGGAATCCAAGAAATTGATTATGTCGTGGGCGAAAGTCTATGCTGCGCCCCTTCTCGCCTTCGTCGTCAGGCCAGTTCGGCCGCCTCATGGCACATTTTTTCTCATGCCCTGTTGGGCTCCCTGGATGAGGTCATCTCATCTTCCCGCTGGATCTGCAGACTGCGGTCAAGCAGGTGCGGGACCAGGGCAGGGCAGTGGCCAAACAGCAGCTCCAGACTGCTTTAGATATTGGGACTCATGTGCCAGGTCGGTGGCGGCCGCAGTGGCTATCGTCGACCGGCTTGGCTGAGGATATCCACCTTTACTCGGATACCCAGCACAAGTTGGCGGATGTTCCCTTTTGGGACTGACCTCTGGCCCTGGGTGGAAGGTCACCTGCAGAGGATCGAGAAGTCTAATGCTACCTTGACCGGTCTCTTCCGCTCAGAAGGACAAAGGCCGCAAACCACAGCCTAAGCCCTTTCGTCCTTCTGCGCCCGCGGCGCGCCCGGCCCAGCAACGTCAGGGCCAGCAGGCTTGGCCTTGGCATCCCAAACCCAAGCCGCCGGCTTCCTCTAACAGGAGGCAGGGAGGGAAAGGCCCAGGAGGTCCCTCGGCCGGTCCTTCCTCCAAGCCTGCCCAGTGACGGGCTGAGGGGTGTCGCCCCCATCCCCGTCACCTTACCCCTGGTTCCCCCCGTGGGGGGACGGCTCCGACACTTCCTTTCCGCCTGGTCCGCTGTTACCACGGACAGGTGGGTACTGGAGGTGGTGGGAAAAGGCCTGCCTCTGGAATTCGAGCAGGTCCCACCCTTCAGAGCCGTCGCTCCTCGGGGGGCCTCGGGGTCCGTAGTCTCACTGTCGGCTCGTCGAGCCGACATCGCTCTCCTCCTCCAAAAGGAGGTGATCAGGGTGGTAGCGGACCCCCAGACCCAGGGTTTGTGTCCAGGTACTTCCTGGTTCCGAAACGGACGGGGGGGCTGGCGCCCCATTCTCGACCTACACGACCTAAACAAGTTCCTAAGGTCTCGAACCTTCAGGATGGTCACTCTGGCTCAGATACTACCATCCTTGGAACGCGTGTGGTTCTGCTCTCTGGACTTGCAGGACGCTTTTCCATCCCTATCCGTCCGCTCCCACCAGAGATTCCTTCGCCTGAGCGGAAGGATCCTTTTCAGTTCCCGAGCCATGCCCTTCGGCTTGTCTCCAGCTCCCAGGGTCTTCACCAAATGCATGGCAGTGGTGACAGCATTCCTGCGGCGCCGAGGGGTCCGGGTGTACCCTTACCTGGACGACTGGCTGATAGCAGCTCTCTTCAGGCAGGAGGTGGAGTGGTCCAGAGATCTGGCCCTCCAGGTCTGCTCTCAACTGGGCCTCCTTATCAATGAGGCCAAGTCGGAACTCGAGCCGAAGCAGGTGATTCTGTTCATCGGGGCGCAGCTCGACTCTCTTCGAGCCAGAGCACGGCTCCCGGCGGACAGGGCCGAGGTTCTTTCCTCCTTTGCCCAATCATTTCTGGTTGGACAATTGCGCCCTGCCCGGGACTTCCTGCGCCTCCTGGGTCTCATGGCGGCCTGCACCAGCGTGGTCCATTGGGCCCGCTGGAACATGCGCTCCTTCAATGTGGACTGGCCAGTCAGTGGTCACAACGCTGCGATCCTTTGGACCAGCTTGTGTCGGTGACACAGGAGATGTGGAACGCCTCCAGTGGTGGATCGCTCCAGGTCATTTGCAGGAGGGCATCCTGCTCGTCGCTCTGAGCCGACGGTCTCTATCGACGATGCCTCTCTGATGGGTTGGGGTGCCCATCTGGGGAACACCGGGCTCACGGCCTCTGGTCCCCGCGGGAGTCCCGATGCCACATCAACCTGCTGGAGCTCCGAGCGGTCCGCCTAGCTCTCACCGCCTTTGCTCCATTCCTCCGGGGTCAAGTGGTCTGAGCCCAGACGAACACCATGACCATGTACTATCTAAACCGCCAGGGTGGGACGCGCTCCATGCTTCTATGCAAGGAAGCTCTCCGCATTTGGTCACTCGTGCGCAGCCTGGAGGCGGATCTCCTAGCCATTCATGTGGCAGGAGCCTCCAACACCCTGGCCGATGCCCCAGCCGGATAGGGGCTGCATCCCACGAGTGGTCTCTCCTGCCGGAGGTAGTACAGCATCTGTTCTCCCATTGGGGCACACCTCAGGTGGACCTGTTTGCCTCCAGGGAGAATGCGAAGCTGAGGCTGTTCCATGCCCGCCCCCCTCAGCAGGGCTCGCTGCAGGGGGATGCCTTCTCGAGGCAATGGACCCCGGGCCTCTTCTATGCCTTTCCCCATTTCCCTTGATCCACAAGGTGCTTCTCAAGGCGAGGAGGGACAAGGCGCAGGTGATTCTGATAGCCCCAGACTGGCCTCGCCAGTTCTGGTACCCAGATCTCCTCAGTCTCAGCTCCAGGACTCCGTGGCAGCTTCCAGCTCGCCCGGACCTGCTCTCAGTCAATCAGGGGAAGGTGTTCCATCCGGACCTTCAATCCCTGCACCTGACGGCCTGGTTCCTGAGCGGCTAGAGTTCCAGGCCTTGGGTCTTTCCGACGAGGTCCTCAATGTAGTTGAGGCGTCCCGTAAGGAGTCGACCAGAAAATGCTATGCCTTCAAATGGAAAAGGTTTTCCATTTGGTGTCAGGGCAAGGGCTTGGACCCTTCCTCCTGTTCCTTGGCAAACATCTTGGACTATTTATGGTCCCTTTCTAATCAAGGGCTTAGGCTCGACGACTCTGCGAGTGCACCTGGCAGCCATCTCCGCCATCGGCGCGGCCGGAAGCAGCTCGGGCAGGAGAAGGTGGTCTACGCTTTTTCAAAGGCCTTGATCACATTTCCTCCGGTGCGAAACCTCCACCTCCGTGGATCTACTGCTGGTACTGGCAAAGCTCATGGGCAAGCCATTCGAACCTATGCACAGGTGTGCTCTCTCTCACCTGTCGTGGAAGACCGCCTTCTTGGTGGCTATCACGTCAGCCAGAAGGATGGGAGAGCTCCAGGCGCTTTCCATCGAGTCTCCTTACCTGGTCTTCCACAGGGACAAGGTTGTCCTGTGCCCCCACCCGAAATTCCTTCCGAAGGTGGTGTCGGAGTTTCACCTTAACCAGGTGTTGACTCTGCCGGTGTTCTACCCCAATCACACCTCGGAGGCCGAATATAGGCTCCATACTCTGGACCCTAGAAGGGCGCCACCTATTACAAAGAGCGCACGGCTGAAATTGGGAGAGGTTCGCCAGCTGTTTGTCACCTACACTGAAGCCGCATCTGGCAGACCTGCAGCCAAGCGGATGATAAGCAGGTGGGTCACCCCTGCATAGATCTCTGCTATAAGTTGGTGGGCATGGAGCTCCCAGAGGGATAAGAGCTCATTCTACCCGCCATACTGCTGCAACGGTGGCTGCTTCCAGGGATGTCCCTATCCAGGAAATCTGCAGGGCTGCTACCTGGAAGTCAGCACACACCTTCATTACCCTTACCACACTGACCTTGAGTCACGCTGGATGCTGGTTTTGGGGCCTCGTTCTCCATTCTCTTTCCAAGTAAGTATTGGGGTGTCGTCTTGCCTCCCTCCTCCCGGAGAACTGCTAGGAGTCTGCCAATAAGTGTGGATGAACAACATATCCATGTCCCTAAATACAGGTTACTCACCTGTAACAGGAGTTCTAGGAATGGTATATGCTGTTCATCCACACGACTCCACCTCGACCTCCCCGCCTCGACGCACAACCCGAGCTTCCAGCGGGCCAGATCTGGCATCATGGGGCGGAGCCGAGAGTTATACCACCCGGGTGGGTGGGAGGAGCCAGCTTGAAGACCTTCCGGCAAGATTTAAAGCGGCAAGGATACCTGCCAATAAGTGTGGATGAACAACATATACCATTCCTAGAACTCCTGTTACAGGTGAGTAACCTGTATTTTCTTACTGTCCTAGTGTTCTCGGTTATGAGCTGGTAAAGGTTAAAACTGTGAACTAAGGACATGAGGGCACTGTGAGAGGGACCCAGCCAGTTCAGGTTAACATCCCCGAGGATTAGGGCCTCATTTAGGTTAACAGATTGTGATGTTAGTTTTAGTAGGTCCTGAAATCCTGGGCAATGCCAAACTTGATACCTCCCGAACGGATGGGAGGAGCTTAGCTTGAAGACCTTCCGGTGAGATTTAAAGGGGAAGGAAGAACTGCCAGAAGTGTGGATGTGCACCGTGTACCACTGCTAGAACTATGGTTGCTGGTGAGTAACCCTTACTTGCATGCCTTCATCTCTTGCTCCGCAGAAACTTCTGCTTTTTTGCTTCTGTTACTATTGCATGAAGAGATTCAGAGGCTATGCTCACACACTTTGTGTTTTCTTCCTGGGCACTTGCATGACATGAAAAACTGCACCATTTTGTCAGAATTTCAACCAGGCCATGAGGCGATGACAAAAAGCTCTTAAGAGTTTCTTACAGAAAATGATGGAGTGGGACAGGAGGCTGTGTAGGGGTGGCATCCTTCACGTGATGAGAGAGAAGGCAGAAGTTTGATATGTTGGTTAAACTAAGTGGGGGTAATTGGAGGCTTGGGGAGTCACAGAGGAAGGCAACATAGCTAGGATTCCCCAATAAATAGGGATTAGAAACATTGGAGGTGTTGGCATATGGGCATACGTCTATAATAATGTAACAAAAAGAGTCAGAGAGCTGGAGCACACAAAACAACAAGATGAAGGAAATTAATGAGGGAAGGGGAGGACACGGGTGTGCTAACAAGAAGAGTAGCATTATAACTTATAGGCACATTCTGGAAGGATGTCTGTCTGAATGCCAGGAGCCTGGGAAATGAAACAAGTGAGCTGTAAGTGATAGTGGCAGATGTGGGATTAGTCCTTGTAGCTATCAAAGAAACATTGGCCACCAGGAAGAATTATTGAGACTTAGGAACACCAAGGTACACTGTGTATAGAAGAGCTAAGGGTACAGGAAACAGGGGTGGGGTAGATTTTTATGTCAAGGGAGGCCTAGAGGCAGCTGTGAAGGGGCCTATCGGGGGAGGACGGGGAGACGATCGCTCTGGCTGAAGCTGACAACCAAATCAGGTGAGAAGCTGCACGTGGGGGTGATCTACAGACCATCAGGACAGGGAGATGGGGAACTAGGGACAGAGGTTCAGAAGAGGGCAGCAAAGGGGGAGATAGTAAAATAAAAAAAATAAAAAGGCAAGGCTGGGTGTGTTCACAGAGGTGGGTGCTCCAAAGAAACAAAAGCCAGAGAATAATAGGGACAAGTACTGCAGCAGCTTGTTTTTCTTTGTTTTTTGTAAAATATTTTTATTGATTAAAAGTCATAGCATAGACATTAATAGTGGTTACAACAGCAACAGTGAGCACAGGTAAATAAAACATGTATGCATTCATGGGTTATATTCAAACAACATGAAGTCTTGCTATATTATGACATATGCAGTGAGTCCCCAACCTTCGAACTGCTCCGGAGGTGAAAGAGTTAACTTTCCATGCCAGGCATGGAACTTTGAGTGCGTGCTCGGTTGAAAACTCTGTCTGTTGTTCTTCAAACTCAAACTGTCAGATTCTTTACTCCGCCTCACTGAGCAGTCACTCCGGAGATTTCTCCTTCTGCTCGGTTCATTTTGTCGGTTAAAGTAATTATTTTTCGTTTTTTTAACCGAATTTAAACCGCAACCGGTCGGTTCAAGCTCTATCTGTGGTATCGTAAGTATTAGATAGGTTTTACATTTTTTCTGTGTGGAACTTGTAAACAGTATTATCGGTTCGGTTTGAACCGATCAGGTTGTTGTTAAACTGCATTAAATTGTCATTAGAGTGCGGTTCCCGGTTCTTATCGGTTCTAAAAAAAAACAGATTTCATTACGTTTTTTTCCACGACCCGTGACACGGTTGGGAACCGATAAGAGGGTCTTGCTTGTCGGATTGCCATAAACGGGCAAGTTTTTGGTTAGGCTGGCACTATGTCTGAGAAACCCAAAAGAAAAATCGGGCCCACTGGGTTTCAACACTGTAGTGTTTGTGGGGAAGCCTTTGCCAAGGCTGACCCCCACACCACCTGTGTTTATTGTCTGGGGTTTGACCACCTCAATGCAGACTGCCAGATTTGCAAGAATTTTCCTGCAGCTACCCTGGATAAGAGAGTTGGTAGGCTCGGGGAAAGAGAGGCCAAGAAGTCCGCTGACCCGAATGGCCAGCCCGGTTCGGTTGCAACCGAACTGGAGGGAGTGCCCTCTGATCAGGGCGAGACTTCCTCGGGCAAAAGGAGAGCCGACTCGGAGGAGTCAGTTCCAGCAAAAGGACTAGAAAATCAGCAGGTGTGGAGCCAAAATTTCCTCTCAACCACTGAGGAAATAGCCAAAGCGATTAAAAATTGTCCAGTCGCTTTCTCGGTTCCGACTGAACCGGCACCATCAGAGTGGCGTCACGGTTGATCGGGTTCCACCCGGTTCAAGAATATGATTTAGAGGAATTTATGAACCGGAGGAGGGGAAGAGGAATATGAAGAGAGTGAATGTGGTTTTGAAAGTCTGGATGTGCCCATTGAACTGGACATCTCCCAAGACAGACCTTCAGGAGTGTCTCCCCTAGGCTTTCTGAGTCCCCTCTCATTTTATGTTTTATAAAAAGTGGTTGAAACCCTCCAGCTCCCTATGGAGGAAGCTGTGGATGATCAAGAGGAGCCTGACTATGTGGAAATGATGGATATCCGAGAGTCTAGAGACTGTCTATTCCCTTGCATAAATCTTTGGGAAACAGTAAAATTTAAAACTCCTCACACTATACCTCCTGTGGATAAAAGAATGGACAAGAGGTACACATTGTCAGGCTCTGATACGGAGTTCCTTACACAACAATGCAGCCATGTTGGGGTAGTGCAGGCTGCAGCCTGTGACAAGGCTAATATTCCCTTGGCTTCACACCCCCCTGACAAGGACTCCAGGAGGATTGATGCCATGGCAAAGAAACAGTACATGGCAGCATCCTTGGGACTCAGACAGGCAAATTATATGGCTTATGTTGCTACATACCAGAAATCCAGATGGGATACTGTTATGGCTTTAGCGAAACAGGTCCCTGGCCAGCTTGCCAAAGAGCTGGAGCAGGTGGCTGCTGATGGTATTGAGGCATCCAAGGTGCAATTCCATGCTGCAGTGGACTCCAATGATGTGTCATCAAGAGTCATGGCTACATCTGTGGCACTTCAGAATGGCTTGGGTCAGATGTACTAGCCTGTCACAGGATACCCAGTCTAAGGCCATGGATTTTCCTGTTGTGGGTAACTCTCTGTTTGGGGAGCAGACAGAGAATTACATGAAGAAAATGGATGAGTATAGGACTACCTATAGGAGTGCACAGGCCAAGGAAAGGCAGGCCACTCCTCAGAGGCAGCTTTCCAGGGGCAGGGGCAGACCTTTTCATAGGCCTTTTTACCAAGCCCAGGCCTCCTCTTCGGCTTATGCCCAGAGGGGGTTCTTTAGAGGGAGAGGCAGACAGGGTACAAGCAAACCTGCTTCCACCCCTCAGCCTAAGGCCCCTGCCAAGCAGGCACCCTGATGGGATGGCCAGGGCCGATTCTCCACTACCTGTAGGGGGCAGACTGGCTTACTTAGTCCAGGACTGGAAGTCTTTAACATCAGACAAGTGGGTCCTGGAAGTAGTAAGCCAGGGACTGGTTCTCAGCTTCAAAAAATTTCCAAAGATGAGAACCAGATCCTTTCCACCTGCAAATCCATCAGAGGCACTTGCCCTAGAAACAGAAGTTTCAACCTCCTGGTCTCAGAGCTGTGGAAAGGGTTCCACCCCTACACCAGGGCAAAGGACTGTACTCCAGGTACTTCCTTACCCTAAAAGACAGGAGAATGGCAGCCCATCCTGGATCTCAGATACCTAAACAAGCACCTTTTAAAACCAAAATTCAAAATGGTGACTCTGGGAATTATTTACCCTCTCTAAGGCCAGGGACTGGCTAGCGTCCCTGGACCTCAAGGATGCCTACTTCCATGTTCTTATCAGAAGCTCCCACCGAAAGTACCTCAGATTCGAACTGCCCTCAGGCCATTACCAATTCAGAGCAATGCCCTTCGGCCTCACCTCTGCCCCGAGGGTATTCACAAAATGCCTGGCAGTAGCAGTTGCCCATTTAAGAAGGCAAAAGATTGCCATCTTTCCTTACCTGGACGACTGGCTCATAGTAGGCCAGTCTCCAGATCAGGTCAAATTACACCTTCAGGTTACTCAGCAACTGCTCACATCTCTAGGTTTCCTTCTCAATCTTCCAAAGTCAGTTCTAGAGCCTGTCCAGCTGCTCACCTTCATAGGCGCAGAACTGAACACAAAACAGGCCAGAGCCTTCCTCTGGAAAGAGCAAAGACCCTGGTTTCTCTGGCCTCCTCTTTCACCCTGCAGGTCTCTCGACCAGCAAGGCATTTTCTGCAGCTCCTGGGGCACATGGCTGCTTCTACAGCAGTAGTGCAGGAAGCAAGATTTCAGATGAGGGACATTCAGTTCCATTTGAGAGCCTTCTGGTCTCAAAGGAGAGACTCTCTAACCAAATTGATCCCAGTGACTCGAACCCTGATCCAAGCCCTTCAGTGGTGGCAGGACCAGAACAATCTGAGACAGGGGGTCCCCTTCACCCCTCAGTCTCACTCCTTAATCCTTACTACAGATGCATCCCTCTTGGGGTGGGGAGCTCACATGGGTGACCTCACTACCCAGGGATTGTGGTCCCCTCAGGAATCTCTGCTCCACATCAATCTGTTGGAACTCAGAGCAGTTTTTCTAGCACTTCAAGCTTTTTCCACATCTGTTCAGAACAAAGTGGTACAGGTCAGAACAGACAACACCACTACAATGTTGTACATCAACAAGCAAGGGGGCACTCGGTCTACGGCCTTGTGCACCGAAGCAATGAAGTTGTGGTCTCTGGCTTATTCCCTGAACACCTCCCTTATGGCAGTTCACCTCCCAGGCAAGGACAATGTCCTGGCAGATGCTCTCAGCAGGATTTCCCAGGGCCATCACGAACAGATAGATCTTTTTGCAGCCCCTGACAGTCACCAACTTCCTCTCTTTTGCTGCAGGCCCCCAATGTTGGGCTCAGTCCATCTGGATGCCTTCCTTCTCAGCTGGGAAGGGAAGTTTCTCTATGCTTTTCCCCCCTTCCCTCTTCTGTTCAAGGTGCTTGTCAAAATCAGATCTCAACCCTGCAAGATGATCCTGATTGCTCCAGATTGGGCCAGACAGCCCTGGTACCCACTCCTTATGTCCTTAGCAGTCCACCTTCCCCTGTGTCTTCCCAGGAATCACAACCTGTTAACCTGTGCCCAGGGGAGAGTTTGGTACCTGAATCTCAAATCTCTCAATCTCAAGGCCTGGCTCTTGAAGAGTTAGAGTTTGCTGACCTACACCTCTCCCAAGGTGTATTGGATATCTTGAAGGCTTCTAGGAAGTCTTCCACCAGGGCTACTTATAATTCCAAATGGAAGAGATTTTCCATATGGTGCTCTGGCAAGCATATCTCCCCAGAGTCTGCCGATTTACCCACAGTCCTGGATTATATGGTACATTTGAATTCTTTGGGGTTGAGACCAGCTACCCTAAAAGTGCACCTGGCAGCTGTGTCTGCTTTCTTATCAGCAGGTAAACCCTCTTCTCTTTCAGCTCATCCTGTATTCTCCAAGTTTTTCAAAGGGTTACTTCACACCAACCCTCCGTTCAGGGACCCTGCTTCTGCCTGGGATCTTAATGTTTGCATTGCCCAGCTTATGCAACCCCCTTTTGAGCCCTTGTCTTCAGCAGAGCTTAAGTACTTGACTTGGAAAACTGTGTTTTTGGTAGCCATCACTTCTGCCAGGTGCATAAGTGAATTACAAGCATTGTCAGTGGAGCCTGATTTTATCTCCTTTCATAGGAATAAAGTGGTCCTCAGGACTAACAGAAAGTTCTTGCCTAAGGTGGTTTCAGACTTCTACCTTAATCAATCTATGACTCTCCCTGTGTACTTCACTGACCATTCCTCCTCTGGCGAGAGGAGATTGCACAGTTTGGATGTCAAAAGAGCCCTTAGTTACTACTTAGAACGTACCAAGGGTCACAGGTTTGACTCCCTCCAACTATTCCTCACTTACGGTGAGGTTGATAAAGGGAAACCTTCCACTAAAAGATCCATTGCCAGTTGGATTGTCTCTTGTATCCAATTTTATCAAAAACTGGGTAAGGTTCCTCCCTCAGGCCTGAGGGCTCACTCTACCAGAGGTACGGCTGCATCCCTGGCTGCTGCCAGGGACATCCCTATCATAGAGATATGTCAAGCAGCTACCTGGAAAACAGTTCACACTTTTACCAAGCATTACTCCTGGACATCCAGGCTAGGAGTGATGCTCGGTTTGGCACAGCTGTGCTTCAGAGCCTATTCCTAAGTAGGTTCTGTCCCTCCTCCATGGAGGTACTGCTGTGTAGTTCATATGATCATAATATAGCAAGACTTCATGTTGTTTGAAGAAAAATTACTCACCTTAGTAATGTTGTTTCTTCTAATGGAGTCTTGCTATATTATGACCTCCCCCCCTGCATGCCCCTCTCAGAACCTCTGTTTTTGGGATGTGGGTGGGCAGTACAGTGTTGGCACTTAGTGGTTGCCCACCTTGTTTTTCACCCCTCCTTTCTGGGGTGTTTGGCTGTTGTGTTTTTATTTTTTGGATCCCCTGACTTGAGTCTTTGTTTTGGGACCAAAAATGTGTTCATGTTCTTAGTAGCCAGTTGGCTAGTGTAGGTTTACAGCTTCCACACAGAACCTTAGTGAGTTTTGCTCGTAAAGATCTGACAGTTTGAGTTTGAAGAACAACAGACAGAGTTTTCAACCGAGCTCGGGCTCAAAGTTCCATGCCTGGCATGGAAAGTTAACTCTTTCACCTCCGGAGCAGTTCAAAGATTGGGACTCACTGCATATGTCATAATATAGCAAGACTCCATTAGAAGAAACAACATTACTAAGGTGAGTAATTTTTTCTTACAGTTCATTAGTTGCATTGGTGTTTTCTCTGTGTTTGATTCGATTTATTCCCTAAATGGGTAACCATTCATGTATTGATTTACAGCTCAAGGTTTGGAATAGGTTCATAGTTGTAGGAATAAGGGTAGGTACCTGATTCTGCCTACTTCTTTATATTGGAATAGCAGATCCACAAGTTGTACTACCAAGGGAAAGGCCTGATTCTAAAGCCAGTTCCAACTTGTGCCATATAGAGGTAAATGACTTACTCGTCACCGCTGTCTGAGTCTTTTCTATTTTTAGACACACCAGGAAAATGTGTGCCCATTGCTGTATAGAACGTGGGGATGTGGAGATCCAGTACTGGGCCAAAGTCTTCCAAGCATTTACCAATGCCAAAGACCATAGGCTTAAGTCCTGTTAAAATGCTACCCTGACTGGGTCAGCTCCCAGTAGAAATTCAGATGGGGACCTGGGTGATCTATTCCCCCATACTCCTGATGTTATTCTGTGAATTTCGTGCCAGAACCAGAGTAGCTTAGGGCACATGAGTGTCATGTGTAGGAAGGTCCCTTCTTCTGTATTACATTTAGGGCACTTCCCTGGTTTATCTGGGTTTAACTGATGCATTCAAGCTGGGGATTTATATGTTCTATATACAAAGTTAAGTTCAATCTGCCTTAATCTATTGTTTTTAGAACACTTGTTAGTGTCCCAGGGCGCTTGCCCATATCTCTGGGGTAAATTTGATGCCCAGGTCTCGTTCCCATGCCTCCCATATGTGTTGGAAGGGTTCCTTATTCCCCTCAAGTATTATCCTGTAGTATGCTACAAAGGCTTAGACAGTGGTTGGGGCTTAAAAATTCTTCTTCAAACAGGTTTCCCTGTGTTCCAAACCCCATAATATCAGACAGTGCAAGTATTTTGTGTCTGACCTGTAAATGAAAAAAAAAAATTCATCTGTGAAGAGGGTCCATTGTTTTTGGAGCTCAGCAAATGAGAGAAGATGTCCCCTGTCATATAATTGAATATTGTTCTTCAGTCCCTTTTTGTACCAGCACACAAGACCCCTGTGTAGGAATGGAGTATACCCAGGAATGATTTTCACCATGGACCGAATAGAGACATATTTGGATATCTCTGCTGGTACGTCTGCTATTGTGTGGACTGTTTTCCACACTTGCAGAAGGGTCTTTGTGAAGGGTTTGTGCTAGAACTGGGCTTAGCTGATCTTAGTGATGAGGACAGGAAATCCTGTTTTATGTCCCCACCCACCTGTTCTTCTATTTCCCAATCAAAGGGAGAGTTCCTGGGTCAGTCCCAAAAGGAGAAATGCCAACTAGTAATAGGCCCTACAGTGCAGTCCTACCCCAATTTGCTTCACACCTTGTTGTAAAATAGTTCTACGAATGCATGCATTTTTCTTCCTCCATAGGAATTTATGTACTAAACTGTCCATCTCCTTAAAGAATTTGTCTAGGAAGTGCACCAGGAAAGGCTGAAAGAGATACAGGCATGGGAAAGAATGTTCATTTTTACTGCTGCTACCCTCCCCAAAAGGGTCAGAGGCAAGTCCATCCACCTGTCACATTCCTGGGTGAGTTTATTGAGAAGTGGCCTATAATTCAAGGAGAGCAGCTGAGAGCTTCTTGCAGAGATATTTACCCCCAAATATTTGATGAAGTGCACTGTTTTTGCTCTCAGAGAGTTGTGGCTCAGTTGGCTTCTGTGTTGTTCTCATATAGGTAGCATTTTGTTCTTGGTCCAGTTTATTTTGTGGTCCGAGTGGGAGGCATATTCATTCAAAATGTTTTGGACATGTGGGAGACCCACCACCGTATCCTTTAGGTATAGCAGTAAGTTGTCTGCAAATAGGGCAACTTTATCTTCTCCTTTATGACCATACCCAACCAGATTTCAGTGGTGGCAAATAGTCGCTGCTAATGGCTCAAGTGCCATAACATATAATAGAGGGGATAGGGAGCACCCCTGTCTAGTCCCATATTGCAAATTGAACCATGGAGATAGTGAACCATTTACCAAGATTTGTGACATGTGGCTGGAGTACAATGTTTTGATCCAATCCATCATATGTGGGCCGACCCCAAATGCCCGCAAGACTGCAAACATTTACTCCCAACTCCACATGGTCAAAGGCCTTTTCGGCATCCAATGCTAGGACTGCTGTTCCATGTCCTTTTTTGGGGGGGGTTTGCCCACTGATGTATAATGTTGAGTGTTTTCCTAATATTGTGTTTCCCCTGCCTCCCTAACAAATCCGCTTTGGTCTGTATGGATTATGTGGGGGCAGAAAGGGTTCCAGTCTCACAGCCACTATTCTGGCCAGGATTTTCTAATCTGATGTAAGTGATATCTGGTGGTAGGAGGAGCATAAAGCCCGGTCCTTATCTGGCTTAGGGAGTATGGTTGTTCAAACAACATGAAGTCTTGCTGTATTCTGACAAGTGCAGTTAGCCCCAGCCTTTAAACTGCCCCGGAGAACAATGGGTTAACTTTTCTATGCAGGGCATAGAATGTTGATCTCGCACTCGGTTAACATCTTTTCCTGTTGTATTTTGAACTGCAACCGTCAGATTCTTTACTCCGCCTCACTGAACAGTTGCTCTGGAGATTTCTCCTGCAGCTCGGTTCGAAGTCGGTTGAAGTGTCAGTTTTCGGTCCGTTTTCAACCGAAATTTAGTTTCCGCGTAGTCGGTTCAAGTCTCTGTCTGTGGTACCGTGAGTACTAGATAGGTTTTGTTCTGTTTTCTGTGTGGAGCTTGTAAAAAGTGTGGATCGGTTCGGCTGAACCTATCGTTCAGGTAATTTTTGTATCTTACTTTAGAGTGTGGTTACCGCTCCGTAGCGGTTCTAAAAAAAAAAACAGGTTTTAGTAGTTTTTTTCCAAGAACCGTGACATGGTCAGGAACCGATAGGGGAGTCTTGCCTGGCAGTTGCCGAAAAAAGGGTAAGTTTGGTTAGGTTGGCCATGTCTGAGAAACCCAAGAAAAAAACTGGGCCCACTGGGTTTCAACACTGCAGTTAGTGTGGGAAGGTCTTTGCTAAGGCCGATCCCCACATCACCTGTGTTTATTGTCTGGGGTTTGACCACCTCGATTCAGACTGCCAAATTTGTAAAAATTTTCCCAAATCTACCCTTGAAAAGAGATTAGGTAGACTGAGGGAAAGGGAGGCCAAGAAGTCCGCTGACCGGAATGGCCAGCCCAGTTTGGTTCCGACCAAACCAGAAGGAGTGCCCTCTGACCAGGGCGATACTTCTTCGGCCAAAAGGAGATCCGATCCCGAGGGGTCAGTTCCGGCGAAAAAGAAATGCAAAGAAAAATCCGGTTTAGATCCAGAATCTCATACTCTGACCACCGAAGAAATAGCCAAAGCGATTCATATTGTGAAATCGCTTTGCCCGGTTCCGACTGATCCGGCACCTTTTGGCATGGGCTCGGTTCGGTTGGTTCCCCCCGGTTCACGATTATACCCTGGAAGAATTTTATGAACCGGAGTTTGAGGAGGAAGGAGAGTTGGAAGATGAATATGGTGATGGTGAAAGTCTGGATGTGCCTATTGACCCGGACATCTCCCCAGACAGACCTTCAGGTGTTTCTCCTCCTAGGCTTTCTGAGTCCCCTTCCCACTTTATGTTTTACAGAAAGGTGGCTGAGACCCTCCAACTTCCTATGGAGGAGGCAGTGGAGGATCAGGAGGAGCCTGACTATGTATAGATAATGGACATCCCAGAGTCCAGGAGACTGTCTATTCCCCTCCACAAATCTTTTGGGAAACAGACACAAAAAATTCTGAAGTCTCCCAATTCCATACCTCCTGTGGATAGAAGAATGGACAAGAGGTATACTCTTTCAGGCTCAGATACGGAGTTCCTTTATCAGCAATGCAGCCATGTTGGGGTTGTACAGGCTGCTGCCTGCGATAAGGCAAACATTCCCTTGGCATCACACCCCCCAGATAAGGACTCCAGGAAGATTGATGCCGTGGCAAAAAAGCAGTACATGGCATCTTCCTTAGGACTCAGGCAGGCGAATTATATGGCCTATGCAGCCAGATACCAGAAGTCCAGGTGGGACACTGTACTGGCACTGGCTAAACAGGCTTCCCCCCAGCTTGCCAGGGAGCTGGAGGAGGTGGCTGCAGATGGGATTGAGGCATCAAAAGTTCAGTTTCATGCTGCTATGGACTCCAATGATGTGTCATCAAGAGTCATGGCTACATCTGTGGATCTTCGGAGAATGGCTTGGCTTAGATGTACTAGCCTCTCACAGGATACCCAGGCTAAGGCCATGGATTTTCCTGTAGTGGGTAATTCTCTGTTTGGGGAGCAGACAGAGAATTACATGAAGAAAATGGATGCATACAGGACCACTTACAGGAGTGCTCAGGCCAAGGAAAGGCAGGCAACTCCTCAAAAGCAGCAGTCTAGGGGCAGGGCTAGGGCAGGTCTTTTCGAAGGCCTTTTTACCAAGCACAGGCCTCTTCTTCCTTTTCGCAGAGGTGGTTCTTCAGAGGGAGAGGCAGAAGGTGGATGAGCAGACCTGTATCCACCCCTCAGCCTAAAGCCCCTGCCAAGCAGACACCCTGATGGGTCTGCCCAGGTCGACTGTCCTATCCCAGTAGGGGGAAGGCTGGCTTATTTTGTCCAGGACTGGATGTCTATTACATCAGACAAGTGGGTCCTGGAAGTAGTAAGCCAGGGACTGGTTCTCAGCTTCAAAAAATTTCCAAAGATGAGAGCCAGATCTTTCCACCTGCAAATCTTTCGAAACCCTTGCCCTAGAGGCAGAGGTTCTCTCTCCTAGCTTTAAGAGCTATAGCGAGAGTACTCACCCCACACTGGGGCAAAGGACTGTACTCCAGGTACTTTCTGACCCCCAAAAAGACAGGAGAGTGGCGACCCATCCTGGACTTAAGATATCTGAACAAACATCTTTTAAAGCCAAAGTTCAAGATGATAACTCTGGGAATTATCCTTCCCTCTCTAAGGCCAGGGGACTGGCTAGCCTCCCTGGACCTCAAAGATGCCTACTTTCACATTCCCATCAGGTGCTCCCACAGAAAGTACCTCAGGTTCGAGTTGCCCTCAGGCCACTGTCAGTTCAGAGCAATGCCCCTTGGCCTAACCTCAGCTCCAAGGGTTTTCACAAAGTGCCTGGCAGTAGTTGTTGCCTTCCTAAGAAGACAAAAGATTTCCATTTTTCCATATTTGGACGACTGGCTCATAGTGGGCCAGTCCCCAGACCAAGTCAAGTCAGACCTGCAAGTGACCCAGCAAGTGCTCACTTCTTTAGGATTTTTTCTCAACCTACCAAAGTCAGTTCTCGAACCAGTGCAGCTCCTCACCTTCATAGGGGCAGAGCTGGATACGGTAAAAGCAAGAGCCTTCCTTCCCCTGGAAAGGTCAGCTCTCATGGAGCTGGCTTCTTCATTCAGCCTTCAGGTGTCTCAGCCAGCAAAGCATTTCCTTCAGCTCTTGGGCCTCATGGCAGCTTCTACAGCAGTGGTCCAAGGCGCAAGATTCCAGATGAGGGACATTCAGTTCCACTTAAGAGCTTTTTGGTCCCAAAGAAAGAATTCCCTTACCAAACTAATCCCAGTGACTCGAACTCTGATCCAAGCCCTGCAGTGGTGGCAGGATCAGGACAATTTGAGGCAAGGGGTTCCATTTGTCACTCAGTCTCATTCAGTGGTCCTTACCACAGATGCTTCCTTGCTGGGCCTGGGAGCCCATTTGGGAGACCTCACCACCCAGGGACTGTGGTCGCCTCAGGAATCTCTTCTACACATCAATCTCTTGGAACTCAGAGCAGTGTTTCTGGCACTGCAAGCTTTTTCCCAGTCAGTACAGAACAAGGTGGTTCAGGTCAGAACAGAAAACATCACCACCACCATGTGGTACATCAACAAGCAAGGAGGCACTCGGTCTACGGCTTTGTGCACAGAAGCAATGAAGTTGTGGTCCCTGGCTTATTCCCTGCAAACCTCTCTGATAGTAGTTCACCTTCAAGGGAAGGACAATGTCCTAGCAGATGCACTGGGCAGAATATCTCAGGGCCATCACGAATGGACCCTGTATCCTCTGGTGTTGAAGGTGATTTTTCTCAAGATGGGGCACTCCAGAGATGGATCTTTCTGCAGCCCCAGACAATCACCAACTTCCTCTCTTTTGTTGCAGACCCCCAGTCTTGGGCTCAGTCCCCCTGGATGCTCTGATTCTGAACTGGGAAGGGAAATTTCTGTATGCTTTTCCCTCTCCTGTTCAAAGTTCTAGTCAAGATAAGGTCACAACCTTGCAAAGTGATTCTGATTGCTCCAGACTTGGCCAGGCAGTCATGGTACCCCTTGTTGCTGTCCCTAGCAGTCCATCTTCCCCTGTCTCTTCCCAGGAATTACAACCTGTTAACATCCTCTCAGGGGAGGATTTGGTACCCCAGTCTTCAATCTCAAGGCATGGCTCTTGAAGAGTTAAGAGTTTGCAGATTTGCATCTGTCTCAGGGAGTTCTCGATATTCTCAAAGCTTCTCGAAAGCCTTCCACCAGAAAGACTTATAACTCCAAATGGAAAAGATTCAGCATTTGGTGTTCCAAGAGGCATATCTCCCCAGATACTGCTGAATTGCCTACAGTTCTGGATTATGTGGTCCATCTTAATAGCCTGGGCCTCAGAACAGCTACTCTCAGGGTACACTTGTCTGCTGTTTCTGCTTTCCTGTCAGTAGGCAAGTCTTCCTCACTGTCATCCCACCCTGTATTCTGTAAGTTTTTCAAGGGGTTGTTTCACACCGATCCCCCCTTTAGGGATCCTGCTTCTGCTTGGGATCATTGCTCAGCTTATGCAACCCCCTTTTGAGCCTTTGTCCTCAGCAGAGCTTAAGTACTTGACTTGGAAAACTGTGATTTTGGTAGCCATTACTTCTGCTAGACGTATCAATGAATTGCAAGCCCTGTCAGTGAAACCTGATTTCATCTCTTTTCAGAGATAAAGTGGTCCTTAGAACTAACAGAAAGTTCTTGCCCAAAGTGGTTTCAGATTTCCACCTGAATCAGTCTATGTCTATCCCTGTTTTCTTTATTACTGATCATTCTTCCTCAGGAGAGAGGAGGCTACATAGTTTGGATGTTAAAAGAGCCCTTAGCTACTACACAGAGCGTACCAAGGGTCTCAGGTTTGACTGCCTCCAGTTCCTCACTTATGGAGAAGTGGGAAAGGGCAAACCTGCCACCAAGAGATCTGTTGCCAGGTGGATTGTGTCTTGTATACAATTCTGCTATGAAAAACTGGGAAAAACTCCACCCTCAGACCTGATGGCTCATTCCACAAGAGGTACAGCTGCTTCCCTGGCTGCTGCCAGGGATATCCCTCTCTTAGAAATTTGTCAAGCAGCCACCTGGAAAACAGTCCATACCTTTACCAAGCATTACTCTCTGGATATCCAGGCTAGGAGTGATGCTCGGTTTGGCACAGCAGTATTTCAGAGCCTATTCCCAAAGTAAGTTCTGTCCCTCCTCCATGGAGGTACTGCTTGGTAGTCTGCACTTGTCAGAATACAGCAAGACTTCATGTTGTTTGAAGAAAAAATTACTCACCTTAGTAATTATGTTTCTTCTAGTGGAGTCTTGCTGTATTCTGACCTCCACCACCTCCCCTCTCAGAACCTGGATTTTTTTTTTTATGTAGGTGGGCAGGTGCAGTGTTGGTACCCCAGGGTGCCCCCTTACACCCTCTGTTACTCATGGGGTGAGATGTTGTTTCAGTTTTATTGGTTTTTGTATTTTGGGTTTCCTGATTTGAGTCTTCCTTTGAGAACCCAAAAGATTATTTTTCTGCCAGTTGGCTAGTAAAAATTTTACAGTTTCCACACAGAACACCTAGTGAGTTTTGCTCATAAAGGTCTGACGGTTGCAGTTCAAAATACAACAGGAAGAGACATCAACCGAGCTCAAGATCAACATTCTATGCCCTGCATAGAAAAGTTAACCCATTGTTCTCTGGGGCAGTTTAAAGGCTGGGGCTAACTGCACTTGTCAGAATACAGCAAGACTCCACTAGAAGAAACATAATTACAAAGGTGAGTAATTTTTTCTTATGACCGCCGCTCTCATGGGGGGGGGGGGGGAAGATCTTACCCTGTGCTATATCCTCCCTGTAGACATCATATAATGGTTCTCCCAGTATTCCCTGGAATTTCTTGAAGAAATCAATGGGAAGGTCATCAGGCCCTGGGGCCTTACCACTGCTCAAGTTTTGATTGCCCTCACTATCTCTAATTGCTCCAAGAGCTTATCCAGGTCTTCAGAGGGTTCAACCTTTATGGGGATAAGGCTGGCTTTGTTTAAAAAGTTTTGCATTTGCTCTGAGGAGGATGTCACCTCCGCAGAGTACAAGTCTTTGTAAAATGATGTGAAAGCTTGCCCTGTGGAGCAGGCTTCTGTAGTTACACTTTCCCCGTGTTCTTGATGCCAGCTATAGCGCGCTTCCCTAGTTCCTGAATTTTCCTTTCCAAGAATGTCAAGTCAGCCTCTTCAGTCTTTTTTTTTTTTTGTGGGCTGCATAGGAAATAGTTTGCCCCCTTACAAATACTTTGAGTGCCTCCCATCTGGCGGTACGAGTGGTGTCACCCTTATTATTTATTGGCAAATATTCTAAGATTACTTCCTGTATGTGTTGGGTGTATTATGTGTCTGCCAGGAGCAGCAGATCTAGTTTCCATTGCTGTGTGGGCAGATGTTCCCTCCCTGTATTAACATTTTCCACTAGTGGGCCATGGTTGGATGCCAGTATTGATTCATAAGTGAACCTGTCCACCTGGAGTGCCAGGCAAGAGGATATTAACAGTCTGTCTGTTCTTGCATAGGATTGGTGGGCCTGAGAGTAGAAACTGTATTCCCTCCCTGTAGGGTTGTGGTGCCTCCAAATATCTAGCAGAGAGCAGGTGTTCTATATGTCATGACATGTCTGTGCATTTTTGGAGGTTGCAGTCGGAGAGGGATTGGACCTGTCCAGGACAGAGTTCCGTACATAAAGATCTTCCCTTGTCAATCTTCACCATTCATTACTGCTTGGGTGTAAGCTGGAGGCATGCACCCCGCCAGGGAGTTTTTTTTTTTTCTTCAGAGGAGTCGGCGCCGGCCGAGCTTGCTCAAGTAGAGCTGGATGATCGCGTGATGTCCAAGGGGCGGCCGTTGGGCACCACAGACTCCTACATCCCAGTTCTGTTTCTTCTGCCATTGAGGATGCACCTGCTGTGCAGAGTTGGCCAGTTTACTGCACCACTAGGCCGTTCTTGTCGAAGTTTGACACTTTATCTCCTGCATCCTGGTTCGTTTCCCGACGTTGTCTATCCGGTAAGACTGTTTCATTTATTATTTTCCAACGATGCCGGGAGCTTTTCTGTTTTAAAGTTATTTTCGCATCATGTCTGGTTCAAGAGCTAAACATAAGTCGAAAGCGGGCCATGCCCCTATGCGTCGGTGCTCCTGTAGCCGGCATTTTTCTGTTATGGACCAGCATGATGTCTGCCTTCGGTGCCTGGGACCCAGCCATGATATGAATAAGTGCACCTCCTGTTTCTCGATAGACCACCGTGTTCTCGTAATCCGCGTGTTCAAAATCAGCAAGGCTCCACCAACTTTTGGAGGACGGCGTCGTTCTCGGGCCTCCCAGGCCAGATCTTTAGACCCTTCCTCTGGTTCACCTCCCAGGCCTATAGGGTCTGGAGAGGAGGAGGCCTCCTCATCTTCAAGTCTTGCCTAGGAGGAGGCCTTTTTGCAGTGTTGGCGGAACGCCGTGGTCCCTCCCGGGGCTGCGGCGGGGACACCGCCTCGGTAGTCACCTCTTCGGAGGTGTAGGCTCCCCCAGTGTCGTGGCCCAAGGTGGCCAGGCCTGGCGTGGGCAGACTCTCGCACCGCTTCCCGGTGTCGTTTCGGATCCCGGCACCGCTCGCAGCACAGTGATCGAGGCAGCGGCTCCATTTTGGCTCTCGCGCCGGTGGCCCGGTCAACCCGCTGGCGGCACTGTGTCGTATCCCGCACCGAGGGCGCCAGGACTCGCTGAGCTGTGGACGGGTCGGGGCCGGGTTCTGGTGTGGTCTGTGTTATGCCAGTGCTGAGCGGCGCTGTGAGTGACACCGGCACTGTTCATGGAGCCATTTCTCGGGAGACTCCTTGGGTGGTCAGTATCGCGGTCCTTCTGGTCGGCTCTTCTTCAGGAACAGACAACTCAGATGCAGATCTGTCCTGGCTCCCCGAGTCCTCAGGTTCGGAGTCGTATGTCGGTCACTGTGTAAGGCAGCCCAGCACAAAACTTTCCTCAGTCTCCACAACTGTCTTCCTCTAAGGACTCCCAGGCTGGGGGTGGCCTGGGGTCCCTGGGGGGGGAATGGTGTGGGAATTGGGGAAGGGTCTCTTCCCCCGCAGGAGGCTGTGGCATCTGCCATCCTCAGTGCTGCTGCGCCTTCTCGGGTTGGACTGGGGGCTTCCCTGAGAGGACCCTGGATCGATGGGCTTTGTCGCTGACGTTGAGGAGGAGAGCATCCTCAGAGTCTGGGGGGTTGAGGGGCCAGGGTGAGACACACCGAGTTCCGCCTGCTACCCCCTGGATGCAGCTAGGAGCCATAGTGCTGAGCCCCGCCTCTCCGTTTTAGGCTCCAGGGACCCCTCCGGTGGCATTGCTGTGGGCTGCCCTTCTGGATCCATGCAGCCCCAGGTACGTCACAGGGGAGGACCCCCTTCCAGGCTCTTCCAAAGTTCGCATCCCCAGGGTTCCGTTCTGCGACCTGGTTTGTTACCCAGGATCCTGCCAGCTCAGGCTCCGTTCCCTGGATTCCAGAGCTTTAGCAGAGGACAGTTGCCTACTTGTAGGTGCCCTTCTCCCATTCCTCTGCAACCACCCCCCGCTCTCCCGGGTCATGTCAGTCCTACCAGTCCGTTATCCTGGGAGACGTTCAGAGGCACTGCAGCAGCCTTCCCCTCATATGTTAGATATATGCATGAGCGGGTGTTTCGCCTATCCCGACCGCCGCAGGAGTCCTCTGGGTGTTCAAGTTCCTCATCATCCTCGTCTCCCTCCTCAGAGGGTGAGGAACCCCCTTCTCACCTCTCTTCCGATGTTGATTTCACTGAATATCAGCGCTTCCTTTTGAGGATGGTTGGGGACCTCCATATATCCTATGTTAGGCGAGACAGTACTGAGTGGGAGATGCATGAATTCCTCAGTGAATTCAGTGCCCAACATCTGGTGGTGCCATCCTGGCCTTTTCCCTTCCAGGAGGCGTCTGTCCGTTCCTGGCAGTCTCCAGCCGACCCTATCCCAGCCCCGGCAGACTGCAGGAGGAAGTATTGTGCCCCATCTGAGTCCCTAGGTTCTCTTCCCAACCCACTTTCGGGATTGGTGTTCCTAGAGACTCCCTCCGGGCACTAGTGCCTGGCGCACGACCGACCGCCGGACTAAGATTTTCTTCAGTATGAGAGGTTGGGCCGAAGAGTATTCTCTTCCTCTCATGTAATGTTGTGTATCACATCACATCAGGCACACCATGCTGCCTACAACAGGCATCTATGGTCGATGCTATCTCCGCTTCTAGCATCAATACCTGACATGGAGCAATCTAGACAGGCCATTGCCCTCTCTGCTATAGGCCTGGAGCTGGCAAGGCACCAGGCAAGGGCATCTTATGACGCCAACGAGGTGTCTTCCAGGCTTGCAGAGACAGCGATCTGCATTAGGCGGACGGCATGGCTTTGTCTATCAAGATTGTCATCCCTGGCCCGGCGTAGGGTGATTCGCTCCACCTTCCGAGGGACCCGTCTTTTTTCCACCAGGGCTAGGAGGCTTCTGCAGGGGCTTCCTCTGTCTCCTCGTCTTTGGTGGGCACCTCCTAGCTCTCCTCGGCCTTAGGCTTCTCATCTAATTAGCCCAGGGTCTCTCCCTTCTGTTTTCCACCAGCAGGAGGCTGAGGGTCTTGTTCCCTCAGGGTTTCTCTTGTCCCCCCCCAAGGCTTGGTACTCACCCAAGCAGTAATGTATGGTGGAGACTGACAAGGGAAGATATGGAAATTATGTACCTACCGTAATTCTTGATCATTTTTTGTATCTTCACCATTCATTACTGATACCCGCCCACCTTCCCCTCAAGGGCCTCCTCCTTCTTCGGCGTCTCACCCTTCCTGCTCGTTCCTCCCCTCTTCTTCTTTGGCCCTTAAGCCAAAAACAAGCAAAACAAATCTTGATTTTTTTTCCCATTCTTCTCTGGACAGATCCAATTTCTTGAGGGAAGAAGGGGAACGGGTAGGATTTATCTCTATCCTGAGGGAACTCTTTCTGATTGCCCCTAGGGGTGACCTCTTGGCTGTTTCTTAGCCATGTTGTTCAATTTACAGTTAAAGAGACCGTCCCTTTTTTGGCTCGGTTCCCTTTTTCTAGGTCCCCTCTGGCATTCTCAATCTCCTACTGTGTCAGCCTCTGCTGGATTAACGCTGTCCTGACACTACAGTTACCTTGAGCTGGTGATCTTTTGCTTTGCCTTCAGGGAGTCAGATTGAGTGCCCACTCTGTCTTTATGTAAAAGGGTGCCCTCTCCACACACAGCTGTGTTAGCACTTAACAAGGTGCTAGTGGGCTTCCTTCCCTTTCCTAGTTGGGTGCTCTCCTTTCGGAATAGATTCTGTCTTGGCAGTCTGTGTGCTCTCAACTGGTGTTTAAGGGGTTGGGGATGGCGGGAGGTGTAGTGAATCTGCCTTTTCTGTCCGGGCTGTGCAAGCGGTTCGGTTGAACCTTCTCTTCAGTTTTATCAAGTGGGATCCTTGCTCTCTTGTTTTTGGTTCCGAGCTTATAAGCCTTTAAACCAATCTGTCAATTGGCAGAGTTCTCCCCTCCCAACATCCCTCTTTCCCTTTTCCTCTCTTCTTCTTCCTTCTTCTCTCTCTCTCTTTCTCTCCTTTCTCTGTTCCTCCCTTGGAGCTGCCCCAGGAGTAAGGCCCTGTGGTCCCTTAGGGTAGGCATTCCTTTTTCTGTCCTCTACTGGCTTATTCCTTTTTCAGTTTATATCTTTTCCTTTTTCTATCCCTCGGGTCTCTTGCCTCACTCTCTTTTTCTTGTCCTTATTTTCGTCTCTCCGGCTAACAGAACTGGGATGTAGGAGGGTCTGCTGTGCCTAACGGCCACCCCTCACGCATTACGAATGCATCACCTCTGGGGTTGTGCCATCAGCCGACTGACTCTGGGGGAAAACCTGTGGGGTGCGCCGCCCGCTTACACCAAGCAGTAATGAATGGTGAAGATACAAGAGAAGATCAAGAATTACGGTAGGTGCGTAATTTTAAATTCCCTCCCATGATCCAGGGGCCCCAAAAGGGGGCCATGTCTAGAAGTAGCTAATGATAAAACTTGGGGTCCTCTATGATGGGGCCATAGACACAACCACAGATATAGTTTCCCCAGAGTTAAATTGCAATTGTGCTAGTCCATATCTGCCCCCCAGATCAGTGTAAGATTCACCAGCTTACCCAGGAAATCCTCTAGGCAGCCAAATCGCTGCTCCTTTTATCCTGGAATTATATGTGGTGGCAGCCACCCAAGTGCCTCCCCAAGACTCTTTTATTTTGTTTATCTCATTGGCCGCCAGGTGGGTCTCCTGTAACAGAACTACGTTAGCCGTCAACTTTTTTATTCTAGTGACCACTCTTTTCCTTTTGATAATGTTCTTTAACCCATTCACATTCCAAGAAATAACCTTTAGTGTGGACGCCATTGGCACACTATTTCCATTTTGAGATGCCACCTGTATAGTGTGAGCCTTTGTATGTGCAATTGTCCCTGTGCGTGTAATAACAGTATTGAATAACCAACTTTAACATTTTCTAATTCATAACCAAGAACTTTGAACCTTTGTCCCATTTTTAGTCCCCCCCCCCACTCCACCCCAGATCTCCCTCCCTTATTTCTACTCCCATTCCTCCATGCAGGACTGTGTAGTTGGTTAAGACCCACATCACTGCCCAACACGTGGTTGGTAGATAGTTAAGCCAGAAGTCGACATTTCTGCCAGTCCCAACCCCCCCCCTTCGCTTTGTGTTGGTTATAGTGTTATGGTTCCATGGGCCATTAGGTTTAGCAGTGACTCTTATAAAGTTAATAGCAGAGAGTATCAGTAACTTGAATGAGGATATACAGTAGATGTGGACAAAAACTCTCATGCCTCACCCCTGGTTTCATGACAATTTTTGCAGCTGAATGTTCTCTAAGGGTGTATCACTGTCTCCGCAGTAAGGAGCAGTCCCTTTGTAGGCGAAGCACCCCACCACCCAACAGGATCCATTTAAGCTGCCGTACTTGAAGAACTGGTGCCCCTTAGTCACTCCCCCCAGCACCCATCTGTCTTCAGCAATCAATGTTCCCTCTCAGTGAACCAGAACCGCCTCTCTGAAGCTCATCTCCTATGTTTACAAGTGTATGCAACTGACAATTTTTCCCACATTATAACTGGACCAGGCGGATCCCCCTGCGGCCAGGTGAGACTAACTACTACGGATAGGAGTCTCACTCAGTCACCACCCCTCACAACCTCTGTTACAGCAATACTTCATGAAAGAGAATAAAAAGAAAAGGAATTCTAGCACAAGTTAAAATATTGTAGGTCGCATGATCCTCGCAAGGCTGGGGAAGGCAGGACTTCTTGTGCCCAGATTAAAATGGCATTGAGCCTGTCCCAACCCTGATCATGTTGGCTCACCGGGAGGTCAGTCATTGTGACTTTTAGCAATCTACTGCACCTCTCAGTATGCTGCGGAGACATGTTACAGCTACTGTACAATGGAATTAGCCAAAACTCTGTTCCAATGGTGTTATGATGCAGTATTATACTGGGAGTTCTGAGGCAAGGCAGTGGAACATTTTCTATATCTTTCCGTTAATTACATCCCTAGATTGTCTCGCCACATATCTTCCCAACTGACCTCCCCCATTGATACCACTGCCCCCAGGCATTGTCGGGTTGGGGGATCATCCCCCTGAACCTTCAGGTGTTTGGAGGAAAAAAGGGAAGCGATCGACGGAGGTCAGTCAAGTAATCCAAAGCCACATTGGGGTACCGTTTGTCAGGCTCTGTGACCCCCTCGGCAATCCACCCCAAGTATGGGGCCATGTAGACTTCAAAACATCGCTGGGTCCGAAGTCAGAGTAGAGAACCTTGTTCCCCAACTGCAAGGCTACACCCCGGCATTTCACTCTTGGGGCCGAGCCGTGCAGTGAACAGGGGAATGCTAGATAAATCACCGGGTGCACCCTTGTACCACCCTTGGGGAGCTTCAGGCCTGTCAAGAATCAGCAGCATCCAGGCAGCTCTACGGTGCTCCTCAGGTGAGTTGAAATTTACTGAATGGCTGCGATGAAACTGACAGACAGGCATTTTTGTAAATTACAGTCCTCAGATCTTCCTGTATGTATCTTCACCACTTATCACTGGTGGGTTATATGCCGGAGGTGCTATGACCCCGCAGGATCTTACAACTAGAAAACATTTTTCTAGTGGGAGGAGTCAGTGCTGGGGGCAGCATCACCCATGAGGACAATGCACAGCGTGCTGCTTGAGCATTAGCCAGTAACCAATGCAGACGCCCTCCTCACCTCAGTTCTGTTCTTCCCACCATCGAGAGTGAAGAAGAATAATAATCAGCATTTCTATAGCGCTTTTCATACACAGTGTATCCCAAAGTGCTTTACAAGCAATGTTAGACTGATGGTGAAGTGACTGAATGTGTGGTGGCAGCCATATCGCACATCAACACCCACAAACAGTCTGGACAATTGCATCTCGAGTACACCTCATGGGAGCTGAAGAGCCAAATTGCGCAGTCCTTTTTTCGAAGTCACTGAAAGTTCTGTTCGTGTTTACTCAACGCCGTAGACCTGCAGATGGGTTAGACTGTTCCTTTTTATTTTAATTCTTGTTTTAGTGTTTTTCTACAGCACCTAGTCTTTTCTGTGTTTTATTTCGTGTGCGGTTGATCATGTCCAATCTGGGGCCTAAGTCGAAGTCTGAGGTGGGACATACCCCCATGTATCAGTACCCCTGTGGCAAGTCTGTCTCCTGTGACACATGTTTCTCCATATAACGCCGGGTCCTTGAAACGCACGTGTTGAAGGTCGGAAACCTCCTGCCTTTGGAGAATGGCATCGGTCCAGGGACGTCAAGGTGAGAACTTTGGACCCTTCCCCCGGGTCGCCCACTGATTTACATACGTACCAGAGGGCCAAGAGCCGTCGACGGTTCCAGCCTCACTGGTACCTTCAGCTAACTAGAGGGGTCGGGTAGACTGTCGGCCTCCTCCGGGGAGTCGATTGAGCACCCCTGTCAGTCGGCGGCCTCCTCAGAGCCACAACCACCCCCAATGTCGCAGACAGAGCTATATGCTGTATCCAAACTGGTGGGGCCCTCAACTCCGTCTACTGACTTTACTCGGGCTCCTGGACCCTTTTCTGGGGCTAGTGAGCAGGGTGGTGTTGAGGTTGCGGTGGGGCCTACATTCGGATCCAGTAGGGTGCCAGGGGTGGCCTCTTTACGGTCGTCATTATCTCTTCGTCGGAGGGGGAGGACGGATCTGACCCAGAGTTTTTGCCCCACTCCAAGGAGTCATGGCACCCTCCGAGGCCTAGCGGCAAAGTTTAGGAGCTATCATTCTCTTCTACCTCCCTGACTGAGTCTGTCCCTGGGGCTGTCCTTTCCAAGTCTTCCGACGCCATTGGCAGTGCCAGGTACTCTCACGGCGCCATTCACGGCACCGTGGGGAAGGATGGTGCTGGGTCTGGAGGCGGCACCGCACCCGATGCCGAGTCGGAGGTCAGCACCTCTGTTGAGGCTGAGTCCAGCACTGAAGCTGGGAGCGGTGCCATTTCTGTTCCTGGATCAGAGGTTAACTCTGGGATGGCCATGGCAGGCTTGCAGATGCCTGTGGCTCTTCCAGAGTTCCCTACGTTGATACCTCAGGGAAGGACATGGGGCAGGTCTCTCTCTGAGGGGGAGGGCTTGTGAAGGCCTGGGGTGGCTCAGAGGTTTTCTCCCAGGGCTGTTGGTGGCTCAGGGAGGAGCCGCAGTGCTGACCCCTCACATTTTTGCTCTCTTCAGCAGTAGAGGGGAGGGTCTGCGTTAATTGGGTAAGGGGCCGCCCGCAAGGGCCAGTCCAGTCCCGATCTCCTCACCAGTGGGCTTTCTCCTTGGGGCACTATTTAGGCCGCACCTGCACGGTTGTGCAACCTACTGTGGATTCTTTGCACAGCCTCACCCTTCTGGAGGGGTTGTGCAAACGCTTCCGAAGCTCTAGCAGGGTTCCTCCTCTGGCTCGCCAGACTTCTCCTTCGGATCCTCTGCCTCGCCCTTCTGCTCTCCCGGCCTTTTCAGGTCCTAAGGGCCCTTGTCTTGACACCAGTTCAGAGCCTTGGCTGCAGCTTTCCCTTGCTGCTTAAGAGCTCTGGATCAGGTCATTTTTAGACCAGAAACCCTTGCTACACTTCAGTCTGAATTGAGCTCTTCTGCTTCCTCATCTTCCTCCTCTGAGGAAGAAGATTCTTTGATCCACCTCTCCTCAGGATACTGATATCACCAGCTATCAGTGGTTCTTGCTGAGGTTGTTGGAAATGTCTCATTTTGCAAGTCGCGATCCTTCTCATGTGACACGGGCTCTCCTTGGGGAGTTCTCCTTGGACAATGTGGTCATTCCTCCATGGCCGGTTCCTTTTCAGGAAGTGACTCATCAGGTCTGGCAGAATCCCTATGCCCCCCCTCTCCTGTCCCGAGGGACTGCCAGCACAGGTATTGTGCCCCCCAGGGGTTCCCGGGTTCTATGCCTCACCCTACTTCAGGGATGGAGCTACTGGATACTCCCTTGGGGCATCGTCGCCCGAGACATGTCTGCCCCCCGGAGTTTGACTCAGCTGAGTTTAACCGCTAGGGGAAAAGGATTTTCTCCTCAGCGCTTCTCCTGCTCTGCATTTCTACCCATCAGGCCCATATGGCTGCCTATGCTAGGCACTTATGGATAGTGCTAGGACAGCTCCTAGCCACCTTACCTTACTCGGAGGCAATCAGGCAGCCCATCTGCCTTTCTACTTCTGGTCTAGAGCTAGCGAGACATCTCTCAAGAGCGTCGAATGACACTAATGAGGTAGCTTCTAGGCTGGCAGGATCTGCAGTCTGTGTAAGACAGGCAGCATGGCTTTGCCTTTCCAGGTTATCACCCTTGGCCCAGCGTAGGGTGATTGCCTCCCCTTTCCAAGGAGCCAATTCTTTCTCCCACAGGGTGAGGTGGAAATTAATGGGGTGCCTTCCTTCTCCCAGGTCACAGGAGTCCCCATCTCACGCTGATGCGTGGGCCTCTCTGAACCCATAGGGGGCTTCTTCCCCCTGTAGTTCTCCCCCACAAGGGGCTGAGGGAGGTTCTTCCCTCAGGGAAGTGCCAGGTCCCCTTCGGGGGGCTTGGTACTCACCCACCAGTGATGGTGAAGATACATACAGGAAGATATGGAAATGATGTACCTACCATAATTCTTTATCTTGTATATATTCACCATTCATAACTGCTTCCCACCCACCATCCCCTCTGGTGCCTCAACCTCTGAGCAGTACCTCCTCCCTGCTTGCTCTCTCCTCCAGTGAGACCCTTGTGGGCAGAGGCCTTCAGGCTGCCAGTTCCGCTAATCCTTCTCTACAGGGGCCAGTATCCCTCCTTGGGGGAGGACAAGTGGGGTTGTTTGACCTCTTCTGATTTATTTACCCTTTTTCTGATGAGGGCTCCTCAAGACCCCTTCTTGACCCTATTCTGCCTTATGTTGCAGAGACCAGAGCCAGTCTGAAATCTTGATCAGATCCCTTGCAGATCCTGGAGGAGTCTGGGGGTCCGGGTACCCCTCCACCTGTCTTCTTTCTTTTCTGATTAACCAGTCTGATTAACTTAAGGCAGGTTCCCTTCTCCCAAGACCCCTCCTTCCTTGTCTCTGGCTTGGAATGAGTTACCTGAAGTAATATTGACCAAGTTTTGGATTGACATTACAGGGTCCTGCCTTGGGATGAGTCCTGTCCCCACCTCTGTGTCTTTGGACAGTCTGTGAGGACCTTGACACTCTACTTCCTGGGGTAATTAGGAGGCACCCCCTTTTTGCTTCAGCCTCTGGCTTCTCCCTTTGGTGTCTATTTTGCTAGACTTGGTTCATGTATCACACAGTCCTATCTCTCCCTCATGTGGAAGTGACTGGGGAGTCCAGAGGTGGATGCTCCGGGGTGCCATTGGCTCTCTCATTACCATTCTTCTTTTTCCCTCTCTTTTTCTTTCTTCTCCCTACCCTTCCACTTCTCTCCCCTAGGTCTGCCCAGTGGTTGGGCCCCCCCATACCACACCCTCAGGTACCCTCCCTCTCCTCTTGTGTCGACTTATTCTCCTTTCTGTTTATATCCTTTCCTTTTACTGTCTCACAGGCTCCCTTGTCTCGCCCTCTTCCATCTCTATATCTGCTTTCACACTGTCTGACAGAACTGAGGTGAGGGAGGAGTTAGCGTCAGTTACTGGCTAATGCTCAAACAGCACGCTGTGGGTCATCCTCATTGGCGGCGGCCCACTAGAAAATGTTTTCTAGCTATAATCTCCCACGGGGTCATAGCGCCTCCGGTGTATAACCCACCAGTGATGAATGGTGAAGATATACAAGAAGATCAAGAATTACGGTAGGTATGTAATTTCCATATTTGTCAGATACCGATGGCTGTTCACCTTGTTCTAAGCAGGTTTCCCACTGCCTATTTAGTGGCAAAGTTTCAGTTTATACATCCGAATCTCATTTTGCAGTTTTTATTTTAGGATACTGGAGCTGTACAACTGAAATAGGACAGAAGACCTGTTAATCACCTCGGGGTCATGTACCCATGGTAGTAGAAGAACACTTAAAGTCCAACTGAGAGAGAGAACTAGTCATGCAGCAGGCTTAGGGTCTGGCTGAAGTGGGTCTGGCAGTCTTCCAGAGGCACCTTCCAAGTACATTTATTTTTAAGATATTGTTTTGTCGAGTTTTTAAGCAGAGCTGGTATTTCAGACTTGAGTTCTGCCTTTGATGATGGCAGTGACCTCCTTGATGAATCTTGCTTCTGCACTAGAAGACTTGAAGTATTTCGATGGGTGACCCAGTGGACTGATTCTGAGTTTGGGGAGGGGTACATATGGCAAATTCCCAGGGACACTGGTTTACCGGGATTGAGAAAGGGCATATTCCATTTTGCACATTGTAAAAAATGGTATTGTCACCGGTGTCTGCTAAGCCAAAATACGGTTTTACCGGTATTTGGTTCTCTGTACTTTATTTAACAATTTTTAACTCTGCTAACATGCATTTTAGCAATTTTGACCATCCTTCCATCCTTGTACCAATTTAAAGTTATTTTAGGTACATGATGTGATGGCAGCAGGAGCACTACAGCCCCCATCCCTAAGGTGTAATGGAAGCAACACTACGGCCCCATCCCTCAGGTGCGATGGCAGCACCAACAGCACTACTGCCCCCGTCCCTCTGGTGTGATGGCAGCAGCAACATCACCATGACCTCCCTCCCTCCCTCAGGTGTGACAGAAGCAGCAGCACTGTGGCCCTCATCCCTTAGGTGTAATGGCAGCAGTACTACATTCCCCAGCCACCAATGGTGATGGCAGAATCACTACAGCCCCCACCCCTTCGATGTGATGGCAGTAGCAACAATGCAGTCCACATCCCTCAGGGATGATGGCAGTAGTGACAGCACTATGATCCCCTTTCTTCAACATCCACACCCCACATGCACAAGTTACAAATGACTTGGTCTTTGCTTGTTAGAACTCAGATGTGAATTAATCCAAAAATCACCACTAAGATGGACTACTTTTGTTTTTCCGATCTATAATTTAACTGCATGAATTGGATTTCTGCTTGTGACACGCTGACCAAGGTTAGGGAACAGATTTGGGTGTTGGAGGGTCAGCTGGTGGGTGAAGACTTGATTGTCCAACAACCACGCACCTTCTCCTGGGAGGGAGGGTGGGTTCACGGCTTAGCATTTGATGGACCCGGGTGGAGGCCAGAGGCACAACATGTCAGCCCTCACTGCAGGAGGGAGCGTGACACACGTTGGCTTGTGCCTTGACATCATGTGGCCTGTCAAGAAAATGGGAAAACACCCGCTGGCCAACTGAAGGACAGCTGTTGGTCCCTCCATAAGCTGGAAGCCCCAGACATGTGTCCGTTCTGACCCCTGCCAAGCTCAGGATACACAGGAAGCTCTTTGGGGTAATTCTCCTCCTCTGGTAGCCTCCCACAGGGGTAGGGGCCCACTCAGTGAAGGGTTATTTTGGGTTACCTGGTAGCACAGCAGTAAGGGGCAGTGGATGGTGGTCGGGACTCAGCAGCAGTGGTAGGGGGACCTTGGCAGGCTTGAAGGAGTGGATGGCCAGGAGGTAGGAGGAGGAAAAAAAAAACTGCTGGAATTTGCTTCTTTGAAATAAAGTGTCTTCACCTAAAAAATCCACATGTGATTAGTGGAGGGACCTTCAAATGGATTCGTGCATCTCTCAGACATGTGGATGCTTTTTTTTTTTACTTGGTGTTCATGAAAAGGGTGTCTCCCAGTTTTCATGTCTTTGTTCAGATGTGAATTGAGCACTACGCTGCCCACCAGCATCATACAACCCCTGGGGTCTTACCTTCTGTACGTCATTGACTGTGCTTTCAAAATCCACTGGCCAAACATAAGTACACTTAAATACTTAACTTTTGCTTTTTGTTGAAGCAGTCATCAGAAAACTTTTTGTTGTCACAGAGATTGAAACAACAGGTGGGAGAAAAGGTGGAAATCATTCAATTCACCTAAATGGGGTGTTAACTGTGAAGTCTTTTCATAAGTAGTAAGGCAGTTTCTTCTTTGTGAACATACTTTAATTTCAGACTAGTTTTCATTCAAACAACGAGGATTTTGGATGGCCCTACTAATTACAGTATAAACTTGAATAAGCTAGTTGGTAACAGTGATCCTGTGTTCAGCAATCTACAACCTAAATGCTCATATGCAAAGAATACAATGAAAAATGGACTAAAATCTAAAAACAAGCTTATAAAGCACATCAAATGTATCTGAACATTTATCTTTACCTATACAAAATCATTGCAGCCCAAGTAAAACGCAGGCAAATTACATGGTACACTGACTACTATTCTATGATGTAGTAAACATATATTGCTATTTTTTTTATATTCTTTGTAAAGCAGGTAAGGCCCACTAGGCAGAACTGTCTGTTTTCAGGTGTGACCTAGAAGCACTGGGGAGGTTAAGTGACTTGTTTGGAGTCACACAGTATGCAAGTGGAGGTTGTGGGAATCAAACCCAAGTCTGCTGGATGTACCTAGTTCAATCACTGTTTGCTACTCTAACCACTAGACATGGGTGATTAAACTGAATGGCTGATTACAACAAAGCAGTGCAGGTGATTTCCTTACTGACTCTATATGCAGCAAAGCAGAAAAAATGCAAAGCACATCAGCATTCATTTTAAGATGCTGAAATCTGGGTCGGCTCACTGGCGCTGCAGTAGCACTATTGCTTGCAATGCCAGTGACCCAGGGTCAGAAGTGAACTCGGGTTGCTGGAGGTCTGGCCACGGGAGTAGGATAGAGCACCCGGGGGACTGCTCTTCTCCTCTGGGAAGGGTGGGCTGCAGGTCCTGCTACTTTACCACTACCTGTGTGAACACGGGTGGTGGTGCAATGGTGCTGCAGAGTGATCAGGAGGGGAGGACGCTAGCCAGGATCTGGATCAGTGGCATGTCTCTATGTGACCTACCTCCTTGGAACTCCTCTAGTGCCGGTGCCCTCAGGGACAGAGACCAGAAAACCAGGAACAATCACTGTACATCGGTCACTGGCAGAAGGGACCCAGGTGCCCCAGACTTCATAACCAGGCTCCATGAGGGACCCACTGAGCTGCCCGAAACACACTAATGGGTGTGGAAGAGTGACCTGGGTTCCCCATCCCACGTGGGGTACAATCTAGGCAGGATAGGGGCAGGCCCACGGGAGCCCTGAGCACTACCTGGGGTGAAGCTAGGGGATAACCAGCCTAGGGATCTCTGAAAAGTCAAGACTGATGCTGTGAGAAGGGGACATAGAAAGAGAAATTAAAAAAAAATTTAAAAAGATGCTGAAATCTTAGAGATTCTGTGCAGTGACATGCAATTTCCGTGAGGCACCGGTACAAGAATTAAAAATCCGCAAACCAAGCAGGATTCCGTAATTGTTACCGGTGTTACCGTTAAAAATGGAAAACCAGGGTCCCTGCAAATTTCTAACCTCTCTTGAGTAAAGCTGAGTTTACCTTGTTAAATAGTTGTCTTCTGGCCTGTAAGTCCCAGCTGTAATCTTGGACTACAAAGACCTTTTGCCCACTTTCACGTACTGTTGGATCATGTGACTTTGCTGCCCACAGTATCTTTGTCTGTGTACCGTAAATATTTTTTAAGAAACTGGCAGGCTCATTCTCCTGGTCAGGGCTGCAGTCCTACTCGGTGGGCTTGTTCTACTTCATAGCTCCCTGCATTTTCCCCCAGTTTGAGCTTCTGTGTCAGCCAGGCATGTACTTCAGCGTCAGGGTGTTTTGTTCAGTGTCCTCTAGCAGACTGACTATTCTTAAGTTGGAGTGGCACAGTCTGTTTTCCAAGTTGTCCGATTTGTGTTGCATGTCAATTATTTGTTTCTTTAAGGTGTTTCTTTTTTTATTTATTTAGTTTTTGTTGACCAGGTAAGTGCACTAGACAAATTCTGCCTATTTTCAGGCACGACCCACGGGAGGGGGATACAGATGAATGCCAACTGACTTTGAACCAGATTAAGCTGTTGGTAGTATTTTTAGTGAATCTTTCATAATTTCAGTAATTTTGTCTTCTGCTTCACTTATCCTCTTTTCTGCCTCATCCAAGCATGTGGAGTGTGTTTCAGTCACTTCTGACAGCCCAGTGAGCACAGCATATGTGTGATTAATTTGGGCAGTGACATTCTCAAACCCTGCCTGCATTTTATTTTGTAGCTTAGATAACATTTCTAGGATTGTGGATATGTTGTTCTATCCACACTGTTTGGCATGTCCCTTTCCCCTCTAAATCTTGCTGGATGGTCTAAAAGCTGGTTCCTCCCACCCACCCAAGTAGTAAATCCTTCGGCTCTGTCCCTCGATGCTAGATCTTCCTTTCTGCTGGAAGATTCAGGTTCCCTCCTTACCGCTCCCGCGTTGAGTAGGCCCTGGTGAACAAATCTTTGGATTTACCTAAACTTAAACTCGTCCGAGTTTCTCCACATACTTTTGTGATCGCAACCGCGATTTAGGACAAGTGCTTGCCCGGGTTCCACTGGTGCCTTTGTGGGCAGAAGATGTCTCACACTGACCCGCATGCCTCGTGCATCTACTGCCTGGGCCATGCTCCTGACACCCAGGCTTGCGACTTCTGTCCTGCGTTCCAGCCTAACATCCTGGACGATCGTCTCACATGACTCAGCTTGACCGACTGAAAAAAATGGAACCCACCAGTCAAATCCAAAGAAGCCTGTTGGGTGGTCTCCGCAGCTGTGGGGTCTGCTGAACACCTAGAGCAGATGAAGGCTTTCAAGGAGGAGGCGATGCTGTTCTGCGTCAGTCTTTGGCCCGCTCAAACTGGGCTCCACCTTTTCAGCCTCTTTCAAGGAGTTGTGCCAGTCTCTCCCGACCAAGAGGGAGGACACATTGGGCACACACGTCTCCCACTCCTGTAAAAAGGACAGGGAGTCGAGAGAAGATTTGTCTCATTGACAATATTCTTAGGATTGAGAGAGTTCTCAGTCCCAGGAATCTGCTGTTTCGACTTCAGTTGAGATTGCGGGCTCAGCCGCTGGCTTCATGGTACCCCCATCAGGCCATCCGACTAAGACGTGGGACGATGACCCAGTCGAGATTATCATTGACCCTGTTGACCCATTGTCGCTCAGTGAGGCTGACAATTCCTTATTCAGGACCCCGGTCCTTACCAGATCTACTGAGGAGGAAACTCAGCTCGCTGGGAACCTCTTCATGGTCCCTGTCCCTGACCTGCAGGAGCCGCGGTTCTCCTCGGCTCCTTCTGAGCACCCCCGTCAGTCCTCCCAAAGGTCAAGATCTCGGACACCTTTGACCGACAGGCTGAAGAAATCTCATAAATGCCACTCAGGGCATTCTAAAAAAGCGGCGCCACCGCCATTCCTCCTTGTCTTCCTCTGAAGAGGAGATGCTTTGAATGCAAACATCAGTCGACGCTATGAGGACCTAATGTAGCAACAGTTAATGATGGCAAGTTCACTTCCAGGCTAGCCATCACTTGGCTGTCGCCCTCCAGGCCGACGTTGACACCATCCATCCACCTGTGGAGCTGGTGAAGACCCTCCCGGCTCAGCCAAAACTGGACTCTCCACCAGTTCAGATGGAGAGGCCTCCCACCAGTGCCCCTGCCAGGGAGTCTTAGCCCGTCAAGGGCCTTACACACAGGCTGTCTGTCACCCTCACTCCTAACCACGTCCGGTGGGTCGAAGGTGACATGGGTGGTCGGCCGATCTATCCGGACTCCGACTTGCTTTCCCATCCCTTGGACAGTGGCTCCATTGGGAGTCTCTCAACGGAGGAAGGTCCCACATCCTTCATGGGTATCCTCCGTCTCATCTCCGAATCTACGTGGATGCCCTTGGAGCCCTTTCAAAAACGAACCGAATATCCCTTTACGGATTTCCTCAAAAGAGGGGATTCTCCAACAGAGGCCTTTCCTGTGGCTGAAGCCATTGTTGACCCAGCCTTGGAGCTGTGGCAGCACCCAGCCTCCTGCCCTGCGCCCTCAACCTGGATGGCCCGCAAATATGCGGTCCCCATTGGCTCCCTTTCAGGATTCACAGAGCACCTCTCGGCTGAGGGGTGAGTGACCAAGTCTGTGTTTCAGTGCTCGGGTAATTCAGGAGACATCAATAGACCCCCGGACAAAGGGTCCAGGAAACTGGACCAGTCTGCCAAGAAAGTCTATGCTGCCTTTTCGTTTGGCCTTTGTCAGGCGAGCTCGGCCGTTATCATGGTACATTTTTCTCATGCTCTCTTAGGCTCTCTGGATGAGGTTCTTCCTCATCTGCCCGCAGACCTCCAGACCACGGTCAAGCAGGTCCACAGCCAGGGTTGGGCAGTTGCCAATCAGCAACTCCAGACTGCTCTGGACATTGGGGACTCTGCGCCCGCTCGGTGGCGGCCGTGGTCGCCATGCACTGCAGTGCTGGCCTGAGAGTCTCAACCTTCACGGTGGACACTCAGCAGAAATTGACAGATGTTCCCTTCCTGGGCACTGGTCTTTTCAGTCCAGGAGTGGATGGTCACCTCCAGTGCATCGAGAAGTCCAGTGCCACCTTGGACTCCATTACTTCTGCCCAGAAGGAATCCCAGGGTTCCAAAAAGCAGAATAGAAAGCTTTTTTGGCCTTCTGCCCCTGCGGCCAAGCAGCCCCATTTTCAGTCGGGACAGCAGCAGCAGCAGGCTTAATGTTGGGGCCCTCAGCCCAAGCCAGCGGCCTTGGTGGCCTGTAAGTCTGGAGGGAAAGGTCCCAGCGGTCACCAGGCCGGATCCTCCTCCTCCAAGCCTGCACAAGTGAGAGGATGGGGTTGCCAACCCAATACCCGTCAGACCCGCTCTGGGTCCTTCCGTGTGGGGCCTGCTCCACCACTTCCTTTCCGCCTGCAATGAACAGGTGGGTCTTGGAAGTGGTTGGCCAGGGCCTGTCTCTGGAATTCGAGCAGTACCCACCAAGCTGAGCCCACACCCCAAAGGAGGAAATGGTTTCCATGAACACTCAGCTCTCCAAGACGACATTGCCCAACTCCTCCACAAGGAGGTAGTGGTCAGAGTCGCAGATCCCCCTGTCGACCCAGGGTTTGTTTCCAGGTACTTCCTGGTCCCAAAACAGACATGGGGCTGGTGCTCTATTCTAGATCTGCATGACCTGAACCAATTTCTCAGGTCTCAGACCTTCAGGATGGTAACTCTGTCTCAGATCATATCATCTCTCGAGCAGAACATGTGATTTTGCTCACTGGATCTGCAGAACACATCCCGATCCATCCATCACACCAAAGGTTCCTCTGCTTCCGAGCAGAGGGAACCCTCTTCGAATTCCAAGCCATGCCGTTTGGCCTGTCAGTGGCCCCCTGGGTCTTCACCAAATGCATTGTAGCGGTGGCGACACATCTTCAGCTTCGGGGGGGGGGTCAGTGTATACCCCTCTCTCGATGATTGGCTAGTAGCAAGTCCCTCCAAACAGGAGGTGGAGTGGTCCAGGGATATGGCCCTTCAGACCTGCATCGAACTTGGTCTCCTGATCAATGAAACCAAGTCAGAACCCGTGTCTTCAGAGGTGATCTGCTGCAGCGGGGCAGGGCTCAACTCCTGCTGAGCCAGAGCCGAGCTCCCAGAGGACAGGGTGGAGGTTCTCTCCTCCTTTACCCCATCACTTCTGGTTGGGCACTTGCGCCCTGCCCAGGACTTTCTGCGCCTTCTGGGTTACATGGCGGCCTGCACCTCCGTGGTCCGACAGACCCAGTGGCATATTTGCTCCCTTCAGTGGGAGCTGGACAGCCAGTGGACTCAACGACATGGTCATTTTGACCAGCTGGTCACTGTGACCAAGAAAATGTGGGATGCTTTCCAATGGTGGACCGTCCTAGAACATCTGCAGGAAGGGATCCTATTTGTCCGCCCCGAGTCGATGGCTGTACTAATGACTGACACCTCTCTCATGGACTGGGGTGCCCACATGGGGAATCACAGAGTCCACAGGCTCTGGACCCCCGAGGAATCCCGATGTCATATCAACCTGCTGGAGCTCCGAACACTTCAGCTGGCACTGACTGCATTCGCTCTGTTCCTTCGGCATAAAGTGGTGCAGGTCCAGACGGACAGTACGACGACCATGTACTATCTCAACAGACAGGGCTGCCTGCACTCCCAGCCTTTGTGCAGGAAAACTCTCCACATCTGGACCCTCGTGAGCCGACTGGTGGCAGATCTTATCAGTGTCAGTCTTCACCATTCATCACATTTGGGTTACTGGCCGGAGGCTATGACTCCACGGGAGCTTCTTTTTTTTTTTTGATGGGCGGAGTCAACGCAGAATCGGCGCTGCCTTCGAGGCCGATGCATTGCTTGGTGCTCTTGGGTTGGCCGTTATGCACTGTCAACTCCACCCTCCCGCCAGTTCTTCGTCTCCTGCCATCAAGGTCACCTCGTGAGAGCTTTGAGAGAAGAAAAGTGAGGCCTAAACTGCTTCGCAACAAAATTATCCGTCAACTCCATGTTGTTTCTCGGTGCCATAGTCCGTCGGCTCCATCCAGCCGGTTCTGTTGGCCACACTCGATGTCGCCCGGCAAGATCTTTCCATTACTTTTGTTATTCTGCGACATTGAGTCTTATTTGGTGTTTTTTTCTCTGTAGGTCATGTCTTGCTTGAGAGCAAGAAAACTTCAAAGACGGGATGGCCTCCCATGCGACGGTGCTCATGCGGCCGAAAATACTCCATCACTGACAAGCACGACCATTGCCTATGTGTCTTGGCCCACTTCACGACATGGATTTGTGTGACGCCTGTTTTTCCATGGACTGCCGAGTCATCGAGCAACTCACGTGGAAAGTGTGGCAAGCTCCGCCGACTTTCAGGGGTCGGGCACACTCGTCGGGCCAAGCCACGTTCTCTCATCCTTTTCTCTGGGTCTCCTGGCTCTGTACGAGCCCAGGAGGAGGGAGCATCGGACTCTCGTAGCTTAGCCATGGCCGAGGCTTCTCCCGCAGTGCAGGAGGCCCAGTCCGTTTCCTCCGGGAGACGGACGGGAGGCACCGCATTGGCAGTCGGCCCTTGGGGGCGAAGGCTCCCCCGGTGTTGGACTCGCAGCTCAGAAGGCCCAGGTCGGCGCAGTCCTCGACACCGTCTGTTGGCGTCATTTCAGGCCTCAGCACCGTGGGCCCTGACGGAGTCATCAGTAGCGCCGCTCCGTCGCTCGTCGTTGTGGCTGCTGTCGGCGCCGTTCGCGGAGCTGATAGTGCTAGCTGCACAATGGGAGGGTCTACGGTGCCATCTCTGACTTTTTCTCACCTAGACACCGTCCACGGCATCGAGGTTGAGCACAGCACTGTGTCCAGTTCTGGGGCCGTTCGTGGTTCCAGGCATGGGCACGGCACCGTGGTGTTTTTGGATCTCGGTGCTGAGAGCGCTGTCAGAGCCGTTGTCGGCGCCATCTCTGTCCTCGTCACCGCTTGCGGTGCCGTGGGATGGGATGGCGCCATGGGAATTTCTGGCCTCTGCACCAAGAGCGCTGTCGGAGCCATCGTTGGCGCCTTCTCTGTCCTCGGCGCCGCTCACGGTGCTGTGGGACGGGATGGGATGGTGCCATGTCGGTTTCTGGCTTAGACACTGCTGCCCTGGTTGGAGCCATGTCTTCTTCTGTAACCGTTCGCGGTGCTGTGGAGGACACTGTTACTGACTTGGGTATGGTCTCTGTTTCTGGTACCCTATTTGGTCGAGATGGCAGCAGGCGCCCTCCAACTGTTTGGCACATGGCTTCTTCGATCTCCACCTCTTCGGAGGAGGAGTCGTCGTACTCTGAGTCAGACAGGCAGTCTGGCTCCTTGGAGTTAGGTGCTGGCATGGGCACCCTTGTAGTGTCCTCGACAGGCCGGAGTCAGCCCCCTTCTGAGGAGTGGGCAGGGACTGCCGGGGCTGGGGTCAGGGATTCTGACCAGCGGGCAGTGGTGCAGGCTGCCATTGCACTCCAGCCCGGCCTCGGAGGGTTCTCTTACCCCTCAGTGATGGTACCCCCCTCAGGTGGTGTGCCTAGATCGCCCAAGTTTGAGGCTGATCAGAGGACCCACAGGAGGGGAGGATGCTGCGCCCAGGATAGCTCCTTCAGGGGCTGACCAGGGCTGTGAGTTGCCTAGGCTGGCTCTCTCGAGGAGGAGGGCGCTCTCGGATTCCATGGGGTCTAGGGGCATGGGCTCTGTGCAGCAGCCTTTTTCTGGAGTCCACCCGAGCCCTGGGAGAAGCCGTAGCGCGGATCTCCACTCTTCCCCTTCGGTTTCTTTGAGAGGACCCCATTCTTTGGAGGTAGGGGACCATCCTTCTGGACCTACACAGCCACGGTCACCTCACAGGGGGGATTTTTCCAGGCGCAGCCAAGGCACTTCCAAAATGGTTGTTCAGCTGTCGGTTGTGGGGTCTTCTGGAGCACCTTCTTCTGCTGGTGCTCCTGGTGCACTCCCTAGCCCAGGTGGAGGTCAGTCGATTTCTCTTGTCGGCTCTGCCCCATCCCTCTGCCACATTCTCCGGCACGCCCAAGCATCCTTGGTCCTAGCGGGCCTCTCTCCTGGGAGCAGTTCAGGGCTGTGGCTGTTCGATTCCCGCTTATTTCAGGGCAGTAGACAGACAGGTTTTTCAACCTCCCCCCCCGAGCAGCCACCCTCTGAGCAGTTGAGGTCCTCTAACTCTTCATCCCCCTCTTCTGGGGGAAAGGAGCCTTCTGTCCACATCTCCCCAGCTGCTGATCTTCCAGAGTATCAGCGATTCCTTGTGAGGATGTTGGAGGACAAGGACATCACCCCTCCCACTCAAAGCAATCCAGAGCACTTGGTGCACGCCTTTTTAGGTGACTTCAGTGAGGACACCCTTGTGGTGCCCCCATGGCCTGCTTCCTTTCAGGAGGCATCGTTGTGTTCCTGGCAGAGACCCTTCTCCGGAGTTCCTGCCCCTAGGGATCTCTGCCAACGGTATTGCGCCCCCCTGGAGTCTCCAGGTTCCATGCCTCATCCTCAGTCAGGATTGATGCAGCTAGACACTCCTGATGGGCTTCGCGCCCTCCACCATGTCCGGCCCCCAGGTCAAGATTCCTTGGATTTTTACTTCTGGGGGGAGTAGGATGTTCTGCTCGGCATGGTTGTTGCTCCACATCAGGCCCACTATGCATCCTATGATAGGTTCTTGTGGTCCAGGCTGGGTCAGCTCGTAGCCTCTTTGCCTGAAACGGAGCAAACCAGACAAGCCATCGCACTCTCTGCACGTGGCCTGGAGCTAGCAAGGCACCAAGCGAGAGCATTGTACAATGCTGCCAATGAGGTAGCTACCAGGGTTGTACGGACAGCAATCTGCACTAGGCGGGCAGCATGGCTACATCTTTCTCGGTTGTCACCCTTGGCCCGGTGTAGGGTGATTAACTCCACTCACCAGAGAACCTATCTCTTCTCCCGTAGAGCGAGACGGCGTTTGTCAGGGCAGCTGTCTTCCCCCTCCGGTGGGGGGTCCCCATCTCACTCTCCCCACACTCGGGCTTCCCCAGGCCCTGAAGGTTCTCCCTCTTAGTGTGTCACCCACTGAGAGCTAAGGGGCTCTGTCTTTTAGGGTTAAAACCACCTTCAGGGGGCTCGGCACTCACCCAAATGTGAGTAATGGTGAAGATTGACACAGATGAGATGTGAAAATGACGTACCTACCGTAATTAAGATCTTTCTGTGTATCTTCACCATTCATCACAATCCCGCCTGCCATCCACCTGGGGCCTCAGTCTCTGGGTTCCCTTCCCTCTCTGTGCCCCCCTTGCCCCCTCCTTTCTTTGTCACTAGTGGGATAAACGATGGACTTCCGGTTCCGCCACGGAGCAGAAAGCAGCTTGAGAGTGAGCCTCTGTTCCCCAGGGACAATTTCTCCTGCATCTGCCTATTAAAAATAACCACTGTGTTGAAAGAAGGTCACAAAAGAGATAGAGGACTGTCCTCGTTGCTCAGAACCCCGATGAAAAGGGATGAAAGAGGCAAAATGCCTCCAACTAGCTCTGGGCGCAGTAGAAGCCATTCACGAAGCAGCACGCGGGGATCGGGCTATGATACTGAGGCCAAGGCGGATCTTCTCTCGCATACTAGATATGAAACTATCCTGAAGGAAATCCGCGATTCTTGAGCTGACTCAAAAAAAGAATTCCAATCCTTGGCACAACAGATTTCAAGCATTGACACCAAGGTACAAAAGGCTGAAGAGAGAATAAAAGAGGCGGAAGAAAATAATAAATACCTTTCCACAGTGGTGGAAGCTCTGTTCCAACATGCATCAGCTGTCCAAAATAAATGTATTGATTTGGAGTGTCGTCCGAGACATAGTAACCGAAGATTGTATGGATTGCCTGGGGGTGCTGACAGCATTTATTGAAAACTTGCTTAAAGATGTATTAGACCTGCCACCAAAGTACGCTCTCTCTCTATTGAAAGGGCCCGTCATTCTTTAGGCCCCAAGCCTACTGGGGCAAAAGTTCACCCTTGCTCAATAGTATTTAAACTCAGTAGTTTCAGAATTAAAGAGGACATCCTTAGGAGAGCGTGGACCAAAAAAGAGCTGACATACCTAACATCCAGGATTTCCTTGGACCACGACTAAGCTCCTGTGGTACAGCAAGTCGGACAACTATATATCCCAGTTCTGAAGGCACTCCAAGCAAAAGGCATCAAGTATCAGACCCCATTTCCTGCTAAGCTCTGCATGCACTGGGAGGAGGGCCTTCAACTTTACCTTAACCCACGGAAGGCCTTGGAAGATCTGTGGGGAAAAGGAGTACCAGTCCCTGCTACTGAGGCAGATCGCCTGCTGAAACACAGCTATTCTTCCTCGATATGGTCCCTTACAGCATACAGACGCAGAGGCGTCCCACCGCCGAGAAAGGCACAAGAAACACTGGAGCAATTACGTGCTAGAAGATCTACTGGACTAGCGATCGATGCTTCATTTCCAGGTAGTTGAAGGAGATATGGACATTTCGTAGCTACAGATTCCCTTCAATATTCTTTCGATTTACACCACTTTACAACGTGGTAGAACTGCACCAAAAACTCTAGGGCAGGAAGTGGTACAGGCACTCCTTCGTTTTTTTCTTGGATCAGAACACTCAGAGGCTGAGGGAAAAGCCTTTGTATGTGGTACTTAATTAGCTTAAAAACTTTGTTTGAAAACACAATGCTTTGAGTGCCCAGGGTTCTTTTATAATCCTTAAATAAAACCAACAGTAATTACAAATTAGTATGGTGCCTATAGTCTGTTACTCTAATATTGGGAACCTGAGCCATAACTGCATGTTTTCTATTTTTGACCAATGTGTTTGATCTTATTTTTAAGTTTAACAATGTGGATTGGGAAGAATTCTTTTTGCAAATATGTTGTTTAGTATTGACTCGTGCCCTGGGGAGAAATGGTAATACCAAATATTCTCCTGTTTTATAACTACCCACTGCTTGAGTAGACACGTGGCGATTTTATTTTTTACAAATCTCTCCTTTGGAGTCTTTTGTTGAAGAGGACCTGTAGATTCAGGGCGCTATCCTCTTCTACCCCTCCCCTTCAGTCTGGTACACCTGCATACTAAGGGAAGGGTAAGGGATCCTAAGTTTTTTTGGACCCCCCACCTTGGAAGCCAAACTCTATTAAAGGGCTATTCTAGTGTTGTTTGTTGTTTGGAGTTTTTAGCTTCAGTATTGTTGTAATAGTTATAGTTGCAGATTTAATTAGATTCTTTCTTTGACTTTCCTAGTTCTACCTTCCTTTTTCTTGGTCCTTTTTCTGTCTATCTATTTCACTAGTCCTCCAAGTATAGTACTGGGCCATTTTTTATAGGGTGTTAACTATACAGCCTTTGTTAGAGAAACTATAATATACGGGACACTGCACAGGAAGAGTTCTTCTGACCCCCCAGATATGGCGGCTAAGCCTTCAACTTTTTGTTCGTTTAATGTAAACGGTTTATCTAATCCTATTAAACATAGCAAAATATTGTTTTTCCTTAAAAAGACAGGTGCCGATTTCCTTTTACTGCAGGAGACGCACCTTTCTTCACAGAAGCATCAAAAATGTGCAAAATTGGGATTCTGCGCCATGGTATGTGCAATGTATGGGAGAGGCCGAAGGAGGGGGGCAGCTGTGCTTGTCCCTACTAAAACCCCCTTTGAGCAGACAATGCAGCTGGTAGATGGGTAGGGTCGTTTTGCTTTTCTCAAAGGCCATTATTTGGTACGGATCCTGACCCTTGCTTCCATTTGTGTGCCACCTGGGTCAGATTTTCAAGTTTACCGATGGATTTTCTTAAAGCTACAGGAATGGGCGGAGGGGGAGGTGATTATTGGAGGGGATCTCAACTTAGTTCTTAACCCAGCATTGGACTCTTCCTCTTCGGTTACATGCCGCAATCAGTCTCTTATAAGAAAGGTTGCTAAACTCTTTTCTGAACTAGGCTATGTTGATGTGTGGAGAGCCACACATGGAAATCAGAGAAACAACACTTTTTTCTCGGCCCCCACCAGTCTCATTCCCGGCTGGACTATTTTCTACTTCCCGTAGAAACAGGTCAAAGAAAGCTGGATAGGGGACAGGGCCTTGTCGGATCACGCTCCGATTTTCTGCCATCTTCACCTTGAAGATTTTACTAAAAGAACTTTTTGGAGACTTAATACATCTCTGCTTCAGGACCCTGAGGTGAAGGAGATAATTATAGATACTGTAGAGCAAGCGGCTGCTGATAACACCTCCCCAGCGACACCAGCATCATTGTTTTGGGACACATAAAAGCCATAGTTCGGGGTAAATTTATTTCTATTTCAGCCTATAAGAAAAGGCAGAGGGAAACTAGAAAGACTGCATTGAAAAATGAAATAGACTTTTGTGAAACACAACTCAAAATCAAATATGTGGCGGCAACAAATAAACTTGTTCAACTTAAAACAGAACTTAGCAAGCTTTTAGATTATAAGGTACAGCAGAAGGTCCTTTTTCTTAGGTAGAAATGTTTTAAGGGAGGCCCTAGATCCGTTCACCTACTGGCGGCACGGCTATGATGTCAAAGAGCAAGGGCACTGATCCCTACCCTGATGCACCCAAATACTAAATAAAAACTGAGTCAGACTCCGGAAATAGTGTTGTCGTTTAGAGATTTCTATACTTCACTGTATACCATGCCATACCCACCTCCACAAGATAGTAAAATGGAAGATTATTTGAAACGGCTCTCTTTGCTGTCCCTATCCCCACAAACTAAGGTGGGATTGACAGCCCCCATCTCCAGTTCGGAACTGCAGGGTGTGCTCTCGAATCTGAAATCAGCCAAATGCCCAGGTACAGACGGACTTCCGGGAGAGTTTTATAAACACTTCAAAGGACAATTGGTTCCACTGTTACTAACTGTCCTTAATGAGATAATGCAAGATATGGCCCCCCCCCCCGAATTCCTGGGAGCAGGCTATTATTTCAGTTATTCTGAAACAAGGAAAAAATCCCACACTCTGTCCCGCTTATCGCCCTGTCTCTATTGTAAATACTGACTATAAGCTTTTAATGTCAGTTCTTACTAGACGGTTACAGAAACTAGTACCCCAACTGATTCATCTAGACCAAACTGGATTTATTCCAAACCGACAGGCTCAGGATAACCTCCGGTGAACCACCTATTTGATTGATTATTTAAATTTCACTCATCAACCCTCTATCTTATTAAGTTTAGATGCTGAAAAGGCTTTTGATAAAGTTTCATGGGCCTTTCTTCGGGCAGTGCTTGTTAATTTCGGTTTCCCCACTCAATTTATTAATATCATTTTCAAATTATATCAGTCACCAAAAGGATTCATCAGAGCAAATGGCCATACTTCTTCCTCTTTCAAATTGAGTAGAAGTACATGACAGGGTGTCCTATCTCCCCTATCCTTTTAGCACTGTACCTACAGTAGAACCCTTAGCCCAAAGTATTCGAGAAAATCTGCATATAAAGGGAATTCGTATAGGTGAAGAAGAACACAAACTTGCTCTATATGCAGATGATATCTTGCTTTATATCACTGAACCAGAAACAACCATCCCACACCTTTTTCAGCATCTAAAAGAATTTTCAGAGTTATCTGGGTACTCCTTGAATACCCATAAAACTGAGACAATCACCTTTAACTATGAGCCAACCCAGGCCCTCAGGGACAGATACCCCTTGAGATGGGACCTCCCTGCCATGAAATATCTAGGTATAAAATCATCACCTAACAACTCATTTCTTTACCATTTGAATTACCCTCCACTGATAAAACAAATACAAGCGGATATTGAGAGATGGTCCTTACTACCACTCCCCCTCCACTCAAGAGTCCAAACCACTAAAATGAATCTCCTACCTAGATTCCTTTTTCTATTCCAGTGTGTCCCCTGCAGGATTCCCAAAGATAAATTAGACAACTGGCAAAATATTGTTTTAAAATTTGTTTGCTAGGAAAACGCCCCAGAATCAGGAAGCAAACCCTTATTCTCCCAAGGGAGGAGGGAGGTTATGGTGTGCCGTGCCTGGAGGGGTATTGGGTGGCTGCCCAGACCAGAGTAACCCTCCTGTTGCAACATCAAAGATACCTTGCCCACTGGAAAACTATTGATCTGGCTATTCCCCGCTCTCCTCCGTTACTGACTCAGCTATTCGCCCAAATTTCTCTAGTATATGATTCCCTCCCCCTTATTTTCGGGCACTGAAGCTGCTCTCGAGGGGTGTAAAAGAGGCTGTGTTAGAGGGGCCACTAAGGTATATCTCTGGAAGTATCTAGCGTGGTCCCTTAGTTCATACCATATAGTGGCTCACCAAGACCCTTGGTATAAACGACAAGAGGAACAAGGATGCCGAGCACCCTGGCAATTGATGAAAGGAGAGCATGTATTATCATTTGAGGAAGTGACAGGAAAATTTCACTGGGAACAGGGGGATCTTCTATTTTATTATCAGCTTTTGGATTACATAACGAAACAACTCCGAAAATCTTTACTAAACTCTCGAGATTTCCCACAACCAACAGTATTTGAACAGATCTGGGCTATGGAGGGAGGGCTATTTCCCTGCTACATAACAACTACCTTATTGATTTATAACATTCAACAACATATATTAAAGAGAAATGGGAAAAGAGCTTTGGGATGAATTTGAATGAGACACGATGGTTGCAGTCAGTAAAAAAATACATGGCATTCCTCTTCATCCCCAGGTTGGCTTGCGAGTTTTTATGGAAACTTAGGAGTAGATATTTCCAAGCACCTGAACAAGTGGTTAAATGGAACTCTGAGGTTACACCCACCTGTTGGCGAAAGTGTGGTGATACCCAGGCCCACATTTTCTGGCACTGTCCTCTACTCAATCAATATTGGAGTAACATACAACAACAATTGCAAAATATTTTTAATATCACAACCCCTTTGGGACCGGAACATATGATCTTTGGCCTATATCCCTTGGAGATAAGGGGACGAGAAGCCCAATATCTCTGGAACATCTTAATTGCGGCTGCCTGTAAGGCGATTACTAAGAAATGGTTGTCCCGCACACCCCCTTCCGAGAGTGAGTGGAAGGAGCTGGTCAATAGTATAAAAACCTTTGAAAGAATCACTTTTTCTCTTGTTCTTAAGACCCCACAATTCATAAACAGATGGGCTAGATGGAATGTACTTATTTAGGGGACATAATGGAGAAAGGGGCTAGAAAATGAACAGATTCTGTCCTTTGGTAGTTTAACACCCTTCTGGTACTAAGTACTGTGTCAACAGATGAGAAAAAAGGTGTAATTTTCTCTTTTCGTTTCTTGTCTACTTCTGCTGGTACTGGGCCCTAGTCAAAGAAGTAATTACTTACTATACATATTAAATTCTACTTGCAACATTGACAAGTAGACCTAAGATAGGTTGATTTGAGGCCTTTTTCTTCTCTTTCTCTTTTCTCAAATATGTAACCTGTAATTATTTTAGAGCCACAGTTGGGGTCTTCTATACTCCAGTTTCTAACTATCTTTTAGGCCTCTTTGTATTTAACTACATAAGATAAATTATTATTCAATGTAGTATGTAACATATGATTGAGATTCTATAATCTCATTTACTAATGATATTATTATTTGGTTTAAGTTTAAAACTGACTATTTGCTGTTTTGGTTATAATCTTACTGTATATTATAAGAAATGCTGGGAGCATCCACTATGCTGGAAAATGGGAACTCCCAGATATATGATTTCCTAACTGTTGTGCATATTTTATAAGCAAAGGGCTTGATACACATATGTAATAATCTGATAATACTTTCAATAAAGATGAAGTATAAAAAAAGAAGAGGATAAACAAGGGCACATAGGGGGGTAATTCTTCTAAGGGGAGAGTGGTCAGCGTTGGTGGCACTCCTCCTCCAGTGCTTTAGGGGTGGGAGTTGGCAGTTGCCCTCCATTCTCTACTCCTCCTCCTTTGTTCCCATCAAGCCTTAATTTGCTTTGTCCATTTGACATATTCTTCCTTATTTAAAAAAAAAACTAATTTTTCTTACACCAAAATCCTTTCCCTGGGGTTGGGGGGGTGCCTGTATCTTATCTTTCTTCCAGAATAACGGTTTTCTGCCTTTTGGAGTTATTGCCTGTAATTCTCTGCCTTGAATTCTGTCATTGAGCCTTTTGGCTACTCCTTGCAGTTCCTAAACAATCTGGACTCAAGTCAAGGTCCAGGGTATGGTTGCTACCTTCCCCTTCCCCCCGAAACTTACCCTAAATTCCTCCTCTCTCTTTTTGCCTATTTCTAGAGATTGGGGCCCTTACCCAATCCCCTTAGTTTCCTTCTTCTACTTCTGTCCTCTCAGTCGTTTATTTCTCCTTTTGCTTTATATATCTTTTTCTTTGTCTGTCCCTTGGACTTCCTTGTCCCACCCTCCCATCCCTTTTCCTCACCTCCGGCGACTCAGAACTGGTGGGAGGCCGGAGTCAATAGCCATAACGGCCAACCCACGAGCACCACGCAGTGTGTCAGCCTTAAAGGCGGAGCCGATGCTGCGTCAACTCCGCCCATCCAAAAAAAAAAAGAAACTCCCGCAGGGTCATGACCTACGGCCAGTAACTCAAATGTGATGAATGGTGAAAATATACAGAAAGATCATAATTATGGTAGGTACGCAATTTTCATATCTCCTAGCCATCCATGTGGCAGGAGACTCAAATCAGCTGGCGGACGCCCTCAACCATGTGGGTGAGGCATCCCACAAGTAATCACTCCATCCGGAGATAGTACACAGCCTGTTCTCCCAGTGGGGCACCCCTCAGGTGGACTTGTTTGCCTCCAGGAAGAACACAAATCTGAGGCTGTTTCATGCCTGCCTCCCTCAGCAGGGCTTGCTGCAGGGGGAAGACTTTTTAAGGCCATGGACCCCAGGCCTCTTCTATGCCTTCCCTCCACTTCCCTTAATCCACAAGGTGCTCCTCAAGGTCAGGAGGGACATGGCATAGGGTGATCTTGGTGGCACTGGACTGGACTCGCCAGTTTTGGTATTCTAATCTCCTCAGCCTCAGCAAAAGGCTGCCAAGGCGTCTTCCAGCATGCCCAGACCTGATCTCAGTCAATCAGGGGAAGGTCCTCCACCCGGATCTTCAGTCTCTGCACCTGACAGCCTGGTTCCAGAATGGCTAGAGTTCCAGGCTTTAGGTCTCTCCAGAGATGTTCTCGTTGTTGAGGCATCCAGGAAGGAATCAACCAGGAGGTGCTGTACCTTCAAATGGAAGAGATTCTATATTTTGTGTCCAGGCAAGGGCCCGGACCCTTTGTCCTGTCCAGTGGCTAGCATTCTCGACTACCTTTGGTCTCTCTCCAAAGGGTGTCTTCAGTCTACGACCCATAAGGTGCACCTGGCAGCCATCTCTGTGTACCGGACGTGGGCTGGTCAGCAGACGGTGGCACAGGAGAAGGTGGTCTGGCACTTTTTTAAAGGCCTTGACCACATTTCCCCTCCGGTTTGTGAACCACCACCACTGTGGGATCAGCAAAGCTTATGGGCATGCCATTCAAACCAATGCAAAGGAGTGAGGTGTCACACCTATCATGAAAGACCGCCTTCCTGGTGGCTATCACGTCAGCCAGAAGGATTGGGGAGCTCCAGGCGCTTTCTGTTGAGTCTCCCTATCTGGTCTTCCACAGGGACAAGGTTGTCCTGTGCCCCAACCCGAAGTTTCTTCCGAAAGTTGTGTCAGAGTTTCACCTGAACCAGGTGATGACTCTGCCAGTGTACTACCTGAGTTACACGTATGAGGCTGAGTACTGGCTCCATACTTTGGACCTGAGACGAGCGCTTTCTTATTACAAGGAGCGTATGGCTGAAGTTCGGGGAGAGGTTCGCCAGCTGTGTGGCACTTACGCTGAAACTGCACCTGGCAGACCTGCAGCCAAGCAGATGATTGGCAGATGGATTACATCTTGCATTGATCGCTTCTGTCGGTTGGCGGGCAAGGAGCCTCCCTTAGGGATAAGAGCTCATTCCACCCTCCATACTGCTGCGTCGGTGGCTGTTTCTAGAGACGTCACTGTCCAGGATATCTGCAGGGCTGCTACTTGGAAGTCAGCAAACACCTTCATTTCCCATTACCACATCGACCTAGAGTCATGCCAGGATGCTGGTTTTGGGGCCTCAGTTCTCCAATCTCTGTTCCCTAAGTAAGGGGTGTGTGTGCCTTGCCTCCCTACTCTCGGAGAACTGCTAGGAGTCTGCAAAATAGTGTGGATCGAACATATCCACAATCCTAGAAAAACAGGTTACTCACCTGTAACAGTAGTTCGAGGAGTGGTATATGCTGATCTTACTTCAAGAGAGTTCCTGCAGTAGATCTTCACATATAGGACTGTGCCCCCTGCCGTCAGGTTCAAATGGCAAACTTGTAGCTAGCAGTCATCAGCAGGGACCGCCCACCAACGTCAGGTGATGCGACGTCATCCCGATTATAAGAAGGGTTGGTCTCGCGCCCACTCTCCAGTTCTTTCCCACCATCGCATCAGTTCTTTCAACAGACGCGGTAGAACAGCAATCAGTCATCCACTTAGTATTCGACATTTTTCGTTTTTTTCTGTACTATTTCTCAGAATTTTTCAAAACGAGTGTATCTCATCTCGTCTTACAAAGAAGTGCTCCAAGTGCGGCGCCCAAATTCCACACGGGGACAACCACTTCCGCTGCCTCCTCTGCCTGGGGCCTAAGTATAACTCGGCCGAGTGTGCTGTTTGCCAAGGGTTCAACCAGACCACACGGACCCGACACAAGTGGAACCTCGAGGCCCACCTTTTGTCCCAACTGCTGGCTTCTATGGAAAAGGAGCTCCAGAAGCTTACGGAGAGGTCATCGTCACCAGCCCCAGAAAAAAGAAAGAAAAAGAAGGGCCTTCGGAGGATCTTTGCAGATGACACAAAGATCTGCAACAGGGTTGATACACAAGGTGGGGTGGAAAAATGAAAAGGGACTTTGCAAGGCTGGAGGAATGGTCAAATTCGTGGCAGCTCAGATTCAATGCAAAGAAGTGCAAGGTAATGCATCTGGGAAACAAAAACCCAGGGGAAGAGTACACAATGGGGGTGAGTTAATAACAGCAACAAAAATCGAAAGAGACCTAGGAGTAATTATATCAGATGACCTAAAGGTGGGCAAGCAATGTGAGAAGGCAGTAAGGAGGCTGGGGGATACTGGGATGCATAGGGAGAGGCATCAACAGTAGAAAACAGGAAGTTGTTATCCCTCTCTACAGACAGTTAGTGAGACCCCATCTGGAGTACTGTGTGCAATTCTGGAGACCCCATCTCCGCAAAGACATAGACAGAGTGGAGGCTGTTCAGAAGAGGGCAACCAAAATGGTGCAAGGTCTGCACCAGAAGACGTATGAGGAGAGACTAAAGCAGCTTAATATGTATACCCTTGAGGAAAGGAGGGTGAGGGGGACATGATAGAAACTTTAAAGTATCTCAAGGGAATTAACAAGGTACAAGAGGGTAGTATCTTTCCGAAGAAGAGATGTGCAAGAACAAGGCGCAATTTGAAGATAGAGGGGGGACGGCTCAGAGGTAATGTTAGAAAGTATTTTTTTCACAGAGAGAGTTGTGGATGCATGGAACAGCCTTCCTGAGAAGGTTGCAGAGTCAGGAACAGTGGGAGAATTCAAGAATGCATGGGACAGGCATAAGGCAATTCTGGGGGCAGGAGGAAGTAAGCTGTTGATTAACTAGAATCTGCAGCTTATCCGTCAGGTAGGGAAATGGGCAGACTGGGTGGGCCAAGCGGTCCTTATCTGCCATCAAATTCTATGTTTCTATGACACTGTGGTCATTACAGCCACACATGACCACAGGGCCCAGCCTAAATACTTGAGTTCCTCCACACCAGACAAAGACTAAAGACAACTTGACTAGTTCGGTAGGAAGATCTACTTGTCCACCTCCTGCACCATCTGGTCACTGAACTACGTGTCCCACATGGTGGCTTTTCGGAAGTCCTCTCTGTCAGAACTGGAGAGAGACCTTCAGGACATCCCTGACGAAAACCTCAGGGCTAAATTGCTGGGTAAGTTTCACATGAATAAATCTTCCTGCCGTCATGCACTCTGGGCCACTTACGATTCTGTGGATTCGGTGGCTCAGGCTACAACATTGGGAATCTGCCTTTGGCACCTAGCATGGCTGCGCCTCGCAGGGTTGGCAGAGGATGTTCAGTCATCCCTCTTGAATGTGCCTTTCAGGGGTCCCATCCTCTTTGGCGATGACGCGAAGTACATTATTACAGGCCTGCAAGAGAGTGGTAGATCCCTCAGAGACGTACACTCCATGTATCGGACGGGTCAAAAGAAACAGCCTTTTCATCACCAAAGAAGATGGAACAAGAAACAGAACAAGGGTCAAGGCAAAAGACGCACCACGGACTCTGGAGCCCAAGCTCCTCAGGCTAAGCTTGCCAAAGCAGTCTCTGGAACCAAAGCTCCACTCCCCTCGGCGTCCTGACTCACTTCCCCTCCTCCCACTCCCTCATCCCCCTCGGAGGAACCAGTAGGAGGGAGGTTCGGCCTCCACCTGGAGGGGTGGAAGGCTATCACCACAAATGTATGGGTTTTCAGTGCATACAAAGAGGTCACTCAATTGAGTTCCTGGAGATTCCACCTCCAAAGCCTCCGGGAAGGTCCTTTTACCTGCCGGTTGAGATCCCCATTGTCCATCAAGAAATCCAGGCCCTGCTACAAAAAGCACCCATAGAACCTGTCCGTCCAAACCAAGAAGGGGATTCTACTCCCATTTCTTCCTAGTTCCAAAAAAGATGGGGGATCTTCGACCTATCCTGGATCTCAGCATGCTCAGCCTCTTCGTAGAGTACAAGAGTTTACACATGCTGACTCTTCAGGGACTCCTGCCCTGCTCCCGTCAAACACATGGCTGTGCTCACTGGATATGTAGGCTGCTTACCTTCATATCCCCATCCTCCCAGCCCACCGCCACTTTCTACGATTCTCCTGGGAGAACCAATTCAAGGCACTCCCCTTTGGTCTGTCCTCAGCGCCCCGGGTTTTCACCAAGTGCCTAGCGGTGGTAGTGGAGATTCTCTGCCGCAGGGGCATATATGTGTCCCCATCCCCAGATAGCCTGAAGGAGTCTCTCTCTTTCACTCTGGATCTGTTTGCCCAGTTGGGCATTTCGGTCAGCCTTCCCAAGTCTCAGCTAGTACCCTCTCAACATCTCCAGTTTATTGGAGCGGTACTGGATACAGTCCAGAGCAAGGCATTCTTACTGTTAGATCGAGTCAAGACCTTGGTTTCTCAGGCCACTTTGGTGGCCAAAGCTCGATGGACCCCTGTGCACTCAGTGCTCCTTCCTTTGGGTCTCATGGCAGCGGTCATTCCTCCTGTCTCCCTAGCCAGGCTGCACATGAGGGTTACCCAGTGGGATCAACGATCGGATGACATGAACCAACTGGTCATGATCTCCTCTGGTGGCAGGACCTCACCAACTTGTTGGTGGAAGCCCCCTTCCACTCTCAGGCCCCCTCCCAGACCCTCACCTCGGATGCCTCCGATACGGGTTGGGGATCCCACTTGGGGATCACAGAACTCGAAGTTTGTGGTCTCCTCAAGAGCAGAATCTTCACATCAACATCCTGGATACCAGTGCAGTCCTCTGTGCTCTCCAGGTCTTCTAGTCATTACTCCTCCCAAGAACACTTCTTGTCCAGACAGACAACAAGGTGACTGGTACCTCAACAAACGGAGTACCCAGTCATACCCTCTTTGCAGGGAAGCAGTGAGAGTATGGTATTGGGCTATTCAGCACGACCTGTTTCTGACAGCAGTCTATGTGCCAGGCATTCACAACGTCCTGGCCGACAGTCTTAGCTGATCAGTGGCCAGGGCTGACAAGTGGGAACTAAAACAGGAGGTAGTCGAAGACCTGTTTCTTTGGTGGGGCTGGCCAGACCTAGATCTGTTCGCCTAACCATTCAGCGCAAAACTACCCAACTTTTGCTCGCTCGTTCCCGGGCATGGTGCTTTTTGGCAAGATGCATTGTCTCTCTCCTGGACAGGGAGGTTTCTATATGCATTTCCTCTCATTCAGAAGGTTTTGTTGAACCTCCAGGCAGAGGGGTCCCACTTGATTTTGGTTGCCCCTCTGTGTGCCTGGCAGATTTGGTTCTCGCTGTTGCAACAACTAGTTCTAGAACCGCCAGTTCCTCTGCCACTGTCTCACAACCTTCTGTCTGAGGAGCAGGGCACCCTGGTACATCTGAGTCTTCAGTCTCTCCGTCTTCATGCGTGGCACCTGTGGACATAGCAGTTTCTTGCTATGGAGTTTCCTCTCAGGTTGCTTAGGTCATGGTGGAAGCCAGAAAACCCTCTACCAGATCCACCTATGCCATGAAGTGGAAGAGATTTTCTGTCTGGGCCACAGCCAAAAGCTTGGACCCCTTTTCTTGTTCGGCCTCCCAGGTGTTAGAGTACCTCTAACATTTTTCTGAGTTGGGCCTTAGTTACTCCTCAATTAAGGTCCATCTCTGCAGTGTCGGCCTACCACCTTCCAGTGGAGGGCAAAACCCTAGCACAACTAGAGGTTTCCAAACCTTTCTTGAAGGGCATCCTTCACAGCAAACCTCCAGTCCAGAATCCCTGTCCTCCCTGGGATCTTAATTTTATGTTGGAGAAACTTACTTTGCCCCCTTTTGAACCAGCAGCAAGTTGTGATATGTGCTTCCTGTCTTTGAAGACGCTGTTTTTGGTTGCAGTTACTTCAGCTCAAAGGGTCTCAGAGCTTTAGGCCTTTGTTTGCAGAGAGCCTTATTTGATTTTCTACAAGGACCGGGTAGTCCTGAGGACTACTCCTTCTTTTCTTCCAAAAGTTATTTAGGAGACGACTCTCAACCAGAGTGTTGAACTGACTGTCTATTTTCTTCAGCATTCCAACAGGGGAATATGTTTTGCACACCTTGGGTGTGCTTCGGATTTTGAGGTACTATGCCTCCCAGACTAAAGAGTTTCGAAAGTCACACCAACTCTTTGTGGCCTTTGCCTCCCATTGCCAGGGCAAGGCTATCTCTAAACAGACTATTTCTAGGTGGCTGGCTAACTGTGTTCACTACACTTACCAGAAATATGGAAAAACCCTTCCGGGGGCAATTAAAGGCCACTCCACCAGAAGCATGGCCACTTCTACCACTTTTTTCAGGAATGTGTCCACTGCGGATATCTGTGCAGCGGTCACTTGTTCTTCCGTCCACACCTTCACTAGGCACTACAGTCTGGACATTACCTCTAGGTGTCGAGCTGGTTTTGGCCTTATAGTTTTGCAAGGTCTTCTGTCTTAAGGCAGATCCTTAGTTAGCAGACATCTTCCTCCTCCCAGAAACTTGTCTCTGACTCCTTCTTTTTGTTAGGCTGTTTGGAATTCAGTCCTGTATGTGAAGATCTACTGCAGGAACCCTCTCGAAGTAAGATATACAGTAGCAGTTACGTAAGAACTTACCGTAACAGTAGATCTTCAAGAGAGGTTCCTGCAGTAGGTCCAATTTCCCACCCACCTTCCCCCACTTCCTGGAGTTATTTCCTTTTTTTCCGGTCTACCCTGTTGGTTCAGCCAGTGTACTGGGTACCAGGGTTGTTACTCTGCTTTTCTGCTCCCTTTCTCTAAGTCTCCAGTGAAAAAGAACTGGAGGGTGGGTGCAGGACCGCCCCTTCTTATAGTTGGGATGACGTTGCATCACCTGACATCAGGGGAGGTCCCTGCTGATGATTGCTAGCTACAAGTTTGCCATTCGAACCTGACGCCAGGGGTGCAGTGCTCTATGTGAAGACCTACTGCAGGAATCTCTCTCAAAGATCTACTGTTATGGTAAGTTCTTACATAACTGCTATTTTATCCACATGAACCCACCTGACCTCCCCGGCTTCGACGCACAACCCTCTGCTTCCAGTGGGGAAGATCTGGCATCAAGGGGCAGAGCCGAGGCATATACCACCTAGTTGGGTGGCAGCTTTTAGACCATCCTGCAAGATTTAAAGGGGAAAGAGACACGCCAAACAGTGTAGATAAACAACATATACCACTCCTAGAACTACTGTTACAGGTGAGTAACCTGTTTATCCAGCATTCTGGCTAAGGATTTCTCCAGATCAAACTTTTTCTTTCCCACTGTTCGAGGTGGTATGCTGCGGGTCCAGTGGCACCCCATGTTCAAGTTGATTACTTTCACTTGTTCCTCGGGGATCAAATTGTAGCTTTGACTGTCTCGTTTTAACCTGATTAGTCCCCTCTGAATTTCTGCTTGCCATCGATGAACTCATTTATGCAAAGCTTGCTGTTATACTCTTTACTTATTTACTATTTAGTTTTTTGCCCATGCAGTTTGTTGAAGTGCATTTATTGCAGTACATCACAAAAACATTGACTTTGTGAGGTGCAACTGACTGCTTAAACAAGCCCAGGCGTTCTGAGTATTCACTCTTAGGGGGCGTGGCCACTGTTGCCTCTGTGTGCTCTATTTATGTTCTGTTGCTCTTAATCATAATTACATATGTGGAGGAGTGAAACTGTTTTTAATTTACTTTTGTAAATTATTTAAAGCAAAGAAAACTGAATCCACCCATGGAGGCCTGGTTATTTATATGACTGCAGTTGCTAGCTGTGGAGCAGCTCAATCTGCAAGTCCCGAAGTCAGGCAGAAGGGAGGAAAGAGGCAGTGAGTAAATGGAGACATCAAACCATGGGTATATCTGCTAATACTTATAACACAGGTTTGATAAAAAAGCAACATGGTTGTTACATGGTGGTAATTTAAAATTTTACAGCTGTGAATCAGAAGTGTGCCCTGCTACTAGATAATCTAGCAGGAAATGCCTGAAAATCCTGGCAGGACTTAACCCATTATGCAAGATTGTGCAGACCTCTCCCAAAATATTTTTATTACACACCTGTATGTTAGATCATCCAAAGATATTGACAGTATTAGTACATTATTATTTCATCAGACAAGTGTCCAGATTGGTAGAGTAAGTCTCAAGCAATCAAGTGATAGTGGTCATTGAAAATGGAAAATGTTAGAGAAGCATAGGTAGAAAAAAATATAATGTGCTCGAAAAGGGTGGGAGAGTCTATAGATGTAGATACTACATGACAACAATGTGCAAGGCTAACTAAACCCACCTGGAAAACTAAACCCTCCATCAAACAGGACAGGAGGAAAAAAAAAGTGAGGCGTGCAAAAGATTGAAAAGCTGAAAGAAAAGGGAGAGGTGGTGGGGTATCTCAATCTACCAAACGTAGACTGAGACATTCAGGCAGCTAAGAGTACCAGGCATCTGTGTTGCAGGACTGCCTTCTGGTGCAGCTGATCAGAGAGTCCAAAAGCCAAACTGCCATTCTCCCCTTCCCCCACAAAGGTTTTTGTCCTTCTAATTAGGTCTAGGTGATTATTAGCCTCGTCCTCATGCCTAACGGAGGTTCTCTTGCCTCCCTCCAAATCCAGAAGCAGGTACTCTCCACAGATTCCTCCAGCGGTGGGGCAGGAGGGGAGAGGGATGCCCCCCAGCAGACAAATCCAGTGTGGCCTCTGGACTGGAGCAGCAACATAGACCTTTGAGACACAGGAAGGGCTTTACAGAGACCAGTCCATCTTTTCCACTTTTTTCCCTGGGCCCACGGGACATGCAGTGAGCACAATGTGTGAGCTCCACCTCCACTGAGACGACCCTAGTGTTCCAAACATAGGATCCTTCCCACTATATGACTCTCTTACTCTGTCACCCAGATAACTCCAGATGGCAGTCCAGCAGTGAGTCATGGCAAGCCACCTCCCCAAAGGAGGAGAGCAGTCCTACAGATGCTCCGTCCTCCATCGCCCAGTCAGCCCCTGAGTGATCTGCATCCATTTCTGAACCTGAGTTGTTGGTGGCAGGAAGTAAGGCACACAGTGCCTCAGCCCTCCATGCCACTTGGCCAGCACAAACTGCCATTCTTTAATGTGGTGCTCACCAACTCAGAAATGGTAGGTGGGTGAGAATTGGGGCACCTTTTGGGCCCTGTGAGAACACCATATGATTCAAACTGGTCCTGGGTACAAGTAAAGAGCAGATTGACCAGATGAAGAAACTAGTCACAGGTAAGTTAAGGGGAGTGGACAAAATCAGGGGGATGGAGGAGAGGTGGGGTAATTAAAAGGGCCATCCTAGAGGCAACTAAGTCATGCCTGAGAATGGTTACCACAAGTAACAGACACAAGACCAATCTGATTTTCGAAAGTCAGGGAGACAGTGAGGGCAAAAGGAAGATCCTTCATTGGATATAAAAAGTATCAGGTAGACAAGCAATGGCATGAATTAACGTTAAAGATGATTATCATTGAGGCACAGGTCAGGAAGCATAGGAAAACCAGGAGCAGTTGTAGAATTCACTCAAAATATTTATTTGTACTATCAGTAACATGAAAAATAAAATTGTTCAGTATAACTATTTACAAAGGTAAAATAAAATAGAGGAGCTCCATCGTTTTCCTTCAGTCTCTGTGTCCAACTTGCAAGCAATTACAGGTGTCTTATAAGTCCTTCCAACCCCCCATTCTTAACAAGCATCTTCCAAAGTGTTCTTGTATATTTCAGGCAGGTGCTGACAGGAACACAGTGTGCCTGAGTTGAGGTCCATTTTCCACAGCTCTTCTGCAAAAGGCTTAAAAATTGCACTCAGGTAACCTCTTGAGTTCCCAATAGCTTTTTGCAGTCATCTCAAACTATAGTTATATGCATTTCAAAAATTAACAATGTATAATTTCTAAACAAAAGGATCCCAGTATCAGTTACATTTCCACATAATGATTTGCATATATTTTTATATGAGCAGATATGCAAGGGAGGAAAAGACAGCAAGGGAAGACTGAGAGATAGTGAGAGGCAAAGAATTGTGAGACTGTTGGGGTGATCAAATCCTAGGTCTCACAGGAAAATGTGGTTGCACAACCAGACAGACAAGCGACAGGAAAAGGAAAGAGCAGATTCTTGCATTTAAACACTTTCTCCATAACAACTGGGACAGGGTTCTATTCTACCCTCTCACCCCCCCCAATAAAAATGGAACCTATTTAATCAAACAGGTTTTGAAAACTTTCTATTAATTCTCTAATAATATTAGCTTCTAATTTTCAGAAATTAAGCACATGTGCATTATCCATTTTTTCTATAACAGTACAGGAAACAGTAAAGTTTAAACTCATACATTTGTTTTCAACCTTCTGAACCCTTAATTCCTGATCCATAGCTTGACAGAAAATCAGCATTGCTATTCTCTTTACCAGATTTGTGTATCACCTTGAATTTAAATAGCTGTCGTACCTCTCAACCTTTTGTCCCCCAACTGTGGAACATTGCCTCTCAAAATGTGGAACAGATGAGCAAAATGTGGAACACTTAATCAAATATTTACCTAAGAAGCTCAGAACACTGTTAAAATGTTTGCATTTATGTTCAGAAAGTCTGTTATTAATTGAATAGTATATTTTTTGCATCGTTTAATAGATTTTTGCTTTAAATGTTAACACTGAATGTGGGACAAGTCCTCACTCAATCAATCACTTTATTTAACCAGGCCGAAACACCATTGAGCAAGCTCATTTTTGAGGTGGTCCTGGTTTCAAGGTGGTCCTCACAATGTGGAACAGGGAGCTTTTGTGAAGTGTAATGAGGAACGTTCCTCGTAATGTGGTACAGTTTAGAGGTATGAGCTGTAGTGCCAGGTACCGCCTTGTGATCCTGGAATTTTTATTTTTCATTTGATTAAGCCAACAGAGAGGATTGTAATATGTTATAAATCTGTTAAAAGTACAGTGTCAGTTCCTAGCAAATAAAACTTAAGGGACTCCATGGCCCACTTTGTTACTAAACATTCCTTTTCAATAGTGGAGTACCTTTTCTCTCTGTCATGCAACTTCCTACTTATGTACAGAATAGGAGTTCTTTCCCATCTATATTTTGACTCAGGGCTGCACCTTGGCCTACTTCTGATGCATCTGTTTGTAACATGAATGGTTTCTCAAAGTCTGGGTAACTTAAAACAGAGGCCAAACATAATGCAGCCTTAATGGCCTGAAAAGCTTCATCACATTCATAGAAACACAGAGTTGAAGGCAGATAAGGACTGCAAGGCCCATCTAGTCTGCTCATTTTTTCTACCTTATGAATCTGCCATCAGCCTTTACTCTGTCATTGGCCTATATATCCATACTCATCTGTATTGTTCCATTATGCCTATCCCATGCCAGTTTGAAGCCCTGCACTGTATTCATATCCACCACTCCCTGAGGTAGGCCTTTCCATGCATCCACCACCCTTTCTGTGAAAAAGAACTTCCTCACATTCCCCCTTAATTGGCCTCCCTCTAATCTCATGCTGTGTCCTTGTGTCCTGCTGTTTTTCTTATATGGAAACATGTTAGACTTTCACCTTGTTAATGCCCTTAAGATGTTTGAATGTTTTGATCATATCACCTCGCTCGCTTCTTTGCTCTAGGGTATACATATTGAGCTCTGTTAATCTGTCCTCGTATGTTTTCTGAAGCAGCCCCTGAAACATAGAAAGCTAGAATTTGATGGCAGATAAAGACCACTTGGCCCACCTAGTCTGCCCATTTCCCTACCTAACAGATAAGCTGCAGATCCTAGTTAACCAACAGCCTACTTCCTCCTACCCCCCCACTAGAATTGCCTTATGCCTGTCCCATGCATTCTTGAATTCCATCACTGTTTTTGACTCTACGACCTCCTCAGGAAGGCTGTTCCATGTATCCACAACCCTCTCTGTGAAGAAATATTCAAACACCATGAAGTCTTGCTATATTCTGACATATGCAGTGAGTCCCAACCTTCGAACTGCCCCGGAGATGAAAGAGTTAACTTTCCATGCCAGGCATGGAATGCTGAGCTCGAGCTCGGTTGAGACTCTGTCTGTTGTTCTTCAAACTCAAACCGTCAGATTCTTTACTCCGCCTCACTGAACAGTCACTCCGGAGATTTCTCCTGCTGCTCGGTTCAATTTGTTGGTTAAAATACCGCTTTTCTCGGTTTTCGACCGAATTTAAACCGTAACCTGTCAGTTCAGTCTCTGTCTGTGGTATTGTGAGTACTAGATAGGTTTTATTTTATTCTATTCTGTGTGGAACTTGTAAACGGTTTATCGGTTCGGCTTGAACCGATCAAGTTGTTTAAAATCTTAAATTGTGTATTTTAGAGTGTGGTTACCGGTTCTTATCGGTTCTAAAAAAAACAGATTTTATTACATTTTTTTCCATGACCCGTGACATGGTTGGGAACCGATAAGAGGGTCTTGCCTGGCGGATTGCCATAAAAGGTAGTTTGGTTAGGACTGGCATTATGTCTGAGAAACCCAAAAGCAGAGCCCACTGGGTTTCAACACTGTAGTGTGTGTGGGGAAGCCTTTGCCAAGGCTGACCCCCACACCACCTGTGTTTATTGTCTGGGGTTTGACCACCTCAATGCAGACTGCCAGATTTGCAAAAATTTCCCTGCAGCTACCCTAGATAAGAGAGCTGGTAGGCTCAGGGAAAGGGAGGCCAAAAAGTCCGCTGAACCAGATGGCCAGCCTGGTTTGTTTCCAACCGAACCAGAAGGAGTGCCCTCTGACCAGGGCGAGACTTCTTTGGGCAAAAGGAGAGCCGATTCTGAGGAATCAGTTCCGACTAAAAGAACTAGAAAGGAAAAATCAGCTGGTGTGGAACCAAAACTTTCCTCTCCAACTGCTGAAGAGATAGCCAAAGCAATCAAAATTGTCCAGTCGCTTTCCCCGGTTCCGACCGAACCGACACCATCAGGCAGGCGCTCGGTTCGGCTAGTTCCACCAGTTCAAGAGTATGAGTTAGATGAGTTTTATGAACCGGAGGAGGAGGAAGAGGAGTATGAGGAAAGTGAATGTGGATTTGAAAGTCTGGATGTGCCCATTGACCCGGACATCTCCCCAGACAGACCGTCAGGGGTTTCTCCTCCTAGGCTTTCTGAGTCCCCTTCCCATTTCATGTTTTATAAAAAAGTGGCTGAAACCCTCCAGCTTCCTATGGAAGAAGCTGTGGATGACCAGGAGGAGCCTGACTATGTGGAAATGATGGATATCCCAGAGTCTAGGAGGCTGTCTATTCCCTTGCACAAATCTTTTGGGAAACAGACATCTAAAATTTTGAAGACTCCTAACACTATACCTCCTGTGGATAAGAGAATGGACAAGAGGTATACATTGTCAGGCTCTGACACGGAGTTCCTTACACAATAATGCAGCCATGTTGGGGTAGTGCAGGCTGCAGCCTGTGATAAGGCAAACATTCCCTTGGCTTCACACCCCCCGGACAAGGACTCCAGGAAGATTGATGCCATGGCAAAAAAACAGTACATGGCAGCATCTTTGGGACTCAGACAGGCCAATTATATGGCCTATACTGCTAGGAATCAAAAATCCAGATGGGACACTGTTATGGCCCTAGCAAAACAGGTCCCTGGCCAGCTTGCCAAGGAGCTGGAGCAGGTGGCTGCTGATGGTATTGAGGCATCCAAGGTGCAATTCCATGCTGCAGTGGACTCCAATGATGTGTCTTCCAGAGTCATGGCTACATCGGTGGCACTTCGAAGAATGGCTTGGCTCAGATGTACTAGCCTGTCACAGGATACCCAGACTAAGGCCATGGATTTTCCTGTTGTGGGTAATTCTCTGTTCAGGGAGCAAACAGAGAATTACATGAAGAAAATGGACGAGTATAGGACCACTTATAGGAGTGCACAGGCCAAGGAAAGGCAGGCCACTCCTCAAAGGCAGCTTCCCAGGGGCAGGAGCAGGCCCTTTCATAGGCCTTTTTACCAAGCCCAGGCCTCCTCTTCTGCTTATGCCCAGAGGGGGTTCTTTAGAGGGAGAGGCAGACGGGGTACAAGCAGACCTGCTTCCACCCCTCAGCCCAAAGCTTCTGCCAAACAGGCACCCTGATGGGGTTGCCAGGGCCGATTCTCAGCTACCTGTAGGGGGCAGGCTGACTTACTTTGTCCAGGACTGGGAGTCTCTGACATCTGACAAATGGGTCCTGGAAGTAGTAAGCCAGGGACTGGTTCTCAGCTTCAAAAAGTTTCCAAAGATGAGAACCAGATCCTTTCCACCTGCAAATCCATCAGAGGCACTTGCCTTAGAGGCAGAGGTCTCCTCCCTCCTAGCCCTCAGAGCTGTGGAAAGGGTTCCACCCCTACACCAGGGCAAAGGGTTGTATTCCAGGTACTTCCTTACCCCAAAAAAGACAGGAGAATGGCGGCCCATCCTGGATCTCAGATACTTAAACAAGCACCTTTTAAAACCAACATTCAAAATGGTGACTCTGGGAATTATTCTACCCTCTCTAAGGCCAGGGGACTGGCTAGTGTGTCTGGACCTCAAGGATGCATGCTTCCATGTTCTCGTCAGAAGCTCCCATCGAAAGTACCTCAGGTTCGAGCTGCCCTCAGGCCATTATCAGTTCAGAGCAGTGCCCTTTGGCCTCACTTCTGCTCCAAGGGTATTCACAAAATGCCTGGCAGTAGTAGTTGCTTTTCTAAGAAGGCAGAAGGTTGCCATCTTCCCTTACCTGGACGACTGGCTCATAGTAGGCCAGTCCCCAGACCAGAATCAAGTTACACTTACAGATAACTCAGCAACTGCTCACTTCTTGGTTTCTTCTAAATCTTCCAAAGTCGTTCTAGAGGCCTGTCCAGCTCCTCACCTTCATAGGTGCAGAGCTAGACACTGTAAAGGCCAGAGCCTTCCTTCCCTGGACAGGGCAAGGACACTGGTCTCTCTGGCCTCCTCATTCACCCTGCAGGTGTCTCGACCAGCAAGGCATTTTCTACAGCTCCTGGGGCACATGGCTGCTTCTACAGCAGTAGTGCAGGGAGCAAGATTTCAGATGCGGGACATTTAGTTCCATTTGAGAGTCTTTTGGTCTCAAAGGAAGGACCCTCTGACCAAATTGATCCCAGTAACTCGAACCCTGATCCAGGCCCTCCAGTGGTGGCAGGATCAGAACAATCTGAGACAAGGGTTCCCTTTGTCACTCAGTCTCACTCTTTAATCCTTACTACAGATGCCTCCTCTGGGGTGGGGGCTCACATGGCGACCTCACCACCCAGGGGTTGTGGTCCCCTCAGGAATCTCTGCTCCATATCAATCTGTTGAAACTCAGAGCAGTATTTCTAGCACTTCAAGCTTTTTCCAAATCTGTTCAGAACAAAGTTGTACAGGTCAGAACAGACAACACCACCACAATGTGGTACATCAACAAGCAAGGAGGCACTCAGTCTACGGCCTTGTGCACCGAAGCAATGACGTTGTGATCTCTGGCTTACTCCCTGAACACCTCCCTTACGGCAGTTCACCTCCCAGGCAAGGACAATGTCCTGGAGATGCTCTCAGCAGGATTTCCCAGGGCCGTCACGAATGGTCACTGGACCCCCTGGTTTTGGAGGCGATATTTTCCAGATGGGGCACCCCACAGATAGATCTTTTGCAGCCTCAGACAATCACCAACTTCCCCTTTTTTGCTGCAGGCCCCCAGTGTTGGGCTCAGTCCCCCTGGATGCCTTAGTTCTCAATTGGGAAGGGAAGTTTCTCTATGCTTTTCCCCTTCCCTCTCCTATTCAAAGTGCTAGTCAAAATCAGATCTCAACCCTGCAAGATGATCCTGATTGCTCCAGACTGGGCCAGACAGCCCTGGTATCCACTCCTACTGTCCTTAGCAGTCCGTCTTCCCCTGTGTCTTCCCAGGAATTACAACCTGTTAACCTGTGCTCAGGGGAGGGTTTGGTACCCGAACCTCAAATCTCTCAATCTCAAGGCATGGTTCTTGAAGAGTTAGAGTTTGCTAATCTACACCTGTCCCAGGGTGTAATGGATATCCTGAAGGCTTCTAGAAAACCTTCCACCAGGGCAACTTATAATTCATAATGGAAAAGATTTTCCATATGGTGCTCTGGGAAGCATATTTCCCCAAAATCTGCTGATCTGTCCACAGTCCTTGATTACATGGTCCACTTAAATAGCTTGGGTCAGACCAGCTACACTGAAAGTGCATCTGGCAGCCGTGTCTGCTTTTATCTCAGCAGGTAAGCCCTCTCTCTTTCAGCTCACCCTGTATTCTCCAAGTTTTCAAGGGATTGCTTCACACCAACCCTCCATTCAGGGACCCTGCCCCTGCCTGGGACCTCAATGTTTGCATTGCTCAGCTTATGCAACCCCCTTTTGAGCCTTTATCTTCAGCAGAGCTTAAGTACTTGGCTTGGAAGATTGTGTTTCTGGTAGCCATCACTTCTGCCAGGTGCATAAGTGAATTACAAGCTTTGTCAGTGTAGCCTGATTTTATCTCCTTTCGTAGAGATAAGGTGGTCCTCAGGACTAACAGGAAGTTCTTGCCTAAGGTGGTTTCAGATTTCCACCTTAATCAATCTGTGTCTCTTCCAGTGTACTTCACTGACCATTCCTTCTCTGGCGAGAGGAGGCTGCACAGTTTGGATGTCAAAAGAGCCCTTAGCTACTACATAGAGCGCATACCAAGGGTCACAGGTTTGACTCCCTCCAACTATTCCTCACGTATGGTGAAGCTGGTAAAGGGAAACCTGCCATTAAAAGATCCATTGCCAGGTGGATTGTCTCTTGTATCCAATTTTGCTATGAGAAACTGGGTAAGGTTCCTCCCTCAGGCCTGAGGGCTCACTCTACCAGAGGTACAGCTGCTTCCCTGGCTGCTGCCAGGGACATCCCTATTCTAGAGATATGTCAAGCAGCTACCTGGAAAACAGTTCAGACTTTTACCAAGCATTACTCCCTGGACATCCAGGCTAGGAGTGATGCTCGGTTCGGCACAGCTGTTTTTCAGAGCCTATTTCCTAAGTAGGTTCTGTCCCGCCTCCATGGAGGTACTGTTTGGTAGTCTGCATATGTCAGAATATAGCAAGACTTCATGGTGTTTGAAGAAAAAATTACTCACCTTACTAATGTTGTTTCTTCTCATGGAGTCTTGCTATATTCTGACCTCCCCCCCTGCCTGCCCCTCTCAGAACCTCTGATTTTGGGATGTGGGTGGGCAGTGCAGTGTTGGCACTTAGTAGGTGCCCACCTTTTGTTTTCACCCTTCTTTCTTGGGGTGAGTTGGTGGTGTGTTTTTCATTTTGGGTCTCCTAACTTGAGTCTTTGTTTTGGGACCAAAAATGTGTTTTATGTTTAGTAGCCAGTTGGCTAGTGTAGGTTTACAGCTTCCACACAGGACCTTAGTGAGTTTAGCTCGTAAAGATCTGACGGTTTGAGTTTGAAGAACAACAGACAGAGTCTCAACCGAGCACGAGCTCAGCATTCCATGCCTGGCATGGAAAGTTAACTCTTTCATCTCCGGGGCAGTTTGAAGGTTGGGACTCACTGCATATGTCAGAATATAGCAAGACTCCATGAGAAGAAACAACATTACTAAGGTGAGTAATGTTTTCTTTCCTCACATTACCTCTAAGCCGTCCCCCCACTATCTCCAAATTGTGCCCCCTTGTTTTTGCACATCTCCTTTTCTGAAAGATGCTACCCTCTTGGACTTTGTTGATTCCCTTGAGGTATTTGAAAGTTTCTATCATGTCCCCCCTCTCCCTCCTTTCCTCGAGGCTATACATCTTTAATTCCTTTAGTCTTTCTTCATATGTCTTCTGATGCAGACCCTGCATCATTTTGGTTGCCCTCCTCTGGACAGCCTCCACCCTGACTATGTCTTTGCGGAGATGGGGTCTCCAGAACTGTACACAGTACTCCAGATGTGGTCTTACCAACTGTCTGTACAGAGGGCCAACAACTTCCTGTTTTCTACTGGTGATGCCTCTCCCTATGCATCCCAGTATCCCCAGCCCTCCTTACTGCCTTCTCACATTGCTGGCCCACCTTTAGGTCGTCTGATATAACTACCCCCAGGCCCCTTTACATTTTTTTGTTGACAGTATCTCACCCCCCATTGTGTACTCTTCCCCTGGGTTTTTATTTCCCAGGTGCATTACTTTGCACTTTTTTGCATTGGATCTAAGCTGCCATACATTTGACCTTTCCTCCAACCTTGCAAAGTCCCTTTTCATCCTTTCCACCCTACCTTTTGTATCAACCCTGTTGCAGATCTTTGTGTCATCTGCAAAAGACATACTTTCCCTTCCAGTCCCTCTGCAACGTCACTTATAAAGACATTAAAAAGGACCGGCCCCAGTACTGAGCCCTGCGGTACCCCACTAGTAACCCTCCTTTCTTCACTGTGAACTCCATTTACTATTACCCGCTGTGTCCTGTTGTCCAACCAGTGTTTTACCCAGGCTACCATCCTAGGACCCACTCCCAGGCTGGCTAATTTGTTTATTAATCTTTTGTGCTGGACTGTGTCAAATGCTTTGCTAAAGTCTAGGTAGGCCATGCCCACAGCCCCTCCCTGGTCTACTGCTCTGGTCACCTAGTCAAAGAAATCAATTAGATTTGTCTGACATGACCTTCCCACTGTGAATCCATGCTGCCTTGGGTCCTGTGCCCCACTGGACTCTAGGTACTCAACAATTCTTTCCTTCAGAAGTGATTCCATCATTTTCCCTACCACAGAGGTCAAACTGACAGGTCTGTAGTTTCCTGCCTCTGTCTTGCTCCACTTTTGTGAGGGGAATCACATCTGCCCTCCTCCAGTCCTCAGGTACCACCCCATCCTCCCATGATTTATTAAAAAGGGTAGTCAGTGGTGTTACTAGTTCTTCCCTTAGTTCTTTTAAAATTCTGGGGTGAATCCCATCAGGCCCCATTGCTTTATCCACCTTCAGTTTTAAGAGTCTTTCAGAACCCTTTCTTCTGTGAAAGGACTATCAACCCCCCTATCCAGAGTGTTTCTATTGACCGGATTAGGTATTTCTCCCTGCCTTTCTATTGTGAATACTGAGCAGAAGTATTCGTTTAGTATCCCTGCTTTTTCACTGTCGCTCTCTGCCCAACCACCTTCCTCTTTGTTCAGCCTCAGTATCCCTGCCTTAGTGTTTCTTTGCTCCCTAATGTACCTGTAAAAGGTTTTATCCCCCTTCTTAACCAAGTTGTCTATCTTTTCCTCGGTTTAGGCCTTTGCTATTCTGACTGCCTTACCTGCTTCCTTCTGCTTTAACTGGTACAGTTCTCTGTCCTGCTCCTTCTGTGTTTCCTTATACTTCCTAAATGCTATCTTTTTTTCCTTACCTTCCCCGCCACTTCTTTTGAGAACTATAGTGTTTTTTTTTCTTTCATTTTGATTTGTTTATTTGCTTCACACAAAGACTTGTTCCCTCTGTGATGGCGGTTTTGATGTTTCTCCATCCTTGCTTCACCCCACCTTCTTGCCTGTTTGCTAGTGCTTTTCTGAGGCACTCTCCCATTTTGACAGAATCAGCCCTCCTGAAGTACGGTACCTTCACTTTTGTGTGGCTTGACTCTTCAGCTAAGTTTATCGTGAACCACACTGTTAGGTGGTCGCTTGTTCCCAGATTGCTACCCACTTCAGGATCAGAGATCCTCTCTCCATTCCCATTTGAGAGTACCAGGTCTAAGATTGCTCTCTCCCGAGTGGGTTCCAGAACTAGCTGTCTGAGGCATGCCCCCTGTAGGGCATCGAGAATGGCCCTGCTCTTGGATGTGCCTGCAGCAAAGGTGCTTCAGTCAACATCTGGCATATTCAGGTCCCCCATCAGCAATATCTCCCCTTTCTCTGCCATCCCAAGGATGCCTTCTATCATTTTCTTGCCCATTTCCTCCCCCTGAGACAGGGGTCTGTATACAACCTCTGTGCGGATTGTGGAGCCATTTCCAGTCTCCAGGGTGACCAACAGTGCCTCCTCTCCTCTCTGTTTACCCTTTAGTTTTGCACACCATTTTGGTTGACCTTCTCAGGACTGCCTCCATTTATTGTCCTTGTGCAGGTGCAGCCTCCAGTACTGCATGCAGTACTTCAGATGGGTCCTAACCACTGTCTTGTAAAGCGGGATTATTACCTCCTTCTTCTGACTTGTGATACCCCTACTAATACATCCAGCCTCCCCCTAGCCTTACACTCTGGGGTCCATTTCACATTATTTGGAAACTGTTTCTTTGTGAGTTCAGTGAGGAGAGTAGCTAACTCAGCAAAGTTGTGAACAAATCTCCGATAATAACCAGCCAGCCCTAAAAATGACCTGACATGTTTCTTTGTTTTAGGGACAGTGCTGTTAGCTATAACTTCTGTTTTATAAATTTCTGGATTAACTTCTCCATTTCCCAACACAGCCCAAATATCTGGTTTCCTGCATTCCCAGTGCACATTTGGTAGGATTAATAGTCAGACCTGCATTTTTGATAGCTTGGACAACTGCTCATAGGTGTTCTAGGTGGCTTTTCCAGTCTGGACTGTACACCATGACATCATGCAGGTATGCAGCACAATAACCAGCATGAGGTGATAAAATTACGTCCATGTGTCGCTGGAATGCAGGTGATGCACCATGTAAACCAAATGGCATTGTGGTGAACTGATAGAATCCAACAGGAGTGGCAAACGCAGTTTTGTCTCTGGATTCTTTAGCTAAACCTATTTGCCAGTAACCCTTGGTGAGATTGAGGGTACTGATATACTTTTCACTCCCCAATCTGTCCACCAAATCATTTATTCTGGGCATAGGATAACTGTCAAATTCTGACACCTGATTAAGTTTCCTAAAATCAAGGCAGAGTCTTACACCCACTTCTTTTTTGTTTACAGTTACCATTGGTGATGACTAAGCAATCCTTGACTCCTGTATGATACCCAATTCTTTCATTTCTAGGGACGTGGATATGTTGTTCAATCCACACTGTCTGGCAGGTTTCTTGTCACTTTAAATCTTGCCGGAAGGTCTTCAAGCTGGCTCCTCCCACCCACCCGGGTGGTGTAAAACCCTCAACTCCACCCCATGATGCCAGATCTTCCTTATCACTTGGAAGCTCAGGTTCCCTCCTTAGCACTCTGCGTTTTAGGCCTGGATCCTAATTCGGAAGTTCCCGAAAATAATTTTAAAATTCTCTAGACTTACGTCTTCATCTTCCCTTGTGGCTGCGATGAATAAATCCACTCCCTGCTTCCATCAGTACCCTTGCGGGCAGAAAATGTCCCGGACCAACCCGCACTCCACGTGCGTCTATTGCCTGGGTCTTGCTCACGATCCGCAGGCCTGCGATCTCTGCAAATCCTTCACGGCTTTGGTTCTGGAAGACCGCGCTGCCCGACTCCAACTGGGGCGCCTCAAGAAACAGTACCTGCCGGTGAAGTCGAAGGAGGCCTGTTGGGCAGTGTCCGCGGCTGCGGGCTCCGCAGAGCAGCTGGAGCAGTTGATCGGAGGAGGCGGCTCAGGTCGCATCTTCTTCCTCCTCAGCTTCGGCATTTATCCCACTCTCCTTGGGCTCCTCCTACACTGCTTCTTTCAAGGAGCTTTGTTAGTCCCTCTCCACCAATGGAGAAGGACCCTCGGGACACTCGAGCAGGTCAAAGAAAAAGGAACTGAAAGGTAAGTTCCACCATCGACATTTGTGGGAGCGGGAGATATCCCCTTCACCGGACCATCAGCTCTCGACTTCGGTTGAGGTTGCAGCTAAGGCCGCTGGCTTCACGGTGTCCCTATCAGGTCAGCCGGCCAAGACACCTGTCTACGCAGTCGAGATTTTTCTCGACCCGTTGGACGGGTTGTCGACTGGAGAAGATGACAACCCTCCTTCACCGGTTCCCCCGGTGGTAACAGAGGACTTGCCCGTGCCTCCTGTGCCAAAGTCCCTAGTCAAGGACCCTGATCTGAGGGATGAGCGGGTTTCCCCTGCCCCCTCTTTGACCCACCCTCGATGACCTGAAGATCTCTGTCTGGGTCCTGTTCCATGTCTGGTAGATGCTACTGAAATCAGCGGTCTTGGCCCCGGCATCATGGAAAGTGGCATCGCTGCTCATCCTCTTTGGAGGATAGGCTCCGACGCAAGTTGCCTCGGCGCTGTGAGGACATGATGTGGCAACAACTCTTGTTAGCTGGTAGTAAGCCGACTCCATCGCCTTCTCCAGCCATTAAGTGGTTTTCACCCGAACGACTGAAGCAACCCCTCGTAGTTGAGGAGCCGACCCTGGCAATGGTTGCTCGGCCAAAACCGGCTGCTCTGCCCATTATGGTGGAACCACCACCTCCTCAACCTAAGAATGGGGTCCTGACCAGGGATTCTCAGTCGGGTCAGGACTTGCCCCACAGGTTGTTGGTCACCCTCACTCCCGATCGGCCTCGGAGGTGGAGGGTGGTTCAGGTGCTCGGCAGCTGTTTGCGGACTCCTTGGAGACTAATGACGACTCCTTGTACTCCAGGCCCCTTGACCTGGAATCTTCAGGGGGTCAGTCAGTGGACGAGAGCCCATCCTCATTCTTGGGAATCCTTCTGCTCATCTCAGAGTCCACTGGGATGCAGCTCGAACTGGTACAGAAATGGGCCAGGTATCCCCTCATGGAGATACTGGACCAAGGGGATTCCCCTATGGAGGCCTTCCTTGTGGCTGAAGCCATTGGTGGCCCGGCCCTGAAGTTGTGGCAGTGGCCTGCATCCTGTCCTGCGCCTTCAGCCAGGATGGCTTGCAAGTACGCAGTCCCCACTGGTTCCCTCTCTGGTTTTGTGAAGCACCCCTCTGCGGAGGGACTGGTGACAGTAGCGTTTTCCGGCATTCCGGGAATGCTTGGGACATGGACAAACCGCCCAACAAGGAGTCCAAAAAGCTGGAGTACTCAGGGTGGAAGGTTAACGCTGCTTCCTCCCTAGGTCTTCGAAAGGCTGGCTCAGCCGTACTGATGGCACATTTTTCACACACCCTTATGGGTTCCCTGGATGAGGTGATTCCTCATCTATCAGCTGACCTTCAGATGACGGTCAAGCAGTTGTGGGATCAGGGAAGGGCAGTGGCCAAACAACAGCTCCAAACTTCTTTAGATATTGGTGACTCTTGTACCCGGTCAGTAGTGGCCGCAATAGCCATGCGCCACAGAGCTTGACTGCGGATCTCCACCTTCATGGCGGACACCCAGCACAAGCTGGCAGATGTTCCCTTCCTGGGCACCAACTTGTTCACGCCAGGGTTGGAAGGCCATCTCCAGAGGATCGAGAAGTCCAATGCCCCCTTGGACTCGGTCACATCTGCCCAGAAGGACAAAGGCCGCCAGCAGCAGCCTAAGCCCTTTCACCTTTCCGCTTCTGCAGCATGTCTGTCCCAGCAGCACCAGCAACAGGGCCAGTAGGCTCACACTTGGCGCCCCAAGGCCAAGTCTGCCGCTTCCCCCAGTAGGAAGCATGGAGGGAAGGGTCCAGGCTGCCACTCGGCCAGCTCTTCCTCCAAGCCTGCCCAGTGACAGGTTGAGGGGTGTCACCCCCAACCTCGTCACTCCTCCCCAGGTTCCCCACTGTGGGGAGACAGCTCTGCCACTTCCTTTCTGCCTGGTCCGCTATCACCACAGACCGCTGGGTGCTGGAAGTGGTCGGCAGGGGTCTGCCTCTGGAATTTGAGCAGTCCCCTCCCTATCGAGCCGTCGTCCAACGGGGGCTCCAGCCTCTGCAGCCTCTCTGTCATCTCGTCGAGCCGACATTGCTCTGCTCCTCCAGAAGGAGGTGATCAGTGAGGTGGTGGATCCTCTTCCATGCCCTTCGGCCTTTCTCCAGCTCCCAGAGTCTTCACCAAATGCATGGCAGTGGTGACAGCATTCCTGCAGTGCAGAGGGGTCTGGGTGTACCCTTATCTGGATGACTGGCTGATTGCAGCCCTCTCCAGGTTGGAGGTGGAGCAGTCCAGGGATCTGGCCTTCCAGGTCTGCTCTCAGATTGGCCTCCTGATCAACGAGACTGAATCAGAACTCGTGCTGTCGCAGGTGATTCAGTTCATTGGGGCGGAGCTCGACTCTCTTCAAGCCAGAGCCCAGCTCCCGGTGGACAGGACCGAAGTCCTTTCCTCCTTAGCCCAATCATTTTTGGTTGGGCAGTTGCACCCTGCCCAGGACTTCCTGCGCCTTCTGGGCCTCATGGCGGCCTTCACCAGTGAGGTCATTGGGCCCGCTGGCATGTGCACCCCCTGCAGTGGGGGTGGCCCGCCAGTGGGCACAGAGCTCCAGTCCTTTGGACCAGCTGGTGACCATGACCCAGAAGATGTGGGATGGCCTGCAGTGTTGGCTCATCCCAGCTCATCTGCAGGAGGATATCCCATTTGTCCACCCCGAGCCGACAGTCACTCTGATGACTGACACCTCTCTGATGGGTTGGGGTGCCCATCTGGGGGATCTCTGGCCCATGGCCTCTGGTCCCCTCAGGAGTCTCGATGCCATATCAACCTCCTGATGCTTCGAGCGGTTCAACTAGCCCTCACCACCTTCACTCCATTTGTACGAGGTCAGGTGGTTCAGGTCCAGACGGACGACACCACGACGATGTACTATCTCAACCATCAGGGCGGGATGCACTCCTTGCTTCTGTGCAAGGAAGCTCTCTGCGTTTGGCCTCTCGTGATCAGCCTAGAGGCGGATCTCCTAGCCATCCATGTGGCAGGAGCCTCCAACAGTCTGGCTGATGCCCTCAGCTGGATAGGCGCTGCATCTTACGAGTGGTCTCTCCTGCTGGAGGTAGTGCAAGACTTGTTCTCCCATTGGGGTGCCCCTCAGGTGGACCTGTTTGCCTCCAGGGAGAATGCGAAGCTGAGGCTGTTTCACACCCACCCCCCCAGCAGGGTTCACTGCAGGGGGATGCCTTCTCGAAGCCATGGACCCTTCCCTCCATTTCCCTTGATCTACAAGGTACTTCTGAAGGTACAGTTGATTCTGGTTGCCCCAGACTGGCTTCGCCAGTTCTGGTACCCAGATCTCCTCAGCCTCAGCTCTAGGCTCCCGAGGCGGCTTCCAACCTACCTGGACGTGATCTCAGTCAACAAGGGGAAGGTTCTCCACCCGGACCTTCAATCCCTGCACCTGATGGCCTGGTTCCTGAGTGACTAGAGTTCCAGACCTTGGGTCTTTCCAATGGGGTCCTCAACATCGTTGAGGCATCCCGTAAGGAGTCGATCAGAAAATGCTACACCTTCAAATGGAAGAAATTCTCCAGTTGGTGTCAGGACAAGGGGTTGGACCCCTTTTCCTGTCCATTGGCTAGCATTTTGGACTAGCTGTGGTCCCTTTCTCAGCTAGGGCTTCGGTCGGCGACCCTTAAGGTGCACCTGGCAGCCATCTCTGCTTACCGTGCGTGGGTCAGCAAGCAGTCGGTGGCGCAGAAGAAGGTGGTTGAGTGCTTTGTCAAAGGCCTAGACCCCATATCCCCTCTGGTGTGAGAACCTCCACCTCCATGGGATCTACTGCTGGTATTGGCTAAGCTCATGGGCAAGCCATTCAAACCGATGCACAGGTATATGACATCTCTCACCTGTCGTGGAAGACCACCTTCTTGGTGGCTATTACGTCAGCCAGAAGGATGGAAGAGCTTCAGGTGCTTTCCATCGAGCCTCCCTACCTGATCTTCCACAGGAACAAGGTTGTCCTTCGCCCCAACCCGAAGTTCCTTCCAAAGGTGGTGTTGGAGTTTCACCTTAACCAGGTGTTGACTCTGTCAGTGTTCTACTCCAGTCACACCTCGGAGGCCAAATATAGGCTCCATTCCTTGGACCCTAGAAGAGCGCTTGCTTATTATAAGGAGCAGACGGCTGAAGTTTGGGGAGAGGTTTGCCAGCTGTTTGTCACCTACACTGAAGCCGCACCTGGCAGACCTGCAGCCAAGCGAACGATAAGTAGGTGGGTCACCTCCTGCATAGATCTCTGCTATAGGTTGGCGGCCATGGAGTCTCCCAAAGGGATAAGAGCTCATTCTACCCGCCATAACGCTGCTTCGGTGGCTGCTTCTAGGGACACTCCTGTCCAGGAAATCTGCAGGGCTGCTACCTGGAAGTCAGCATACACCTTTATTTCCCATTACCACATTGACCTAGAGTCACGCCGGGATGCTGGTTTTGGGACCTTGGTTCTCCAGTCCTTATTTCTCAAGTAGAGGGTGCATGCCTTGCCTCCCTCCTCCTGGGGAACTGCTAGGAGTCTGCCAGACAGTGTGGATTGAATAACATATCCACATCCCTAGAAATACAGGTTACTCACCTGTAACAGGAGTCCGACCTCCCCAGCTTCAATTTGGTGGAGCTGAGGGTTTTTACCACCCAGGTGGGTGGGAGGAGCCAGCTTGAAGACCTTCCAGCAAGATTTAAAGCAGCAAGGAACCTGCCAGACAATGTGGATGAACATATACCACTCCTAAAACTCCTGTTACAAGTGAGTAACCTGTATTTTTTGTATTTCCTTAACCACATCAGCTCTTAACCACTCTGGTAACCTGTATGTCTTTTGCCTAAGAGGACGAGCATTCCTTAGCATTATTACATGCTCAACTCCTTTTGCTCAGCCTGGTACTGTGGTAAAAGTACTGTTAAATGTCTTTAGCACATTACAAATGTCTGCAGTTTGTTCTGAGGTTAAGGGAACATTCACCTTTACAGCATCAGCATTTACAGTTTGTTCCAGTCTATCATAAGCTACATCAATATCTTCCCTATCAGTTTCTGGTAAAACTAGCAAAGTAGCTTTTGGCATTTTTTCAATCCATTTCTTGAGGAGATTACAATGGCATATCTTGGTAGGAATTTTCCTGTCGGGGTCTCAATCTTGTAGTTAACGGTGCCAGTACGTTTAAGAACCTAATAAGGCTCTTGCCACTTCATTAACAGTTTTTCTGTTGTGGGTAACAGTAGCAAAACCTTTTCACCTGGCTCAAAAACATTTTCTTTAACCCCATGGTCATAATATGCCTTCTTCTGGTTTTGGGCCTCTTCCATATTACTGTGGGCAATTTCAACATATTTTTCAAGCTTCTTTCTTAGGGCACACATTTAAGAAGTTGTAGATTGTTTGAGTGGGGTTATCTTCCCATGTTTCTTTTATCACATCCAGTAGCCCTCTTGGATGCCTACCATACAGCATTTCAAATGGTGAAAACCCTGTTGATGCCTGTGGCACTTCTCTGTAAGCAAAAAGTAGGTAGGGGTGTATTTGGTCCCAATTTTTCCCTTCCCCTTTTACAAACCTTTTTAACATGTGTTTTAGGGATTGGTTAATAGGCTCAACAAGACCATCTGAGGGTGATAGGGGGAGGTTCTTATGGCACTGATACCTAATAGTCTGTACAGCTCCTCAAGTAATGTAGCACCAGAATTACTACCCTGATAAGTAATAATCTCTTTTTTTATGCCCATTCTGCTGAATATTTTTGCAAGCTCTGCTGCCACTTTTGAAGCTATGACAGTACGCATTGGAACTGCTTCTGGGTATCGAGTAGCGTAGTCGCATACTACCAGGATAAATCTATTACCATTTTTACTTTTGTCTAAAGGACCAGCCACATCCATTTCAGTTCTCTCAAAAGGCACATCTATCAGGGGTAGGGGCACCAGGAGCACCTTGTCTTTTCTAGTGACTGGGGCTACTTTCTGACTCTCAGCGCAAGAATTACAAGAGGTAGCAGCATCTTCATGAATTCCAGGCCACTAAAATCTGTACAGCAATCTGGTAAGGTTGTGGTCCCTCCCTGAGTGACTAGCCATAGGACTATTGTGCTGTCTGTAACAACTCTGTTTCATACTTCTGTGGTATAACCAATTGTTCTGTCTTTTCCTGTGTCGAGGTTTAACCCAGACTCTGTACAGTAACCCATTACATTTTTTAAACATTGGTCCACCCTACTTTGGTTTCACCCCCAGCTGCTTAAAATAACCGTGGAGAGAAACATCGTTAGCTTGTTCTGAAAGAAAATCACAATCAGTTATCAGCTTAGAGTCAACATTTTCATAGTTTAACCCTTTATGTCCATCAGTCATTTGTTGTCACAGTTTCTTCAGGCATCATCTTTTTTTCCTGGAATTCCAGACCTTGGAGCTGTGCTCAAACAAGTCTGAATCAAAATCACTGAAAGGAAAAGTGTGCCCGCCATTTTAAATGTTCTTTGCCTGAGCGCTTGTCACCACAGCTGCTGAAACATCAGGATTTACTCCTTCTTTGGTTAACTCAGAAAATCATGAAAAGTGATTTCCAATAATCACAGGTACAGGTAACTTAGGTACTACCCCCACTTTCATTTGTTACAACACACTTTTAATGGTGAGAGTCACTTGGGTGGTGGGATAGTATCTAGTGTCCCCGTGGATGCAGATGACACCAGTACCTAGTCCTTTTTGCAAAGTGTTTTCCCAGCACTTCAACATGCACTAGGGTCTGTCTGCTTCCTGAATCAATGAGTCCCTTTACAGTCTTATCCCTCACCTTCACATCTGTTAAGTACTTGCCAAGGACAAATCGGCTCCAGTACCACTCTTCTTACTATGGCAGTTTTTTACCATATGGCCTGTCTTATTACAGTTATAGCAAATAACGTCTTTGGGCACAGATTTGTTACCCCCACCAAAGTTCTTATCAGGCTTGGAGTTTAAATGGGAAAAAGAGTGTCTTACTGGTGCTTGGCTGTTACCTCGCTGCTGTGGCCTCTGGTCATTTGGTAGTCCTCGGCCAAAGAAACAGCTTTTTCCCTGCTTTCTGGTCGGTATTCCTTTACCCAAAGTTGCACATCTGTAGGCAGGATGTTGATGAATTGCTCCATTGCAAATGTGTCGATGATCTGAGGGGACTGTTTTGCCCTCTGATTGGAGCCATTTTATCAGGAGTTCTCTGAGTCAGGTGAAGGTTTCTCTAGGATTGTCGACTGAGCTGTACTTCAGAGATCGAAATCACTGCCTGTAGGTCTCTTCTGAGATGTCATACCTTTTCGGGATTTCGCTTTTCACCAGGTCATAGTTTTCTGACTGCAGTGTCCCTATTGCTGTAGGCAACTTGGACTTTCCCTGTTAGGTAGGGTACCAATCTGATTATCCATTGCTGCTTTGGCCATTGGCAGGCTGTGGCAACTCTTTCAAAAGTTGTCAGGTATGCCTCGATATCATCCAAGGGACACAATTTCGGAAGTTTAATGGCTTTTAAGTTGCTTGTGTTTTGTTGCTCATCTGGATCTGTGCCAAATCCTCTGCCTTTGATAGCTTACAAGGCATCGAGCCATCGCCGCTCCCATCGCTACATCTCTTCTCTCCTCTGTGCTTCTAAACATTGAATCTCTTTTTCCGTCTGCTTCTCCGTCTTTTTTTGTTATATAGCCCACCATTTGAAAAAGTCCATCAGGCTTTCAGGTTCTGTCACTGCCGGTTCTTTTTCCATAACTTGTGCTGGCTGTACAATCTCAGCTTGGACTTCTGTCTCTGCTAGTTTGGCTGCCATTCTCCTGGTAACCACTTCCAGACTTGCTGCTGCAGAATCCATACCTTTCTCTATGCCTCCCTGGTACTAGGTCCAGTACCCATGCACAAAACTCCTGGCTTAGAGTATGCACAGAGTAAATCCCACTGCTGACACCATCTGTTGTTGAGGCACATGGAAGCATAGGAAAACCAGGAGTAGTTGTAGAATTCACCAAAAATATTTATTTGTACTAGCAGTAACTTAAAAAATAAAATTGTTCAGTATAACTATTTACAAAGGCAAAATAAAATGGAGGAGATCCATCCGTGTTTTTCTTCAGTCTCTGTGTCCAACTTACAAGCAATTGCAGCTCTGTTTTATAAGTCCTTCCAACCCCCCATTCTTAACATGCATCTTCCAAAGTGTTCTTGTATATTTCTGGCAGGTGCTGGAAGAAACACAGTGTGCCTGAGCTGAGGCCCTTTTCCTCAGCTCTTCTGCAAAAAGCATAAAAATTGCACTCAGGTAAACTCTTGAGTTTCCCATAGCTTTTTGCAATCATCTCAAACTATTGTTATATACATTTCAAAAATTAACACTATATAATTTCTAAACAAAAGGATCACAATATCAGTTACATTTCCACATAATGATTTGCATATATTTTTATATCAGCAGATATGCAAGGGAGGAAAAGACAAATGGCAAGGGAAGACTGAGAGATAGTGAGAGGCAAAGAATTGCAATACTGACAGGGTGATCAAATCCTAGGTCTCAGGAAAATGTGGTTGCGCAACCAGACAGACAAGACAGGAAAAGGAAAGAACAGATCCTTGCATTTAAACACTTTCTCCATAACAACTGGGACAGGGTCCTATTCTACTCTGTCACAGTGATGAAGGCCAACAAGGCAGTGAAGGACACAAAAGCAGACACTGAACTGTGTATTGCGAGTGGAGGGGGGTCATGGTCTGTTCAGTAGCTCTCTTAAGTAAGAGCAACCAGGACAGACCCATTACTCTTACCTCCGTAGCAGTTAAACTAATGGAGACACCAGTCACAGAGTACCTAGTGAACAACCTAGAGAGAAATGGACTTCAAGATAGTAAGCAGAACAGGTTCATGACAGGGAAGGCCTTGTCAGACCAACATGATAGTGCTCTGTGACTGGGTAACTAGGGCAGTGGTCAAGGGGCAAACAGTGGATTTTCTCTACTTCGACTTCAGCAAGGCATTCAGCTTTGTGCTGCACAGAAGGTTACTGAAGAAGTTAGAGGATCTGGGAACAGCAAAGGATGTAGTTTGATGGGTGGGAGTCGGGGCAGGAGAGGATGGTGGTAAATGGGTCAGGGGAGAGGAAGGTCACACAGCAGAGGGTGGTGGTAAATGGGGTCAGTTCAGAGGAGAGGAGCTCATGAGTGGAGTGCCACAGGGTTCAGTCCTGGGGCCGATCCTCTTCAGTAGGTTCAGCAGTGACATAAAATGAAAACAAGGTAAGATGTGTTTCTTTGCAGATTACACTGCGGCAGGTAACCGTCAGGGATGGGGTTATGGAGTTGCAGAGGGGCCTGCACAGATTAGAGAGGTGGTACAAAGTTTGACAGTTGAAATTCAATGCCAAAAAGTGCATGGTGATGCACATAGGGAACAAGAGCTCCAGGATGTAATAATAAATAGATGGGGTTAGTTGGAGATCGCCACTGAGGAAAGGGACCTGGGAGTCGTATGTGAAACACTAAAACTACTCAGTGTAACAAGGCCTACAGCAGGGCAACCAGAATATTGTGAATCAGGAGTGGGTTTGACAGTCTGAGGAAGAAGGTGATACTACCTCTATAGATCACCGGTGAGGCCGCATCTGGAATACCATGCCTATTTCTGGAAGCCCCACGTAAGGAAAAACAAATCAAGCTAGAGGTGGTACAGCATAGGCAGGATATCCAAAATGATTCAGGGGCACCAGGGCAGATCCTATGAGGGTCAGCTTAAGGCCCTGACCATGTACTCGCTGCAGACCAAAAGGGAGATGGGAGATATGGTAGAGGCCTTCAGGTTCCTGAAATAAATGAAGAAGGTAAACTATGAGGAAATATTTCATAGGACTGGCAAATCAAGAACATGGGGACATTAGTGAAAGCTGGCAGGGATGAGTTTAAGGAAGGATGTGAGAAAATGTTATTTTACAAAGAGTTTTTAAGCCATAGAACAGCTTATCAGCAGAGGTGTTGGTGGGTTCAAGAACCATTAATGGTTTCAAAACACAGGTGAGACCAAGTAAAAGGCTTAATAATTACACAGAGGGTGCAGTAGGGCAGGGCCGATGTGGGTAATAAAGTCAACTAGATATTAGGTACGTGTAGGACAGGGTGGAACAGGGCAAATTGGATGGACTGGTGGTCTTTCTCTGCCGACATTTTCTATGTTAAAAATAAGAGAATGCCAAGCTTTTCCACTTAGGTGTATACCTTGGTATCCCCAGCTTGCTTGTCCTGGGGAACCCAACAGGTCTGCTCACCAAGCAGCCTCATTTTTACCTTTGTGGGATGCTCACCATTAATTAAAGGATAAGCTGAATAAGGCTTCTTTGTCGGACCATAAACAGTCTCCCAGTCCCAATCACTACTGCATTTCGGTGAGAGTAAATCTTCAGCCACTTTGTTGGTATCCGTCACTGGCCAGACATCATCAAGACACCATGGATGGGCACTGTTATGTTGCTTCCATTATCGACCCTACCAGCTCGTGCTATCAACACTAATGCTATGGCTTTGAAAACTGTATTCAGAATATCTTCCCTTATCAATCTTCACCATTCATTACTGCTGGGTGTAAGCTGGGCGTGCACCCACTACGGAGATTTTTTTTTTTTTTAAGGGAGGTGGCGCCTCGCACCGCTCATGAGAGCGACGCATCACGTGGAGCGCGAGGGCGGTCGTTAGGCACCGCAGACTCCTACTCCATTCCAGTTCTGTTTTTCCCGCTGTCGAGGCTACACCTGCCATGTGAGTGAAACCGTCTGCTGCTGCGCCATTAGACCTTGTGTTGTTTTTCGACGTCTGTTTCTATCTCCTTCATCTCAGTTTGAATTCCCGACGCCGTTGAAACTGGTAAGACCATTTTATTTTTGATGGTGCTGGGAGCTTTTCTGTTTATTAAATTTTCGCATCATGTCTGGTTCGGGAGCCAAATGAAAGTCGAAAGCGGGATGTGCCCCTATGCGTCAGTGCTCCTGTGGCCAGCATTTCTCCTTGACGGACCGACATGATGTCTGCCTTCAGTGCCTGGGACCTAGCCATGATATGGATAGATGTGACGCCTGTTTTTCCTTTGATCGCCGTGTTCTCAAAATCTGTGTGTTCAAAGTCGGCAAGGTCCTGCCGACTTTTGGAGCACGGTGTCATTCTCGGGCTTCCCAGGCCAAGTCTTTAGACCCTTCCTCTGGTTCCCCTCCCAGGCCTATACGGTCTGGGGAGGAGGAGGAGGCCTCCTCATCTTCAAGTCTTGCCGAGGAGGAGACCCCTTTTGCAGTGTTGGGGGAACACCGTGTCCCTTCTCGGGGTCACGTCGTTGACACCGCCTCGGCAGTCACCTCTCCTGAGGTGCAGGCTCCCCCAGTGTCGCTGCCCACGGTTACTGGGCCCAGCACTGGCGGACCCTCTATGCAGTCTTTTGGTGCCATCTCAGATCCTGGTGCCATTCGCGGTGCTGGTGAGCAGGGCGGAGCCGCATTCAGCGCCGGTTTGGTTCTCGGTGCCACTCGCAGTGCTGTTAACCCGGTCAACTCCGTTGGTGGAACCGTGTATTCTACTGGGACCATAGATGGGTCAGGGCCAAGTTCCAGAGCCATGAACGGTGCGCTGGGAATGGCCAGCATTGCAGGCGACACCGGCACCGTTCATGGTGCCGTTCTTGGGGATTCTCAGGGTGGCCAGCATCGAGGTCCTCCTGGTCTACTCCTCTTTGGAGGGAGATGACTTGGATGTAAACCCGGTCTGGCTCCCTGATTCTTCCAAATCAGAATCCTCTGTGGGATGTGGTGTTAGGCGGCTCAGCACCCCCTTCCCTGAATGTCCACAGCGGTCTTCCTCTGAGGACTCCCAGGCTGTGGGTGGCCTGGGGTCCATGGGGAAGAGACAACTTGGAACAGGAGGGACTGTCCCCAGAGGGGCGCAGCCGCCAGCCTTGGTGCTGCTGCTGCCTCTCGGGGGATTGGGATTCCCTCTTGGGGCCTCCCTCGAGGCCCCTGATCAAGACCCCTTCTCTGGGGTCAAGGAGGAGGGCATCCTCTGAATCTGAGGGGTTGAGGGATCAGGGTGAGGGGCGTCGACACTCCTATGACACCCCTCGGGGTGCAGGGAGGAGCCGTAGCGCTGAGCCCCACCTCTCCTTCTTAGGTTCAGGGGTCTCTTCCAGTGGCGCCATCGTGGGTTGCCCTTCTGGACTCATGCAACCCCAGGTGTGTCACAGGGGAGATCCCCCGTTTGGGATCTACTGGAGTTCACATTCCCAGGGTTCCGTCATGCGACCCGGTTTGATTTCAGGGATCCCTTGGCCTCCGTTCCCTGGATTTCAGAGCCCTAGCAGAGGACAGTCACCTCTTTGTAGGTGTCTCTCTCCCATTCCTCTTCACTCACCGCCCTTTCTTCCAGATCATGTGGGTCCTACCTACTGGACCGTTATCCTGGGAGTCGTTCAGAGGCACTGTGGTGGCCTTCCTGTCATATGTTAAATACACACGAATGGATCTTTCACCTGTCCACACCGCCGCAGGAGTCTTCTGGACATTAGAGTTCCCCATCCTCCTCTGCTCCCTCCTCAGAGGGAGCAGAACCTACTGCTCACCTTTCTTCTGATGCTGATTTCACTGAATATCAGCGCTTCCTTTCGAGAATGGTTGAGGATCTCCATATTTCCTATGTTACACGAGACAATACCGAGCGGGAGATGTATAGATTCCTCAGTGAATTCAGTGCCCAGCACTTGGTGGTGCCATCCTGGCCTATTCCCTTCCAGGAGGCGTCTATCCGCAGCTGGCAGTCTCCAGCTGACCCTCTCCCAGCCCCGGCAGACTGCCGGAGGAGATATTGTGCTCCATCTGAGTCCCTAGGTTCTCTCACTAACCTGACCTCAGGCTTGGTGTTCCTAGAGACCCCATCCGGGCACCGGTGCCTGGCGCATGACCGACCCCCAGACTCTGATTCCCTACAATTCGACTGTTGGGGCCAAGAGTGTTCTCTTCTTCTCGTGCGATGTTGTGTGTGGCAGTATTTTTCCCTCCTCCCAGCATCCCCCCCTTCTTCTTCTTCTTCTTCGTTCTTTCTTCCTCTCCCTTATCTGTTTCTCCCTCGGAGCCGCCCCAGGAGTGAGGCCTTGTGGTCCCTTAGGGTAGGGTTCTCCTCTTTCCTGTCCTTTATTGGCTTATTCCTTTTTCAGTTTGTTTCCTTTTACTATCCCTCGGCTCTCTTGCCTCACTCTTATTCTTCTGTTCTTTTATTCGCCATTCCAGGTTACAGAACTGGGATGGAGGAGGAGTCTGCGGTGCCTAACGGTTTCCACTCGTGCACCACGTAGTGTGTTGCTCTCGTGGGCGGCACCGTAGGAGCGGACTCCTCCCTCAAAAAAAAAAAAAACAGCCCGTTGTGGGTGCATGCTTCCAGCTGACACCCATCAGTAATGAATGGTGAAGGTACAAGATTATATCAGGAATTACAGTAGGTACATAATTTATATATTTCAGCACTTGCCTTTATCCTTGCCATCACCAAAAACTAAGGCTCAGCCTGTCCTGACAAGTCCATTGATGTTGGCGGTTGGCTTTTATTGGACTGATCCTGTGCCACTGCCATCACTGTCCATGCAGCCTGTGACTCTTCTCAGCTTGAAGATGAATATAGTCCTTAAGTTCTCTATATGGAGGAAGGGAATGAGGAAGATGGGCAGCCTGTTTTTAATATTGACTCACGTTCCACTGTCTTCTCCTACAGTGGGAACACTGTAGTATACTGCCATATCTTCCCCAGAATCCATCTTCTTCATGTATTCCACTTATTGGCCTAAGCTAAAGGTGCCAAGACCCCTTGTGACTGAATCTGTTGGCCAGAGGACTGGTAGCTGCTACTGGTTATGGCACCTGTGCAATACTGAGTGGTCCCATGTGGCTACCAGTAACTTTTCGACTCCCTCACCGATGTCTGTTCTTTTCTTACTGCCATCAATTGTGCACTGTGGGAGTGAGTCAGGACCATCATTTCAGTTTCACCATTCATCACAAAGCTAAAAACTAATGTGGCTAACTGAAGAAGTCACCCATTTTCCTTGGAGCCCCTGTGGGAACAAGATGGTTTCCATCAATCAGCACTGATTGTTCTCCTGCCTTGGACCATTGCATGACATGGAGTCCTGCAATGCCAACCTTTCTGTGGTCTGCTACACTATGGAAAACCATGAGCTGAGTTGGGGGTCATGATCCTTCTACCTTCAGAGGCAGGCATCGGACCAGGAAGACCAGAGAGTAGAATTTGGGCTTTTTCCCTGGGCTGCCTCCAGGACCTTGTGGGTCCTCATAAGCACAAGGTTCTTCCTGACCTAACCATGCTGAGGCATTGAAGATCCTGGGGGAAGCATCGGGTAGATCGTTTACTCCTGGGTGGTTGAGAACCTGTCACAGTATGCCCACCTTTGGCAGCAGACGTCCTCAGTATTGGACGTGAGGCCCCTGTCCTTGTCCTTGCCAGAGGACTCAGCGCCTGCCTCAGGTGCTGCACACACTGTTGTCAGCACTCACAGCGATGCTATATGTGGCACCAGAGGCTGCACCTGGCCGTCGGCCATGGTCTTGGCATCGGTGTCAGCCTGGGGCTTGTGTCTAACCTTAGTGTCGTCCACAACAGCAGGCTCGGTGTTGTTGCTGGTGCTTGTACAGGGTCTGGCACTTTTCTCTGTGCTGACAGAGACAATGACATGGAGTATGTCTCCAGCCATAATGCCAGCTGTGGTATCAGTGAAGGAGATGCCACTGGACTCGATAGTGAGGAAGTCAACAGAGTTGACTCTTGAGGAGCAGGTCGATGCCAGGTCTGTCAACTGTTCTGAGTTTGGTGCCTTAGGCAGCACTGAATTGGAGAATGGCGACAGGCTGGGTGCTCAGATTTCCCAAGAATCAGTCTTTCCCATAGATTCCCAATAATGGGTCTGTGCCAGAGATGTCACCGGACTCTATATCAAGGAAGACAACAGAGTCAACTCTTGAGGAGTTGTACGGTGCCAGGCTCATCATCTGGTCTGAGTTCAGTGCCTTAGGTGGCGCCAAATCAGAGAACGGCGACAGGCCGGATACTCAGATCTCCCATGAATCACTCTTTCCCATAGATTCCCAGTAATGGGTCTGCACCAGAGACACTGAGACCCCGTGGGTGCCAGAACTTTTTTGGAGGGCTGGTGGCATGAGTAGGCCTTGTGCATGTGCGCATCACCGCATGCACCTGGTGATATACAGCACCAGCCCCCAACCACCTCAGTATCTTTTTTTTACGCCATGAAGTGCACAGCAGCAGCACTGTCACTCTCCTCATTGGGGCCTTCACTGTCTGTACAAGAACAGTGTTCAGTTCTTTGGTTATAGTTCAAAATGCACTCTTGTTTATTTTTGTGTCAGTTTAGTTAGTGTAACACACAAAAGTTTACAGTTTTCTCTCAGCCATACCTCATTCTAACTGTTGACAGACTTGGAAAATTGTTGGGAGCTTGAAAAGAGACATTGCTTCTGCAATGGTGCTGTGTCTGGCCACCACGTCTCTCTGTGAGGGCATTCTGGTAATGGGCAGTCCAGTGCCTGGGAGGATGGACAGTCCTCTTGGAGTCGCAAAAAGAAACAATCCAGATCTCTCACACACACACACACACACACACACACACTGCATCGGGGGTTTGTCTTTGCAGTGTTCTATCTCTATCTCTTACCACAAGAAGTATAAGTGGAAAAAAAAGCAAAGGTCGAGGTTGTCCTCTGGTCATTCTGCTGTGAGACATTCAGCTTCTGTGGACCCAGGTATCCTACCATCATCAAGGGATGACATTGAAGATGTCTGGTCCTGCAAAATTGAGGTCTCCATCCCAGAGCCCTTTCTTGTCTAATAGCAGGGAGTCAGGATTCCAGTTGGCAGTTTGGCCATTGGGCAGCTCTTATGGAGCAGTTGGTGCAGCATATAAGTCAAATAGTGCTGTTTTTGTTGCCAGCTCCTGACCTCTTAGGGTCGGTTGAGCTAGTGCTGCTTAACTTAGGCTCGTAGACAAGTCAGCCTCCAGCCTCCGGGCTGGGGCCTCAGTTGGCACCACTGACACCTGCCCCACTTGTGGTGTCACCTCTATTCCCTACAGGGACGGGGCAGCCATGGTGCTGCCACCGGTTCCTTCGGGACCAGCAGGATCATCAGTAACAGTGGTGCTACGTGTGGCACTGGGGTTGGGCCCTTCTGGGCCTGCTCTAGTGCCATTGTCAGTGCTGTGGATGGTATAACATGGGTCATCGGTGCCAGGATCATTCCCATCTGGGACAGTCCCTGGCCATCCTTGGCGCCGACACCTTCCTAAGGCAATATGCCATTAGTGTTGCCGAGGCCGCGGTTTTTTCTGTTGCCTTTTTGACCCCCTTCTCTTTATTGCAGTGGCGGGAGACAAGTCAGATCCGGACGTCATCATCTCCAGTTATGATGATGATGATGACTTGTACTATGATCCAGTGAAACCGGAGCCAGTTCTGTTCACCATACTGCAGGAGACTGTCCTTTCAGGGTCTGCTCAGAAATATGTATTCTGCACTGAATTTAGAGCCAGGGCCACAGACCTGGCTAAGCGCCTCCAACTGAAGTTTCAAAATGTGCCTAATGTCCCTACTAGTTCTTCCCATCCAGCTGATCTTGGAGACACTCTGAGATGACTTGGAGGAGGCCTGCTGCTGTGGCAGTTGTCCCAAGCAAGCGGACAAGAAATACACACTGCCTAAATCTAAGATCTAAGTCCATGTATTTCATTCAGCCAGTAGTGAATGCCATTGTTGTTCTAGCTGAGAATGACAAAGCTGTAGTGTCCAGGGAGGTCACTGCACACCCCACTAACAAAGAGTCATGCAAGGTAGACACCATGGACAAGTGGGTTTATGCCTTAGCTGACCTTGGCATGAAGATAGCTAGCTACCAAGGGCACTTCTCTAAGTATGAGTATGCTCTCTGGTGCAAACTTCAGTCTCTGCAGAGACTCTGCCAGACATAGAAGCAAAACAAAAGATGCTCACTATTGAAGAGCCGACACGTCAAGAAGAACTTTGAAGAATGTAGTATTTGAACATAAAGCAGCTTATATTTCTCATTAGTTCTGTGTTTCTTACTTTCATTATTTATTACTGTGGTCAGATGCATGAGAACAGGAGAGTTGTTCCCTGAGGGTTCATCGGCTCCTATTGCTTCTTCCCAACATTATGTCATAATACTGTGCTTGTGACATCACAATTATTCCCACAGCAACAGATTGTGATGTCGCAACAGAGCTTTATGATGTCAAGCATGGAGTAAGTTATAGAGGCAGATGAGCTCTAAGGGATAACAATCTTGTTTTTGTGGGAATTTCTTCAGTAATACATTATAAAGAGAAATCTATAGGCAATATGTGAAATACAAGCTGAATTGTATCCAACTATTACATTTTTCAAAGTTTTTTAAAAAGAGCTGCTCTTTAAACAAGGTATTGAATCTAACAGCCACCAGCCTGAAGCTGTGGATACCTGATGCAGCAGCTCACTCCACAGCTGCAGGTATTTGTATCAGATGGTATTCCTGGCTACGGACTGCTTCTTCACCTCAGACATCATGCAACAGGTCATGCATGTGTCCTTCAATAGCACATATCTATTTGGACAGCAGGTGGAGCAGTCTCTTAATAATCCACCGAGGGGTAGAGAACAAGGCTTTTTTTCATAACAGGCAGTCATTTAGTGGTAGGGCAGTGGAGCCCAAAACAAATGCTAGCCTCCCCAGACCCTGAAAAAGTGCAGCTGAAGGCACAGTTGCCAAAAGTGCTCAGTGCCACCATCTGAAGCTACAGCCCCAGGTCTGCATTAACTACCTGAGGCAGACCACTCTTTCCTAGTAGGGGTACATCTAACCTAGTTTTACTATTGGTGGGAATCCATCTCGATGGACAAGGGGATTCTAAGGATCATCCCAGAAGGGTACTCTCTGGAATTGTTGAAACCCTCCCCCCCCCAGACAATCCTCCCAGAATTCCACTCCCCTTGTCAGCTCACATGTCAACATGTCGGTGCTTCTGGCACATGTGATTATGGGCCTTCTGAGAAACAGTGCAGTGGAAAAACTGCCAGAGGCCCAGAGGCAGAACAGAACACAGGATTCTACTCCAGCTACTTCATGGTACCTAAGAAATCAAGGGGCATGTGCCCCATTCTTGACCTCAGAAATCTGAACAAATACATGGAGCAAAAAAAAAATAAAAATGATTTCTTTGGGATCCTTACTAACTCATCTGAAACATCAGGATTGACCAGCATCGGTTGATATGCAGGATGCCTACCAGCACATACTGGTGCACCCCAACCACCACGGTCACCTCTGGTTGTACATGGAAGGGCAGCACTACCAGTTTAGTGTACTACGTTTTGGGCCTTCCTCAGCGCTGTCTTTACCAAGTGCCTTGCAGTACTCACAGCACACCTCAGAAAGGTAAGGCTCTCAGCCGGCCTGCTGGCAAAGGGGCAGGATGCTGACTGGTGACTCGGCTTCGGGAATGGACCCGGGACATTGGATTGTTGGCCGGGGAGGGGGAGATTGAACGTCCAGTGACTGCTCTCCTTCGGGGGGAAGGGGTAGAGTGTTCGGTGCTTTGAGGTCACCTAGCGGAGTTTTGGTGTACCACACATGCCGATACGTTCGGAGGGGCGGATGCAGGCTGTCATTGCACCTCCCTGCCCCCCTTACACCGGGGAAAAAACTACCACCACCTTCCGCTTGATGATGTCTGCCTCACTGCTTTGATTGCTCCCAGGCCGGCTCACCAACCTATCCCGACGTTCGTGGCACTTAGGCCCAGGGTGCCATGAACCCACTCTGGGGGGTAAGCCAGGGGGTATCGGGGAGTGCAGCTCATGTGGGAGTAGATCAGTGAGGTCCATGACTGGACTGAGGTACTGCTGCAGGCAGCGGACCAAAAAGAAGTAAATAAAAAAAAAAAAGCTAGGCTAATTTCAAGCCCGTCTAGATGGGAGACAGAGCAGGCGGTGGCCAGTGCTGCTCAGTTCTTTGTAGCCATGGGAGTCCTCCTGATCCCCTCAAAGTCTCAACGCAAGCTCTCCCAGGAGCTGCTGTTCTAGATATGACCTGGGCTCGAGCCTTCCTCCCAGACAGCAGACTATAAGCAGTCTTGCAGATGACATGCTACATCACGGAACAGAACACTGCCAGCCCACTCCATGCAACGCATGCTAGACCTAAGACTCATCTTAGTTTTCACATTGCCTCTAGCAAGACTGCACATGAGAATAATTCTGTGGATGCTCAGTACCTGCTGGTCACAGGGATCGCACCCTGAAAACTATCCTGTTTAGGTGACTAAATGTCTGGTGATGTCCGTGATGTGATGGTGTCAGGCAGGTTTTCTCCCAGAACTCAGTCTGGACTGCTACCATTTTTCACAGCTCTTCAGACATCTGAAAGAGTTACCTTAGTATGCTACACCACTCAGTCCACTCTGGTTAAGTCAGAGTCCAACCGGATCCACTGCTCATTCAGTACAGTGCTCCTTGCCAAAGAGCAAATGACCCACCCCTTTTGTCACAGCTGAGGCACTTTGCATTGGATATGGTGACTATAGCGTTTACAGAAATGGATCACAGCCTTGTCAATTTACTCCTCATTATCTATACCTAACATGACTCCGTCACAGACAGCATGAAGTATATAAAAATAATATTTAATATTCTATGATAGTTACATATGCTGCAGGATAATACACACTAAAGACTATGGAGAACACATCTACAAAGATGGAAAATAAGCATTTGAAATAGAGATCATATAGAAGATACCTAACTCAAAACTAGATTCTGGTGGAATAGAAGAAGGTTAACCCCAACTGGGAACTTGGTGAGTTATGGGAGTCTCGAACCTATGATTTTGCTAGTTAAGAATTCCAAAACCTAACTGAACTCTGAGAGCAAACACACAGCAGAAGTGCCTTTGGCTGGCCAGTCCACTACACTCACATCATACAGAACCATTTTTTTTTTTATCTCTGGAGACAACCCTTTTCCAGAACAGGTCCAAACTGGTTTTGTGAGTTGAAGCCTGGTCATTTTGTTATCCCAGAGGCTGGGTTTTCAAAGCCCCAAGAATGCCACAAGCCCCTGGTGCACCGATCGTTTGGTGCATGGGACTTGTGGCATTCTCCCGGACAGCAATCAGGGTTTTCAGTTTAGTGCACCAAATGCTGCAGGTTAGACCAGCTTTTCCCTGGTCTGCCTTTTGGCATTCAGGACACCCTTTTTATGAGGCATGCACCAAATATTTGGCACAAGCTGCTGTAAACTGAGGAAACTGTTGCAACTGTGCCCAAGAATTGAAAACCGGGTGCAGTTGCAGCAAAGGTGTTTGGCGCAGCTGCACCAAAAATGGCTTTGACACAAGCTCTGTGTCAGCCTTCAAAAACCCAGCCCTGAGTTGCTAAATCAGTGGGGTGCCATCTCAGTCTGCCTTGGCCCTTTTTACACTCAAATCTTGTCTTTTTGTTTTGAAAGGAATTCAGTCCTTTGAAATTTAACCAAAACAAAAGCCTTTTTACAGGACGGGAAAAGGATTGCATACACAAAGGCTCTTCTTAGGTGGGTGCCCCCAGGCAAGGTCTACAGTGGAATGCAGTTTTCAGTTTTCACCGGACTTCCTACCTCAGCTGAAATACTTTATTGAGGAATACATGGTAATAAAAAAAAAACACAAGAAAAAATTACGTAAGTTGTCACAGGTGGTCAACTGAGGACAGCCTTCTCCAGGGATTTCCCTTCTCTCCATGAGAGCTGGAGGTGATGCTCAGCATGGATGCCTCCTTTTTTGCGTTTTTGCTGTCTTCAAGCTACCTTATCTCGATTGGTCATGAAATCGGGTGATTCTAAATCAGGCCCCAACTTTAAAAAGTGCCATTGTGGTCATAAAATGTCATGTACTGATCCTCACATGTCATGCATATACTGTTTGGGGATGCATCATGACGTACAGGCTTGCAGCCTATGTCGTTCTCTTCATCCCTCCACCCTAGAAGACCACTATGCTCGCCTTCTGCTTGGATGACTGGACTAATGGGAACCGCCGGTCCATTCCAAGGAAGCCCGTTTGGTGTCCTTATCCTCCGATGTGGTGGGCTCAGCCGAGCAACTCACTGCCCTCTAGGAATCCTCAACTCAGGCCACTGCAGAAGTGTCATCTGTGTCGTCGAAGCACAGTTCAGGAAGCATAGGAAAACCAGGAGCGGTTGTAGAATTCACCAGAAATTATTTATTTACACTAGCAGTATAATAAAATAAACTTGTTCAGTACAGCTATTTACAAAGGCAAAATAAAATTAGTTTTCTTTCAGTCTCTGTGTCCCTTATTCTCCTACTCTTTCTTGCAGTTGCAGCTTAGCTCTTTTATAAGTCTTTTCAACCGCCATTCTTTGCAAGCATCCTGCTTCAGGATTTCAGTAAGTTTCAGGAGCTGCTAGAACACAATGTGCTTTTTGAGGCCCCCTTGCACAGCTTTTGCAAAAGGCTCAAACATTTGCACTCAAGTAACATCTGGAGTTTTCCATTAGCTTTTTACAATCATCTCAAATTATAATTATGTACATTTCAACAGTAATGCTATACATTTTCCAAACAAAGAGGATCCCAATATTAGTTACATTTGCATACAATGATTTGCACATATTTTTATATCAGCAGATCTAGATATGCAAGGGAGAAAAACAGACAGCAGGAGAAAACTGAAAGACCACGAGAGGCAAAGAATTGCAAGATTGTCTGGGTGATCAAATCCGAAATCTCACCGGAAAGTTTGGTTGCGCAACCAGACCGACAAATAGGAGAGGACAGATCTGTGCATTTTAAACACTTTCTCTAACAACTGGGACAGGGTCCTATTCCACCCTGTCACATACACCCCTCTCCTTAAGAGAGAACCTGCTTTATTAAACTGGTTTCCAAAACTTTTATTAATTCTCTACTAACATTTACTGCTAACTTTCAAAAATTAAGCACATGTACATTATCATTTTTTTTAACAGTACGGCAAGCAGTAAAGTTTAAACTCATACATTTGTTTTTCAGCTTTCAGAACCCTCAATTCCTGATCCATATCATGAAAGAAAATCAGCATTGCTATTCTCTTTACCAGATATGTGTGTCACCATGAATTTAAATGGCTGCAGTGCCAGGTACCACCTTGTTTTGGTTTCACCCCCAGCTGCTTGTAGTAACCCTGGAGAGAAACATTGTTAGCTTGCTCTGAAAGAAAATCGCAATCAGTTAACAATTTAGTTTCAGCATTTTCATATTTTAACCCTTTATGTCCGTCAGTCATTTGTTGCTATAGTTTCTTCAGGTATTGTCTTTCTTTCTTGGATTTCCAGATCTTGAAGCTGTACTCAAACAAATCTGAATCAAAATCACTGAAAGAAAAAGTGTCCTCCCAGTCTGAAATTTTCTTTGCTTCTGCTCTGGTCACCACTGCTGCTGAAACATCAGGATTTACTCCTTCTTTGATCAACTCAGTAAATCCTGGAAAGTCATTTCCAATAATCACAGGTACAGGTTACTTATGTACTACCGCCACTTTCATTTGGTACGACAAACCCTTAATGGTCAGAGTCACTTGGGTGGTGGGATAGTATCGAGTGTCCCCATGCATGCAGATGACACCAGTACCTGGTCCCTTTACACGGTTTTCTCCCACCACTTCAACATGCACTAAGGTCTGTCTGCTTCCAGAATCAATGAGTCCCTTCACAGTCTTATCCACCACCTTCACATCTGTTAAGTACTTGCCCCAATTTGCCAAGGACAAATCTGCTCCAGAGCCACTCTCCTTACTACGGCAGTTTCTTGCAAAATGGCTTGGCTAATTACAGTTACAGCAGATAACGTCTTTGGGCCCAGATTTGTTACCCCCACCAGAGTTCTTATCAGGCTTGGAGTTTAAATGGGAAAAAAAAGAGCATCTTACCAGTGCTGGGCTGTTACTTCACTGCTGTGGCATCTGGCCATTTGGTAGTCCTCAGCCAAAGAAACAGTATTTTCCCCCACTCTCTGGTCAGTGTTCCTTTACCCACAGCTGCACATCTGTAGGCAAGATGTTGATGAATTGCTCCATGGCAAATGTATCAATGATCTGTGGGACTGTTTTGCTCCCTGGTTGGAGCCATTTTATCAGAAGTTCGAGTTGGGTGAAGGCTTCTCGAGCATTGTCGACCAAGATGTACCTCAGAGATCGAAATCTCTGCCTGTATGTCTCTCCGGAGATGTCGTGCCTCTTCAGGATTTCGCTTTTCACCAAGTCATAGTTTTCTGACTGTGCAGTATCTGTTTTGGTGTAGGAAAGCTGGGCTTTCCCTGTCAGGTTGGCTACGAGTCTGACTGTCCATTGCTGCTTTGGCCATTAGCAAGCTGTGGCAGTTCTTTCAAAAGTTGCCAAGTATGCCTCTATGTCATCTGAGGGACACAACTTTGTAAGTTTAATGGCTTTTAAGTTGCTTGCATTCTGTTGCTCATCTGGATCTGTGCCAGAGACTCTGTCTTTGATAGCTTGCAAGGCATCCAGCCATCGCTGCTCCTGTCGATACATCTCTTCTCTCATCTGCTGCTCCCGTTGCTACATCTTTTCTCTCCTCTGCACTTCCAAACATTGAATCTCTTTTTCTCTCTGCTTCTCAGTCTCTTTTTTGTTGTATAGCCCACCATTTGAAAAAGTCCATCAGGCTTTCAGGTTCTGTTACTGCCTGTTATTTTTCCATAACATGTGCTGGCTGTACAATATCAGACTGGACTTCTGTCTCTGCTAGTTTGGCTGCCATTCTCCTGGTAAGCACTCCCGGACTTGCTGCTGCAGTATCCATACCTTCCTCTGTGCTTCCCTGGTACTAGATCCAGTACCCACGCACAAAACTCCTGTCTTAGGGTATGCACGGCATAAATCCCACTCTCACACCATCTGTCATTGAGGCACAGGTCAGGAAGCATAGGAAAACCAGGAGCAGTTGTAGAATTCACCAATAATTATTTATTTACACTAGGCATCATTCTAGAAGGACCTGAAAAAGATGCCTAAGAAACAGGCTTTTGAGTACTGGTCCTTTCAGCTGCAGCCTCCTCAGCAGCAGCAAACCAGGCCTAGTGTCTCAAACCAAAGTCAGGAGGCCAGGGCCCTAAGAAAGGTGGGGACGGGGTGGTGGTGCCACTATGGCCACAGTAGCTGGTCCCACAGCAAAGGCGGCCCAGTGACAGGTTGTGGGGTGTTATCCCTCCACCTGTCCTGTCCCCCTGTCTGCACCCCCCCTCTTTGGAGGTCAGCTACCTTACTTGTTGCCACATTGGGTACACTATTACAATGGATAAGTGAGTGTTAGACATAGTATGCAGAGGGCCGCCTCAGGACTTTGAGGCTCTCCCACCTTACTGCCTCCATGTGCCTCTGGAGTCCAGGGTGTCACAGGACATGCTATCCACCCATCATGAGGACATTGCTTGTAAAAGGGGCAATAGCCTGTGTCCCGAACACCTTAGTCATTCAGGATTACATGTTCTGGCACTTCATGGTCCTAAAACAGATGAGTGCTGGCACCCCATACTGGATTTGCATGATCTGAACCAGTTCATGTGGAGGCACAAGTTCCAGATGGTCACCCTGAATCATATAATCCCATCTCTATGACAAAACATTTGGTTTTGCTCCCTGGACCTCCAGGATGCATTCTTCAACATTCCAGTCCATCTGTCACACCACCGGTGCCTCCAGTTATTAGCAGAAGGGGCCCTGCACCATATCCAGGTCATACCTTTTGGTTTCTCCTTGGTACCTAGGGTCTTCACCAAGTGCATGGCAGTGGTGGCAGCCTACCTGCAGTGCCAAGGTGTCAGGGTGTATCTCTACTTGAATGACACACTTCTAATTGGTATGTGTAGAGAAAACCATAGGTCCAGGGATCTGGCTCACCTGACCTGTCGCAACTTGGGCCTATTGGTCAACCCAGACAAGTCCAGGCTCATACCCTTGGAGATATTCAAGGTCATTGGGGCATGGTCCACTTCCTTGCAGCACAGACACTGGATCTTACCTCCTTTGCTGCTCATTTCAGGTTAGGCACTCAAACCCCACCTGGGATTTCCTGTGGCTGCTGGAGATATGGTATCCTGCACCAGCATGTTCTGTTGGACCCGGTTGGCAGATGCGCCACCTGTAGTGTGAGCTAGGCTGTCAGTGGTCCCAGTGCCGAGGTTACTTGGACCAGCCAGTCACAGTGACCCAGACGATATGGGATACCATCCTGTGGTGGCTGAACATCTGGAGGAAGGGATCCTGTTTATCCGCCCGGAGCCAACTGTCATGCTGACGGTGGACACATCTCTGGTAGGGTGGGTAATGCACATGGAAGGCAGCAGAGCCCACAAGTTCTGATAACTGCCAGAGTTCTGACACCAGATCAACTGGATGGAGCTCCATGCAGTGTAACTTGCACTGAGGAAATTCACTCCTCTAGTTAAGGGTCAGGTCATGGAGGTCGAGATGGACAACACCACAACCATGGTCTACCTGAACAGGCTGGGGGAAACACACTTCTTTCCCTTGTCTCAGGAGGCCCTCTGCACCTGAACCATCATGTGCAGCCTCAGTGCAGATCTCATGATGATCCATGTCATGGGAGTTCACAATCAACTGGCAAATACACTCAGTTGGGTAGCAGAGGCGTCGCATGAGTGGTCTTCCAGGACCAATCTTCATCATTGATTCACACCGATGGGTTCTGAGCTGGAGGCACTAGGCCCCTGTGGGAGCCAGAACTTTTCAGGAGTGGCGGCACAGAGGAAGGCTGCACACATGCGTGGCACCACAAGACTAGCTCACACTGTATGGCTTATCTCGGCACCAGCCCTCAACCACCTCAGCTCCTTTTTTTTCTGCCGTTGAGTGCGCTTCGGTGATGATGTCACTCACCCGCCACGTGTCAGATCTTCACATCTATATGACAGCAGTATTCAGTTCATTCCATTTTAGTGTTTAAAGCTAGTGTATATTTTTCTTTCAGTTCAATTTAAAAAAAAATGTTCCTGTCAGTTTCTCTCAGCCCTACCAAACAACGGCCAAAGACCATGGATGATGGCACTGACAGTAGGGAGCCTCTTCAGGTATGCTGCTCTGGCAGTGCGGCTGTGTCCCGTCCACTTCCCTTTGTCAGCAAATTTTAAGAATACTCCTCCTAAAGACAGACCAATCCTGGCTTCCCAGCTTATTGCCAATAAGATTGTCATTCTGGCTGAGAATGACAAGGTCATTCTTCTTCAAGATGTCACAGCACATCCCATCAGTAAGGAGTCGTGTAAGATAGACTGTGAGGGGGTTGAATAAGACCCTGTCCCATTTGTTATATAGAAAGAGTTAAGCGTAAGGATCTGTTTTGTCCTCTTCTGTTCTGTCTCTTGTCTGTCTGACTGCACACTCAAAGTTTCTTGTGAGACCTAGAAACTGGCCACTCCAACTGTCTCACTATTCCTCCCCCCAACTACAGTATCTCTCTACCTTCACTTGCTGTTTCAATCTTTTCTTCCCACTTGTGTATCTGAAGTTATAAAATATGCGTGAATAAACTTTTTGTGAAACTGGGATCCCTTGGTTTGAAAATGTATGTGGTTATATTGTTGAAATGACTGCAGAAAGCTATTTAAAGCTCAAGGGGTTAACCCGAGGTTCTGGTTTGCAAACTCCTTGCAGAGCTGTGAATAGGAGGTCAGTTCTGCAACATCATATATTGTTTGCTGCACCTGCAAGGAAGAAAACTAAAAAGAAAATTTTCTGAAAAACAGGATGTCTTCTTAACGAGTTCCCAGATAAAGACGTATAAAAAGAGCAGCAATACTTTTGCTACAGAGAGGGAGATGGAGAGACTGAAACTTGGAATTAGACATACCCTCAGATGAAGGACCTTGTTTTTTCTGTTTGTACTGTATCGTCGAGGCACAGGTCAGGAAGCATAGAAAAACCAGGAGCAGTTGTGGAATTCACCAAAAATATTTATTTACGCTAACAGTAACATAAAAAAATAAACTTGTTCAGTATAACTATTTACAATGGAAAAATAAAATAGAGAACATCCATCAGAGTTTTTCTCCTATCTCTGTGTCTTTTCTCTCTCTTCAGCAGTTGCAGCTCAGCTTTCTTATACAGTAAATCCTTCCATCCCCATTCTTAACAAGCATCCAGTTCTTGTATGTTTCAGGCAGGTGCTGTAAGAACACAGTGTCCCAGAGCTGAGGCCCTTTTACCCCAGCTCTTCTGCAAAAGGCTTAAACATTTACACTCTGGTAACCTTTTGAGTTCCCAATATCTTTTTGCAATCATCTCAAAATATAATTATATATATTTCAAAAATTAACACTACATAATTTCTAAACAAAGAATCCCAATATCAATTACATTTCCGCATAATGATTTGCATATATTTTTATATCAGCAGATATGCAAGAAAGAAAAAGACAGACAAGCAAGGGAAAACTGAGAGACAGTGAGAGGCAAAGAATTGCGAGACTGTCGGGGTGATCAAATCCTAGGTCTCACAGGAAATTTTGGTTGTGCAGTCAGACAGACAAGAGACAGGAAAAGGAAATAACAGAGCCTTGCATTTAAACACTTTCTCCACAACAACGGGGACAGGGTCCTGTTCTACCCTGTCACATACTGCCTTTGTGAATAGTTATACTGAACAAATTTTAATTTTGCTGTTAATAAAATGCTTATTGTGACTTTTACAACTGCTCCTAGTCATCCTATGCTTCCTGACCTGTGCCTCGATGACTGATGGTGTCAGCCTAAGTGGGATTTACACTGTGCATACTCTAAGCCAGAAGTTTTGTGTGTGGGTACTAGACCTGGTACCAGGGAAGCATAGCAGAAAGGTATGGATTCTGCAGCGGCAGGTGTAGCAGAGAAAAGAAAAGTAGTAGGGAAAAGAAGAGATGCAGTGACAGGAGCAGCAGAGAAAAGAGAAGATGCAGTGACAGCAGCAGAGAAGAGATGCAGCGACTGGAGCAGTGATGGCTGGGTGCCTTGCAATCTATCAAAGCTGGAAGATCTGGCACAGGTCCTGCAGAGCAACAGAACACTATCAACTTAAAAGACCTTAAACTTACAAAAGTGTGTCCCTCAGATGATATTGAAGCATATCTGACAACTTTTGAAAGGGTTGCCACAGCCTGTCTGTGGCCAAAGTAGCAGTGGGCAATCAGGCTGGAGCCTTACCTGACGGGTAAAGCCCAACTTGCTTACAGCAATATGGACACTGCATAGTCTGAAAACTAGGACCTTGTGAAAAGAGAAATCCTGAAAAGATGTGACTTCTCAGGAGAGATCTGCAGGCAAAGATTCTAGTCCCTGAAGTACACCCCATTCGTTAATCCTCGAGAAGCCTTCACCCGACTCAAAGAACTCCTTAGTAAATGGCCACAACCAGAGGGCAAAACAGTCCCACGTATCATTGACACATTTGCAATGGAACAATTCAACATCCTGCCTACAGACATACAGCTTTGGGTAAAAAGAACACCGAACAGAAAGTGGGGAAAAGGCCAATCTTCCCTTGTCAATCTTCACCATTCATTACTGCTTGGGTGTAAGCTGGAGGTGCGAACCCACCACAGGATTTTTTTTTGGAGAGGAGTCGGCGTTGATGGCACCGCCCCCGAGAGCGATGCACTACGTGGTGCACAAGGGGCGGCCGTAAGGTGCCGCAGACTCCTCCTCCATCCCAGTTCTGTTTCTCCCGCTGTTGAGGTAGCACCCACAGCACATGTGAGATGTGTTTTCTAGTGTGCCATTAGGTCTTCTTCGTTTTCGAAGCCGTCGAAGTCGACTCCTGCATCCTGGTTCAATTCTCCCAACACCGTTGACTCCAGTAAGACCATTTCATTTTATTTTTTCAATGGCACCGATAGCTTTTCTGTGTTTTAAAGTTGTTTTTGCATCATGTCTGGCTCGGGAACTAAGCAAAAGTCAAAAGCGGGCATGCCACCACGCGTCGATGCTCCTGTGGCTATCATTTCTCCGTTATGGACTGGCATATATCTGCCTTTGGTGCCTGGGACCTAGCCATGACATGGATAGATGCGACACCTGTTTTTCAATGGACCGCTGTGTTCTCGAAGTCTGCACGTTTAAAGTTGGCAGGGCGCTGCCGACTTTTGGAGGACGATGTTCGATCTCAGGTTTCCCAGGCCAGGACTTTAGGCCCTTCCTCCAGGTCCCCTCTTGGGCCTATATGGTCCGGTGAGGAGGAGGCCTCTTCATCTTCAAGCCTTGCCAAGGAGGAGGCCTCTTTTGTGGTGTCGGAGGAACTTTGTGGCTCCTCTCGGGGTTGCGTCGGGGACACCACCTTGGCAGTCACCTCCTCAGAGGTGCAGACAACCCACAGTGTCGTGGCCCATGGTTGTTGGGTCTGGCTCTGGTGGACCCTGGGTGCAGCCTGCCGGTGTCATCTTGGATTCTGGTGCCATTTGCTGTGCCAATGATTCAGGCGACGCTGCTTGTGGCACCGGCTTGCTTGAATGGCACCACTTCTTTGGCCTACTCTGCTGGCGGTGCTGTGTTGAACTCTGGGGCCATGTGCAGCACTGAGTATTTGACCGGGGCTGTTGGCGGATCAGGTCTGGGTAGTGGTGCCGCAGGCAATGCGCTGGCACCAGTCAATGTCGCGAACGACACCAGTGCCATTCACGGCACGGCTTCCCAGCGGACTCTTGGGGTAGCTAGCATCGAGGTCCTGCTGGTCAACTCTTCTTCGGAAGTGAGCTACTCGGACATGGACCCGATCTCGCACCCTGATTTCTCAGAATCAGAGTTCTTTGGGAGGCACAGTGTCAGGTGACCCAGTGCCCCATTCCTGAGTCTCCAGAACACCATTCCTCTGAGGACTCCCAGGCTGGGGGTGGCTTGGAGTCTTTGGGAGAGGGTGTTTTGGGAGTAGGGAGGTGGACATCCCCCCTGAGAGGGCAGTGGCAGCTGCCAGCCCTGGTGCTGCTGCGTCTTCCTGGGGTGGATTGGAGGCTCTGTCCCCGGGGGCTCCCTTCGGGGGGCCTCGGGGTTGATTGACCCCATCGCTGGAGTCAAGAAGGAGGGTGTCCTCAGAGTCTGAGGGGTTGAGGGATAAGGGTGAGGGGCATCAGCTTCCTTCCACCACCTTCCGGGGTGCAGGATGGAGCTGTAACGCCAAACCCCACCTTTCCTTCTTGGGCTCAGGGGACCCTTCCTGTGGCACCACTGTAGGTTGCCCTTCTGGACCCATGCAACCCCAGGTGCATCATAGGGCAGATTCCCCATTTGGGCTCTTCCAGAGTTCGCATCCCCAGGGTTCCATCTTGCGACCTGGTTTGATTTCAGGGACCCCGCCAGCTCATGCTCCGGTCCCCGAATTTCAGAGCCGTGGCAGAGGACAGTTGCCTACTCGTAGGTGTCCCTCTCCCATTCCTCTGCAGCCACCTCCCTCTCTTTCAGGCCATGTTGGTCCTATGGGGCAGTTTTCCTGGGAGATGTTCAGAGGTACTGCGGCGGCCTTCCCATCATATGTTAGACATGTGCATGAGCGGGTATTTCGCCTGTCCCTCCACCGCAGGAGTCTTCTGAGCATTCGGGTTCCTCATTTCCTCTACTCCCTCCTTGGAGGGAGAGGAACCCTCTGCTCACCTTTCCTCCGACACTGATTTCATGGATTATCAGCGCTTCTTTTCGAGGATGGTTGGGGACCTCTGTATCTCCTATGTCAGGCGTGACACTACTGAGTGGGTGACGTGTGAATTCCTTGGTGAATTCAGTGCCCAGCATTTGGTGGTGCCATCCTGACCTATTCCTTTCTAGGAAGCGTCTATCCATACCTGGCAGTCTCCATCTGACGCTTTCCCAGCCCTGGCAGACTGCAGGAGGAGGTATTATGCCCCATCTGAGTCCCTAGGTACTCTTCCCAACCCATCCTTGGGATTGGCATTCCTTGAGACTTGCTCCGGGCACCACTGCCTGGTGCACGACCATCCACCGGACTCAGATTCCCTACAGTTTGACCAGTGGGAGCAAAGAGTTTTCTCTTCTTCTCGTGCGATGTTGTGCATTGCATCACATCAGGCACACCATGCTGCCTACAACAGGCACTTATTCTCGATGCTTTCTCAACTTCTAGCATCATTGCCTGATATGGAGCAATACATACAGGCCATTGCCCTCTCCGCTATAGGCCTAGAACTGGCAAGGCACCAAGCAAGGGCATCCTATGATGCCAGTGAGGTGGCTTCCAGGCTTGCGGTGACAGCGATCTGCATTAGGCAGACGGCATGGCTTTGTCTATCAAGATTGTCACCCCTGGCCCGGCATAGGGTGATTCGCTCCACCTTCAGAGGGACCCGCCTTTTTTCTGTCAGGGCTAGGAGGCTTCTGCAGGGGCTTCCTCCGTCTCCTCATCTCCAGGGGACACCTCCTAGCTCTCCTCAGCCTTAGGCTTCTTGTTCTGTAAGGCTAGGGTTTCTTACTTCAGTTTTTCACCAGCAGGAGGCTAAGGGTCTTGTTCCCTCAGGGTTTTCCTAGTCCCCCTTCGGTGGGGCTTGGTACTCACCCAAGCAGTAATGAATGGTGAAGATTGACAAGGGAAGATACGGAAATTATGTACCTACTGTAATTCTTGATCTTCTCTTGTATCTTCACCATTCATTACTGGTACCAACCCACCTTCCCCTCATGGGCCTCCTTCTTCAGCGTCTCCCCCTCCCTTCTCATTTCTCCTCCCTCCTTCTCATGGCTTAAAGCCTGACTTATCAAAAAAAAAAAAATCATTTTTTTTAGTCTTCTGTTATTCTCTAAGAACAGATATCATAAATTGGAAAGGAGAGGGGAACAAGTAGAATTTGGCTTTCTCCTGAGGGAACTCTTTCTGATTGCCTTGGAGGGCGACCTCTTGGCTCTTTTTTAAGCCAGGATTCTTCAATCTACAGTTAACAAAACCTTTCCTTAGATGGTTCTGTTCCTTTATCCAGGTCCCCTCTGGCAATTATGTATCTCCTGTTTTCACCAGTCTCTGCTAGTTAAACACTGTCCTGGCACTCCAGTTGCCTTGAGCTGGTAATCTAATTTGCTTTGCCTTCAGGGAGTCAGATTGAGTTCCCACTCTGTCACTTTTTTCACAAGGGAGTGTCCTCTGTTGGGCTTCAATTCCCCCCCCTCCCCACACACATCTGTGTTAGCACACAATGAGGTGCTAGTGGGCTTCCTTCCCCTCTCTAGTTGGGCACTTTCCCTTCAGAACAGATTTTCTGCCTTGGCAGTCTGTGAGCTCTCAGCTTGAGTGTAGGGGTGGGGATGATGGGAAGTGTAGAAAGTCTGCCTTTTGTGTACCAAGCTGTGCAAACTGATTGATCCTGCTTCACCAGGTTTATTGAGTGGGATCCTTACTCCCTTGCTTTTGATTCCAAGCTTACAAGCTTTCAAACCAAATTTCACAATTTGGCAGAACTTTCTCCCCCCCTTCCCAACATCACCCTCTCTCATCTTCTTCTTCTTCCTTCTTCCTTCTCTCCCTTATCTGTTCCTCCCTCAGAGCTGCCCCAGGAGTGAGGCCTTGCAGTCCCATAAGGTAGGTGTTCCTCTTTCCTGTCCTCTATCGGCTTATTCCTTTTTCAGTTTATATCCTTTCTTTTGTCTGTCCCTTGGCTCTCTTGCCTCGCTCTCCTTTTCTTATCCTTATTTCACCTCTCTGGCTGTCAGAACTGGGGTGGAGGAGGAGTCTGCGGCACCTAACAGCCACCCCTTGCACACCACATAATACGTCGCTCTCGGAGACGGCGCCGTCGACGCCAACTCCTCTCCAAAAAAAAAAAAAACTCCTGTTGTGGGTGCGCGCCTCCAGCTTACACTCAAGCAGTAATGAATGGTGAAGATACAAGAGAAGATCAAGAATTATGGTAGGGAGCGCGTGCCGGCGCTAAAAATGGTGGACGACTGAACAGCTTACTCCTCAGTTACGGCAGTTCCTAATTAAGATACTCACTTCATTTCGGCCAATACTTGTGAGAAAAAAACATAAAAATATCGTGGAAAGCATTCTAGTGATTATTTGAAAGTTTGATCCCAATCAGACTATCGAGGGAAATTTGACAGGTAATTAGATATTTTCTCCCTCTCCTACACCATCAATTAAGATGTCTAGAAGGCAGATGTGCTCCCGTTACACCATAAGGGAGTATAGTGCCCTGGCCGAAACATCAAGGGGTTCAAAAACATATACATATACCACAACGGAATGTAACCCAGCGGCAGATAAAACACATATTCAGTCACTAAGGCCCTGTACACATTACAAGTGAAGATTTGTACCATTTTAAATAACGGTTTCAAAACGTTTTAAAACTCACCACAGTAGCCCGTCCACATTAGTGTTCACCGAGTTTGAACTCGATTGTAACATGGTGAACTTCCGTCTCCATCAGCACCGAGCAACGTTTTTAAACTCAGTAATCCTCCTCAATTGTAGCACGGTTATGTTGGCACCCTAACTGACGGAAAAATCGCACGCCCATCCACACCACAAGGTAACACGCTTTCCTCCTTTAAAACGTTTTTGAAAACGGACTTGAGACTAGCTCGCAGCAGGGTTTAAGCATGGTTTCTTAACACGCTTTGAAACCGTGCTTAAATGTGGACGGGTGCCGTGTTTGCGCGACTTAAAATGTTTTAAGCACCTTAAAACATTTTAAGTGGCCTAATGTGTACAGGGCCTAAAAGAAATGCTCGAGGGTATAAGAATTGAGATAGGCACTGTTCAACAGTCAGTATCAGACCTTAAACTAGATTCAGTATCAGTTATAAAAAGACTAGACCATTCAGAAAATCAACTGGATCTATTTAAAGACACTATTGCTGGACTAGAAGATCAAGTATACACACAAAATAAATAAATACAGTACTTGCTTGGAAAAGTAGATGATCTTGAGAACCGGGGCAGGAGGAATAATCTGAGAATATTGGGAATACAAGAAGGTCTAGAAGGAAATAATATTATTGAATTTCTACAGCACTTTTTACCCTCATTATTAGACTTTCAATGGCCATATGCACTGGAAATAGAAAGGGCACACCACACCTTAGGTCCCCGTCCCTAAGTTGGTCAGCAACCAAGACCTATACTGGCATACTTTTTAAGGTATTCTGTTAAGGAACAGATTTTGCGTCTATCATGAGAGAAAAAGCAACTGACATGGAGGGTTAATAAAATATTGATTTTCCAGGACTTTTCATCTGCAGTCATAGATAAATGGAAAGCTTTTACAGACGTCAAACAAAAGTTAACTAAAATGGGTATTTTATACTATTTTAAGTATCCAGCAACTGTTAATATAGTGGGACCAAATGGAAGTGTACACATGTTTCATGAAGCTAGATAAGCAATGTATTTTGCAGTCAACTTTAAACAAACAACAAGGTATGGTAGTACCAACAAATCTAACGACTTTCACCACTCAAAAAGGCAGCGCGTGGAAACAGCATTTCTACCCAGGCGCGAGCATAGTCCTCGAGACACTCAACATGAAACCACGCAAGTCACAGCAAGCAATTCAGTCAATCACATTACCCCAGCGGACCTAGCTGCAGATAAGGAATATTCTGACTGTTTTCAAAGGGAACTGACAACCCACATATCCTCACCTGTTACTAGAGAGGCACCCAGAAAAGACCCTGATCATACCTCGACCACATCAAGGAAGGCAAGGTCTCAATTGAAGCAAAGTCATCTGCCAATCCTGAAGCCTAAAAATCAAAGGGTGCGCAGCAGATCTAGAAGTGGAGAAAGTGCTCGCTGGTCAGATTCAAATCCTTCTACACCTCCCCAGAAGAGGTTTTCTCCTCGCCGCCGAAGTATGGTGTTTGCACCACTGGGACTATCTTTGCTTGCCCTTTGACCTAGTTTTGGACAATGAAGCACGCATCTTATTGGGAGATCTGCTGAAGTCTCCTTCGACACTATTTCCTGTTCCCTGCTTCCTGTCAACGCGAGCTCAGACTTATATGGTTCCGTTTTTTTCCAGACTTGCATTATATTTCTGCTTCTAGGAGGGGAAATGTATCTGCAGAGAAGTAAGAAGGATATTGGAACTTTAACTGCAAAAATATTTAGTGCAGAAAGTGCAGATGGATTCCCTCTGCTAACTAATGGTCTTTAACTTATTAGATAAAGCTTTGTAACACTGTTTAAGTACTTAATAGCCAATTTACTGTATCTGTACCTTAAAGATCAGCAATGCATAACACAGAATGATACATTAGTGCCAGTAAGGCAGAATAGTTGTCCATGGTCATGGGTTCGATTCCTGCTGCCCCCCCATTCTCATATCTTTAGATTTTGTACTATTAAGGGGTGTATGGCTGATGGGAGCATATTAGAGCATTTAGTTACTAACTTTTTAACCAAATATCTTACCATAGTGGAGATAAGTAAGTAAGTAAAATGATCTAAAAGGGTGGGGCAGATATACACATGCCTACCCATGGCAAAATACTAGTTATCCATTTAGAAGATGTACAGCAGACACTTTTACTTTATCTAAACAAATACTTTTGTTCAGTATTCACAAATGTAGAGGGGGCGGTACCTAAACCAAACAGTAGAAACACGCTGGAAATGGGGGTTGATACCAGCCCTTTCACAGAAGAAAGGGTTCTGAAAGAACTCTTAAAACTGATGGTGGACAAAGAAATGGGTCATGATGGGATTCATCCCAGAATTCTAAAAGAACTAAGGGTAGAACTAGTGACACCACTGACTACCCTCTTTAATAAATCATGGGAGGATGGGGTGGTACCTGAAGACTGGAGGAGGGCAGATGTGATTCCACTTCACAAAAGTGGGAGCAGGGCAGAAGCAGGAAACTACAGACCTGTTAGTTTAACCTCAGTGATTGGGGAAATGATGGAATCACTTCTGAAGGAAAGAATTATTGAGTACCTAGAGGCCAGAGGAGTGCAGGACCCAAGGCAGCATGGATTCACAGCAGGAAGGTCATGTCAGATGCATCTAATAGATTTCTTTGACTGAGTGACCAAAGTAGTAGATCAGGGAGGGGCTGTAGACATGGCCTACCTAGACTTTAGCAAGGCATTTGACACAGTCCCACACAAAAGATCAATATAGAAGTTGGCCAGCCTGGGAGTGGGTCCCAAGATGGTAGCCTGGGTAAAAAATTGGCTGGAAAGCAGGACACAGAGGATAATAGTAAACGGAGTCCACTCTGAAGAAAGTGGGGTTACTAGTGTGGTACCACAGGGTTCAGTACTAGGACCGGTCCTCTTTAATGTCTTTATAAGCGACATTGCAGAGGGACTGGAAGGAAAAGTATGTATCTTTGCAGATGACACAAAGATCTATAACAGGGTTGATACACAAGATGGAGTAGAAAGGATGAGAAGGGACTTGGCAAGGTTGGAGGAATGGTCAAATGTATGGCAGCTCAGATTCAATGCAAAGAAGTGCAAGGTAATGCACATGGGAAACAAAAACCCAGGGGAAGAGTACACAATGGGGGATGAGATACTGACAACAGTAAAAATGGATTGGGACCCGGGGGTAATTATATCAGATGACCTAAAGGTGGGCAAGCAATGTGAGAAGGCAGTAAGGAAGGCTGGGGGGATACTGGGATGCATAGGAAGAGGTATCACTAGTAGAAAACAGGAAGTTGTTATCCCTCTGTACAGACAGTTGGTGAGACCCCATCTGGAGTACTGTGTTCAGTTCTGGAGACCCCCTCTCAGCAAAGACATAGACAGAGTGGAGGCTGTCCAGAGGAGGGCAACCAAAATGGTGCAGGGTCTGCACCAGAAGACATATGAAGAAAGACTAAAGGAGCTTAATATGTATACCCTTGAGGAAAGAAGAGAGAGAGGGGACATGATCAAAACTTTCAAGTATCTCAAGGGAATCAACAAAGTCCAAGAGGGTAACATCCTTTAGAAAAAGAGGTGTGAGAGAACAAGGGGGCACAATCTGAAGCTAGAGGGGAGACAGCTCAGAGGTAATGTGAGGAAGTATTTTTTTCACAGAGAGGGTTGTGGATGCATGGAACAGTCTTCCTGAGGAGGTTGTGGAGTCAAAAACAGTGGTGGAATTCAAGAATGCATGAGACAGACTTAAGGCAGTCCTAGTGAGGGGTAGGAGGAAGTAAGCTGTTGGTTAACTAGGATCTGCAGCTTATCTGTTAGGTAGGAAAATGGGCAGACAAGGTGGGCCAAGCGGTCCTTATCTGCCTTCAAATTCTATGTTTCTATTTATCTATTAATAATCATCTCTTTTCTTCTCCTCTCCACCTTCCTTTTCTTCTCTCAAGATCACTCCCCCTTTCCTAGAAGCTTGATGTCCTTGGCAAATGGTTACCCAGTGTGCATTCTTGAGTTGCTGTTGCTAGAAAGATCTCCCAGGTAAGTAGGGTAAAGGCATATCATGTGTATGAGGCACTAATATGTTGGATGGAGATCTTTGTATAATCGTGCTGGGGTCTGTGCAGGAGGTAAAAGACAGTAATTGGCCAGTTAAATATGGTTCTTATATTATTATAGAACTTCTGGTTAAAATTGTTGACTGTTACCTTAAAGGCACCTAACAGCAATATTGAATAGAGCAATACAAGGATGCCGAGTAAATGCCATGTGACTCAGCTAGCCTTTCTTTATTCTGTCTCAGACCAAACCTATTATGCTCAATACCATTAACTAATTTTTCTTTCTCTTGTCTCTTATGTAATGCTGCATGTCCTTGTTATTTAGACAGCTGAGATGGGTATAAAATGTCTTAGTATTTGGCCGATAGTGTATGGAATGTGTAATTGTCAACATGCTTAATGATGCCAAAACTGATGAGGTTAAGTCCTATTTGGCAGTTGGTACACCAGTCACCCAGTACCTTGGACCTTGTATCTGGTGCACGGTGGGCAGCAAAGGTTGAAGTACAACCTACCGTGTTTAGTCTAAAAGTGCTAAGTTTGTGCTCTAAATTGCAAGCCTGTTGCTAGCCTTGCTTGTAGAGCAGAAAGCAGCTAACTAAAAAAGCTACCTTTTCTTATTAATTTAAAACTTATATCTCAGCAGGAGTCAGTGTCTGTTGAGATTAAGTAGACAGATACTTTATTAGAAGTAGAAGGGGTCTTATTTAGGGTTAAAAAAAAGAAAGAAAAGAAAGAAAGTCAGTGTGTGTTCTGTGCTGGAAAGGGTATTGTATCAGCTGACTTAGCTAAACCAGTAGGAAGAGAGAGAGAGAGCTTAATTGGGGGTGTGGCTTAAACACTATAAAAGTAGGTGACTCAAATTACAACTTCCTGTTGCTAGCCTTTTTTCTTACTAATCGCCCTCCATCCCACTCTTCAACCCACCCACCCTAAGCCAGTTCTACTTTTGTAGCCACTGGATTTGACTGACAACAGGAACTTCCTGTTTGGCAGTAGGAAGGGAAGGATCATAGAGAAACCCTGGTTTTGTCAACCCTAAAGGAAAAAAGTAGCTCACTCTCCCCACCAGCTGCTGGTGGACTGACATTGAGCAAGGAAGAAGGAGGCTACTAAAGAAGATAGGAAGTTGCTGTCCCAGAACGGGAACGGTGAGAGTTGTTAGGAGAGGAGAGAGTAAGCATACAGAGAAACAGGAGAGGGGACACAAAATAAGACATGATAGGAGTGGTGCAGTGCAATGGCTGTGGGACGGCAGTGTTCCAGGAGACATTCTGGAGGCTGCGATGCTGCCCTATTTGCAGGCACCTCTCTGGTCTGAGGGAGGAGGTTGCCCGTCTCCAGGCTGACCTGGCTAGGATTTGTGAAACCTCCTCCCCCACCCAGGAACCACCAGGGCCAATGCCACTACCTCAGAGGTTGCCAAGAAAGAGGAGAGGCTGGAACAGGGTGGGCTCAGAGAGGGAGAGGGTGGTGGAACAGAGTTGCATCCCTCCAGCTGTACCTCTCCATGATTCATTCGCTCTTCTGGTGGATAGTGGTTCCTCTATGGAGGCACCTGCAGTGGAGACCAAGGAGGAGGATGGTGGGAACCTTCACAAAGGAGACCCACAGGAGGGTGGCATGGAACCCCACAGGGGAAGGAAACAACTCCTGGTGGGGGACTCAATCATTAGGGGGTAGAAATGGGGGAGGAAGGGTAGAGGGAGGTAAGGTGCCTTCCTGGTGCCACAGCTTGGAGGGACAGGAAGTGAATCCTCAGGATCGTGGGAGGAGCTGCATGAGGGAGGAAGCTGGATGTCATTGTCCACCTAGGGACAAATGACCTGGCTAGGAATGGGATCAGAGCAGTGCAAGAGGAGTTGGGGAGGGGCCTTAGACAAACAGCGCATACGGTAACCTTCTCGGAGGTGCTGCCTGTCTATGGCAAGGGTGATGCTAGGGCACTCCTCACCAGGGAATTCAATGAGTGGTTGAAAAACTGGTGTGGAGCTCAGGGTTTTGGCTTCATTGGGGACTGGGGAGCCACCTGGAGGGATGCAGACCTATACTGGTGTGATGGTCTGCATCTGTCCAGGAGGAACCAGGATCCTAGGTGAGAGGTTTAAATGCTTCATTGGAAAGCATTTAAACTAGCCAAGGGAGGCACTGAAAAGGGCAGGAAATCCCAGCCTCCCCACAAAACATGGTAATTAGTGAGGTAAACACCAAGGTAGAGAAGTTATTAGGGAGCAGGACAGAGGTAAATGTAAAAAAAGGCAAAGGCAGTAAGGACAGGAATGGGGCTAAAAGGGGTAAGGCTATCAAAAAGTGGAGGGTGATGAGTACCAATGCCCATAGTCTGTGTAACAAGCTCCCTGAACTAGTGACCTTGATGGAAGAGGGTTGCCTGGATATTGTGGCAGTCACAGAAACATGGTACACAGAGAACCATGACTGGGATGTCAACATACCAGGATACACAATCTACAGGAGGGACAGGGAGGGCGAAAGAGGAGGAGGAGTAGCTCTCTATGTAAAGGAAGGGATCAAAGCAACAGAACTAAAGAGTAAACAGGGAGCAGATGAGGCACTCTGGGTCACCCTGGAGACAGGAAATGGCACCACAATCCGCACGGGAGTTGTATACAGACCTCCATCTCAGGGGAGGGAATGGACAAGGAAATGATAGAAGGCTTCCTTAGAATGGCAGAAAAAGGGGAGATATTGTTGATGGGGGACCTGAATATGCCAGATGTTAACTGGAGCACCTTTGCTGCAGGCACATCCAAGAGCAGGGTCATTCTTGATGCCCTACAGGGGGCATGCCTCAGACAGCTAGTATTGGAACCCACTCGGGAGGGAGCAATCTTAGACCTGGTACTCTCAAATGGGGATGGAGAAAGAATCTCATATTTAGAGGTGGGTAGCAATCTGGGAACAAGTGACCACCAAACAGTGTGGTTCACGATAAACACAGCCATACAATCAAGCCGTACAAAAGCAAGAGTATTGGACTTTAGGAGGGCTGACTTTGGGAAAATGAGAGAGTGCCTTAGAAAAGCACTAGCAAACAGGCAAGAAGGAGGAGTGGAGGAACAATGGGGAGTAATCAAAATAGCCATCACAGAGGCAACAAGCCTTTGTGTAAAGCAAATCAATTAAACACAATGAAGAAAAAAAATGCTATGGTTCTCAAAAGAGGTGGCAGGGAAGGTTAAGGAGAAAAGGACAGCATTCAGGAAATATAAGGAAAGACAGAAGGAGCAGGACAGAGAACTTTATCAGTTAAAGCAGAAGGAGGCTGGGAAGGCAGTCAGAATAGCAAAGGCCTAAATCGAGGAAAGGATAGCCAATTCTGTTAAGAAGAGGGATAAGACCTTTTTATAGGTACATTAGGGAGAGAAGAAAGACCAAAGGAGGGATACTGAGGCTTAATAAAGGGGAGGGAATGTGGGTAGAGGGGGACAGTGAAAAAGCAGGGATACTGAACGAATATTTCTGCTCAGTATTCACAAAGGAAGAGGAGGGGGGAAGTATCTAAACCAAATAAGAGAAACACTCTGAAGACGGGGGTCAATACCAGTCCATTTACAGAAGAAATGGTTCTGAAAGAACTAATAAAATTGAAGGTGGACAAAGCAATGGGGCCTGATGGGATTCACCCAAGAATTCTAAAAGAACTAAGGGTAGAACTAGTGACACCGCTGACTACTCTCTTTAACAAATCATGGGAGGATGGGGTGGTACCTGGGGACTGGAGGAGGGCAGATGTGATTCCTCTTCACAAAAGTGGGAGCAGGACAGAGGCAGGAAACTACAGACCAGTTAGTTTGACCTCAGTGGTAGGGAAAATGATGGAATCACTTCTGAAGGAAAGAATTGTTGAGTACCTAGAGGCCAGTGGGGCACAGGACCCAAGGCAGCATGGATTCACAGGGGAAGGTCATGTCAGGCGAATCTAATAGATTTCTTTGACTGGGTGACCAAAGTAGTAGACCAGGGAGGGGCTGTGGACATGGCCTACCTAGATTTTAGCAAGGCATTTGATACAGTCCCACACAAAAGATTAATACACAAGTTAGCTAGCCTTGGAGTGGGCCCTAAGGTGGTAGCCTGGATAAAACATTGGCTAGACAACATGACGCAAAGGGTAGTAGTAAATGGAGTACACAGTGAAGAAAGGAGGGTTACTAGCGGGGTACCGCAGGGTTCAGTACTGGGACCAGTCCTTTTTAATGTATTTATAAGTGACATTGCAGAGGAACTGGAAGGAAAAGTATGTCTCTTTGCAGACGACACAAAGATCTGTAACAGGGTTGATGCACAAGATGGAGTGGAAAGGATGAGAAGGACTTGGCAAGGTTGGAGGAATGGTCAAATGAATGGCAGCTCAGATTCAATCTAAAGAAGTGCAAGGTAATGCACATGGGAAACAAAACCCAGGGAAGAGTACACAATGGGGATGAGATACTGACAACAGTAAAAATGGAAAGGGACCTGGGGGTAATTATATCAGATGACCTAAAGGTGGGCAAGCAATGTGAGAAGGCAGTAAGGAAGGCTGGGGTGATACCGGGATGCATAGGAAGAGGCATCAGTAGTAGAAAACAGGAAGTTGTTATCCCTCTGTACAGACAGTTGGTGAGACCCCATCTGGAGTACTGTGTGCAGTTCTGGAGACCCCATCTCCGCAAAGACATAGACAGAGTGGAGGCTGTCCAGAGGAGGGCAACCAAAATGGTGCAGGGTCTGCACCAGAAGACATACGAAGAAAGACTAAAGGAGCTTAATATGTATACTCTTGAGGAAAGAAGAGAGAGAGGGGACATGATAGAAACTTTCAAGTACCTCAAGGGAATCAACAAAGTCCAAGAGGGTAGCATCTTTCAGAAAAAGAGATGTGCAAGAACAAGGGGGCACAATTTGAAGATAGAGGGGGGATGGCTCAGAGGTAATGTGAGGAAGTATTTTTTCACAGAGAGGGTTGTGGATGCATGGAACAGCCTCCCTGAGGAGGTCGTGGAGTCAAGAACAGTGGGTGAATTCAAGAATGCATGGGACAGACATAAGGCAGTCCTAGTGGGGGGTAGGAGGAAGTAAGCTGTTGGTTAACTTGGATCTGCAGCTTATCTGTTAGGTAGGAAAATGGGCAGACTAGGTGGGCCAAGTGGTCCTTATCTGCCATCAAATTCTATGTTTCTATGTTAAATCATCTAATTTTATTTTCTGTGAACATAATTTCATACATTTGTAGATAAATCTACTCTGATATCCATTATAATAGAACTCTAATACAAAAGTAGATTTCTGTAACTGCATTGCTTTGGTTTAAAACCTTTTTTTTGTTTGTTTTTTGTCTTGTTTTCCTTCTCTTCTTTTTTGTTTGTTAATACTGTTTGCTTGTTCTGAGTGTGTCATGTTTACTCTGTTTAAGTCTTTAAACTGTTCCTTTGCTACTTCTTATTCAAATGTTTTGATTGGTAATACTTTGAACCAACAGGGCATAATCAGTGCTAGAATAGGATCTGCGGTACTTTATACATTACAAACAATCAATTCCTGTTTTTTTTTTTTTGTTTTTTTTATTCTTTGGTTATCAGGCACTTAGTGCAAGGGGAATCTTTCAGTGATGGCACAATATAGAATTATATCTTGGAATGTTGATGGTGTGGGTTCCCCTGTCAAAAGGAAAAATGTCTTATGTCATCTTAATAAGAAAAAATCTGACATAGCATTCATCCTGGAGACATATATGATACATGAAGAAGCCATTAAATTAAAAAGAACATGGGTGGGACAGACTGAAAGCGCATGCTTCTCTTCAAAAAAACGTGGGACAGCTACTTTGATAAGAAAAGGAATACATTTTAATAAACACAGTCATTTTGCAGATCCAGAAGGGAGATGTCAGATCCTTACGGGGAGGTTAGATGGGCAAAAAATAACACTCTGTAATATTTATGCCCCTAATTTGGGCCAAGACAAATTCTTTAACTCATTGGTAGTTACTCTTAATGCCTTTAATGACTATGAAGTTATTATTAGGGGGACTTAAATGAACTGCTGAATCCAATTCTAGATAGATCCTCTGTTAAAACTGCCCAACTCACCACGAATTCAAGAACTTCCTTCAAAAAACTACTGACTGACATGGCACTCACAGACACCTGTAGGGTTGTTCACCCGACTGATAAAGACTAAACATTTTACTCAAGGAGACATTTATCATACAGTAGTATAGTCTACCTGCTAATGCCTAACTCTTGGGTCACAAACATTTTGGACACCAAGATAGACACTATTATTATCTCTTACCATGCAATGATTAACTTAGACTTGGTAGTCAGAGGCACAGATGAGAAATCACACAGGTGGAGGTTTAATGTGAGACTGCTTAAAGAAAAGGAATTCCTGACTTGGGTAATTGATCAGACAGTGGAATACTTTGCAATTAACAACAATGGACAAGTCTCTAATGTATGTCTATGGGAAGCATATAAGGCATATATTAGGGGGAGAATAATAAGCTACTCTGTAAATAGGAAAAAAAGAAGGGAGAGAGTCCTAGAGGAAAAGGAAAAAAAAAACAACTTGAGGGCCTATTTAATTTATCAAAGCGGCATACAACATCTAAAAGAGACAACTTACATAAGATTTCAGTCCTAAGAGGGGAAATTAACTCAATCTTGTTGCAAAGAGCGGAATATGCACTTTTTAGGAAAAAACAAAGATATTGGGAAATGGGGGGAAAGCAAGTAGACTTTTAGCTTTAAGATTGAAGAAAATCCAACAACAAAACATTGTAACAAGTGTTAAAAGCCATTCAGGTTTGATACTCACGACCAATAAGGAAATAAAGAGTTTTACGATTTTTTTCAAAATATTTATTCGAAACAGTGTATACTGACTAATGATAAACCTGATGACTTCTTTAAAAAACTCAAACTACCATCACTCAAGCAAGATGAGAGGGAACAGATAGGTAAGAACATATCTCTGGAGGAAATTCAACTAGCTATGCAGGATTTGCCTACAGGTAAAACACCTGGGCCAGATGGATTTGCAGGTGAATTTTACAAAAAACTTGAGGTGCATCTTCATGCTGCTTTGCAAGAAGCATGGGATCATAATTCCTTGCCCCCTACAATGAGACAAGCATTCCTTACTCTGATTCCAAAGAGAGATAAATATAGTTTAGATTGTACCAATTACAGGCCAATCTCAGTAATGAACACTGATTATAAAATTCTAGCCAAGGTACTAGCAAGAAGAGTTCAAAATATTATTGTGAATCTGGTCGGCCAGAGCAGGTAGGATTCATCAGGAACAGATCCGGAGTAGATGGCATCTGAAGGCTTCCTAATTTAATATGGTCAGCTAACAAAAAGGAAGAACCTTATGCGATACTATCACTTGACATACTTAAAGCCTTTGATTCTGTGAATTGGGCTTACATGTCAAGGGCTTTGTTTGAGTTTGGTTGTGGAGAAGATTTCTGTAAATGAGTGGCAATGCTTTATGATAAACCAGTGACACTGATTCTAACAAATGGCATGTTATCTCCACAAATTAAACTTACTTGCAGCACTAGGCAAGGATGCCCTCTCTCCCTACCTCTTTATTCTAGCTTTTGATCCTTTTATACGGGTAATACATGACCATCCCGGAGTCAAAGGCCTTACATTGGGGAAAAAAAGAGCATAAATCCTTTGCATTTGCAGACAATTTGCTGTTAACTATTAGTAACCTAGTTCACTTCTCCCAGAGGACTCAAAATTAATTGGGACACAACTCAAATATTGCATAATAATCTAACAGCATGCAACCTGAGTTTCCTTGAAGGAATCCTCGGCAATAAATGGTTTAAGCCTAATATTTCTTACTTGGGACTTCAGATATCCACCAATCTTAAAGTCATACTATCTCTTAATTATGAACCACTGATAAAAGATTATTGAAATGAATCTATCTAGGTGGGGAAAGCTTAACCTATCCTTATGGGGGAAAGTAAATGCAGTAGAGATGAACATTGCCCCAATACTTTTTTATTTGTTCCAAAACCTACCAATATTTATTGGGAAGAAAATATTGGGAAAACTTGATAGGATTATTAGGAGTTTTCTTTGGAAAGGGAAACCACCCAGACTTGGAATATCTAAGTTAAGGGCACCTTGCTCCATAGGGGGGTCTACCTCTCCCTTGGTGGGAAAGATACTAGTTGACGTTCATCCTCAAGCATGCTTTAAGGCACCTTGAGAATCCCTCTTCAAGCAAGCAGTCTCCAGCTCTGTGGCTAACAATGGAAAAAGACATACTCTATCCTAATTGTCTTTTTGACTTTTTATATATTCCGCAACCTTCGCGCATACTTGAAAATCCCTGTTTACAGGGCTGTGTACTAGCACTGAAAAAAGTTAATGCCATTATAAATCCAAAAGAGATACCCCTAGATTTGATGCCTATATGGAATAACTCCAGATTGGGAGGGACTAGTAAAGCCTTGTTGAACATGGATTGGATTAAAATGGGTATCACAAAACTTGGACATTTAGTGGATATGCAGTCAAGGGTTATGGTTTCCTTTCAGGAACTTAAATGTAGATACGGTCTTAATAATTATCATTTTCTCTATTATTTACAATTAAGGGAGGCACTTAAGAATTTAAATATACTAACTTATGATTTCCTTCTGCCCAGATGTGAAGAATGGGAACAGTTAATGCAGTTAATCACACTTTAAAAAGAGAGCAGGCCTATTGTCAAATTTCTGACTAACAACTTATTTTCTGCCTGTCTAACCATCAAGGTCAAAAGGAAGAGCTTCAACATGCTATCACAAATGAGGAATGGGAATCTACATGAGGTATGGCTATCAAGTCTTATAAAGAATTACAAGGTAGGTTAATTCAGTTCAGAGTTTTACATAGGTTCTGTTTTTGCCCAGAAAGGTTGAACACGATGGGGTACTCAGGTGAAGGCAATTGTTGGAGATGTAATAGACAAAATGCAAACTTGACACATGTTATGGGAATGTCCCAATATTCAGGATCTTTGGAAAAAAGTTTTATTGATTTGTAACACAGTTATAGGACAAAACATTCCGCCCTTGCCTTCAATTTTCCTATTAGGGATTTTCCCAGAACTCCTAATGCTTAATAAATACCAGAAAATCTGGATATCTCAGGCCTCTCTTTGTTTTAAAAGACTCATCTTACAAAATTGGAAAAGTAGCAATGTATCTTCCTTCAGTGAATGGTATAATCATATGGTATTCTTATATAATAACGAGGAAATTTGTTATTCCTTGGTGGACAAACTAGACACTGTACAGTAAATATGGGGTCCTTTTTGGTCTATGCAATAAATATAGACGACTGTTGTTTTAACAATTATAAAATGATGCTATTGCTCTCTTCTCTCCTTTCTCTTTTTTTTTTTTACTTCTAAATTAACTTAGGGTTCACTTGTATAAATTTTTATTGGAGCAATGGGAACACTTATTTGTGATACATTAGTAATGCCTTTAATTAGTACTTGATGCTAAATTATTGTTTGTACTATCATTCCTGTACATCTTCTCTTTGTATTTAGGAAGTAGTATTCTATATGTTTTTCTCATACACTGATTGTTTGTAAGGAATCATTATGTTTAAAAAAAAAAATCAATAAAAAATTATTATGAAAAAAAAAAGAATTACGCTAGGTATGTAATTTCCATTTTCTTTGGCCAAGGACTATCAGATGGCCAGACAGACCATACAGCAGCAGCAAAGTAATAGCCAAAGATCAGTAGGATCCACTTTTTCCCAATCTAACTCCAAATCAGATAACAACTGTCATGGGGGTAACATACCTGCACCCAAAGACTTTATTTGCTATAACTGTAACAAGCCAGGTCATATCACAAGAAACTGCCATAAAAACAAGGGGGGTACCACTGCAGTAGATTTGACTTCAGCAAATTGGTGAAGTATTTAACAGATATCAAGGTGGGAGATAAGACTGTAAAGGGATTTATTGATTCAGGAAGCAGACAGACCCTAGTGCATGTTGAAGTGCTCGGAAAACACTGTATAAAAGGACCAGGTACTGGTGTCATCTGCATTCACGGGGACACTTGATATTATCCCACCACACAAGTGACACTGAATATTAACAGGGTGTCACCCAAATGAAAGTGGGGGTAGTACCCAAGTTACCTCTACCTGTGATTATTGGAAATGACTGTTCAGGATTTACTGAGTTGATCTGAGAGAAACTGATAACTGCAGTTTCAATAGCAGTGGTAATGAGCACAGGCAAAGAAACTCTCAGATGGTGGAGACTCTTTTCCTTTTGGAGACTTTGATGTGGACTTGTTTGAGCCCAGCTGCAAGATTCGGAAGTCCACAAAAGAAAGAAGATGCCTGAGACAACAATGGCAACAAAAGACTGATTGACATAAGGAGTTAAAATATGAAAATGCTGAAACTAGACTGCTCTGAAACAAAATTACAATCAGTTATCAAACTAATGATGGTTCTCTCCAAGGTTATTTTTGGAGGCAGTATAGCGCAGTGGGATAAGGCTCCGAGCTGCAGATTTGGAGACCTGAGTTTGAATCCCACAGCTGCCTTGGTGCATACTGTGTGATCTTGAGTAAGTCACTTAACTTCCTTGTGCTCCCAGGTAGCAACTGGAAACAAGCTTTGGCTTAGTGTGCTACTCCTGGTTAAATAATGTTCCTTTTCCCTTATTTTAAGCAGCTGGGGGTGAACCAATGTTTAAAAAATGTAATGGGTTACTTTACCAAGTTTATGTTAAACCTCAGACACAGGAACAGATAGAACAATTGATTATTCCACAAAAGTATAGAACTTGAGTTGTTACAGATAGCACATGATAGTCCTTTGGCTGATCACTCAGGGAGGAATCACACCCTTGTCAGCTTGCTGTACAGATTTTACTGGCCTGGATTTCATTAAGATGTTGCTACCTATTGCAGTTCTTGTGCTGAATGTCAGAAAGTAGCCCCAGTGGCTAAAAAAGACAAGATGCTCCTGTTGTCCCTACCCTTGATGGATGTGCCTTTTGAGAGAATTGTAATGGATGTGGTTGGCCCCTTACATAAAACTCAAAAGGGCAATCAATCCATTTTTTTAGTATGTGACTATGCTACTCCCCAGAGGCTGTTCTTATGCATACTGTCACAGCCCAAGAGTGGCAGCAGAGCTTGCCAAAATATTCAGCAGGGTGGGTATACCTGCAGGGTGAGCATACCTAAAGAGTTTATTACTGATCAGGGTAGTAATTCTGGTGCTGCATTACTGAAGGAGCTGTACCGACTATTAGGTATCACTGCCATAAGAACCTCCCCTTATCACCCTCAGACAGATGGTCTTGTTGAGCATTCTAATCAAACCCTAAAACACATGTTAAAAAGATTTGTAAAAGGGAAAGAATGGGACCAGTATGTACCGTACCTACTTTCTGCTTACAGAGAAGTGCCACAAGCCTTCAACAGGTTTTTCACCAATTGAAATGCTGTATAGTAGACAACCTAGTGGGCCACTTGATGTAATAAAAGAAGCATGGGAAGATTACCCCACTCAAAAACAATCTATTACATCTTATATGTGTGCCCTGAGAATGAAACTGGCAAAATATATTGAAATTACCCATAGTAATCAGGAAGAGGCCAAAAACTAGCAGAAGGCATGTTATGACTATTGGGTAAAGGAAAAAATAATTGAGCCAGGTGAAAAGGTCTTGCTACTGTTACCCACTATGGAAAATAAACTGTTAATGAAGTGGCAAGGGCCTTATAAAGTGCTTAGATGTACTGGCACAGTGAACTATGAGATTGAGACCCCGATAGAAAAAAATCCTACCAGGTTATACCATGCTAACCTCCTGAAGAAATGGGTTGAAAAAACACCAAAGGCTGCTTTGCTAGTTTTACCATAAACCAATAAAGAATATATTGGTATTGCTTATGACAGACTGGAACAAACTGTAACTGCTGATGCTGTAAAGGTGAATGTTTCCTTAACCTCTGAACAAATTGCAGAAATTCATAACTTACTAAAGGCATGTAGCAGTATTTTTACCACAGTGCCAGGTCGAGCAAAAGGGGTGTATGTAATAGTGACAGGGAATGCTCACCCTATTAGACAAAAGACAAACAGATTACCAGAACTATTACAAGAAGACGTGGTTAAGGAAATATAAAACATGAAAGAGTTTGGTATCATAGAAGAGTCAAGAAGTGATTGATCATCACCAGTGGTGATTGTAAATAAAAAAGAAGGGAGCATAAGAATCTGCCTTAATTTTAGGAAACGATCAAGTATCTGAATTTGACAGTTATCCTATGTCAAGGATAGATCATTTGATGGACAAATTGGGAAGTGCTAAGTACATCAGTACCCTCAATCTCACCAAGTGTTACTGGCAGATTCCCCTAGCTGAAGAATCCAGAGACAAAACTGCATTTGCCACTCCTGTTGGATTCTGTAAGTTCACCACCATGCTGTTTGGTTTACATGGTACACCCGCTACATTCCAGTGGTGCATGGATGTAATTTTAGCTAGGCACATTGATTATTGTGCTGCTTACCTGGATGATGTTGTGTTGTACAGTACAGACTGGAAAAGCCACCTGGAACACCTACAAGGAGTTATCCAAGCTATCAAAAATGCAAGTCTGACCATTAATCCTACCAAATGTGCATTGGTCATGCAGGAAACCATATATTTGGGATATGTGTTGGGAAATGGAGATGTAAAGCCAGAGATTTCTAAGATAGAAGCAGTAGCTAACAGTCCTATCCCCAAAACAAAGAAACGTCAGGTCATTTTTAGGACTGGCTGGTTACTATCAGAGATTTGTTCCTAACTTTGCCCAGTTAGCTACCCCCCCTCACTGAACACATGAAGAAACGGTACCCGAATACTGTGAAATGGTCCCCAGTGTGTGATGAAGCTTTTCAGGCCATCAAGGCTGCATTATGTCCAGCCCCTGTTTTATGCAGCCCATACTTTGAGAAACAGTTTGTGTTACAGATAGATGCATCAGAGGTTGGCCTAGGTGCAGTCTTGAGTCAAAATATACAGTAGATGGGAAGGAACATCCCAATCTGTATAACAGTAGGAAGTTTCACAACAGAGAAAAAAGGTACTCCACCATTAAAAAGGAATGCCTTGCAGCAAAGTGGGCCATGGAGTCCCTTAAGTTTTATTTGCTAGGAGCTGACTTTGTATTTCTAAATAATCATAATCCTCTCTGCTGGGTTAACTAAATGAAGGATAAAAATTCCAGAATCACAAGGTGGTACCTGGCATTACAGCCATTTAAATTCAAGGTGACACACAAACCTAGAAAAGAGAATGTCAATGGAGATTTTTCTGTTAAGATGTGGATCAGGAATTGAGATATCTGAAGGTTGAAAAAAAATGTGTGAGTTTAAACTTCACTATTTGCTGTACCGGTTGTTAGGGAGAAAAAGGATACTGCATATGTTGACAAGTGTAAAGATTACAGGCTAATGCTAGAGGAGAATTTAAGGAAAGTTTTGAAAACCTGTTTTTTTTTTTCAAACAGGTTCCTTCTTAAAGAGGAGGGTATGTGACGGGGTTGAGTAAAACCCTGTATCATTTGTTATGTATAAAGAGTTAAGCGCAATGATCTGTTCAAACAACATGAAGTCTTGCTATATTATAGACATTAGCACTTTGTTCCAGCTCTAGAACTGCCCCGGAGTGAAATGGTTAAAACCATTCCAAAATAGAATTTTGGCACAAGAGCAGCTCTGTCTGTGTCATTTCAAACTTGAACTGTCTTTTACTCCGCCTCAGTGAACAGTCGCTCCGGAGATTTCTCCTTCTGCTCGGTTCATTTCTCGGTTTAAAAAGTGTTTTCTCGGTTGGATTTAACCGAGAATAGTTTTATTTTAACACCCAAAACCGTTGCGTTCAAGCTCTATCTGTGGTAACCGTAAGTAAATGAAGGTTTTGTCTGTGTGGAACTTGTAAGTTATCGGTTCGGTTTGAACCGATCAGTGGGTTAAAACTCATTTAAAACTAAAAGTTACTATTTTAGAGTGCGGTTCCGGTTCTTATCGGTTCTAAAAAATGGATTTATTCGTTTTTTCCAATACCAATGATACGGTTAGGAACGATAAGGGTGTCTTGCCTGGCACTGCCGTTAAAGGGCAAGTTTTTGGTTAGGCTGGCATTATGTCTGAGAAACCCAAAAGAAAAACCGGGCCCACTGGGTTTCAACACTGTGATGGTTGTGGGGAAGTCTTTGCCATGGCTGACCCACACACCACATGTGTTTATTGTCTGGGGTTTGACCACCTCCAGTCAGACTGCCAGGTATGTAAGAATTTCCCTGCAGCCACCCTGGAAAAAAGATTGGGCAGGCTCAGGGAACGAGAGGCCAAAAAGTCCGCTGACCCGGATGGCCAGCCTGGTTCAGTGCCAAGCTTAACCAGAGGAGTGCCCTCTGACCAGGGCCAGACTTCCTCGGCAAAGAAAAGCTGGTTCTGAGGAACCAATTCCAGTAAAGAAAACAAGAAAATCAGCAGGTCTGGAGTCCAAAATTCTTCTCCAACTGCTGCAGAGATAGCAAAAGCCATACAAATTGTCCAGTCACTGTCTCAGGGTCCGTCTGAACCACCACTATCTGGTAAAAGGTCGGTTCGTCCGGTTCCAGTGGTTCAGGATTATGATATTGAGGAATTTTATGAACCAGAGGAGGGGGAGGAGGATTATGAACAGTATGAATGTGGCTGGGAAGGTCTGGGTGTGCCCATTGAACCGGACATCTCCCCAGACAGACCTTTAGAATCTCCCCTATGCTGTCTGAGTCCCCATCTCATTTTATGTTTTATAAAAAGTTGCTGAAACCTTCCAGCTTCCTTTAGAAGAGGCTGTGGATGAGCAAGAGGAGCCTGATTTTGTAGAAATGATGGATATTCCCGAGTCTAGGAGATTGTCTATTCCTTTACATAAGTCTTTTAGGAAACAAACAATTAAAATTTTAAAAGCTCCTAATTCTGTGCCTCCTGTAGATAAAAAGATGGACAGAAGGTATACATTTTCAGGCCCTGATACAGAATTCCTTTCTCAGCAATGCAGTCATGTTGGGTAGTTCAGGCTGCTGCCTGTGATAAAGCTAATATTCCTTGGCTTCACATCCTCCTGACAAGGATTCCAGGAAGATTGATGCCATGGCAAAAACAGTATATGGCAGCCTCTCTGGGACTCAGGCAAGCAAATTATATGGCTTATGTAGCTAGGTATCAGAAATCTAGATGGGATACTGTTATGCAATTGGCCAAGCAGGCCCATGGCCAGCTGGCTAGTGAACTAGAACAGGTGGCTGCTGATGGCATTGAAGCCTCTAAGGTTCAGTTTCATGCTGCTGTGGATGTTAATGATGTTTCCTCTAGGGTCATGGCTACATCTGTAGCTTTTCGTAGGTTGGCCTGGCTCAGGTGTACTAGTTTGTCACAGGATACCCAGACTAAGGCTATGGATTTTCCTGTGGTGGGAAATTCTCTGTTTGGAGAGCAGACAGAGAATTACATGAAGAAGATGGATGAATATAGGACTACTTACAAGAGTGCCCAGGCTAAGGAGCGGCAAGCCACTCCTCAAAGGCATGCCCCAGGGGTAGGGGTAGGCCTTTTCACAGGCCTTTCTACCAGACTCAGGCCTCCTCTGCCTATGCTCAGAGGGGCTTCTTCAGAGGCAGGGCAGACGAGGGTGGGCAGACCTGCTCCCACCCCCAGCCTAAAGCTCCTGAGAAACAGGCACCCTGATGGGGTGCCCAGGGCCAGTCTCCTGTACCAGTGGGGGCAGGCTGGCTTGCTTCAGTCAGAATTGGGCTTCTTTAACCTCAGACAAGTGGGTTCTGGAAGTAGTAAGCCAGGGTCTGGTTCTCAGCTTCAGAAAGTTTCCCAAGTTGAGAAGCAGACTTTTCTACCTGCAAGTGCTTCAGAGACCTCGCTCTGGAAACAGAGGTCTCATCCTCGTTAGCCTCAGAGCAGTAGAAAGGGTTCCTCCCTGCATCAGGGCAGGGGTCTGTATTCAGATACTTCCTTACCCCAAAAGACAGGAGAATGGCGGCCCATTTTAGATCTCAGATATCTGAACAAGCATCTTTTGAAACCAAAGTTCAAAATGGTAACTCTGGCAATGATTTTACCTTCCCTAAGGCCAGGGACTGGCTAGCCTCCCTGGACCTCAAGGATGCCTATTTCCATGTCCTAATCAGAAGATCCCATTGAAAGTACCTCAGATTCAAACTGCCCTCAGGTCATTACCAGTTCAGAGCAATGCCCTTGACCTTACCTCTGCTCCAAGGGTATTCACAAAGTGTCTAGCAGTGGCAGTGGCCCACTTAAGGAGGCAGAGGATTGCTGTTTTTCCCTATCTAAACGACTGGCTCATTGTAGGCCAGTCCCCAGAACAGGTAAATCTCACCTGCAGGTCACCCAGCAGCTTCTCACCTCCCTGGGTTTCTGCTAAACCTACCAAAGTCGGTTCTGGAACCAGTCCAGGTACTCACCTTTATAGGGGCAGAATTGGACACAAAGCTAGCCAGAGCCTTTCTTCCCCCAGAAAGGGTAAGGAATTTAGTGGCTCTGGCCTCTTCCTTCACTCTGCAGGTCTCTCGACCAGCAAGACACTTTCTGCAGCTCCTGGGGCACATGGCTGCATCCACAGCTGTTGTGCAGGGAGCCAGATTTCAGATGAGAGACATTCAGTTTCACTTGAGAACCTTTTGGTCTCAGAGAAAGACCCCTTTCCAAGTTGGTCCCAGTGACTTGAACCTTGATCCTAGCTCTCCAGTGGTGGCAGGATCAGAGCAATTAAGAGCGGGGTCCCCTTCATTTCCCTTCTCACGACTTGACTCTCACTACAGATGCTTCCCTTTGGGTTGGGGAGCCCACATGGGCGACCTTTCCACTCAGGGAGTTTGGTCCCCCCAGGAATCTCTGCTCCACATCAATTTGCTGGAACTCAGAGCTGTCTTTTTAGCTCTTCAAGCTTTTTCTGCATCTGTCCACGATAAGGTGATACAAGTCAGAACAGACAACACCACAACAATGTGGTACATCAACAAACAGGGGGCACTCGGTCTTCGGCCTTGTGCACCGAGGCAATGAAGTTGTGGTCTCTGGCCTATTCCCTGAACACTTCCCTCATAGCAGTTCATCTTCCAGGGAAGGACAATGTCCTAGCGGATGCCCTCAGCAGGATTTCCCAGGGCCATCACGAATGGTCCCTGGATCCTTAAGTGCTGGGGATAGTTTTTGCCAGGTGGGGCATCCCTCAGATAGATCTTTTTGCAGCCCCAGACAATCACAAACTTCCTCTGTTCTGTTGCAGGCCTCCAGTGCTGGGCTCAGTTCCCCTGGATGCCCTTCTTCTGGATTGGGAGGGGAAGTTCCTCTATGCTTTCCCCCCTTTTCCTCTCCTATTCAAAGTACTAGTCAAAATCCGATCTCAGCCTTGCAGGGTGATTCTGATTGCCCTGGATTGGGCCAGGCAGCCCTGGTACCCACTCCTTCTGTCTCTGACAGTCCAACTTCCCCTGTGCCTCCCCAGGAATCACAATCTGTTGACTTGTGCCCAGGAAGGGTTTGGTATCGGACCTCAAATCCCTCAACCTCAAGGCCTGGCTCTTGAGGAGTTAGAGTTTGCTGATTTACACCCTCTCTCAGGGTGTTCTTGAGATCCTAAAGGCTTCCAGAAAGCCTTCCACTAGAGCTACTTATAGTTCTAAATGGAAAAGGTTTTCCATTTGGTGTGCTGGGAAAAATATTTCCCAGAATCTGCTGAATTGCCCTTTTGTTAGATTACATGGTACATCTTAATTCCTTGGGTCTCAGACCAGCTACCCTGAGAGTTCATTTGGCAACTGTGTCTGCTTTTGTGTCAGCAGGAAAGTCATCCCTCTTTCCTCTCATCCTGTGTTTTCCAAGTTTTTTAAGGGTTACTCCATACTAATCCTCCTTCGGAACCGCCCCTGCTTGGGACCTTAATGTTTGCATTGCCCAGTTAATGCAACCCCTTGAACCTCTGTCTTCTGCAGAGCTTAAGTACCTAACTTGGAAAACTGTTTTCTAGTGGCTATCACTTCTGCCAGACGACAAGTGAATTGCAAGCCTTGTCAGTGGAGACTGACTCAATTTCTTTCCACAGGGATAAGGTAGTCCTTAGGACTAATAGGAAGTTTTGCCTAAGGTGGTTTCAGATTTCCATCTTAATCAATCTATCTCCTTCAGTATTTTTTCACTGATCACTCCTCTTCGGGTAGAGGAGGTTGCACAACCTGGATGTTAGAGAGCTCTTAGTTATTATATAGGCGTACCAAAGGTCTACAGTTCGAATCCCTCCAACTTTTCCTTACCTATGGTGAAGTTGGGAAAGGCAAACCTGCCACTAAGAGATCAGTAGCCAGGTGGATTGTCTCTTGTATCCAATTTGTTATCAGAAGTGGGCAGAGCCCCCGGTTTGAGGGCTCATTCTACCAGGGTACAGCTGCCTCTAGCTGCTGCCAGAGATATCCCTTTATTAGAGATTTGTCAGGCTGCTACTTGAAAACGGTACACTTTTACCAAGCATTACTCCTGGATGTCCAGGCCAGGAGAGATGCTCGGTTTGCACAGCTGTTCTTCAGAGCCTATTCCTAAGTAGGTTCTTCCCTCCTCCATGGAGGTACTGCTGTGTATTCTGCTAATGTCTATAATATAGTAAGACTTCATGTTGTTTGAAGAAAAAATTACTCACCTTAGTAATGTTGTTTCTTCTAATGGAGTCTTGCTATATTATAGACCTCCCCCCCAACCTGCCCCTCTCAGAACCTCTACTTGGTGGGGTGCGGGCAACTTAGTGTGGGCACTACTTATGTCCTGTTAGCATTTTGTCCCCTTTGGGACTTTGGGGGTGTGTATGTGTACGCGTGTGTGTGTTTTATTATACTTATGTTCCATTTTCATATTATTAGAATGGTGTTAGTATTTCTGGTCCCCTGACTTGAGTCTTGGGTGTTGGGACCATCAATGGTTGTTATTATTTAGGTAGCCATTTGGCTAGTGTAGGTTACAGCTTCCACACAGACCTTAGTGAGTTTGGCTTGTAAAGATCTGACAGTTCAAGTTTGAAATGACACAGATAGAGCTGCTCTCGTGCCAAAATTCTATTTTGGAATGGTTTTAACCATTTCACTCCGGGGCAGTTCTAGAGCTGGAACAAACTGCTAATGTCTATAATATAGCAAGACTCCATTAGAAGAAACAACATTACTAAGGTGAGTAATTTTTTCTTTTGTCCTCTTCTGTTCTCTCTTGTCTGCACAGTCAAATTTTCTTGTGAGACCTAGAAACTGGCCACCCCCATGGTGTCTCTATCTCTCTCTCCCCCCCCCCACTGCTACCTCTCTGCCTTCACTTGCTGTTTCTATCTTTTCTTCCCCCTTGGTATCTGAAGTTAAAAAATATGTGAATCTTTATGTGAAACTGGGTTGAAAATGTAGATGGTTATATTGTTGAAATGATTGCAAAAAGCTATTTGGAGCTCAAGTGGTTAACCTCAGATGTTGGTTTGCAAACTTTTTGCAGAGCTGTGAACAGGAAGTCAGTTCTGGGACACCAAGTACTGTTTTGTTGCACCTACACAGAAGGAAACTGACAAGAAAATTTTCTGAAAAACAGGATGTCTTCTTAACGAGTTCCCAAAGACTTATAAAAAGACTTCCAAAAAGGAGTGCACTCAGATAGCAGGAAAGACCACTACTCAATAAATAAGCTTCACAGATTTAATTCCATTTGTAAACAGAGTGTGGTCCCAAATGTGCTGAAGACCACTATTAGCCCCGACGCTTCAGGTCAAACTAACCCTTCGTCAGGGGGCATGGTAACAGCAGTAATGAAGCATTTGTTATATGCAAATAATTAATTTAATGACATAAATCACCTGCTGTGTAAATCAATCAAAGAGTTGCATCATAATTAGTTAAAGCAACATACCCTACAACAATGTATATAAAAACAATGCATACAAAAGGGGGGTTGTAAACCAACTTCAAACTGGCATATCTTTTCTAAACCATTTACTGGTAGTACACATTTTAATGCTGTCATGCATATAGTAGCACAGACTTAACTGTACTAGACTAAAGTCTAACTTTAGAAAGAAAAGTCAAAGAAGTTGAGAGACAGAAGTTGAATGAAACCAGGGATGACTTAATTGATTACAAAAAATGCAGTGAAGGCAAGGCATACAGTCTGCTTTGATTATCCATATTCCTGGAGTGCTAAGTAACATACTGGTAGATCTTACTTCAAGAGGGCTCTTGCAGTAGGTAATTACATATAGGACTGACGCCGGCAGGCGGCAGGACCCTACGGAAAAATTTCTAGCTAGAGGACCGCCCCCCACATCAGGTGACTGGCGTCAGGAGATGTCGGTATAAAGGGGCAGTCCCTGACGCCCACCTTTCATTTCTTTCCCGTCGTTAGCTCGTGCAGTGCCTCATGGAAAAGTTTGTGCTTCATCAGCCCTATCTTCATCGTTTTTTTACCGAAATAATTGCCTTTTTACGACTAACGTCAGTACCATCGTCGGTGTATGTCGTCCCCTACACCCTCCGAGCACAAAAATAAGTGCGACTTGTGCGGCGCCCAACTACCACACAAGGATGGCCATTCCCTGTGCCTGTTCTGCCTAGGCCTTGATCACCCAGTCAAGAAGTGCCAGCACTGCCTCAGCTTCAACTCGGCTTCCCGGAAAAGGCGGCAGCAATCCCTGGAAGCCCATATTCTGAAGAAGAAAATGAGTTCAGTGGAAAAGGAGCTCAAAAAACTGAGGCAGGCATCCACTTCCCCCAAAGGCCATTGGAAGAAGAAGGAGAAGGAGAAGGAGAGGCACCAGGACAAGGGCTCCTCTACCGCGTCTCCCTCAGGAGTCACTGGGACACAGGTAACGTCCTCTCTGGGGGACCGCTGCTTGACTGCCGCCTCGGAGGTTTCTGAGGGAGTGTCGGCCCGCCCATCTGGCTTGTGCTTGGGCCTTGCGGGTGCCTCCAGGCAATTGGAGGCCTCTGCCCCGGTTCAGCTGCATGCTTGCGGCCTACCACTGTGGATGACTCCGGTAAGTCGGGCGTCGGCTCCTCCGACATCCGCCCAGAGAAGGGAGCCAGTAAGGCGCCCGACCCTTGAGAACATGGCGGCCTCCACTCCACCGGTCCAGGCGATCCCTCTACTCTACCTGCCTCAGTGATGGCTCTCATAAGTCGGACGTTGGCTCCTCCGGCACTCGCCCTTAAGCCACACGTCTGCTTGTCCAACATCCGGCTGGCAAAGGAACCGATGACGGACCCTCCCACGTCTGTCGTACCCGGTTCCCCACAGCCTTCACTGCCGTCTGGGGACCCAGAGTCTCCCCAATATGACCCCGGGGATTTATCCCCTCCATCCCCAGGCGAAGCTGGGGATCTTCCTCCTACGTCAGTCCTTCCGCCATCTAATGTGCCGGATCTGACGTCGGATCCCCGGACGCCGGCTCCGATGCCGGCCCCTCCGACATTGGTACCTCCGACGCCAGGGCCTCCGACGTCGGCCCTGACATCGGCCCTACCGACTCTGGGAGACATCCCGCTCCCGTCAGGCCCTCCACCCTCCGGGACCTCCAATGTGGACCCATCCGCGATGCCACCGGCTGGGCCGTCTGCTCCGGCAGCCCCCCTGACTCCCGGGTACACTCCATCCTATCCGATGCCGATGTACCCGAGACCGCAGTATCTGGCGCCACAGTACCCGCCGCCGGGCTTCCCGACGCCACAGTACCCAACGCCACAATACCTGATGCCGGGCTACCCGCAGCCAGGTTTTGGATACGCTTCATACAGTTATAACCCATATACTTATCCCCCGCCTCCTCCACCGCCCTCACGGCGGCCGGTGGACCTGCAGGAGACTCTGACCTCCTGGTGGGCTGAGGCCAAGGCTCAGCTCACCAAACAGGTCGAGAGCCGCCTTCCGACGACAGTGCCGTCTCAGGTTCCTGTACGTCCGAGTCGGCACACTCCCTCACCACCTCCAGATTCCAGGGTTCTTCCATCTGGATCCAGAGAGGGGCAGGACACGCTCCCCTGGGGACTCCCCAAGGGGTCCATTCCTCCCCCGGGTTGGGAAAGGGAGTCTTTTTCCTTTTCATCCTCCTGTTCACCCTCGGACTCCTTGGATTCTTCCGACGGTTGCTCTGAGACAGACAACAAGCCACGCTCTCTGTCGAAGCCCAGGCCAAGGACTCCTCCGAAGTCTCCTCCAGAAGATCCTTCTTTTATGGAGTTGCTTAGGAAAATCCAGGAGGTTCATCAGTGGCACTCCCTGGAACCAGATCCTCAGCGTCTGAAACTCGCTAAATAATCTGGATCTGCCCATGACAGCTCCTACCTTGGTGCCACCCTGGATAGAGCCTCACGCCGACCCCCCGTTACCACAATATGTAAACAGCCGTTGGCTTTAGCCCCACTTCCCAGGAAGTCGAACAGCTATATCAGGCTCCAGAGGGTGTCGGTTTCCTGGATTCTCACCCTCGTGCCGACTCGGTCGTGATTAGCATCGCTCATGGCCAGTCAGCAAATCCCAAACATCTTAGCTTGTCACCACCTGATAAGGAATCATGCCTTCTGGACCTGTATGGGAGAAAGATTTACGCTTCCTCCACGCTGGGAATCAGGGCCCTGAACTATGTCAGCCATATGGGGACTACCAGAAGGCCATTCTGACTCAGGTGGAAGCCCAAACTGGACTCTTTGCCTGACTCCCAAGTCAAGCAGGAGTTGGCTGATCTAGTCCGCTCTGCTCGTTCGGCCAGTCAACACATGCTTCGTGCGACATACGATGTAGTGGACACTGCTGGGCAGAGCTCAGCTTTTGCTGTAGGCCTACGGCGTCATGCTTGGCTCCGTGTTTCAGGGTTGGTCCCGGAGGTGCAATTTGCTATCCAGGATGCACCCTTCCGGGGGTTGGTGCTTCTCGGAGGTGATGTCAAGGACATCATCACTGATTTGCAAGAGAAGGGGATGGCACTGAAGTCAGTTGATTCCATGTGCCGTCCCCATCAGCAACAGCGCCGTTGCTTTTGCAAATGGAATCTGCCAAAAGCAAAACCCCAGGGAAGGCGGGCCACAAAATGCCGGGCCCCCACAGCTGCTAAGTCCCACCCACCCAAAAAAGCAGTGGGTGCTTCAGCTGCGGCACTGCCCCACACCACCTGACTCCTTTCCTCTCCCACTGCCTCCAGACTCCCCGGAGGAACCGGTAGGAGGGAGGTTTTCCTTCCACCTTCCAAGATGGGGGAGGATAACCACAGATTCTTGGGTGCTCCAGCTCATAGCAGAAGGACACTCGATAGAGTTTCTTCAGAAACCACCCCGCCACCCTCCGAAGTTGTCGTATTCACGGGAACACCTTCTCTTGGTTCAGGAGGAAATTTGGCTCTCCTGCTGAAACAAGCAATAGAGCCCGTCCCCTTCATCTGAGGGACGGTTTACTATTCCCATTTCTTCCTGGTCCCAAAGAAGACAGAAGATCTCAGACCAATTTTGGATCTCAGTTCCCTGAATCTTTTCATAGAATACAAAAGATTCAGGATGCTCTCTTTGCAGAGCCATCTGCCCCTCCTTTGGCCGGGTCAATGGCTGTGTGCTCTGGATATGCAGGATGCTTATCTGCACATTCCCATTCACCTATCTCATCGCAAATACCTTCGTTTTACGTTCCAGGGGGACCACTACCAGTTCAAGGCGCTCCCGTTTGGTCTATCCTTGGCCCCTGAGTGTTTACCAAATGCCTGGCAGTGGTGGCGGCCCACCTGCGTACCAGGGGAGTGCAGGTTTTCCCGTACCTGGACGACTGACTCCTGGCGGCCTCGTCCAGGGAGGAACTCCTGCGTTGCCTCTCCCTTACCCAGCAGGTTTTTGCCTGCCTGGGTATTGCCATCAACCATTCCACGTTTCATCTGTATCCATCCCAGAGACTACAGTTTATTGGGGTGATTCTCGATACGACCACAGGCAAGGCCTTCCTGCCTCCAGACAGGGCGTCCACCCTCCAGACCCAAATAAGTCAGCTGTCCAACCGTAGGACGGTCTCTGCGAGGTCGGTCCTTAGCCTTCTCGGGCTGGTGGCGGCTGCTGTCCTGACAGTTCCTCATGCTCGTTTCCACATGAGAATTTCTCAGTGGACTCTACGCTCTCAATGAGATCAGCTAGTGGACGCTCTAGATCACCCAGTTCTGGTCTCCTTGCCGATGCTTCGAGACTTGCAATGGTGGATGGTTCAAGAGAACCTGTTTTGGGGAGTTCCTTTCTTTCGTCCTCCCCCCTCCCAGACTCTAACCACAGATGCCTCGGGCGAAGGTTGGGGAGCCCATCTAGGCCCTCATCGGACCCAGGACTCCTGGTCCAAGCCAGAATAAGCTCTCCACATCAATGTGCTTGAGCTTCGGGCAGTGTTGTATGCTGTCCAAGCCCTTCACCAATACATCCTTCCTGGCCACCTAGCTGTCCAGATGGACAACATGTGCATGGTATGGTACATCAACAAACAGGTAGGGACTCGGTCCTACCCTCTTTGCAGGGAGGCAGGGAGGGTTTGGGATTGCGCAACACAACACGACCTTCACCTCACAGCAATTCACGTTCTGGGAGTTGACAACACCCTGGCAGACAAGCTAAGTCACTCTTCTGCTCTGACTCACAAGTGGGAACTGGACCAAGGGGTCCTAGACAATATCTTCCGACTTTGGGGAACACCACAGGTCTACCTGTTCGCATCCCCTCTAAACGCAAAACTTCCCATCTTCTGCTCACTCGTTCCAGAACGAGGCGCTTTTTGGAGCGATGCTCTGTCTCTAGACTGGAAGGACAGATTCGTCTATGCCTTTCCCCCAATTCCACTTATCTAATGAGTCTTGCAGAAACTAGCTTCAGAAGGAGCACGAATGATTCTGATTGCTCCTTTCTGGCCCAGGCAAGTGTGGTTCTCTCTTCTACAACAATACTCATAGGATCCTCCTCTTCCTCTTCCTCTCTCTCGAGGTTTACTGACCCAGGATCAGTGGACCCTGGTCCATCCAGGCCTCAAATCCCTTCAACTGCATGTATGGCTCCTGCAGACCTAGCGCAATCCCGTTTTGGAGTGTCTCCCAAAGTGGTGGAGATTTTGGTGGAGGCCAGAAAACCCTCCACCAGATCCACTTATGCCATGAAGTGGAAAAGATTCACTATCTGGGCTGCTTCCAAGAAAGTGGAACCTTTCTCCTGCTCAGTGGGGCTTCTGCTGGAGTATCTACGTCATCTGTTTGACCTGGGTCTCAGTCATTCCTCTCTGAAGGTACACATGGTGGCCATCTTGGCCTATCATGTTCCGTTCGCAGACAAAACTTTCGATCAATTGGAGGTCTCTAACACCTTCCTCAGAGGGGTCCTCCATCCGAGGCCCCCCATCCATACTCTGGCTCCCCCTTGGGTCTTGAACTTTGTTCTCGAGAAACTTACTCTTCCTCCCTTCGAACCTGCAGCTTCTGCGGATTTGAAGTTCCTTTCATGGAAGACTCTCTTCCTGTTGGTCATTACTTCTGCTCAGAGAATTTCCGAGCTTCAGGCCCTGATGTGTAAAATCCCATACTTGATTTTTCACAAGGAACGTGTTGCTCTTCGCACGAATCCTAAGTTTCTTCCTAAAGTAGTACCTGAGTCTACTCTAAATCAATTCATAGAGTTACCTGCCTTTTTCACGCAGTACTCTAATCAAGGGGAGTATTTACTCCATACTATGGATGTTCACCAGATTCTGAGATACTACACCAACAGGATGAAGGACCTCAGAAAGACTGATCAATTGTTCGTCTCCTTTGCTCATAAAAGGGAAGGCAATGCTGTTTCCAAGCAATGCCTGTCTAAGTGGTTGACTCATTGCATCACTTTCTGTTATGACTAATACAACAAGACCCTCGCGGGTCAAGTGAGAGGCCACTCCACAAGAGGAGTAGCTGCCTCAGCGGCTTGTTTCAAGAATGTGTCTGCGGCAGATATCTGTGCTGCCACCACCTGCATTCCATCCGTACCTTTACTAAACACTACACTTTGGATGTTGCCTCTCACCGTAGAGCAGGCTTCAGGCTGGCTGTTCTGCAAGGCCTCCTATCTTGAGGCTTGCACAGCTACAACTGCTTTTTGGAGTAGTTCTCCTCCTCCTGGTGCCTCTTTTTGTTCCAGACTGCTTGGGATTCAGTCCTATATGTAATTACCTACTGCAAGAGCCCTCTCGAAGTAAGATAGTACAGTTATGTAAGAACTTACCATAACAGTAGATCTTCGAGAGAGGCTCTTGCAGTAGGTAATACCTTCCTGCCCTCCATCCTCCTAGGCTTTTTCAGCTTCTTTTCCAGTGAGGGAAATATCCGCTGCTCTCTCGTCTGGCCTTTCTGGCCCGTGGCGGGAAAGAACTGGAAGGCGGGCGTCAGGGACCGGCCCTTTATACCGATGTCTCCTGACGCCGGTCACCTGACATGGGGGCGGTCCCTCGCCAGGGATTGCTAGCTAGAAATTTTTCCTTGGGGTCCTGCCACCTGCCGGCATCAGTCCTATATGTAATTACCTACTGCAAGAGCCTCTCTCAAAGATCTACAGTTACAGTAAGTTCTTACGTAACTGTACTTTCCTACAAAGAGAGAGAACAAAAACATTCATTTGCAGAAGAAAAAATTGTGCATTGTTTTAACAATTTATAATATATATATCAATATGTCAGAAATTCTGCCGTAAAAATGAAATTATCTATACACTAAGTATGTGTCTATCAATAAGAAGGGAAAGGAAGATAGGCGGGTGGCTTGGTTGGGAAAGGGGTAGGGGCACAAAACGGGGGAGAGGAGGGGGTTGTAATGGGAACAGAATGTCTGATCAAAAATGAAACTATTTTTATGGCTTCAATAACAATAAAATATAATGGTCAAATATCCCTGGTGTATTACTTTCTATAAATCAATAACTTTTGCTTACCTCCTTGATCAAAAATTAAACTATTTTTAAACAATGAAATGAAATGATCAAATATTCCTGGTATATTACTTTCCATAAATCAATAGATTTTGTTTACCTCGGCGTAATTATTTAGAGGAATTATTAAAAGCATTCATTATTACACAGGATAGTAAGAAGAACTAAAACAAAATTATTTTGCATTTAGTAGCATACATTCTAACAATCATTACAGTCATAATATGAATTTAGGTAGTACAGTTCAAGCATAGAGGCACATCTATCTAATTTTCTGGGATTTTTTTAATAAATGGCTTGATATCCCATTCATTGTTGAGTCCCCTTGGTTTGATACTGTTGAGTGTATATATTCAAAATGATTCCCTTTATAACAACATATCAGTCCTGCATCCTTCCTTCACTGGAAGAGGAACATGTTCCAGACCCATACATTTTAACACTGAAGCATCAGAATACTGAAAAATGGACTCCCACCGGAGTATCTTGTTTTTGATTAATAGAATTAACATGTTCCTGTTGTCTTTGTTTCAGAGACCTGACAGTGCATCCTACACATATTTTATTACAGGGACACCATAATGTGTAAACCACAAACATAGTGTCACAAGTAATACATTCCTTGATAGAAACAACTTTTGTTTAATCTAATGGGTGTCTGAATTTGTTCCCTGGGACAGGATAGCTGCAGTTTATACAACAGTGACATTTGTAAAAACCTTCTGTCCTCCTGGGTAGCCAATTACCAGAACTGGTTTTAACTTGCCTTTTTACAAGTCTGCTGTGGAACAGTTTGTCACGCAGGTTTGCAACCCTACTAAAGGTTACCCTCGGTTTGGCACCCACAGCCATACTCACTGAAGTATCACTGAGCAATATTTTCCAGTTAGTGTGCATTATATTGCCTATGCTGCCTGCAAGATGATTAAATTCAGTGATTAAGGCCACTGACCCAATGGTTTGAGGTTCTGTAGTTTCCAGAACTGGGACTTGTAAAAAGAGCAGCAATACTTTTGCGAGATAGAGAGAGTGAGACGGAGAGACTGAAACTTGAAATTAGGCATACCCTCAGATGATGACTTTGTTTTCTGTGTTTGTACTGCCTTTGTAAATATTTGTACTGAATGCATTTTTTATTTTGCTGTTAATAATAATAAAACGCTCATTGCGGATCTTACAACTGCTCCTAGTCATCCTATGCTGCTTGACCTGTGCCTCGATGACATAGACATGATGGGAAAGTGAGCTTTCTCTGCAGCAACCCATAGCATACTGATAGCTAGCTATCAAGGGCATTTCTTTGAATACAGTTATTCCCTCTGGACCTCTCTTAGATCTCTCACTGAGGCCTTGCCAGACTCTGGTACTAACCAGAAAATTCTTCAGACTGTTACCAGCAGCATTGAGTCAGCAGTCATCAGTCGAAGGTGTCTGTGGATGCCTATGATACTGCTTCCCACTCTGCGGCTGCAGGAGTCTGTATCGGGAACACTCCTGGCTTTGGACATGGGGCTTCTCCAACAATGGCCAACAGTAGGTCATGAATGTCCCCTTCAATGGCTTCTGTCTCTTTGGCCAGCAGGTACAGCAATCTCTTGAGGCCTCTCAGAAGTCTAGGATGGCCATTAGAACTTCTCAGCCTGCCCCAGCTCATCCTCAAAGAGGAAAGGGCTGAGTGTTTTGCAAGAAGAAATAGTCTTTTTGTGGCAAAGGCAAAGGAGTCCTATTCAAATCTCAGCCTCAACAGCAGCAGAAGAAAGTGCAACCGAAGGAACAGGCCCCAAAAGCTTCTAGTGCCACCTTCTGAAGCTCCATCCTTGGTTCTGCCTCAGCTGTCTCGCCTTTCTAGTGGGGACCACCTGACTCAGTTTTACCATCAATGGAGATCCATCACCACAGATGAATGGGTCTTAAGGATCATCTTGGAGGGATATTAATTGAATTTCTTGGAGATCTCTCTGGATTACCCACCCAAGAAGCAATACCCGTTTCAACTCCCATGTCGGACCACCTCACCACATAGATTTCAGACCTCTTGAGCAGCAGGGCAGTGGAAGCAGTGCTGGAAATGGAGCACAATACAGGCTTCTACCCCCATTACTTCCTTCTTCCAAAAAAGTCAGAGGCATACGCCCCATTCTCGACCTTCGGAAACTGAACAGATGTCTACACAGGGAGTAATTCAAGAAGGTCTCCTTAGGGGCCCCACTGCTGCTTCTTAAGCGCAGGACTGGTTAGTTTTCCTAGACATGCAGGATGCCTACCAGCATATTTCAGTCCATCCCAGCCACCACAAATATCTGTGTTTTGTGGCTTTGAGTCAACATTACCAATTCTGAGTCCTGCACTGTGGGCTATCCTTGACACCTTGAGTCTTCACAAAGTGCTTTCCAGTTCTTGTGGTGCACTTCTGAAAACATGAGCTCCAAGTTTTTCCATATCTGGTTGACTGGTTACTAGCCATTCCATCCAAGCAAGGCACGGAGCAAGCAATGACCATAGCAGCTCAGTTTCTGACCTTCATGGGGGTCTTGCTGAATCTAGAGGTTGCAGCTTCAACCTTCTCAGCAGTTCCTCTTTATCAGAGCCTTCTTGGACACCACAAAGGCAAGAGCCTTGCTCCCAGAAGACAAAGGAAAGCCATCCTTTAGACTGCGCATTTCATCATGGAGAACAAATCCGTCTGGGCTCATTCCATGCAGTAAATGTTAGGTCTCATAGCCTCCTCTGTCTTCACAGTGCCTCTAGCGCATTTGCACATGAGGACAACTCAGTGGATGCTCAGCATGCAGTGGTCTCCAACAACGCATCCTCAGTCTTACCCCATCAAACTGACAAAGCCCCTGCTTCAGTCACTTGCGTGGTGGACACAGGAGGACAGTATCCTCCAAAGTTTCCCCTTTTTGCCTCCTTAGATTCAGATAACCCTCACCACAGATGTGTCTCTGTTGCAGTGGGGAGCCCATTGTCAGGACCACCACACTCGAGGAGTCTGAAGCCCTTCAGAGTCCCATCTCTACATCAGTCTTTTGGAGATGAGAACAGTTTTGTACCCCCTTCGGGCCCTAGTGGAATTTGTCTGCCACAAAGTGATTCTGCATCAGATGAACAAGTCAGTCATGTGCAACATCAACAGATGGGGAGCACTCTCATATCCTCTTTGCAGGGAAGCAAAGAGAGTGTGGGAATGGTGTCTGGAACATGATGGTCTGATCCAAGTGATTCATTTACCTGGGGCTCAGAATGTTTTATTTATTTATTTGAATTTTGATGACCGGGTAGGTCAACCGAGACAAAGTCCCTTTTTCAATGATGACCCAAGGAATAAAGCATTCCAAGAACAAAACATAATACAATAATACACATAGAATATTACAGTGAGTCACGACATACAGTTCAACCATAGGTAAATAACAACAGTACCTGAGTAAGCAATAACCCAAGGATTCAGGATTACAGGTAGTTTGCAGGTAGCCAGGGGAGGCAGGAGGCAGATTAACATTTTATACCATGTGCAGGGACATTTATGCCATTCACATACCAGATGTCAACAATTTAAACAACAAGATAACTAACAATAGCCAGATTCAACTGCATTTGGTTAGAGACATGGGGTTCAGGTTACAGTCAGATGTTATTCTAGGTAGAGGAGGAGTGAGAAGTGGGGAGAACAGCTTGTCTTTGAGATAGGAGAGAAGGGAGGCTGTTTGTGATTGTTGCAGTGATGGAGAGAGATGTGTAACATTAGTCACATGCAGCCTTACTTGTGGTGGCCAGCAGAGGAGGTTTTTGGAAGTCAAGTGCCAGCTACCATCCTGGACCTGGGGATCAGGATTTGGGAGGGATACCAGTAAATGGAGGTATTTGCACTAGATTGCCATGGAGTATATGGACACTCAGCAATACAGTGTGCTACGGGTTATCCATTTTGTTTTTTGTTTTTTTAGTTGTTTAACCAGGTATAGGAAACTAAGCTGAAAGCTTTTTTATGTGCATGACCTGGGAGCACCAGGAAGTTAAGTGACTTGCTCAGGGTCACACAATATGTAAGTGGAAGCTGTGGGATTCAAACCCAGGTCTGGTCTGCTGGATCTCACTAGATCTGCAGCTCAGAGCATTAAACCACTGTGCTATACTGCCTCCTTGGTGGGTGTAAAAGGCACATGCAGCTGAAGCTTATATCCAGATATATCCTGGAAGCACAGGAAGGTTAAATGACTTGCTCAGGGTCACACAGCATGAAGTGGAGTTTTTGGGAATCAAACCCAGGTCTGCTGGATGTAACAGGTGTCACGCTCTGCCATCTCTTATGGTTATATGTATGATATTTGTAATATAAATACAGTATATAGTATGTGATTGTCTCACAAAAGCAGGCAGTGAGGGAAAGACTTGACCTCTGACCACAAAAGATGTCAGTGTGAGGAAAACCACAGGGTGTTATAAAAAGACCAGAGGAAACCATTAATTAAGACATCCTTCTAGAGAGGTAGGTTATTATCCTTTATTACCTGCTACTGCCTTTTGTAAGTTGACTCCCATGGATGCATTTATAACATACAGGAAGAGACTTATCTGGTTGCATGTTGGTGAGAAGCCATAAACCTTGAGATCTCTCTAGCAACAGGAATCAGCAGAGGGACATCAAAGAGAAATGGTTGATCAAAGACTGTCATATTTGGGAAATAGTTTTTTGCTGATGTTCATGTTATTTAAAATACCTCCTTGTAGAAAATTATGAAGAATTAAGTCTAAGGGAGGGTCTAGCTGATGTCACAAAAGGGGTGGGGCGATGCCTCCTGAAATGATCTTGCATCTGGGAATATGTGACATATTATTCTGGACTCAAGGAGAGAAAGATTTCTCTGAACATTTGAAAGCACTTAAAGGGTAACATCTAGATAAATAGTTTAAGTATTTGTGGTAGGAGTTTGTATTATGTAACTTCCCATTTTTTTATATGACTGTAAGATTTCTGATATAATTGTTCTGTATTTTATTTTTCCTGTTTTACCATTTTTTTAGTAAACAACATTGTCTTTAAAATACTGCCTGTTCTTTTCTCAGTTATTTTGCATGTGATGTGCTGAACCTGTGTTTAAGGTTGACAGCTGTTAAAAGGCTTGAATGTGTTACTAAGCTTGCTTAGAAAGGTAAGAAATACCTAAGTCTCACATACAGTTGTAAGGGTTCATTTTGGATGTCTGGCTGGGTACCCTTGGGCAAAAGATTATATTGTATCCCCCCGAAGAGAATATTATCTGAGCCTGTTAATTGGGTATGCAAGCATAAGGTTCCCAGTTTAAATCCCTCCAGAACATGGGGCTAAAGCTGATTCAGACCCAAAAACAGATATGAGGGTTACCCTGTTTGTTACCTGTTCATACTATTGCACTCTGAGGTTGGCAATGTGGAAGTAGAGGACTTGACTTGTGGAGTGCATTTGTGACAGATTTGTTTGTAGCGGTGGGATTTAAAAGTATTTGGTAACACAAGCTTTAACAGTTCAGTGTGTCAGATTAATACTGTACAGCTCACATGCAAAATAAGGCAGTGATTTATTGTAAACAAATTAAACAGTACTATATCATTTTGCTTACAGTCAAAGTTCCTACCTGTTTTATTTTTTTTCCCCGAGTGAACATTAGAGTAGCCGTAGTTAGGAAAGAAGATGGCTTCCAACTACAGTGAGCACACTGCAAACTACCTGAGGCAGTTGTGCAAGGAGAGAGGAGTCCTGCATGAGGGGAGAGCCAACAAGCAAAACCTCATGGAGGCTCTGATGGCAGCAGATGCCCAGAGCATTGAGTCACAGTCTGTGACTGAAAAGGGCCAAACCTTGGGCATGGAGGGGCTAGCGTCCAGTGCAGTGTTTGGATCCAGTGAGGAGGACAGCAGGGCCAGTGCAAGCCAAGGGCCGCAGCAGCAGGGGAAGGTCACCAGCATTCTGGAGCTAGAAGCAATCCAGTTGCAGATGGAGTTGTGGAGAATGGAGCTGGAGTTCCAGAGAGAAGAGAAGCAAGAGCAAGCGAGTCACAGAGGAGAAGAGGGAGCGAGAGCAGCGAGCCACAGAGGAGAAGAGGGAACTGCTTCAATGAGAGGCAGAGCGAGAACAGCTAGAGGCTGACTGTGAAGAGCATGAACACCAGAGGCAACATGAACTGGAGAAGCTACGACTCCAACCACCAGCAACAGAACAGGTAAGTGGCTTGGGTTTAACTGGAACTACAGTACTAGGTTATAAATTAAATTCTAAATTGATAGCTGAATTTAAAGATGGGGGAAGATATGGATGCCTTTTTAAATTCCTTTGAAAAAGTATACATTCAGGCAAATATTCTAGAGGGTCCTGGAGCTTCCAGCTATCCCTGCTACTTATCGGGAATGCTCGGGATGCATTGGGTCAAATGGACAATGAGGACAGTAATGATTATAGTAAACTGAAAACTGCACTTTTAAGGAAACATGAGCTAACAGCAGAGGCATGCAGAGTTAAATTCCATAAGCTCAGGAGAAGCCGTGACATCAGCTATGAGAAGCTACCCATGAAACAGCATCAGTTTTTAAAATGTTGGTGGGAAAGAACTGAAGCAAACTCTGTAGATATAATTGAAAATGCTGTACTGTTGGAGCAGTTTTTTGGGGGCATGCCCAGCAGAGCTGAAAACCTGGCTGGAGGACCGAGATCCAAAAACAGTGCAAGAGGCTGCTGAACTCTCAGACCGCTATGCCAGGAGCAGACCTGCTCTGAAAGCGAATGGGGCTGCCGTGGTAGCACAGAAAAGGGAAAGTGCACCTTCAGGGCAGCTAAAACCCTCACTGCCTCCACTGAAACCAGGTAGCCCCAAGTTTCAAAGAAAAGATTTACCTGAAAAAAGAAATGAATTTTGGGTTTTCAAAGAAACTGAGTATATTGCCAGATAGTGTACCAAAAGGACAAGCAGTACACAAAGTGGTGCTAGAAAAGACGTGGGTTGTTTGTGTGTCCCTGAAAGCATGCCAGTAAACATGAGGGAACACATGCATCCAGTCACTGTGAATGGGGTACAGACACAAGGGTTAAGAGACATGAAGCATCCCTGACTTTGGTAGTGTCTGGTCAGCTTATACTCATTCAATTTGTGACTGTACAGGGGTTCACCGGGGAGGAGAAAACATTGCCACTCACTAATGTTCTAGACTGGGATGAGACAGGTGGAAACTGTGTAACAGGTTGCTGTAGCTGAAACTTTAGAGGTTGATGTAATACTCAACAACAATCTCAAACGGGGGATGGTGTGCGCAGTTACTCGTAGCCAAGTGGCAAGGGAAAATTGTAGTTCCCTGGACCCCATAGAAGCCCCTGTGGAAACCACTGAGAGGCTGGTTCCCCAGCCTGTGTCTCCTGATTTGGAGACTAATGAAAGGGAGGTAAAAATTTCCCCGGTAGCAGTTAACCAAACAGCTACACAGGGTTACTCCGAGGAAGGAGGGGTGACCCATTGCCAGAGGGTTAGAGATGCCAGTGATCCTGACTGCCCTGACACTAGAGCTAGGGACGCTAGTTCAGACACTGAAGGGGACCTGTCCCATGCCTTGGGAATGTGTAAGGAGTTTGCAGCTGCTCATAAAAGTGACCCTAGTCTAGAGAAGCTGAGGGCTTGGGCAGAATCTGATGGAGCACAGGGAGGTGATGGGAAACATAAGATTTATTGGGACAATGGACTGATGTATACTCAGGATGCTAAGACAGAGGGGGGGTGATAGGCAGGCAGGTTGTCATTCCCCAGGGGTACAGTAAGCAGTTGCTCAAGATTTCACACGATATTCCCATGTCTAGTCATCGGGCCTAGAATTTCTATTGGCCCAACTTCACCCAGCAGGTGAAGGAGTATTGCAGGTTGTGTCACCGGTGCCAAGAAATAGGGAAGGTGGGTAAGAGAACCCAAGCCACCCTAATTCCATTGCCCATAGTGGAGGAGCCATTCCAGAGGGTGAGAATGGATATTGTGGGGCCTTTAAATACCCCCAGCTCCTCTGGGAAGAGATTCATCCTGACTGTGGTGGACTATGCCACCCGGTACCCAGAGACAGTCGCCCTATCATCACTGAGGACAGACAAAGTGGCAGATGCCTTATTGGGAATTTTCTCCCATGTTGGGTTTCCACAGGAGGTTATCACTGATTGAGGGGGTTCCTTCATGTGGGACCTGATGAAATGTTTGTGGGAGAAGTGTGGGGTGGTGCAGAGAAGCACAACACCATATCACCCACAAGCTAATGGGCTTGTGGAAAGATTTAACGGTACCCTTAAGTCAATGCTTCAAGTGTTTGCTAAACAGCATGGGAGGGACTGGGAGAAATACCTTCCCCACCTGTTGTTTGCATACATGGAGGTGCCCCAAGAGTCAACAAGGTTTTCCCCCTTTGAGTTCTTATACAGATGCAGGGTACGTGGGCCCCTAGACTTGTTCTGGGAGGATTGGTAAGGCAAGCATGCCACCCAGGGAACTACCATAGTGGATTATGTCCTTAGGTTTAGGGAAAAGCTGAAGGAGCTTATGGGGACAGCCCAGAGCATCCTGGAAGTGGCCCAGCAAAAACAGAAGGTGAGCTACGACCACAGAGCCAGAGCTTGCTTGTACACGGTAGGTCAGGAAATCATGGTCCTAATCCCGGTCCGGAAAGACAAGCTGCAGGCCGAGTGGGCAGGACCGTACAAAGTAGTCAGAAAGGTAAATGACGTAAACTACATTATAGAGTTACCTGACAGATGACATACACAAAGGATGTACCATGTCAATGTGATGAAGCCATATGCTAATAGAGCTGGCATAGTGTTTGCAGTGTGTAGTCCTGGAGAGGGGATGGACTAAGAAGACCCCTTTTTGGACTTGCTGGAAGAAAGCAAGTGGGAGTCCTCTGTGGAGGCAATTAAATTGTCACCCCAGTTGGCCTCGGAACAGATCCAGGAAGTAAGGGAGGTTTTAGCAGACTTTGTCTCACTGTTTAGTGCCAAGTCTGGACTAACCCCCTTAGTAACGCACAATGTGGAGACAGGGACGCAGGCGCCCATACAGCGAACAGCATACCGGGTGTCACAGGCTGTCCAAAAGGATATAAGGAGGGAGATGGAGGAAATACTGGATTTAGGGGTGATCTAGAAATCCCACAGTCCCTGGACCTCACCCATAGTCCTTGTTTACAAGCCAGATGGCTCTGCTTGTTTTTGTGTGGACTATCATGGACTGAATGCAGTCACAAATTCAGACGCCCACCCGATGCCACAGATGGATGAACTCCTGGACAAGTTGGGAGGGGTGACATACCTTACGACTATTGACCTGACAAAGGGGTATTATCAGGTAGAGTTAACTGCCAGAGCTAGGGAAAGGTCGGCCGTCATCACTCCGATAGGGTTATTTGAATTTAAAGTAATGCCTTTCGGAATGAAGAACGCCCCAGACACTTTCCAAAGGTTGGTGAACCAGGTGTTAAATGGTGCTGAGGAGTATGCTGTGGCATACCTGGATGACACTGCCATCTTTAGTGCCAGCTGGGAAGAACACCTGTCCCATCTTAGGGAAGTGCTGGGCAGGATACAGAGGGCCAGGCTCACTGTCAAAGCTGAGAAGTGCCAGGTGGCCATGGCTGAAGTGGGCATGTTGTAGGCCAGGGACAGCTCCATCCTAACCAAGTAAAAATAGAGGCAATCAAGGTATGGCCCAGACCAGAAACGCATAAGCAGATCAGGAGTTTCAAACACCATGAAGTCTTGCTATATTCTGACATATGCAGTGAATACCAACTTTCGAACTGCCCCGGAGATGAAAGAGTTAACTTTCCATGCCAGGCATGGAATGCTGAGCTCAAGCTCGGTTGAGACTCTGTCTGTTGTTCTTCAAACTCAGACTGACAGATTCTTTACTCCGCCTCACTGAACAGTCGCTCCAGAGATTTCTCCTTCTGCTTGGTTCAGTTTGCCAGTTAAAGTATGGCTTTTCTCAGTTTTCGACCAAATTTAAACCGTAACCTGTCGGTTTAGTCTCTGTCTGTGGTATTTGTGAGTACTAGATAGGTTTTATTTTATTCTATTCTGTGTGGAACTTGTAGACGGTTTATCGGTTCGGCTTGAACCGATCAAGTTGTTTAAAATCTTAAATTGTGCTTTTAGAGTGTGGTTACCGGTTCTTATCGGTTCTAAAAAAAACAGATTTTATTACGTTTTTTTCCATGACCAGTGACATGGTTGGGAACCGATAAGAGGGTCTTGCCTGGCGGATTGCCATAAAAGGGTAAGTTTGGTTAGGACTGGCACTATGTCTGAGAAACCCAAAAGAAAAACTGGACCCACTGGGTTTCAACATTGTAGTGTGTGTGGGGAAGTCTTTGCCACGGCTGATCCCCACACCACCTGTGTTTATTGTCTGGGGTTTGACCACCTCAATGCAGACTGCTAGATTTGCAAAAATTTCCCTGCAGCTACCCTAGAAAAGAGAGCTGGTAGGCTCAGGGAAAGGGAGGACAAAAAGTCAGCTGAACCGGATGGCTGGCCCGGTTTGGTTCAAACCGAACCAGAAGGAGTGCCCTCTGACCAGGGTGAAACTTCTTCGGGCAAAAGGAGAGCCGATTCTGAGGAATCGGTTCCGGCTAAAAGAACTAGAAAAGAAAAATCAGCTGGTGTGGGGCCAAAACTTTCCTCTTCAACCGCTAATGAGATAGCCAAAGCGATCAAAATTGTCCAGTCGCTTTCCCGGTTCGACCGAACCCGGCACCATCAGAGCAGGCTGGGTTCAGCTGGTTCCACCGGTTCCGAGTATGAGTTAGAGGGTTTTATGAACCAGAGGAGGAGGAAGAGAGTATGAGGAAAGTGAATGTGGATTTGAAAGTCTGGATGTGCCCATTGACCCGGACATCTCCCCAGACAGACCTTCAGGGGTTTCTCCTCCTAGGCTTTCTGAGTCCCCCTCCCATTTCATGTTTTATAAAAAAGTGGCTGAAACCCTCCAGCTTCCTATGGAAGAAGCTGTGGATGACCAGGAGGAGCCTGACTATGTGGAAATGATGGATATCCCAGAGTCTAGGAGGCTGTCTATTCCCTTGCACAAATCTTTTGGGAAACAGACATTTAAGATTTTGAAGACTCCTAACACTATACCTCCTGTGGATAAGAGAATGGACAAGAGGTATACATTGTCAGGCTCTGACACAGAGTTCCTTACACAACAATGCAGCCATGTTTGGGGTAATGCAGGCTGCAGCCTGTGATAAGGCAAACATTCCCTTGGCTTCACACCCCCCGGACAAGGACTCCAGGAGGATTGATGCTATGGCAAAGAAACAATACATGGCAGCATCCTTGGGACTCAGACAGGCCAATTATATGGCCTATACTGCTAGGTATCAAAAATCCAGATGGGACACTGTTATGGCCCTAGCAAAACAGGTCCCTGGCCAGCTTGCCAAGAAGCTGGAGCAGGTGGCTGCTGATGGTATTGAGGCATCCAAGGTGCAATTCCATGCTGCAGTGAACTCCAATGATGTGTCTTCTAGAGTCATGGCTACATCTGTGGCACTTCGAAGAATGGCTTGGCTCAGATGCACTAGCCTGTCACAGGCTACCCAGACTAAGGCCATGGATTTTCCTGTAATGGGTAATTCTCTGTTCGGGGAGCAAACAGAGAATTACATGAAGAAAATGGACGAGTATAGGACCACCTATAGGAGTGCACAGGCCAAGGAAAGGCAGGCCACTCCTCAAAGGCAGCTTCCAGGGGCAGGGAAGGACTTTTCATAGGCCTTTTACCAAGCCCAGGCCTCCTCTTCTGCTTATGCCCAGAGGATTCTTTGAGGGAGAGGCAGGCGGTACAAGCAGACCTGCTTCCACCCCTCAGCCCAAAGCCCCTGCCAAACAAGCACCCTGATGGGGTGGCCAGGGCCGATTCTCAGCTACCTGTAGGGGGCAGGCTGGCTTACTTTGTCCAGGACTGGGAGTCTCTGACATCAGACAAATGGGTCCTGGAAGTAGTAAGCCAGGGACTGGTTCTCAGCTTCAAAAGTTCCCAAAGATGAGAACCAGATCCTTTCCACCTGCAAATCCATCAGACGTACTTGCCTTAGAGGCAGAGGTCTCCTCCCTCCTAGCTCTCAGAGCTGTGGAAAGGGTTCCACCCCTACACCAGGGCAAAGGGTTGTATTCCAGGTACTTCCTTACCCCAAAAAAGACAGGAGAATGGCGGCCCATCCTGGATCTCAGATACTTAAACAAGCACCTTTTAAAACCAAAATTCAAAATGGTGACTCTGGGAATTATTCTACCCTCTCTAAGGCCAGGGGACTGGCTAGTGTCCCTGGATCTCAAGGATGCCTACTTCCATGTTCTCGTCAGAAGCTCCCATCGAAAGTACCTCAGGTTCAAGCTGCCCTCAGGCCATTATCAGCTCAGAGCAATGCCCTTTGGCCTCACTTCTGCTCCAAGAGTATTCACAAAATGCCTGGCAGTAGTAGTTGCTTTTCTAAGAAGACAGAAGATTGCTATCTTCCCTTACCTGGATGACTGGCTCATAGTAGGCCAGTCCCCAGACCAAGTCAAGTTACACTTACAGATAACTCAGCAACTGCTCACTTCTTTGGGTTTCCTTCTAAATCTTCCAAAGTCAGTTCTAGAGCCTGTCCAGCTCCTCACCTTCATAGGTGCAGAGCTAGACACTGTGAAGGCCAGAGCCTTCCTTCCCCTGGACAGGGCAAGGACACTGGTCTCTCTGGCCTCCTCATTCACCCTGCAGGTGTCTTGACCAGCAAGGCATTTTCTACAGCTCCTGGGGCACATGGCTGCTTCTACAGCAATAGTGCAGGGAGCAAGATTTCAGATGAGGGACATTCAGTTCCATTTGAGAGCCTTTTGGTCTCAAACGAAGGACCCTCTGACCAAATTGATCCCAGTAACTCGAACCCTGATCCAGGCCCTCCAGTGGTGGCAGGATCAGAACAGTCTGAGACAAGGGGTCCCCTTTGTCACTCAGTCTCACTCTTTAATCCTTACTACAGATGCCTCCCTCTTGGGGTGGGGGACTCACATGGGCGACCTCACCACCCAGGGGTTGTGGTCCCCTCAGGAATCTCTGCTCCATATCAATCTGTTGGAACTCAGAGCAGTATTTCTAGCACTTCAAGCTTTTCCCAAATCTGTTCAGAACAAAGTTGTACAGGTCAGAACAGACACCACCTCCACAATGTGGTACATCAACAAGCGAGGAGGCACTCGGTCTACGACCTTGTGCACTGAAGCAATGACGTTGTGGTCTCTGGCCTACTCCCTGAACACCTCCCTCACAGCAGTTCACCTCCCAGGCAAGGACAATGTCCTGGCAGATGCTCTCAGCAGGATTTCCCAGGGCCATCACGAGTGGTCACTGGACCCCCTGGTCTTGGAGGTGATATTTTCCAGATGGGGCACCCCGCAGATAGATGTTTTTGCAGCCCCAGACAATCACCAACTTCCCCTTTTTTGCTGCAGACCCCCAGTGTTGGGCTCAGTCCCCCTGGATGCCTTAGTTCTCAATTGGGAAGGGAAGTTTCTCTATGCTTCCCCCTTCCTCTCCTGTTCAAAGTGCTAGTCAAAATCAGATCTCAACCATGCAAGATGATCCTGATTGCTCCAGACTGGGCCAGACAGCCTTGGTATCCACTCCTACTGTCCTTAGCAGTCCATCTTCCCCTGTGCCTTCCCAGGAATTACAACCTGTTAACCTGTGCTCAGGGGAGGGTTTGGTACCCGAACCTCAAATCCTTCAATCTCAAGGCTTGGTTCTTGAAGAGTTAGAGTTTGCTAATTTACACCTCTCCCAAGGTGTAATGGATATCCTGAAGGCTTCTAGAAAACCTTCCACCAGGGCTACTTATAATTCAAAATGGAAAAGATTTTCCATATGGTGCTCTGGGAAGCATATTTCCCAAAATCTGCTGATCTGCCCACAGTCCTTGATTATATGGTCCACTTAAATAGCTTGGAGCTCAGACCAGCTACACTGAAAGTGCATCTGGCAGCTGTGTCTGCTTTTATCTCAGCAGGTAAGCCCTCTTCCTTTCAGCTCACCCTGTATTCTCCAAGTTTTTCAAGGGATTGCTTCACACCAACCCTCCATTCAGGGACCCTGCCCCTGCCTGGGACCTCAATGTTTGCATTGCTCAGCTTATGCAACCCCCTTTTGAGCCTTTATCTTCAGCAGAGCTTAAGTACTTGACTTGGAAGACTGTGTTTCTGGTAGCCATCACTTCTGCCAGGCACATACGTGAATTACAAGCTTTGTCAGTGGAGCCTGATTTTATCTCCTTTCATAGAGATAAGGTGGTCCTCAGGACTAACAGGAAGTTCTTGCCTGAGGTGGTTTCAGATTTCCACCTTAATCAATCTATGTTTCTTCCAGTGTACTTCGCTGACCATTCCTCCCCTGGCGAGAGGAGGCTGCACAGTTTGGATGTCAAAAGAGCCCTTAGCTACTACATAGAGCATACCAAGGGTCACAGGTTTGACTCCTTCCAACTATTCCTCACTTATGGTGAGGTTGGTAAAGGGAAACCTGCCACTAAAAGATCCATTGCCAGGTGGATTGTCTCTTGTATCCAATTTTGCTATGAGAAACTGGGTAAGGTTCCTCCCTCAGGCCTGAGGGCTCACTCTACCAGAGGTACAGCTGCTTCCCTGGCTGCTGCCAGGGACATCCCTATTGTAGAGATATGTCAAGCAGCTACCTGGAAAACAGTTCACACTTTCACCAAGCATTACTCCCTGGACATCCAGGCTAGGAGTGATACTCGGTTTGGCACAGCTGTGCTTCAGAGCCTATTTCCTATGTAGGTTCTGTCTCTCCTCCATGGAGGTACTGCTTGGTAGTCTGCATATGTCAGAATATAGCAAGACTTCATGGTGTTTGAAGAAAAAATTACTCACCTTAGTAATGTTTCTTCTCCTGGAGTCTTGCTATATTCTAACCTCCCCTCCCCCGCCTGCCCCTCTCAGAACCTTTGTTTTTTGGGATGTGGGTGGGCAGTGCAGTGTTGGCACTTAGTAGGTGCCCACCTTTTGTTTTCACCCTTCTTTCTTGGGGTGAGTTGGTGTTGTGTTTTTCATTTTTGGGTCTCCTGACTTGAGTCTTTGTTTTGGGACCAAAAAATGTGTTTTATGTTTAGTAGCCAGTTGGTTAGTGTAGGTTTACAGCTCCCACACAGGACCTTAGTGAGTTTAGCTCATAAAGATCTGACGGTTTGAGTTTGAAGAACAACAGACAGAGTCTCAACCGAGCTCGAGCTCAGCATTCCATGCCTGGCATGGAAAGTTAACTCTTTCATCTCCGGGGCAGTTCGAAGGTTGGGACTCACTGCATATGTCAGAATATAGCAAGACTCCATGAGAAGAAACAACATTACTAAGGTGAGTATTTTTTTCTTTCAGGGGCAGCAGCGTACTATAGGAAATTTGTACCAAATTACATTGCCCTGGCCGCTCCCCTATCTGGCCTGTTAAAGAAAAGGATGCCTAAGAAAATTACCTGGGAACCAGCCTGTGAAATAAACCTTTACCAGACTAAAGGAGGCACTGTGCAGTGCTCCTGTATTGACAAGTCCAGACTACAGTAGACTCTTTGTAGTCCAGATTGACACCTCAGTTGTGGGTATTGGGGCAGTGCTGAGTCAGACATCCAACCGAGGGAAAGATCACCCCATAGTGTACCTGAGTAAAAAGTTACTTCCCAGGGAGCAGGCTTACTCTACTGAGGAAAAAGAGTGTTTTGCCATGGTGTGGGCCCTAAAGAAGCTAGAGCCTTACTTATATTGGCAGCATTTTAAGGTACAAACTGACCAAACCCCCCTGGTTTGGCTGGCACAAATGGGTAAAACAAATGGTAGACTACTAAGATGGAGTCTTGCCTTGCAAGGGTATGACATGATGGTCTTACACAGGGCAGGAGTGGCCAATGAAAATGCTGATGGCTTGTCATGTCAGTATAAGGAATGAACTGACTTAGGGAGCTCATCCCATGCAGGGGATAGAGACTCCAAATTCAGTCTAGGTGGGGGGGGGGATCTGTCACAAATGTACTCCACAGATCAGGCCCTCTGCTCCCACAGTGCCAACCTCAGAGTGCAATAGTGTGAACAGGTAACAAACAGGGTAACCCTCCTGTCTGTTTTTGGATCAGAATCACCTTTAGCCTCAAGTTCTGGAGGGATTCAAACTGGGAACCTTATGCTAGCATACCCAATTAACAGGCTCAGATAATATTCTCTTCGGGGGGGATGCAATATAATCTTGCACCCAAGGGCACCCAGCCAGGTATCCAAAATGAACCCTTACAACTCTATATGAGACCTGGGTGTTTCTTACCTTTTTAAGAAAGCTTAGTAACGCATTCAAGCCTTTTAACAGCTGTCAGCCTTTAACACAGGTTCAGCACATCACATGCAAAATAACAGAAAAGAACAGGCAGTATTTTAAAGAAAATGTTGTTTACTAAAAAAATGGTAAAACAGGAAAAATCAAATACAGAACAATTATATCACAAATCTTACAATCATATAAAAAATGGTAAATTACAGAATACAAACTCCTACCACAAATACTTAAAGCATTTCTTATCTAGATGTTACCCTTTGTTTTCAAAAGTTCAGAGAAATCTTTCTCTCCTTGAGTCCAAAATAATATGTCACATATTCCCAGATGCAAGATAATTTCAGGAGGCATCGCCCCACCCCTTTTGTGACATCAGCTGACCCTCCCTTAGAGTTAATTCTTCACAGTTTTCTACAAGGAGGTATTTTAAATAATGTGAACATCAACAAAAAGCCATTTCCAAAATATGACAATCTTTGATCAACCATTTCTCTTTGATGTCCCTCTGCTGATTTCCTGTTGCTATCGAGATCTCAGGGATTATGGCCTCTCACCAACATGCAACCAGATAAGTCTATTCCTGCATGTCATAAATGCATCCATGGGAGTCAACTTACAAAAGGCAGTGACAGGTAATAAAGGATAATAACCTGTCTCTCTAGAAGGATGTCTTAATAATGGTTTCCTCTGGTCTTTTTATAACATCCTGTGGTTTTCCTCACACTGATATCTTTTGTGGTCAGAGGTTAAATCTTTCCATCGCTGCCTGCTTGTGTGAGACAATCACATACAATATATTTATATTACAAATATCATACATATGACCATAAGCAGATGGCAGAGCATCACAATGGGCTCATTCATAGCTCGTTGATGTGACCCCATGGCTCTTTTACCAGCTTCAAGTTGTATCACTGCCAAACCCTGGGATGTGTTTTAACCCAGCTGTACAGTATTGTGTTAGCAGTCCCAAACTGTACTGTACTGTGGAATTTCTACAGTACCCCTCTACAATACAACTCATGTTTTTAGTAAAACAACAATAAAGAGCATCACGTGGCTCTGGGGAACCTTCTCATGTGGTGTCATATGGAATTACTTGCTAAGGTATGTCCCAGCCAATCAGAAGCTGATCAACAGGCATGGATACCGGGATTCAAGACCTGCTCAACCGTAAAAAAGAAGTTCTCACTGCACATGCCAAGATGACATTGCATGCCAGTAAAAGAAAGAGTCATACCAGCAGCTCAAGGCAGAAGCTCAAAGGAAGATCCAAGACATCAAAAACAAATGGTGGCAAGACAAGGCCAAGGAGATCCAGCTCTATGTTGACAAACATGACATGCGGCGCTTCTTCCAGGCTACAAGGGCCATTTATGGTCCAAGCTCCCATGGTCCCACTCCCCTCTGATCTCAGGATGGCTTGATGCTCTTAAAGGGAAATGAAGGCATTTAAGCTAGATGGAAGGAGCATTTTGAGACACTTCTGAACTGCAGTCATCTGTGATAGATGCCACTATCAATTCTGTCCCTCAGCACCTTAAAAGAGAATCTCTTGCCAACCCTCCTACCATCAAAGTAGTAAGATATGTCATCAAGCTGGCCAAAAACAACAAAGCTGCGGGACCAGATGGCATACCATCTGAAGTCTACAAGGCTGGGGGCGAGGAACTGGTACTAAAGCTCCACGAGCTCATTCTCTGAATTTGGAATGATGAGGAGATTCCAGAGGACTTGAAGAATGCCAACATTGTTATCATCATCAGCTCTCCCCTGCCATTCCCACCCTTCATGCTTTATCTATTCCATGCACCCTGATTGTAAAGTCCTCAGCTGGGTGTCGACCCAAGGGTCTCCATTGCCACCAGCCACTAACCTGAATAATTACACTGCTATTATTATTATCAGGTAATGTACACCCAAACCCAGGACCTATGGCTTCCAGCCCCTCTAAACCCTGTACTGCAACTGGCCTCCGCTTTGCATCCTTAAACATTTGCAGTCTCCTAAAGAAATCTGGTGCCCTCCAGTGCTGGGTTGTTCAACATCAACCTGACATAATTGCACTGGTAGAGACTTGGCTCTCCAAATCCACCCCCGACTCTGCTATCACCCTCCCTGGATATACCATCTACAGGGAAGACCGAGTAGGCAAACGCGGTGGTGGTTGCACACTACTCGTACGGAACTCCCTTATAGGTTAGGCACTCCCAGCTCCTCACCTTAAAAATCACACCTCACCCCACCAGAGGTCCTCTCTTCCTCACGGTCTCCTACATACCCCTGAGGAATCAAAACCAAGCGGTTCAGTCCCTTATTGACTACCTCACATCTCTCCCTCACAAAGTGGAGCAAGTCATCCTAGGTGATCTCTATGTTAACTGGCTTGCCTCCACTGCCTCCCATATAAGGGACTCCTTTGCTGCCCTGGATATGTCCCAGTTAGTCACCCAGCCCACCAGATTCAACCACTCTACTGGCACCAGCACTCTCCTAGATGTTGTTATATCTAACCGTGCCTACAAAATCCGGGATGTCACTGTCCTCCCCGACTCTCTTAGCGATCACTCCCCAGTCCTCTGTCTCTGGTCATCCTCCACTCTGAAGCCAGTGTCCCAGGCCACTCTACGCTGCCGTTTACACCCTGGCGGCCTCAGAAGATTAAAACAATACCTAGCCCAGCTAGACTGGTCCCCTATCCAGTGTGCCGCTGACATTGACTCAGCTCTTGACCACTTCACAAATGCCTTCTGTAAGTCTTGTGACCTTTTTGACCCCTTTACCAGGATCTGCTCCAAAAAATGCAGTGCCCCATGGATCACCCCACCCCTCCTCCAGAGAGTCAAAAACAGAGATAATCTCTGGCACATTGCTGTAGAATCTGGAAAGGCATCTGATAGACAGACCTACAATGCAGAATGCAATAAGTGCACTTGGGCCATTAGGCGGGCCAAGGCAGAGCACTACCAGACCACCCTCGCTACCACTTGGGGTTCAGCCCGGACCTTCTGGGATAATATGAAAGAGCTAAATGGGAAGTCCCACTCCCCCTCCACCATCTCAGCTCTCCATCAATGGCACCCACACCACAGATACACTCCTTATAGCCGATTGCCTTAACACTGCCTTCTCTGACCTAAGCTCGGTCCTCCTCAGCAGCTTCTTTGACCCAATCCCCACCTCTCTCCCTCTGGTCCTGCATCACCCACAATTCTACCTGCACACCCTATCCCCCAAAGAAGCCAGGCCGCACCTGCTAAAAGCCTTAAGCAGCAATAACCCCAGCAGTGACCCCCTCGACTCTAGGATCCTCCGTATGGTCTTGGATGAAGTCCTAGTCCCCCTGACTGACCTTCTAAACTGGTCTCTATGCCTGGGTCAGTTCCCAAGTGCTTGGAAAACTGCTGAAATCACACCTATACATAAGAGTGGGAACCGGTCCACACCCAACAATTACCCGCCGATCTCCGTCCTCCCCCCACTGTCTAAAGCCCTTGGAAAAGTGGTGTTGATCCAGCTCTCTGAATACCTAACCAAGTATGACAGTATGTGTGCAGAACAGCACGGTTTCTGTCCAGGAGACAGTACAATCACGGCTCTCCTGGAATTCTCCCAACACATGCATGCTGCTCTTGACTCTGACAGCCTTGCAGGAGCAGTGTTCATTGACCTCTCCAAGGCATTTGACACTGTCTGTCATCCCCTTCTACTCGACTCTCTCCACCAACTTGGCTTCTCTGGCAGTCCCATTTCCTGGTTCTTTAGCTACCTCTCTGCTAGATCCCAGTGTGTCAAGATCAGCGGCTCCCTCTCCAGCACTCTTCCTGTTCACTCCGGGGTCCCTCAGGGCTCCATCCCGGGTCCAATACTTTTTAGTCTCTACCTCAACACCCTCCCCATCTCATGTACCGGTAAAATGTTCCTCTATGCCGACCTCGTTGCCTCACATCCCAATCCCACCTCCCTCCAGTTATCCCTCCAGCAAGCTTACAACCAAGCCGAAAGTTGGTTCGGTGACCACAGACTGGTCATTAACCTAAAGAAAACCAAATCAATGCTCTTCTCTCACCACCAAAATAAAGCTAAAAATACCCCCTCTTGATTATTCCCAGCATTCTGCACCTGCTAGAACAAGTGAACACACACAAGTACGTAGGCATCACGTTCGATACTGCCCTCTCTTTCCACATCCACATTAATGCCCTGTCAGCTGCCATTAACTCTCAGATTGGCCTGCTATACTAGTGCAGGGACTACCTGCCTCAGGTTGCCGTTAGGCTGGCCATCACCTCCTCCATCTTGTCCCTCATGAACTATGGCTTGCCCATCTACGCCGCAGCTGACAACACTGCCCTCTCCAAAATCCAACTCTCCATCAGTAAGGCCTGTAGGCTCCTGATCGGTGCCCCCAGCCACACTCACACCTGCCTTCTCTATACTACCACCAATCTGCTCAACTTTGAGGAGCGACTGCTCTACTAGACCTGCCTTCTTGCTAAGAAATCACTGCTAGGACTCTTCCCCACCAGGGGTCTCCACCTCCCTACAGCAGTCATCATTGTCCATCACCACCCATAGCTGTGTTAAGGCCACTTTCAAGGTGCCCAGAACCAAGACCTCTCTTGCCCAGAGATCCTTCCTCTACTGAGCCCCCACCTGGTTGAACTCTCTCCCTAGCTGCATCTCCAACTTGCCAAAAATTGGCTCCTTCAAAACAGCCTTCCGGAACCATATCTTTAATACCCACTGTTGTAGGTGCAACTAACCCTCTGTTGTAACCTGTGGTACCTGCCTGCCTTGCCCCCTGGCTCGACAATGTCCACTGAACAGCCTCTCCTTCCCCCAGACCCACTCCTTCCCTACTAGGCCCAAACAGGGATGTAACCCACTGTCTTCTCTGAGGACCTATTATATCCATGAGTGTAACTCACAATTTTGTAACACTGTGTAACCTAAATAACATACAAACTACTACATTATGTAACCTAAGTGTATCTATGTTGTGTGCTCCTTTTACTTCACCTGTAATGTTATCCTCTGTTTTAATCTGCACTGTAATAACTATCTTGATGTCTGTGCCCCCCTCAATGAGGTCCCTTTGTAAATGAGTCTCCAACTCAAAGGTTGTAAACCTGATTTGTAATGAATAAATAAACAAGTCGGTGTGTGGAAATTATCGAGGCAATGTTTTACTCTCCACCACAGGGAAAATCCTTGCCCGTATTCTTCTGAATCATCTCCTTCCCATCGCCGAAGAAGTCCTGATGGAATCTCGGTGTGAATTCAGACCATCTCGCGGGACAACCGACATGATCTTCACTGCCAGGCAGATCCAAGAAAAGTGTCGGGAACAACATCGGGACCTGTACATGGCTTTCATTGACCTGACAAAAGCCTTTGACTCCATCGATCATGAAGCCTTGTGGAAGGTGCTGGCCAGATTTGGCTGCCCTACAAAATTCATCAAGGTCCGGAGGCTTCTGCATGACCAGATGACTGCCAGTGTTCTCCATAATGGTTCAAAGACAGACCCGTTCATCATCCAAACTGGGGTCAAGCAAGGGTGTGTCATCACTCCAACCTTGTTCTCTGTCTTCCTAGCAGTCATCCTAGTCCTCACCAAAGGCCGCCTTCCCACTGGAATTGACATCGAATACAGAATGGATGGAGGGCTCTTTAATCTTGGACATCTCTGTTCAAAGACCAAAGTTTGCAAGGCATCTGTCATTGACCTCCAGTACGCTGATGACTGTGCCATCCTTGCACACACCAGGAGCGACCTCCGGTCTGTGCTAGATCTCTTTGGGGAAGCTTACCGAAGTCTGGGACTCTCACTTAACATCAAGAAGACCAAGGCACTCTATCAGTCTGCTCAAGGCCTTGTAAATGACCCTCCACAATTCATCATCGAGGGACAGACCCTGGAGACAGTCAAGCACTTCCCTTACCTCGGTAGCCACCTCTCCCTAACAATGAACATCAATGATGAGATTCAGCACAGGATCCATTTGGCTAGTACCTCATTTGGGAAACTGCTACGGCATGTCTTCACTGACCGTGACATACAAAAGGACACCAAGACCCAGGTATACAGTTCAATTATCATCCCTACCCTTCTTTATGGATGTGAAACTTGTGTGATTTACTGACATCACCTAAAGAGCCTGGAGAGGCACCAACGATGTCTCCAGAAAATACTCCACATCAAGTGGGAAGACCACCACACTGATGTCAGTTTTTTTGCTGAGGCCAATGTCATCAGCTTTGAGGCAATGATCCTCAGACATCAATTCCACTGGACTGGACACTGTGTATGGATGCCCGACTCTCGACTCCCAAAACAAATTTTATACTCCCAGCTCAGTGACGGCCAGAGAGCCTGTGATGGTCAAAGGAAATGCTACAAAGACACACTGAAGGCATATCTCAAGAAAACAGATATGGACATCACGAGCTGGGAGGAGCTGGCCACTAAATGATCTCAATGGCGCCAGAACCTCCATCAAGCAGGGGCCTGCTTTGAAGAGAAATGTCTTGCCCTTGAAGCCGAAAAGAGAGAGCGTAGGAAGGAAAGGGAAAGAAACCCCAGCCAGCGGGCAGCTCTTCCACATGGAAACATCTGCAATTTCTGCAGACGAATCTGTGGCTCTAGGATTGGATTACTGAGTCACCTCAGGACCCATCAGTGAACCATGGTAGAGATCATCCTCGAATCGAGGGATCGCTGACAACAGTATTGTGTTCGCAGTCCCAAATTGTACTGTACTGTGGAATTTCTACAGTACCCCTCTACAATGCAACTCGTGTTTTTAGTAAAACAGTACTAAAGGGCATCACTTGGCTCCAGGGAACCTTCTCATGTGGTTTTATATGGAATTACTTGCTAAGGTATGTCCCAGTCAATCAGAAGCTGATCAACAGGCATGGATTAGATGGGCAGTGGGGTCCAAAAAACTAACATTGCTACTGCACCCTAAAAACAAATATGTAACTTGTTGTATTGAAAATAAAAGATTGTGTATTTGGGATAAAGTAAAAGATGATGTCAGTTTGGGTTGGGTAAGGGCCCAGTAGTCTGGCAGACGAGCTCAGTCAGACAGAAACAGATCCTCACGAGTGGTCATTGGCGCCAGATGTGCAGTCTCTCTTTGACGAGTGGAGAACCACAGAGATGGAAATTTTTTTGCACCCCCCACTCAATGCCAAACTGCCTCGATTCTGCTCCAGAAATCCAGAGCCTGCCATTTTCTGTAAGGATGCATTCAGGCTGCGGTAGACAAATTGCTTTGTTTATGCTTTTCTTTCTAGTCCTCTGATTCAGAGGGTACTGCTCAAGCTGAAGGCCCATGGGGTCCCACTGATTCTCATTGCCTCATGCTGGCCTCAGCAGATATGGTTTCCACTTCTCAACAACCTGTCAGTTGCCCATCCGAGACCACTATCTTTGTGGACAGACCTTCTGATGCAGGGGTCCCCTGTTCATCCCAGCTTGTGCTCCCTGGCTTCTGAAGAGATAGAAGCGAGTAGGTACAAGGTCTCTCAGAGGGTTCCTGAGATTCTTCTGGCTGCCCATAAGCCCTCTACCAGAAAGACTTACACAGCCACATGGAGATGTTTTGCTGAGTGGTACTCCAAATTCTATACAGATCCTTTTTGATGTCTACCGGATAAGGTTTTGAAGTATCTGCTGGTCCTTTCTGATGCAGGATTACAATACTCCTCAGTTATGATCCATTTGTTGGCTATTTCAGTGTACCACAAGCCAGTTCAGAACCTCGCTGTAGCTCTTTTTTTTTTATATGTAATTTCTTGGGGGTTTTGTGGGTTTTCTCCTGACCCCTACACCCACGCATCCCTGACGTAGCGCGTGCATGTGGAGGCATGTGCACACATTCCGTTCGGGATGCCCATCCCTTCCATTCACGCCATTGACTGCCTGCACTGGCACCAAACCTCCATTCAGTGATGGTGGGACTTCGGGCGGGTGGCCCGACCCCTTACCCAGGGAAGGAGAGTCAAAACTCGATCCTGCTCCCACCTTCCCCCAGTGCCGGTACCTCGGCAATGTGAGGTCGTTCCCGAACCTGGGTCACCAACGTAGTGCAAGGTGTAGTGTCCGGCGCCTCAACACTCAGCATCACTGGACTGGCTACTGCCTCTTTTTAAGAGGTTATTGAAGCACATTTTGCACACAAGACTCCCAGTCAGGAAGCCTGTCACTACCTGGGACCTCAACCTTTTGTTAAACATGCTCACCCATATGCCCTTTGAACCTCTGGCTACTTGTGACCTCAAATTTCTAACTTGGAAAGCTGCATTTTTAGTGGCCATCACCTCTGCCTGAAGGATCTCTGAGATACGGGCTTTGGTCACAGACTCGCCTTATACTGTCTTTCATAAAGACAAGGTGGTTTTCTGCACACACACCATGTTTTTACCTTAGATAGTCTCGGAGTTCCACTTGAACCAGTCTTTGGTTCTGCACATATACTTTCCCAACTTCCAGAATGAGGGGGAGCACACTCTCCACTCTCTGGATGTTAAAAGAGCCCTCATGTTCTGCCTCGAAAAAACTAAGAACTTCCGACAGTCCAAGCAGCTCTTTGTCTCCTTCATCCCCAACTGACTGGGTCAGCTGGTTATGATCAAATGCATTTCCATGTGGACAGTAGCTTGTCTCCACCAATGTTATTCCATGGCGCAAGTCAAGTTGTAAGGCCAAGTTCATGTCCACTCCACCAGAGCGGTTGCTAAGTCCTTGGCAGAGATTCACTCTGTACCTATCACTGATATTTGCAGAGCTGCCACTTGGAGCATAGTGCACACCTTTATCAAGCATTGTGCCCAGGATGGCCATGCCAGGCAGCATGTCTCTTTTGGCAGGACAATCCTTAATGGATTCTTGTCCTGAGTGAGCTCCGGCTCCTGCCCTCCTGCCCGGGGGACTTTCATCTGTGCTTGATACTCTAACCCATCAGTGGTGAAGACAGGTCCTCAAAGATATGAAAATTATATACTTACTGTAATTCTTTATCTTCTTGGACCATCTTCACCATTGACTCACATACCCACCCTCCAGCTCCCCTGCTCACTCTTTCTGTTCATTGGTCTTCACTTCCCCTTATTTTTGGTTTGGGCTATGAAGACACTGCTTCTTGTTGTTGACCTTTCTTACACGGGCATAAACGCTGCCCTAGATAGCTTCTACCAGAGAACAGACAGAACACCAGGAGGAAGGAGCTACTGGTATAACTAAAACTTCTCTACTGGGACTATGTTGCCTTCCTTCCCTCCCTTCCACCCCCCGCTCTAAACTAGTTCTACTTTTATAGGCACATGATTTAACTGACAACAGGAACTTTCTGTTTGGGAGCAGGAAGTGAGTGATCACAGGGCCACCAAAGACTCACCATCCTAGAAGGACAAGAGTAGCTCTCCCCCCCCCAGCTGCTGGAGGGCTGACTCTAAGCAAGTAAAGGGACTACTGAGAAATATAGGAACTTCTTGTCTCAGAACAGGAAGATTGGGAGCTAAAAGGGTGCAGAGGCAGTAAGTAAGTAGGTAGACAAGAAAAAAAAGAAATAAACAAACAGAGGAAATAGTAAGTATTCCAAATAACAGTTAGGTGGCCAGAAAAAAGACTTGATGGGAGTGATGCAGTGCAGTGGCTGTGGAGGAGCAGTCTTCCAGGAGATGTTCTGGAAGATGCAGTGTTGTCCCATCTGCAGACACCTCTCTGGGCTGAGGGAGGAGGTTGCTCATCTCTAGGCTGAGTTGGCCAGGATTTGTGGAACCTCCTCTCCCACCCAGGGACCACCAGGGTCACTGCCATTGCCTCAGAGGTTGCCAAGAAAGAGGAATGGTTGGACCACAGTGGTCTCAGGGAGGGTGAGGGTGGTGGAACAGAAGTGCATCCCTCCAGTTGTACCTCTCCACAATTTCTATGCCATTCTGGAAAAGTGTGGTTCCTCTATGGAGGCACCCACAGTGGAGACCAAGGAGGATGCTGGGAACCTCCACAAAGAAGACCTACAGAAAGGTAGCATGGGACCCCACAGGGGAAGGAAACAACTCCTGGTGGGGGACTCCATTGTTAGGAAGGTAGAACTGGGGAAAGAAGGGGAGAGGGAGGTAAGGTGCCTGCCTGGCACCCTGGCTTGGAGGGACAGGGAGTGAATCCTCAGGATCGCAGGAGCAGCTGCACAGGGAAGGGAGCTGGATGTCATTGCCCCCCTAGGGACAAATGATCTGGCTAAGAAAGGGATCAGAGCAGTGCAAGAAGCATTTGTGGAGATGGGGAGGGCCTTAGACAAATAGCACACACGGTAACCTTCTCAGAGTGCTGTCTGTCTATGGCATGGTGAGGCTAGGGTGCTCCACCATGGGATTCAATCAGTGGTTGAAAAACTGGTGCAGAGCTCAGGGATTTGGCTTCATTGGGGACTGGGGGTCCACCTGGAGGGATGCAGGCCTATACTGGCATGATGGTCTGCATCTGTCCAGGAGGGGAACCAGGATCCTAGGTGATGGGTTTAAATACTTCATTGACAAGCATTTAAACTAGCCAAGGGGGGAGGCACTGGAAAGGAGCAGGGAAATCCTAGCCCTCCCCAAAATATTAGGGTACTAAGTGAGGTAGACACCAACATAGAGATGTCGATAGGGAGAAGCGCAGGGATAAATGGAGAAAATTACAAATGCAATAAGGACAGGGATGGGGCAAAAAGGGGTAAGGCCATCAAGAAATGGAAGATAATGAGTACCAATGCCCATAGTCTGGGCAACAAGCTCCCTGAACTGGTGGCCTTGATGGAAGAGGGATGCCTGGATATTGTAGCAGTCACAGAAACATGGTACACAGAGAACCATGACTGGGATGTTAACATACCAGGGTACACAACCTACAGGAGAGACAGGGAGGGCAGAAGAGGGGGGAGTAGCTCTCTATGTAAGGGAAGGGATAAAAGCAACTGAACAAAAGAGTAAACATGGAGGAGAGGAGGCACTGTGGGTCACCTTAGAGACTGGAAATGGCACCACAATCTGTACAGGGGTTGTATATAGACCCCCATGTCAAGGGGATGGAATGGACAAAGATATGATAGAAGGCATTCTTAGGATGGCAGAGAAAGGGGAGACACTGTTGATGGGGGACCTTAACATGCCAGATGTTAACTGGAGCACCTTTGTGGCAGCCACATCCAAAAGCAGGGCCATTCTTGATGCCCTTCAGGTGGCATGACTCAAACAGCTAGTTTTGGAACCTACTCATAAGGGGAGCAATCTTAGACCTCGTACTCTCAAATGGGGACAGTGAGAGGATCTCAGATCTAGAAGTGGGTAGCCATTTGGGAACAAGTGACCACCAAACAGTATGGTTCATGATAAACTCAGCTACAGAGTCAAGCCATACAAAAGTGAGGGTTCTGGACTTCAGGAGGACTGAGTTTGGCAAGATGGGAGAGTGCCTTAGAAAAGCCCTAGCAAACAGGCTAGAAGGAGGGGTGGAGCAACAATGGGGAAATATCAAAACTGCCATCACAGAGGCAACAAGCCTTTGTGTGAAGCAAATAAACAAATCAAAATGAAAGAAAAAGCCACTATGGTTCTCAAAAGAGGTGGCGGTGAAGGTTAGGGAGAAAAAGATAGCATTTAGGAAGTATAAGGAAACACAGAAGGAGCAGGACAGAGAACTGTAAGAGTTAAGGCAGGAGGAAGCAGGGAGGGTAGTCAGAATAGCAAAGGCACAAACTGAAGAAAAGATAGCTAACTCGGTTAAGAAAGGGGATAAAACCTTTTATAGGTATATCAGGGAGTGTAGAAAGACAAAGGAAAGGATAGTGAGGCTGAATAGAATGGATGGTGGGTGGGCAGAGAGGGACAGTGAAAAAGCAGGGATACTGAATGAATACTTCTGTTCAGTATTCACAAAAGAGGAAGTGGGGGAGGTGCCTAATCCAATTAACAGAAGCACTCTGGAGGGGGGGGGTCGATCCCAGTCCTTTCACAGAAGAAAGGGTTCTGAAAGAACTCCTAAAACTGAAGGTGGACAAAGCAATGGGGCCAGATGGAATTCACCCCAGAATTCTAAAAGAATTAAGCAGAGAACTAGTGACACCACTAACTACCCTTTTTAAAAAATGGTGTGGTACCTGAGGACTGGAAGAAGGCGGATGTGATTCCTCTTCACAAAAGTGGGACCAAGACAGAGGCAGGAAACTACAGACATGTCAGTTTGACCTCTGTGGTAGGGAAAGTGATGGAATAACTTCTGAAGGAAATAATTGTTGAGTACCTAGAGGCCAGTGGGGCACAGGACCCAAGGCAGCATGGCTTCACAGTGAGAAGGTCATGTCAGATGAATCTAATTGATTTCTTTGACTGGGTGACCAAAGTAGTAGACCAGGGAGGGGCTGTGGACATGGCCTACCTAGACTTTAGCAAGGCATTTGACACAGTCCCACACAGAAGATTAGTAGTCAAATTAACCAGCCTGGGAGTGGGTCCCAGGGTGGTAGCCTGGGTAAAACATTGGCTGAACAACAGGACACAGAAGGTAATTGTAAATGTAGTCCACTCTGAAGAAGAGAGGGGTTATTAGTGGGGTACGCAGGGTTCAGTACTGGGTCCAGTCCTTTTAATGTCTTTATGATGACATTGCAAGCGGGACTGGAAGGAAAAACGCCTCTTTGCAGATTACACAAAGATCTGCAACAGGGTTGATACACGGCAAGTGGAAAGGATGAGAAGGACTTAGCAAGGTTAGAGGAATGGTCAGAAGTATGGCAGCTTGATTCAATGCAAAGAAGTGCAAAGTAATGCACCTGGGAAACAAAACCCAGAGGAAGATTACACAATGGGGAGGTAGTAACAAACAACAGAAATGGAAAGGGACCTGGGGTAATCATATTAGATGACCTTAAGGTTGGCAAGCAATGTGAAAAGGCAGTAAGGAGGGCTGGGGAATACTGGGATGTATAGGGAGAGGTATCACCAGCAGAAAACAGGAAGTTGTTATCCCCTGTACAGACAGTTGGTGACACCCCATCTGAGTACTGCATCCTGTTCTGAGACCCATCTCGCAAGGACATAGACAGGATGGAGGCAGTCCAGAGGAGGGCAACTAAAATGGTGCAGGGTCTGCAAGAGGAGCCATACGAGGAGAGACTAAAGGAGCTTAATATGTATACCCTTGAGGAAAGGAGGGAGAGGGGGGACATGATAGAAACGTTTAGGTACCTTAGTGGAATCAACAAAGTCGAAGAGGTAGCATCTTTCAGAAAAAGAGATGTGCAAGAACAAGGGGACACAATTTGAAGATAGAGGTGGGACAGCTCAGGGGCAATGTGAGGAAGCATTTTTCACAGAGAGGATGGTGGTCGCATGGAACAGCCTTCCTGAGGAGATTGTGGGGTCTAAAACTGTGGGAGAATTCAAGAATGCATGGGACAGACATAAGGCAATTTTTGTGGGGGGTAGGAAGAAATAGGCTGTTGGTTAAATAGGATCTGCAGCTTATCCTCTAGGTAGGGAACTGGGCAGACTAGGTAGGCCAAAAGGCCCTTATCTGCCATCAAAGTCTATGTTTCTATGGGTCACAAAGGCCATCTTATGCCCTTTTTAGGTTAGGTGTTATACTTAGGTTATGCTGCACCTCCTTGGTAAAAAAGGTACTGAGGCGGTTGAGGGCCAGTGCTGAGATAACCATGCAGTGCAAGCTAGTCTTGCGGTGCCACACATGTACACATCCTACATTGGCGCTGGCCCTCCTGAAAAGTTCTGGTTCCTGCAGGGTCCTAGCACCTCTGACTCAAAACCCATCAGTGTGAATCAATGGCGAAGAAGGTCCAAGAAGATCAAAAATGACGGTGAGTAAGTAATTTTCATTTCTCCCTATGGGGCATACCTTTGGTGGGCTTGTTTGCCTCCTGGAAGAATGCAAAACTGAGGCTGTTTTGTGCCCACCTCCACAGTCTGGGATGCTGATGTGGAATGCTCTTGTCAGTCCCTGGATCCTAGGCCTCATGTACTCCTTTCCTTCCTACCTCTTGATCCAGAAGATGGTAGTCAAGGCCTGGAAACACAAGGCACAGATGAGCCTGATAGCTGCAGACTGGGCAAGACAGTTCTGGTGCCCTGATATCCTCAGCTCTAGCAGCAGACCTCCGTGGTGGCTGCATCTTCACCCAAATGTGTTGACCAGTCAACAGGGGACGGTTCTGCACCCAGACCTTTCACGACCTGGTACCTGAGCGGTTAGAGTTCCAGGCCTTGGGTCTGTTGGATGATGGGCTCCACATTGTGGAGGCCTCCCTAAAAGAGTCGACTCACTGATGCCATGCATTTAAATGGGAGAGGTTCTCCATTTGGTGCCAGGGCAAGGAGCTTGATCCCCTTGCCTTACCTATGGCAAGTATCTTGGAGTACGTCTGGTCCTTCTGTTAGTTGGGATTGCAAGCGACGACCCTTAAGGTGCATCTGGCACCTATCTCTGCTTAAGGGGCATGGGCTGGTAAGCCAACAGTGGCCCAGGAGAAGGTAATTAGGTGCTTTGTCAAGGGCCTTGGCCACCTGCTAGCTCTGTTTTGTGCTCCACTACCACCATGGGACTTACTGCTTGCTGGTGTCGGCGATGCTTGTAGGCAAGCCATTCGATCCTGTGCACAGGTGAGAAATGTCTCGCCTGTCACGGAAGATGGCCTTCGTAGTGGCCATTATGTCAGCCAGAAGAATTGGGAAGTTCCAGGCACTCTCGATGGAGTCTCCCACTTGGTCTTCCACAGGGACAAAGTAGTCCTTTGTCCCAACCCGAAGTTCATCCTGAAGATTGTATCAGTGTTTCACCTTAACCAGTTGATTAATTTACTGGTGCATTTTACCAGCCTTTCATCAAAGACCAACCATCAGCTCCACAACCTGGATCTGCGGAGGGCGTTTTCCTGTCATGTGGAGTGTATGGCTGGAGTTCATGAAGAAGGTTGCCAGCTGTTTGTAATATACGCTGAAGCTGCACCTGGCAGCAAAGCAGACAGTTGGCAGGTGGATCACATCCTGCATTGACCTCTGCTATAGGTTGGCTGGTAGGGAGCCTCCTGTAGGGCTTAGAGCTCATTCCACCAGACATACCACTGCCTCACTGGCTGCTTTCAGGGACATCCCTAGCCAGGAGATCTGCAGGGCTGCTAGCTGGAAGTTAGCACACACCTTCATTTCCCACTACAGCATCGACCTTGAATCTCATTGGGATGCTGCTCTTAGGACCTTGGTTCATCAGTCACTGCTTGCCAAGTAGGGGTGTGCACCTTGCTCCCTTCTTCCAGACAAATGCTTGGGGTCTGCCAGAATGTGGATAGTGAACTATGTCCAAGCCCCTAGAAAAATAGGATCTTCTTCGAGGATATCTCTTTCATCAGGCCATACCTTAGGAACTATACCCTCATCAGTGCTAGGACCACACAGAAACTTTTGCAAACAGTTAGCCAGGGGCCATGACAACGTCACACATCAGCATCTACATATACATGGGTGGTCCCTCCTGTCCTCAGTTCTTTTCCCACTGTTGCTCAAACTCGTCAGACCTGCCATTGGAAATACTGCTGTAACAAAGCCGTATTTCTTCCTAAGCTTGGTCTTTGTTTTACACAGTGATTTTTGGCAGCCTGCGTGCCATCGAAGGAATTATCTATGCTTTTTCAGTTTTGCAGCTGTAGAGGAAAAATCTGTAAGGACAACATGCATAAAATATGTGTCTACTGTCTAGGCCTCTCTCACGATGAAAACCTGTGAGATCTGCCACGGATTCAACTCTGCTACCAGGTGATACAGGAAAAGGGTACTGGAAAAATTTCTCCTGGAAAGGACCTTAGCAGCAATGGAACAGCAGCTACAGGGTACATCTGCATTACCTAGCCTGCCAACTGAGACCCGGTCAGTGAAGGCCTGGGACAAATCCCCCTTGTGGAGCAATGAACACAAAAATATGGGAGAAGGACAAGGGTTCCCTGGTGAAGTCCAGGTCACTGCTGAGGACTGTGACTACATCACAGCCTACATCGCCGTCTGCTTGGCAGCAGTGTCTGTTGCCCTCCCCCACCATCGACCAGACACCAAGGTCGGTGCTTGACATACAAACTACCAGGCCTATTACTGTTGGTATGGTGTCCTTGTTGCCGGAGACCCATTCTCTGCCATCGATCATTGTGATTACTACCAGTCCTCAAAGTGGCATTGATGCTCAGGCAGTGCTCCTGTCATTCTGTGATATGCTACAGTGCCTATTGCCGAGCCAACCTTTAATCAGTACAGGCCCATCGATGGGGACTATTAACATACCTTCTCCATCAACTCTGCAGTCTCAAGTAGTGTGAAATAGACCTCCTTATCTGCCGCCGATGCACTGGCGTGTTCCTCCATTTCTGTCAAAGAGAGATACAGCGGTGAATATGAATACAATCCTTACCTTATAATGGAGGAGGAAGAGGAGGGGTAGGAAGACTATGCTGAAGACTACACAGTCTCCTCCCATAGTGAGGACTTGGTGCTTACTACACCCAGATCACCTCCAGAGGATCCCTTCTTTTCTGCCATACTGCAGCAAATGCAAGCTGCCATTGGCTTCACAATAGAGGATTAGAATTTCACTAAAAAGAACCTGCTTGAGTTTCTGGAAATGCCAGTCTCTCCTTGTCTTTTTATTCCTCCCTTCTATCCAGCACTAAAGGATGCTACATATTCAGCTTTGTATAAGCCAGATACCATACCAGCTGTTCCCAGAAGGGCTGGCAAGATGTAGTCTGCCCCATTGGGTAAGCCTTTTTATGCCATTCAGCCTGAGACTGATTCAGTGATCACAGCTGCCCATGATAGGTCCAAGGCACCTATTTATTTTAAGTTGCTGACTGGGAGAGGCACACTGACCTGGAGCTTTTCCAGGTGCGACCGGGGAGAGAGAGTTGGGAAGTTATATTCAAAAATAGTTCACAATTTGTAATACAATAGAAGTTTAAACTTAGTACTGTACAATCACTGAGTAGTTTACATAGGGTGAGTTAAGATGTTGAATAGTGTAACACGGTAGTAGGGTTGGTGTACAAATGATGGTGTAACAGAATACATAAAGAAAACAATGATATTTACAGTGTATAATAAAATTTGTGTGATAGAAAATAGGGTGGTAGCTGCAGTGCTTTTGATATGTGATGAGAGGCAGTGAATAATTAATTAGCTAATTAATGAACCAACAAGAATTAATGCAAGGAATAGTAATAACAGCACACTACTTGATATCATGCTAGTGAATAAACCACATCTATTCACACACGCTGGAGTGCTTCTCTGCGATATAAGTGATCACTGCCCCATCGCAGGGGTAAGATCCACCAGCATAACAACAAGCCCTGCAAAATTCCTCATGAGGAGATCCAAGAAAAACATCAATATTGAAGGATATTTGCATGATCTAGCTTACTCTCCACACTGGCAAGAGTTTTATCTTGCCCATTCTGTTGAAAAAGCTCAGCAGGTGCTAAATAACATTATAATAAATGCCCTTAACACCTATGCCCCAATCTCTAGTATCCGAATAAAAACAAATCCTGTCGTTGGTTTACAGCTGACCTCAAAGCTGCACTGCTGGAAGAGACAAACTCTGGAAAATGGCAAGAAAAACCAAGAATGCAAATGACTGGATGATCTTTAGGAAAGCCAGGAATAGATGCACCAAGAAAGTTAGGGATGCAAAGGCTGCCTTCTACTTGGCCGAACTCGACTCTTCCTATCATAATCCTGCAAGGTTTTGGGGCACCATCAAGGGTATGGTGGGGCAGGATGCTAACACCCCTTCCAACTCAATTACACAACAGTTATGGCCCTATCACTGGCAAAATGGAAATTCTGGACGCCTTCAATAACCACTTCACAACGGCTGGCCTTGCCTTTGACACCTCTCCAGCTAACCTGCTGAGGGAACAATTAAGCTCCCATTACACTAGTGATCAGAGAGTTGACTCTTCCTTCAGCTTCAAATCTATACTGTTGAAACAAGTAGAGGATCTATTATGGCAACTGAATACCAAAAAGCGAGGGCAGACTCTCTGGACCCTACTTTCTAAAGATTGCATGCCATGTACTTGCAGTCCCCTAACACACCTCTTTAACCTATCCCTAAACTCTGGCTCTATTCCCACACTGTGGAAGACAACCCAAGTGGTTCCCCTTCTAAAATCAGGGGACCCTATGGATCTTAATAATTACAGGCCCATTTCCATTCTACCAGTGCTATCCAAGATGCTGGAGAAATTAGTGAGTAATCAGTTAAGGGAGTATCTTGACAATGCTAACCTCCTAAACCCAGCTCAATCTGGATTCAGGGCCAAGCACAGCACTATCACTGCACTAGCCAAGGTCACAAATGACTGGCAATCCGAATTAGATAAAAAGAATAATGTCTGTGCAGCATTCCTGGACCTGAGCAAAGCATTTGATACTGTGGACCACGAGCTACTACTTTCATCCCTGTACTCCATTAGCCTAGATACATCCTCCCTTAAGTGGTTCAGATGCTATCTCACCGGTAGGTCACAGCAGGTAAAAGCTGAAGGTGACCTATCCCCATTAAAACCACTGTCAAGAGGAGTCCCCCAAGGTTCTATTCTGGGTCCTATCCTTTTTGCCATTTATATAATAACATTGATTCAACCCTTACCAATTCCTCTGTACACCTCTTGCTGATGACACTGTTCTGTATGTCAGCAACCCCCTCGCCTGCAGCTGCTCGTGAAATCCTACAAACAGAATTCTCCTTGCTACAATATCAGCTACTTGAGAAAAAGCTTCTGTTAAATGTAAAGAAAACTAAAGCAATGATGTTCACAAATCAAAGCTCCACCAGCACATCCTCTCCAATCATTCTCCCCAGCTATGCACTATACTTGAGAAAATCTGGAGTATGTAGAAACTTCAAATACCTAGGTGTGTGGATTGACAACAGACTTGACTTCACTCATCATTTAGAAGAACTGTTAAAAAGCTTTTGCCAAAGGCTTTGCCTTCTCTATAGATTAAAACCCTTCCTAAACAGAGACTCAAAGATGAGGTTAGTCAGGCCATTTTCTATCAGTTGTTGACTATGCAGACTTCCTTTATGGTCACTGCCCATCTCCTACCATCACAAGTTGGATACCTTATATCATAGAGCAATAAGGTCCATTACAGATCTGCCATCTAATACTCATCATTGCTCTCTTTATGCTGCAGTTGGGTGGGTTTCCCTTCACCTCAGAAGGAACAGAAATGCAGCACTATGGATTTACAAAGCGTTGTCAAAAAAACTTCCAAACTATATCCTGGACTGCTTCACCCAGACCTCTCCTAGCTCCTATGCCCTAAGAAGCAACAACATCATCCTGCTCAAATTGCTCAAATTCAACACCAAGCTAGGGAGGCAGCAATCAGCTATTCTCTAGCTATAGCATGGAACACCTACAAAAATCCCTAAAACTGTCCAATATCATTCCATTTGCATCCTTTAAACAGCATTGCAGTCTTCTTCAAAGAGAAATGCAATTGCTACCACTAGAGCTAGCATTGTCATCTCACAAATCTCCTTCCAAACCATATATGGCATATTCCTTCAGACAGACACCCCATCTTATGGCACCCAGTAATACCTTCACCATCCTAGTATTACATTATGTTGAGTGTCTGCCATCCCCCCACTGGGATATGTATATACTGTACATACTGTAAATATTAGCTTAACTTTCCTGTAACCGTTTTTTATCATGTGAATTTACTGTACATCACTGTGTTTATAAATGTTATTTTCCCCTGTATGTATAACTGTCTTATATAAGTGTATGATGTATCTGTTGTGTATCAACTATTGAACCTTGACCTTATCAGGTCCATCTTGTAAATGAGCCTTGCTCAATGATGTTCGCCTGAATAAATAAAGATTTGATGATGATGATGATGATGAATAGGAAGAGTGGAGTCTGAGTTTGAGAAGATGGAAGAAGTGCTACCAAGTGAGGAGGGGCAGGAAGCATTTTTACGATGAGCATGAGTTTGCTTGCAGGGGAATGGAAGATGGGTGGAGAGGAAAAAAGGGGCAGAAAGTAAGAAAGGGCAGTAGAAAGGGCAGGTGAGAGGAAAATGTCATGAAAGGGCAGATGAAAGGGAGGTGACATAAAGGTGGGTATAGGTTTACTCACAGGGGAAGGAAAGTCGGTGGGAGAGAAGGGGAATAGTAGGTGAGTGGAGGTATCAGAGAAGGACACTTCGGTTCCCTCCCTCCTGATAAGGAATCCAGGAGGTTGAATGTCTTGGGTAAATGTATCCATGCCTCTGCCTCTCTTGGCCTGTGTATAGCCAACTACCAGGACCAACATGATCAAATATCAGAATACCCTCTGGAGAACATGCGAATATACAAAAGACGTCAGCAGAAACAGGCCATAATGGTCTATCAAGTCTGCTCGATTATGCAGTTCACAGTCTATTTTACTGGAGCTGAACCCCAGAAAGAGAAAGGCTAAAGCTGCTGCATAGGCCTTGCCTGAAGGTAATGTCAAAGAGGAATTACTTAAACCCCTTACTGCTGGTGCTGATTTAGGTAAACATTTGATCCTCACCACCTGTGATGTCTCAGATGCCTCTGCCAAGGCTGCCACGGATGTAATGTTTAGTCTGATGTAGAGATTTCTTAGAGAGAGAGGTTTTTAAGGTAGTGTGATGCTATCTGCCCTGAGCCTTGTGCCCCTTCTCTTAGAGCTGTAAGTCTGTGGGCTGCAACCTCGACCTCTGTGTCCCATAGAGGCTGCTGCAGTCCCCCCTCAAACTTGCTTCAGAACCGCCTGCCTGTTCTCGCTTTGTTTAATTTTCAGCTCTGTGCCCCAGTGTTAATCAGAGCCCCTTCCACAACTGTATTGAGGCTACTGTGCTCTCCTGTTGAGCATACAGCAGTGTCCTCCCCAACCCTCAACTTTCTTCAGGACATCCCTACTTAAACTCTCTCTCTCTCTCTTTAATTCTCAACCCCTCCCAACCTGTTCATTTCTCTTTTGTTTTCTGACTGCCTTCCCCTCCAAGCCTGCTATTTAATTTTGTCATCTCACTTTCTCTCCCCAGGGGACTACTGTGCCCTTTCGGGCTGTTTGCTGTCAAGCAAACTGCATTCTGCGGTTTGATAACCTGCCTAAGGCAAAGCTGCCCGAAGCTCACCCTCCAGGCAAGGTACAGGTTGGAACTCTAAATTTTTTCATCTACCCCTGGAGGAATCTCACTTGCTCCTGTTTGCCAGTGTTCCTCACACTATGTGCAGCAATCCAGAAGTCCTCTAGGAACTGCTGCCAAGAAATTAATGCTAGGACTGGTCTCTGCTTGAAATGTTTTGATTTCTCACTTTAAGCAATGTTTAGTCTGATGTAGAGATTTCTTGGAGTCGATTTGTTTTGAGAGGTTTTTTTTTTTCTTTTTTTTTTTTCCAAGTGCCCATTTTCCCATTTGCAGTTTATACTGATCTGCCACTAGAGGCATCTTATTTTTCCTATTAATCTTCCAACCCACTTGTCCAACTTGCCTCTGCCTTTTTCCTGTTCTCATCACCATTATCCCCTCTCTTGTTTCTCACTTTTAGCATATTGTACTCTGAAGAAATAAAAAACACAAAAAAAAAATACCGGTATAATTAACGTTGCTGTGTGCTTGGGACCTTGCGTGTGCCCTTACTGCTGCAATCCTTGGTGTCATAATGTCTCTTTTAACAGCTGTATTTCCTAGAGGCATTATATTGCTGTCTCTGTTGACCCTATCTGACCTTGCCTGTGATAAGTTTCTAACATCTACCTCACCAACATTGGATAATAATCATTTATATGTTTATAGTACTATCCCCTCATCCCACTGCTGTGACTCTCTAACTGTGCCATGGAACCTGCATTCCCCTGGTGACTGGGGGTTGCCATTTCATTTTCCTAGCTGGTTACCCCCTTTGGCAGTCCTTCCTGGGATCTTCAACTTACAAGCCAACTATAAAACGCGCTCAACTCAGAGGAAGCTTCACAAACTCAGCAACAAGCAGTTAAAGGAATATCTGTGTAGACTGGCCTTACCGTTGCTGCTGCTTTCTGGCAATATTCACCCCAACCCTGGTCCTCCACAACTTACGGCATACCCACAATCATCTACTGGGTTACTTAAAATTACCTCACTTAATATATGCAGCCTCCTCCCCAAAATGGACGTACTGAATGCATGGATCTTACAACATAACCCAGACATCCTCTCATTCGTAGAAACATGGCTTTCTCCGAATGTAGCGGTTGCTTCAGTTTCCATCCCAGGCTACACAGTCTTTAGACAGGATCTTCTCTCCAAGTGTGGGGGCGGTTGTGCGATCTACCTCCAAAACAACATTCAAGGTCTTGTCCTAACTCTGCCCAAAACTGATGACTTTATGCAAGCCCTTGCCATAAAAGTGCTTCTAGGTACATACAATAAAACCCTTACTGTGTTTTCAATCTATATTCCTCCCAGACAGATGGCCTCCTGCTTTGATTCACTCCTGGAGTGTTTTGGCTCTCCGAGTCTTAATTTGGAAATTATCTTGTTAGGAGATTTCAATATCAATTGGTTCTCTCCTGACACAAGCCCTTTCAAAGATGCAGTTTCAGCAGTTCACCTCACCCAGCTAGTCGAGTCCCCTACTAGAATCAACTATAAAACTAGGACAGGTACCTTACTGGACTGGGTGCTCTCTAACCACCCTGATCATATATCAGACACAACCGTACTCCCAGATGCCTTCAGTGGCCACTCCCCAGTCTTGTTTAATTGGGCAAACAAATTCTCTAAACCACCCGCTGGAACGATTACCACCAGGGTACTCATCCATGGGCATCTTGAATCACTAAAAGCTGACCTGCATAATCAGGACTGGTCAATGGTTTACACTACTAACAATGTTGACATTGCCCTTGACCAATTCATTCTTCAGTTCAACGCTATATATGATAGGCATGCCCCCCCCCCCATAAAAAGCGTATAATTAAAGGCTGCTGTAATCCCTGGTTTTCTCCGGACCTCCTTGAGCTTCTGAATGCCAGGGACCATCTATGGCACTGGTCTAGGTCCCTGTGTAACCAGGCCAACAGCCAGAGGTACAAAGTGGATAGAAACAACTGCACGAGGGCTATTCATGCAGCTAAAAATCAATATTATAAGGAAGTGCTCTCTCAGACCTGGAATGATAGCAGACAATTTTGGACTAACCTTACAGAGGTCACTGGGAGAGACCTTAGATCTGCCCCTATCATGCTTAACATTGATAGTGTACGCTCACTCGACCCCAAACTTATTGCTAACACTTTTAATAATGCCTTCATGGACCTGAGTGGTGTCCTGCCACCTGGCTACTTCTCTCACCCCCTCACAAGTGACTACTCTGGGAAAGAGACTCTACACACTTCTCATCCTCCTTTCTACTTAAAATCCCTCTCAGCCCATGAAGCCAGGAATTACCTACTCAAGATATTAGGGATATCAAGATTTAGTGGTAACACCCTGGATCTTAAGTTTGTAGCCCTTAAGCTGGATGAAATTCTGTCACCTCTAACACATATTATTAACATGTCACTTTGTTACTCTCAATTCCCTCAGAAATGGAAATCTGCCACATGCTCGCAACAACACGGGTTCAGAAATGGTCATAGTACCACTACCGCCCTTCTGGAGTTCACAGGCTTTATTCACCACTCCTTAGAGCAAGGACACCTGGTCGGTGCTGCTTTCATTGATCTAACCAAAGCTTTCAACACAGTGAATCATGCCCTCCTGGTTGAACAGCTTACCACCATTGGCCTAGCTCATGACAGTGTAGCCTGGTTTGAAAGTTACCTGCACAACCGTACACAGCAGGTGAAGATTGGTAACACCATCTCGGATAGCAGACCTGTCCTATCTGGAGTTCCTCAAGGGTCAATCTTTTTTTTTTTTTTTTTTTTTAATTCTCTTTTTCTCCAGGAAAGAGAGACTTCCGTCTTGTTTATCTGCCCTGGTCACAGCCCCCGGAGCTCCCACCAACTGCCCATTGCTGCAACTCCCGGTTATCCCCAGCTTACCCCTGGAGGGTGGGGCTGCAGCACCGGTTCCCCCTAATTCTGCTGCCATGGGATTAGTGACTGGTTGGGAGTGTAGTGGCAGTGGCTGATTGAAGCCCGGGGAGGGCTTCATGTAGACGGAGGCTCTCCCCTCCTCCATTTTCTTGTTTTTTTCCTCCGGGAGGTAGGGACGTGCAATGACATCCAGAGTCTACCCCGCCTCCATTAGCTGTGAGTACCAGTAGCTGTGGGACCCCCAGCCTCCACTAGGGGTCCATCACCCACCGGACACTTCCCCACCCTCCCCCCAGAGAAGGGGAGCTGTCCATGGGATGCTTTATCCTTCTCCCCCATGGCCTGCCCTCTGGCGACCTGGGTCCATTCCCACAAGGGTCCATCTTGGGCCCTCTTTTATTTACCATTTTCCTCAACAATCTTCCTTACTCCTGTCAGGGTCACATCCTTCTATATGCTGATGATGCTGTCCTGTTTACCAGTGATCCAGACCCTAAGGTTCTTGAATCCAGGCTACAGAGTAATTTCGTAGTCGTAGAAAGATGGTTCCATAAGCACAAGTTAGTTATGAATTACAACAAGACTAAAACTATGCTGTTCTCCAGCTCCCAAAATAGGCTCAGAACTTACCCTCTTTCTATCACCAATGAAGAGGGCTCTCTGGAGGTAGTTCAGCTCTTTAAATATCTGGGGATTACTATTGACAGTACGATGAACTATGCCTCTCACATTGACAACATTGCTAAGGCTGTTAACACCCGCATTGGGCTACTTTATAGGCATAAGCAATGTTTGACCCCAGAGGCCCAGAGGCTCTTAACCTGGCCATTCAAAGCTCTCTTGTCTCGCTTATTGATTACGGCTTACCAATCTATGGATCAGCTACTGAAACAACTCTTCGCTGCATCGTAGTTGCACTCAACAGAGCATGCCAGCTCCTTACCGGCTCAGCCCATCTGTCCCATACCTGCGACATGTATACTCAGGCTAACTTGTTCCAATTCAAAGGTAGACTCATGTACCAAACATGTTTACTGTCCAAAAAAGTAAGGCTAGGCAAAATGCCCCCAGGAGTGCAAAAGCTTATTACCCCCACTATTAACCGTCGTTGCACCAGAAGCTCTACTAGCCAGATTTTTATTAAATCCTACTGTCGCACTTCTCTGGGACAAAAGTCCTTTGCCTACCGTGCCCCGCTATGGATGAACTTGCTGCACCATGACATCACTTCAGCATCCACCTTGGGCTCCTTCAAGGTTAAACTTAAGCAACAGCTAGTTGCTGATGCCGGTTGTGACTGCTTCCAATAACCTTCCTTCTTGTGACCAGCACTTATTCTAACCTTATGCATAACTGTTCTCAGCATATAAATAACTGTTCTAAGTTGCTAATAATTCTCCTTTACATTTCCTCTTGATCCATTCCACTCTTTCCCCTCACCCCTCTATGGCTTTCCCCCTATCACCCTTCCCCCCTGTTATATCTCCTGAGCTCCCTAGCTTACTTTAAAATGCTTTGTCCTATACCTTCTCACTTCTGATGAGGCCTCTGGGCTGATGCCATCCCTTACCTTGTTGATTATTAGATATTTATTTATTTATTTACAAGTTTTACCAGGAAGGCATACTGAGCAACATGCTGGATTCCAGATGCGACCTGGGGGCCAAGACCCAATTACAAACATGATGATTTACATAAAATTGTTTTACATACATAGTACAAAATGGAACAATAAGCATCGTACTACAACATTTTGTGAGTGATTTCAGTCAGAGGTAAACATACATAGTGTAGAGAAAATTGGAGGGTAGTCTACTTAAGACCAATTAATTTACAACAAGAGTGTAGGGTTAGTTTAATTGAAACAGGAGCAGCTGGAGGAGAAATGCACTCAGAGTAGGCGGTTGCAATGGTAGGGGTTTGGAGCATGTCTTATGGGGGCAGGTAGGGCGTGCCAGACTTGTGGGATTCGGTAGTTAAAAGTGGCCTGGCCTTTTGTTGTACGCATGAACGGGACGTGTAGCAGGCTAGGGTCTGTGCTCCTGAGGGAGTACGCAGGTGGAGGTTGTTGGGAGAGGGTAGAGGACAGGTAGAGTGAAAGGGAGAGGGACCAGTATTTGGCTGCGAACCTGGCACAGTTTGTTAGTCTACGGTCATGGAGGGACGGCAGGGTTAGAGAGCTGTAAAGGTTGCAGTGGTGTGTAGATTGTGGGCAACTGAGGATAAAGCGACAGAAAGAGGAACAGGGTGTAGAGGCTGGCCTGTATGACGAGGGCTATACTATATCTCTGAACAAGAATGGGCAGTATCATTTTTTGGACAATGGCGTACCTTGTCTGTGTGGGGAGGCTGTTTTTGTTTCGGTATAAAGCACCAAGTTTTGGGAGCAGCTTCTTATGCAGGCATTCAATGTGAGAGGAGAAGTCTAGGTGTTGGTCAAGCCAGACACCTAAATACCTGAAGCTAGTGCAATTCTCCAGGGGAGTCTCGTCCAAAGTTTTGAAAGGGGTGCAGGGGGATTGACGGGAGAGTCTTTGTTGGGAGCCAAATGTTTGGGATAAGGTTTTTTTTAGAGTTTAGGAATAACTGGTTGGACCTAAACCAGTGCTGGATGGCGTAGAAATCTTCCTGAAGGAGGGTTGCTACGCTAGATGTTATAGGGCCTGAAGCATAAAGGACAGTGTCATCTGCATACATCTGGATGGATGAATGTTGGCAGGTTGATGGGAGGTCATTTAGAAAAACGGAAAAGAGTAGGGGACCTAGGACAGATCCTTGGAGGACACCAGCAGAGACTGGTAGTGGGTTTGAGGTGTGTGCGGCAAGTTTGTCGGTTTGGGTCCTGCCCACTAAGTAGTCTTGGAACCAATTTGTGGCTGGTTTAGAGAGCCCTGCGTCTGTGAGTTTGGAAAGGAGTAGGGAGTGAGAGACGGTATCAAAAGCCTTGGCTAGGTCAATAAAGATGGCCGTGGTGATGTGACCTTTGTCCATAGTCGTGAGAATGTCTCCGGTGACACGTAGCAGGGAGGTGATAGTAGAGTGGGATTTAGGGAAGCCCGATTGGAATGGAGTGAAGAAAGAGGATGCCTCCAGGTAAGGAGTGAGTTGGGACAGGACCAGTCATTCCTGTAATTTGGCCAGGATAGGGAGTAGGGAGATGGGTCTGTAGTTGCCTGGGGAGGAATGATCGCCACCTTTTGGCAGCGGGATAACAGTGGCCTGCTTCCAGGCTGTAGGGAGCTTGCCCAAGGAGAAGGAGAGGTTAAAAAGGGCGGCTAGAGGAGCGACTACGGCTGGGGTGGATAGGAAGAGCATCTTTGCGTCCATGGATGTCGGGCATTTGCCTTTGTTAGGGTTCAGGGCCCGTAAAGATCGGAAGACTTCTGCTTGGGTTACTGGGTGGAATGAGAATAACAGGACAGGGCGGGTAGGTTTAGGGGGGCATGAGCGGAGGGGGGTCGAGGGGGGAGTATAGCAGAGGGAGGACAGGGGTTTATCTGCACAGCTGGAGAAATGGGTGTTAAAAGCTTCAGCTACGCCAATGGGATCGGAGAGGCGGGAATCTTGTACGATAGTGTAGGGGTGGGGTTGAGTGGGGGGAGACGAGATTTAAGTGATTTCCAAAATCAGTTGGATGATTTATGTTATTGCTAAAAGCCGAGAGGAAGTAGTTTTTTTGGGCTTGGTGGATGCTGTTTGTGCAAGCATTTTGTAGGGATCTATATGTAGTGAGGGACTCTTGTGTGCCCAGCTTCTTGTAGGCTTTCCAGGCGTGGTCCCTGGTGTGGCATAATTTGATTAAATCTGCCATGATCCATGGGAGGTGTGCACCTCTAACTCTTTTCATACGTAGGGGGGCATGTTTGTCCCAGACTTTTAGGAAACTAGTTTTGAAAGCCTCAAAGGCGGTGTCAATGGAGGATGCTTCAGAGATAAAGGACCAGTTTACACGTCCTAGGTCCAGCAGGAGGGATGCTTCGTTGAGGGAGTTATAGGACCTGGTATGTAGTGTTTTGGGGGGGGGGGGCAGTGGGGCCGTGCACCTTCCTGATCAAGTAAATCATGTGATGATCACTTGTAGAGTCGGGTAGTAGGCCTGCACTTAGAATCCTGTGGGGGTGGGAGGTGAGAGCCCAATCCAGTAAGGAGTGATTTTGTGACTTGTGGTTTAGTCTGGTGGGATTGGCAATGAGTTGGGTGAGGTTCATGGCCTTAATTTTGGTCTTTAGGTGGGCTTTATCAGGCCCTAGCCAGTTATATGAGACCGAGTCTGTTCTCATTTTCCTGTAAAGAGTCATTTCATAAGACCCCACCCCTCTAACATGACCCTTTGAATTCCAGGTTTTAATCAAATATGCACCATGGCATACATTGTACAATGCTACATGTATTGGAACTTTTCTAGTTATACGGTCTTGTAATGTCTTGTATAATTCCTTATTTTGTTTGTTCTCTGTCTCATACTTTTCCAGTATGTATTGATCTTACTTCGAAAGGGATCTTGCAGTAGGTATTCACATATAGGACTAAGCCGTCAGGCATCAGAACCCCACAGAAAAATTTCTGTCTAGCAGTCTCTGGTGGAGGACTGCCCCCACGTCAGGCGACCGGTGTCATGTGACGTCGGTATAAAGGGGCGGTCCCCCACGCCCACCTTCCAGTTCTTTCCCTCCGTCAGCTTGTGAAAGTTCCTCATGGTAGAACAGCACTCATCAGTCATTCGTCGGTCTTCAAGTTTTCCAACTTTTTCGACCTATTTCTCTATTTTTTGACTTCTTCAAACAATCGCAGTGTATGTCATCCCCAATGCCCTCTGAATTGCATAAAAGCAAGTGCGACTCGTGTGGTTCCCAGCTTCCACACAAGGACAGCCACTCCTTGTGCCTCTTCTATCTGGGCCCACACCACCCCATGGAGAAGTGCCAGCACTGCCAGAAGTTCAACTCTGCTACCCACAAGAGAAGGCAGCAGTTCCTGGAAGCCCATGTCCTCAAGAAGAAAATGGCCTCCATGGAAAAAGAGTTAAAAAAGCTTAGGCAGGTGTCTACTTCCCCTGAAGGTCATAAGAAAAGGTGGGACAAGGAGAAGCACTGGGAGCGGGAATCAGCTTCCACAGCAGCTGCAACTTTAACTGGAGTCGCAGCCCTCAAAGTAACATCCCCTCTGGGTGATTGCTCCTTGACGGCCGTCTTGGTGGTTACCAAGAAGGTGTCGCCCCTCCCATCTGGCTTGATCTCAGGCCCTTCGGGAGCCTCTGGGGCAAAGGAGGCCTTCGCTCCTGTTAAAGCCGCTCCTCCCTCGTGGCCTTCCGGTAAGAGCGGCTCTGGTAAGTCAGACGTTGGTTCCACCGACGCACGCCTGGACAAGGTTGCTAAGCCGCTCACCTCCTCGGGTGAGCGCACAGCCAAAACCCCTTCTGACAAGGCCGCCTCTCCCTTGCGACCTTCCTCGGGTAGAGAGTCCGATAAGTCAGACGCTGGCTCCTCCGATGTCCGCCCGAACACTGCTGATAAGTCATACGCCAGCTCCACCAATGACTGCCTGGCCAAGAAGCCTTTGCCAGACCCTAAGGATCAGTCTGATGCCCCAGGCTCTCTGCAATGTCTCACCACATTGCCCACTGAGGTCCCCATGTCCGCTCGACTGACACCCAGGGATTTTAACCCTCCTTCCCTGGTCACCACCGAGAACGTAGAGACGCTGCTGTCAGGGCTCCCTCCTCCTGCGCCAGACCCACTGACACCGGATCCTCAGACACCGGTCTCAACTCCAGCCGACCTGATGCCATCCGGTGTCCCTTTATCTGATGGAAGACCTATTCCTCCATCAGGACCGTTGGACCCCTCGAAAGTATACCTACGCCAGGCTCGATGCCCACGGGGCTAATGCTTCCTCCATCTGGCCATCAGCAGGGCCTCTGCCAGGTCCCTTTGCTCCATCAGAGCCCCTGACACCTTGGGTACCTGACATTGTAATACCCAGTGCCGCACTACCCAGCCCCCCAGTATCTGGCGCCGCAGTACCCAACGCCGCAATATCCGGTGCCGCAGTACCTGATGCCTCAATACCCAATGCTGGGCTACCCACCATCGGGTTACAGATACTCTTTTTATGGGTACCCTCAATACCCGTATCCCCCACCTCCTCCACCTCCACTGCCCACTCCACAGCTGCCGGCAGAACTGAAGGAGACCTTCACCTCCTGGTGGGCTGAGATTAAGGCTCAGCTCACCTGGGAGGTCAAGAGTTGCCTCTCGGTGCCAGACCCAATACCAGATCCCCTACGTCGGAGACGGAAGACTCCCTCCCCCCGCCCGACACCAGAGGAGAGCCCTCCGGTGCCCCAGGCGGGGAGGATACGTGCCCCCAGGAACTCCCCAGAGGGGTCATCCTTCCCTCTCCTAAGGAGGAGTCTTCTTCCTCTCCATCAGCTTCTGACTCGGACTCATAGCCCGGCCACTCTGACCCCAAAGATGAGCCCCTCACTCTGGAATGCCCCAGGCCGAGGGATCCTCTGAAGTCCCCTCTGGAGGACTCTTCTTTTCTGGAGTTATTGAGGAAAATCCAGGAGACGCATCAGTGGCAATCAGTGGAGTCAGACCTACAGCGTAAAAAACTCGCTGCCCATCTGGATCTGCCCGAGACTGCTTCTACGCTGATCCAACCCTGGATAGAGCCTCATGCAGAACTTGCTTCTACCATTTGGAAACAACCTTCTGCGTTAGCCCCCCTTCTGAGGAAGGTGGACAGGCTATTCCAGGCTCTTGAGGGTGTAGACTTTCTTAGCCTTCACCCTAAGGCAGATTCAGTTGTCATCAGTGATGCTCTGCCAATCCCAAACACCTCAGCTCGTCTCTGCCTGATAAAGAATCGTGGCTTCTGGACCAGTACGGAAGAAGATCTGTTTCTCTTCTACCCTAGGCATCAGGGCCCTTAACTATGTTGCTAATATGGGGGATTTCCAGAAGACCATCCTTAGTCAGGTGGAATCTAAATTGGACTCCCTTCCTGAGTCACAGACTAAGCAGGAAGAGGGTGACCTTGTCTGTTCCGCTCGCTCGGCCTGTCGGCACATGATTTGTGCCACTTGTGATCAGGTGGACACAGCTGGAAGAAGCTCGGCCTTCGCCATAGGCCTCCAGCATCATGCCTGGCTCTGCATGTCAGATTTGGTCCCTGAAGTACAACCCGCTATACAGGATGCTCCCTTCAGGGGTTTGGTGCTGTTCGGGGATGATGTCAAGGACATCATTACCGAACTGCAGGAGAAGGGTACTGCACTCAAGTCTGTCCAGACTATGTACAGGCCCCCTCAAGGGCAGTGGCATCCTTTTGGTCACCAAAACTGACAAAGACAAAAGCCGCAGGGCAAACACGCCAACAAACGTCGGGCCCCTCCGGCAACCAAGACTCTCCCAGCAAAAAAGCTGCAGGAGCCTCGGCTGCTGTGCTGCCCCACACCTCCTGACTCCCTGCTCTTCCACTGCCTCTGGAGGTTCCAGAGGAACTGGTAGGTGGGAGATTCTACTCCCATCTGCCGGGTTGGGAGAGGATAACAACAGACACTTGGGTGCTCCAGTTGATATCAGCAGGACACTCAATAGAGTTTCTGCAGAAACCGCCCCAAAGACCACCCCACCTCCCAGTCATCCTACTCCCACAGCATCTTCCTCTGGTCTAGAGGAAATCATCTCCCTTCTCACGAAGGCAGCAATAGAGCCAGTCCCCACTCATCTTTGGGGGACAGGTTACTATTCCCATTTCTTCCTAGTTTCAAAGATGAGAGATCTGAGGCCCATCCTAGACCTCAGCTCCCTGAACATGTTCATGGAGTACAAATGCTTCAGAATACTCTCTTTGCAGAGCCTTCTACCACTGCTTTGGCTGAGACAGTGGCTATGTGCTCTGGATATGCAGGATGCCTACTTGCATATCCCCATATGCCCTTCCCACCACAAATTCCTCCAGTTTTGTTTTCAGGGGGACCACTACCAATTCAGGGCCCTCCCAGCTGGTCTTTCCTTGGCCCCCAGAGTGTTTACCAAATAGCTGTTGTTGGTAGTGGCCCACCTGCTTACCCAGGGAGTACAGGTATTCCCATACCTGGACGATTGGCTTCTGGCAGCCTCGTCCAGGGAGGAACTCTTGCACTCCCTTTCCCTTACCCTGCAGGTTTTTACCAGCCTGGGTATCACCATCAACGAGGCCAAGTCCCACTTGGTCCCTTGTCAATGCCTCCAGTTTATAGGGGCAATTATGGACATGACCACCGGCAAAGCCTTCTTGCCTCCAGACAGCATAGACACCCTTCAGAATTAGGCTCATCTTCTGTCCAGCCACAGGAGGGTTGGAGCCAGGTCAGTCCTCTGCCTCCTCGAGCTAATGGCGGCTGCCATTCCAACAGTCCTGTTCGCTCGGCTCCATATGAGGATCTCTCAGTGGACGCTTCGGTTGCAGTGGGACCTGACCCGGGATGATCTGGACCAAGAGGTGCTAGTATCAGATCCCATGATCAGGGACTTGCAATGGTGGATGGTTCAGGAGAACCTGTGCCTGTGAGTGCCCAGACGTTGACAACAGATGAATCAGGAGAAGGTTGGGGTGCCCATCTAGGGTCTCACAGGACTCAGGGCAGCTGATCCAAGTTTGAAAAAAACTTCCACATAAATCTGCTCGAACTGAGAGCAGTCCCTTTATGAACTTTATGCTCTACTCTCCTTTACCCTCCCCGGTCATCTACTTGTACAATCAGACAACATGTGCGTATTCTGGTACCTCAACAAGCAGGGAGAAACATGTTCCTACCCTCTGTGCCAGGAAGCAATGAGAGTCTGGCATTGGGCAGCCCAGCATCACCTTCACTTGACCGCGGTTTACATTCCAGGAGTGGAAAACACACTGGCAGACAAACTCAGTCGCTCCTCAGCCAGGTCCCATGAACGGGAGTTAGATCAACAAGTTGTAAACGACATCTTTCTGCGATGGAGGACTCCTCAGATAGACCTCTTTGCCTCTCCCCGAAACGCAAAACTTCCCGCCTTCTGCTCGCTCGCTCCAGGGTGAAAGATATTTTGGCAGGACGCTCTGTCTCTCGGCTGGAGGGACAGATTCGTTTATGCCTTTCCTCCCATTCCTGTAATTCCAATGGTCCTGAACAAACTCAGATTGGAGGGAGCTCAAATAATTCTCATTACTCCCTTATGGCCTAGGCAAGTTTGGTTCTCTCTTTTGCAACAGTTTTCAGAGGAACCTCCACTTCCTCTTTCTCTGTCATAACAATTGTTGACCCAGGGTCAGGGTACCTCATGTTCATCATTGTTCATCTAAAATCCCTTCATCTCCATGCGCAGCTCCTGCAGACGTAGCTAAAGCCCGTTTTGGAGTCCCTCCTCTAGTGGCGGACATTTTGGTGGAGGCCAGGAAGCCTTCCACCAGGTCCACCTACGCCATGAAGTGGAAACGGTTTTCTATTTGGGCAAATTCAAAAGACTTAGAGCCTTTCTCGTGCCTAGTCAATAAAGTCCTGGACTACATGTGTCACCTCTTTGATCTGGATCTCAGCCATTCCTCGCTGAAAGTCCACATGGCAGCCATCTCAGCCTACCATCTTCCCTTTGGAGACAGGATGTTTACTCAGTTGGAAGTCTCCAAGACTTTCCTCAGAGGGGTTCTCAATTTGAGACCCCTTATTCACATTCCCGCTCCTCCATGGGACTTGAATTTCATCCTGGAGAAGCTTACTCTGCCTCCCTTTGAGCCAGCAGCAACAGCTGATTTGAAGTTCCTTTCTTGGAAGACACTCTTTCTAGTGGCCATTACTTCTGCTTGGCGAATTTCCAAGCTGCAGACCTTAATGTGTAAAATCCCATACTTGATATTTCACAAGGAATGTGTGACTCTATGCACTAACCCTAAGTTTCTCCCTAAGGTGGTGGCTGAATCTACACTGAATCAATCTATTGATCTACCCATTTTCTTTACGCAACACTCAAATCAAGGGGAGTACCTCTTGCATACTTTGGATGTTCACAGAATCCTGAGATACTACACCAATCAGACCAAGGATCTCAGGAAGACTGAGCAGCTTTCTGTCTCTTTTGCTTACAAAAGAGAAGGCAATGCTGTCTCTAAGCAATGCCTCTCAAAATGGTTGGCACATTGTATCACTTTCTATTACGACAAGTACAACAAAACCTTTCCAGGTCAAGTCAGAGGTCACTCCACCAGAGGAGTAGCTGCCCATGCCACTTGTTTCAAAAATGTGTCAGCGGCAGACATCTGTGCAGCCGCAACTTGGACTTCTGTCCATACCTTCATGAAACACTACAGTTTGGACATCACATCTCGCTGTAGAGTAGGTTTCAGGTTGGCTGTCCTGCAAGGTCTCCGTTCACAAGACCCATTCAGCCCTGAGGTTCCATGCTATGGATATTACTCCTCCTCCCAAGTGCTTTTCCTTGTTCCAAACTGCTTGGGACTCAGTCCTATATGTGAATACCTACTGCAAGAGCCTGTCTCGAAGATCTACTGTTACAGTAAGATCTTACATAACTGCACTTTCTTCTGATGTGGAACCTGTGATATGAGCGTGTTCTCAAAGGTGTTATCTGAAATTGTCCCCTCTCCACCCCAGGGTACCCATACTGAAGCACCTGTGGTCAGTGGAGCTGGGGGCTCTGCACCTCTGTCTCAGCAAGACTCCTCATACACCCCCCAGCCATCATTACCTCCAGGGGGTGGTAATAGGAGGTCATCTTTTTCTTCATCTGGATCAATGGAGTGTGATGACTACAGATGAATGGGTCCTGGAGATCATAGAGAAGGGCCATGCTCTGGAGCTTCTGGACAGTCCTCCAAATCATCCACCAGTTCTAACAACATTCCCACCAGGGCTTCTGGTCCTGTTGCAGGAGGAAGTACAGACCCTGCATCAGAAACAAGCCATAGAACTCGTGCCCCACCAAACAGCGGCACACCAGGGTTTTATTTCAGATATTTCTTAGTCCCCAAATGGACAGGAGATCTCTGTCCCATTCTAGACCTCAGGGACCTCAACTTCTTCATAGAATACAAGATGTTCTGGATGGTCCCCTTACAGGGTCTCCTTCCCCTGCTGCATATAGGAGACTGGCTATCCACCCTGAATAAGAGGGATACCTACCTCCATATCAAAATCATGAAACCTCATTGAAGATACCTGCAGGTCTTCTTCCAGGGTGAGCATTTCCATTTTAGAGTTTTGCCCTTTGGATTATCCTCTGCACCACTGCTTATCAGTGGTGGTGGAAGCCCTTTGCAGAGAAGGTCTGTATGTCCTTCCTTACCTGGACGGCTGACTATTAAAAGCCCCCTCCCGGGACTGACTGTTGCGGACTTTAGCTCGAACCAGACAGATGTTCAGTGCTCTGGGTGTGACAGTCAAGCATCACAAAGTCTGTACTGACACCATGCCAATGCCTGCAGTACATAGGGGCAGTTCTGGGTATGCCCAGGGTTCTGCGTTTCTGCTACTGGACAGGGAAGAACATTCGATTGCACAAGCACAATTGATACACAACAGCCATCATGTCTCGGCAAGGACATTTTTATGCCTTCTGGGGTTTATAGTAGCAGCCATTGTTACAGTCCCACTGGTGAGACTGCACATGTGGATCCCACAATGGATGCTGAGAGTCCAAAGGGACCAACTAACAGACAATCTAGAACAGATGGTTCTCATAACTTCTCCCTAGCAAAAAGTGCTCAAGTGATGGATGCAAGTGTCAGTGGCTCAGTAGGTAGCACTCTCGCCTCTGAGGCCGGGAGATCAGAGGGCTGTGGGTTCAGTTCCCACATCTGGCACTTGGGTTAATATCCCAGTACTGACACTGTAGTGCAGCATGAGAGGGGTGCTGCACTTCTGAGGTGCCGTCTTTCAGATGAGACGTTAAACCGAGGTCCCATCTGCCTGGATTTGTGGTAGTTCAGGTGGATGTTAAAGATCCCATGGCACTTATTGAAAAAAGAGTAGGGGAATTTCCCTGGTGTCCTGGCCAAATTTCCCTCATTCAATAAAAATACCACCAACAGCTTAATCTGGTTCAAGGTCAGTTGGCATTCATCTGTATCCCCCTCCCTCGGGTCGTGCCTGAAAATAGGCAGGATTTGTCTAGTGCATTTACCCAGTCAACAAAAGCTAAAATAAAATAAAATAAACACAGCAACCTGCTCAAGGGCATCCTATTCTTGATTCCCGCACCACATCGGATCCTCACTATGGATGCCTCAGTATCTGGATGGGGAGCCCATCAGGGCCTTCTTCAGACACTGGGCACATGGACCCAGGTAGAATGCACTTTGCTTATGAACATATGAATATACGAAAATGCCAGCAGAAACAGGCCTCACAGTCTATCGGGTCTGCTCAAGTGCACAGCTAGCACTTTATAATTCTGCTGCCCTTCTCTTCCCCCCCATCCTATTACCCCTTCCCCTATCCCAACCCCTCTTGAAGCTGTTTACTGTCTTGCAGGCCACTACCTCACCCGGCAAGGAGTTCCACTTGTCCACCACTCTTTCTGTGAAAAAATGTTGCCTCATCTCTCTCCTGAATCTACCCCCCTCCAATCTCAGTTGATGTCCTCCCCTTTCTCCTCTGGAAAGTCCTCTCTGTATTAGTCTTGTTTATTCCCTTCTGGTACTTAAAGGTCTCAAGCATATCTCCCTTGTCCCTCCTCTCTTCCAGAGAGTACATATTCAACTCCCCCAGCCTTTCCTCGTATGGCTTGCCCTCCAATCCCTGGATCATCTTTGTAGCTCTACGCTGTACCCCCTCCAACAAATTGTTGTCCTTCTTCAGGAACGGGTTCCAGTATTGTACGCAGTACTCCAGGTGGGGCCTGACCAGCGACCTTGCACTTCTTGGTGTTGAACCCCAGCTACCCTTGATCTGCCCACCCCTGCAGCTTATTCAGGTCCTCCTGCAACCCTTCCCCCCCATGTCATCTACCACAGCTCCCATCTTGGTATCTTCTGCGAACAGACTGATTTTGCTTCGGATCCCATTAGAGACATCTGCAATGAAAATCCCGAACAGTACTGATCCCAGCACAGAGCCCTGTGGCACCCTGCTTGTCACCGCTCTCAGTGATGAGAGTTGCCCCCTTACCACCACCCTCTGTTGTCTCCCTCTCAGCCAGTTCCTGATCCAGGTCACCATTTTTTGGTACTGCCCCCACATAATCCAGTTTCTCCCCCATTCTCCCATGCAGCACTGAACCAAAGGCCTTACTGAAGTCTAAGTACAGGATGTTCACAGCATGGCCCTTGTCCAGTTCCTGTGTTACCCAGTCATAGAACTCTACCAGGTTTGTCTGGCATGATCTGCCCATGACAAACATGTGCTGCTGGTCATCCTGGATACCGTTTGCCTCCAAAAAGCTCACGAGCCTCTCCTTTAGGATGGTCTCCATGAGTTTGCCCATGAATGAAGTGAGGTTCATTGGCCTGTAGCTCTCTGGTTCATCCTTTGGCCCACTTTTATGGATAGGCACCACTTGGGCCATCCTCCAGTCCTGTGACACACATCCTGTGTCCAGGGAGGTATTGAACAGGTCTGCCAGCGGCCCTGCAAGAACCTCTGCCAGCTCCCTCAGTACTCTAGGGTGAATGCCATCCAGACCAGGTGCTTTGTCCACTCTTAATGCCCTCAACCCCTCCAGCACCCTGCCCTCTGTCATCCCTACATCTGTTGTCCTCTCCCTCCCTTACCCACCCCCCCACTTGCCTGAGGTATTTCCCACCCCTTCTCCTGCGTGAACACAAGCGCAGAAGTATTCATTCAGTGCCTTTGCCTGCTCTGCCCCTTCTCCACCCACCCCATCTTTCTTGATCCTCACAAGCTGGTCTTTGCTTCTCCTTTTCTCGCCTATGTAACGGAAGAAGTTTTTCTCCTCTTTATCCCCTGCGCCTGCCTTGGCTCTCTAGACACTTTGCCCCCCGACCAGTCTGATGACCTCCCTAAACCTTTCCCCGTCTACATCTTTATCTTCTCCCCTTCCTGTTTTCCTATACTTCTGAAATGCCACCCTCTTGGCTCTCACCCCTTCCCTGACCTCCGGTGATAGCCAACTGGATTTTTTATCAGTGTGCTGGAAATTAGAGTAGCCCTATATGGACTTCAAGCCTTCCAGAACAACTTGTCCCCAGGTCTTCTGTTAATACAGATGGGCAACATCAGTGTGATGCATTATATCAACAAATGAGGGGGGCTCATTCTTACCCACTGTGCAGGGAAGCAATGTGAGTTTGGTATTGGGCTCTGGAATACAGCCTAGATCTATCAACAGTGTATGTTCCAGGCATCCAGAATGTCTTGGCAGACAAACTAAGCAGGTCACAGTCTAGAGTGCATGAGTGGGAACTATTGATCTCAGTGGTCAACGCCCTATTTGCAAGATGGGGTCATCCAGTGTGGGACCTTTTTGCACCCCCACACAATACAAAACTGCTGTGTTTTTGCCCACTTGCTGCAGGGCCTGGAGTTTTCTGGTGAGAAGCATTGTCCCTCTCCTGGAAAAGGATGTTTCTGAATGCTTTCCCTCCCTTTCCAATATTCAGAGTACTACTCAAGCTGACAATGGAGGGGGCAACTCTCTCATTGCTCCCCTATGGCCTTGGCAGATAATGGTATCCATTGCTGCAACAGCTAGCAGTGGAGCCCCCATTACCACTGCCCTTGTGCCAGGATCTACTGTAGCAGGAACAGGGAACACTGGTTCATCCAGATGTGAAGTCTCTTCATCTGCACACATAATTCCTGAAGACATAGCCATAGCTCACTTTGGGATATTACAGAAAATGGTGGATGTTCTGGTGGCTGCTAGAAAACCATCCACTAGACACACCTACTCCATGAAGTGGAAGCAGTTTGCTTTGTGGGCCGCTTCACATAACCTGGATCCGTTTATATGCTCAGTCAATCAGGTGCTAGAATACCTGCTGTCATTATCTATTTGAGCCTGCAGTATTCCTCAGTTAAAGTGCATTTTACTGCTATATCAGCCTTCCGCATGCCTGTGGATGGCCGCGTGTTTGCTCGGCTGGAGGTGGTCCGTATGTTCTTGAGAGGCATTTTGCACATAAAGCCTCCCATTCTAAATCCAATCCCACCTTGGGATCTGAATTTTATTTTGGAAAAGCTGACTTTGGCTTCTTTTGAGCCAGCTGCAACTTGTGGCTTATACTTTCTTTTTTGGAAAGTGTTATTTTTATTTGGTTAGTTCTGCTAGAAGGATTTCAGAGCTGCAGGCTCTGGTGTGTGAGCCTCCTTATTTGATTTTCCATAAAGACGGGGTTGTCTTTGTGTACTAATATTACATTTCTACCAAAGGTGGTGTCTGAGTTTACTTTAAATCAAATCGTCTACCTATCAGTGTATTACCCAGAGCATGGCAGTCCAGGGGAAACATTACTGCATACCTTGGATGCGGATAGAATACTCAGGTTCTGTACACACCATACAAAGAACTGCAGAAAGTCCTCACAGTTTTTTTGTTTGCCCCTGGGAAAGAGGGTGCCCAAGTTACTAAACAGTGCTTGTCCAAATGGCTGGTACATTGTATTACATTCTGTTACAGGAAGTACAGTAAGGAACTTCCTGGTGTGGTTCGTGATCATTCCACAAGAGGCGTGGCCATTTCTGTTGCTTGTTTTCTTCTGCAGAAATCTGTGCAGCTGCTACATGAAGTACTGTCTGCACCTTCACCGAGCATTATAGTCTGGACATTGTCTCTCTTAGATGAGCTGGGTTTGGCCTAGCTGTGCTATAAGGCCTACTGTCATAAGCCTATAGGCTCCAGCCACCCAGACTGTTAGCTTTTGGTACTGCTTAGGACTCCTTCCAAAAGTGTGGCCTGATGAAAGAGAGATCCTCGAAGAAGATAGAACAGTTACATAAGAACTTACCGTAACAGTAGATTTTCTAGAGAATCTCTTTCATCAGGCCATGCCATCCCACCTTCCTTCCCTACTGGGTTTGCAACAGAGGATCTTTGTACTGCTGTCGCCATTGCTATCTTTTCCAGCATTCTGTCTCACCTGGTGTGGGGAAGGTTTGGGTCTGTCCTGGTTCCGTCGAGGGAGGTCCTCCAAACATGATCACTGGTAGGGAACTGAGGAGAGGAGGGGCCCAAGTTTATTTAGATGCTGATGCATGGCATCATCATGGGCAGTGCCTGGCTGACTGCTTACAAATGTTTCTGTGTGTCCCTAGTGCTGATTCATAGGTTTCATAGGTAAGTCTGAGCACTTTGAAGACCGAAGTCCATTTGGCTTGCCATGTCATCGGCTAATACCCCGTTATATTTTTGCTAAGTAGATAAAAGTCAAGGGAGTGTTTAAAAGCTAGCATTACATAGATACCTAGACAGTGTCGGCAGATAAGGGCCTATGGCCCACCCAGTCTGCCCATTTGAGCTTGTAAGTTCAGTTTATGTTTTCCTAGAAGTCTGTTGCCCCTTACCCCTGACCTCCAGAATTCCTTTATGTCTATCCCATGCATTCTTAAATCTTGTGACTGTTTCAGCCCCCACCACTTCCTCTGGCAGGGTGTTCCACTTGTCCACCACCCGTTCTGTGAAGAAATTCTTCCTCATGTTTCCTCTGAATTGTCCTCCCTTCAACTTCATCCCATGCCCTCTAGTCCTGGAACATCTTTTTCGCTTAAAAATAGTGTATTCCTGCACCCTGTTCCTCCCTGTAAGATACTTTTAAGTCTCTATCATGTCCCCTCTCTCCCTCCTCTCCTCCAGGGAGTACATGTTCAGTTCTTTCAACCTGTCCTCATAGGACTTGTGATGCAATCCATGCACCATCTTTGTTGCCCTCCTCTGAACCTTCTCTACCCTGTCTATGTCCTTACGTAGGTAAGGTCTCCAGAACTGTACACTGTACTCCAAGTGGGGCCTCACTAGTGTCTTGTATAGTGGAATTATGACCTCCTTTTCCTGCTGGTGATGCCCCTGCCTATGCATCCCAGCATCCTATTTGCTTTACCTGCTGCCTTGTCACACTGTTTCCCTACCTTGAGGTCATCAGAGATGATAATCCCAAGATCCCTTTCCTGCTTGGTGCATGCTATATCCTCACCCCTCATCTGATATATTGTGCCAGGGTTTTTGTGCACTATGTACATTATCTTGCACTTCTTTGCATTGAATTTCAACTGCCAAACCCCTGACCATTCTTCAAGTTTCTGCAGGTCCCTTCTCATTCTGTCTACACCCTCTGGTGTGTCTACTCTGTTACCCAGCTTTGTGAACTTTGTTTGACAACCTACCACATCAGGAGGCAATTCATTCCATAGTTTCACCACCCTTAATGAAAACCAACGCTTTCTATTTTGCTTATTAAGTCTATCACATTTTAGCTGTAGTGGGTGGGATCTGGTGTTGTAAATCTGATCTCTAAGATCAAGGCCCAATAATTCCCAAAGTTGATAATCCGACAAAGCCCGATATACCAGGCACATGTCTCCTCTTAATCTACGATACTCCAAGGAAAAAAGATCTAATTTTTTTAACCTATCTTCATATTTCAAGCCCTGGACATCCCTTATTTTTCTTGTTGCCCTTCGCTCTATCCTGTCAATTGCATTTATATCACCATTATTCCTTGGAGCCCAAAACTGCACACAATACTTTGTATGTGGCCATGCCAGGGAAGTAAAAAGGGGGAGTAGGACCTCTCTGCTTCTACTTTTAACATGCCTAAAAATACAGCTCAGAATACAACCTGCTTTTTTAACCACCTGGTTACAATGTAAATTAAATTTAAGGTTATTACTAACCCTAACTCCTAAATCTTGTTCTTCCTGCACCACACGTATCACCTGCCCTACCAGGGTGTACTCCACTTCAAGATTTTTCCTACCCATGTGCATTACTATGCACTTATCTACACTGAATGTTGCCCCATTTTCCCGGGCCCAGGTCTCTAATTCACTCAGTGCTTCCTGAATTTTCAAGGCCTCAGATTTGCTCTGTACTGGGAAACCTACACGTGTATCATCAGCAAATTTTGAGAACCACATTTCTGTTTTTGGTTTCATAGTTGCGATATATAAATTAAACAAACATGGTCCCAGCACGGATCCCTGAGGAACCCCGCTAGTAACGCCTGACCAATTTGATAGTTCCCCCAACACACTAACCCTTTGTTTTCTTTCAGACAACCAGGCCCCAATCCAATGCACCAATATTGGCTGAACCCCTATGTCAATGAGGGTTTTAATTAGCTGGTCATGAGGGACTTTGTCAAAAGCCTCGGCGAAGTCCAGGAATATGACATTGACAGGACTACCTTCGTCAAGTACTTTACTGACCTTCCCATAGAACTCCAATAAATTTGTCTGGCATGATTGTCCCTTTCTAAAACCATGCTGAGTCTCATCAATAACACCATCAGAGTCAAACATATCTATAATCAAATCCTTTATTATGCCCTCAAGAATCTTCCTGAGGACGGAGGTCAAACTGATCGGTGTATAATTGGCCACCTCCTGTTTAGATCCCTTACTATGTATAGGTATCACTACGGCCTGCTTCCAGGCCTCAATGACCTGTCCTGTCTCCAAAGATTGTTGGAATAATGCTGTAGCAGGACCAGCTAAACAATCTGCCATTTCCCTAAGCATTCTCGGATGCATGCCATCAGGACCTTGTGCTTTATTTTGATTTAAATTTCTTAGCCTCTTTCTCAAGTCCTTGACCTCTCTTTTGTGGCAATTTGTACCTTGTAGGGTATTTATGGGAACCCTGATATTAGTCATACCCTTATTCTCAGTTATAAGATTATCACTGTTATTTTTCAGGGATTCAACTGTTCTACTGTTTCCCTTTTTATTATTAATGTAGGCATAGAATAACTTATAATTATCTTGTGCTTTTATGGCCAGTTTATTCTCAAATTCCTTTTTTTGCCTTGGAAATAGTTTGCTTGGCCTTTTTTAAACAGTATTTGTAGCTATCCCAAGATTTAGCCTCCCCACTGCATTTTGCTCTGGTAATTGCCCTATTCTTTTTTTAGTCGCTCTTTTAACCGAGGATGACAACCATGGAGGAAGGGCCTTTCTTGGATTATGGTATTTAGTTCTAACTGGCACATATTTCTTTATAAGCTCATTTAATTTGGTGCTAACTTATCCCATATTTCATATACTGAAATATTCTTAAGCTCCTGCTCCCAATTCCATGTGGCTAGTTCCTCTCTCATAGCTCTAAATTCAGTTCTATTATAATCAAGCAGTACTGTACTTCCAGCATTGATTTCTCTCACCATATCGTACCTAAAACCAACCACAGAGTGATCACTAGTACTTAGTGGAACCTCCACTAAACATTTATTGATGTTATGTGCCACATTACTTAGTACTAAATCCAGAATATGATTTCCTCTTGTATTTTCTAAGACCAACTGCTCCAGTCCAGCTACCAGGAAGGACTCCAAGAAACTAGCCTCCACCTTGCAGCCAGTCTGGAGAGATTTCCAGTTAATTCCAGGCAAATTAAAGTCTCCCATAATGATGACCCTATCCTCCTGGGTAATACATTTTATGAAATCCAAAATACTATTGTCGTTCTGAGACAAGTTTGCTGGTGGTCTGTATACTACACCTATATTAATCTTGGGTGCTTTTGAAGGGGGTAATTTTTATCCATAGGATCTCAGACTTTCCCCAAAGATATGATACCATTTAAGACATAATGCCACTCCCCCTCCTCTAGCATCCAGCTTATCCTTGTTATATAATGTATACCCTGGAATCTGCTTATCCCAGGTGTGGGATGCCCCTGATGTGGGTATAGTTTCAAAGGTGTGGCCTGATGAAAGAGATTCTGTCAAAGATCTACAGTTATGGTAAGCTGTTATGTAACTGGTCATTACCGACCTGTAACCATAGATCTTACTTCAAGGGGACTATTATAGTAGGCAACACCATTCGGACTAAGACACCAGACACCATGACCTCACAGAAAATTTCTAGCTAGCAGTCTATAACAGGGGGGCTAACATCCTCCCTTAGTATTAAAGGGGTGGTCCCCCACACCAACCTCAGTTCTTTTCCCAATGTTCACTTGTGTGCTGCTGACCTCGCGGTTCGTAGCTTCTGTCAATCGCCTTTGATCTGTTTTTGTCACCTTTTGCTCTAAAGTTTAGCTTAAATTTTTCATTGGCAGCATGTCATCTCTGACTTCTTCAGCAGTTTCCCGCAAGTCTAAATGCGCCTGGGGCAAGCAGATTCCTGAAAAGGATGGCCATTCCTTGTGCATCATTTGTTTAGGCCTTGACCACGACACTAAGGCTTGCCAGGCCTGCCAGAACATCAACTAAGTCACCAGAAAAAGATGCCAAAAGGTCTTGGAGACCCATCTTCTCCAAATGAAATTGGCCACCATGGAGAAACAGCTGCAGGCACAGAGTTCTGCTTCAGAAGCCTCTCCGGAGGCCTCCACCTCAAAAAAGAAGCACAAAAAACATTGTGACCAGCAGTGGTCTGCTTCAGACCCACAGCCTCCTTCGGGAGCTACAGGTCATCCTGAGCCTTCCCACTCCAGGAGATCAGTTCTTACGGTCAGCGCAACCATTCTTCCTTCGTGGCTTCTGGTGAGTGCACCCCCTGCTGTTACCTCTGTGGCAGGCGGTGCCTGTACGAGTTTGGGGGATCCTTCCTCCTTCCCACTGCCCCTGCGTTCAGGCCCCTTCAACCCTCAGACCCTCAGCCAGGTGGCACAGCCAATCTCCCAGATGCCAGTTCCTCTTCTGGCGCCTACCTTGCCCTGGTGTCTTCGCTGGATCCCAGACCGGGGTCTGGCATTGGTACTTTGGACCAGCATCTGCTGTTGCATGCTCCTTCTGGGTCACAGCCATCCTTAATGGAGTACCCCTCTGGGGTGTCTCAGATTCTGGCCCTGCCACTGGTGGTCCCTGTTCTTGGATCCTGGTGATCCCTGTTCTGGGATCCCCCCACCAGGTGCCAGTTGCGATGCCATCTGCCGATCCTTCCCCTGGGATCTGGTGTGGATTGTCCAATGCCTGGTTCCACAGAATCTCCCAGACCAGGCACCTCCAGCTTGGCCACTTCAGGATCCTCCCTCGGATCTCCCTACCAGGCTAGGTGGACCAAGCCTTCCAGGGTATTTGTCTGTTCAGCCTCTGCTTTCGGACGGGAATTTGAATGCCCCTCTGGGCCCTCCCTCAGGTCTTTTGTCAGGTCTAGCCCGGGCTTCTTGCAGGTTTCTTCTTAGTTCCCAAATCCTCTGGGTGGTCTCAAGTTCCTTTACCCAGGTTGTTCCTATATCTCGGCCTTTTTGGGCTGGATGACAGCCGACTACAGCCTGCTTCTCAATGCCTGGTGGGCGTCATCCTAACGTCAGTTCTCTGTTCAGGCAGCACCAACATCGGTACCCTCTCAGTCCAGGGATCCCTCGTCATCAGCTCACGAAGCTCCTCCGGATACAGGGGAACTTTCCGCTGCTGAGACAGTCACTCGACTAGACTCATCGCCGGCCCAGCGGCATTCGTCAGAGTCCACTTGGTCAGTGCATGTTACTGCCAACTACTAGGAGCCTCCCGATTCTCCTTTTTATTTACCCTCAGAGGAGGTGTGGGTCCGGAACATTCCTAAGTCCCCTCCTGAGGACCCTTCATTCTTAGAGGTCATGAAGGTAATGTAGATCTCTCAAGGCTGGTGTACTGAAGAGCAGAACCCCCAACATTGCAAGTTGTTGGAGCACCTGCGTCTCCCCGAGGTTTCATCATTGGTCATTCCTCCTTTAGTGGTTCCACGTGATGATATTATGTCCACGGTGTGGCAGCAGCCAGTGCTGGTTCCTTCTACTTCCAAGAAGACCAACCGCTTATACTGCATTCTGGACAGCAAGCCCCACTTCACCTCCCACCCCCAGGCCGACCCCTCAATTTTATTGGAGGCCTCTGGAGCCACCTTGGGGTCTGATCATCAGGGTGAGGTTCCTCCGGACAAGGAGTCTAAACACTTGGATTCCCTGGGAAGGCAGATCTAAGTTTCATCTACTTTGGCCTTGTGTGCCCAGAACTATCTGGTGCACATGGTTGCGCATCAACAGTCTCTGTTGGAACAGGTTGGGGATTTACTCTGGTCACTGCCTGTTGTCGAGGCACAGGTCAGAAAGCATAGGAAAACTAGGAACAGTTGTAAAATTCGCAACAAGTGTTTTATTCATAGAAACATAGACTTTGACAGCAGGTAAGGACTGCTTGGCCCACTCAATCTGCCCATTTCCCTACCTATTGGATAAGCTGCAGATCCTAATTAACCAACAGCCTACTTCCTCCTGCCCCCCACTAGAATTACTTTATATCGGTTCCATGCATTCTTGAATTCCCTCACTGTTTTTGACCCCATGACCTCCTCATGAAGGCCGTTCCATGCATCCATCACCCTATCCATGAAAAAATAATTCCTCACGTTGCCCCTGAGTCGTCCCCCCCTCTTCAAATTGTTCCCCGTTGTTTTTGCACATCTCTTTTTCTGAAAGATGCTACCCTCTTGGACATTGTTGATTCCTTTGAGGTACTCAAATGTTTCTATCATGTTCTCCCTCTCCCTCCTTTCCTTGAGGGTTTACATATTAAGCTCCTTTAGTCTCTGTTCATATGGCTTCTGGTGCAGACCCTGCACCATTTTAGTTGCCCTCCTCTGGACTGCTTCCATCCTGTCTATGTCCTTGTGGAGATGGGGTCTCCAGAACTGCATGCAGTATTCCAGATGGGGTCCCACCACTGTCTGTATAGAGGGATAACAACTTCCTGTTTTCTACTGGTGATGCCTCACCCTGTGCATCCCAGTATCCCCCCAGCCCTCCTTACTGCCTTCTCACATTATTTGTCTACCTTTAAGTCATCTGATATGACTACCCCAAGGTTCTTTTCCATTTTTGTTGTCGTGACCTCTCCACCGTTGTGTACTCTTCCCTGGGTTTTGTTTCCCAGGTGCATTACGAACATACAAAGAAGCCAGCAGAAGAAGGCCATTTAATCTATATCTAGTCTGCTCATATTGCAGGGTACACAGCTTGAGCTACTGTCCCTTCTCTACCTCCCCACACCTCCCATCCTCCCTACCCATGATCCTTACCGTCCCACTATGCCTGTCCAAGTCTCTCTTAAAGCTGACCACTGTCTTCAATGAGATTACCTTTCCCGGCAGCACGTTCCAAATGTCCACCACTCTGTCTGTGAAGAAGTGCTTCTTGGTCTCCCTCCTAAACCTCCCACCCTCCAGCTTAAGACTGTACCCCCTCATATTATGGTTGCCAGTCAGCTTAAAGAGACTCTCCTTATCCACCTTATTTATTCCTTTCAAGTACTTGAAGGTCCCAATCATGTCCCCCCTCTCTCTCTCTCTCTCCTGTCTTCCAGGGAGTACGTGTTCAGTGCCCTCAACCTCTCCGCATATGCCTTACCCTGCTGACCCACTGTCATCTTTGTAGCCCTCCTCTGGACCTTCTCCAGTGGGTTAATTCATTTTTGAGGTGTGGGCATCAGTACTGAACCCCGTACTCTAGATGAGGTCTTACCAGGGACCTGTACAAGGGTAGTATAACCTCCTCTCTCCTACTACTGATCCCCCTAGATATGCATCCCAGCATCTTGTTTGCCTTTGCTGCTGCTTTCTTGCACTACGTGGAGTGCTTCAGGTCATCAGTGATCATCACTCCCAGATCCTGTCTTCCTCTGATGCAGATATTCAAACTCCACCCAGGTAGTACTCTGTCCTGGGATTTTTGACTCCAGTATGCATAACTTTGCATTTCTTGGCATTGAAGCCAGGCTGCTAGATCCTGGACCACCTCCCCAGCTTTTCCAGATCATCCTGTAGGTCTTGTATCCCTTCAACTGTGTCCACTGTCCCACATAGCTTGGTGTCATCCGGGAATAGGCACATTTTTCCCTTAATACCATCCCCAGTGTCACTGATGAAGACACTAAACAACACCGGCCCCAGCACTGAGCCCTGTGAGACCCCACTGGTTACCTCTCTGGTGCCAGATAACTCTTCCTCCCACAACCACCCTTTGGGTTCTGTCCCTCAGCCAGTTTTCCACCCATCTGGCCATCTTTTCTCCAACCCTGAGATCCACCAATTTCCTGATCAACCTTTTATGGGGCACAGAGTCAAAGGCCTTGCTGAAATCAAGATAGAGGATGTCTATGCTAGGCCCCTGTCTACTGTCTTAGTGACAGAGTCAAAGAAGTCAATCAGATTAGTTTGACACAATCTCCGCCCCCCATGAACCCCTTGCAGCCTTGCATCCTGGAGACCATGCTCCTCTAGATATTCCACCAACCTTTCTTTTAGTATGGTCTCCATGAGCTTGCCCACAATGGAGGTCAGACTGACTGGTCTGTAATTCTCTGGGTCATCCTTGGGACCAGTTTTGTGGAGGGGCACTACATGTGCTGTTCTTCAGTCATGTGGTACCATACCTGACTCTAGTGAACTATTAAATAGGTCTGCCAGTGGCCCTGCCAGCTTCTCAGCCAGTTCCTTTAGTACTCTTGGATGTACTCTGTCCGGGCCTGGTCATTTGTCCACCTTCAATGCCAGCAGCCCCTCCCTCACTCTGTCCTCCTCTATCACTACATCTGTGTTCCCCTCCCCCCCGCTCCTCTTTTCCCTCCTGAAGGCACTGGTCCATCCTTCTCCCTGGTGAAGACAGAACAGAAGTATTCATAGAAACATAGACGTTGACCGCAAGGCCAATCCAGTCTGCCCATTTTTTCTGCCTTATGAATGTGCCATAGGCATGTACTCTGTCAATGGCCTATCTATTCATACTCATCTTTATTGCTCCCTTATACCTATCCCATGCCTGCTTGAAGCCCTGCACTGTATTCATATCCACCACTTCCTGAGGTAGGCTGTTCCATGCACCCGCCATCCTTTCGGTGAAAAAGAACTTCCTCACGTTTCTCCTTAATCGTCCTCCCCCTAATCTCATGCTGTGTCCTCTTGTCCTGCTATTTTTCTTATACTGAAACATGTTAGACTCTTTCACCTTGTTGATACCCTTTAGGTGTTTGAATGTTCTATCATATCATCTCTCCCTCTCCTTTGCTCCAGGGTATACATATTGAGCTCCATTAATCTGTCCTCATATGTTTTCTGATTCAGTTCCTGCACCTTTTTCGTTGCCCTTCTCTGGATTGCTTTCATTTTGTTAATGTTCTTGTGCAGGTGCGGCTTCCAGTACTGCATGCAGTACTCCAGATGTGGCCTAACTAGTGTTTTGTAAAGAGGGATTGTTACCTCCCTCTTATGACTTGCAATACTCCTACTAATACACCCCAACATCCCTCTAGCCTTGCCTACTGCTTTAGTGATCTCTTGGATGATTTCAGATCATCTGTGATGATGATGTCCAAGTCTCTTTCTTCCTTCGTGATTGCCAGCAACTCCCCTCCCAACCTATAGGTGGCTTCAGGATTTCTCTTCCCTATGTGCATGTTCTTGCACTTCCTTGCATTAAACCCCATTTACCACTCTTCCGACCATTTTGCCAGTTTATCCAGACCTCTTCTCATTCTGCCCACCCCATCTGGATCATCGACTCTGTTGCAGATCTTGGTGTCATCTGCAAACAAACAAACCTTACCCTCCAGTCCATCTGCAATGTCACTGATGAAGATATTGAAGAGGGCTGGCCCCAGGACTGATCTCTGAGGTACCCCACTTGTGACTTGCATCTCTTCTGACTGTATACCATTTACCACCACTCTCTGTTTTCTGCCCGCCAACAAGTTTACCACCCATTTGACCAACTTCTGACCCACCCTGAGCCTACCCAGCTTATTAATCAATCTTCTGTGTGGAACAGTATCAAAAGCTTTGCTGAAGCCAAGGTAGGCAACATCAACTGCTCCCCTTTGGTCCACCACTCTGGTTACCCAGTCAAAGAAATCTATGAGATTAGTTTGACAGGACCTTCCTGTTGTAAACCCATGCTGTCTTAGATCCGGTGCTCCTATGGATTCCAGGTGTTGTACTATCCTTTTCTTAAGAAGTGCCTCTATAATCCTGCCCACTACTGAGGTAAGACTGACTGGTCTGTAGTTCCCTGCCTCTTCCCTACTACCACTCTTGTGGAGCGGGATCACATGAGCCTTCTCCAGTCTTATGGGACCTCTCCTGTGCTCAGAGACTCACTAAACATTTCTGATAATAGCTCCTTTAGTACCCTGGGATGTATGCCATCAGGTCCCATTGCCTTGTCCACCCTGAGCTTAGCGAGCTCTTGTAGGACCCTTTCTTTTGTGAAGGGACTAGTGCACACCTCCCTTCCCCCTGTGCCCATGGTGCTGAGCTGTGGGCCCTGCCCTACTTTCTCCTCAGTAAATACTGAGCAGAAGTATCTAGGATAGATGCTTTTCCTTGCTACCTTCTCCTCAGTAAATACTGAGCAGAAGTATCTAGGATAGATGCTTTTCCATGGTCCTCCTCACACTCCCCCTTATCTCCTTTGATCTGAGAAATGCCCCTCTGGACTTTCTCCATTCACTAATGTACCTATAGAAAGTCTTGTCACCTTCTTTTACTGTTCATGCTAGTGTTTCCTCGGTTTGGGCCTTTGCCTGCCTTACTGCCTTCCCTGCTTCCCTTAGGGAAGTTTGGTATGTCTCCCTATCTTCGTCCTGCTGCATTCCCTTATATTTCCTGAAGGCCAACCTTTTGGTTCTGACCTTTTCTGTTACTGTTTTTGAGAACCAAAGTGGTTTCCTCCTTCTTTTGCTCTTGCTTTTCTCTCATAACACAGTGGGATGTTGCTTCAAGTATTGCATCCTTAATGCTTGCCCACTTTGCCTGTACCCCAACACCTGTATTTCTTCTTGTCAGGGCTAGCTTAACTCTGTTGGTCATTTTATCAAAGTCAGCTCCTCTGAAGTCCCATATTTTTGCCTTGGAATTGGATGATTTAGTTCTAGTGGCCAAACTGAACCAACCACGTGATGGTTACTGGCCGCCAGGTGACCTACTACCTGGAGATCTGTGATCCTTTCCCCGTTAGTCAGTACTAGATCTAGGATAGCCCTGTCTGTTGTGGATTGTTGTACCAGTTGTTTGAGACCCTCCCCCTGCAGGGAATCCACTATATGTCTAGTTCTGGCAGATGTTCCTGCTGGTATTGACCAATCTGTATCTGGCATGTTGAAGTCTCTCATTATCAGAACCTCCCTTTTAGCCGTCATGTTTTGTATATCTTCTGACAGTAATGTGTGTATGTCCTCCCCTGGACAGGAGGCCTGTAGACAACCCCAGTTCGTATGGCTGTTCCATTTCCTGTTTCCAGGATGACCCACAGTTCTTCTGGCTCCTTATGTTTATTCTGAATTTCTGTAGCTTTGATATTTTCATTGACATAAAGGGCCACTCCATCCCCCCTTTTTGCACCTCGGTCTCTTCTGAACAGTACATAGTCGGGTACTGAAGACTCCCAAGTGTGGTTATTGGTGAACCATGTCTTGCTAATGGCTACTATGTCCAGTTTAGCCTCTGTCATTGTTGCCTGCAGGTCTGGGATCTTGTTTCCCAGACTCTGAGCATTTGTGTACATGATTTTCTGTTGGCCAGATTTTGGTTAGTTAGTTGTTGGGCGAGGTCCAGCGTTTCCCCTGTGTGTCATATGGGAAGCCAGACCTTTTTCCATACCTGCTGATGCAAATCAACTACAAACATGCTGAACTCCTGTTTGATCACCAGCTGAGGGGGGAGGGGTATTCTTCCCATTCAGCGTATCGAGTGCTACACCCCTCACCCCATTTGCTAGTTTAAATAGTCTGCAAAGACGTTAAACTTCTGCCCCAATACACTGACTTCCTCCTTAGTCAGATGCAATCCATCGAATTTAAAGAACCTTCGCTCCCAAAACTGTTGCCAGTTACCTACAAATTTGTGTCTTTTTTCCTGGCACCATTCATTTAGTATCTTTGCTTTTCCCCCATTATCCTTCACCAACTCCTCCCCTTTCTTAACAATCCCTTCGTTCTTATTCCTTTTCTCACTTATATAGCGAAAGAAAGCTTTCTCCCACTTCTTAATTCCTTCAGCCTTCTGCAGCTCCTTCTGTGCCTTTGCTCACTGGACTTCCTTACTTACTTACCTTGCTAGCCAACCTTAGGTAATTTTCCTTATCCACCTCTCTCTTGGTCTTCCTAAATTTTCTATAGGCCAACCTCTTTTCCCTTACTGCCTGGGCAACCCCAGAACTGAACCAGCTGGGCACTTTGGTCCTTGTATTCTTCCCCCTGGGCCTAATGCACTCATTTGTAGCAACCATTATTCCTTCCTTAAAGATGGACCACCATTGGTCCACCCCCATATCTGCTCTGATGCCTTCCAGGTGGATCCATAGCACTTTGCCCAGCTTCCTGAAGTTCACCCTCCTGAAATCCAAGATTTTGGTCTTAGTCGGGATGCTTTCCTTGCCCATATCCAACAGAAACCACACTGTGCAATGGTCACTTCCACCCAGTGGCTGTCTGACCATTATTTCCTGTATATGCTCCCCATTTGTGAGCACCAGATCAAGAATTGCCTCAGCTCTTGTTGGTTCTGTGACACCCTATGTCAGGAACCCACTCTGTAGTCCTTCAGGATCACCTGACTCCTAGCACATGCTGTGGATGCTATGCTCCAGTCCACCTTTGGCAGGTTGAAGTCCCCCACAATTACCACCTCTTCTTTCCCCGCAGCATCCAATATTTGTGAGCTCAGTTCCCTGTCCCTTCCCCATCCTGATTGGGTGGTCTGTAAACCACCCCCAACCTCACCTTTCTCCCTCTGTTGGACCTTAATTGAACCCATAATGCCTCCACCTCCATTTCCTCCAACCCCTCTTTTGTGCAAGTTATTCTCTCCCTGATATAAACTGCCGCCCTTCCCAACTTCCCGATTACTTTGTACTTCTTTGCATTGACTCTAAGCTGCCATATTTTTCACCATTCCTCCAACCTTACCAAGTCCCTCTCATCCTTTCCACCTCCCTTTTGTGTATCAACCCTGTTGCAGATTGTTGTGTCATCTACAAAGAGGCATACTTTCCCTTCCAGTTCCTCTGCAATGTCACCTATAAAGACATTAAAGAGGACCGATCCAAGTACTGAACTCTGTGGTACCCCACTAGTAGTCCCACTTTCTTCTGAGTGGATTCCATTTACTATTACCCTCTGTGTCCTGTTGTCCAGCCAATGTTTTACCCAGGCTACCACCCTGGGACCCATGGCCAGGCTGCCTAACTTGTTTATTAATCTTTTGTGTGGGACTGTGTCAAATGCCTTGCTAAAGTCTAGGTAGGCCATGTCCACAGCCCATCCCTGGTCTACTACTTTGGTCACCCAGTCAAAGAAAAAGATTAGCTTCATCTGACATGACCTTCCTGCTGTGAATCCATACTGCCTTGGGTCCTGTGCCCCACTGGCCTCTAGGTACTCAACAGTTCTTTTCTTCAGAATTGATTCCATCATTTTCCCTATCACTGACGTCAAACTAACAGGTCTGTAGATTCCTGCCCCTGTCTTGTTACCACTTTTGTGAAGGGGAATCACATCCACCCTCCTCCAGTCCTCCAGCACCACACCATCCTCCTATTATTTGTTGAAAAGGTTAGTCAGTGGTGTCACTAGTTCTCTCCTTAATTCTTTTAGAATTTTGGGGTGAATCCTGTAAGGCCCCATTGCTTTGTCCACCTTCAGTTTTAGTTCTTTCAGGACCATTTCTTTTGTGAAAGGACTGATTTTGACCCCTATCCAGAGTGGTTATATTCTTTGGTTCAGGTACCTCTGCCTCCTTTTCTTTTGTGACTACTGAGCAGAAGTATTCGTTCAGTATCCCTGCTTTTTTTACTGTCACCTCTGCCCACCCTCCCTTCCCTTTATTAAGCCTCACTATCCCTCCTTGGTCTTTCTTTTGCTCCTAATGTACCTATAAAGGTTTTATCCCTCCTTAACTGTGTTGACTATATTTTCCTCGGTTTGCTTTTGCTATTCTGACTGCCTTCCCAGCTTCCTTCTGCTTTAACTGGTACAGTTCTCTGTCCTGCTCCTTCTGTGTTTCCTTATACTTCCTGAATGCTACCTTTTTCTCCCTAACCTTCCCCGCCACCTCTTTTGAGAACCATAGTGTTTTTTTCCTTCATTTTGTTTTGTTGATTTGCATCACACAAAGGCTTTTTTTATTAAATTATTTTAGTTTTTGGTGGGTGGGGTTTTTGTTTGTGGAATTTTGTTATATTGTGGCTGTAGTTGTGGCTCTGTTAGTATGTGCTGGCAGTGGACTCTCCCTGTCAGGTGCTATGTCCCCCTCTGAGCTCCAGGACCTCCACCCTTTTGTCTGTCCCTCACTGCCTCTGGCAGTATATGGCCACTGTAGGGCATTGGGGATAGTGGGCAGAAGGTGGAGGGGTGGGGGTCCTGGACCTGGAGGCGGTACCAAGCGGGGTGGTTGGATAGAGGTTGTTAGGACCAGAAGACGCCCTTGGGCAAAATGGAACTCCGAGTGAGGTACTCCTTGCTTGGTGTCTATACTGAAGGGCTCCACTTTGGGTGGGTCGGTATCTCATCCGACTCGCATGATGTTGTGCAATGCTTGTCCATTAAGAACAAGACGGCTGTTATAGCCAATCTTGTTGGGTCAACTGATTTGGCTTGTATCATCGAGACCTGACTGGATGATAATGTTGGTCCTATTTTGGCTTCAAGCGATTCCAGCTGGTTTCTTGATGATGCCCCGTACAAGGTTGGATGACAGGGGCAGGGGTATAGCTATCGGTTTTAGATTGAAACTGGGCCTTGTGGATGAGCCTGTTGAGGGATTCAGATCCTTTGAGTGTGTCATGGTCGCTGGTGTGGGAGTGCAGAATCATTCTCATTTACCGTCCACCTAAGGATGAGAAGCTGTTCTTGCAGGAAGTCGCGGACTTCGTCATTGATATGGTGTTGGAGTCTCCCAGATTGATGGTGCTGGGCAACTTCAACGGCTGGGTTGATGACGAACTCTCACCTTTTGGTCAAGACTTCCTCCAATTTATGTAATCAGTGGGCCTCACACAGGTTGTTACCTCGGGTGACACATTAAAGACCACTCACTGGATATGATTTTCTTCCTGGGGATGGAGACCACTGACTTGGTGGTGGAACTGTCAGTTGGTCCGATCATCACTTCATAAGGTTCAGTTTCTTTGCTCCCCCTTATAGACCTGCCCCTGTGGAGATAGTTCAATACCGCCCTTTGCGGGGATTGGCCCCTGATGGTCTTCTGGCAGAACTGGACCTATCGGGATTACCAGGTACAAGCGAGGGCCTGGAGAACCTTCTTCAAGCCTATAATGGGGCTGTGGTTGGTGCTCTCAATGCCCTTGCTCCAGTCCATGTTCGCCCTCTCACCCTCTGCCCTAGGTCTCCTTGGTTTGATGGGGTCTTGAGGGAGTTGAGGTGAACAGGGTGAAGGCTAGAATGTGTCTGGTGGAGAACCGGCCTTGATGCCGACAGACTTAAACTGATGGTCCATCTTAAAGACTATCAGTCGACAATCACCCGTAAGAAGGCAGAATTCCTGTCCAGGGGAGATTGCCACAGCACAGAATCGACCAACTCAGCTTTTCCGAACTGTGGACAGACTGTGCAATCCAGCCTGTCTACAAGTTCGGACAGCCAGGTATGCTGTGGCTGAATAACATCTGATAGCCCAGCTGAATCAACCTAACTGCTTTGCTGTGTCTGACCTGATGTGTTAACAACTATCTGCTGTGGGTGAGCCTGTATTACCCCCTTGTGTCTTTGGCAGTTGCCGGTAACTGGGACCCGACAGAGAAGTGAAATTGACCAGGAAAACATCAGCAGAGGAGGAGGGGCTGCACCATATAAAAGCTTGCGCTGCATTTGAACTGTCCCAGGTACGCTGTGGCTGAATAACATCTGATAGCCCAGCTGAATCAAACTAACTGCTTTGCTGTGTCTGACCTGACGTATTAACAACTATCTGCTGTGGGTGAGCCTGTATTACCCCCCTGTGTCTTTGCCAGTTGCCGGTAACCAGGACCCGACAGAGAAGTGAAATTGACCAGGAAAAGCATCACCAGAGGAGAGGGAGGAGGGGCTGCACCTCATAAAAGCTAGCGCTGCCTGCAGCATGAGCATGGCAGCACAAGCATGAATGGCGTGAGCGCCACTCGGTAACAGAAAAGGACTCTAAAATGTATTTACAACTTGAAATAGGCAGGTTAGTAAAAATTGACAAAAGGCATTGAACGTTGTTTAGTATTGCTTTAAGTTGCCTGTGTCTTACTTTACAACTCATTTGGGATAGATTGGTTTATAGACACAGTCTACTTATAAGCTGTTCAAAGGTTACAGAAGTACTTAAAGTGTACAAAGTTTAAGGTGTAATAAAGTGCAGTATATATGATAAAGTTAACATATTTGTGGTGAGTTATATTTTATCTTTATCTATAAAAGGAAAATAAGTTTAGAGTTTTTTAATTGTACCATAATACAATTAAGTAATAAGATGAAGAGTTCTCTGATTAAATTGATGGGACTGTTGGTGAGAATCACCTGTTAAGTACAAATACATGGTTCAACTACCCCTGATTTTCCAAAGGAAAGAACTGGTATGTACCTGAATCTTTGTCAGCCCAGAAAGAGTAAATTAAGAATAAATAAGTTGATTAGGGGGAGAAACCCCTTCAAACTGATTAGACAACAGATTCAGAGTACACACCAGTTAGACTGTTGTAGAAGTTTTTCCTCAACAAACCAGATGTTTTTGATATCTTTAGTACTTTGTGGGGACATAGAAGTGAACCTGGGTCCTGAGGGTGGGACCATTAAATTGGTATTGGACAATGCTAGAAATTTAATTAATAAAATGGACCTCCTCAGAACCTGGATTGATTTGGAAAGACCAGATATAGCCATTCTAACTGAAACTTGGCTAAAAAAGGAAATTCTTCAACCTGAAGTTGAACTTAAGGATTTTTATTGTTATAGACAGGATCGAGGGTCACAGGGGGAGGGGTTTTAATTTATACTAGGCATAATTTAGGTCCTTCTAAGATCATTTATACTGGGAAAATAGAAGGAATTGAATGCTTACTGTTAAAAATTCAAACATTAAACCTGATTATGGGTGTTGTTTATTCTCCACCTAAGATAAATACTATACATTTTGAGAAACTCTTACATATTATAATGGAATGTATAGGTCAAACAAATGTGATTTTGTTGGGTGATTTTAATGCTGCCTGGGGATGTCCTAGGGTTCAGGTCTTGGAAAATTCTATGAATGCTTAAACCTGGTACAGATAATAGATTCTCCTACAAGGAAAGGAAAATTGACAAGCAAAGGAAGTGTATTAGATTTGTGTTTAATTTCTCCTGAATTGATTGTAGTAAATAAAAGGATTGGGGAACCCAATTTGGGGGATCATAATTTGATAAAATGTACTATTACTTTGGAAACTAAAGTAGTTCCAAGATTTAAAGTTCCAACTGAGTATAAAAGAAGTTACACTAAGTTTAACAAGTTGTTATTTAGGAATTATCTATAGGGTTTGCCATGGCATAGAATTTTCCTAATTCCTGACTTGAATTTGGCTGTACAGGAATTTACATTAATGTTTATTGAGGCATGTGATCAGTTTGCTCTTTGGAAAAAAGTTGTTCAAAAACAAAATCATTTGCCATGGGTAACTACAACTATAAAGAAGTTGATTAGGGCAAAAAATCAACTTTGGAAAAAAGCTAATAAAACCTTGAAACCTGAAGTATGGGATCGTTTTAAAAAAAACAAGACATACAGTGGTTCAGGAAATAAGGAAATCTAAACCACTTTATTTTAAACAAAGGATTAAGGAAACAACAGATCCAAGAACATACTGGTCCTTAATAAAAAAAAATCTTACAAACCCAGTTAGAAACCAAACAGAGATAAAACTCAGTCAAAACGGAACTGTACTTGAAGCAGACAGTGCTGCAGAGATATTGAACAATTACTTTATTGAACTCCCTGACTTGAATTTGGGAACTGCAACTAAAATAAAATATGCCCAGAATGTGGATCATAATAAAGGTTCTGGAAATCCTCAGGAAAATCATATACCGAAGTTTTGATTTAAAGTAGTGACAAATCTAGAGGTACAAAAAATAATAAACAAATTAAAGATTAATAAGGCTTGTGGTCCCGACAAGATTGAAAATAAACTTTTAAAGGAAGCTGCCCAAGTAATATCACCTATCTTGAGGGACATCTTCAATTGGAATCTTAGGGAGGGATTGTTCCCATCAACCTGGAAGCAGGCAAAAATTATTCCAATTGATAAAGGGGCAGACTCTATGGTCGCTTCAAATTATCAACCAATAGCCTTATTGTCAACAGTTTCCAAGATCTTGGAAAAGATTGTTCATGAGCAATTAATGGAATATCTTGAAAAATATCAGAAAATAACCCCATTTCAATCAGGTTTTAGACAGGGTAGGTCCACGGCTACTGCACTCATGGACTTCCTAGATTTAATAGCTACCCCACTGGAAGAGGGGAGGTCCTTGGATGCAATATATGTGGACCTATCAAAGGCATTTGATTTGGTGAATCACTGTATTTTAATAAAAAAAATTGGAACAAGTTGGTGTGGAGGAAGAATCCTGTAATTGGTTTACATCATACCAAGATAAGAGATCCCAATTCGTAATATTAAATGGTCAGAAGTCTAGTTCAGGCTTTGTGATAAGAGGGGTACCCAAGGGAACAATCCTGGGGCCCCTCCTGTTTCTAGTCTATTTGAATGATTTACCAAAATTCATAAAAAACTTGCAAGCTAGACTTCATGCAGATGATACAGTCTTGATAGCAGCAGGAAGGAATCCAGGAGAAATAGAACAAAAACTACAAGGTGATTTTTTAGTTATGCAGGATTTTTTCTCATCACTTGGGCTTCTGATAAATCATAAAAAGACACAAACAATGTGTTTTGGCCTAGAGAGGAAAAATAAAACTATTCCAGTAATAATAATTAAGACCCAGGAAGGAAAATTTTTTTAGAGCAGACCCAAGTATATACATATGGAATGGAAAGCCTTCACTGGCACTATCAATTATTCTGACAGCTTCTGTTCATGGTCGTTCCAGGTCTCATGCCCAGATTCCATCCCTGTCCTCCTGTGGGGACTCTGGTAGGCAGTTTCACAACTGGGCACCTCTTATGGAGCAGTGGGTACAGCATCTGGCTAATCTGCCCCTCCCTGCAGACCCGGTGCCAGGGCCTTCGGGTCTAGGCTCCTTGGGACTATGGTTGGAGCTTTTAGGCCAGGCAGAGAATTTTTCTCTGCCAGTGGATCCAAATCCCTTGACAGTGACTGTGCCGCCAATGCCAGTTCCATGTGTTGCCCTCCCTTGCTCTGTCTCTTTGCAGGGATCGATGCAGGTAGCTTCTCCTGTCAGTTCAGTGCCAGCTCATCCTTCTGGGACTTTGGCAGTGTCATTTTCATTGCCGGCTCCTTTGGGATGAGCTCCAGCTCCTTTGAGGCCAGGGCCAGTTCCATTGGAGCTGGTTCCTGTAGGCCCAGTACTGAGTTTGGTGCTGGCTCCTCTGGGCCCCGTGCTGGGTCTCATGCCATCTCCTTTGGGTCCAGCACCAGGTCCAATGCCAACTCCAGTTCCGGTGTCAGCTGTCCATCCAACTCTGAGGCCTGGGTGAGGTCTTACAAAGTTCACTCCTCTTCCAGTTCCTCCTCCTCCTCCTCCTGAGAGAGATTTAGAGGTGAATGAGTATGACTCTGACCTCATTCTCTCTGAGGGCGGCGATGATTACACTTTTAACAACCTGGAGAGCAAATCTCCAGCTCCTACTTCTGTCTCTCAGGAGGACCGCTCCTTCCAGACTTCATTGAGAAATATGCAGGCTAGTCTAGCTTTCCAGACTTCGGCCCTCGACACAGATAAGCATATGCATCTCGGGTGGCTTTATGTTCCTAACATCTCAGTTAACGTCATTCCCCCTGTTCCTCCAGCCTATGAATCCTTTTTGGAGGTGGTGTGGGCTAGGCTGGCTTTCATTCCTTCTGTCTGTAAGACGGTAGACTGTAGTTATAATCCTCTTAAGGACAGACCAGTTTTGGCTTCCCAGCTTATTGCAGAAATTGTTATCCTTGCAGAAAATGACAAGGCTGTCCTTTTTCTCCAAGAGGTTATGGCACATCTTATTAATAAGGAATCATGTAAAATTGATACTATGGGGAAAAGGGCTTTCATAGCAGCCACTCTTAACATGCGAAGAGCCAGTTACCTAGGCCATTTCTTTAAGTATGTGTGTGTCCTCTGGACCTCCCTTAAATCTCTGGCTGAGTCCTTACCATAGTCAGATACTAAACAAAACAGTCATCATTTAAAAGTGGCTATGGATGCATATGACACTGTGTCATTGAGGCACAGGTCAGGAAGCATAGGAAAACCAGGTGCAGTTGTAAAATTCACAACAAGAGTTTTATTATTAATAACACTAAAATAAAATAAAAAATTGTTCAGAATTACTATTTACAATGCCAGTAGATACAGAAAACAGTCCTTCTGAGTTTTTCTTCTCAATTTCCAATCTCAGTCTCTCACTCTCTCTTTTTTGCAAAACATTGAGCTCCTTTTTATAAGTCTGTGCAGAAGCTCTTTAATAAAACAGCATGCTTCAAACCCCAGAAAATCTGACTGTATTCTGACATATGCAGTATTGTCCTCCCATTTACTGCCCTGGAGCTGAAATGGTTAATAGAACCTATGCTAATGATGGAATGCTAGGCTCATGCTCGGTTTTCAAACCGCTGTCCCTGGTAAACATTCTACAACTGTCAGATTCTTTACTCTGCTTGAACAGTACTGACACCTTGGAGAGCTCTCCTTCATCTTTCTTGAAGATTTTATTTTTCTCGTTTTTTTGAAGTAAAGTTTATTTCTGTTCATTTTTAAAGCACTGTCCTTGGGTTTACAGGTAAACTAGTTTAGGTTTAGTGTTATTCCGGTAAGTTTTTTCGGTTTCTTTTCGGTTCATTTAACTGGGAGGGAAACAAACTTTTATTTAAATTTTTAAAAGTACATTTCTATATTTTATTCTTTTCCTGTGCTGGTTGCTTAATTTGTTATTTGAGGGAAATCAGGGTAACTCTTGGTTCTCTCAGCAGTTGTTGAACCAACCACGAAGTAAAATAAGTAAATAAAGTAAAATAATAAAGGTTTAAGCCTTATTCATTAGTGTGGATTTCTGGTTCTCAGAGAACCATTTATTGGCGTTTTTATCAGGTTTTGTCACTATCTCAAGAAAAGAACCGACCCAATGGGTTTTCAGCTTTGTACAGAGTAAAGGCAGCTTGTAAAATCTGTAAAAGCAAAATGATTTTTTCCTCAGTTGGAGCTTAATAAGCATTTGAACCAACTGTAGCTTGGCAGAAGACACCAGGAGAAAGGACTGCTGTGTGACTGGACTTCTCTGCTGGAACTAAAGAAGTAGAACTCTTGTACTTGGAACTTTAATTTAGGGTAAAAAAAACCTAACAAACAAAATAAAAAAAGTGTGTGTCTGAGTTAACTGAACTGAATGGTTATCTGAACAGTTATCTAGGTGTAAATCTCAGGTAATTGAAAGGACTTGATAGCTGTGAGGTTTAAATTACTTGTAGAAAGATCTAGTAAGTAGGGGGAGGGCTTAGCTAGAAGGAAGCTACATTTAAAGACTGCCTTAGAAAGATTTTGCTAGTACCTTGGCAGAAGACACCAGGAGAAAGGACTGCTGTGTGACTGGACTTCTCTGCTGGGACTAAAGAAGTAGAACTCTTGTACTTGGAACTTTAATTTAGGGTAAAAAAAACCTAACAAACAAAATAAAAAAAGTGTGTGTCTGAGTTAACTGAACTGAATGGTTATCTGAACAGTTATCTAGTTGTAAATCTCAGGTAATTGAAAGGACTTGATAGCTGTGAGGTTTAAATTACTTGTAGAAAGATCTAGTAAGTAGGGGGAGTGGCTTAGCTAGAAGGAAACTACATTTAAAGACTGCCTTAGAAAGATTTTGCTAGTAGCTTGGCAGAAGACACCAGGAGAAAGGACTGCTGTGTGACTGGGCTTCTCTGCTGTGACTAAAGAAGTAGAACTCTTGTACTTGGAACTTTAATTTAGGGCAAAAAAACTAACAAACAAAACAAAAAAGTGTGTGTTTGTCTGAGTTAACTGAACTGAATGGTTATCTGAACAGTTATCTAGTTGTAAATCTCAGGTGATTAAAAGGACTTGATAGCTGTGAGGTTTAAATTCCTTGTAGAAAGATCTAGTAAGTAGGGGGAGTGGCTTAGCTAGAAGGAAGCTACATTTAAAGACTGCTTTAGAAAGATTTTGCTAGTAAGCTTGCAGAAGACACCAGGGAAGGGACTGCTGTGTGACTGGACTTCTTTACTGGGACTATATTGCCCTCCTTCCCTCCTCTCCCTCCCATCCAAAGCTAGTTCTACTTTTATAGGCACAGAATTTGACTGACAACAGGAAGTTCCTGTTTGGGGCAGAAGTGAGTGATCACAGAGCCACCAAAGACCCACCATCCTAGAAGGGCAAGAGTAGCTCTCCGGCCCCCTCTAGCTGCTGGAGGTCTGCCTCTGAGCAAGTAAGGGGTCTACTGAGAAATATAGGATATTCTTGTCTCAGAACAGGACAATCAAGAGCTTAAAGGGCACACAGGCAGAAAGTAAGTAGACAGGGAAAAAAACAGAGGAAAAAGTAAGGATTGCAAACAGTTAAGGGGCCAGAAATAAGACATGATGGGAGTGGTGCAGTGCAGTGGCTGTGGAGCAGCAATCTTCCGGGAGATGTTCTGGAGGATGCAATGTTGTCCCATCTGCAGGCACCTCTCTGGGCTGAGGGAGGAGGTTGCTCATCTCCAGGCTGAGTTGGCCAGGATTTGTGGGACCTCTTCTTTAATCCAGGGACCACTAGTGCCACTGCCGTTGCCTCAGAGGTTGCCAAGAAAGAGGAGCGGTTGGACCACAGTGGGCTCAGGGAGGGTGAGGGTGGTGGAACAGAGGCACATCCCTCCAGTTGTACCTCTCCACAATTCTTATGCCATTCTGGCAAAGTGTGGTTCCTCTATGGAGGCACCCACAGTGGAGACCAAGGAGGATGCTGGGAACCTCTACAAAGGAGACCCACAGGTGGGTGGCAGGGACCCCACAGGGGAAGGAAACAACTCCTGGTGGGGGACTCCATTGTTAGGAAGGTAGAACTGGGGGAGGAAGGGGAGAGGGAGGTAAGGTGCCTGCCTGGCACCATGGCTAGGAGGAACAGGGAGCGAATCCTCAGGATTGATGGAACAGCTGCACAGGGGAGGGAGCTGGATGTCATTGTCCACCTAGGGACAAATGACCTGGCTAATAAAGGGATTAGAGAAGTGCAGGAAGAGTTTGTGGAATTGGGGAAGGGCCTTAGACAAGTAGCACACACGGTAACCTTCTCGGAGGTGCTGCCCATCTATGGTGTAGGAGAGGCTAGGGTGTTCCACACCACGGGATTCAATCAGTGGTTGAAAAACTGGTGTGGAGCTCAGGGATTTGGCTTCACTGGGGACTGAGGGTCCACCTGGAGTGATGCAAGCCTATACTGGCATGATGGGTTGCATCTGTCCAGGAGGGGAACCAGGATCCTAGGTGATAAGTTTAAATGCTTCATTGGCAAGCATTTAAACTAGCCAAGGAGCACTGGAAAGGAGCAAGGAAATCTAAGCCCCAAAAAATCACAGTAGTAAGTTGCAGTAAGCACCAACATAGAGAGTGTCGATAGGGAGAAGAGCAGGGTAAATGGAGAAAGTGACAAAGGCAAGAAGGACAGGGATGGGGCAAAAGGAGTAAGGCCATCAGGAAATGGAGGGTAAGGAGTACCAATGCCCATAGTCTGGGCAACAAGCTCCCTGAGCTGGTGGCCTTGATGGAAGAGGATGCCTGGATATTGTAGCAGTCACAGAAACATGGTACTGAGAGAACCATGACTGGGATGTTAACATACCAGGGTACATAACCTACAGAGAGAGACAGGCAGGGAGAAGGGGGAGGGAGTAGCTCTCTATGTAAAGGAAGGATAAAAGCAACTGAACAAAAGAGTAAACAGGAGGAGGAGGAGGCACTGTGGGTCACCTTGGAGACTGGAAAGGGCACCACAATCCGCACAGGGGTTGTGTACAGACCCCCATGTCAGGGGAAGGGAATGGACAAGGATATGAAAGAAGGCATTCTTAGAATGGCAGAGAAAGGGGAGATACTGTTGATGGGAGACCTGAATATGTCAGATGTTAACTGGAGCACATTTGCTGCAGCCACATCCAAGATCAGGGCCATTCTTGATGTCCTACAGGTGGCAGGCCTCAGACAGCTAGTTTTGGAACCCACTCATGAGGGAGCAATCTTAGACCTCGTACTCTCAAACGGGGGCAGTGAGAGGATCTCAGATCTAGAAGTGGGTTGCCATCTGTTTTATGAACTCATCATGTTTTAGAACTGTTTAGTTATTGTGGCAGAGGTGTGGTACTGTGTTCTTTCTTGTAGTTCAAGGTGCTTTTGGAACTGCTGATTTCTATTGGTTTAAACGACTACATTTTTTTTTCTATTTTAAAAAAGCTACATCAACTTGGTTTGTTGTCACCTGTTTGTTGTTGCTAAGTAGCAGATGTTTTTGCATTGTGCTCTGATTCTGTGATAGAATCTGTATTAGTAGAAGCTAGATTATTGTGATTGTAGTTACCTTTGATGGTAAGGATAAAGAGGTGAGATAGAAGTGTATGTATTTTCAAATATTATAGAGGAACAGTGGCAGGATTTTTAGGACAGTAAATTGATAAAAAGGGAACTAGGAGAGCTTCGGTAGCAGACAAGTAGTGGAATAGCAGTATAACTGCAGTATAATGTGGGGAGTGGTGCAATGCAGTGGCTGTGGGGCAGCCATATTCAGGCAGATCTTCTGGACACAGAGGTGCTGCCCTATCTGCATGCATCTTTCTGGACTGCGGGATGAGGTAGCTAGACTCAGAGCGGAAGTAAACTGGGTCAGGGTACCATCTCCCTATCCAGAGACCACTAGTTCAATGCAGCTGCCTCAAAGGATGCAGAGAACGAGGAGTACTTGGATGACGGTGGGCTCAGGGAGGTTAGACCAGTCAGGCAGAGGCACATCCCAGATCCTATTCCACTCAAGAACTCATATGCCACACTGCCAAACAGGGACAACCAAATAGAGGTACCCAGAGAAATGGAAGGAAAGGATGTGGAGGTTAGCCAAGTGCAAAGATGGAGATTAGCGCCCAGGAGGTGGGTAGGCAGAATAGGGGCAAAATTCAGCAGAAGGGCAGACAGCAAGGTGAACCAGAGATAAAGGACAACCAAGGAAGGGGCTGGAGTAGAACAGCGAAACAGTCTAGGGAGGTCAAATCATGGAAAGTCATGTGTGCAAATGCCAGGAGCCTTAGCAACAAGATGGAAGATCTGGAGGCTGTCATGGTGCAGTCAGACCTGGACATTGTGGCCATCACTGAAACCTGGTGTAATGATAACCACGACTGGAGTTGGCCATACCTGGCTACAACATATTCAGAAGAGACAGGGCAGGCAGGAAGGGAGGAGGAGTGGCACTGTATGTGAAAAATGACATAAGGGCCACAGAGATCCAGGAGGAACAAAATGGGGAGAATACTGTGGGTTAAGCTGGAAAGGAAAATGGGGCCAGCCATCCACACAGGTGTGGTCTATAGACCACCAGCCCAGGAGGAAGAAACAGATAGGAGTTGATGCTAGCCATCCAGAGTATGGCAGACAAGGGTGAGGTAGTACTGGTTGGAGACTTCAATATTCCAGACGTGGACTGGAGCATCCCAGCAGCAGCATCAACTAGGAGCAGATTTATCCTGGACTCCTTCAGGGTGCCTTCCCAAGCAACTGGTCATGGAACTAACTCGGCAGAAGGCAATACTGGACCTTGTGCTCACAAACAGGGACAGTGTGATGGGGGTAGAGTAGGGGCACCTGGGAAACAGTGACCACCAGTCACTGTGGTTTGAAATCACAGAAAGAGCAGAACCAAACCACACAAAAACACGTATCCTGGATTTTAGGGGGCAAACTTTGAGAAATGGGAGATACTGAAAGAGGCATTAAGGGATTGGGGCAGGAATCAGGGGTTGAGGAACAGTGGGAAGTATTTAAAATGGGATTACAAGAGCAACAGAATTATGTATTAAGCAGGTTAACAAGAGGAAAAGGAAGAGGAGACCATTATGGTTTTCCAAAGAGGTAGCAAGAAAGTGAAAGCCAAAAAGATTGCATTCAGGCAATACAAAAGACACAGGCAGAAGGGGATAGGAGAAGTACCAGGAGAAGCAAAGGGAGGCAGGGAGGTCAGTAAGGGAAGCCAAAGCTCAGACAGAAGAACACATTGCAAAATCAGTGGGTAGAGGGACAAAACCTTTACAGGTACATAAGTGAAAAAGAAAAGCAAAGGGAGGATAGTGAGACTGAAGGGGAGGATGGGGGCTGTGTGGAGGATGACAACAGTAAAGCTGACATATTGAACAGGTATTTCTGCTCAGTCTTTACTGAGGAAGAGGAGGGTAATGGGTCTGAATGAGCACAAGGGGTGAGAATGGTGCAGAAATGGACACAAGTCCCTTTACACGAAAAAGGTCCTGAAGGAACTGGAAGTAATAAGTTGATAAACAAAGCCAGATGGGTGCATTCCTGGTCCTTAAAGAACTAAGAGAGGTGGTGGCTGAACCTCTTGCTATCCTGTTTAGCCGATCACTAGAAACAGGGAGGTACCCAAAGACTGGAGGATAGCAGATGTAGTCCCTTATACAAAGTGGGAACAAAGAGGAGCCGGGAACTACAGACCAGTCAGCCTCACCTCGGTAGTGGGAAGATCATGGAAGCACTACTGAAGGAGAGATTGGTGGAACATCTGGTTGTCAATGGACTACAGGACCCAAGGCAGCATGGTTTCACCAGGGAAGGTCATGTCAGACCAACCTCATTGAATTTTTGACTGGGTGACTAGGGAGGTGGATCAGGGAGGGCAGTGGACATGGCTATCTGGACTTGAGCAAGGCCTTTGACACTGTGCCACATAGAAGACTATTGCACAAACTGGGGAATATGGGTGTGGGCAGGACAGTAGTGCGGTGGGTAGGTAACTGGCTGGGCAGCAGGACAGAGGGTGGTGGTAAATGGCTGTCACTCCACAGAGGGAAGAGTGACCAGTGGGGTACCACAGGGATCAGTGCTGGGACCGTACTATTCAATATCTTCATCAGTGACATGCGCAGGACCTAGAAGGCAGAATTTCACTGTTACGCTGATGACACAAAGCTCTGTAACAGAGTAGACACACCAGAGGTGTAGACAGAATGAGAAGGACCTGCAGAAACTTGAAGAATGGTCAGGGTTTGGCAGTTGAAATTCAATGCAAGGAAGTGCAAGATAATGCATATGGGCACAAAAACCCTGGCACAATATATCAGTGGGGGTGAGGATATAGCATGCACCAAGCAGGAAAGGATCTTGGGTTATCATCTCTGATGACCTCAAGGTAGGAAACAGTGTGACAAGGCAGCAGGTAAAGCAAATAGGATGCTGGGATGCATAGGCAGGGGCATCACCAGCAGGAAAGGAGGTCATAATTCCACCATACAAGACACTAGTGAGGCCGCACTGGAGTACACTGTGCAGTTCTGGAGACCTTACCTATGTAAGGACATAGACAGGGTAGAGAAGGTTCAGAGGAGGGCAACAAAGATGGTGCATGGATTGCATCACAAGTCCTATGAGGACAGGTTGAAGGCACTGAACATGTACTCCCTGGAGGAGAGGAGGGAGAGGGGAATGATAGAGACATACAAGTATCTTACAGGGAGGAACAGGGTGCAGGAATGCACTATTTTTAAGTGAAAAGATGTTCCAGGACTAGAGGGCATGGGATGAAGTTGGAGGGAGGACGATTAGAGGAAACGTGAGGAAGAATTTCTTCACAGAACGGGTGGTGGACAAGTGGAACACCCTGCCAGAGGAAGTGGTGGGGGCTGAAACAATCACGGGATTTAAGAATGCATGGGATAGACATAAGAGAATTCTGGAGGTCAGGGGTAAGGGGCAACAGACTTCCGGGAAAACATAAACTGAACTTACAAACTTAAATGGGCAGACTGGGTGGGCCATAGGCCCTTATCTGCCGACACTGTCTATGTATCTATGTATCTATGTATCTGGGAACAAGTGACCATCAAACAGTGTGGTTCACGTTAAACTCAGCTACAGAGTCAAGCCATACAAAAGTGAGGGTACTGGACTTCAGGAGGGCTGACTTTGGCAAGGTGGGAGAGTGCCTCAGAAAAGCACTAGCAAACAGGCTAGAAGGAAATGTGGAGCAACAATGGGGAATCATCAAAACTGCCATCACAGAGGCAACAAGCCTTTGTGTGAAGCAAATAAACAAAGCTACTATGGTTCTCAAAAGAGGTGGCTGTGAAAGTCAGGAAGAAAAAGATAGCATTCCGGAAGTATAAGGAAACACAGAAGGAGCAGGACAGAGAGCTGTACCAGTTAAGGCAGAAGGAAGCAGGGAGAAAAGTCAGAATAGCAAAGGCCCGAACTGAGGAAAAGATAGCCAACTCAGTTAAGAAGGGGGATAAAACCTTTTATAGGTACATCAGTGAGCGTAGAAAGACAAAGGAAGGGATAGTGAGGCTGAATAGAATGAACGGTGGGTGGGCAGAGGGGGACAGTGAAAAAGCAGGGATACTGAACGAATATTTCTGCTCAGTATTCACAAAAGAGGAGGGGGAAGTGCCTAATCCAATTAACAGAAGTACTCTTGATAGGGGGATCGATCCCATCCCTTTCACAGAAGAAAGAGTTCTGCAAGAACTCCTAAAACTGAAGGTGGACAAAGCAATGGGGCCTGATGGAATTCACCCCAGAATTCTAAAATAATTAAGGGGGGAACTAGTGAAACCACTGGCAACTCTTTTTACTAAATCATGGGAGGATGGTGTGGTACCTGAGGACTGGAGGAAGGGATGTGATTCCCCTTCAAAAGTGGGACCAAGACAGAGGCAGGAAACTACAGACCTGTCAGTCTGACCTCTGTGGTAGGGAAAGTGATGGAGTCACTTCTGAAGGAAAGAATAGTTGAGTATCTAGAGGCCAGTGGGGCACAGGACCCAAGGCAGCATGGGTTCACAGCAGGAAGGTAATGTCAGACGAATCTAATAGATTTCTTTGACTGAGTGACCAAAGTAGTAGCCCAGGGAGGGGCTGTGGACATGGCCTACCTAGAGTTTAGCAAGGCATTTGACACAGTCCCACACAAAAGATTAATAGTCAAATTAACCAGCCTGGGAGTGGGTCCTAGGGTGGTAGCCTAGGTAAAACATTGGCTGGACAACGGGATACAGAAGGTAATTGTAAATGGAGTCCACTCTGAAGAAAGAGGGGTTACTAGTGGAGTACCACAGGGTTCAGTATTGGGTCCAGTCCTTTTTAATGTCTTCATAAGTGACATTGCAAGTATGCCTCTTTGCAGATGACACAAAGATCTGCAACAGGGTTGATACACAAGGAGGCATGGAAAGGATGAGAAAGGACTTGGCAAGGTTTTAGGAATGGTCAGAAGTATGGCAGCTAGGATTCAATGCAAAGAAGTGCAAAATAATGCACCTAGGAAACAAGAACCCAGGAGAAGAATACACAATGGGGGGGTGAGGTAGTAACAACAACAAAAAAGGAAAGGGACCTGGGGTAATCATATCAGATGACCTTAAGGTTAGCAAGCAATGTGAGAAGGCAGTAGGGAGGGCTGGGGTGTACTGGGATGCATAGGGAGAGGCAGCAGCAGAAAACAGGAAGTTATCCCTCTGTACAGACAGTTGGTGAGACCCCATCTGGAGTACTGTGTCCAGTCTCTGGAGACCCCATCTCCGCAAGGACATAGACAGGATAGAGGCAGTCCAGAGGAGGGCAACTAAAATGGTGCAGGGTCTGCAAAGAAAAGCCATATGAGGAGAGACTAAAGGAGCTTAATATGTATACCCTTGAAGAAAGAAGGAGAAGGGGAACATGATAGAAACTTTTAAGTACCTCAGTGGAATCAACAAAGTCCAAGAGGGTAGCATTTTCAGAAAAGAGATGTGCAAGAACAAAGGGACACAATTTAAAGATAGAGGGAGCGTTTCAGGGGCAATGTGAGGAAGTATTATTTCACAGAGAGGGTAGTGGATGCATGGAACAGCTCTTCTGAGGAGGTTGGGGTCTAAAACTGTGGGAGAATTCAAGACTGCATGGGATAGACATAAGGCAATTCTTGTGGGGGGTAGAAAGAAATAGGCTGTTGGTTAACTAGGATCTGCGGCCTATCCTGTAGGTTGGGAAATGGGCAGACTTGATAGGCCAAGCGGTCCTTATCTGCCGTCAAAGTCTATGTTTCTGTAGGAAACATGTCCAAGAAGGCTAGTAACCCTGCTGTGAACATAACTTCCTTCCTCATTTAATTTGTGTTTATTTGACTAGGGTTTAACCACCTGAAGGCAGATTGTGAAATCTGTAAAAGGAAAAAGTATTTCCTCAATTGGCGTTTAATAGGCATTTGAACCGACTGTAGGAAACATGTTCTAGAAGGCTGCTAACCAGCTGTGGACATAGCTTCCTCCCCTCATAAGTAGAAACTGAAGGAACCGGATGTACAACCCTCTAACCAGGGTGGTGGTTCCCCAATTAAAGAAAAGAACTACAGACACTGCCGCTGAACCAGTAAGTTCTGCTAACAAAAAGAGGAAGGGAAAAAATTACTCGGTTCAGGAACTGCAACCTACAAATTGTTGGTTCCAACCGTGGATAAATAGCAAACGCTATAAAAATTTTACAGGCGCTGCAACCGGTACCGTGGTTCTGGTTCAGTGTCCTGGTTGACAGACCTCGGTTCAGGACCTGGGTTCCTCCTCGGTTCCTGTTTTTATTTTGAATGGTTTGTTGAGGTGTACACAGACACTGGACCCTCTCCACCCAGGAATCCACAAAGAAGGAAGAGGAGCCAGACCTGGGTGTCCTACCCAATGCCTTAACTGACCACTCCCCAGTCATCTTCAGCTGGTCCCATCAGCTACCTAAACCACCACCAAGTATCACCTTTCATCATCGACTACTCCCAGGAGGTATAGCCAAACTCAAACAATATCTAATTAACTGGGATTGGTCCCCAATTTCCCAAGCCCAGCACATAGACAATGCATTGGACTACTTCACCACCACCATTAATACCGCCTGTGATGCTTTTGCACCGACCATCAAAGTGGCCACTAAGAAACGTAGTGCCCCCGGATCACCCCAGAACTCCTACAACAGTTCAAAATGTGTGACTACCTCTGGCATCGTGCCACTGCCTCCAATTTGCTAAGCAGTAGACAGGCCTATAATGCTACCCGCAATAAGTGTACCTGGACAGTCCGCAAAGCCAAGGCAGAGCAGTACAGAACCACCCTAGCCACCTCCTGGGGTAACACAAGAAAGTTCTGGGATAACATCAAGGAGCTTAATGGTAAATCCTGCTCCCCCCCCCTCACAACTTAGTGGTAATGGTACTACTACCACAGACACATTTCACATAGCTAACTGCCTCAACTCCACCTTCTCAGACCTCAGCTCAGTCCTCCTAGCAACTTTTTTGATCCAATTCAGCCTACATCACCACCTGAGCTCCTTCCCCCCCTTCAAACTCAGTCATTTCCCCCTACAGAAGTGAAAGCCTACCTGTCCAAGCCCTCCAGAGCTCCAATTACTGCAAAGACACCTTTGATATGCATATCCTATACTTTGCGCTTGACTCAGTTATCTCCCCACTCACGGACCTAAATCTGTCGCTATGCCAGGGCCAGTTCCCAACCGCATGGAAAATGGCAGTGATAACACCAGTATTGAAATGTGGCGACAGCTCCCTCCCAAACAACTACCGGCCCATTTCGATTCTCCCCCCCACTCTCTATAGCCCTTGAAAAGATCATGGCCAATCAGCTCACTGACTACCTCCTCGCACACAACCTCTTAAGTAGGGAGCAGCATGGTTTCAGAGCTGGTCATAGCACTATGACTGCTCTCACAGAATTTGCTAACTCCCTGCATGCCACGCTTGACAAGGGACACCTGGCAGGGGCTGTATTTAGACCTCTCAAAGGCCTTCAACATGGTTTCTCATCCCCTCCTTCTTAACACATTACAACAAATTGGGGTCTCTCATTGTCCACTCTCATGGTTCTCCAGCTATATTTCATCTAGAACCCAATGTGTTAAAATTAATAATACCATATTTACTATGCTGCCTGTGCGCTCAGGAGTTCCCAAGGGATCTATCCTGGGTCCCCTGCTATTCAGCATCTACCTCAATGCCCTGCCTAAATCCTGCCCCGGCAACCTTCTCCTCTACATGGACGATGCTGTTCTTTATACCACACATCCTGATCCTCTCTGTCTCTCTCCAACGTACCTTACAAAACTCCTTCTCTCAGACTGAACATGGGTTTGCTAAACACAGATTGGTGGTCAACATTAAAAAAACTAAGACGATGCTCTATGCCCACAGCCAAAACAGATCGAAGGATTTCCCTCTGGAAATACTCTCCACCTCTCTCATCCCACTGGAATAGGTCAAAAAGTATAAGTATCTAGATATTACATTTGACTCTTCCCTCTCATTCCACGAACATATAAAAATACTCAACTCCACCACCAACACCCACATTGGTCTCCTTTACAGACATAAAGACTGCCTGCCACCTGAAGCACTTCACCTAGCCATTACCTCTTCAATCTTATCGCTGGTGGACTATGGCCTCACAATCTATGCTGCCACCGACCCTATGGCGCGTAATCAAATACAAGTAGTCATCAATAAGGCCTGCTGGCTCCTCTCTGGTGCTGACAGAAATACACATGCCTGCACCCTATACACACTCACCAATATCCTCTCGCTTGAGGAAAGACTATTATACCAGACCTGTCTCTTCACCCAAAAAATCGACCTGGGTTTAACCCCAATAGGTGTCAGGGCTTCTCTCAGGCAGCCACCAACTCAGCGTCCACACGGGCTGCCCCAAAAACTATCTGGAAGGTGCCTAGGGTCAGGACCACCCTGGCCCAATGATCCTTCCCCTTAGAGCTCCATCCTGGTACAATGCCCTCCCTCTGGCTGTCACATCAATCACCAATCTAGGTCCTTTTAAAGCTGCCTTAAGGGCCCATATCCTCTCCTCACATCAATGCCAGTGTAACCGGTAACCTGTGGATCCTGCACCATGCCGCTAGGCCACGCACCCGCCCTTGGCCAGGCAGTGGGCAGCCATCACTATTTCTAGCCTATAGGCTCCTCACCTCCCTTGGTTACCATATAGTTACACTGGACTATGAATGCATTGTATTATGTATATGACAAGGCCTCCCTGAGGCGGCTTACTACCAACTCATATCATGCATTGCTTTAGCTACCAATTGTACAGGTCTTAACTGCTCATTAGGTAAATATGTTGATAGCTCTGCCCTGTTTTAGCTACCAAATGTATAGGCATTAACCCATGCTCACTGTACTTATACTCTGTATGATTGCTCACCCACATTTATTCTATGTATGTACTGTATGAATGTCTATGTTTTATTCTGATGTGGAGCCTTTGGAAACGAGTCTATGACTCAAAGGGTTGTAATTCTGATTTTCTAAATAAATAAAATATATGGAAAGGATGGATGTGCCAGTGACAAGAAGTCTGGTGCCACCCATCCACAAGTTTCTGAAGAGCAGGCTTCTAGAATTTTTTATAAGACCCTACTTCCATTCCCCCAATGGACAAGAGGATGGATAGGAAGTATAGGGTGGCTGTCTGGCACAGAGCACCCCAGCCATGTAGAGGGAGTGAAAGCTGTGGCTTGTGATAATGTCAGAGCACCCCAGCCATGTAGAGGGAGTGAAAGCTGTGGCTTGTGATAATGTAGGGATTCCCCTGGCATCACACTCACTGGGTAAAGATTCCAAGAAAATGGATTCTATGGCAAGAAATCCTACTTAGGTGCCTCTTTGTCCATTAGACAGGCCACTCACATGGCCTATGTCTCCAGATATAAAAAAAAAAGTCTCTGGAATGATTTTCAGAGATTGCTAAGGGCATGGAGGCCTTTAAATGCCGGAATGGCAGTGGTTGCCAATGATTTTGCAGCCAGGCAAATGGCAGCTTCGGTGTCTCTGAGGAGATTGGTCTGGCAGTGGACAACTAAATTCTCCCAGTCCAGACAAAGGCATTGGACACACCCCTTTTTGGTGAACAAACAGAGGTTTACATGAACAAGATGGATGGGTACAAGGTAGCTTATAAGAGTGCTGCTGTAAAGGAGAAAGCAGCAACACCCCAGAAGTACCAAGACAGAGGGAGCACTGGTAGAACTCATTACAGACTCTTCTTTCGGGAATTGCCTACCTATCAACCTCAGAGAGTGTACATCAGAGGCAGAATGAGCAGCAGCCATACTGCCCCAGCACTCAGCAAAATGCACAGACTAAGCAGGCCCCTGAGAGGACTGCCAGAGCCACCTCCCCACTTCCAATAGGGGGCAGGCTGCCCCACTGCCTCCATGCTTGGGAATCCATAACTACAGACAGATGGTTCCCAGAGGTGGTGGGCCAGGGGCTTGCCCTCAGGTTCAAGATCCTGCTCAAACTGAGGGCAAGGCTTTTTCAGACCTGCCAGTCTATTAGAAGTAACTCTGTTGGAAAGTAGAAAAACGAATTCCAGGCAAAGCAGTAGAGCCTGTTCCCTTGGCCCACAGGGAAGGGGTCTCCGCTCAGGATTTTCCTCACTCAAAAAAAACAGCAAAACAAAACAAAAAAACAGGGGAGTGGCAACCCATATGGGATTTCAGAAATTTAAACAGGCATTTAACAAAGCCAAAGTTACAAATGGTAACTCTGGTTACCATTCTTCCTACACTTAGGAAGGGGGATTGGGCCAACATCTCTGGCCTTAAAGGACACATGGTTCAGAGCCGTTCCGTTCCGCTTACCTCTGCTCTAGGGGAGTGTACCAAGCACCTAGCAGTGGTGGTAGCACACCTAAGGAGGCAAGGGGTTATAGTCTCCCCATACCTGAATGACTGGTTGGTGGTAGGCCAGTCTCCTCAGTGGGTACAGATGCACTGATCTCTGTCCAGGATACCCTGTATACACTGAGTCTCCTGGTAAATCAGAAAAAAGTCAATGCTAACACCAGTTCAGTGCCTGGAGTCCATGGGACAAAAACTGGACAATCTGAGAGGAAGGGCCTTCCTCCTGCAGGGAATGGTAGACAGCTTGATGCAGCTGGTAGGCTTATTCCAGCTGCATACCCCAGACCAGTGAGGCATTTTCTTCAGCTGTTAGGGCACATGGCTGCAGTAACAGTTTCAGGGTCAAGATTCCAGATGAGAGACATTTAGTTCCACCTCTGGTCTCACTGTTCCCAAACAAGAGTTTCTCTTGTCAAAGATCTCAGTCACAAGATCCTTGCTGCAAGCTCTGCAATGGTGGCAGGAAAAAGACAACCTCAGGGAAGAGTGTGCCTTTCCTCCAGCTGCCACCAGCAGCAGTCTTAACAATAGATGCCTCCCTTCTAGGGTGGGGTGCACACCTAGGGGAACACACTGCACATGGTACCTGGCTCCATCAGGAGTCCCTGCTTCACATAAAGCCTGCCGGAGCTCAAGGCAGCTTATCTAAACATTCAGTGCTTCACTCCAATGCTTCAAGGCACACAGTGTACTACATAAACAAGCAAGGGGTCACAAAGTCATCCCTACTGTGCACAGAGGCCATGAAACTGTGGAGTCTAGCTCACTCCCAGGGAATCTCCCTCTCAGCAGTCCACCTCCCAAGGAAGAGCAATGTCCTGGCAGATGCTCTCAGCAGGATCAACCAAAATCACCATGAGTACAAGTGGTGATCAGAATGTAGGGTACCCCAGAGGTGGACCTCTTTGCACCCCAGACAATCACTAGCTGCCACAATTCTGTTGCAGGCCTTCTATAGTGGGCACAGTCCCTCTGGATGAGCTGCTGTTGCATTAGACAAGTATCCTGTGTGCTTTTCCTCCATTTCCCCTGTTGTTCAGAGTGCTGAACAAGCTCAGGGTTCAGTCAGTGACAGTGTTCCTCATTGCTTCAGATTGGACCAGATGGCCATGGTATTTTCTACTGCTGGCCTTGTCAATTTCCAGGCCAAACTCTCTCTACCCAGGAGGCACAACCTATTGACCTCCTCACAGAGCAGGGTCTTTTTCTCCACTCTCCGGTCTCTCAGGCTCCAGGCTTGGCTCTTGAGGACTTAGGGTATTTGGACTTGCACCTTTCTAAAGGGGTGCTGGATGTTCTTAGGGTTTCTAGAAAACCCTTCTACCAGAAAGACTTACACCTGTAAAGAGTAAAATGCACCTGTAAAATGGAAGAGGTTTTTTCTATTTGGGGCCAGAAAAAAGAGATAGACTGCTGCCATGCTGACCTGTCATGTCAGTCATCCTAGAGTATATGGTACACCTTCATTCTCTCAGCCTTAGGCTTTCCAACCTAAAGTACACTTACCAGCTGTCTCTGCTTACCTCTCAGCTGGTAAGGGGTCATCTCTGGCAGTTAATCAAGTGTTTAGGAAGTTCTTCAAGGGTCTCATGCATTTGCATTCCCTTCACAGGGAACACACCCCAGCATGGGACCTCAATATATGCATTGGCTAGCTAATGAAACCACCATTTGAGCCATGTCTTCAACAGAGCTTAAGTATGCAACATAAAAAAACAACGTTCTCAGTAGCCATCACCTCTGCTAGGAGGATCAGTGAACTACAGGCCTTGTCCACTGAGTCAAATTACATATCAATCCATAGGGACAAGGTAGTCCTCAAGACCAACAGAAACTTTCTGCCCAAGGGGGTTTCGGACTTCTACCTAAATCAGTCCATTACTTTTCCAGTCTTTTTCACTGACCACTCTAGTTCAGGGGAATGTAGACTGCACAGCCTAGATGCCAAGTGAGCTATAAGCTACTGCTTGGATCACACAAAGAGTCACAGACAGGTTAGTACTCAGCTCTTCCTGACTTATAGAGAAGAGGGAAAGGGCAAGCCTGCCTCAAAAGGTCTATTGCCTGCTGGATTGTTGCTTGTATTCTGTCCTGCTACAGCAAAGTAAGTAAAGAACCCCTGCAGGCCTTAGGGTTCACTCTACAAGGGGTACAGCTGTCTCAACAGCAGCTGCAGGAGATATTCCTTTGTTGGAAATTTGTAAAGCAGCTACCTGGAAAACAGTTTACACCTTTACCAAACACTACAGCCTGGATACCCAGGCCAGAGGTGATGCCAGGTTTGGCACAGCAGTACTGAAGAGCCTGTTTCCTACAGATGTTTTCTACTCTCCTCCAAGGATACTGCTTGGGTAGTCTCCATATGTCAGAATGCAGTAAGATTTCCTGGGGTTTGAAGAAAAAATTACTTACCATAGTAATCTTGTTTCTTCCAAGGGAATCTTACTGTATTCTGAGCTCCCACCCTACCTCCCCTACTAGAACCTATGGGCACTGCGGCACAGCTGTCCATGTTGTTGTAAACCCATGAGTGGTTCTGTTGTTGGGCTTAGTGACTTGAGTCTTAGTGTGGCCCACATTTTTAAATGAAGGGGATTGTTGCTTGTTATTTATTTAATTGTTAAAGTTAGCATAGATAGCTTGTTAGTATTCACGCTCCATAAGAATCTGACAGTTGTAAAATGTTTACCAGGGACAGTGGTTTGAAAACTGAGCATGAGCCTAGCATTCCATCATTAGCATAGGTTCTAATAACCATTTCAGCTCCAGAGCAGTACAATGGGAGGACAATACTGCATATGTCAGAATACATTAAGATTATCTTGGAAGAAACATGATTACTATGGTAAGTAATTTTTTCTTCTCACATAGTGTTCTTGTAAGTTTCCAATGTTTTTGTCAGTTTCAACACGTGCAGCAAAAAGAACATCATGACCCAGAACTGACCTCTTGTTTACATCATTGCAAGAGGCTTAAAAACTGCATTTTTAGGTTAACCCCTTGAGTTCCAAATAGCTTTTTGCAATCATTTCAACATTATAACTATATACAGTTTTAGCTTTGCAATCATTTCAACAGTATAACTATATACAGTTTTAAACAAAGGGGTCCCAGTATCAATTACTTTTCCAGAAAAACATTCACATATATTTTTATACCACCAGATATGCTGCAGATATGCAAGGGGGGGGAGAAAAGACAGAACAGCAAGTGACGGTAGAGAGATAGCGAGAGGCAGAGAATTGCAAGTTCATCTGGATGATCAAGTCCTAGATCTCACGAAAAAATCTGGTTTCACAACCAGACAGAGAAGAGACAAAAAAGGGGAGAATTAAACAGATCCTTGCATTTAAACTATTTCTCCATAACAACTGGGACAGGGCCTTGGTCAACCCTGTCACATACCCCCCCTTCTTAAGAGGGAACCTGTTTTACAAAAACAGGTTTCCAAAACTTTCCAATAATTCTCATCTAATATAAGCATATAACCTTTACAGTTATGTGCATATGTAGTATCCTTTTTTCCATAACAACAGTACAGCAAATAGTGAAGTTTAAACTCACACATTTGTTTTTTTTTAACCTTCAGAATTCTCAATTCCAGATCCATATCTAGACAGAAAATCAGCATTGATATTTTCTTTCCCAGATGTGTGCATCACTTTAAATTTAAATGGCTGTAGTGTCAGATAACCGTACAGTTCTAGAATTTGTAGCCGTCATTTGGTTAAGCCAACAGAGAGGATTGTGATCTGTTATAAGTACAAAGTCAGCTTCTAGTAAATAAAACTTATAGGACTCCATGGCCCATTTTGGCACAAGGCATTCCTTTTCAATGGTGGAGTACCTTTTCTCCCTGTCGTGCAATTTCCTACTTATGTATAGAATAGGACGTTCTTTCCCATCTAGATGCTGACTCAAGACTACACCTAGGCCTACCTCTGATTTATCTGTCTGTGACAAAAACTGCTGCTCAAAGTCTGGGCTTCTTAAAACAGGGGCTGAACATAATGCAACCTTAATGGCCTTAAAAGCCTAATCACACTCTGGATTTCATTTCACAGTATTCGGGTATCATTCAGTGAGGGGGTTGCTAACTTGGCAAAACTGGGAACAAATCTCTGATAACCAGCCATCCCTAAATATAACCTGACATGCCTCTTTGTTTCAGGGAAAAGGCTTTTAGCTAAAGCTTCTATCTTGGAAGCCTCTAGTTTGACTTCTTCATTTCCCAAAACACAGTCCAAATATCTGGTTTCCTGCATGCCTAATGCACACTTGGTAGGATTAATTGTCAGACCTGCCTTTTTGATCAATTGGATAACTGCTTATAGGTGTTCCAGGTGGCTTTTCCAGTCTGGACTGTATACCACAACATCATCCAGGTATGCAGCACAATAACCAGTGTGAGGGATAAAATTACATCCATGTACTGCTGGAATGTAGCAGGTCTGCCATTTAAACCAAACGGAATGGTGGTGAATTGATAGAATCCTATAGGAGTGGCAAAAGCAGTTTTGTCTCTGGATTCTTTAGCTAAGGGGATTTGCCAGTAACCCTTGGTGACATCGAGGGTACTGATATATTTGGCACTCCCCAGTCTGTCCACCAAATCATCTATTCTGGGCATAAGATAACTGTCAAATTCTGACACTTGATTAAGTTTCCTAAAATCAAGGCAGATTTTTACACCCCCTTCTTTTTTGTTTACAATCACCATTGGTGATGACCAAGCAATTCCCGACTCTTCTAAGATCCAGTGCTTTCATTTTTTTGTATTTCCTTAACCACGTCTGTTCTTAACTGCACTGGTAATCCGCATGTCTTTTGTCTAAGAGGGCAAGCATTGCTTGTCACCATTATGTGCTTGACCCCTTTTGCTCAGCCTGGTGCTTTGGTAAAAGTACTGTTAAATATCTTTATCAAATTACAGATTTCTGCAGTTTGTTCAGAGGTTAAGAAAACATTCACCTTTACAGCTTCAGCAGTAACAGTTTGTTCCAGTCTATCATAAGCTACATCAGTATCTTCTTTATCAGTTTCTAGTAAAATCAGAATAACAGCTTTTGGTTATTTTTCAGCCCATTTCTTGAGGAGGTTAGCATGGTATATCTTAGTAGGATTTTTCCTATCAGGGGTCTCAATCTCATAGTTAACTGTGCCAGTACGTCTAAGCACTTTAAAAGGCCCTTGCGACATCATTTACAATGTATTTTCTGTAGTGGGTAACAGTAGCAAGATCTTTCCACCAGGCTAAAAACTGTTTTCTTTACCCATGGTCATAATACACCTTTTGCTGGTTTTGGGCCTCTTCCTGATTACTATGGGCAATTTCAACATATTTTGCCAACTTCTTTCTCAGGGTACACATATAAGATATAATAGATTGCTTTTGATGGGGGTTACCTTCCCATGTTTATTTTATTACATCTAGTGGCCCTCTAGGTTGTCTACCATACAGCATTTCAAATGGTGAAAAACCTGAAGATGCCTGTGGCACTTCTCTGTAAGCAAAACGCAGGTAAGGCAAGTATTGGCCACAGTCTTTCCCTTTCCCTTTTACAAATCTTTTTAACATGTGTTTTAGGGTTTGATTAAAATGCTCAACAAGACCGTCTGTCTGACGGTGATGAGGGGAGGTTCTTATGGCAGTGATACCTAGTAGCTGGTAAAGCTTCTTCAGTAATGCAGCACCAAAATTGCTGCCCTGATCAGTAATGATCTCCTTTGGTATGCCCATCCTGCTGAAAATGTTGGCAAGCTGTGCTGACACTTTTTTGTGCTGTGACAGTATGCATAGGAACAGCCTCTGGGTATCAAGTAGCATAGTCACATACTATGAAAATGAATCCATTTCCCTTTTTACTTTTATCCAATGGGCCAACCACATCCATTGTAATTCTCTCAATAGGCACATCTATCTAGGGTAGGGGCACCAGGGGCACCTTGTCTTTTTTAGTGACTGGGACTACTTTCTGACACTCAGCACAAGAACTGCAATAGGTAACAACATCTTCATGAATTCCAGGCCAGTAAAATCTGTACAGCAATCTGGCAAGGGTGCGATCCTTCCCTGAGTGACAAGCATAGGACTACAACGTGCTATCTGTAACAACTCAGATCTATATTTTTGTGGTGTAACCAATTGTTCTATCTGGTCCTGTGTCTGAGGTTTAACCCAAACTCTGCACAGTAGTCCCTTATATTTTTTAAACATAGGTTTACCTTGTTTTGGTTTCACACCCAGCTGCTTTAATTAACTCTGGAGAGAGACATTGTTAGCTTGTTCCAAATGAAAATCACAATCAGTAGAGACCAGTGGAATTATTTTTCTTTTTCATAATTTTTCTTTTTATTTTTCTGGAATTTCTTATTTCTTTTTATTCATTGGAAATGTAGTTTTATTTCTTGTTATTGCATTTACATTCAGAAACTACCTCAACATGGCCTTAAACACACTAGAAATCACATTCCTAGTTTACTACATTGTATTAAGCAGCATTATGCTTTGGTCTTGAAAGGTTTTGTGAATGAAACAATTCTGCTGTCGCTTCCTTGTGGATCATCTCTGTGGTAACAACGGAGCCTAAACAACAACTGCTGCAAGCATTTATTTAGTTTTGGCCCCCCCAAAAGCATTTTTTTTCACTTTATTCATGTGTTTGTTTTTGTTTTATTCTTTTTATAGGTTGAATTTCTTGTTAAACCTTGAATTTCTTATTATACCTTGAATTTCTTATTTCTTTTTGTACCTTGAATTCTTGTTATTTCTTATTTAAGAAAAACACAGGTCTCTAACAATCGGTGATCAGTTTAGTTTCATCATTTTCATATCTTAACCTCTTATATCCATCAGTGTTTTGTTGCCACTGTTTCTTCAGGCGTCATCTTTCTTTTCTGGATTCCTGGATCTTGGAGCTATGCTTAAATAAGTCCAAATCAAAATCAGCGAAAGGAAAAGAGTCCCCACCATCTGAGATTTTCTTTGCCTGAGCTCTTATCACCACAGCTACTGAAACATCAGGATTTACTCCCTCTTTGATTAACTCGGTAAATCCTAGAATGTCATTTCCAGTAATTGCAGGTACAGATAACTTAGGTACTACCCACACTTTCATTTGGTGTGACACCCCATTAATAGAGTCACTTGGCTGGTGGGATAGTATCGAATGTCCCCGTGGATGCAGATGACACCAGTACCTGGTCCTTTTGGACATTGTTTTCCTAGCACTTTAACATATATTAGGGTGTGTCTGCTTCCCAAATCTATAAGTCCCGTCACAGTCGTATCTCCCACCTTCACATCTGTTAAGTACTTGCCCCAATTTGCTAAGGACGAATCTGCTCCAGTGCCACTCTTCTTACTCTTCTTACTACAGCAATTTATTGCAGTATGACCTGGCTTATTACTGTTATAGCAAATAAAGTATTTGGGCACAGATTTGTTACCCCCACCAGAGTTCTTATCAGACTTTGGGTGTAAATGAGAAAAAGGGTGTCTTACTGTCTTGGCTATTACCTCACTGCTGTGGCATCTGTCTGGCCATTTGGTAGTCTTCTTCCAAAGAAATAGCCTTTTTGCCACTTTTTGATCGATGTTCTTTTACCCAAAGCTGCACATCTGTAGGCAGGATGTTGATGAATTGCTCCATTGCAAATGTGTTGATGATCTGTGGGACTGTTTTGCCCTCTGGTTGGAGCCATTTTATCAGAAGGTCTCTGAGTCGGGTGAAGGCTTCTTGAGGATTGTCGACTGAGTTGTACGTCAGAGACCAAAATCTCTACCTACAGGTCTTTCCTGAGACGTCATACCTTTTCAGGATTTCGATTTTCACAAGGTTATAGTTTTCTGACTGTGTAATGTCCATGTTGCTGTAAGCAAGTTGGTCTTTCCTTGTCAGATAAGGTATCAGTCTTATTGTTCATTTCTGCTTTGGCCACTGGCAGGCTATGGCAACTCTTTCAAAAGTTGTCAGGTATGCTTCGATATCATCGGAGGGACACAACTTTGTAAGTTTAATGTATTTCAAGTTGCCTGTGTCCTGTTGCTCATCTGGATCTGTGCCAGATCCTCCCTTTGATAGCCTGCAAGGCATCCAGCCACCACTGCTCCTGTCGCTGCATCTCTTCTCTCATCTGCTGCTCCTGTCACTGCATCTGTTCTCTCCTTTGCAGCTCCTGTTGCTGCATCTCCTCTTTTCTCTGCTGTTCAAGTTGCATTTCTTCTTTTCTCTGTTTTTCTGTCTCTTTTTGTTGTATTGTATGGATCCATTCACATATCTGGAATGTGTAGTACGGTATGGGCTGCACGCCCATTGGCTCATGCTGTGGACCAATGAGCGTACAGCCTTACCGACGGTGTCAGGCGGTGGGGCAGCAGGCGGGTGGTGGTGCCGCCCACCACTGACCGGGGAGCGGCGTGGGGATCAGTGGGTGGGTGGGGAGGGGATCCACTGGACCACCAGGATAGAGGTTAGATTTGTCTTTATTTTACTTAGCCCACGATCAGGTGGGCTGACAGGTCCACTGGACCACCAGGGATATTGGATATGTCTTTATTTTACTCAGCCAGTGAGTGGGCGGGCAGCAGTCCACTGGACCACCAGGGATATTGGACTTCATTTTTCATTTACTTAAGCCCATGATCGGGCATGGGGGGGTGGGCGCCACCACGGAGGTGCAGCCGGAGCTTGGGTGGCCACCCACAAGTGGCAGCTACCGTGTTGCACCCTGGAATATGGCAGCTCACCTGGGGGTGGCCAGTCCTTGCTCCTTTTTGTTTGGCGTAACTTTGTGCTGGCACAGGTAGGGGTTGTGCATGCATGGCTCCTCACATCCCAGGCTGAGTATCGGGCTGTGCAGAATATGCATGGGCACCCCCCCACATGTGCTTGCACACATTACTGATGCGCTTCGGTGCATCGGGATTTGTGCAGCGCACTTTCCCCTTTTGAATATCGCGCCGGGGGCGCATCAATGGGTTGCACATGGTGCAACACTGTTGCACCATGTGCAACCCTTTTCAATATCTGGGCCCATGTCTGCATAATTGAAGAGTGGTAGGATTGTTTTGGTGAGGAGAGTCTGGCAATTGGGGAGGGAGAGGGCATCTTTATTTCTGTAAAGAGCACCAAATTTGGGGTGGAGCTTGGAGTGAATGTAATTGACATGTGTTGTGAAGTCCAAACTTTAAAAAGTTGGCTTGTCTAATTGATTTCAGTGTCATTCCTCACATGTCCCAGAACCATGAAGGACTCCTTACTGGTGTTTCCCTTTCTTCTACTTGGCAGGTCAAGTGTATGGCTGGGAAATATTTATGAATATGGCTTGCACATAATTATCACAAAATTCCTCAGTTTTCACAAAGGCTTATGAAATTCAACTTTAAGTACTGATCTTATTTTGCAATTTTTCCCAGCTCATAACATGGACATTCCTTAAGCAAGAGATTAATAAAATTGACACACACACGCAGTCTCCTTTCAAGGTCTATGAACATGCCAAATTTAGTGGCGTTGCATTCTCTAGTTTTAATTGTAGGAGTTTTTGATTTTGCAGCTTATATGCAGGGCTTGTAAATTTTTTTTTTGTGAACTTTGTTTATGCCCCCTTCTCACTGGTCTCTGGACTCTCTCTCTGGGGTGGTCCTTCAGTACTGACTCTTCTTCCGCCCACCTGAAGCCTCCAGTCTTGGTCTGGTTGGGCCCATCTCCTCTGTGCTGCACCTGACAGCCCAACCCCCCCGGGGGTGGGACTGCCTACTCCTGCCTGGCACTCTAGCTAGAATCTAGTGGAGTGGCCTGGGCAGGGAGGGAGTACCGGAGCAAGCCGGAAGGCCTGGCATTTGGAATGGGGGCCGACCACTGGACCTTCCTTCACCTACTGAACACCAGGGCTTTTCCATTTTTCCTGGATCTGCCTCTGAACATGGGATGTGCAATGCCATCCAGCATGCGATGTGAGCATTCCCACACATGTTCATATGTCAGCTGCCCGACGTTCCCCACTATGCTGGTCCCCCAACTGCAGTGCACCTCAGTCTTCACCGGGAGTCACTAATGGCACAGGACAGAAACTCCCCCTCCCTCCCAGGAGAGGAGAACAGTCCATCAGATGCTCAATCCTCTCCTTGCCGGCCAACCCATGTGCCCTGGGCTCATTCCCAAACCCTGGTCACCGGCATGACATGAGGTAAGGCAGATGCCTCAACCCTCGGTGCCACCAGGCTGGCTCTAGGGCTTGCAAAATTTAATTAAAAAAATTCTAAAAGTTTGCTACATGTAATTTGGTCCCCTTAAAGTGAGTGTAATAGGGGATAAAGAAATGTGTCCCAGTATTCCAGCCTAAACCTCATTTTGGTCTAAAACATAAGGTATCTGTGTAACTAATATTGATCTATGAAGTAGGATCATATTAAAACTTGTGAAGTTACAAGTTTAACTGAGCCACAACTTGTAATATTAAAATGTTTTTTAATATTTGTATTAATCATTTGAGTAATAGAAAACAGGTGTCTTAAGTGTCTGCAAGACAGAAATACAGGGAGAGAGTTCAAGTTACCCTTTTGACTTTTATTATTAGGACAGACCAAAGTGCTTGTGTGCACATTCCTAAGTGCAAACCTATTTCTTCCTCCTAAGACCTTAGTAACTGGTAATGACAATTATTATTATCCTTATATAGTAGTATCATTTACACTATCAATACATTTGTGCTAAGTAAGGATTAGCTCATGCAAGAACTAAAAAGAGAATTGCCTTGTAAGTTAATGTTTGTACTTGTCTTGTACCAATCATAGACAACCATAGTACTGTCTTCCACTATATAAGCAAGCCACTATACACTGTTAGTTTGAAGAATGAAGAATTAAGAATGAAAAATGCACCACCTGTAATCTCTTGCTGTGATTATTATTATAATCATTAAATTCTTCCGCCATCAGCATCATCTCCGTTCATCTCCATTCTAAGTATCAGTAATTGATAATTTACTAATGGCAATTTTTTAGCCTCCTCTACAATTGGTGCCTTAAAGACTTGGATCGCTGGTGCTGCATGCTGAGGAGGCTGCCTAACTACTGGTTGGTTAGTCTGCAAGCCTTAATAAGAAGGTGACGACGCTCGGAGACGTGGTGCTGTTGGCTTAAAGCGAGAGACAGTGGTGCACACAGACAGGTTTAGCCACTTGCTAATCAGGTGAGGTATGCTTTGTATGCTTTTCAAATTGTTTTAAATAAAAGTAATGCTTAACTCTGTAGGAACTCATGGGGCAGAGTAGGTAAGTGAAGGTGCTGGGACTTGCAAGCCGGACCTCACAGGGGAGCCATAAGACATAGCTAGACAGACCAGGGCACCAGTGCACGGGTGCACCCGGCTGTAAAAGTTAGGCAGGCAAGAAAAAGATATGAAAAATGTGTATGGAAACACTAATAGGTCGTTTTCTAGTAAAACACCTAAAGGGAAAGCATACGAACCAGTGCCTGATGATCAACAGCCACAATTGTATTTTATGAGTATGGAAACATTGATAGGTTGTTTCTGTGGGAAACACCTAAAGGGAGCATACAAACCATGATTAACAGGCACAGCAGTGTTTTAATTAAAAATAAAAAAAGAGGAACTAGCAAATACTGTACAAAGTCTGTGATAATATAGCCAGGTGGTAATTCGTTAACACATGAGACTTTAAAAAAAAGAAAGCTGCATGAACAGTAAGATGTAATAATCCAGCTACAGTCAAAAAAATAAATAGTTTAGAAATGCAAAATAAGTCAAGAGCCAAAATCCCTGCAAGAGGAAAACTAATAACTAAAGTTAGTTTGTAAAGGTTCAGGGAGACCTTTGTTTTTTTTAGATAGGGATAATTCTCTTTTATTGATTGCAATATAAACTATGACACAGCTTCTGTAGCACGTTTGTAAGATGTAAATGTCTTAAAATCTAAAAAAACACTTTACAGTGTGCTAACTCCTGTATAGGAGCAGTTAAAATGTAGAAATAAAAAGTAGATATGGCAAACTTGTGTCATTAGTCAGAGGTATTGGCAAGGCAAGCTAACTTAATGCCCAAAGACCTTGCCTCTTCTAATGTTAAAGAGTTTGATTCTGGATACTCTTAGTATGCTGTGGGGTGGACTAGAGCAAAGACTAGCCACTTGTTCTTCTGTGATTGCTACCATAACCAAACAAACCACAGTTTGGCATGATTAATAATGTTATCAGTAACACTAGAGTTTCTAAAGGACAAAAGATTCTCATTAAAATGATGATGGCATACTTTTAAATGTGGTATTCAAGTGTCCTTGGATAAAAATGTTTAAGTTAATTACATAAAAGGTTTTTTCATTTCCTGCGCAATGTAACATTAAGATATTTTTTTAATGTCAGTAGTGTTCAAGGATCCTACAAAAAATAACTGGGTTTGAGCGACCCTTGTATGCACACTATGTGACCTTTTGCATTTTATTTGACCTTCTTGTGTTGCAGCCAACACAGTCAATCAACATTTAACTGTAAGCAAAACTTCTTTGTTTAAACTCAGCTGACATTTTGTCATGCTTAGCATAAGAAAACCCAGGGATGCTTGGCTTCTTTTATCCTATGGAAATAATCTTGTTTTACAGTAGTTGAGCTGTATCTTCTGCCAGTAGAAGCTCGGGGGGAGGGGGTAAGCTACCCTTCCTTCCTTCCAGTGTAATGTCCACAAAGGTTGCAAGGTACATTGCTATCTCCCCATAAGGGTAAATACAAAAAAATGTGTATTTGATTCTTCTTCAAAAACATATGCTTCAAGAATTAGTTAAGCTGGAGTGGGAGTTGTGTATGTACTTCCACATATTCATTCTTTTGATTGTCTTTTCAGCTTTCTTAGCCCGTTTACAAGCTATATTTGTTTCGTGCTTAAAATGTATTTTATACATTATGCTCAATACTAAAATTGTTCTATTACAAAAATGCTTATGTTTTCTAATTGGTTCCAGATAAGGACTATTGCATAAATCAAGTCATTATTACCTCTGCAAGTGTAATGTTTTAGCAAATTACATATATTTGTACAACTTTAAATCAACTGAAAAAGGTCTAGTCAGTTTAAACTCTACAATCAAGCTTATTGTTTCTACTTACTATGAAGTAAAGTCTAGGGTAGGGGCAATCCCCTAACTTCAGCAAGAAGATTCTTCTTCAATTGATCTTCAAGCAAGACATCCATTTTCTTCACTGCTGTTTATTCCAAACATGGCTGATATTTTATGCAAACCTATTGCTTTACTATGGACTGTTTATGGACTGTTAATCTGTGTGCCAGGGTGTAATCAACTACCACAACACAAATGCCATGCCAGTGTGTGTGGCTACTCAATGCACAATCTAATGCACCCCTGGCCAGTGCAGTGTGTCTGCTATCCAACAGCCAGCAATATGAACACTGACTTTTCTAAATTGGTATGTGGACATACTTAACAGCTGGTCTAGCAGCTGTGCCTCAAAGCTCAAGACTGGATCACAGCAAAGCTACACGGACTAAAAATAGACAAATGTGTTTCTTGTTATAAACAGAGCCACACCAAAGGACAATGATGTTTATGTGTTAACTCTGTCCTACTGTTTTTGGGGTAATAATAGTGTTTGTAACTATGCTAGTTTAAGCAACTCATTATGTTTTACAATCTCAAATGCCATATACTTAACTGTAACACTAACTGAATGCCCAAATGTAACAAAAGGGCCAGAGAGTGGATTTAATCAACACTTATTGATCAAATGCTTGTGAATAATGTAAAGTACATAGTGAGATGTACATGCTCTGAGGAGTTGTATTGTTGCATAAATAATAATTAGGCAATATTGGGCCAAAGGGGGGCTTGTAATAGGGGATAAAGAAATGTGTCCCAATATTCCAGCCTAAACCTCATTTTGGTCTAAAACATAAGGTATCTGTGTAACTAATATTGATCTATGAAGTAGGATCATATTAAAACTTGTGAAGTTACAAGTTTAACTGAGCCACAACTTGTAATATTAAAATGTTTTTTAATATTTGTATTAATCATTTGAGTAATAGAAAACAGGTGTCTTAAGTGTCTGCAAGACAGAAATACATGGTGAGAGTTCAAGTTACCCTTTTGACTATTATTATTAGGACAGACCAAAGTGCTTATGTGCACATTCCTAAGTGCAAACCTATTTCTTCCTCCTAAGACCTTAGTAACTGGTAATGACAATTATTATTATCCTTATATAGTAGTATAATTTACACTATCAAAACATTTGTGCTAAGTAAGGATTAGCTCATGCAAGAACTAAAAAGAGAATTGCCTTGTAAGTTAATGTTTGTACTTGTCTTGTACCAATCATAGACAACCATAGTACTGTCTTCCACTATATAAGCAAGCCGCTATACACTGTTAGTTTGAAGAATGAAGAATTAAGAATGAAAAATGCACCACCTGTAATCTCTTGCTGTGATTATTATTATAATCATTAAATTCTTCCGCCATCAGCATCATCTCCGTTCGTCTCCTTTCTAAGTATCAGTAATTGATAATTTACTAATGGCAATTTTTTAGCCTCCTCTACAGTGAGAAATGTAAAATATGCCAAACACAACAACGTAGTATGGTTGTTTAAATGTTTGAAATTTGGATAAGTTACTTATTTTTTTAATTTAAAATATATTAACTGGGTGAGAACCCAAGAGCACAAGTGCCCATTTTCAAGGGGACTCGGGCACAAATAATATACATTCAGTCATGCATACATAACACAATACTTTAAATAATAAGAATCTGTGTGCATAGCATAATCTGAAATCAGGTAAGTACAATGTGTGATATTCAGTTAACTACTAAAACACTGACATTTTGAGTTTGCAAGACAATGGATTATATGAGCATTCTTAAAAACAGTATCATATTGAAGATGTGGATTAGAACTTGTGAGTGAATTATAATATTTTATTGCACAAAATACATGAGATATTTGCCCTAGAGATGATTTAAGGCACTGGTCTGATACTAAAGCCCTGTGAAAATCTGGTCTGATTTGCTGTAAAATTAAACTTAATCCCAGACTTAGAAAAAAGTGGTTCTGAATGTTTAAGAAATTTCTGGAAATTTAGTACTCTATAATAAAAGTATTGCATTTCAAGTGAGAATCTATTTTGCGATCTGAAACGTTCACGGTGATTAGAATTACATGGACTTAGGAGCGCAAAGTGACAGCTGAATTATACAACACATGAATTCTAGAAATTAATGATTCTGAGGCTGTTCCGTAGACAGGCAATCCATAGTCAATCAAAGATAGTTAACAATGACTGAGCTGCTACTTTCCTGGAATGCAATGTTAAACAATTATTTTAAACGATACAATTGCCCCAATCTTATAGGAATCATTGAAATCATACAATTTTTACAGAGCTAGGAGACTTTGTCCATTGTGCTCGCTTAAGTTAGTATACCTAACATCTTCCTTGATAGTATTGGTCTAATCTATGTTTGAATATATATGTGGTCTTGCTGGCCACCACCTCCAATGGTAGCCTATTCCAGTCATGAACCACCCTTAGGTTGAACCATTTATTGGTTCTCACTAGGTTTGTTGGTCTAGATTTTAGCTGTAAGGGGTGAGACCACGATTCATACACATTTTCGTGACTTTGAGGCCTAGAATCTCCCGTAGATCACTATCGGCCCATGCTTTATGTACTAGACACAGGTCGCCTCTTTTTCTCCTGTATTCCAAGGAAAACAGGTTTAGCGCACTCAGTCTTGTTTCACAGTCTTTCCCTGCCATATTTGCTGTATCTCTAGTCACCCTCTTCTGGATTCTGTCCAGTATTGCAATGTCTCCTTTTTTATGTTTGTTTGCACTCATGTGCAAGAAACATAGTGCCACCATACGAGTTTTTGTAGGTGTGGCACCCTCACTTCCAATGCCCTAAACATTTTTGCAGACACGGCTGCACCACACCAATGAATGTCCCAGCTGTCTATGACAACAGTTCAGATGCAATGGCGTACAGTTGAAAGCAAATGACTGCTACAATCAGCAGTGGTAACATGTAGGCAATTTGCATACTGCCATGCTGTCAGCAGTATGCAAATTGCCTACGTCACCACCACTGACTGTAGCGGGCGTTGTATGCACCCCCCCATTTGTTGTGTGCTGAGGGGTTGCCCAATCTCCCTCGGTTCATGCACACTCCCCCCCAAGCACACTGTATGTCCAGCGGGGGTGCCCAATCCCCATCAGCTCCAGTGCCCCCTCCCCCCCAAAAAAAACTTCCAGGTGCCACGCTCACCCCAGCGTGGCAAAAGTCCAGCATCCTCATGTGTTTCCCCCCCACATTGTATGGCCAACAGGGTGCCCAATCTCACGTTGGTTCCACTGCCCCCCCAAACTTCCAGGTATCATTCTGGGAGCCCACCCCAGCATAGCAAAAGTCTCACATTGTCTTTGTAAAATAAAACCTGTAATAAAGAAAACGGTCCTGTTGACTCTCTTGCCCCTCCCCAACCCGCGCCCACCCTCTGTGTACCCCACCTCCCAACACCCCTCACTCCATACTTACCTCTGGAGGCCAGCACGATTATCCTTGGTGGAGCAGGAACACATCTACACTCTTTGAAGCTGACCGTGAACTGAAAAAATGCCGGTAAGGTGTATAATGGCATAAATAGGGTTTCTTGGTGAAAATCTCGGTCATTTTTTTGAATGTTTGCACCAAATTTTCAACATGGGGTTCTTGGGACCTCCTCCTCATGAATTCAGCAACGGTCATTTGGTTATTCTGTCCTGAAAGGTGATTTCACGTTCCCTGCATGGAATCACCATTCGGGACTGATTAACAAAATGACAGTGTCACTGTTCAAGAGGTGGACACTCAAAAAGCCTATGTTGCAAATTTTGTGAAAAAAATTCCCAAAAATGACTGTGTTACAAGTGTGCATTGTGCATTTTCCACGCACACTCCAGATTTTCAACATTGGCATTTTATCACACCTCCTTATGAACAGTATAGCTGTCATTTTTCACATCCTGGCTGAAATGTGTTTTCACACTTCCGGCGCAGAATAGTGCAGCCACTGTGGGAAGTCAGTGTTTGGGACAGATTAAGAAAATCACAGTGGTACTGTTCATGAGCAGAGGTCCTAAAATGCCTACGTTGAAAATTTGGTCACAAAAGTCCATAAAAGGATTGTGTTACCAGAGTGCATTGCGCAGTTTCTACGCACCCTCGTAACTTCACAAATTTGTAATATTTTCACTCCAGATTTTCAACATTGGCATTTTTCCACACATTCTTGTGAACAGTACAGCTGTAATTTTTCACATCCTGGCCAAAATGTGTTTTTGCACTTCTGATGCAGAATAGCGCAGTCACTGTGGGAAATCAGTGTTTGGGACAGATTAAGAAAATCACAGTAACACTGTTCATGAGCTGAAGTTCCAAAATGCCTACATTGAAACTCTGGTGCAAAAATATCCCCCAAATAATTGCATTACGGGTGTGTGTTGAGCAGTTTCTATGCACGCTCGTGACTTCACCAGTTTTTTTATATTTTCATTCCAGATTTTCAACATTATCATTTTTTACACCTCCTCATGAACAGTACAGCTGTCATTTTTCACATCATGTTTGAAATGTGTTTTCGTACCTGTGGTGCCAAATGGCGCAGTCACTGTGCAAAATCACCTTCCGGCTAACAAACTGATAGTGTCACTGTTCATGCGGTGGGGTCACAAAAACCCCAAGTTGAAAACTTAGAGTAAAAATACCAAGAAATGCCCAGGACCTTAGGGTTTCTGACAATAACACCCTACCACGTAGGGTCTGACAGGCATCCTCCCTACCCTGTATACGGACTGACAGGTGTCGGGGGTGTGACTTAGGACTGTCAACAATAATGCTCATGCCATTCCACCCACACCCCCACCCTGCAGCCAGTGACAGGCATCAAGGTGCACCTTGGACTCTCTGGCCCCAGAATTCACACCATTCTCCCATACTGCACCAATTTCAGTGTATTTCCATATGGAATGAGGAGAATGTAAAGCCCGAACACCAAAAGGCACACCTGGACACTTGTCAGTGTCTGTGGGGTAGGGTGCGGTGAAATGTTGTGACCATTATAGGTGACGACCCAAAGGCACACCCCAGTGCTTGTCCATCTCTGCAGGGTGGGGGTAGAGTTGGCATCAGTTCAATACATCACTGCCATTCCTATACTGCATCTGTCTAACTTCTGCACTTCCACTGCTAATGCCAGCAAGCAAACATTCGACATGGACAAATGCTTGTTTGTATGGCAACCAGACTTGTGCACTGTACTCCAAGACTGGTCTAACCAACGATGTATACACGGGCAGAATGACCTTCCTATTGCTAGTCTCAATGTTCCTGAATATGCAGTTCAGGATTCTGTTTCTCTTTTGTGAGATGTTCCTGCAATGTGCTGTAAACTTCATGTCTTGTGACACCAGAATCCCCAAGTCTCTCTCCTCCACCGTGATTCTCAAGGTTTTATTGACTAGTACATAAACATGTCTTGGGTTATTCTTCCCTAGGTGCATTACTGTGGACTTGTCTTGATTAAGCGTCAGTTTTGAGTCTTTTGTCCACCCTGAAACATGATCAAGTGCAATTTGAAGTGGTGTATTTTTGTTATCTACCACTGCCCCCAACCTGCAGTCATCTGCAAATTTATAAAGCCAAACATCCTGTGTTTCGTATTGTAGTGATGCCATGTACAGGTTGAAGAGGCATGGGCCCAACACCAAGCCCTGGGCACTCCACTTGTCACCTCTGCCCAGTCAGAGAATGAACCCTTAATACAAACTTTTTGACATCTATCTTTTAACCAGTCTTGTACCCAGAGTGTTATGTTACTTTGTATGGTAGCTTGTCAAAGGCTTTGGAGAAATCCAGGAATAGTATGTCCACAGATTTGCCTTTGTCGAGTTTTCGAGCTATCCTGTTGTAAAACCCCAGCATGTTTGTTTGGCATGATCTCTCCCTAGTAAATTCATGCTGGCTGTTATCCATGAGCTGTTTTTGATTAATAAGTGTTAGTATACTGTCTTTTAAAATACCTTCCAATATTTTGAATGAAATTGACATGAGACTGACAGGGCAATAGTTGGAAGGGTCATTTTTTGATCCCTTTTTGAACAGGGGGATTACTGTTGCCCTTCTCCAACGTTCTACCACCTCTCCTCTATCTACTGATGCCTGAAAGATGTATGACAAGGGTAATGCAATTTGTATGATTAATTCCCTTAAAACCCTAGGGTGTAGGCCAGGGGTCAACCTTAACCCTTTTTTGCACTAGCCAGCAGGGAAAGTTGATTCAAAACTGCACTAGCCCACAGATGGTTGCACTAGCCCTTAATTATAATGGTACATTTTGATCACTTATACAGGGAACAATGTTAACCATGAAATACTCTGATTTATTGCACAATTATCCTGCTCCAATATTGCTTCCAGCTCCCCAGCAGAAAAAGACTGTAATGCCATCACACACAGTGAGTCCCCCCTTCCCATTTTTTGTACCATGGCCTCCTGTCTTCCTCTTTCTGCCAACCCCCACCCCTCCCCCACCAAACCAGAGGACATCACAACAACAAATGTTCAATCAAGCAGTCCTAGCTTTGCACACAGAATAGCCAACATCATCATGCACCTCACAACACTGTTGCCACCACCCACAGGGCAATGAACAGAGTTAGGCAGAGAAATACACTCTCAGCACCCACCCTATAGTTGAGTGGAGACCTTCTGGAAGTTTGTGTACAGTCTCAAGTGAGCCAGGAGCACATCTAAGATTTCTTTGGGGTGGGGGCTACACAAACCTAAGGAGCTTGGGAATGACATTATTATTTTAAAAGCATTGATTTTAATATGCCGTGCCCCAACAATAACAGATTTTTCTTTAACATTGTTCGTTCATCAGCCAAGGGGAAACAGTACTCAGGCATAGTTGGGACCCCCTACACTTGCCAGTAATGGCAGCCATGGATTTGTGGATGGTTATTTCAGAGTTTGGTCTGCAGTGGTGTCAAGGGAAAGAACACAGTTGGGAGATTTGGTGAGGAGAAGGAAGTTATTGTAAGGCTGGGATAAAACCCACCACCTGCAGAGCTGACCCAGTATGCCTCTTCACATTTTGTCACTGAAGTGTTGGATTCAGACACTCAAAATGTAGAGAAATGAGGGGCACTGGTCTTAATAATATGAGTCAAATTTAGAGACACATTCAGAAAACTGGAAGCTAGTGACTTAACAGCACTCTTCCCCTTAATCACACCCTGGACAATAACTGAAAGTCCTAACAGTGGAGTGATAATGACTCACACTAAGTCTTTTGTGGGATCCCCCTCTTGAACTGCCAGATAATTGCAGCTCTTAATGAGCTGTTAATCACACCAGACCATCTAAAACATTGAGAGAGATTAGTATGAGGACTAGAGCCTGCTAAAGTAGAGAATTTAACTTCATTAACAGCCTTGATAACCTGCACTAGTCAAGGCTGGCAAGTAGAGAGCTAGCTGCACTAGCCCTGGTCAGTTTGCACTAGTGTTTGGGCTAATAAAACAATGTTAAGCTCGACCCCTGGTGTAGGCCGTTGGGTCCTGGAGATTTATACGGATGTACCCTGCTTAATCTGGATTCCACCTCCTGAGGGTTGATAACCAGCCTTTGCTATTGTTCATCTAATACTGATATAGTTAATGCCATGGTATTTTTACTGTTAAACACTGATGAAAAGTATGAGTTGGTTAAATTTGCCAAGGTGGTGTCATCATCGGATATTAAATCCCCATTTTAGTTCTTGAGTGGTCCCACGTCTTTTGAGTTACCGTTCTTTTTGTTTATGTATGAATAAAGAGTTTTGTAGTTGTCTTTTATGATAGTTGCCAATTGTAGTTCGTAATCTGCTTTTGCAGTTTTTACAATATTTTATTTTTCACTTTCCTTGCTGCTTTTTTGTAGTCTGTCTTAGTTCCTTCATTACTGCTAGCTTTCCCTTTTCTGTATACTGTAATTTGTTCTTTTTGTTAATGAGTTTCTTTTTGATGCAAACCACTGAGGCCTAACCTTAGTATTATTGTATTTTTGTTTATTTTGTATATTTTTATGTACTTCCATGTGTATTTTATTACAAAATATTTCCTGTATTGTGTTTAATGGTTTGCTTCAAATTCACTTTCCCAGTTCCAGCTGTCTATGCTCGATCTCATTTGATTAAAATCTGCTGTGCTGAAATCTAGGACAGACTTAGTCCCCGAGTTCCTGTGTAAAGGTTCATTGATCTTAAATTTGATTTTCAGGTGATCATTAGTACTCAAGGGTATTGATGTTTTACATTCCATTATAGTGTCACCCATGTTAGTTAAGACTAGATCTAGTAGGTTAAGGTTTCTTGTTGGTTCCTCCACTAATTGGTTAAGACCAACATGGTTGAATGTTTCTAAAAAGTTATATTCCATCTTGTTAGCTGCTTCCCTCTTACTCCAGTTAATTCTGGGTAAATTGAAATCTCCCATGATTATTAATCTGATGACTGGGTTGAGAGACTGAATTTTTTGTAAAAATAACACATTTTCCTTTTCTGGGGATGAAGGTGGCCTATATATAGTTCCCATGAAGATTTTTTATGATTTTAGGGGAATCAATTTAAACCAGATTTGGTCAGGTTTGTTTGGACTTGCATCTACTTCTTTGGATTTAATACTGTCTGAGATGTAAATTGTTACCCCACCGCCTTTTCTGTAATCTCTTGATTTTTTGTATAGTGTAAACCCATTTATATTTTGGTCCCAGGAGTCATGTGTGTCCCACCAAGTTTACTGCGCATATATGTATATGCTGTGTGGTCATTATGTGCTTAAATTTATCAGACTAATTGGTTAAGCTTCTGGTGTTTAGTAATAGACAGTTCAATCCCCCATATTCCATATTACTAGTTGAGTTATCCATAGCATTTTCTGTGATGTTTACGTTTTTTTCCCCTTGCCCCCTAGCAGTCAGTTTAAATACTTCTGAATTTCTTCCTTAAATCTTTTGACCAAGTACCTGGAGCCCATTTTGTTCAAGTGTAGTCTGTCATGTCTATATAGTCTGGTATTCCTAAATGTGTCTACATTGTCCAAATACTTATAGTTCTCCTTCTTACAGAGATCTTTGAGTCAACTATGTAAGATGTTAATATTTTTGGTTTTTGTTTCATGATAGCCATATACTGGTAAAAGACCTGAGATAATGATGTCACCCCCTCCTTCCTCTTGATACCAGAGCAAGCATCTTTAAAATCCATGTAAATATCCTGCAGTATCCTTCCTAGCATGTCATTAATCCCTGCATGGACTAGAAGCAGTGGGTTTGTAGTATTTGACATCAACCTCCCTTAGTAGCTGTTTTACATCTTTAATCTTTGCCCCAGGAAGCATGCTGACTGTTGTTTTTTTCATTTCTGTCTTTGCATAGAGCAGTGTCTATTCCCCTGATAATAGAATCCCCAATGACCAGCAAGTCCCTCTCTGTAACAATTGTTTCTAAAACCACGCCCTTGTTCTCATTTAATGTATTTTCTGTATTGTTTATTGGCTTGCTTTCTCCTGCAATCATTCCTATTCATTTTCTGTCTGGCTCTTCCTTAGCTGTAGATTTTACTTCCTGTATATGTTCTCTTGTGCTTTTACTTTTATCTATAAACAGTAAGAAAAATTGACTCACCTTAGTAATTGTGTTTCTTCTAATGGAGTCTTGCTGTATTCTTACAGTATGCAGTTAGCCCCAGCACTTGAACTGCTCTGGAGATGAAAGAGTTAACTCTATGCTAAGAGCATAGAACGTTGAGCTCGTGCTTGGTTCAGACCTCTGCTGCACTTTTAAGTGCAACCATCAGATTCGTATGAGCCAAGACTAACTAAGTACACCTATAGTGTGGAAATTGTAAAAAAACACTAGCCATAAGGGCAACAAAAAGTTTTGGAATCCCAAAAACTCAAGTCGAGAACCCCAAAACAAAAAACTCAGGTAGTGATCTTAACATAACTTTATAAATAACAAACAATAGAACCACTATGCACAGCTCCTCCCAAAGGAGAGGGAGCCAGTACACCTCTGGGGTGCAGCACTGTACCTGTCAGCCACTTCCCAAAAACCAGGTTCTGAGAGGGGAGGCAGGGGGGAGGTCAGAATACAGCACGACTCCATTAGAAGAAACACAGTTACTAAGGTGAGTAATTTTTTCTTCAAATAACATGAAGTCTTGCTGTAATCTGACAGTATGCAGACTACTAAGCAGCATCTCCCAGGAGGAGGGTACAGAACCTACTTAGGAAATAGGCTCTGCAGCACTACTGTACCAAACCTAGCATCACTCCTAGCCTGGATGTCTACAGAGTAATGCTTGGTAAAAGTATGAACTGTTTTCCAGGTGGGTGCTTTACAGATCTCTAAGAGGGGGTATATCTCTGGCTGCAGCCAGAGAAACAGTTGTACCTCTGGTAGAAAGAGCCCTCAGGCCTGAAGGGGGTGTTTTGCCTAGCTTGCCATAGCAGAATTGTATACAGGAAACAATCCACCTTGCAATAGTTCATTTGGTAGCAGGTCTACCTTTCCCCACTTCACCATAAGTGAGGAACAGTTGGGAAGTGCTGGATCTAAAATCCTTAGTATGTTCTAAGTAGTAGCCAAGGGCTCTTTTAACATCCGGGCTATGCAATCTCCTTTTCCCTGAAGAGGAATGATCAGTGAAAAAGACAGGAAGGGACATGGACTGGTTCAGATGAAAATCTGACACCACTTTGGGTAAGAACCTCCTATTGGTTTGAAGGACCACCTTATCTCTGTGGAATGAAATGAAGTCAGGCTCCACTGACAGAGCTTGCAGTTCACTGATCCATCTGGCAGAGGTAATAGCTACCAGAAAGATAGCTTTCCAAGTCAAGTACTTAAGGTCTGCAGAGACCCAAGGCTCAAAGGGTGGTTGCATAAGTTGAGCAATGCAAACATTGAGATCCCAAGCAGGAACAGGTTCCTTAAAGGGAGGATTAGTATGAAGTAGCCCCTTAAAAAATTTACAGAACACAGGGTGAGAAGCTAGAGAAGAAGGCTTCCCCACTGATAAAAATGCAGAGACAGCAGATAGATGCACCTTGAGGGTAGCTGGTATGAGGCCTAGGCTATTGAGATGAACCATATAGTCCAGAACTGCAGACAAGTCAGCAGAGTCTGGTGATATCTGTTTACTAGAGCACCAAATACCAAACCTTTTCCATTTGGAGTTGTAGGTTTTTCTAGTGGCAGGTTTACGAGAAGCCTTGAGGATGTCTAGAACCCCCTGAGACAGATTCAATTTTGCATATATTAGCTCTTCAAGAGCCAAGCTTTGAGATTGAGAGACTGAAGATTGAGATGCCAGATTCTCCACTGAGAGGAAGCTAATAGATTGTGATTTCTGGGAAGAGCCAATGGAAGATGAACTGCCTGAGACAGAAAGAGAGGATACCAAGGCTGCCTGTCCCAGTCTGGAGCAATCAGGATCACTTTGCAAGATTGTGACCTTATCTTGACCAGAACTCTGAACAATAGAGGAAAGGGGGGGGAGGCATACAGAAACTTCCCAGACCAATCCAACAGTAGAGCATCCAGGGGGACTGAGCCCAATACTGGGGGTCTGCAACAGAAGAGAGGAAGCTGGTGATTGTCTGTGGCTGCAAAGAGGTCTATCTGAGGAGTCTCCCATCTTAGAAATATCACTTTTAACATTAGAGGATCCAGGGACCATTCGTGATGGCCCTGAGAAATCCTGCTCAAGGCATCTGCCAAAACATTGTCCTTCCCTGGAAGGTGGACTGCCATCAGGGATGTCTGTAGAGATTAGGCCAGAGACCAGACTTTCATGGCTTCTGTGCACAAGGCCGTCGACTGAGTGCCTCCCTGCTTGTTGGTGGCCACATAGTGGTGGTGTTGTCTGTCCTCACCTGAACCACCTTGTTTTGTACTGAATTCGCGAAAGCCTGTATCGCTAAGTATACTGCCCTGAGTTCTAGAAGGTTGATATGGAGAAGAGACTCCTGAGGGGACCACACTCCTTGTGCTGTGAGGGTTCCCAAATGAGCTCCCCATCCCAGGAGAGAAGCATCTGTGGTCAGAACAACAGAATGAGTCTGAGATAATGAATGGGACTCCTTGTCTGAGGCTGTCCTGATCCAGCCACCACTGGAGGGCATGGATCAAGGTCTGAGTCACTGGAATCAGTTTAGTGAGAGTGTCTTTTTTCTGAGACCAAAAAGCCCTCAAGTGAATCTAGATGTCCCTCATCTGAAACCTGCCCCTGGAACCACTGCAGTGGCAGCTTCCATGTGGCCCAGTAGTTGAAGAAAATGCCTTGCTGGGCGAGAAACCAGAAGACGAAATGAGGAAGCTAGGTCTGTGAGGGCCCTTACCCTTGACAAGGGAAGAAAGGCCTTTGCCAGGACAGTGTCCAACTCCACCTCTATGAAGGTGAGGAGCTGCACTGGTTTGAGAACTGACTTTGGGAGATTGAGGAGGAATCCCAGGGAAGTGAGCACTTGCTGAATCACTTGTAGATTTGACTTGACTTGGTCTGGAGACTGCTCCACAATGAGACAGTCATCGAGATATGGGAAAATAGAGATGTTCTGCCTCCTTAAAGAGCCCCTGACACCATTAGAAAAACTTGGAAAAATGTGAGATTTAGATAGTTCAGTTTATATTTCATGTATTTTCTATAATTATTTTCCTTTTTTCTTTATTACAGAGGACAGCTGTATGAAAGAGGCTTACTGTCCCTTAGACTTTATCTGCTCTTTCTGCTATCCTACATATGACATCATAATCCGGGTTGCACCTGGAAACAAGTGTCTGTTCATTGTGCTTTTCCTGGTTACCAACTTTTAAATAAATAAATAAAATCAATAAATAATCCCCCATTTATTGCATCATAATTATCCCCACAGCAACAGACTGTGATGTCATAAACAGAACTGTGATGTGATATGTAGGTAAGCAGCCAGAACAGATAGGGCAATGATCCTGTTTACATGCAAATGTCCTTCGTAATAAAGAAGAATGAGAAATACAAAAACAATATTTAAATATAAGCTCACTTGTGCTAAACATTACATTTTCTCAAAGTTGTCACAATAGTGTCAGGGGCTCTTTAAAAAAGCTACTACTACTACTAGACATTTTGTAAAGACCCTTGGTGCTGATGTTAGCCGGAAAGGCATTGCCCTGAATTGATAATGGCCTGAGGACAGTTAGAATCTGAGATACTTTCTGTGGGAGCACCTGATGGGAATGTGAAAGTAGGCAACCTTGAGGTCCAGGGAAGCTAACCAGTCCCCTGGCCTTAGAGAGGGAAGAATTATTCCCAGAGTCACCATTTTGAACTTTGGCTTTAGCAAATGCTTGTTTAAGTATCTTATGTCTAGGATGGGCTGCCACTCCCCTGTCTTTTTTGTGGTAAGGAAGTATCTGGAGTACAGACCCTTGCCCTTGAGGGATGTAGAAACTCTCTATATGGCTCTGAGAGCCAACAGAGAGGAAACCTCTGCCTCTAAGGCAATAGTTTCGGAGATGTTTGCAGGTGGAAAAGACCTGACCCTCAGCTTTGGAAATTTTTTGAAACTGAGGGCCAGTCCCTCGCTTACTACCTCCAGGACCCACTTGTCTGAGGTAACAGACTTCCAGGCCTGGAAGTAGTAAGCCAGCCTGCCTCCTACAGAGATTGGGGAGTCAACCCGGGCTGACACCTCAGGGTGTCTGCTTGGCAGAGCCTTAGACTGAGAGGTGGATGCAGCCCTGTTCATCCCCTCCTGCCTCTCCCTCTAAAGAACCCCCTCTGGGAAAAGAGGGAGGCCTGTGCCTGAGTAGAAGGCCTGTGTAAGGCCTACCCCTGCCCCCTAGCCTGCTGCTTCTGGAGGAGTTGACTACCTTCCTTGGCTTGTGCACTCAATAGGTGGTCCTGTACTCATCCATCTTTTCATGTAGTTCTCTTTCTGCTCCCCAAACAGAGAATTACCTTCAACAGGGAAATCCATGGCCTTAGCCTGGGTATCCTACGAGAGGCTAGTACATCTGAGCCAAGCCGTCCTCCGAAGAGCCACAGATGTAGCCATGACTCTTGATGAAACATCATTGGAGTCCACAGCAGCATGAAATTGAACCTTAGATGCCTCTATCCCATCAGCAGCCACCTCCTCCAGCTCCTTGGCTAGTTGGGGGGATGCCTGCTTAGCCAGATTCAAAACAGACTCCCTCCTGGACTTTTGGTATCTAGCTGCATAGGCCATGTAATTAGCCTGTCTGAGTCCCAGAGAAGATGCCAGGTACTGCTTAGCCATGGCATCTATCTTCCTGGAGTCCTTATCCAGGGTGTGTGAAGCCAAGGATATGCTAGCCCTGTCAAAGGCTACAGCCTGCACTACCCCAACATGGCTGCAATCCTGGTACAGGAACTCCATATCTGAGCCTGACAGCATACACCTCCTGTCCATTCGTTTGTCCACTGGAGGCAATTCATTTGGAGTTTTTAGAAGCTTGTGAGTCTGTTTCCCAAAAGATTTATGTAGGGGAATAGACAGTCTCTTGGACTCTGGGATGTCCATCATTTCTACAAAATCAGGCTCCTCCTGCTCCTTAACAGCTTCATCCACAGGGAATTGAAGGGTATCAGCCACTTTCCTGTAAAACATAAAGTGGGAAGGGGACTCATAAAGCCTAGGAGGGGAGACTCCTGAAAGTCTGTCTGGGGAGATGTCCGGTTCAATGGGCTCATCCAGACCTTCCCCACCATCCTCATCCTCATCATCATCAAACTCTTCTTCCCCCTCCCATTCCGGCTCATAATATTCTTCCAAAGGATAATTGGAAACCTTCCCCGACTGAACCGAGCACCTACCGAGAGGTGCCGTATCGCTCGGAACCGAATGGAGCGATTCCACAATACTAATCGCAGTTAAAAACAAAATACCAGCGCACAACCCCCCCAACATGGTACATTTTAATATTTAAACAATTTCATGGCCACTGGCTCTACTTACTTTAAACTTTGTGTAAAGAAGGGGGTCCTCTTAGTTTTCAGGTTGGAATTCCAAAGTGAGCAAGCTATACCACCACTCCATGGTGGGACCCTTTCAGTATAGTCCCTACACTAGCTTTTCAGCTCTGAAATGCCTGCAGTGGCTACTCACAAATATAGAGTGCTACATCAATTGGCCTGCCTAATTAACTCCTTAAATAAGGTACTTACACCCAGGAATATTTACAGGTGGTGGAAGAGAGCATGCTGTAAGGGGTGCCACACCTTCCCCAAATCAGCTGTTTTGAGCATGCTGTTTGGTTGTTTTTAGAGTTTTGGGAGTTGTGGTACTCCCCTTAGCATGCTCCCTGCCACCACTTTTGGAAATTCCTGGGTGGAATCAATTTAAGGAGCCAATAAGGTCATGTGATTTAAGCCAATTTAGGCAGTGCTCTATATTTATGAGTAGCCACTGCAGGCATTTCAGAGCTGAGAAGCTAGTGTAGGGACTATACTGAAAGGGTCCCACCATAAAGGAGTGGTATAGCTTGCTCACTTTGGAATTCCAGTCTGAAAACTAAGAGGATCCCCTTTTTTCATGGAGTTTAAAGTAAGAAAAGCCATTAGGCAGTTAAAATGTTTGAATATTGAATATATGCCATGTTTTTTTTGGAGTTGTACACTGGATGCCACACACCAGCAGCACCCTTCTCCAGAAATGTGAATTGCATTTTGAGCAATGCAAAGGTTTTGAGCGTACTATTTGGTTGTTTTCACAATACTAATCGCCCTGGCAATTTCCTCAGCGGTTGAATGTTGGGGATCTGAATCTGAACCGGCCAACTTTTCCTTCTTCTTCTTTTTTGCAGGAACTGACCCCTCAGGATCAGCTCTCCTCTTGCCCGAGGAAGTCTGGCCCTGGTCAGAGGGCACTCCCTCAGGTTCGGTCGGAACCGAACCGGGCTGGCCATCCGATTCAGCGGACTTCTCTGCCTCTTTCTCCCTAAGCCTGCCCAATCTTTTTTCTAGGGTGGCCTTAGGGAAATTTTTGCATATTTGGTAGTCTGAATTGAGGTGGTTAAACCCCAAACAATTAACACAGGTGGTGTGGGGATCAGCCTTAGCAAAGGCCTCCCCACACACACTACAGTGCTGAAACCCAGTGGGCCCATTTTTTTCTTTTGGGTTTCTCAGACATGGCCACAGTAAAACAGAAAACTTACCCTTTACACGGCTTCAGGCCAGGTAAGACAAACTTATCGGTTCCTAACTGTTTCATGGGTATTGGAAAAAAATGTTAAACACGTTTTTTTTGGAACCGATAATCACCGGAATCACCACAGAAATCAAAAGAGCGATCAGTTCAGCTGAACTGACCGTAACAAATATAAGTTTTACAATTTCCACAGAATTTACCACAGTCCACTACCTCCACTACTTACTGCACTACAGGCAGGGATCTGAACCTAGGAAAAAGTATAACATTTTCAGATTAAACCAACGATTTTTAATAATGCAAACCGAAAGCGACAGGAGAAACTCCGGAATGACTGCTCAGTTAGGATGAGTAAAGAATCTGATGTTTACACTTGAAAGTGCAGCAGACAGAGGTTTGAACCAAGCACAAGTTCAACGTTCTATGCTCTTAGCATAGAGTTAACTCTTTCATCTCCAGAGCAGGTCAAGTGCTGGGGCTAACTGCATACTGTCAGAATACAGCAAGGCTTCATGTTGTTTGAAAATATCAGTGTCTGCTAGTATTTCATATCTGTTATGGAGCAACAGTGGGGCTTCATTATAAATCTGACCCCCACCCAGGTTTCCAAGAATTTCTATTTACAGTTGCCCACTCTTCTACCTCAAAATGTGACTGTGGCTGTAATTCTAACATACTAACATACTATTTGCCAGCAGATTAGGCCTTATGGTCTGTCGAGTCTGCTCGAACCTCAGATCCCTAGTTGGGTGCCGAGGCCCCCCCCTTGTGTTCCAGAAACCCTTATCATCCATCCCCACCCCCCTGGGACAGGCCATCATCTGATACATCCACTTTCTGTGTCTGTCCCACCCTCTCTTGAAGCCCTCCACTGTGGATCTCTGAACCAGCTCACCAGGCAGTGCATTCCAAGGGTCCACCACCCTCTCAGTAAAAAACCTCCTCCTCTTCCCCCCCCACCCTTCCACCTTCCAACTTCAAACCATGCCTTCTGGTGATACCTCCCTGAATTCTACATCTTTGTTTGCATCAAAGTTGTTAGAAAGGACTGCTGTGTGACTGAACTTCTCTACTGGGACTATATTGCCCTCCTTTCCTCCCCTCCACCCCGCCACCCAAAGCTAGTTCTATTTTTATAGGCACAGGATTTGACTGACAACAGGAACTTCCTGTTTAGGGGCAGGAAGTGAGTGATCACAGAACCACCAAGGACCCACCATCCTATAAGGGCAAGAGTAGCTCTCCGGCCCCCTCTAGCTGCTGGAGGTCTGCCTCTGAACAAGTAAGTGGTCTACTGAGAAATATAGGATATTCTTGTCTCAGAACAGGACAATCAGGAGCTTAAAGGGCACACAGGCAGAAAGTAAGGAGAGAGAGAAAAAACAGAGGAAAGAGTAAGGATTGCAAACAGTTAAGGGGCCAGAAAAGACATGATTGGAGTGGTGCAGTGCAGTGGCTGTGGAGCAGCAGTCTTCCGGGAGATGTTCTGGAGGATGCGGTGTTGTCTCATCTGCAGGCACCTCTCTGGGCTGAGGGGAGGAGGTTGCTCATCTCCAGGCTGAGTTGGCCAGGATTTGTGGACCTCTCTTCCATCCAGGGACCACCAGTGCCACTGCCGTTGCCTCAGAGGTTGCCAAGAAAGAGGAGCGTTGGACCACAGTGGGCTCAGGGAGGGTGAGGGTGGTGGAACAGAGGCACATCCCTCCAGTTGTATCTCTCCACAATTCCTATGCCATTCTGGCAAAGTGTGGTTCCTCTATGGAGGCACCTACAGTGGAGACCAAGGAGGATGCTGGGAACCTCCACAAAGGAGACCCACAGGAGGGTGGCAGGGGACCCTGCAGGGGAAGGAAACAACTCCTGGTGGGGGACTCCATTGTTAGGAAGGTAGAACTGGGCAAGGAAGGGGAGAGGGAGGTAAGGTGCCTGCCTGGCGCCATGGCTTGGAGGGACAGGGAGCGAATCCTCAGGATTGCCGGAGCAGCTGCACAGGGGAGGGAGCTGGATGTCATTGTCCACCTAGGGACAAATGACCTGGCTAAGAAAGGGATTAGAGAAGTGCAGGAAGAGTTTGTGGAATTGGGAAGGGGCCTTAGTCAAGTAGCACGCACGGTAACCTTCTCGGAGGTGCTACCCATCTATGGCATAGGAGAGGCTAGGGTGTTCCGTACCATGGGATTCAATCAGTGGTTGAAAAACTGGTGTGGAGCTCAGGGTTTGGCTTCATTGGGGACTGGGGGTCCACCTGGAGTGATGCAAGCCTATACTGGCATGATGGGCTGCATCTGTCCAGGAGGGGAACCAGGATCCTAGGTGATAGGTTTAAATGCTTCATTGGCAAGCTTTTAAACTAGCCAAGGGGGAGGCACTGGAAAGGAGCAGGAAAATCCTAGCCCCCAAACAATCACGGTAGTAAGTGTGGCAAACACCAACATGGAGGTGTCGATAGGAGAAGGGCAGTGGTAAATGGAGAAAGTGACAAAGGCAAGAAGGACAGGAATGGGGCAAAAGTGGGTAAGGCCATCAGAAATGGAGGGTAATGAGTACCAATGCTCGTAGTCTGGGCAACAAGCTCCTGAGCTGGTGGCCTTAATGGAAGAGGGATGCCTGATATCGTAGCAGTCACAGAAACATGGTACACAGAGAACCATGACTGGGATGTTAACATACCAGGGTACATAACCTACAGGAGAGACAGGCAGGGAGAAGAGGGGAGGAGTAGCTCTCTATGTAAAGGAAGGGATAAAAGCAACTGAACAAAAGAGTAAACAGGGAGGAGAGGAGGCACTGTGGGTCACCTTGGAGACTGGAAAGGGCACCACAATCCGCACAGGGGTTGTGTACAGACCCCCATGTCAGGGGGAAGGAATGGACAAGGATATGATGGAAGGCATTCTTAGAATGGCAGAGAAAGGGGAGATACTGTTGATGGGAGACCTGAATATGCCAGATGTTAACTGGAGCACATTTGCTGCAGCCACATCCAAGAGCAGGGCCATTCTTGATGCCCTACAGGTGGCAGGCATTAGACAGCTAGTTTTGGAACCCACTCGTGAGGGAGCAATCTTAGACCTCGTACTCTCAAACGGGGCAGTGAGAGGATCTCAGATCTAGAAGTGGGTTGCCATCTGGGAACAAGTGACCATCAAACAGTGTGGTTCACGTTAAACTCAGCTGAGTCAAGCCATACAAAAGTGAGGGGTACTGGACTTTAGGAGGCTGACTTTGCGAGATGGGAGAGTGCCTCAGAAAAGCACTAGCAAACAGGCTAGAAGGAGGTGTGGAGCAACAATGGGGAATTATCAAAACTGCCATCACAGAGGCAACAAGCCTTGTGTGAAGCAAATAAACAAATCAAATGAAAGAAAAAGCCACTATGGTTCTCCAAGAGTGGTGTGAAAGTCAGGAAGAAAAAGATAGCATTCCGAAGTATAAGGAAACATAGAAGGAGCAGGACAGAGAGCTGTACCAGTTAAGGCAGAAAGAAGCAGGGAGGGAAGTCAGAATAGCAAAGGCCCAAACTGAGGAAAAGATAGCCAACTCAGTTAAGAAGGGGATAAAACCTTTATAGGTACATCAGTGGAAGAAAGACAAAGGAGGGATAGTGAGGCTGAATAGAATGAACGGTGGGTGGGCAGAGGGGACAGTGAAAGCAGGAATACTGAACGAATATTTCTGCTCAGTATTCAAAAAGAGAGGGGAAGTGCCTAATCCAATTAACAGAAGCACTCTTGATAGGGGGTCGATCCCAGTCCTTTCACAGAAGAAAGGGTTCTGCAAGAACTCCTAAAACTGAAGGTGGACAAAGCAATGGGTCCTGATGGAATTCACCCCAGAATTCTAAAAGAATTAAGGAAGGAACTAGTGAAACCACTGGCTACTCTTTTTAATAAATCATGGGAGGATGGTGTGGTACCCGAGGACTGGAGGAAGGCGGATGTGATTCCCCTTCACAAAAGTAGGACCAAGACAGAGGCAGGAAACTACAGACCTGTCAGTCTGACCTCTGTGGTAGGGAAAGTGATGGAGTCACTTCTGAAGGAAAGAATAGTTGAGTACCTAGAGGTCAGTGGAGCACAGGATCCAAGGCAGCATGGGTTCACAGTGGGAAGGTCATGTCAGACAGATCTAATAGATTTCTTTGACTGGGTGACCAAAGTAGAGACCAGGGAGGGGCTATGGACATGGCCTACCTAGACTTTAGCAAGGCATTTGACACAGTCCCACACAAAGATTATTAGTCAAATTAACCAGCCTGGGAGTGGGTCCCAGGGTGGTAGCCTGGTAAAACATTGGCTGGACAACAGGACACAGAAGGTAATTGTAAATGGAGTCCACTCTGAAGAAGAGGCGGTTACTAGTGGGGTACCGCAGGGTTCAGTATTGGGTCCAGTCCTTTTTAATGTCTTCATCAGTGACATTGCAGAGGGACTGGAAGGAAAAGTATGCCTTTTTGCAGATGACACAAAGATCTGCAACAAGGTTGATATACAAGGAGGCGTGGAAAGGATGAAAAGGGACTTGGCAAGGTTGGAGGAATGGTCAGACGTATGGCAGCTAGGATTCAATGCAAAAAGTGCAAAATAATGCACCTGGGAAACAAGAACCCAGGGGAAGAATACACAATGGGTGGGGAGGTAGTAACAACAACAAAACAGGAAAGGGACCTGGGGGTAATCATATCAGATGACCTTAAGGTTAGCAAGCAATGTGAGAAGGCAGTAGGGAGGGCCGGGGGTATACTGGTATGTATAGGGAGAGGCATCAGCAGCAGAAAACAGGAAGTTGTTATCCCTCTGTACAGACAGTTGGTGAGACCCCATCTGGAATACTGTGTCCAGTTCTGGAGACCCCATCTCCGCAAGGACATAGACAGGATAGAGGCAGTCCAGAGGAGGGCAACTGAAATGGTGCAGGGTCTGCAAGAGAAGCCGTATGAGGAGAGACTAAAGGACCTTAATATGTATACCCTTGAGGAAAGAAGAGAGAGGGGGGACATGATAGAAACTTTCAAGTACCTCAAGGGAATCAACAAAGTCCAAGAGGGTAGCATCTTTCAGAAAAGGAGACTTGCAAGAACAAGGGGACACAATTTAAAGATAGAAGGAGGGCGGTTCAGGGGCAATGTGAGGAAATATTATTTCACAGAGAGGGTAGTGGATGCATGGAACAGCCTTCCTGAGGAAGTTGTGGGGTCTAAAACTGTGGGAGAATTCAAGAATGCATGGGGCAGACATAAGGCAATTCTTGTGGGGGGCAGGAAGATATAGGCTGTTGGTTAACTAGGATCTGCGGCCTATCCTGTAGATTGGGAAATGGGCAGACTAGATGGGCCTAGCAGTCCTTATCTGCCGTCAAAGTCTATGTTTCTATGTTAGCTACATCTGAGGGTGCTGATGTGGTTTCAGTTTGGCTCACCATTTGGTCAATGAAGTTCTCTAAGGTGTCTATTTCAGCACTAACTACATTTCTGGCTAGGAGCCTTGATATTTCATCTTGAAGGGTGCCAATCAGCAGACATTTATCACATATGAAGTTCTTAATTTGATCTCCAAAACAGAACATTTGGCAGGGGCTGCAGGTGTTTATAGGGCCCTTCATAACTGGACCTAGGTACAGATAGCAGAGTAAGGATCACATCTGTGTTACTTTCTCAGTGGTTGATTACTTTCTGTTTGTTTTAGTAGAGATTCCTAGCTCAGTGCCCCAGTGCATCTCAGTGCACGCAACTGCATGCTCGCCCTGATCCTGCTCTCTGCAGCATCTTGTTTAATACCGTCCAACTGGAAGTAACATCCCGCCTACTTCCAGTTCAGGTAGATCATAAAAATAACACGGTTACTTCCAGTTTCATTTAATAAAAAGTCTTAATCGCTCTGTTACCTCCTAAAAAAAGACTGGGTGTCCAGGCAACCTTTTTAGCAGTCCCAGTCCTTAGAAAGTACCAGGTAGTGGAGGTTCTCCAGCCCTCAAACTACCCACAATGCTGAACAGCTTAAGCTGTTCTAGTGGATGCAGAAACTTAGTGACCCACAAGTCACTTCTCTCCCCAGAGAAACGCTTCACCTTTGTAAAATATGCAATGGCAATATAAGCTATAACGAATAATATAACAAATTAATATGAAAATTAAAAGTCAAATTCTGATCTAATGAGAAGACTAGATGGAAAAAATAGCACATTCAGTCTCATCCCCATCCTGTCCAAAATTAGGCAGGTAGGGGGAGAGAAAGCACTTTCTGGTGAGTACCAAATTTCATATACTTTGTTTAAGAAACATTTAACAATAAGGCATTATCAGACAACCAACTCTGTACTTTTGAAAAATCAGCTTGCCAAACTGAATTAACATCAAACTTTGAACTTTCCTTACTAAACAGGACTATATTATCAGCAGAAAACACTGACCTAGAGTTCGGTAAGCATGCATCATGGTCACTCAAAAAAATAGAAAACAAAATAGGTCTCAATATCCAACCTTGTAGAACACCTATTTTTATAGGACCCAGTGGAGATTTACTGTATTCAAGCCCTAGGAATTCCTCACTATGCTTAACAACAGCAAATCATTCCCCTGGAATGAGTGGCCCTGGAGCCTAGATATTTATGGTCATCATGAATTTTAGAACGAAATTCAAAACTCTGCTGCATGGTTAGCCAGCCCACCAGTGCAGTAGTAGCACTAGCGCTGGTGACGCTGATGACCTGAGTTCATGAATGAGCCCAGTGCTCCACAGGGCTGGTGGGTGGGAGGATGGATGAGAATCCCAGGGACAGCTCTCCACCTCTGGGGAAGGGGGAGGGTTGGTAGCACCTGACTCTGGGGTGACAGCTGGTGGAGACCGGGAGTACACAAAGCCAGGACCATACAGTAGAGGGATAGCTGTGGCAGACATCTGTGGGGCATGTGCAGGAGCGCACATACCCACGCACTGACTTCATTACACGTCCACACCTTGGGGGGAACATCAGAAACTGCTTAGTAGTTTTCAATTACCTTGGTCCCAGTTCCCTTTTTCAATGGAACTGAGACACTATTTGGCCTTATTTTACAGCAATTCTTTACGAAAGGAATCAAACCACATTTTTATAATTTTGGTATGTTGGGAACCACAACAGTCCTCTTCAGTCATCAGTGTTTGGCATGACTGACAGACCCCAAAACAGGACAGGACCTACAGGCTTTAAAAATGATAAAATCTGTTTCCAACTCCTGGCTAAGACAGATTGCCATGAGTTGTGTTTGAGGTGGCTGAGTCCATATCACAATTTTGTCAGTTGTGAACTCTGTATTAGCAAAAATAAAACAGCCTCTGAGCAAGCATTGGATTCTGTGCCTGCTAAGAAAAAGCAAAAAAACAAACCATGTCACCATCCCTTCTCATGAAGAAGGAAAGGAGATGTCAGTGGTCAAAAATAACATGCCCTCAATAGAGGGCATGACTAATGCATGGCAGTTCTTCCAGGCTTTCCAGGCTTTGAGGAGCTTCAGGAGTATGCCTGCCCCCCCCCCCCAGGCTCCAGTACCAGTTCTAGTGCCTATGGAGGAGGAGGAGGCTGAATTTTACCATGAGGAGAAGGGAATCTGTACAGCCTGATGGTTCTTCTGAACAGGAGTTTGGTTCCCCTCCTCATCCCTCAGACAGCTAAACCTCACATTACATCTTTGTGAGGCAAAGGGTCAACACTCTCAATCTCTAATCACAGGAGAGGGCTGAAGATGAGGATGAGGTGGAGTTTTTGAATATGATGGGCTTAAACCCCCACAAAAAGGTTGCTTTTACCCATACACAAATCCCTCAAAAAGGCCACTTGCAAAGTGCTGTCAGCACCCATTTCAGCTGCTGACATAGACAAGAAAATAGAAAAGGAATATCAGTTGGAGAAGCGGGGTGCTGATTAACTCTACTCCCTCCCTGATCATGAGGGAGTGGTCCAGATTGCCACTTGTGATAAGGCCAAAGTGCCCCTTTCTGCCCAGCCTCTGGAAAAGGATTCCAAGAAGCTGGATAGTATGGGCAACAAGTCTATATCTCAGCTTTCCTGCTTTTAAGAAGAAGAATCAGCATTTATATAGCACTTTTCATACACAGTATCCCAAAACACTTTACAAGCAATGCTAGAGTGGTAGTGAAGTGACTGAATGTGTGATGGTGCCATATCGCACATCATCACCCACACCCAGCCTGGATAATTGCATGAACTAGTCTATGGGAAGGGGAATATTGGCCAGGACAACGGAAATGCTCCCTGCTCATTGCGAAGAGTGCCCTGGGTTCTTTTACTTCCACCTGGACACCCACCAGGACAACACCAGGATGGGCAGAAGGGACCTCGGTTTAATGTCTCTTCCGAAGGACAGCACACCCCAGCAGTACAGCACCCCCCAATACTGCACTCGGATGCCAGTGATTTTTAGGTGCAAGTCCAATCCCGGTGTGGGACGAGAACCCACGACCTTCTGATCCAGAGGCGGATGTGCTACCAACTGAGCCACGCTGACACCTAAGGCAGGCAGCATACATGGCCTACATAGCTCAATACTGAAAAGCCCTCTGGAGCTCCATTTTGGCAATGAGAGAGAAAGCTGCTGGTGACATGGCACAGGATCTTGCAGTCATAGCAGAGCTCACCCATGGATGCCACTAAGTACAAGTTCTGTATGGCAGTAGACACCACTCACACTGCATCTGTCTCTAAAAAGGTTTGTTTGGCTCAGAACCACAAACCTCTGTCAGGACACTTGAACAAATGCAATGGATTTCCCTTGTGAGGGTAATTTCTTTGTTTATACATACATACATACGAACATACAAAGAAGCCAGCAGCAGAAGGCCATTTGGTCTATCTAGTCTGCTTGTATTGCAGGATACACAGCTTGAGCTACTGTCCCTGCCCTCCCTCCCCACACCTCCCATCCTCCCTACCTATGATTCTTACCTTCCCCCTATGCCTATCCCAGCCTCTCTTAAAGCTACCCACTGTCTTCAATGAGATCACCTCTTCTGGCAGCGCATTCTAAGTGTCCACCTCCCTCTCTATGAAGAAGTGCTTCCTGATGTCCCTCCTAAACCTCCCATCCTCCAGCTTAAGACTGTGCCTCTTCATGTTACGGTTGCTACTCAGCTTAAAGTGACTCTCCTTATCTACCTTATTTATCCCTTTTAAGTACTTGAAGGTCCCAATTATGTCCCCTCTCTCTCTTCTGTCTTCCAGGGAGTACATGTTCAGTGTCCTCAACCTCTCCTCATATGCCTTACCCTGCTGACCTGCTATCATCTTTATAGCCCACCTCTGGGCCTTCACCAGCAGGTTAATGTCCTTTTTGAGGTGTGGGCACCAGTACTGAATCCCATACTTTAGATGAGGCCTTACCAGGGACCTGTACAAGGGCAGTATAACCTCCTCTCTCCTACTACTGATCCCCTAGATATGCATTCCAGCATCTTGTTTGCCTGTGCTGCTGCTTTCTTGCACTGCGTCGAGTGCTTCAGGTCAGTAGTGATCATCACTCCCAGGTCCTTCTCCTCTTCTGATGCAGATATTCGGACTCCACCCAGATAGTACTCTGTCCTGAGATTCTTGGCTCCAATATGCATAACTTTGCATTTTTTGGCATTGAAGCCCAGCTGCCAGATCCTGGACCACCTCCCCAGCTTTTCTAGATCATCCTGTAGGTCCTGTATCCCTTCAGCTGTGTCCATTCTCCCGCAGAGCTTGGTGCCATCCATGAATAGGCACATTTTGCCCTTAATGCCATCCCCAATATCATTGATAAAGACACTGAACAACACTGGCCCCAGCACCGAGCCCTGCGGGACCCCACTGGTTACCTCTCTGATGCCAGATAACTCTCCCCCACAACCACCATCTGAGTTCTGTCCCTCAGCCAGTTTTCCACCCATCTGGCTATCTTTTCCCCAGCCCCAAGATCCACCAACTTCCTGATAAACCTTTTGTGGGGCACAGAGCCAAAGGCCTTGCTGACAAGACAGAGGCTTACATGAAAAAGGTGGATGAGTACAACACCCCCTACAAGAGCAATACTAAGACGGAAAAGACCTCCACTTCCCACAGGCTTATGGAAGAGGGGGTAGGGGCAGGGGTTACTACCCCATGCTTGCATTACTTATGACTTCACCCATCAGAGAGGTTTCTTCAAAGGCAGAGGCAGAAGGGGCCCTAGGTGTGTGGATGCAATACCAGCCCCCAAAGCCAGGGCAAAACAGGACCCCTGACAATTCAGCACAGGTCATCCAGCCATTGCCAGTGGGGGGAAGGCTGATTCACTATTTCCAGGTGTGAGAAACAATTACCACAGTCAAGTGGGTCCTGGAAATAGTGAGTCAAGGTCTGACCTTGCAGTTCAAAAAATTTCCAAGAGTGCAGTTACAAAACCTTCACCCCTCATACTCCAACAGAGAAACTCCTGCTTGTGTTAGAGGTAAAAAAGTTGCTACAAGCAAATGCAGTGGAAAAGGCTCCCCCCTCACAGTGGAGAAATGGGCTTTACACAAGATACTTCCTGACCCACAAGACAAATGGGGAGTTGTGACCTATTCTAGACCTGAGATACCTGAACAAACACTTAAAAAAGGAGAAGTTCAAGATGGTAACACTGGGCTCGGTAATTCCACCACTGCAAGAAGGAGACTGGCTGGGGTCACTGGATCTGAAAGATGCCTACTTTCACATTCCAGTCAGGGCCACTCACAGAAAGTACCTCAGATTCAGGGTAGGTAACTGTCACTATCAGTTCGCAGCCTTCCCCTTTGGCCTGTACTCAGCACCCGGAGTGCATAGCCGTAGAGGTGACACATTTGAGGAGGCAAAGGGTGGTGATCTTTCCCTAGCTAAATGACTGGTTAGCATCAGGAAAGTCACTCCAGGAGGCCACATCCTCCCTTCTTCTCACATAGCACATCCTAAAGGACTTGGGTTTCCTTATAAATGCCCCCAAATCCCAAACAGAACCAGTTCAGATCCTGGACTTTATAGGTGCAGAGTTGGATGCTTACCAAGGGAAACAGAAACATAGAAGTTGTCAGCAGATAAGGACCTCTTGGCCCATCTAGTCTGCCGTATATTCCCTACCTACTGTGCCACTGCAGACCCTACTCAATCTTTTTATTTTTTCATTCATTTATTTATTGAAAAGTTTCACCAGAAAGGCACACTGAACAACAAGTTGCTCATCTCCCGGTGCATCCTGGGCTGGAGGGTGGAGGGAGAAACAAATACAAGACAAAGAACAATCAAGTAGTATAATCAAGTATAAACAGCAAGCATTAAATCGGATTTGTACAGACATTTGTTACAGTGACTGTGGTACAACAAAGCTTGCCAATAACAAATACAAAAAACAGTCAACAGTACAAGCAGTCATATGCAGTAAATCAGATTTGTACAGACATTTAGTAGTTTGTAAGTAGAAGAAAATAGAGGTACGCAAATTCTGAGTGAATTTAAGTGCAAGCAGAAATACAAGTGCTAGGGGACAACTACTGCAGAAAGACCGTAGCGCAATGAAGCAGTTAGCAGAGCAAAGCAATTAGGTGATCGCAGCTAGAGGCATTCGCAGTTAGGGAAGTAGTAGTTTGTTAGGGCAAGGGAGATAGAGTTGGAGGAAGATGAGTGTCTAATTTGAGGTGGCAATGAGTTCCAGAGTTTTAGGAAGTTGTGGGAGAAGGCAGAGTGGCCAGTTGCAGTGAGCCTGTGAGGGACAACCAGTGTCCTGGTGTCAGTGGATCTGAGTGAGCGTTCGGGGGGTGCAGGGATAGTCAGGGCAGTTGAGAGATGGGGGGGAGTTGAACCAGAAGTTAGAGGTGAATTTAGCAATATGGGTCAGCCACTGGTTGGTAAGTGAGGGGAAAGCAAGGGAATAGTAATGACTGCAGAGGTGGTGGGTGAGCTGGAGCATGTAAAGAATGAAATGGAGTTGATGAGTGAGTCCAATCTGGTTAAGGCAGACTTCGGGGCAGTGCTGTAGACTACATCACAGTAGTTGAAGATAGGGAGAATCATCTTCTGGACTAGTTCGCGCCTTACCGGAAGAGGTAGGGAGTTTCATTTCCTGAAAAGGGCGCCAAGCTTGGGGCATAGTTTTTTCAGAATAGCGCCCGCATGTCCAGAGAAGCTGAGGTGCTGGTCGAGCCAGACCCCAAGGTATCTGAAGGAGAAAGTGTCCTCCAACAAAGTCCCATCTCTGGTGTGGAACGAGGGAAGGGAGGTGAGCCTGGAGAGTCTCTGCCTTGTGTCAAAGGTCATGGAGACAGTCTTTTTAAAATTTGGAGAAAGTTGGTGAGTGCTAAGCCAGAGTTGAGCTTGCTGAAGTCCAACTGGAGTCTGGTTTCGACATCCGAGACAGTGCGGCCAGAGGTGGACAGTATAGTGTTGTTAACGTTTTCCCCTGGTCTAACTTGCGCCATTTGGGGGACCCCTTTTATTTGGCGCAAGCTGCTGTAAAGCGTGAAACCTGTCGCAACTGTGTCCGGTACTAAAATCAGGTGCAGTTGCATCAAAGGAGTTTGGTGCAGCTGTGCCAAAGAACAGCATTAGCCTTTTTGAAAATCGAGCCCCTTGTGTCAGTGTACTTGCAGCCTTGTCTGACTATACCTGTTTATGTACTCCATCTAACCATGTACTAGTTGCTGCCACCTAAGATGTGTTGCAAAACCACTTCAAGCGCATTCTGGTTTTATTTTAAATATACAATCAGTGTTAATCATAATTGTCTGTATAGTGTATTGAAATCATGTATATCTTCTGCTTACAGACCTAGTTATTCAAGTTATTTTAGTGATTCCTACAAATCACAAGTGACCAGATCAGAGGTGGGGTATGCACGAGGCTTGTATTTGATTTACTGTGTGCCACTACATTGAACTTTTTTATTTTATTGTTATTTTTGGTAAGTTGTTATTGGTATTTTTATAAAGTAACCATCTTGCAATGTGTGAAAAGTAGTATTTGTACAAGTTGATGCTGTTTGTTTATTTAGAGATTGTGAGAACATCATGAGACACTCTCTTACCAATCACAATGTTTTCTTCAGTTGTGCTTGAAGTACTCTTATTGCTGTAAGAGTACCTCATGTACTTACACTGTAACAGACTTCTTAGTAACCGCCACTTGAGCTTCACAAAAAGATACCCCCAATTTTTCGTTTTGTTTCATTTTATTTAATGGAGCCACAATGTTTAATACATTGATGGGGTGCTAGAAGGGCCTATTATGGATATAAGAGTGTTACCTCTTGTGTCCTTTGGGCACCAGATATGCTCACCTTCTGTTCGCATCTCTCTTGACCAAAGAACACCCGTGGTAACACTCCTATATCAATAAGAGGGTCCTCTAGCGCACCTGTAAACTTGTATTACAGTGGATGCCTGGAACATTGTTGTTATGTTGCAGTAGTGAAGTTGTGGAGTTGTGTTTCACTAGCAACCTCAGTACTGCAGCACATCAAAACACAATATGTTCTGTGACCATCTTCTTCTCAAGGATACAGGAGTTGCCCTAGCCTAAGGCAAGTACTTAAATGCTTAGTTTATAGACGTTCATGCTTTTGCTTGGTCTAACACTTTAAAAGACCGTGGAATAGCACCCATACTAATACAAGGCTGAGTTTCAATTTTGAGGTCTCCATGATAATGAGACCTCTTGAGCTTTGCTTTTGATGTCTATCGGTCACATGAAAACCTCTCATTTTAGTCACAGCCTTGTCGTGTATGGGTGCTCACATGCAAACATCTATATTGTGCATGTGCATGGAGGCTTACAATGCCAGTGGAGGCTTAAGAGAGAGAGAGAGAGAGAGACCTCTTTCAGTGCTTCAGATGTAGCATGCATGGCTGAAGGGTTCACATAAGTTCACGCATATAACCTGTGCCCATACAGGGCTACGTCTTACATGTTTCAAATCCTCCTTTATATGGGTTGTGCATCTTTACTGGTAGACGATGCTGACCACTCAGCACTGGAAATATTGGAGTCAACCCTGAAAGGCCTGACAGTATCTCAGCAGTCATGTTCAGCATCATCTGCTGGCTCTGTAGCAAACGTCGACTGAATTCAATGTATACAGCGTTACAGAAAGAGCACAGTTGGGAGAAGAGTACGGTTTATGGTCACCTTCTGCTCATATGGAAAGCAGATTGGGGTCAACCTCTTGGGTGACATGGGCGTCCATCTTATCATGCGTTAATCCACTCACAAATAGTGTCTCCTCTTGAAGTACTAATCATTTTGACAAGTCTATGAAATGCACCAATATATTTTAATTCATACATAAAAATATTTATTAGTTTATCATATAAAAACGTATTTTCTAATTTCAATTGTTCAGACTGTGTTGGTTGATACAAAATTTTCAGTTGTCTTCAGATGAAGTGGACATTTTTGAATGTGACTTATCAAGAATGGAAACTACAGACTATGAACACTCCAAACCTTTAAAAGGTGGAAAGAAGAAATGTGTGCGCAATGTAATAATGAAGTCTCTGTTTAAAGATGATGGACTGCCACAACTGAATACCGGAAGATCAAAATGTCATTCGAGGGCAAAAACCAGTAGCAGCGGCAGAGGTAGATGCCTTGTTTTGCAAATCAACATTGAAAAGTTTAAACAAGCACACAAACTTTGTTATAGTAAACTGAAAGTGAATACCTATTAACATCTCATCAGGTACGTACCAAGACTGTCATTTTGGGGGGGGTTAGGTCCGCCTGTGATATGCAAATTAGACAGTCACATGACTTATTTGCATAACAGGGTGGTGACTTCTGGTTCCACCCTCTGTGGTCAAGATGGACAAAGCATTGAATGTGAAGGCAGCCGTGCCAGGCAGAAGAAGTCAGTAGCGTACATGAAATCAAGACAACTTGAACTAACCAGCATCTGCTGCTGGCAGAACTTAAAGGATAAACTCAAGGTGTCTACTTTTTACAGTGAATTTCTCCAGGACCTCATCTGCTGATAAAGGCACATCGCAATGATCAGCAAGTAAAGCCACGTCGTTCAGTCTGTCTTCTCCGGTGCGATTTCTCCTCTTGGTCTTGATGCGACCAAGCATAGAAAAGGTACAGTCAGCTTCTGAAATAGTGACTGGGAGTGTCACAAGGATTTTTAATAAGCTGTGAATGTTTGGATAAAAGTTTTGGTCACAGTTAGACAAACCATCAATAGCTGTAATCGGAATGGATTTTTCAAACAACATGAAGTCTTGCTATATTATAGACATTAGCAGTTTGATCCAGCTCTAGAACTGCCCTGGAGTGAAATGGTTAAAACCATTCCAAAATAGAATTTTGGCACGAGAGCAGCTCTATCTGTGTCATTTCAAACTTGAACTGTCAGATTCTTTACTCCGCCTCAGTGAACAGTCACTTCGGAGATTTCTCCTTCTGCTTGGTTCATTTCTCGGTTTAAAAAGTGTTTTCTTGGTTGGATTTAACCGAGAATAGTTTTATTTTAACCCAAAACCGTTCGGTTCAAGCTCTATCTGTGGTAACCGTAAGTAAATGAAGGTTTTGTCTGTGTGGAACTTGTAAGTTATCGGTTGGGTTTGAACCAATCAGTGGGTTTAAAACTCATTTAAAACTAAAAGTTACTATTTTGAAGTCACGGTTTCGGTTCTTATCGGTTCTAAAAAAGCGGATTTATTATGTTTTTTCCAATACCCGTAACGGTTAGGAACCCGATATGGTGTTCTTGCACCTGGCTTTCTGCCGTTAAAGGGCAAGTTTTTGGTTAGGTTGGCATTATTTCTGAGAAACCCAAAAGAAAACCGGCCTATTGGTTTCAACACTGTGATGTTTGTGGGGAAGTCTTTGCAAGGCTGACCCACACACCACATGTGTTTATTGTCTGGGGTTTGACCACCTCCAGTCAGACTGCCAGACATAAGAATCCCTGCAGCCACCCTGGAAAAAGATTGGGCAGGCTCGGAGCGAGAGGGCAAAAGTCCGCTGACCCGGATGGCTACACCCGGTTCGGTGCCAACCGAACCAGAGGGAGTGCCCTGACCAGGCCCAGACTCTCGTAAAGAAAAGCTGGTTCTGAGGAACCAATTCCAGTAAAGAAAACAAGAAAATCAGCAGGTCTGGAGTCCAAAATTCCTTCTCCAACTGCTGCAGAGATAGCAAAAGCCATACAAATTGTCCAGTCACTGTCTCAGGGTCCGTTCGAACCACCACTATCTGGTAAAAGGTCGGTTCGTCCGGTCCCAGTGGTTCAGGATTATGATATTGAGGAATTTTATGAACCAGAGGAGGGGGAGGAGGATTATGAACTGTATGAATGTGGCTGGGAAGGTCTGGGTGTGCCCATTGAACCGGACATCTCCCCAGACAGACCTTTAGAATCTCCCCCTATGCTGTCTGAGTCCCCATCTCATTTTATGTTTTATAAAAAAGTTGCTGAAACCCTCCAGCTTCCTTTAGAAGAGGCTGTGAATGAGCAAGAGGAGCCTGATTTTGTAGAAATGATGGATATTCCAGAGTCTAGGAGATTGTCTATTCCTTTACATAAGTCTTTTAGGAAACAAACAATTAAAATTTTAAAAGCTCTAATTCTGTGCCTCCTGTAGATAAAAGATGGACATAAGGTATATCATTGTCAGGCCCTGATACAGAATTCCTTTCTCAGCAATGCAGTCATGTTGTTAGTAGTTCAGGCTGCTGCCTGTGATAAAGCTAATATTCCTTGGCTTCACATCCTCCTGACAAGGATTCCAGGAAGATTGATGCCATGGCAAAAACAGTATATGGCAGCCTCTCTGGGACTCAGGCAAGCAAATTATGTGGCTTATGTAGCTAGGTATCAGAAATCTAGATGGGATACTGTTATGCAATTGGCCAAGCAGGCCCATGGCCAGCTGGCTAGTGAACTAGAACAGGTGGCTGCTAATGGCATTGAAGCTTCTAAGGTTCAGGTTCAGTTTCATGCTGCTGTGGATGTTAATGATGTTTCCTCTAGGGTCATGGCCACATCTGTAGCTTTTCGTAGGTTGGCCTGGCTCAGGTGTACTAGTTTGTCACAGGATACCCAGACTAAGGCTATGGATTTTCCTTGGTGGGAAATTCTCTGTTTGGAGAGCAGACAGAGAATTACATGAAGAAGATGGATGAATATAGGACTACTTACAAGAGTGCCCAGGTTAAGGAGTGGCAAGCCACTCCTCAAAGGCATGCCCCCAGGGGTAGGGGTAGGCCTTTTCACAGGCCTTTCTACCAGACTCAGGCCTCCTCTGCCTATGCTTAGAGGGGCTTCTTCAGAGGCAGGGGCAGATGAGGGGTGGGCAGACCTGCTTCCACCCCCCAGCCTAAAGCTCCTGTGAAACAGACACCCTGATGGGGTGCCCAGAGCCAATTCTCCTGTACCAGTGGGGGGCAGGCTGGCTTACTTCAGTCAGAATTGGGCTTCTTTAACCTCAGACAAGTGGGTTCTGGAAGTAGTAAGCCAGGGTCTGGTTCTCAGCTTCAAAAGTTTCCAAGTTGAGAAGCAGACTTTTTCTACCTGCAAGTGCTTCAGAGACCTCGCTCTGGAAACAGAGGTCTCATCCCTGTTGACTCTCAGAGCAGTAGAAAGGGTTCCCTCCTGCATCAGGGCAGGGTCTGTATTCAGATACTTCCTTACCCCAAAAAGACAGGAGAATGGCGTCCATTTTAGATCTCAGATATCTGAACAAGCATCTTTTGAAACCAAAGTTCAAAATGGTAACTCTGGCAATGATTTTACCTTCCCTAAGGCCAGGGGACTGGCTAGCCTCTGGACCTCAAGGATGCCTATTTCCATGTCCTAATCAGAAGATCCCATCGAAAGTACCTCAGATTCGAACTGCCCTCAGGTCATTACCAGTTCAGACAATGCCCTTCGGCCTTACCTCTGCTCCAAGGGTATTCACAAAGTGTCTAGCAGTGGCAGTGGCCCACTTAAGGAGGCAGAGGATTGCTGTTTTTCCCTATCTAGACAACTGGCTCATTATAGGCCAGTCCCCAGAACAGGTAAAATCTCACCTGCAGGTTACCCAGCAGCTTCTCACCTCCCTGGGTTTTCTGCTAAACCTACCAAAGTCGGTTCTGGAACCAGTCCAGGTACTCACCTTTATAGGGGCAGAATTGGACACAAAGCTAGCCAGGGCCTTTCTTCCCCCAGAAAGGGTAAGGAATTTAGTGGCTCTGGCCTCTTCCTTCACTCTGCAGGTCTCTCGACCAGCAAGACACTCTCTGCAGCTCCTGGGGCACATGGCTGCATCCACAGCTGTTGTGCAGGGAGCCAGATTTCAGATGAGAGACATTCAGTTTCACTTGAGAACCTTTTGGTCTCAGAGAAGAGACCCCCTTTCCAAGTTGGTCCCAGTAACTCGAACCTTGATCCTAGCTCTCCAGTGGTGGCAGGATCAGAGCAATTTAAGAGCGGGTTCCCCTTCAATTCCCCTTCTCACGACTTGACTCTCACTACAGATGCTTCTCTTCTAGGTTGGGGAGCCCACATGGGTGACCTTTCCACTCAGGGAGTTTGGTCTCCCCAGGAATCTCTGCTCCACATCACTTTGCTGGAACTCAGAGCTGTCTTTTTAGCTCTTCAAGTTTTTTCTGCATCTGTCCATGACAAGGTGATACAAGTCAGAACAGACAACACCACAACAATGTGGTACATCAACAAACAGGGGGGCACTCGGTCTTCGGCCTTGTGCACCGAGGCAATGAAGTTGTGGTCTCTGGCCTATTCCTGAACACTTCCCTCATAGCAGTTCATCTTCCAGGGAAGGACAATGTCTCAGCGGATGCCCTCAGCAGGATTTCCCAGGGCCATCACGAAGTCCCTGGATCCTCAAGTGCTGGGGATAGTTTTTGCCAGGTGGGGCATCCCTCAGATAGATCTTTTTGCAGCCCCAGACAATCACAAACTTCCTCTGTTCTGTTGCAGGCCTCCAGTGCTGGGCTCAGTTCCCCTGGATGCCCTTCTTCTGGATTGGGAGGGGAAGTTCCTGTATGCTTTCCCCCCCTTTCCTCTCCTATTCAGAGTACTAGTCAAAATCAGATCTCGGCCTTGCAAGGTGATTCTGATTGCCCGGATTGGGCCAGGCAGACCTGGTACCCACTCATTCTGTCTCTGAAAGTCCATCTTCCCCTGTGCCTCCCCAGGTATCACAATCTCTTGACTTGTGCCCAGGGAAGGGTTTGGTATCCGGACCTCAAATCCCTCAACCTCAAGGCCTGGCTCTTGAGGAGTTAGAGTTTGCTGATTTACACCTCTCTCAGGGTGTTCTTGAGATCCTAAAGGCTTCCAGAAAGCCTTCCACTAGGGCTACTTATAGTTCTAAATGGAAAGGTTTTCCATTTGGTGTGCTGGGAAAAATATTTCCCCAGAATCTGCTGAATTGCCCATTTTGTTAGATTACATGGTACATCTTAATTCCTTGGGTCTCAGACCAGCTACCCTGAGAGTTCATTTGGCAGCTGTGTCTGCTTTTGTGTCAGCAGGAAAGTCATCCCCTCTTTCCTCTCATCCTGTGTTTTCCAAGTTTTTTAAGGGATTACTCCATACTAATCCTCCCTTTCGGGAACCGGCCCCTGCTTGGGACCTTAATGTTTGCATTGCCCAGTTAATGCAACCCCCTTTTGAACCTCTGTCTTCTGCAGAGCTTAAGTACCTAACTTGGAAAACTGTTTTTCTAGTGGCTATCACTTCTGCCAGACGCATAAGTGAATTGCAAGCCTTGTCAGTGGAGACTGACTTTATTTCTTTCCACAGGGATAAGGTAGTCCTTAGGACTAATAGGAAGTTTTTGCCTAAGGTGGTTTCAGATTTCCATCTTAATCAATCTATCTCCTTCTAGTATTTTTCACTGATCACTCCTCTTGGGTGAGAGATTGCACAACCTGGATGTTAAGAGCTCTTAGTTATTATATAGAGCGTACCAAAGGTCTGAGTTCGAATCCTCCAACTTTTCCTTACCTATGGTGAAGTTGGGAAAGCAAACCTGCCATTAAGAGATCAATAGCCAGGTGGATTGTCTCTTGTATCCAATTTTGTTATCAGAAAGTGGGCAGAGCCCCGGTTTGAGGGCTCATTCTACCAGGGGTACAGCTGCGTCTCTAGCTGCTGCCAGAGATGTCCTTTATTAGAGATTGCCAGGCTGCTACTTGGAAAACGGCACTTTTGCCAAGCATTACCCCTGGATGTCAGGCCAGGAGAGATGCTCAGTTTGGCACAGCTGTTCTTCAGAGCCTATTCCTAAGTAGGTTCTGCCCCTCCTCCATGGAGGTACTGCTGTGTATTCTGCTAATGTCTATAATATAGCAAGTCTTCATGTTGTTTGAAGAAAAAATTACTCACCTTAGTAATGTTGTTTCTTCTAATGGAGTCTTGCTATATTATAGACCTCCCCCCCAACCTGCCCCTCTCAGAACCTCTACTTGGTGGGGTGCGGGCAACTTAGTGTGGGCACTACTTATGTCCTGTTAGCATTTTGTCCCCTTTGGGACTTTGGGGGTGTGTATGTGTGCAGCGTGTTTGTGTTTTATTATACTTATGTTCCATTTTCATATTATTAGAATGGTGTTAGTATTTCTGGTCCCCTGACTTGAGTCTTGGGTGTTGGGACCATCAATGGTTGTTATTATTTAGGTAACCATTTGGCTAGTGTAGTTACAGCTTCCACACAGACCTTAGTGAGTTTGGCTCGTAAGATCTGACAGTTCAAGTTTGAAATGACACAGATAGAGCTGCTCTCGTGCCAAAATTCTATTTTGGAATGGTTTTAACCATTTCACTCCGGGGCAGTTCTAGAGCTGGATCAAACTGCTAATGTCTATAATATAGCAAGACTCCATTGGAAGAAACAACATTACTAAGGTGAGTAATTTTTTCTTTCTTGTCTTTTGCATCAATCCACCTGTCATGCCAATGACGGAATTCACTCTGTATAATGAGAATATTATCAAGGAGAACATTACTGTAAACATTTTTTAGTTCTAACAGAAATTCCGCCTCCACAGTATTCAAGTAGCGATCAGGGATGACTTTTTCAAGGGAAGTCAGGATTTTTCTGTGTGTGTGACAAACCGGTCAGTCATTTGCTGTTCAAAGAAATCTAGGCATGGAATGAACACTGTTGTTCTGTAGTATTGCTCAATTTCTTGCAAACTCGGTCCTGTTCGTGAATTTCTTGGAACTGTAATTTCAAAATTAAGCTCTTGAGCTAATGCTTTGGCTTTTGAAAAAAGGTCTGAAAACTGCGTTTATGCATCTATGACGCATCATGGTACTAATCTGTTTCAAAGCATCATCAGCTCTCTGAACACACATGGAGAGATCGGTCTGAACCTTCTGCAGATTTATTGATAGTACGTATGTAACCGAGAGGAGTTTTTCTGAAACAACTAAAGCAACTACAAAACACCCTTTCTCAATTGTGTTCTGGAGCTGCTCAGCCTTAGATGAAGCATCATCTCTCCAAGTATTAGTTATCTCGTCAAGAGCTGCAGCTACTGCAGGGAACAGATCTATGAAGGTGAACACTGCTTCGTGACATTCTACCCATCGTGTTTCACAAAGACTGACATGCTTTCTCTTTTTCTCAGTTGGTAATAGGCTTGATATTTTGTTCCTAAGAACTTCGCTACGTTTAGCAGAACCCTTAAAAATGTGCAGCAGTCAGATATTGTTGTAAAACATTTTCTGATGGAGTTCACTGAACAGGTTTTTGAAACCACCAGATTCAGTGAGTGATTTGAATAGTGAACATACATAGCTGTTGGATATTCAGCAGCAGTTTTAGCTTGTATACCATTTCGCTTACCACTAAATGCAGCAGCTCCATCATAGCCCTGCCCCCTGAGATCACTAAGATTTAATCCTAAATCTGTTAAGCTTGACATGATGGTATTCACCAGACTTTCACCCGTCAAGTTTGTGACCATGAGGAAAGTGAGGAAGTCTTCCCTGATTTGTGGCTTTTACCCTTCAGTGTCAACATATTGCATGCAGATACACAACTATTCTCTATTGCTAACATCTGTCGTTTTGTCAGCTAAAATGGCAAAGGGATCTCAGTGTTTTACTCTTGTGACTATTTTCTCAACCTTTATATCTCTAATAGTCTCAATGATTTCATTCTGAATTTTAGGGCTAAGATACGAGGCATTACTGGAATGACTTTTTAATGTTTTTTGGAGTGCTTCATCTCCGTGATTTGCTCTATACTGGATTAGAGTTCTGAAATTTCCATCATTTTTTATCGGGTCTTCAAGAGTCAGTGGCCCTGAATCTTCATTTCTACGGAGTGCAATCTCCTGGAGACCGCATACAATTATTGTATCTATCACCGCAAGTATCTTGTTATAATTCTCTATTGCTAGAGTTCTTCAATAGGTGTCTATTTGTTCTGTAATTGCTATTGATTCACCTCCTGAGATGCGACAAAAATTCTCAGCTTTCAATGAACTGTTTTTATGATACTCAGTATGAGAATGAAAGTCAAAACTCTCTTCAGCTTTTCTCCAGTTTCTTAAAGGCTCCCAGACAAGCTGTCAAAGATGCTGATGACTTCCTTTACTGGCTTTGTCATTGCAGAAAGCGACACATATCTTACAGTAAGCACCATCTGTCACAGACGAATATGCAAGCCAGTTGTACTACGAAAATCAGTGGTTTTGGAAACGGAGATTTCTCTTGCCACTTGCAGGAAACTTGTAATCACCGTTAGGTTTATGCAATGTATTCATTATTTTAAACCGTTCCTTATCAGTAAGCCTTATCCCCATGTATTCACTTATATCGTTCCCGACCAGAGCACTAGGTGGCGTAGTCACAGCCATAGCATGACTGGGTAGTGGTGGTCTGCAGCATGTGGTGGTTGTGGTGGTGGATGAAAGTGAAGCTTCAGTAGTGGTCACTGCCACTGGCACTTCAACATATCCAGAAGTGCTTGCAGATTCAGAATCACAACGTGAATGTACTACATTTACGGCTTCAGTTTCAGCTGTTGTGGAAACAGTCCTTTTCATATCCACACCTCCTGCTGCTTCGTTGGCCACACTTTCAGTAATGGACTTAGCTTTCTTTCCACTTGCATTAAACATATCAAGCAGAGACATTTGCCTTTTCATTTTTTTTTTACTTTAATACTCAGACTCAGAGATTAACGGTCGTCTGGGTGAGGTTCAGGGTCATTGACTGAGATTTATGTTACTAGTATGTTTCTTTTTGTACTGGATGGACACTACTGTACTAGATTATTTAGTCCTTCCTGTTTTGTACAGTGTGCACTGACTGTGACATGACAGTCAGACTAGACTAGTGACAGTGCTAAGGAGATAATATTAACTCAAGTGTGGAAACAGAGAATTATGTTTTTCTTACTTGAATAGTAACTATTTCTTTTCTTTTTATACCAGAAAACTTTCAAAGAACACAAACCAGATACAGAAGGGCAACAAATTTAGGGCAATGTGGACAGGACACCAGGCGGACAGAGCTAACTAATAATCAAGATTTAACAGTTGAGTACACTTCAGTTAACCACAAGTTTGAAGAATTATACAACTTCTATCTTTAATAAACTTTTTTTTGTGTTTCCTGTCTTGTCTGCTGACTCTTATTTTTCATTCCATACAGGTCTCTCTTCCCTGAATTTCCCCTCACTCTCTCTTGCTCAGTCTCTACTTTGACTGTAGTCCTACTATCTCTCTCATTCTCTCTCTCTAAAGTATCTCTACACACTACAGTGCTACTGCACACACTACTTAGTACACACAGACACTGACTGTCACAGTGCAGAACAGATAGTGCTCTGATCTGTAGCAGAAAAAATCTAGCAAGGGCTTGGTGTGCTGCTTAGTACACACACAGACTGTCGCAGTGCAGATAGTGCTCCAATCTCTCTCAGTTTAATCAGAAAATATCTAACAAGGGCTTGGTGCTCTACTTAGTACACACACAGACTGTCGCAGTGCAGATAGTGCTCCGATCTCTATCAGTTTAATCAGAAAATATCTAGCTAGGGCATGGGCTTGGCCTTGGTGGTCTACTTAGTACACACACAGACTGTCACAGTGCAGAAGTGCGAGTCTGATCTCCCTGTTTAATCAGAAATAAATCTTTCAGGCCACACTAGACTTCAGTTCAGACTTCACTTCACTTTATGTGTTACTATATATATCGCTCTCTCTCTCTCCGACTATCTCTGAACTTGAAGTCTCTCTTCTCTACAGTAAGTGCAGTGCCCAGGGACAGTGCTCTGCCTCCCACAGTTTAATCAAACTAATTCTGAAAAGCAGACTTGACTAGTTCACCTTTTGTTCTTTCTTCTGTAGCTCTCTGTACTATTTCTCTGTCTCTGAAATCTCTGTTCTTATCGTCTTCTTCCCTGACAGTCCAGATCTAGGCAGCCAAAGAGACAATCAGTCACATCACAGTCCGTCCAGTCCACACCACACTCCCTCAGTCCATGTGAACCTCAGTCTCTCTAGCCTCTCTCTACCCCACCCCCCGGGCCCGCACACTGAGTCTTTCTGTCCTGACTGACCTGCTGCCGCCCAACTACTTTCTCTCCTTTTGTTTTTTTTACAAATTACAAGGTCAGGAGTGGACTCAGGATTTCAATAAGTACTAATTTATATATTGTGCTCAGCTGTAGTCCACTCCACACTAGTGCCCAGCTGAGCTGACTATTACTAGCAGCAGCAGTACTACAGTACTATAGCTTAGCTTGTGTCTCCTCTTGCTGTCTCAGCACTGAGACTTCCCTGAGAGAGGAGACCTCTCCAATTTAAATTTGTAGTTGATTTTACTCTTCACAGTAGTAGAGAGCCCTTACAAGGGCTTTTTTTTTCTTAGGTGCACAGAGACTCCTTCGCCTTCTCCCTCAATACAGTGCTCACTGCTGCTTGCTCACCGACCAGAAGACTCCTCTTGTGATGCGCTCTGAATCCATTGCTGGAGGAGGGCACAGAGTGGAGCATGAGAAAACCCAATACCGACTGGTCTGTAACATTAGCTGCCAATCGGTATTGGTGCCCGTGGATCTTTGGGGCGGGCTTTACATTATTGAGTGCTGTCAGTCATGGTACTCTAAGGGCAGGCCAGTGGCAGGCTCCTATCACTTCTCCCACCACAACTTTGTAGTCCCGACAGTCCTGCCATCATGTGACTCTGCAGTCTGTGCACCATGTGACATTGGCTGACACTCCAGCCTAAATCAGGCAGTGTGTGCATCCTTCTGTCGCCACCTGTGCCCAGGACTGGAATCACAGGCATTAATGGCAAAGGAGGAGGCAGCGTAGTTCCCAACTTCAGAAATCTTTTTTTAAAAAGACGGCACTTGCAACCACCAATTGCTCATGTGCGATGTGCATTTAGGGGGGTTTCAACCCTGTCCCTGCATCTCATAGTACTCAATTATGTATAAATGAAATAGTTTTACAATGGTAACAGAGTTAACATTCAGAGGATTGTGACTGTGAAACATGAAGTCAGCATGACATTGGCCTCAATATTTTGGCTATATATTCAGTGTATTAATTATCATACAGTAAGATTATAATGAATGATTATTTTTTTTAAACATGTTTTATTGAAGAGGCTTAAAACATATACATATACATTATATTTCATGGTCAAACAACACGAAGATTTGCTGTAGTCTGACAATATGCAGTTAGCCCTTCCAGTTCAACTGCCCCGGAGATGAAAGAGTTAAATCTATGCCAAAAGCATAGAACATTGGGCTCAAGCTTGGTTTTCAAACCACTGTCCCTGGTACATTCTATGTAACCATTAGATTCTTTACTCCGCCTGCCTGTGAAGTCGCTCCGGAGATTTCTCTTCGCTCGCTTCGGTTCAGAGTGGTGTGTTTTCATCATTTTTTCAACTGTTTTCTGTTTTTGGTTCTTCAAACCTCTGTCTACGGTACAAGTTAGACTAGATTAGACTGAATCTCCAGTTGGTAAGTCTCTAGTATTTTTTGGTCTGCGTAACCGAGAGAGGACCGATTTGATTTATTTTGTGGTAAGTTCTCAAAGTTTAAATTGTTTATTGGGATCCGGCGCTTGTCGGTTTAAAAAAACAAACTTTTTATCATTTTTTTCCATCGACCATTGAACCGGTCATTAACCAAAGACTTTATTAGTTACTCTGGCCTGACCACCACTCAAAGGGTAACTTTGGCTACAGTGCACTACGTCTGAGAAACCCAAGAAAAAGACTGGACCCACTGGGTTTCAGCACTGCACAGAGTGTGGGGAGGTGTTTGCCATGGTGGATCCCCACCTCATGTGTGTTCATTGTCTGGGGTTTAACCACCTGAAATCAGACTGCCAAATTTGCAAAAACCTTCCTAAGGCCACGCTGGATAAGTGTTTAGCCCAGCTGAAGGAAAGAATGGTCAGAAAATCCGCTGACCCGGATGGCTGGTCTGGTTCAGCTCCTGAGGGTGCAGAAGAACCAGAGGAGGTGCCTTCTGACCAGGGCGATACCTCCTCGACTAAGCGAAAAGCAGATACTGAGGCTTCGGTACCAGCAAAAAAGAAGTGAAAATCTGCTGGTTCAGAGCCTATGTTTCTGGCCCCAACCACGGATGAAATAGCTAAAGCGATTAGGATTGTGCAATCCCTTCAGTCAGAAGTGAGCGAACCAAGACTGAGTACGCGCCTGTTGGTTTGGTCTTCTGTCTGTTCACGTCTCACTGGTTCATATGATCCAGAGACCTATTATGAACTCAAGTGGGAAGAAGGAGAGGAAGAAGAAGGCTTGGAGGATCCCAGTTAGCCTGATATTTCCCAAGATAGACCAGATTCAGTCTCTCCACTTAGGCAGCCTGAGGAGTCCTCTTCCCCCTATACTTTCTAAAAGAAAGTTGCTGAGACCTTACAGCTCCCTAACCAAGAAGCAGCTGAAGAGGAGGAGGAGGAGTCTGATTTCATCGAGATGATAGATGTCCCTGAGACCAAGAGACTATCCATCCTTCTGCACAAGTCTTTAAAAAAGCAGACCAATAAGATTTTGCAGATGCCTACTTCCATCCCCCCTATTGACAAGAGGATGGATAGGAGGTACAGTATATGCTTTCAGGTAATGGCACAGAATTCCTCTACAACCACTGTAGCCATGTGGAGGTGGTCCAGGCTGCGGCCTGTGACAAGGCTGATAATCCTCTAGCCTCCCATCCTCCTGACAAAGATTCTAGGAGGATTGATGCTATGGCTAAGAAGCAATACTTGGCTTCTTTGTTGGGGATTAGGCAAGCCTCCTACGTGGTTTATGGCTCCTGGTTAAACAATGTTCCCTTCCCTTATGTGGCCAAATACCAAAAGTCCAGATGGGAATCTATCCTGGATTTGGCTAAGACTGCTCCTCCCCAGATAGCCAAGGACTTGTAGCAGATAGTCAAGGATGGCATTGAGGCATCCAAAGTGCAATTTCATGCTGAATTGGACTCTAATGATGTATCCTGTAGAGTCATGGCTACATCGGTTTCACTGAGGAGATTTTCCTGGCTCAGGTGTACCAGCCTTTCTCAGGATACCCAGGCTAAGGCCATGGATTTTCTTGTCATCCAGAACTCTCTGTTTGGAGAATAAACAGAGTCATACATGAAGAAAATGGATGAGTACAGAACAACCTACAGAAGTGCAGCTATGAAAGAAAGGGCTGCAACTCCACAGAAGCAGCAACCCAGGCCAGGCAGAGGCAGGCCTTATCAAAGGCCTTTCTACCAGGCACAAGCATCCCCTGCTTACCAGCAGCAGAGAGATTTCTTCAGGGGCAGAGGCAGGAGAGGTGTGAGCAGAGCTGCATCCACCTCCCAGCCTAAGACTCCTGCCAAGCAGACACCCTGATGTGTCAGCCTGGGTTGCCTCCCCTCTGCTAGTAGGAAGCAGGTTGGCTCATTACTTCCAGGCCTGGAAATCAATCACAACAGACAAATGGGTCCTGGAAGTAGTGAGCCAGGGACTTACTCTAAATTTCAAATGGTTCCCAAGAACCAGAGCAAAGTCTTTCAAACCTGCCCGCAATTCAGAGACAACTCTGTTGGAGGCAGAAGTTTCCAGTTATAGAGCTAAAAGCATAGGAACCTGTCCCCTTCCCTCACAAAGGAAAAGGGTTGTACTCAAAATACTGCCTCACCATAAAGAAGATTGGGGAGTGACAGTCCATCCTAGATCTGCGGTATCTCAACAAGCACCTGACAAAACCCGAATTCAATATGGTGACTTTGACCAAAATCCTTCCCACTCTCAGACAAGGAGACTGGTTAGCCTTCTTGGACCTCAAGGATGTGTATTTCCACATACCTATCAGACATTCCCACAGAAAGTACCTAAGGTTCGAGTTGCCTTCAGGCCACTATCAGTTCAGGGCAATGCACTTTGGCCTGACCTCTTCCCCCAGAACATTTACGAAATGCCTGGCAGTGGTTGTGGCCTACCTGAGAAGGCAGGGAGTGTCTGTGTTTCCCTACCTGGATGACTGGTTGGTCGTGGGACAGTCCCCTCAGCAGGTGAGGAAAGCCTTGGCTCTGGTGCAGAATACCCTGGGGTCCTTAGGGTTCTTGGTAAACCTAAACAAATCAGTGCTGGAACCAGTCCAGGTCCTAGTGTTCATAGGAGCAGAGCTGGACACGGTTCAGGCAAAAGCTGTCCTGCCAGCAGAAAGAGTGGACAACCTCATCCATCTGGCAAGCTGTTTTTGATTACAGGTGTCCCAGCAGGCAAGACATTTTCTTCAGCTTTTGGGACACATGGCAGCCTCCACAGCAGTGGTCCCAGGAGCCAGGTTTCAGATGAGGGACATTCTGTTTCACCTCAGATCCTTCTGGTCTCAGAACAGTGATCCCCTATCCTAGTTAATTCTAGTGACATCTACCTTGGTACAGGTGCTACAGTGGTGGCTGGACAAGGACAATCTGAGGGAGGGTGTTCCTTTCCTCCAACAGTCTCCTACAGTAGTTCTGACCATGGATGCTTCACTCCTGGGCTGGGGGGCTCTCTTGGGGGACCACACTGCTCATGGGACATGGTCCCATCAGGAATCTCTGATCCACATCAACTGGTTAGAGCTCAGAGTAGTGTTCTTGGCTCTTCAGTCATTCTCAGAGGTGGTACATGGCAAAGTGGTTCAGGTAAGAATAGACAACACCACCACCACCATGTACTACATCAATAAGCATGGAGGAACAAGGTCCTCTGCCCTGTGGATGAAAGCAATGAAGATCTGGAGTTTAACTTACTCCCTTCAGACTTTCCTTTCAGCTGTGCACTTGCCAGGCAAGGACAATGTTCTGGCAGATGCCCTCAGCAGAATAAATCAGAGTCACCAAAAGTGGTCCCTGAACAAGGGACTTCTGCATGCAGTAGTCCCAGAGGTGGGGCACATCAGAAATAGTCCTGTTTGCAGCTCCAGATAATCACCAGTTGCCCCAGTTCTGTTGTAGACCCCCAGTGCTGGGCCCTGTGCCTCTAGATGCACTGATTCTGGATTGGACAGGCAAATTCCTCTATGTCTTTTCCTCATTCCCTCTGATCTTCAGAGTGCTGATCAAACTCAGAAGCCAGCCGTCTTCCATGATTCTGATTGCTCCGGATTGAGCCAGACAGCCATGGTACCCCATGCTGCTGTCTCTGACAGTGACCAGTCCAATTTGCCTCCCACGGAAGCACAATCTCTCGACCTCCTCTCAGGGGAGGATCCTGTACCCCAGCCACAAGTCCCTCAGGCTCAAGGCCTGGCTCTTGAGGATCTAAAGTATGCAGGCTTGCATCTCTCTCTCAAGAGGTTATGGATATTCTGAAGGTTTTCAGAAAACTTGCCACCAGAAAGACTTATACTTCCAAGTGGAAGAGATTCTCCATCTGGTGTGCACAGAAGGAAATAGACCCATAAGCAGCAGGACTGGCATCCATGTTGGACTATTTGGTCCATCTACATTCCTTAGGCCATCTACCATGAAGGTGCACCTGGCAGCTGTGTCTGCCTATCTCTCTGCTGGGAAGGGACCTTCCCTGGCATCCCATTCAGTCTTCAAGAAGTTTTTTAAGGGGTTGCTCCACCTACAGGGAGCCTACCCCATCTTGGGACCTGAATATCTGCATAGCTCAGCTAATACAGCCCCTTTTTGAACTCATGTTTTTGGCTGAGCTTAAGTACCTGACATGGAAAACTGTTTTTTTGGTAGCCATAACCTCTGCCAGGAGGATTAGTGAGCTACAGGCCTTGTCAGTGGAACCTGACTACATAGCATTCCATAGAGACAAGGTCATCCTTAGGACAAACAGGAAATTTCTCCCAGAAGTGGTCTTGGACTTCCATTTGAACCAGTCTATAACATTACTTGTCTTCTTTACTGAGCACTCCTGCTCAGGTGAATGGAGACTGCATAGCCTGGATGTAAAAAGGGCTATTAGCTACTACGTTGATCAGACAAAGGCCCATAGGAATGACTATACTCAGTTGTTCCTAACCTATAGAGAAGTGGGCAAAGGTAAGCCAGCCACCAAGAGAACCATTGCTAGGTGGATTGTGTCTTGCATCCAGTTTTGCTATGGCAAACTGGGGAAAGAGCACCTGTAGGTCTCAGGGCCCACTCTACCAGGGGAACAGCTGCCTCCATTGCAGCTGCCAGATATATTCCCCTGCTTGAAATTTGCAAAGCAGCTACCTGGAAAACTGTTCACACATTCACTAAACACTACTGCCTGGACACCCAGGCTGGGAGTGATGCCAGGTTTGGCACCGCAGTACTGCAGAGCCTGTTTTCCTAAGCAGGTTCTGAGCCCACCTCCATGGAGCACTGCTTGGTAGTCTGCGGATTGTCGGAATACAACAAGACTTCATGTTGTTTGAAGAAAAAATTACCACAGTAATCTTGTTTCTTCTAATGGAGTCTTGCTGTATTCTGACCTCCCTCCCCTGACAAAACCTAAGAGGGGCACATCCTTCTTCTCAGTGGGTATTTAAGTGCTGCACATCGGTGTTGCCAAATTTTGGCTTGGGCATTTCTCGACTTGAGTCTTCTTTTTGCCCTTTGTTTGGTTATTGGCCATGCTGGACATTTATTACTATTGTGACAGATAGGCTTAGTAGTATCTACTTAGTGCTCGTAAGAATCTGACGGTTACATAGAATGTACCAGGGACAGTGGTTTGAAAACCAAGCTCGAGCTCAACGTTCTATGCTTTTGGCATACAGTTAACTCTTTCATCTTCGGGGCAGTTGAACTGGAAGGGCTAACTGCATATTGTCAGAATACAGCAAGACTCCGTCAGAAGAAACAAGATTACTACGGTATGTAATTTTTTCTTACAGTACATCCTGGAATTTGTCCAAGAACATTTTACAATATAGTTTTACCTACAAAGTGCAGTACCAGTACAATGACATTAATAGTGCAGATTTACATACGCTGGTACATGAACCTTGGTGGATGGTGCTCATTTTTAAATCATACACTTTTAATTCCTACACTCTGGTCACACCATCAGTACAAATTTGAGCTGGGTGTTCCTCAAAGGGTTAGACAGTATTGCACAGCATTGACCTTTGAGATAGGAATTCTCCCCGGACTCACCCAGTGATAATCCCCAGTTCTATAGCATCCACTAAGGGCTGTGATGTTTTGTGGAACAATTTTGATAGCCCATTAACATTTAGTTGGCATCTTTCTAATCTCATGCACATAAGTAAATTATTAAGCCAGTGTGAGATACTGGGAGGCATGGAGCTGGCCCAGTGCTATGCCACTGTTTTCCTCACATTTATTAAAGCAACACTCCACAATCTGTGTCTGTGTTTGTTTTTGTTGGGGGCAAACATTTCCCTATCATCTCCCAACATGAATTCCAGTGGAGTTTTAGGTAGAGAGCATTTTAATATCCTTTGCATGATGGCGTGCACCTCCATCCAGAAGAGGGCTACTTTTGTACATGTTAATACCATATGAAGAAAAAACCCCTCCTGTATCATGTACTTCGGGCAATATTTGGCCTACTGGGAGTAAATTTCTGCAATCTAAGAGGAGTAAAATATGTTTGATACACAAAATTAAGCTATATCCTCCTCAGCTTATTGGACACAGGGCAACTGTGAATATACCTTACCACTTCAGACCACAGGGAATCACATATTTCTATATCCAGGTCAACTCCCCATTTTACTTTGGACTTAATCTCTGGCTCAAGTCCTGCACCCAAAAATAACTTGTACAGTGCTGCACCCAAAAATAATTTATACAGTGCTAATATAATTGATGATCCTGGCTGGGGCCTGTATATAATCTCTTCTACTGGGGAGAGCCTCAAGTTGAGGTCAGCCAAATGTGTCTTAATTTTTAGATACTGTGAATAATCATCCTTAGAGATACCATATTGCATCTGTAGCTGTTGGAAACTCTTGACCATTCCCCTGTAGAACATTTCTCCCAGTGGACACACTCCTCTCTTCTGCCACCTTAAGAGGGTTTGGTGGAGAAATACATTATACCCCTTTTCTCCCATCAAACATTTGCATAAAACAGTATTTAGAGATGGGCCCTCATGGTGACCTATATATTCATGAACCCCCACCCATAGTCTTGAAAGAGACTGAATAAGTGGATTTTTACTCTTTGGGGAGGTGAGATGTGTAAGAGCTGGTGATAATGTACCTCGTAACAACACCCCCCATAGTGCATTCTTCTTCTAAATGCTGCCATGCAGGGACTGCTATAGAGAAAGGCCCATCCAGAAAAGCAATCTGTGTTGCCCAGTAATAATGTTTAAAATTAGGAAGGGCAAGTCCTTTACGCATGGGAAGCTGCAATATGGTTCTTTTGATTCTGGCACTTTTCCCACTCCATGTAAATCTGTTTAAGATGTTATCCAACTGCTTAAAAATATTCGGTTACCCTAATAGTCAAGTAGTATGTTAATTTTAACAGAGTTTATTCTTCCTATCAGGCTGATGGGTAAGCCATTCTATTTATCACAGTCTTGTTTTATTCCTGTAAGGAAAGTGATATAATTCTCCTTGTATAAATTAAGATGGCTTTTGGGAATCATTATGCCCAGGTGTTTTAATGATTTGACCACCTTTAATTTTAAGGGGAGCTTAGACACAGGATCCTTTTTAGTTTCTCCTAGAGTAGCAACTCACTTTTTGTCCAATTAATCTTATGCCGCGATAGGGCCCTATATTCAGTAAGTGTGTCATGCAGGGCTGGGATTCCCTTTTGAGGGTTTGGCAGGTATACTAATAACTCATCAGCAAACAAGGCCAGTTTGTGGTGAATACCCACTGAATCCAGACCTTGGATTCCTGGGTTCCCTCTGATCAATGTGCCAGAAGCTCAACTGACATAACATATAGCAGCAGTGACAATGGGCAGCCCTGCCTCATATCCCTTGTTAGGGGGAAAGGCCTAGTTGATCAATACTTGGGCACTCAACGTATTATATAATGTAGTTATCCAGTTAATAGTGGTTTCCCCCAGTCCAAATCCACGAAGGGTGCTAAAGAGGTACACTCTGTCGAATGTCTTTTCAGCATAGAGAGCTAAAATTCCACCACCCAGCCCCCCCCCTTGGAGACTGGTCTCTAAACTATATTCAAGATCCTTCTGACGTTGAGCTTCTCCTGCTTGCCCTTAACAATGGTCCTTATGAATAATGGTAGGTAGAATTTTTTCCAGTCTGCTAACTATTATTCTGGCCACTAGTTTATAATCAGTGGTCAGTAGTGAAATAGGCCTATAAGAAGTGCATTGGCTTGGGTCTTTCCCCAGCACAGGAAGTATGGTGATGTTGGCTGTGTACATAGAGCATAGAGGGGTAGCACCCCTGTGTCCAAGGACCCTCTAATTATGTCCTGCAGTGGCCCTTCAACTCATTGCTGAACATTTTGAAAAAGTCAATCGGGTACCCATCCAGGTCCGGGGCCTTCCCCCCTTTCATGTGCGCTGTGGCTTTCATAATATCTTCCCAGTGAATTGGTGCCTCCAAGTGTGCTCTGTCCTTCTCAGTGATCTGGGGGAAATTAACCCTGGCCAAGAAAGTGTTCATCTGAGAATCCTCTGGCCTAACCTCTGATCTATATAGGTCCTCATAAAACTGGTGAAAGCAATCTCCTATTTTATTGCCACCTTGGGAGATAGTTCCCCCACTATCTGTAATTTGGGATACATTTTTCCCATTTACCCTGTCATGAAGCTGCCAGGCGAGCCATTTCCACCCTGTATCACCCTCAAAATATACACCAGTTTGGGTGAGCAGGATGGCTGTCTCTAAGTTAGCAGTGTTTTTTGAATTATATTATCACTTGAGCTTCTGCAGCATATGGTAGTTCTCAGTTTTAGGGCTTTCTATATATAATTTTTCATGTTTTTGAATATTCTCTTCTAAGCTTGCTACCTGTTGCTTCTCTGTTCGTCTTTTATGAGCAGAGAATGATATGATCCCTCTCCTGAGCACCGCCTTCAAGGTGTCCCATTGGATCATGGCCAAGGTCTCACCCTTAGGATTATTAGTTAAAAATTCCAAGATCTGAGTTTTAATAACATTTCTGAATCCTGATCCTTAAGTAAAGTGGATCCAGTTTCCAGGCCCTGGAGGACCAGAGGGATCAGGAGTATCTAATACTGTCTGGAGAGAACAGTGGTCCGAAATCAATATTGGGCCATATTTCCCCACTGCCAAAGTTTGTAACAGGTCCTGGACATGAGGGTCAAGTCCAACCTGGCATAGCTTTTTGCAGAGTGTGAATAAAATGAGTACTCCCTCCCACTGGGATTTAAGTGCCTCCAGGAGTTCACCAATCTATGATCCCTGATTAAATTCTGTGATGCTATGGCACTTCTATTAGGTTGTCCCCCTGATCTGGATAATCTGTCCAGTATTGTGTCAAGGACAAAATTAAAATCACCATTAAGAATCCAGGGCCCATTGAAGCCTGTCATTTCCATCGAAAAGATGGTTAAAAAAAGCTGCATTATCTACATTCGAGGCATAAGTTGAGCCTGGGGCCAGAGACTGCCCTGAATTTAGTTGTATTTGAATGAGGACATACCTTCCACCACTGTCACAATTAACCTTGGTAACTACACCTGGGGATTGTGGCCTAAGCTACCCAGCAACTCATCTAGCGTCTGCTCTATTTCTGCTCAGTATTCACATAAGAGGAGGAGGGGGAGGTGCCGCTGCCTAATCCAATTAACAGAAGCACTCTGGATAGGGGGTCGATCCCAGCCCTTTCACAGAAGAAAGGGTTCTGAAAGAACTCCTAAAATTGAAGGTGGACAAAGCAATGGGGCCTGATGGGATTCACCCCAGAATTCTAAAAGAATTAAGGGGGAGAACTAATGACACCAGGCAGTATAGCGCAGTGGTTTAAGGCTCTGAGCTGTAAATCTGGTGACATCCAGCAAACCAGACCTGGGTTTGAATCCCACAGCTTTCACTTGCATACTGTGTGACCCTGAGCAAGTCACTTAACTTCCCTGTGCTCCCAGGTTACTGCTGTAAAAAAGCTTTCAGCTTAGTGTGCTACTCCTGGTTAAAGAGCTAAAAATTAAAAAAAACTACCCTTTTTAACAAATTATGGGAGGATGGTGTGGTACCTGAGGACTGGAGGAAGGTGGATGTGATTCCCCTTCACAAAAGTGGGAGCAAGACAGAGGCAGGAAACTACAGACCTGACAGTTTGACCTTTGTGGTAGGGAAAGTGATGGTATCACTTCTGAAGGAAAGAATTGTTGAGTACCTAGAGGCCAGTGGGGCACAAGACCCAAGGCAGCATGGGTTCACTTCATGTCAGATGAATGTAATTGATTACTTTGGCTGGGTGACCAAAGTAGTAGACCTGGGAGGGGCTGTGGACATGGCCTACCTAGACTTTAGCAAGGCATTTGACACAGTCCCACACAAAAGATTAATAATCAGATTAACCAGCCTGGGAGTGGGTCCCAGGGTGGTAGCCTGGGTAAAACATTGGCTGGACAACAGGACACAGAAGGTAATTGTAAATGGAGTCCACTCTGAAGAAAGAGAGGATATTAGTGGGGTACTGCAGGGTTCAGTACTGGGTCCAGTCCTTTTTTTTTTCCTCCGCCTTACTGCCCCCTCAACCGATCATTCCTTTGGGTCCCCATAGGCCTCCTTCATTCCTGGATCCACCCCACCTTCACCACCCCCTATGGCAGCCTACCCCAGGGATCCCCGACATATACCTGTATTGGGTGGGTCTCTTACCTTCGTGAGGGATCAGCCTTGCAGCCAGGAGGCATGACCCTGGGTGCTGCTGAGGCGGTGGATGCAGGTTGGGGTGTCCAGGAGGCGAGGGGATGTAGGGGCCATCATCCAATCTGCTGAGGTGCTGTTTCCTCCCGTTCTGTCCTGGAGGAGTGGCACGCCCGTGATGTCAAGGCATATGCCGACATCCACCACTCCCCAAGTGTCTGCAGGCTGGCCATGCTGCTATGCTCCTGGCCTCTGCCAGGGGCCGGTAGACACTGAACCACATCCCCGCCCTCCCCCGGAGATGTTGAGCCATCATCGGATGCTCCAGCCTTGCTCTCCCGGCTGGCCCTCCAGCGACCAGAGTCCATTCCTGAACCCGGGTCACCGGCATCGAAATCGGAAATCCAACTGCTGCGCTGATGGACCGGCCATCCAGTCCTTTTTAACGTCTTTATAAATTACATTGCAGAGGGACTGGAAGGAAAAGTATGCTCTTTGCAGATGATTCAAAGATCTGCAACAGGGTTGATACACACAGAGGTGTGGAAAGGATGAGAAGGGACTTGGCAAGGTTGGAGGAATGGTCAGAAGTATGGCAGCTTGGATTCAATGCAAAGAAGTGCAAAATAATGCACCTGGGAAACAAAAATCCAGGGGATGATTACACTATGGGGGGGAGGTAGTAATAACAAAAATGGAAAGGGACCTGGGGGTAATCATATCAGATGACCTTAAGGTTAACAAGCAATGTGAGAAGGCAGTAGGGAGGGCTGGGGAAATACTGGGATGTATATGGAGAGGCATCACCAGCAGAAAACAGGAAGTTGTTATCCCTCTGTATAGACAGATGGTGAGACCCCATCTGGAGTACTGCATCTAGTTCTGGAGACCCCATCTCCACAAGGATATAGACAGGATGGAGGTAGTTCAGAGGAGGGCAACTAAAACGGTGCAGCGTCTGCAAAAGAAGCCATATGAGGAGAGACTAAAGGAGTTTAATATGTATACCCTTGAGGAAAGAAGGGAGGGGGGGCATGATAGAAACTTTTATGTACCTCAGTGGAATCAACAAAGTCCAAGAGGTTAGAATCTTTCAGAAGAAGAGATGCACAAGAACAAGGGGACACAATTTGAAGATAGAGGGGGGTGGCTCAGGGGCAATCTGAGGAAGTATTTTTTCACAGAGGTGGTGGTGGACACGTGGAACATCCTCCCTGAGGAGGTTGTGGGGACTAAAACTGTGGGAGAATTCAAGAATGCATGGGATAGACATAAGGCAATTCTTGAGGGGGTTAAGAAGAAATAGGCTGTCTGCAGCTTATCTTGTAGGTAGGGAAATGGGCAGACTAGGTGGGCCAAGCGGTCCTTATCTGCCGTCAAAGTCTATGTTTCTATGTTTAGATGTAAAGTAGGAGCCATGCCACTCCCCACCCCAAATTGTATTCATATGAGCTCCCTCTTTGTTCGTCATATGAGTTTCCTGTAAGCAGGCAATGTCTGACCCAAAAGACTTCATCTTATTCTGAATTCTCTTCCTTTTTATGTGTGATTTCATACCATTTATATTCCAAGAACATATTTTGATCTTATTATCCATAATATCATACCATGTAAATACTGGCATATATATTTATTGACATAGTGACTAATTCAGACCTATTTTTTCTGTATAAAAAAGCCTCGTTTAAAATTTTTTAACCCAGCATCGAAAGTCATACTTTTGGTATTTTAAACATTTACAAATGATCACTTTAAACATATGAATATTGACTTGTTTTTCCCCCCCCAATGAAGAATTGCCCCTTACTACCCCCTGAATGTATTCCTCACTCTCTCCTACCCCCTTCCCTTCTTTTAGCTGTAAAGCAATACATCCCACTAGTCATAGGCTTACTTTACCTGGTTGGCATCCTAAAAAATACAAAAAACATTTTCCCCGCATTAGTAATAAGAGGGAAACTAATATTTTTTATCTATGTTAGTTTGGCAATAAAATCAAAATAATGCATTTTCTAATAACTCCCACATCCTCTGAAACTGTGGATGAGACAGGTCTTGAACCTATAACTCTTCAGCTGAGGGACTGTCCCTGTAACCCAAGCCCAGGTCACCCAATACCCCCTAGCCAAAGGCATATTTTACCATCTAAGATTTGGAAATAACAGCACAAATGTCAGTGCTAGTATCTAATTGTGTAGATGCTGCTCCTTTCCTCTTAATATTCTGCATCAGTGCTTTTTTCATTTTCACCAAGGTGTCATGTTTCGCCCCTGGGGTGCTTGTCCTGCTACTGTTCCTCTGGCAAATCCCCCCAACAGTTGTGGACTATCCCCCTCCGTCTCCCCTTCAACACCCCCAGATTCTCACCCATTTCTGCTCCCTTATCCCTGATGTCCTCAGTCCCTTCCTCAATGATTGTCTCCCTGATACAAAACATAATTGCCCCCTCCATGTAACTGCTACCAGACATCCACAGACCCCTGGCCAGAGCCAAACCATAAAAATTGTGCTGTATACTCCTTTGTCCCCACCAACCTCCAATATTTTGTCTCCCCTTAAACAAATTTTTTATTGTCCCTAGCTGACCACACATTGATGGGATAGAAAGAAGGTTCTCCACCAGCAGTTTCGGTCCATTTCACCCTTCCCCGCTGACACCCACAGCCCTTACTGTGGTTGGGGAGTCATGTCATGAATGTCTGCAGTGTGGGAGTTGACTGGAACCAGAGGCAATATAATATTAGTCCCCCAAGTTCCAGACCTCAGTTGGTTTATAAAGGGTCATGTTAAAACCCTGTCTTAGTGGGGACGCCTTGTATATTTACTGCCATTGCAGTGATTAACTAGCTCAATCTAGGTTGTTAACTAACTCTCCAGAATGACTGAAATGTACAACTGAGAGGAGGTGGTGGTGTTATGCTTCCATCTATTGATTGGTTGCCCAACAGTTTGTCATGCCCCTCTGCCGTCAATCAAAGAAAAGCGCTGTTCTCAAAATAGTAAGTGCGATCAGGATCTTCAGGAACCTTTAAATTGTCTGGTAATGGCCTCTATTTACAACAAATTCAATTTATTTTACACATCCCTGGTCCACTGCCTGACCCCTTCAAAAATACTGCAATTTTTCCACCCGATTACATCGCATTCAGTTCAGGCAGTCATGCTTCCCCCAACCTCCACATCGGAATATGACAACTGGCAGAGGCATGAATCAGACCTTCAGCTTTGATTGGGCACCCCGCCTTCTCCCATCCCCTGGAGGCACCAGCCCCCTTTGGCAGCAGGAAAGGAAAAGTATCTGCCCATGAAGGGACTCTGCCATGCGGTCCCCATATTAAGAGTGCCCAGTTTGCCAGTGGCCATTTTAAAGTTTTAAGAGGGTAAGCAACAGAGTATAAATTACATTCAAAAGATCTGTAGAGACATTTCACAGACTTACGGTTCAATGAGATCATGTAATCATCTGGGCAGTCGCATAGAAAGAGCTGTCAATATAGGAATTTTGCTAGATTTAGGAACCATAAACATTACTTTCTTTCACACGCCTTCTATTCAAGAGACACCTGGGTCCATAAAATCAGCCTCAAGGATTTATTAATTTAGGTTCAGGTCTAGGCTATATTATGGCCCCTTGTCCCGGGTGCCCCCTCCTCTATCGCTTTGGCATTTTTCACTTACCACTCCGCTACCTGTGCTTTATTGAAGAACCTTGGGGGACCTCCAAGTTTAGTAATCTTTAGCTTCACTGGATATAGTAAGGCAAAGTCCCATCCTCGGATGTGTAGGGTCACCTTAACTCCCACAATTGTTTGTCTTTTCTGCTGCACATCACGGGAAAAATCTTGAAGAACAGATACCTTGTCACCTTCAATCACAATTGAACCCTGTGCTCTTGCTGCTCTCAGCATTTTTTCTTTCTCCGGGAATCTCAGATATTTTATCAAATAGTGTCTTGGTCATTCTCCTGGCTTGGATGGGGGCCTTGTGGTGCACCTGTTGAATCTCAAAGTCTATAGCAGTGGCATCCATGCCCAGTTCTTTTACTAGCCACTTTTGCACTGCCCAGCCCCCTTCCCTACCTTCCAGACCCTCCAGTAAGCTCACAATCCTTAATGTTCGAGCATCTGGCTCTATTTTCTTGATCCTCAGCTGTAACATTAGTAAATCCATTTTTAACTTCATTTTGTAAGTTCAGTATCATAGCCGGTAGAGCAGTGAGTGGATTTTCAGCATTGTCTCTAGTCCCACTCTGTTCACTTACCGAGTCATAATGTCGTACGCTTAATAGCGTATGACATTATAGCTAACCTGAAAGAGCGCTGTCTAGGACAGCGAATGGTACAGTACCATGTATTCTGCTGTATGCGGTATTGCACTATTCACACACTCCCAGGCAGAGGATAAGATCTCTGCTGGGAGTGGGTTCCACAGAGCAGCTGCCGTGGCTCACTGGACAGAGCCACAGAAGCAGGAACCTAGGCACTATGTCTGGGACTGGGTTTGATTCCCGGTCCCAGAAAGTTTATTTTTTTAAAGACTTTGTGCACTCCCTGAGTTGGACCCCCCCCCCGGAGTTAAGAATCTTTAGTATGGGGGGTTCAGCAGCGTGATTTAGCCGTGTGGCATAATGTCTTGCGACATTATGACCCCGTGCCCTCTATTCAGCAGTTGCCACATATGATCTGGTACAGCCCTCCGGTCCTCTGGTTCCCGTCCATTCCTGAGGCTCAAACATTAAAGTAGATAGTTTTTTTTGTAGACTTTGCTGCAGCCATCGTTTTCAGTTGAAAATCTGGATATTTTTCTCACAAATCTAGGTTCTTAAATTATCTTTCTAATTGCCATTCAGATGATGCCCATGGGAGCTCAGTTATTTCATGTCCTCCATTGCTGGATGCCAGACCATGCCCACGTGATTGCTTTTCTTGATTCAGAGACAGAGAGCTGCAATAATTATGAAATCTATTTCTAGATTTAGAACTGTTCAGTCATTTCACTGTAGCTGCAAAATAAATTCTGCAGTCCATGTAGGGTCATGTCACTTGTAAGAGAACCAAGTTTACTTATTATAAGTTACACTACCATTCAGTTTTATATTCATCAACCAATTTATTGTACACTGTGCTACCGTGTCCATCTTAAAATAAAGATCGTATTAGTTCTTCTCCTTATGTTATCAAACAATAATAATAAGTAAGCAGTAATGCATGAAACTGTGTGCATTATGGTGATGTAATAACTGATCTCTGTTTCCCCCCCCCCACAGGAAAAGCTGTTCATAATTTGCTGTTATAACCTGCGGGTTATATCGGAGAACACGCACCAGCTTTTCCTATGGAATGCTCATGCTCACTACTTGCTGCCCGATAACCCACAAAAATATTTTTAGCCATAACAACATCTGCAAACAAAAACCCAGTGTCTTTCTTCATTTTCAAATTAACTACAGATGAAGTTGGGAACCTAAAAAATGAAAATAACAGCCCTCTCCCTCTTTCCCTCACTAAAGAAACCATGGAGGCCATTGCCACTGAGGCCCAGATATTCAAAGTGCGCCAGGCTGTGGAGCAAGCCTGGGAGCAGCTCAAATTTGTTGTGCATGGGTGTGGCCAGGGCGATATTCAGCGGAGCTGCGCTATGGCGCAACTGCTTTGAACATCGCACCCTGGCCACCCCCACTGTGCATGGCGCAGTGGCACTGCGCCAGCGCAAGTGGTCAGAGTGGAGCATTGAGATGCGGTGGCGTAAGTGCCATTGTGCCATGCACAGCACCTCGCGATATTCAAAGGGGACATGCAAATGGGGCCATAATTTATGCAGCACCGGGGCCATTTGCATCTGATTATGGCCCCATTTGCATGCCATTAGCATGCAGGTGCGCCGATCCCCGATGACTTGTGCCTGGCGCCCTGCCAGGCAGCAGCTGTCGGGGACCGACGCTCCCTGCAGCCCAATCGTGGGACGTCCCGTAAGGGACAAAGAATGTCCGTTATCCCTGGTGGTCCAGTGGACCGCACGGAGCCCGATCGCGGGCAGCATTCTTCCCCCCGAAAGTCCAATATCCCTGGTGGTTCAGAGGACCACAATGAGCCCGATCGCGGGCATCACTTTCTACCCCCCCAAGTCCAATATCCCTGGTGGTTCAGTGGACCGCGATGAGCCTGATCGCGGGCATCACTGTATCCCCCCTCAAGTCCAGTATCCCTGGTGGTCCAGTGGACCACACGGAGCCCGATCGTGGGCAGCATTCATCCCCCCAAAGTCCGATATCCCTGGTGACTAGTGGACCCTGCACCGCCCACGAGGCCCCACCACCCCACCCTCCGTCAGCGGCGGCAGCACAGCTCCACCGCCTGCCGCCCGCCCCGCCACTGACAGCTCGATGGCTGCACGCCCATTGGTTCAGAGCATGAGCCAATGGGCGTGCTGCGATACTGTACTAGTCGTTCAGATATGTGAATGAATTCATTCATATCTGACTGACTAATGGCGGCTGCATGCCCATTGGCTCATGCTCTGAACCATCGGACGCAGCCCTCACCGAGCTGTCAGTTGGTGGCGGCGGGGCTGCAGGCGAGTGGTGCTGCCACCCGCCGCCGATGGGGAGCGGGGTGGTGGGGGCTCAGTGGGCGGGTGGAGTGGGGGGTCCACTAGATCACCAGGGATATCGGACTTGGGGGGGTGATGAATGCTGCTTTCCATCGGGCTCCATGCGATCCACTGGACCACCAGGGATATTGGACTTTGGGGCGGATGACTGATGCCTGTGATCAGGGCATGGGGGGGCGCTGCCAGGTGTGGCAGAAACAGGTGATGGCCACCCACAGGTGGCAGCTGCTGTGTTGCGCCCTGCAATGCGGCAGCTCACCTGTGGGTGGTCCTCGACTTGCTCCTTTTTTTTAGGTGTAACTTTGTGCAGGCACAGGTAGGGGTTGCGCCTGCATAACTCTGCATGGCCCAGGCTGAATATCGGGCTGTGCAGGTTATGCATGGCACACCCCTCCACCTGTGCCTGCATATTACTGATGCGCCCAGCGATCGGGATTTGTGCGCGACTTTTCCCTTTAAATATCGCACCAGGGCGCATCAGTGCTGCATGGCTATCACCATGCGCCATGCGCAACCCTTTTGAATATCTGGGCCTGAATACCTAATTTGCATATGTCCATGGAAATCTGGTTTCTTTAACCTTGCAGATTTCAATAAAACAATGAAATGGAACCTTGTTAGACTACAACTAACTTACAGCAGACAGGGTGTTAATTCTACTAGGTTTACCTCACGCTCATGGGCATTTCAAGGCATGAGGCAAAGCAGAGTGTCTTTAGCACCTGACTGTTTGGGTAAACCTAGTACAACCAGCATCCCTGAAGTACCTTATTGTTTACATAAAATAGGATGTCAAAGTACAAACTGAGTTTCTGCACCATCCACCAACCTTAAATAAGCAGTCTGACACAATATTTAATGCTTGCAATGCATTTAAAACTCTTTATTGTAAAATGCCCATATATCAGTGGATCACAAATCTCTCACCGAGGACACCAGCAGGAACACATTACACCAAACCTCCAACCAGTTTCACTGAACGCATCATTAGGGAATGAAAGGTTTGTGATCCACTGGTATATGGGAGCTTTAAATGCATTGCATGCATTAAATATTGTGTCAGACTGCTTATTAGAGGTTGGTGGATGGTGCGGAAATTCAGTTTGTACTTTGGTTGCCTCTTTTTTCCAGCACGTCAAGCCAGTGGAGTGGCTTTTGAGTTGTTTGTTATATAAAATAGGCCCATGGGGAACCTTTAAAAAATGAATATGCAAACGATTTTAAAAGTCGCAAAAAAATATAATGAAATGTTACTAAGTAATGTAAAACACTCCCTTTACAGAAGTTTTGCACCTGTAAATCTTCTTCTTTCTACACATTCAATATATTGTGCCACTGTTTACCATGGAATAGAAGAACTGTAAGCTCTGCATTATTCTAGTAGTAGCATGCCCCCCCCATCCCCTCAAAAAAAACCAACAACCCACACACACATGAAATGGTAACATGGAATACATGAATTCAGAATTCTTCAGAGTTCCACTGGAATGCATACACATACACACAGGCCTCAAACTGAGCTGGAATCTCAATTTTATCAGTGGCAGAGTAAGGAGCAAAGAGTTCTCTGGCAAACTGTTAGAGATAGAAGGGGGATGTACTTTTATGGTAATGTTTTCAGTTCAGTTCAAGTTCAGTTCAAGTTTATTGCAGGAAAACTCCATTGAGCAAGCTCATTCACAAGGAGGTCCTGTGACATAAACACTTAAAGTACAAACACAGATAGGTAATAACAGTATATACATGAAATACACGTTACATGATGCAGGCTGGATATACATACAAGGGTACCACACAGGGTGACCGCAGGTGGTAAACATTGATATGAGACAGGGAAGCGACTTATAGGTCGCATACTGATAAATGAAACATGATGACTGGTGTGATTAGATTTAATCAAATCAAATCAAATATACAGTATTTTGGCAGCTAGAACAAACAACAGTCTACAACTGATATGGGAGGGAGGAGAGATTTGATAGAGTAGCAGTGGACCGTAAGCAAAGATAAAGCCAGGAGTAGAAGGGGAAGGGAAAGCAGTTAATATGACAAATCAATTTATTTTCAAAATGTTTGAGCCTGTTATTTTGTTTTTTCCTGTTGGGGTTGTATTAAAATGCACTGAAAGCACCCTTATGTGATGCAAATGCACATGAGTTTACACAGTTCATGAATCCATCTGAGCAGTTCTTCATTTGTTAATAGAAACAGTGAATATACATGTCTTACAAATTGCAGATATGACAACAGAGATATTTATATTTGCCTACTATCATATTATGACGTTACAATTACAGAATACTTTCCATGTACTCCCCTTTTGGCACACATCACTGCTCACTCTACTCCTTCCTGTCTATCAGAGCCCTACCCAACCATTGTCAGGCTCACTGTTTAGCCTTCTTCGCTAACTACTGGTTTGACTGATAGATTTTCATAGATTTTTGGACCAAGTCCAGTGGCTTGTGCCTTTGTAGGACTTGCCACTTTTCAGTGGTACTATCTAGTCTGTTTGTCACTCATATACAGTAAGTGTCAAGAGATTTTTTGAAACTGTCCATTGTACCACATAGTACCACTGATTCTGGCAATGCATTCCAACTAGCTACAGACTTTTGACTGAACCATCCGACTCTTCTCGATGTTTTATATATGTCACCTCTAAGTTGCCTACAGTGAAATCTTGTACTTCTGTCATTTAATGTTTTCTATGCAACCTTGTGTTCTCCCACAGGTCTTCATTATGGAGAGCTTTGAATATATAACATAGGTCCCTTCAGGATCTACAATGGTATTAGGAGTATAGACCCAGTTTTCTAAGTCTTTCCTTGTATGGCATATCCCTTAGACCCCTTATATTCTTTGTCACTCTCCTTTGTACTCACTCCAGCAACTTCATTGTTCCTTTGTTCTGGGGAGCACAAAATAGTGAGCAATACTCCAAAACTGGCCTAACCATGTAAGTGTATAGTGGGACCATAACTTCAGCTTCCCTGCTCTTTATGTTTCTCAGAATGCATCCCATGATTCTGTTTCCTCTTTGAACTGCTACCCTAGCATTATTGTCAAAATTCAGTGCATCTGTGACTATCACACCAAGACCTTTTTCATTATCAGTACTTTCCAACTCTTTGTCGTTTAGTTTATATTTAGCCCTGATTTTTTTTCTGTCCAAAATGCATTACCTTGCATTTATCCTCATCGAAGAACAGCTTGTGTTCATGTGTCCACTGCTCTATTTTGTTTATCTCTATCTGGAAACTTTCCAGAGCCTTGGAACTCTTCCATCATATCTCTCCTATTCTCTGACACCCTTTCCTCTAGAAACGTAGAAACATAGCCAAAACACGGCCCAAACCGAGGAAAGGATAGCCAATTCTGTTAAGAAGGGGGATAAGACCTTTTATAGGTACATTAGGGAGCGAAGAAAGACCAAAGGAGGGATACTGAGGCTTAATAAAGGGGAGGGAATGTGGGTAGAGGGTGACAGTGAAAAAGCAGGGATACTGAATGAATATTTCTGCTCAGTATTGACAAAGGAAGAGGAGGGAGAGGTACCTAAACCGAACAAGAGAAACACTCTGAAGATGGGGGTCGATACCAGTCCATTTACAGAAGAAAGGGTTCTGAAAGAACTAATAAAATTGAAGGTGGACAAAGCAATGGGGCCTGATGGGATTCACCCAAGAATTCTAAAAGAACTTAGGGTAGAACTAGTGACACCGCTGACTACTCTCTTTAACAAATCATGGGAGGATGGGGTGGTACCCGAGGACTGGAGGAGGGCAGATGTGATTCCTCTTCACAAAAGTGGGAGCAGGACAGAGGCAGGAAACTACAGACCAGTTAGTTTGAACTTAGTGGTAGGGAAAATGATAGAATCACTTCTGAAGGAAAGAATTGTTGAGTACCTAGAGGCCAGTGGGGCACAGGACCCTAGGCAGCATGGATTCACGATGGGAAGGTCGTGTCAGATGAATCTAATAGATTTCTTTGACTGACTGACCAAAGTAGTAGGCCAGGGAGCGGCTGTGGACATGGTCTACCTAGATTTTAGCAAGTCATTTGATACAGTCCCACACAAAGATTAATACACAAGTTAGCCAGCCTTGGAGTGGGTCCCAAGGTGGTAGCCTGGATAAAAAATTGGCTAGACAACAGGACACTAAAGGGTAGTAGTAAATGGATAACGAGTGAAGAAAGTTGAGGGTTACTAGCTGGGTACCGCGAGGGGTTCAGTTCTGGGACCGGTCCTTTTAATGTCTTTATAAGTGACATTGCAGAGGAACTGGAAGGAAAAGTATGTCTCTTGCAGACGACACAAGGATCTGCAACAGGGTTGATACATAAGATGGAGTGGAAAGGATGAGAAGGGATTTGGCAAGGTTGGAGGAATGGTCAAATGTATGGCAGCTCAGATTCAATGCAAAGAAGTGCAAGGTAATGCACATGGGAAACAAAAACCCAGGGGAAGCGTACACAATGGGGGGTGAGATACTGACAACAGTAAAAATGGAAAGGGACCTAGGGGTAATTATATCAGATAACCTAAAGGTGGGCAAGCAATGTGAGAAGGCAGTAAGGAAGGCTGGGAGGATACTGGGATGCATAAGAAGAGGCATCAGTAGTAGAAAACAGGAAGTTGTTATCCCTCTGTACAGACAGTTGGTGAGACCCCATCTGAAGTACTGTGTGCAGTTCTGGAGACCCCATCTCCATAAAGACATAGACAGAGTGGAGGCTGTCAGGGGAGACAGCAAAATGGTGCAGGGTCTGCACCAGAAGACATACTGAAGAAAGACTAAAGGAGCTTAATATGTATACCCTTGAGGAAAGAAGGGTGAGAGGGACATTATAGAAACTTTCAAGTACCTCAAGGGAATCGACAAAGTCAAGAGGGTAGCATCTTTCAGAAAAGAGATGTGCAAGAACAAGGGGCACAATTTGAAGATAGAGGGGACGGCAGAGGTAATGTGAGAAAGTATTTTTTCACAGAGGTTGTGGATGCATGGAACAGCCTCCCTGAGGAGGTCGTGGAGTCAAGAACAGTGGAGAATTCAAGAATGCATGGGACAGACATAAGGCAGTCCTAGTGGGGGAGAGAAGCTGTTGGTTAACTAGGATCTGCAGCTTATCTGTTAGGCAGGAAAATGGGCAGACTAGGTGAGCCAGCGGTCATATCTGCCATCAAATTCTATGTTTCTATGTTTCATAGGCTTTGACGGCAGATAGGACACAACCTATCTACCTATCCATTCTATCTACAGGATAAGCTGCAGATCCTACTTTAACCAACAGCCTATTTCTTCCTACCCCTACAAAATTGCCTTATGTATGTCCCATTCTTGAATTCTCCCACAGTTTTAGACCCTAAGAATCTTTTCAGGAAGGCTGTTCCATGCGCCTACTACCCTCTGTGAAAAATAGCCCTCACATTGCCCCTGAGCCGTTCTCCTCTATCTTCAAGTTGTGTCCCCTTGTTCTTTGCACATCTCTTTTCTGAAAGATGCTACCCTCTTGGACTTTGTTGAGTCCACTGAGGTACTTAAAAGTTTCTATCATGTGCCCCCTCTCCACCTTTCCTCAAGGGTATTCATATTAAGCTCCTTTAGTCTCTCCTCATATGGCTTCTTTTGCAGACCCTGCACCATTTTAGTTGCCCTCCTCTGGACTGCATCCATCCTGTCTATGTCCTTGTGGAGATAGGGGTTCCAGAACTGGACACTGTACTCAGATGGGGTCTCACCAATCACTTTGTACAGAGGGATAACAACGCCCTCTGTTATTGGCTGGTGATGCCCTTTCCTCATACATCCCAGTTTCCCCCAGTCCTCCTACTGCCTTTTCACATTGCTTGCTTAACCTTAAGGTCATCTGATATGATTACCCCAGGTCCCTTTCCATTTTGTTGCTATTTTACCTCCCCACTGTGTAATCTTCCCCTGGGTTTTTGTTTCCCCAGGTGCATTATTTTGCACTTCTTTGCATTGAATCCTAGCTGTCATACTTCTGACCATTCCTCCAACCTTGCCAAGTCCCTTGTCATCCTTTCCACGCCTTCTTGTGTATCAACTGTGTTGAGATCTTTATGTATCTGCAAAAAGGCATACTTTTCCTTCCAGTTCCTCTGCAATGTCACTTATAAAGACATTAAAAAGGATTGGACCCAGTACTGAACCCTGCAGTACCCCACTAGTAACTCCTCTTTCTTAAGAGTGGACTCCATTGACAATTACCTTCTGTGTCCTGTTGTCCAGCCATTGTTTTACTCAGGCTACCACCCTGGGACCCACTCCCAGGCTGGTTAATTTACTACTAATCTTTTGTGTGGGACTGTGTCAAATGCCTTACAAAGTCTAGGCAGGCCATGTCCACAGCCCCTCCCTGGTCTACTACTTTGGTCACCCAGTCAAAGAAATCACACATTAGATTCATCTGACATGACCTTCCCGCTGTCAACCCATGTTGCCTTGGGTCCTGTGCCCACTAATACCAATAGGGACTCAAACAATTCTTTCCTTCAGAAGTGATTCCATCACTTTCCTACCACAGAGGTCAAACTGACAGGTCTATAGTTTCCAGCTTCTGTCTTCGCTCCCACTTTTGTGAAGGGGAATCCATCTGCCTTCCTCCAGTCCTCAGGGTACCACAACCATCCTCCCATGATTTGTTAAAAGGTTAGACAGCGGTGTCACTAGTTCTCTTCTTAATTTTAGAATTCTGAGGTGAATTCCATCAGGCCCCATTGCTTTGTCACCTTCAGTTTTAGGAGTCCTTTCAGCCCTTTCTTCTGTGAAAGGACTGGATCACACCCCTATCAGAGTGTTTCTACACTGGACTAGGCACCTCCTCTCTCCTTTGTGAATAAGAGGGCATTCGTTCAGTATCCTGCTTTCACTATCCCTGCCCACCACTGTCCATTCTATTCAACCCACTATCCCCCCTTTGTCTTCTACACTCCTGATGCACTATAAAATGTTTTATCCCATGTAACCTGAAACTATCTTTCTCAGTTTGGGCCTTTACATTCTGACCACCCTCCTGCTAGAGTTTGCCTTAACTAGTACAGTTCTTGTCCTGCTTCTCTGTGTTTCCTTATACTCAAATGCTATCTTTTCTCACTAACCTTCACCGCCAATCTTTTGAGAACCATAGTATTTTTCTTCATTTGATTTATTTACCACACAAAGGCTTGCCTCTGTGATGGCAGTTTGATGTTTCCCCACTGTTGCTCCACCCCTTTTTAGCCTGTTTGCAAGTGCTTGTCTAAGCCTCTCCATCTTAAGAGTCAGCCCTCCTAAGTCTAGAACCCTACTTTTATGGCTTGACTGTCATGAGTTTAAAGCGAACCACAATGTTTGGTGGTCACTTTTCCCAGATGGCTACCACTCTAGATCTGAAAACTTCATCACCCATTTGAGGTATGATCTAGATTCTTCCTCATGAGTGGGTTCCAAAACTAGCTGTCTGAGACATGCCAACCAAGGACACGAGAATGGCCCTGCTTTGGATGTGGCTGCAGCAAGTCTCAAGGAAACATCTAATAATAAGGTCCACCATCAACAGTATCTCCCTTCTCTGCCATCTAAAGATCTTCTACATATCCTTGTCCATTCCCTCCCGCTGACATGGGGTCAGATACAACCCTTGATGCGAACTGTGCCACTCAGTTCTAAGATGACCCACAGTGCCTCCCTCCTCCTGTGTACTCTTTTGTTGATTGCTTTTGTCCCTTCCCTTACATGAGAGCTACTCCGCCTCTCTTCTCCCTCCCTGTCTCTCCTGTAGGTTGTACTGTGGTATGTTAACATCCAGTCATGGTTCTCTACGTAACATGTATGTTTCATGTTTCATAGACTTTGATCGGCAGATAAGGACCGCTTGGCCCACCTAGTCTGCCCATTTCATCTACAGGATGAGCTGCAGATCCTACTTAACCAACAGCCTATTTCTTCCCACCCCCCACAAAATTGCCTTATGTATGTCCCATGCATTCTTGAATTCTCCCACAGTTTTAGACCCTCAACCTTTTCAGGAAGGCTGTTCCATGGCGCTCTACTACCTCTCTGTGAAAAATACTTCTCACATTGCCCCTGGAGCCGCCTCCCCCATCTTCAAGTTGTGTCCCCTGTTCTTGCACATCTCTTTTCTGAAGATGCTACCCTTGGACTTTGTTGAGTCCACTGAGGTACTTAAAAGTTTCTATATGTGCCCCTCCCACCTTTCCTCAAGGGTATTCATATTAAGCTCCTTAGCTCTCCTCATATGGCTTCTTTTGCAGACCCTGCACCATTTTAGTTGCCCTCCTGACTGCCTCATCCTGTCTATGTCCTTGTGGAGATGGGGTCTCCAGAACTGGACACTGTAATTCAGGATGGGGTCTCACCAACTGTTTGTACAGAGGATAACAACGTCTCTGTTATTGGCTGGTGATGCCTTTCCATACATCCCAGTTTCCAGTCCTCCTCTACCGCCTTTTCACATTGCTTGCTAACCTTAAGGTCATCTGATATGATTACCCAGGTCCCTTTCCATTTTTGTTGCTGTGCTCCCCCACTGTGTAATCTTCCTGGGTTTTGTTTCTCAGGTGCATTATTTTGCACTTCTTGCATTGAATCCTAGCTGTCATACTTCTGACCATTCCTCCAACCTTGCCAAGTCCCTTGTCATCCTTTTCCACGCTTCTCTCTTGTGTATCAACTGTGTTGTGATCTTTATGTATCTGCAAAAGGCATACTTTTCTTCCAGTTCCTCTGCAATGTCACTTATAAAGACATTAAAAGGATTGGACCCAGTACTGAACCCTGCAGTACCCCACTAGTAACTCCTCTTTCTTAGAGTGGACTCCATTGACAATTACCTTCTGTGTCCTGTTGTCCAGCCATTGTTTTATTTTAGGCTACCACCCTGGGACCCACTCCCAGGCTGGTTAATTTACTACTATTTTGTGGACTGTGTCAAATGCCTTGCTAAAGTCTAGGTAGGCCATGTCCACAGCCCTCCCTGGTCTACTACTTTGGTCACCCAGTCAAAGAAATCAATTGAGATTCATCTGACATGACCTTCCCGCTAGTGAACCCATGTTGCCTTGGGTCCTGTGCCCCACTGGCCACACTAGGTACCAACAATTTTTTCAGAAGTGATTCCATCACTTTCCCACCACAGAGGTCAAACTGACAGGTCTATAGTTTCCTGCTTCTGTCTTGCTCCCACTTTTGTGAAGGGGAATCACATCTGCCTTCCTCCAGTCCTCAGGTACCACACCATCCTCCCATGATTTGTTAAAAAGGTTAGACAGCGGTGTCACTAGTTCTCTTCTTAATTCTTTTAGAATTCTGGGGTGAATTCCATCAGGCCCCATTGCTTTGTCCACCTTCAGTTTTAGGAGTTCTTTCAGCCCCCTTTCTTCTGTGAAAGGACTGGGATCGACACCCCTATCCAGAGTGTTTCTGTTAATTGGACTAGGCACCTCCTCTCCTCCTCTTTTGTGAATACTGAGGAGAAGTATTCGTTCAGTATCCCTGCTTTTTCACTATCCCTCTCTGCCCACCCACTGTCCATTCTATTCAACCTCACTATCCCTCCCTTTGTCTTTCTACACTCCCTGATGCACTATAAAATGTTTTATCCCCCTTCTTAACCGAGTTGGCTATCTTTTCCTCAGTTTGGGCCTTTGCTATTCTGACTACCCTCCCTGCTTCGTTCTGCCTTAACTAGTACAGTTCTCTGTCCTGCTTCTTCTGTGTTTCCTTATACTTCCTAAATGCTATCTTTTTCTCACTAACCTTCACCGCCACCTCTTTTGAGAACCATAGTGGCTTTTTCTTTTGTTTTGATTTATTTACTTCACACAAAGGCTTGTTGCCTCTGTGATGGCAGTTTTGATGTTTCCACATTGTTGCTCCACCCCTCCTTTTAGCCTGTTTGCTAGTGCTTGTCTAAGGCACTCTCCAATCTTGCCAGAGTCAGCCCTCCTGAAGTCTAGAACCCTCACTTTTGTATGGCTTGACTCTGTCGCTGAGTTTATCGTGAACCACACTGTTTGGTGGTCACTTGTTCCCAGATGGCTACCCACTTCTAGATCTGAAATCCTCTCACTGTCCCCATTTGAGAGTATGAAGTCTAAGATTGCTCCCTCATGAGTGGGTTCCAAAACTAGCTGTCTGAGGCATGCCACCCGAAGGACATCGAGAATGGCCCTGCTTTTGGATGTGGCTGCAGCAAAGGTGCTCCAGTAAACATCTGGCATATTAAGGTCCACCATCAACAGTATCTCCCTTTCTCTGCCATTCTAAGGATGCCTTCTATCATATCCTTGTCCATTCCCTCCCGCTGACATGGGGGTCTGTATACAACCCTTGTGCGAACTGTGGTGCCATTTCCAGTCTCTAAGATGACCCACAGTGCCTCCTCTCCTCCCTGTGTACTCTTTTGTTCAGTTGCTTTTGTCCCTTCCCTTACATAGAGAGCTACTCCGCCCTCTCTTCTCCCCTCCCTGTCTCTCCTGTAGGTTGTGTACTGTGGTATGTTAACATCCCAGTCATGGTTCTCTGTGTACCATGTTTCTGTGACAGCTACAATATCCAGGCATCCCTCTTCCATCAAGGCCACCAGTTCGGGGAGCTTGTTGCCCAGACTATGGGTGTTGGTACTCATTTCCCTCCATTTCTTGATGGCCTTACCCCTTTTTGCCCCATCCCTATCCTTATTGCCTTTGTCATTTTCTCCATTTACCCCTGCCCTTCTCCCTATCGACACCTCTATCTTGGTGTTTACATAGCTTACTACCCACTACACTCCAGGGAATCCCGCTCCTTCTCCCTTCCACATCCTCACTCAATTGCCAGTCAGTCTGCCTTCTCTTACTACCTCCCCTCCCTCTGGAACCAACCCTCCTCTACCATTCATCTAACCACCTCACTCTCTGCCCCTAAGCACCTGCTCAGACTCGCACCTGCTGCTCCTTGCTGCTGTCCCTCTACCTCCTGAGCCTCCTTACCTCTCATTGGTCTTGAGCAGCTGTGTTATTGGCTTACACTGCCCATATGTAGTCTTTGTTTTGTCTCTGTACTGTACTTGATTATTGCTATTATGCAAATTTTCTGTTTGTACAGTGTGTACTTGTCTCTCCCATTCCCCGGGTCGCACCTGGAAGTGAGCCTTGGCTCAGTGTGCCTTTCCAGGTAACCAAATTTTAAATACTTAAATAAATGTTTTACACGAATGTAAAATGTAATTTATTTATTTGTTTGTTTCACCTTCTTTTAAGGGCGAATAAAATTGTTCCTTTTAGTGCTTAAGTACAGAACGTTTTTAAATGTGTTTTTTTTTAGGGAGGTGATGTCTGTCTGTCTCTCCCCCTACACCCCCATCTCTCCACACGCACATATCATTTTATTTTTGTAGGGTGTCTTTGGCAGGCAGCTAACCTCTGGCTGGTTTCACTGTGAGTGAGTGATGTTACTCCACCCACCCCACCAAAGACACACAGACTAGTAGCCAGTTTGGTTTATTTTTAGGTTTTTTATGGATGTTGTTTAGTTCTCATTCTACTTCTAGTGTCTGCAAAGATAAGTGCCTTGTGTGACTGCAAACGAACAGTCAGTTTAATGTGGAGCAGGTGTATCCCTCACCAACTGCTGTACTGAGCGGTTTCTGCTTTGCACTTTTGAGGTGTGTGGCCATGAAGCCACTCACTCTAAGATGCGGTTTTCCATTTTGTTTTGTTTGTTTTAAAAAATGCCTAGAAACAAAATATATTTAAACAATAACTGTTATGTGGCTAGGAAATGTGGTTGACTTGATGGATGGTAAGGTGGGTGGGGCTGAGATCCTCTAGTACCAGAGTCCAAGGATTACACAGAAAAATGGCAGCTGTGATAACAAAATCAGAGGTACAAGTAAAACTGATAAAAGTTTTGAAACTTTACATGGTTTATGGACTGAATCGAATATGGAATGACATTTGGTTTTATAAATGTAAAATAAGATACTGTGTTGCGCAGAATTTTAAGAACTGATGGATACCAAAGTGTGTTCCTGTCCAAACTTGCTCGCACCACCACTCATTTAACAGCACCATAATTTTCCCTTTTTTTTACGCCACAGCTGTGACCAAACTGGTGGCATGTCACTACTGAAAAGCTATTATGGTGTCGTGATTTCAGAATGATATCACAACAAATTTGACCTTCGAACTATAGCGTAACATGAAAATTGTGTGTATGGAAATCCATACACAAGGGGATAATGATACACAATACTATTTTACTGCATGCCACAGCCCTTTTTTTGTTTTTTCCCTTTTTGTTTATAGTACTTGGCTATGTTGTGTGTGTGATTTTCTAATAAACATACATCTAGTGGCAGCAAGGCAATCTATTTGTGGACTTCTGCTTCACTACTTCAGATGGTGAGTGCTTTTTTTGAGCAGAACTTAAACCCAGTTAATTACTATATATTATAGTGGCACGGTAGTGCCACTCTAGTTAGGGTTGAGTACCCCATTTAAGGTAAAATCTGAAATTTGGCAGCTTAATAACTTTGCAACTGTACAATGGATTTGCCTGAAATTTGGAATGCACAGTCTGGTCCCATAGATCTGTGGATCTGGCAAGTTGTGTTGTGGTCAGATATACGATTGTGGAGCTACAGAGCACCAAATAATGCATAAATTACACATTTTTGTGCGTTTCTTTGCTTGCACCTCCTGATCGCACAGTTTGCTTGATTGGTCCTAAAACTTCAGGGAACATGCAGCTTGGGTCCCTGATGGGCCTTTTGAAGATTTCGTGAAAAAATATTAAACGGTTCAAAAGTTATTAAAAAAACACCTGTTTCCCCATTATAGTCTATGGGAAAAAAAATATGCGAAAGTGTTGCAAATACAGTTTTTACTGTCACAAATGACCATTTTACTTTCATGATTCAGCCTTTTATTTTTTCAGTTAGTGGTCAGAAAAATGCTTGGCATTTAAATTTGGGACCCTCTAGGGACACAATTCTTGTTGTTTTCACCTAGTCGAGCCCTGAGGATGCTAACCATGTCTATTTTGAGGGGTAAAACACCCCATATATATTTTTAACATTTTTGTAAAAAGTATTGTCGCAAAGTACTTCTGCAAATGTGACACTTTCATGATTTTTTTTTGCGACAGTATCATGATTTGCAAAAGTAATTTGCAACACTATGCCCCAAACAATAGGAAATCTTTGCCACTCTGCTGCAAAACAACAGTTTGGTCTTTTGGGATGAAATTTGCAGGGAAGAAAGCCAACATCACACAGATGTGCCTTTTGGTGCCAAAATATTACAGGGCTGCAAAGTTACGGCACTCTGAAGTTGACGATTTTTCCCATAGGATTACATTACGGTCCGCTGAGCCTTTCGGGTCCCGTATCTCAAAAACAGTTCAAGATACAGACTTTTCATTGCAAAAATTCTTAGTACATAACTAGCTTGAAAAGTCATAAATAATATGAGATTTAAATTTTTTTTTGTACTTCGTATGATTCCTGAGATATAAGCAATCTTGTATTCCAAGTGCTCATTTTCCTGTCCGAGGGCCACTATTATGCCCACATTCTTTGAATTAACTGTGCTTCAGGATGCACCTCTTTGCACACAAAGCATGTGCATTTGTGTTACTGTTACCGTTAGAGTTTTCATTACCATTTGCGTTACCATTTCTGTTTGTGTTTCCGTTACCGTTACCGTTAGCGCTTGCATTTTCATTGTCACTTGTGTTACTGTTTCTTTGTGCATTGCCGTTGCCATTACCGTTAGCATTTGCGTTAACATTACCGTTTGAGTTTCTGTTACTATTTGCATTAACATTTCTGTTTGTGTTTACATTTGCGGTTGCATTTGCAGTACCGTTTGCGTTATCGTTTCTGTTTGTGTCACCGTGTGTTACCATTTGCATTTGTATTTGCACTTGCATTTCTGTGTGCTTTACCATTACTGTTTGCATTTTCATTGATGTTTGTGTTACCATCTGTGTTTGGTTTTATGTTTGTGCTTGCATTTCCATTACCGTTTTTGTTACAGTTTCTGTTTGCTTTTGCGCTTGCGTTTGCATTACCATTTGCATTACTGTTTCCTTTCACATCACCATTGGCATTACCATTTCCGCTTGCGTTTGCGTTACCGTTACTGTTTGGGTTTTTGTTACCATTTGCGTTACCATTTGCGTGTGCGTTTCCGTTACTGTTACTGTTCTTGTTACTGTTACCATTAGCGTTTGCATTGCCATTTGCATTTCAGTTACGGTTTTCATTAGCATTTTGATTTGTGTCACCGTGTGCATTACCATTTGCATTTGCGATTTTGCTTGTGTTACTGTTTCCTTTGGCATCACTGTTGCCGTTACCGTTACCATTTGCATTTCCATTTGTGTTACCATTACCATTTGTGTTTTTGTTACCATTTGTGTTACCATTTGTGTTTGTGTTTCCATTACCGTTAGCGTTTGCGCTTGCGTTTCCATTGTCGCGTGCGTTACTGTTTCCTTGTGCATTGCTGTTGCCATTACCATTTGCATTTGTGTTACCATTACTGTTTGCATTTCCCTTACCATTTGCGTTACCATTAGTGTTTGCATTTACATTTGCGCTTATGTTTCCTTTACCATTTGCGTTATCGTTGCCGTTTGCTGAACCATGAGCGTAATCATTTGCACTTACATTTGCCTTACTGTTAGCACTGCTGTTTTCTTTTGAGTTACCATTGGTGTTACCGTTTGCATTACCGATACCGTTTGCATTTCCAGTACCATTTTCATGAGCCTGTTTGTTTGCTCTACCATGTGCGTTTACCATTTGCGTTTGTATTTGTGCTTGCATTTGCATTTCTGTTTGTGTTACCATTACCATTTGCATTTTCATTGCCATTTACTTTACCATCTGTGTTTGTGTTCATGTTTGTGCTTGCATTTCCATTACCATTTGCGTTACTGTTTCCTTTCACATCACCATTGATGTTACCATTTCCACTTGCGTTTGCATTACTGTTACCATTTGCATTTTCATTACCATTTGCATTTTCGTTACCATCTGTGGTACCATTTGAGTGTGCATTTCCAATACCATTACTGTTCTCATTACTGTTACCTTTACCATTAGTGTTGGTGTTATTGTTGGTGTTAACATTCCCATTAGGATTACCGTTACCATTATTGTTAGCATTACCATTACTGTTAGAGTTAATAGCACAAATGGGAAGCATGGTGGGATTGCAGGGCCTGAAGGGCCTCACGCTCCCACCACCACATACCATTCATTATTTATAGTGCACATTCTCAAAAGGAAGGGAAATTCATGGCAAAAACTCTATTTAATGCATCAGTTAGGGTTGCTCCACAGCAACAAAAGTGAGGAAATTCAGTGTTAGGGTTGCCACCCCTTGCATCCCACATTCTCCCCGCCCCCACCAACAGGCATCGAGGTGTGCGTTGGGGTCGTCGGGCCTAATTCTCACCCCATTCTCCTATGCTGCACCACTTCAGCTTATTTAGACATGGAATTGGGTGAGAGTTAGGCCCGATGACCCAACTCACACCCCGATGCCTGTTGGTGGGGGTTGGCATGGGGTGCAAGGGGTGGCAACCCTAACACTGAATTTCCTCACTTTTGTCACTGTGGAACAGCCCTAACTGATGCATTAAACAGAGTTTTTTTGACATGAATATATATATATATATATATATATATATATATATATAAAATGGTAGGGAAAACTATGTCTGTTGAATGGTTGAAACACATCACATGACCATGCGTATATCAGACCGTGATGCACACCTGCAGTTTCACCCCCTTCCAAAACAATTTTGCCATTTTATAAGATAGATAACCCACTCTAGGCTGTGTGGTCATGCTCTGATATATGCACACCTTGGGTTGTTGATGCACTCGGCCTGTGGCCTCAAGTGTAACAACACACACCAAGGCATGCGTATATCAGAGCATGACCGCACACCTTAGAGTGGGTTATCTATTGCATATATATCTATATTTATATATATATATATATTTATATACAATGGGGTTGAGACATATTCCAGTGAGATAAAACAAGTTACTTTCACCGCAGTGAAATAAATCCTGATGACATCACCGGAGTTAAAATAAATGCCATTTATTACACACCCGGAAACCTTTTTGCAACAATGAGGCCCCCATTGTATAAATAGGATACATGATATGCACTCGTGTGATATGGGAAATATGTTCAGTCCTGTACAGTGACCTCTGAAACCTCACTCGTGGCTTCGCCACTCAGTGAGTATTCAGAGGTCACCTCTAGATGAGTGAAAATATTTTCCATATCACACTCGTGCCCATCATGTATCATATATATATTATATATATATATATATATATATATATATATATATACACATATATATCATACAAGTTAGGGTTGACTGGGCAGTTTAATGTTAAACCTCAAAGTCTACACTTTAATAACTTAGCAACCATGTAAGGGATTTGCACAAAATGTGGCATGCTTTGCTGCTAGGTGCAGATCTCTTGACATGGCCAATTTCGTGTGAATCCCTTTCGTGGTTTTTGAGATACAGAGTGGTGAAAAACACTAAATTTTAATTTTTTTTCCGAGTATTTTTTCAATTTCTTTTGACAGCTGTTTCCCGGAAACGGCTTTTGGTTGTCATCTGAAATTTTCAGGGTTGAAAGCCTTTGCCTAACAAATGTGCCTTTTGAAAGTTTAGTGAAAAAATATTAGTTTGTCACAATTTATTTCACAATGGTTGATTCAGCGCCAATGGAGCTGACAGCTGGCTCGGCGGGTACTGACCCTGCAATCCAGCCTAAGTTTGAATGAATATTACAATTCTTAATTTGCCGACAGCAGGGTGCCCAATCTCCCAGTTGGCAATATAAGCCCCTCTCGATGTGTGGGACACTGGAGATCCCACTCCCAGTGTCCTGTGATGCCTCTCCTCACCCCACTAAGGTGGAACACTGGGTAGTCCACTCTCAGTGTCCCAAAATATTCATAGATTAAGAAATATTTGTTTTTGCTGACATCAAGGTGCCCAATCCCCTTGTTGGCCCCAGAACCCCCCTGCCAGTGAGAGACACTGGGGAGCCCACTTCTAGTGTCCCCAGTTATTTCCAACCCCCCAGTGTCACAAAATTTTGTTTAATGTACCTGAAAAAAAACAGTCCCCTGATGTCTTTTTTTTTACATCCTGCAAAGAAGAAAATGGTCCCTCATTGTCTACCCATCCCAACCCTCCCACTGAGCAACCCACCACCCCACCCCCTCTTGACCTATACTTACCACCGGAGATCATCAGCTGTCATCTTCTGTGGACCGGGACGTGTCTGCATTCCACGAAGCCGAACCATGAACTGAAGAATCAAGGTAAATGCCACATGATGTTTTGAACTTATGTTAATAGCGCAACCATTTTTAGGTATTTTTGTGCCACATTTTCAACATGAGCTTTCTGGGACCCCACCTTATGAACACTGGCAGTGTCATTTCGTTATTTGATCCCAAAAGGTGATTTTGCAGTCACTGCATGAAATCACCTTTTGGGACTGAATAATGAAATAACAGTGCTAGTGTTCATGCGGTGGGGTCCCAAAAAGCTCATGTTGAAAATTTGGTGCAAAAATACCCAAAAATGCCCGTGTTATGCACAGTTGTTTAAAATGTGCTATGCACATGTGTAACTTTGGCAATTTTTATTATTTTTATTCTAAATTTTTAACATAGCCATTTTTTCACACCACCCCATGAACAGCATAGCTGTCATTTTTCACATCCTGCTTGAAACGTGTTTTCTCATCTGTGACATGGAATGGCGTGGTTGCTGTGCAAAATCACCTTTCAGGACAGAGTAATGAAATAACAGTACCAGTGTTCATGAGATGGGGTCCCAAAAAGGCCATGTTGAAAATTTGCTGTCAGTGTCAGTGGCTCAGTAGGTAGCACACTCGCCTCTGAGGCCGGGAGATCAGAGGGCTGTGGGTTCAGTTCCCACATATGGCACTTGGGTTAATATCCCAGTACTGACACTGTAGTGCAGCATGAGAAGGGTGCTGCACTTCTGAGGTGCCGTCTTTTGGATGAGACATTAAACTGCGGTCCCATCTGCCTGGATTGGTGGTAGTTCAGGTGGATGTTAAAAGATCCCATGGCACTTATCGAAAGGTGTAGGGGAATTTCCCTGGTGTCCTGACCAAATTTCCCTCATTCACTAAAAAAAAATACCACCCCAACAACTTAATCTGGTTCAAGGTCAGTTGGCATTCATCTATATCCCCCTCCCTCGGGTCATGCCTGAAAACAGGCAGGATTTGTCTAGTGCACTTACCTGGTCAACAAAAACTAAAATAAAAAAAAAAGTATCAAAAAATGGCTGCGTTATGGGCATTCATTGTAAATTTTCAATATTTTCACCCCAGATTTTCAACATGGTCTTCTTAGTACCCCACATCATGAATGCCACAGCTAGCATTTTTCAAATCTGGGCCAAAATGTGGTTTCACACCTGTGGCATAGAATGACGTTGCTGTTGCTCATAACTATGTTTTGGCAGGGATTTGAAAATTTTTTGTACTGGGTACATGTAATGAGGTGATAAGAAGGTTATGTTGAACATTTGGGGTGAAAATTATTTAAGATGACACAGTTTCACTAGGCCTGCTTGTAACTTCATGGGTGAAAGCACAGGGGCTGGATGCCCCTGCGATTCCACAGCTAGATACATATGCACATCTGTGGAGGGATTCAGCCCTGTTCACCCACAGTAAAGTAAAGATGCTATTATACTATCTCAAAAAGTTAGAAAATAATTTGCAAAAAACTTTGTTAATGCATCAGTTAGAGTTAAAGTGACAAAAGTAGGGAAATGTAGCATTAGGGTTTCCAACCTTAACACCCCACCCCCACCCTGCACAGATGAAGAGGGATCAGGGGTGGCATTGGTGTCTTCAGTCCTAACGCTCACCCCATTCTCCTATGCTGTGCCTGCCCAGCTTATTTTCTAATGGAATGTGGCGAGCGTTAGGGCTGAAGATGCCAATGTCACTACTCGATTAACATAGAAACATAGAAACATAGAATCTGACGGCAGATAAGGACCGCTTGGCCCACCCAGTCTGCCCATTTCCCTACCTACTGGATAAGCTGCAGATCCTAGTTAACCAGCAGCCTACTTCTTCTTACCCCCACCCCCCAGAATTACCTTATGACTGTCCCATGCATGCTTGAATTCCACCACTGATTTTGACTCCACAACCTCCTCCGGAAGGCTGTTTCATGCATCCACAACCCTCTCTGTGAAAAAATACTTCCTTAAATTACCTCTGAGCCCCCTCTATCTTCAAATTGTGCCCTCTTGTTCTTGCACACCTCTTTTTTTGAAAGATGCTACCCTCTTGGACTTTGTTGATTCCCTTGAGGTACTTGAAAGTTTCTATCATGTCCCCCTCTCCCTCCTTTCCTCAAGGCTGTACATATTAAGCTCCTTAAGTCTCTCTCTTCATATGTCTTCTGGTGCAGACCCTGCACCATTTTAGTTGCCCTCCTCTGGACAGCTTCCATCCTGTCTATGTCTTTGCAGAGATTGGGTCTCCAGAACTGCACACAGTACTCCAGATGGGTTCTCACCAGCTGTCTGTACAGAGGGATAATAACTTCCTGTTTTCTACTGGTGATGCCTCTCCCTATGCATCCCAGTAACCCCCAGCCCTCCTTGCTGCCCTCTCACATTGCTTGCCCACCTTTAGGTCATCTGATATGACTACCCCCAGGTCCCTTTCCATTTTTGTTGTTGTTAGTATCTCACCCCCATTGCGCATTTCTTCCCTTGGTTTTTGTTTCCCAGGTGCATTACCTTGCACTTCTTAGCATTGAATCTAAGCTGCCATACATTTGACCATTCCTCTAACCTTGCCAAATCCTTCTCATTCTTTCCACCCCACCCTGTGCATCAACTCTGTTGCAGATCTTAGTGTCATCTGCAAAGAGACATACTTTTCCTTCCAGTCCTTCTGAATGTAACTTATAAAGACATTAAAGAGGACCGGTCTAATACTGAACCTCCGGTGCCCACTAGTAACCCTCCTTTCTTCTGAGTGGACTCCATTTACTATTACTCTCTGTGTCCTATTCTCCAGCCAATTCTTTACCCAGGCTGTCATCTTGAGACCCACTCCCAGGCTGGCTAACTTGTATATTAATCTTTGTGTGGGACTGTGTGAAATGCCTGCTAAAGTCTAGGTAGGCCATGTCCACAGCCCTCCTGATCTACTACTTTGGTCACCCAGTCAAAGAAATCTACCAGATTTGTCTGGCATGACCTTCCGCTGTGAATCCATGCTGCTAGGGTCCTGTGCCCCTCTGGCCTCTAGATACTCGACAATTCTTTCCTTCAGAAGTGATTCCATCATTTTCCCTATCACTGAGGTTAAACTAACAGGTCTGTAGTTTCCTGCTTCTGCCTTGCTCCCACTTTTGTGAAGGAAATCACATCTGCCCTCCTCCAGTCCTCAGGTACCACCCCATCCTCCCATGATTTGTTAAAAGGGTTGTCAGTGGTGTCACTAGTTCTACCTTAGCTCTTTTAGAATTCTGGGATGAATCCCATCAGGCCCCATTGCTTAGTCCACCTTCAGTTTTAAGAGTTCTTTCAGAACCTTTCTTCTGTAAATGGGCTGGTATCAACTTCTGTATCCAGAGTGTTACTACTGTTTGTTTTATGTACCTCCCCTCTTCATTTGTAAATACTGAGCAAAAATATTTGTTTAGTATCTCTGCCTTTCACAGTCTCCTCTGCCCTCCCTCTCTCCCTTTATTAAGCCTCACTATCCCTTCCTTGGTCTTCCTTTGCTCCTGATGTACCTATAAAAGGTTTTATCCCCTTCTTAACTGAGTTGGCTATCTTTTCCTCGGTTTGGGCCTTTGCTGTTCTGACTGCCTTCCCAGCCTCCTTTGCTTTAACTGATACAGTTCTCTGTCCTGCTTCTTCTGATTCCTTGTACTTCCTGAATGCTTTATTTTTCTCTTGAACCTTCACTGCCACTTCCTTTGAGAACCATAGTGGTTTCTTACATCGTCTTGTTTTGTTTATTTGCTTCACACAAAGGCTTGTTACCTCTGTGATGGCAGTTTTTATTATTCCCCATTGTTCTTCCACCCCTCCTGCCTGCCCATTTGCTAGTGCATTCCTTAGGCACTCACCCATTTTGGCAAAGTCAGCCCTCCTAAAGTCCAGTACTTTTGTCTTTGTATGGCTTGACTCTATTGCTGTGTTTATTGTGAACCATACTGTTCTATGGTCGCTAGTTTCCAGATGGCTACCCACTTCTACATCTGTGATCCTCTCTCCATCTCCATTTGAGAGAATCAAGTCTAATATTGCTCCCTCAGAGTGGGCTCCAGTACTAGTTGTCTAAGGCATGCCCCTGTGGGGCATCTAGAATAACTGCACTCTTCGGAGTGGCAGGTGCAACTGCACTCCAGTTAACATCCGACATACTCAGATCACCCATCAGCAATATCTCCCCTTTTTCTGCCATTCTAAGTATACTTTCTATCATTTCCCTGTCCATTTACTCACCCTGAGAAGGGGGTCTGTATACAACCCCTGTGCGTATTGTGGTGCCATTGCCTGTCTCCAAATTTACCCACAGTGCTTCTTCTCCTCCCTGTTTACCCTTTTGTTCTGTTGCTTTTATTCCTTCCCTTATGTAAAGAACTACTCCTCCTTCTCTTTTACCCTCCCTGTCCTTCCTGTAGACAGTGTATCCTGGTATGTTTATGTCCCAGTCATGGTTTTGTGTGTACCATGTTTCTGTGACTGCCACGATATCCAGATGTTCCTCCTCCATCAAGGCCACTAATTCAGGAAGCTTGTTACCCAGACTACGGGCGTTAGTACTCATTGCTCTCCATTTTTTGATGGCTTTACCTTCTGTTGCAGCATCCCCCACTGACCATTCTATCTCAGTCTTTTTCTCATTTACTACCCTGTTTTGTAGGGAGAGGCTGGGATTTTCCTGCTGCTTGTCAGTGCCTCCCTTTGACTAGTTTAAAAAGCTTGCCAATGAAGCATTTAAACCGATTGCTCAAAGACTTGTTCCTTCCTGGACAGATGCAGACCATCCTGCCAGTATAGGCTGGTGTCCCTCCAGGTGGAACCCCAGTCCCCAATGAAGCCAAACTCCTGTGCTCCGCACCATTTTTTCAACCATTCATTAAACTGCATGGTGCCAATTACCCTCGCCTCCCCCATGCTTCTGACAGGCAGTACCTCTGAGAAGGATACTGTGTGTGCTACTTGTCTTAGGTCCCTCCCCAACTCTGCAATGTCCTCCTGCACTGCTCTAATCTCATGATGAGCCAAGTCATTTGTCCTTAGGTGGACAATTACGTCCAGCTCGGAATCCCTTGCAGCTGTTCTCGTGATCCTGAGGATGCACTTCCTGTCCCTCCAAGCCATGGCACCAGGCAGGCACCTTACTTCATTTTTCCCAGCTCCCCCCAGTTCTATACCCCTAATAATTGAGTCCCCCACCAGGAGCTGCTTCCTTTCTCTGTGGTGTCCTCTGCCTCCTTCCTGTGGGCCTCCCTTGTAACAGTTATCATCAGTCTTCTCTGCGGGTGCATCCATAAGGGAGCTATGCTCCCCCAGAATGGTGTATGGATTGTGGAGTGGAACAATTGACTGGGTGTGCCTCTGTTCCACCCTCCTCACCCTCCCTGAGCCCACTGTGGTCCAACTGCTGTGCTTTCTTCACAACCTCTGAGGTGGTGGTGGTGGCGCTAGTGCTCCCTGGATGGGGGGAGGTTTCCTTCCTACTGTCCAGTGTGGCCTGGGGGAAGGTTTCCTTACTACTGTCCAGTGCGGCCTGAAGATGGGCAACTTCCTCCCTCAGGGCAGATAGTTGTCTGCAAATAGGGCATAATCTCAGCCTCCAGAAAGGCTCCCGGAAGACTGCTGCCCCACAGCCATTACATTGCACTACTCCCCACATGTTTATCTAGTTTTTTTTTTATTGTATTTGTATTGTATTTGTGTGTGTGTGTACGCACACGTGTGTGATTTGTTATATAGAAATATATATATTATACAATGTGTATGCTTATATTCCTCCTCGTCTATGCAGGGTGGGGGTAAGTGAATGCCACATCCCTACTTTTGTCGCTTTAACCCTAACTGATGCATTAATGAAGTTTTTTGCAATATATACGTGTGTGTGTGTGTGTGTGTGTGTGTCTCTCTATATAGTAATTATTTGAGTGACATAGTGTCACTATGGATCTGGGATAGTTGTTCAAGCTACATATGTTTTAATATTTTTCCCCCCACATGTGTTTCGATATGTTTTCTATACAGTATTTCTTAATCTACATTTCTGTTATTCATAAGTATAATTATGCAATGATTGCATTCAATGTCTATGAGTATAAAAGTAGTTCTGATCTCCATTTTGTATGCTAATCTGTAGGAAATAGTCCAGCTGATTCTTGACCCCGGAGTTCTACAAATTTCAGATGCATATCGATGTGACATGTTTGCATTACCTGTTGAGGAAGATGTGAACAAGAGTCATAGATTTACTGCATATCATCACTTTGTTTTATGAAGACACAGTCTTTTGGGATGTGGTGTATGTATACCCATACCAAGTTGCTGCGTCTGGCATATCAGAGACAGTTCTCCAGACCCTTCTGGACATTACATTGGATTTTCGGATTCAAGAATTGGATAACTACCATATCATGCAATAGCTTTATGTTTAATTACTTTTGCTTGTTATCATAAAACATATTGTAAAATGACTAGCAATACATAGTGCATGTTTTACCGAATGATTTATGTATGAATGTTTAGTTTTCATAAGTATTTTTTCAATTTAACCTTTGACTATAAATTATTTATTATAGAATGGGGGACGATAATGCCTCTCTTTGATTGGTCAGTTGGCATCTCTTACCGTTGTAAATCCTCCACAGTACCAATGGGAAGAGGTGTCAACCACTAGTCAGCCACATCCAAACCCCCACCCGGAATCACTCTGACCACGAACTAGCAAAGTCAACGACGGACGAATGTTGGCAAACTGCCACCATGATATTTACCCACTAACCTCCAAAACAGCTGAAGTCTGTGAAACCCTTGGTTAACAAAACTACACTTGCAACCCAAAAGAAGTACTGTAAAAAAAAATTTCTCACACAGTACCTCCTCTATCATACTCTGTGACAGCAGTAGATGAGCGTGAAAGAAATCCAGTGCTAAAAACTCGGTGCTGCACATTCTCAGTCACATCCAGTTCCCCGGTTTCCAAACCACGTTAACACTGACTCCATCCTTCATTTCAATCACCAACTGTAATGAATGAAAAATTTATTGCCACACAGAAACTGCAACTTCCTTCACACACAAACCAGCCAGTAAACCCGGAACCGCAAAGCCATATAAAAAAATGAAAGCAGATAACGACAATCGCGCATGCCAACATTCCCCCGCAGTGAGACTGCTGCTCTCTTCTTCCTAGTTTAAATTTGTTCCTACCACACAGTCTCATGTTTTGGGAGATGGTACTGAAACAGACTAAAAACAAAACAAATACAAAGCAACAAATATCTCCCTCTCCCTCATTTCACAAACCAGGAACTGCTAAATGCATATGAAACACACCACTTATGCCGACAAATGGGCTGACGTCTGCCTTGCAACTCCATTCATACTGTCAAACAGCAGGATCTCCCTAGCAACACAGAACTATTTTTTCTCGTGGAACAATACATTCAATAAAAATATTTAATATCATAAAAAAAATATATTTTTTTTCTTTTGCAGCACAAAAAAAAGTCAAACATTGTATAATCGCAATATACCACTCCAGGATGTGGGTTCATGCTAGGATTTACAATGCCTGGTGTAATTTGCTCACTCAGCCTGTGGTCTCATGACCAAACAACACACCAGGCATTGTAAATCCTAGCATAACCCACACCCTGTTGTGATATATTGCTTGAATAAGACATGGAAGCATAAAAGGGCAGATTATGATTTATTCGGGGGGGAGGAGCAGCAAGATGGCTGTGCAACTGCAGCACTCCACAGATCTGCTCTGAGTTCTATTTTATATTCTGATGCTCTGCAGTGGTAAAATATTTATTTTATTTAATTCAGTGTCTCTATTGTTGTCTTTTTTGCCTTGGCCAGTTTATTCTGGTGGAGCATTTGGAGCAGAGCGGGCACTATAAGGCAAAGTAGGCTGGCAGGTTTGGCAATATCAAAGTTGGAGACACTGGTGGAGTTCATGAAGAAAGAAAACTTGTTGACTGCAGAGTTGAGGTAAAAAAACTTTATTCTAAAATCTCCTACTATTTAACCTACAGTCTTTGAATAAAAGTTTTTTGTAGTTTAAAAAGCCAAAAAGCAGCTATAAGCAGAGTTTTACCCTAAATGAGCGTGCTGGCCAACTGTCAGGTTTTGATGTCTTAACGGATACTTGCTGAACTGGAGTGAGGGAGGTGAAGGATTCAATAATCGCTCCTCTAAAATTATTATTCTGCCTTTTTTAAGTTCTAATTTTACTGCAGAGCTTATGACATTAAAGAGTTTGCCACTGAAAATCAGAATTGGAGAGTCCCTGAACAGTGAGGATGATGCCTGTTATGGAGGCACTTTAATGACGGTAGGCTTGTATAACCTTTTTTAAAAGTATGTCATGGTTGCCTGGGGTATTTTTTAGAGTTAACTTTAATTTACTGTGCTTAGTGGAGTGCTTTTTTACTGCCTTTGAATCAACAGGTTGCAAGAAGCCATTCCACCACATTTGTTGAAGATAAAGGAGAGGAGAGGAGATTGATGAAGGAGTGCTCTGGACAGTGAAATGGAGCTGTGAAAACTGCAACACAGGTTAATTTTAGACTAAAGTCAGTAGAGACCCCAATATGCATGAGCAATACGTGGTCTGGAAATTTTAATGGACGTCCTGGAAAGAAACATTTTACAATGCCAGAATGAGAGCTCAGAAAGCTGGAAAGCTGAAAAATACAGTGCGGCTGACAGCTGCTGGTCACAGGTATCTTGTGGAGAATGCAAATGGTCCTTCAATACAGGAGACATGAGTCAGGAGCTAAGTTTGATTTATTTTATTAGCTGCACCAGAATGCTGCTTAAGTGACTATGGAGTAAAATGCCCTTGAAAGGTAATTTTTAAACTTCTTCTTTCATGGATGGCAGTTGGTAATGGTTAGAGGATTCCTGGATATGGAGTCGATTGTTATAGTGCTTTTGGATGCTTGAGGCTAAAAGTATTTGTTGAGTGAAATATGAATGCTCTTGACACTCCCCTACAGTATATGGATTATGGACCAAACTTAAAATTTCTGATGAAGGCATGATTTCTGATACAGCAGGTTCTTAATTTATAAGGACATTATTTTGTTTGAGTCTCTTTATAACGCTATTACAGTGACCTGTGGTGTTTGAATTATGGTTAAAATTCTCCCCAAGGATACTTTTTCTCTGTTCTATGGTGCTTGAATTTCTGAGGTGTGTACCTTATTATTTTGGTCAGAGTTCATTTTAACTATTAAACATCAAAATGTTTTATGTTACTAAGTGGATCTCTTTAAAGCAAGACGAGTCACTGAATGAGGACTCCTAGATATAGAGCCGACTTCTATATTTTTTCTCAAATGCCTGAGGCCAAAGAATACCTGATTGTTGGTTGTTATTTGACTATTCTGTTTCTGTCATCCATGAACATTGAGTCAAACATATGCTGACAGTATGATTTTGCTGGCATATTCAGACTAATTAAAATTATTTGTCCTTATTAATGGACCTCTGAATATGAAACACAGCCCTCTTATATATTGATTCATGGACGTCAGAGTTATTAGAGCCTTAATCATTCATTTTAAAAATGAATGGACTCCTGACTAAAATGCAGCCACAATTTTGCTCAGATGAAATGTTATTCATTTATAACTTATGCTAAATGTATAGAATAGCTGGTATTTAATTCCGAGGCATGTCATAACTGTACGTAGGATATTTTTATTTTATACAGTTTTTTAATCTATTTTAGGGAGGTAGAATAATTACAATGTTCTCTGAATTTTCTGTCTTTTAACTGAATAAACATCCAAACCTTCAAAAAGGATGCCATTTAAATGGTTGGCAGTTTGTATTTATTTATTTAATTCTAGGATTACAAGTACCTTTGAGCCAAGGCTCTTTTACAAAGGTTCCACATCAAATTGAGTACAGCACAACAAAGTTTCAACAGTACAAGGTACAACAGAAATATAAGCGGTACAGCAGTAGGTTTGGTAGTGATAACAGGTTAATCAGGTTAACAGCAGTTTTGAGTGGTGGGTGTAGACAATTGTGGCAAGAATATGAACTGTAAATAACTTGCATGTTAAACAGCTACACAATCAGATACAGGAGAGATGCATACATATTTGGTATGGCATTAACATTCAAGGTCATAGGAGAGCAACAGATAGAGGACATGGTTAGGACATGGGGAGGGTAAGCTGCCGAGAGGCATTGTTAACATATACAGAAGTGCAGGCAAGTAGTTGTAGGGGGGAGAAAGGGTGGAGGGGGAAGAGGTGGAAGTGCTTGTTGTGATACTGGGGTAAGGAGAGGGGTGGCAACTAGGCTGGCAGGGCATGGCAGTCACAGGTACTGGAGGCAGACAGAGAGAGATGGAGCCTAGATTTGAAAGGACCAATCTTGAGGGTGGAGGAGATATCCATGCTGAGGTTATTTAACCAGTATAGCACCCTGTAGGCAAATGATCGTTGGCCCAGTGAGGTACGGCACCTAGGAATCAACAGCATTTGAGAGTCAGATCCCCTGGTATGGCAAAGGTTTCAACTAGGGCTGAGGAGGGCTTGGACACCAGAGGGAGCCAGACCCAGAAGTTATCTTCTTTGCCATGAGGCAAGTTTGATATTTAATCTGGTTTGATAGGTTCAGCCAGCCAGTTTGGGCCTAGAGGTCGCAGGTGTGTGTAAGGCGATGGGCACCAGTTATGAGTCGACATGCTTTGTTTAGATTGGTTGTGATGCATCTTAGGGCTGTAGGGGTGGCAGAGCCATAGATTAAGAGGCAATAGTTGATGACAGAGACTACTGAGCTTAGGATAGCGATCCTGAGGGCCTCAGGTGTTAGTTTAATAATTTTTTAACAATCAAATTTATTAATTAGTACATACAGCTGAAATAACTTGATTAAAAAGCAGGGGTAGAAGTATTACTAGGAAGCTCACTTAATTGTTCTCTCATTGAAAAAGACTATGCACTTACGCCCAAATTATTTATTCTATGATACTGAAGTAATCCTATTTAATTAGTGAACTGTGCTAGGAAGGACCTGAATTAAATCCTACACTTGGCTGTTGAACAGTCCCAATATGAGCAGCTCCAAGTAACGCTTTATTTCACTGGAGGATTGCAAATGGCCTTAAAGGAAGCATATATAGCCTGTGGTGGCTAGATGGTATTTGGGCTAAAGTTAATGTACCTGTGAATACCTGAACCAGAGACTGTGAATTTGAGGCTTTGTTTAGCAAGTTGTAGGTTGGTACTCTAGGCACCCCCAATTTACTGTGAGCTTCGGTTAGCCTGCTATTTAACAGTTTACTGGAGGAGACACTCAAAAGCTCAAAGAGGCGCAGTACATATACTTTATGTGCATTGTATTTTTATGCTAACAGTGAATAATAAATTTATATTTGTATCCAAACTGGAACCGGACTGTTATTTCTACTCCATTCCCTGATTATGTGTTAAATTAATTATTTATAATGTGGTGTATGTACTTAACTCCTGCTGTAGGTAATGAATTTTACTTTTCTTCAGCATCTCATTATTATTGATATTTGCAAAGTGTTTGGTGCCATACATTATTCATGACATGATGTCCATTTGTTTTAATATTGTGTGTTTTAATTGAAATTGTAATGACTTATAATTGATCAATAAAACCTTTTGTACTTGTTCTTGTATGCTGTATGATTTATTTTCAAGTCTGTCTTTTGAAACAGCTAATGTATTGGTGATTTTGAAACATCATATTGCCATAAACTTGAACAGCAACAGTGAAAAACAGTCCACTTTAATAGCGATAGCCTAGTCAAAAAATACATATCTACACATCAATAAATGGACTGTTATCATTGTATTTTCACATGTTAAAGTGACACTGAGTTAATTGTACTTAATTTTTTCAGTATCATAAATGAAGTTGCCTGGACCCAACGGTGCTTGTAAAAGCTAATACTGAAATGAAATCGACAAAGTAGTTCCTTTTTTATGCTGAATGCCCTAATGTGCTTAAATTCCATTGAGAAAGTTGAGTTTTGATACTGTTCCTGCAGTGGCAGGTGCACACGTCCAATGTTATGGCTCGTCATTCAAATGGGTTAGTAACCTCCTTAAAAATGCAAGAAAAAACAGTAAGTGCAAGATGGACATTGTCCCGTTAACAGATTGATTAGTTAAAGTAAAAAACTGTTAATTCAACAAGATATTTTGATATGAATGTAATTTGAAGTGGTACTACTTGGAAAAATATAAATATTTACAGACTCAAATTATTTATTCAATACTGGAGTTCTGCACTATACAATTGTGCTAAATACATTTCATCATAAAGAGTTTTGATGGATAAAACACTCAAGCATGCACTGCATAGTGCACATGAAAGTTTTATATAGTAATTATATATTTTTTTGCTGTTATTCTTCTCAAAACTTATTTGCTTTGCACTTATGTGTGTGTGTATATATATATATATATATGTATATGTATTTGTGTGTGTGTGTATATATATATATATATATATATATTCTATAAAAAAACTTCATTAATGCATCAGTTAGGGTTCTTCTACAGCGACAAAACTGAGAAATTCAGCATGAGTGTTCCCACCCTTGCACCCACCCCCACCCTACCCCCACCAGCAGGCATAGGGGTGTGCATTGGTGTCATCAGTCTAACTGGAGTTAGGACCAATGACTAACACACACCCTGATGCCTGCTGATGGAAAATGAAGTACAATAGAAACAATGCCAATTTCCTCACTTTTGTTGCTGTAGAAGAACCCTAACTGATGCATTAACAAGGTTTTTTGCATAGAATTTCCATACTTTTTAAGAAAGAATAGAAAACTAGAAAGTTGCGCAAGTTACTGGGAGCTTGGGGCCCGAACCACATGATTTTGTGTGACTATAGCAACAGTAAGTGCAACAGAAACGCAAGCACAAAGGCTTACGCACATGGTGATGAAAATGTAAATGGTAACACAAAGAGTAATAGGGAATGCAAGCACAAAGTGACACAAAATCGAACAGTTACGTAAACGGAGACATCAAACAGAAGTGCATACAGAACAGAACTGGTAACACACACATTCACGGTACCACAATTGTAAATGCAAATGGTAACAGTAACTGCAAGAATAATGCTCAAGTAAACAGAAACGCAAGCGCATACGAAAACGCAAACCGTAACGCAGACACTCATGGAACCACAACTGTAAACGCAAATGGTAACAGTAACAGCAACAATTAAGCCAACAGAAACAGAAACGCTAGCGCAATATGAAAACGCAAACTGCAACGCGCTCAGGCACGGTACCACAATTGCAAATGGTAACATTAACAGCAACAATAACACAAAACAAAATGAAAACACAAGTGCAAATGAAAAAGCAAACTGTAACACACACGGTGGCATAGAGGGGAACGGTGATGCGAACGGTAACAGAAGTGCAACTGGAAATGTTAACTGACACAGTAACGAAAGGGCACACCCTTCTGTTCCCCAAAAACTGCATTAAAAAACAAATTGAAAACAAAGAATGTATGCATTATAATTGACTTCGGAGCAGAAAATTACGACTTGGAATACTAAATTGCTTGTATCTCAGGAAATGTACGACGTAGGAAAAAAAATTAAATTTTGTATGAATTATTACTTTCCTGGCTAGTTTTGTGCTTAGCCCCCATTTGGGAGGCTAAGCAGTTTTTTGACAAAAAGTCTGTATCTTGCACCATTTCCGAGATACGGGCCCCGAAAGACGCAACGGATGCCATAATGTTATCCTATGGCAAAAACGTCAACTTCGGAGTGCAGTCACTTTGCCACCCTGTAGTATAATTTCACCAAACCACCAAAAGGCACATCTGTGGTATGTTGGCTTTCTTCCCTCCAAATTTCAGCCCAAACGACCAAAGCGTTCTTTTGCAGCAGTGTGGCAAAGAATTCCTGTAATGCGGCAAATGCTGTAATGTTATCCTATGGGAAAAAACGTCAAATTCGTAGTGCCATAACGTTGCCAACCTGTACTGTTTCATGACCAAACCACTGAAAGACAAATCTGTGGGATAGTGCCTTTCTTCCCTCCAAATTTCAAGAGAAACGACCAAACTGTTCCCAAGATATTAAATATGAAAGTTTACTAAAATTTCCCTATCTATTCCATTATAAAAAATCTGGCCATCTTGTCCCTCCCTCGCGATCAAAGATGACGATCAAAGAATCTATGATCAAAATTTGCAGGCTCACGAACAAAGATTTAAAAACCTTATAAATCAAAAAATTGAAGGAATTGTGGTAAACCACCACCATGGTTTTCATGCAGGTGCACCAATCCCCGGCGACTTGTGCCTGGCGCCCTGCCAGGCAGCAGCCATCGGGGACCGACACCCCCTGCCCCTCACCGGCAATGCACCCCAGCCAGAGCATGGGCTGTAATATGTATTAATATCCCTGGTGGTCCAGTGGACCCTATCCCTTAGCCCGATCGCGGGCTTTCATCATTCTAATATCCCTGGTGGTCTAGTGGACCCGATCCCACAGCCTGATTGCGGGCTTTCAGTAATTGATATATCCCTGGTGGTCCAGCGGTACTCCCTCCCAACCCGCCCACTCAGTCCACCACCCTGCTCCCCTTCCTGGTCAGCGGAGGCGGCAGCACCCACCTGCAAGCCGCCCGGCCGCCCGCCGACTGACAGCGTACAGTACAGCTGTCGCCCATTGAATCCACAACACGGGCCAATGGAGTGGTAGACCATACTGTACTACACAGTCCGATTTGTGAATGGATCCATTCACATATCGGACTAGTGTAGCTACAATCGTTCTGCGCGCCTATTGCCCCGCTGTAGGACCAATAGGCGCTACAGCTGTACTATACGCTGTCCAGTGGCGGGTGGCTGGCGGCGCTGGTAGGGTGCTGCCACCCGCCGCTGACTGGAGGGGGCGGGGTGGCGGACTGAGTGGGGGTTGGGAGGGGTACCGCTGGACCACCAGTGATATTTCAATTACTGAAAGCCCGCGATCGGGCTGTGGGATCGGGTCCACTGGACCACCAGGGATGTTAGAATGATGAAAGCCCGCGATCGGGCTGTGGGATCAGGTCCACTGGACCACCAGGGATATTAGGATAATGAAAGCCCGCGATCGGGCTGAGGGATAGGGTCCACTGGACCACCAGGGATATTTACATAATGGAAGCCCGCGATCGGGCATGGGGGGGCACCGCGATGGACGGTGCTACTGGAGCTCGGGTGGCCACCCACAGCTGGCAGCTGCCGTGTTGCACCCTGCAATATGGCAGCTCACCTGTGGATGGCCAGCTGTTGCTCCTTTTTTTTTGGCACAACTGTATGCGGCGCATGTAGGGGTTGCACCTGCCTATGCTCAGCACATCCCGGGCCTGAATATGGGTGTGCGGGGTATGCATGGTTATGCCCCACGCAGGCGATGTATACATTACCTGATGTGCCCCAGTGCATCGATTTCAGCCGCCGCACTTTCCCCGTTTGAATATCGCTCCGGGGCGCATCAGTGGGTTGCACATGGCAGACCCCTGTTGCACCATGCGCAACCCTTTTGAATAACCCGGCAGTATAGAGATATATATATATATGATATTAAATTCCAATTTTTGCACCTTAATAACTTTGGCATTCTTTGATAAAATAGCTCAAAATTTGGCATGTGCAGTCATTTTGCCAGTGTCTCAAAATGTGGAAAGTTTTAGAATGTCATCGTGTATGTTTTTTGAGGTATAAAGTGGTCAAAAATCATAAAACTGCCACTTTTGTTCCAATACTTAACATGGGATTTTTTGCTCTCATCTACAGCCCAGACAAAATTATTTTTTTTCTGAAATTTTCAGGGATGATTGGGTCTGTGCCAAGGGTGTGCCTTTGGATAGTTTGGTGAAAAGATATCTCACAATTTTTAAATATTTACTGATCTTCCCTTGTCAATCTTCACCATTCATTACTGCTGGGTATAAGATGGAGGTGTGCACTTGCACAGGAGCTTTTTTTTTGGGGGGAGGAGTCAGCACCAATGGCACCCCATGAGGCCGACACACTGCCTGGCACACGAGGGTTTGCTGTTATGTGACGCAGACTCGTCCTCCACCCCACTTCTGTTTCTCCCGCTATCAAGTTTGCACCTGCTGCGTGAGTTTCAGATTTTGCTGCATTACTAGGCCTTGGCTGAAATTCAACGCTACATTTCTGCATCTCCATTTTCTTCCATCCTGGTTCTGAGAACCACCTGGCGTCATTGACCCCAGTAAGCTAGTTCCTTTTATTTTCCTTACTTACAGCACTAGGGCTTTTCTGTAGTTTTGTTAAATTGTTTCCCATGTCATGTCTCATTTGGGGCTAAGAAAAAATCCAAAATGGGTTGTGCCCCCATGCATCGGTGCCCCTGTGGCCAGCATTTTTCCATTACGGATTGGCATGATATCTGCTTTCATTGCCTAGGTTCCAACCATGATATGGACACTTGTGATGCTGTTTCTTCATGGACTGTTGTGTTCTCGAGAGCTGCTCGTTTAAAGTTGGCAGGGCCCCACCGACTTTCAGAGGATGGCATCGTTCTAGAGATGCTGTGGTGAGAACTGTTGCCTCTGCCTCTGGGTTCCCTCCCTGGTCTATACGGCCTGGTGATGAGGAAACTCCTCTTCTGATCCCAGCCTTGCCATTGAGGAGGTTTCTTCCATGATGCCAGAGGAATGGCTTGGTTCCCTGTGGAGCCGGGTTGGGAGAACTGCTATGGCAGCCACCTCCTCAGAGGTGCAGGCTCCCCCAGTGTTGCGGCCCATGGCTGCTGGACCTAGCACCGGCAAACCCTCGGCGCTGTTCACGGTGCCGGTGATTGGAGTGGTGCCACTGGTGGTGTCATGTTCTGTGGTGACGCCGTTCATGGTGCCATTGGCAGTTGAGCTCCCAGGGTCGCTAGTCTGGTGGCATGTGTGGTCCCCTCTTCTTCAGAGGAGGATGATTCACTGGCCGATCCAGACTGGTATCCTGAGGAGTCAGGGAACCATCTTGGATGTGACATCAGGTGGCCCCGTGTTCATCTTCTAGGATCCCCGGGGTCGGCGGTCTTTGTGAGCCCCCACATCGACCCTGGTGTCGGGGCCCCATGGCAGATAGCCTGGGGTGATGGTCTCAACTTTAGGGGCCAGGACAGCTGCCACTCCTGGTGCTGCCTTGGCTACCACAGTTGGGATGAGGACCCCTCTTCTGTGGCCTCCCTCAGGGGGTCTGCAGGGTTGGGGGACTCCTTTGCACCAAGTTTGAGGAAGAGGGCATCCTCAGAGTCTGAAGGGTTGTGAGGCTGGAGTGAAGTGCGGTGCCCTTCTTCCACTACTCTGTGGGGTGGGGGAGTAGTCATAGTGCTGAGCCCTGCTTCTCCTCCTCTGAGATTTCAGGGGCACCCTTAGTGGGTGGTGCTGGAAGTTGCCCTTCTGGATCCATGCAACCCCGGTTGCACCACAGGGGAGATTCTCCCTCAGGGCTCAGCCAGGTTTTGTTTTCACATTTAAAGCATCTGCTGACTGGATCGACCCCTGGGTCCTCTCATGTGGGAGGATCTGCTGTGGGGTCTCAGAGCTCTGGCAGAGGCTAGGCACTTTTGGTTAGGTGCTCTTCCCTAATCCCTCTGCAGACACCTCCCCCTCTCCTGGGCCAAGTGGGCCGTACGGGACCCTTAACCTGGGAAATGTTCAGGGCCACTGCGATGGCTTTCCCTAGGTATGTTAGAGCCATGGATGAGCAGGTCTTTTGCCTGTCTCCACTGCCACAGGAGGACTCTGAGCATCCAAGCTCCTCTACTTCCTTGGCTTCCTCATCTGGGGAAGAGGAACGTTCTGTCCACCTTTCCTCCTACATTGATTTCGTCAACATCAGCGATTCCTCTCGAGGTTAGTTCAGTAAGTCCACATTTCCCATGTGCTAAGACTCAACACCGAGTGGGAGACACACTCCTTTTTGAGCGAGTTTAGAGCTAACCACCTGGTGGTACCTTCCTGGCCCATTCCTTTCCAGGTAGCGTCAATGCACACCTGGCAGTCACCAGCCACCTTATCCCTAGCCCCAGCAGACTGCAGGAGGAGATATTGTTCTTTCCAGGAGTCTCTTGGTTCTCTGCCTCACCCTCCCTTGGAGCTGATAGTTTTAGATACTCCTTCTGTGCTTCAACACCTGGCACACGACTGGCCACTGGATCCGGATTTCACTTAGTTCGACTGATGGGGAAGAAGAGTTTTCTCTTCAGCTCACGTGTTACTCTGCATCAGCTCACATCAGGCTCACCACGCTGCCTACAACAGGCACCTGTGGTCAATGCTGGTGCAGGTTTTAGCATCTTTGCCTGATTCGGAGGAATCTAGGCAAGCCATTGCCCTCTCTGCATAGAGTCTGGAGCTTGCAATGCACCAAGCTAGGGAATTGTATGAAGCCAGTGAGGTGACTTCCAGACTGGCATGGACAGTGATCCGCAGATGGCATGGCTTTGCCTGTCTAGATTGTCACCCATTGCCTGGCATAGGGTGATTTCCTCCACTTTCCGGGGGACCTGCCTTTTTCCCCACAAGGCAAGAAGGAATTTACTTGGGTGGTTCTGTCCCCCCAGCCATGGGGGACACCTCCTCATCTTGACCAGCCTTGGGCCATGTTGTTCTAGTATGACTATAGGGTCTCCCCCTCCTGCATCTCCCCCTCTCAGGAGGTTGAGGGAGTCTGTTCCCTTAGGACAGTGCTAGGTCCCCTCTGGGGGGCTTGGTACTCACCCAGCAGTAATGAATGGTGAAGACTGACAAGGGAAGATATGAAAATTATGTACCTACCGCAATTCTTAATCTTCTCTTGTATCTTCACCATTCATTACTGATTCCCGCCCACCTTCCCTTCTTGGGCCTTAGCTCCTGGGCACCACCTCCACCCTGCTCGCCCCCCCCTACGAGGCCAGTTGGGGGGACTCTGGACCTCAGTGCCCTCTGTTTCCTTTTCTAAAGTCACAGAGTGCCCAACCTAGGAGGGTGTTGAGTAGGGTCTTCGCCCTGGCCTTGGATAGAACTCCCTGGGATTCTTAATGGGGTGCACTGTAGGGTCCATTCCATGTCTTGGCACAGTTCTCTTGTTCTGTTGTCAGCTAGTTTAAAGTTGCCGGCCCGGTGGTGCTGAGGGTTGAGGCACTGGACGCCACACCTCACGCCACGCCGGCGACCCGGGTTTGGGAATGGATTCAGGCCATCGGGGGTCAGCAGGGGAGGGAAGGGATCAAGCATCCAGAGGACTGCTCTCCCTTCCTGGGGAGGGTTCCAGGGTCTGCGCCACTCTTGGGTGGCCTCTGATGGTGGTCAGAGACATTGCAAGGAACATGCATGGTTAACGTATGCAGGGGTGGAGCTGTGGCAGACATCAGAGGACGTCATTGCACGTCCGAGCTCCGGGGAGCAACAACTAAGCAGGAAAATCCCGTCTCAGGAATAGGCAAAGGCTCCTCCAGTGTCACTACCACACTCCCAAAGTCAGGCCCTTTAACCAAGGTTCTCCTCCCTGACTCTTGCCTGGTACATTAAATTGTAGATAGAGTGCCAGGGTGATGGTGGCCCCACCTCGGGAGTTCAGAGCCGGGGGATTCACTGTGCTGGAGCGGACCTGGCGAAGGGCTTCAGACAGGGAGGTAGAGTCGATGGTGAGCAAGGCATCTGGAGAGAGTTCCCCAAGACAAGAGCAGAAACAGAGTTGGGGGAAAAAAAAACTTGTTTAAGGTTGGGGACATCGTCAGTGCATCCCGTGGGGGGACCCTTAGGTACTCCCCCCTTTTTTCTTCTTTCTCGCTGTCCCTTTGCTTATAGGGGTTATTCTGGATAGAGTTCCCTCCTGTTTAAGGGTTTTCCCTCCTTGGCTAAGCCCTCAGGTAGTAAGCTAGAGAGGGCCATGCTCCAGGATTTTCATCCCGAATGTGGGTTTTGGGGTGGGAGGGGGATCAGACCCCACCATACTTTATATTATTCAAGACTATCTCATATTTTCTTTCTGGACCTAGGCCCAGTGGTCCCTGAAGCTGACAGGATCTTGCACTGTGTCTTCATACCTGTCAGGTTTTTGAGGCTAAAAATAAGCCAATGGTTTTCTGGCTTATCATGGCAGAGGTCTCCAAAGCTCCCATGCAGGTGCATGCCTCTGGCTTACACCCAGCAGTAATGAATGGTGAAGATGCAAGAGAAGATCAAGAATTACGGTAGGTATGTAATTTTCATTTTTTGTGATAGTGGCTAGACAGGTAGGTTATTGAAAACCATTCGAACTGTTAATAGTGAATGTCTGCTCTGAGAAATACTGTCCATGTTGTCCGCCATCTTGTTTCCCCCCCATTTTAAATGTAGATTTCTAAGGAAAACTAGTCGTTATGGAATGAACAAGACCTGTCTTTAGATCTTGTTCACATATTTAGTTACATTTTTGTAACAGAATTTAAAAACTTGCAGTGCAAGTATGTCTTTTGGGGGCGAGAATCATATCACCCGTCACTCACTTAGGTAAGGATTGTTTGATCTGAAAATAACCATTCGAGCAGTAATTTAGAGTTTGAACTTTACTGTCAGAAAGTCTTTTTTTCGGATTGATTGAGCCTTACCCAAGTCATTGAGGACAATATGGTTCTTTCCCCCACAAAAGACAGAATTGCAAAGTAAATTGTAAACTTATTATACTTCCTGGTGTTTAGTGGCACCCCCACCCTCAGTTTGCGATCCCCCATTTAATGCATTGTTCCCTGGTGTCTAGTGGCACCCCTAACCTTCTGATCATGGTCCCCTTTAGTATTATTTTTTCTAATATAGTACCTCAGCTACACAAGTGCACGTGGAGGCATGCACACACAATGCCACGAGGTGCCCTTCCGCAACTTGTCACCACCTACGCTAGCCACTGGACCTCTACCGGGTGGCAGCAGAACTACAGGGGAGTGACAACCACCCCAAGAGAGGAGCGCTGCCTTTTGGCTGCTCAGTCCTGCTTTCACCCCCCCCATGCCAACTCCCCAATGATCCGAGTCTGCTCCTGAACCTGGGTCTCCGGCATGATGTGAGGTAAGGTGTTCAGCACCTCAGCCCTCTGGGCCACTGGGCCAGCGCCTTCAGTATTTATTTCTTAATTAATGAGTTGCTTTTGATGTTGTACTGTGAGAATGGTCCTCCTAAATATCTTCATAAGTGATATTGCAGGAAAACTGAATGGGAAGGTTTGCTTTTTGTAGATACCAAAATCTGCAACAAGGCAGATACCAAGGAGTGGAGTGGTTGTGTAGGGATCTTGAGACACTCAAAGAATGACCAAGAATATGGCAATTAGGGGTTCAATGCCAAAAAATGTAGAATCAAGTACCTATTGCATAGGAACCCAGAAGCTGAATATAGGATGGGGGGAAGATACTGACAGTCACTAGACCCCAGTAGAGGAGGAGTTGGATTGATTGAAGATGGCCACTGCACGCTATGTGTGTTGAAGAGACACCACAAAAGCTGGAGTGTTTAAATGCTTTTTATGCTTTTAAAGCTGGTATACCACTGTTGCCTTAATAATAAGCACTCTTTCCGGATGTTCTTGTGCAGTTATCTTGGTTTCCGTTCCCCCTGTGCTTTGTTCTCCTTAATAGGTATCAGTGGGAGTTCTGATGGTGGGTAGCTCGCTTAACCGGAGGCTTGAAGATGGAGCCCTGCAGAGGGTCTGATCAGGGGAGAAGGTCTGGGAGGATTTGGAAGCTGGAAAGAAGATTTGGAGAGGAGAGAAAATTTGAAAGGTGCTGAGTGGAGAGGAGTGACGACTGGAGTATCAAGGGTGTTATGGAGGATACAGTTGAGAGGGCTCTAAAACTTTAAAACCTAAAAATTGAGATTTTTTTCTTTGAACATATCACGAGCTGATCTCTATTTTTATTTCTTGATCAACTCATCTTCAACTCTGACTTTGTATTTAACTGGGTGCTTACTGAGCTTACTGAACTTATTGTGCATATTGAGTTCGCTGAACATTACGCGCAATCATTAGTACTGATCGCTGTTATATTTTTTTTGAATTTTGCTACTGTTGCTGACTAGGTGGCCAAACAGTTAAGTGAGGATTTCAAACTAACAGGATTTCAAGCTAACACACTTACTAGCAGCCAATTTTTTTGTGTGTTTGTATATTAGTGCACTTATGTGAAATTCGTCTATTTTTTTTTTTCAACTTTGCTTATGGTTTACAATTATAGGGTATCTTCTTCTCTAGGACCTAGATCTAGAATTTTGTTCATTGCTTGCAGTTGTTTGCAGGGGTTGGAACTGGAATGGGTTCTCTGGAGACAAGGAGGATATGGCTGATGTGACATGGGGTTAATGGATAAAATATGAGAGGCTAATTACCTGCTTGTTACCGCCTTTAGATTCCCCTTGGATCTCCATACTTATTATTACTTCCCGTTTGGCCACCTTCAGAATTTGTGTAAATATCTTAAGGACCTAAGGACTCTGGAGTTAAATAATATTAGTTTCGGTTGGGTGTCAGCCTTCTGCTTAATTGATGGAGTGCCTTTCAATGGTTTCTTTTTATTATTATTTTTATTATTAAGTTAACTCAACCTAAGAGAGGAGCTAATAGCTGGATACAGTCATTGGCTTAACAGCTGGTTAAAGATTAGCTCCACTTGAAGCCATCTGAAGCCTTTACTAAGATAATTAATCCACAGTGTAAATGGCTGATGGCTAACTACCTCATAAATGCATGCACTAGCATTCTCTTGACAGATTTAACATAGTTAAATTCAGGAGAACATTGAGTATTTTTTTTGTCATAGAATAGCTCAAAATTCTAGTGCTTTAAACCACCTTAGTCTGTGCCTTCATTTTAATGAAATTTCTTGTAAAGTCCATAGTTTCTATACGCTTGTTTATTGTGAGTGGTAGTAGGAAGCCAAGTGGTATCCTCAGAATATTGGAAGATGCAGAATTTTAGGATTTTGCAGAAAAGAAAGTGGGAGCAAAAATCTACAACCGGGTAAGCAATACTCTTTGTTGAAGGCATTTTTTTTTTTATTTTCTCTTTATGCCTTCCTCTCACTGCAGTACTTCCTTTCTTCAGGAGACTCCCACATTGGCCTTGTACGTCCCTGCTCCTCATGCCAGGCATTGATGCAGTCCATCCCCCCCCATGGAGCCTTGGTTGTACCCCCCAGGTGAGTACAGGATGGGGTCCCATCCCGACATGTCTGTATTTCTTCGGGGGGATGCTGTCATCAGGCGCCGGCTGGGGCACTGGGATCGGGGCCTTGGAGCTCCATCTACAGGGAGCACTGCGGGGTTTTTCCACTTTTTTTTTTCTGTCCCCACCCACAGGATGTTGGTGCGCTAAGGGAGCCAAGGGGCAGCGCATGTCGAGACGTGCGAGCGCTCCAGCTCCCGGCCAACGTCCCCCCTTCCTTCCTTCTGCAGTCCCGCTGCGCCTCCACCCGTGGTCACCCAGGTGGCAGTAGAGTGGCGGGACATGCATCCCACCCCACCCTGGAGGAAGAGCGCAGCCTCTGGGTGCTCAATCTTCCTCCCCCCGGCCGACCCTCCAGCAGCCCGAGTCTGTTACCGAAACCGGGTCGCTGGCGCCGCAAAGGGTAACCCTACCACTGCGCTGGCGGGCCGGCCTTGTTGAAGGCATTTTTGATTGGATTTTAAGGAAAGTAGAAGGTACTCAATTTTGTTTTTGTCTTTTGTTTATTTGTTTCGTTTTAGACATGCTGACTAAACCAGGGGAACAGGATTTTGTACGAATACACTGGCTACCAGAAAAAAAAAATTGTGTGCTCGAACGTAAATAAGGGCACTTGAGAGTACCATCACAGTTAATTGTCTTAACACTTTTAAGCTGCATAATATTAGTATCAGCATTTGTTAGACTATAGACTTCATGATTTTTTTTGCATTGAATAGATGCTAAGAGAAGTGTGCAACAAGGTGGAAGTGCAGAGTGTAATAATGAAATCATCCAAAGATATATTAAAAAAGCAAATCAGGTATATTGGTATTCTATTTTAATAGTCCCTATTTCATAAGACCTACTCTTTTTATTTTTACTTTTTTATTAGTTATAAACATTTTGTGGGTGAATTTTAACGGAATCTATTTTAACTGTCGGTTTGATATATTAACTGGTATAAAATGGTCCAGTGATTTGGACTTCTGATAGGCTAATAAATTGCTATCTAGTATTTGAAATCTGTATTAGGCTATTTTATTGCCATTTGTAGCTACCTAGCAATTGATCTGTGTAATTACTAGTGTCTTATTACTGTTTTTTTACTATTACTTACAGCTGGGATCATGGCAAAAAAAATGCAAGAATTTCCTGGAATCTCCAGACCAGTCATCTCAGCTTCCATTGTCTTCCTCATCTTCTACACTTTTTATACTTTTCAAACAACATGAAGTCTTGCTGTATTCTGACTATTGCAGTTAGCTCCAGCACTTGAACTGCCCCAGAGAGAGAAGGGTTAAAATTCTATGCCAGGCATACGATGTTGAGCTCGAGCTCAGTTGAAAACTCTGCCTGTATTACTTTGAAACCCAACCGTCAGATTCTTTGCTCCGCCTCACTGAACAGTCGCTCTGGAGATTTCTCCTTCTGCTCGGTTCAAAGTCGGTTAAAGTTGTTGGTTTTAGTCCGATTTATTTTCCGTTTGTCGGTTCAGGACTCAGTCTGTGGTACTGTAAGTACTTAGGATAGTTCTTGTGTGGAAATTGTAAAAAACTGTGTTCTTCGGTCGGTTTGGCTGAACCGATCCTTTAGTTAAATCTTTTGTGAAAGTTTAGTATGTGGTTACTGGTCCGTATCGGTTTTAAAAAAAACATGATTTGAATGTTTTTTTCCAACACCCGTAACACGGTGAGAAACCGATAGAGGAGTCTTGCCTGGCGGTTGCCGAATAAAGGGTAAGTTTGTTAGGTTGACCATGTCTGAGAAACCCAAGAAAAAAAACAGGCCCACTGGGTTTCAACACTGCAGTGTGTGTGGGGAGGTCTTTGCTAAGGCCGATCCCCACACCACGTGTGTTTACTGTCTGGGTTTTGACCACCTCGATTCAGACTGCCAAATTTGCAAGAATTTCCCTAAGTCTACTTTGGATAAAAGGTTAGGTAGACTTAGGGATAAGGAGGCAGAGAAATCCACTGACCCGTAAGGCCAGCCCGGTTCGGTTCCTACCGAACCAGAAGGAGTGCCCTCTGACCAGGGCAATACTTCTTCGGGCAGGAGGAGAGCCGATCCTGAGGGATCGGTTCCTGCTAAAAGAAAGCGCAAGGATAAATCGGCTGGTTTGGATCCAGACCTTCATGCTCTGACCACTGAAGAGATAGCCAGAGTGATTCGGATTGTTGAATCACTTCGTCCGGTTCCAACCAATCCAGCACCTTCTGTCAGGGGCTCGGTTCGGTCAGTTCCCCCGGTTCGAGATTATTCCCCTGAAGGCTTTTATGAACCGGAGTTTGATGAGGAGGGGGATTTTGAAGAGGATGATTATGATGGTGAAAGTCTGGATGTGCGTGTGGAACCAGACATCTCCCCAGACAGATCTTCTGGTATTTCCCCTCCTAGGCTTTCTGAGTCCCCTCCTCACTTTCTGTTTTACAGAAAAGTGGCTGAAACCCTCCAGCTTCCCATGGAGGAGGCTGTGGAGGATCAGAAGGAGCCTGATTTTGTTGAGATGATGGACATCCCAGAGTCTAAGCATCTGTCTGTTCCCCTCCATAAGTCCTTTGGGTAACGGACACAAAAAATTCTAAGGTCTCCTAACTCTGTACCTCCTGTTGACAGGAGAATGGACAAGAAGTACACCTCATCAGGCTCGGATACAGAGTTTTTCTATCAGCAATGCAGCCGTGTTGGGGTAGGCAAACATTCCCTTGACTTCACCCCCAGACAAAGACTCCAGGAAGATAGATGCTATGGCAAAGAAACAGTACATGGCATCATCTTTGGGACTCAGGCAGGCTAACTATATGGCCTATACAGCGAGGTACCAGAAGTCCAGGTGGGACACTGTACTGGCACTGGCTAAGCAGGTTTCCCCCAGCTAGCCAAGGAGCTGGAGGAGGTGGCTGCTGATGGGATTAAGGCATAAAAGGTGCAATTTCATGCTGCTGTGGACTCCAGTGATGTGTCATCAAGAGTCATGGCTACTAGCCCATCACAGGACACCCAGGCTAAGGCCATGGATTTCCCTGTGGTGGGTAATTCTCTGTTTGGGGAGCAGACAGAGAATTACATGAATAAAATGGATGAGTACAGGACCACTTAAAGGAGTGCCCAGGCCAAGGAGAGGCAGGCAAATCCTCAAAGGCAGCAAGCTAGGGGCAGGGGCAGGCCTTTTCACAGGCCTTTCTACCAAGCACAGGCCTCTTCTTCCTTTTCTCAGAGGGGGTTCTTCAGAGGGAGAGACAGAAGGGGGATGAGCAGGGCTGCATCCACCCCTCAGCCTAAGGCTCCTGCCAAGCAGACACCCTGATGTGTCAGCCTGGATCAACTCCCCCATTCTGGTAAGTGGCTGGCTGGTTTACTTTGTCCAGGACTGGATGTCTGTTACCTCAGACAAGTGGGTCCTGGAGGTTGTAAGCCAGGGCCTGGTTCTCAGTTTCAAAAATTTTCCGAAACTTAAACCCAGATCCTTTCCACCTGCAAATACATCAGAAACCCTTGTTCTAGAGGTAGATGTTTCATCTCTGCTGGCCATAAGAGCCATAGAGAGAGTTTCTACCCCATATGGGGCAAAGGCCTGTACTCCAGGTACTTCCTTACCCCAAAAAAGACAGGGGAGTGGCGACCCATCCTAGATTTAAGATACCTAAACAAGCACCTACTAAAGCCAAAATTCAAAACGGTGACTCTGGGAACAATTCTTTCCTCTCTAAGGCCAGGAGACCGGCTAGCCTCCCTGGATCTCAAGGATGCCTATTTCCACATTCCCATCAGGTGCTCCCGGAGAAAGTACCTCAGGTTCGAATTGCCCTCAGGCCATTACCAGTTCAGAGCAATGTCCTTTGGCCTAACTTCAGCCCCAAGGGTGTTCACAAAGTGCCTAGCAGTAGTGGTGGTCTTTTTAAGAAGATAAAGGATTTCTATCTTTCCATATCTGGATGATTGACTCCTTGTGGGCCAGTCCCCAGACCAAGTCAAGTCAGATCTGCAGGTTACCCAGCAAGTTCTCACTTCCCTGGGGTTCCTTCTCAATCTTCCCAAGTCAGTTCTTGAGCCTGTACAGCTCCTCACATTTATAGGAGCAGAGCTGGACACGGTCAAAGCAAGAGCTTTCCTTCCTCTCTAAAGGGCAACAGTCATCTCTCAGCTGGCCTCTTCCTTCCTCCCTCTGGTTTCATGACCAGCAAGGCATTTTCTTCAGCTTTTGGGCCACATGGCAGCTTCCATGGCAGTGGTTCAAGGGGCCAGGTTTCAGATGAGGGACATTCAGTTCCATCTGAGGACTTTTTGGTCCCAAAGGAAAGATCCTCTTACCAAACTAGTTCCTGTTACTCAGACCCTAACTCAGGCCCTTCAATGGTGGCAGGACCTGGACAATCTGATGCAAGGTGTTCCATTTGTCACTCAGACTCACTCTGTGGTCCTTACCACAGATGCTTCCCTTTTGGGGTGGGAAGCCCATCTGGGGGCCTTTACAGCCCAGGGACTGTGGTCCCCTCAGGAATCCATTCTTCATATCAACCTCCTGGAGCTCAGGGCAGTACTTCTAGCCCTGCAAGCTTTCACTCAGTCAGTACAGAACAAGGTGGTTCAGGTCAGGACAGACAACACTACCACCATGTGGTACATCAACAAGCAGGGAGGCACTCAGTCCATGGCCTTGTGCACAGAGGCCATGAAAATATGGTCCCTGGCTTATTCCCTTCAGACCTCTCTGGTAGCAGTCCACCACCCAGGAAAGGACAATGTGCTAGCAGATGCATTGAGCAGGATTTCCCAGGGCCGTCATGAATGGTCTCTGGATCCTTTGGTGTTGAAAGTGATTTTTTCAAGGTGGGGCACTCCAGAGATAGATATCTTTGCAGCCCCAGACAATCACCAACTTCCTCTGTTTTGTTGCAGACCCCCAGTCTTGGGCTCAGTCCCTCTGGATGCTCTGATTTTGAACTGGGAAGGGAAATTTCTTTATGCCTTCCCTCCCTTCCCTCTACTGTTCAAGGTTCTAGTCAAGGTAAGGTCACAACCTTGCAAAGTGATTCTGATTGCTCCAGACTGGGTCAGGCAGCCTTGGTACCCCCTCTTATTGTCTCTGGCAGTCCATCTTCCCCTGTCTCTTCCCAGGAATTACAACCTGTTAACCTCCTCTCAGGGGAGGATTTGGTACCCCAATCTTCGGTCACTCAATCTCAAGGCATGGCTCTTGAAGAGTTAGAGTATGCAGACTTGCATCTGTCCCAAGGGGTTCTGGATATTCTCAAAGCTTCTCAAAAGCCTGCCACCAGAAAAACTTACAACTCCAAATGGAAAAGATTCAGCATTTGGTGTTCCAAGAAGCATATATCCCCAGACACTGCTGAATTGTTTACAGTTCTGGATTATATAGTTCACCTTAATGGCCTAGGCCTCAGACCAGCTACTCTCAAAGTTCATTTGTCAGCTGTTTCTGCTTTCCTGTCAGTGGGGAAGCCTTCCTCTCTGTTATCCCATCCTGTATTCTGCAAATTTTTCAAAGGATTGCTTCATACCAATCCCCCTTTTAGGGATCCTGTTCCTGCCTGGGATTTGAATGTTTGCATTGCTCAGCTTATGCAACCCCCTCCCCCCTTTGAGCCTATAACCTCTGCAGAGCTCAAGTACATGACTTGGAAAACTGTGTTTTCGGTTGCTGTTACCTCTGCCAGACGTATCAGTGAATTGCAAGCCCTGTCAGTTGAGCCTGACTTCATTTCATTCCATAGAGATAAGGTGGTCCTTAGAACCAATAGAAGGTTCTTACCCAAAGTGGTTTCTGATTTCCACTTAAACCAATCTATGTCTCTTCCTGTGTTCTTCACTAATCATACTTCCTCAGGAGAGTGGAGGTTACACAGTTTAGATGTTAAAAGAGCCCTTAGTTATTACATAGAATGTACAAAGGGTCACAGGTTTGACTCCCTCCAGTTGTTCCTCACATATGGAGAAATAGGTAAGGGCAAACCTGCCACCAAAAGAACTATTGCCAGGTGGATTGTGTCCTGTATCCAATTCTGCTATGAGAAACTGGGAAAAATTCCACCCTCAGGCCTGAGGGCTCATTCCACTAGAGGTACAGCTGCATCTTTGGCTGTGGCCAGGGATATTCCTCTGTTAAAAATTTGCCAAGCAGCCACCTGGAAAACAGTTCATACCTTCACCAAGCATTAATCTCTGGATATCCAGGCTACGAGTGATGCTAGGTTTGGCACAACAGTACTTCAGAGCCTATTCCTAAAGTAGGTTATGTCCCTCCTCATTGGAGGTACTGCTTGGTAGTCTGCAATAGTCAGAATACAGCGACTTCATGTTGTTTGAAGAAAAAATTACTCATCTTAGTAATTATGTTTCTTCTAATGGAGTCTTGCTGTATTCTGACCTCCCTTCCTGCCTCCCCTTTCAGAACCTGTTTTGGGAAGTGGTTGGGCAGGTGCAGTGTTGCACCCCAAGGGTGTCTTCAGCCCACTTTCTGTTATGTTGGGTGCTCTGTGTTTGATCAGTTAAGAATTTTTATGCTTTATTACCTGGTTTTTGGTCTTTGGGTTTCCTGACTTGAATCTTTTAGGAATCTAAAGCCTTTATTACCAGTTGGCTAGTAGAAATTTTACAATTTCCACATTATTTAGTCAGTAAGTTTTAGTTCGTAAGAATCTGATGGTTGGGTTTCAAAGTACTACAGACAGAGTTTTCAACCGAACTTGAGCTCAATGTTTTATGCCTGGCATAGAATTTTAACCCTTCTCTCTCCAGGGCAGTTCAAGTGCTGGAGCTAACTGCAATAGTCAGAATACAGCAAGACTCCATTAGAAGAAACATAATTACTAAGGTGAGAATTTTTTTCTTTTATACACTTGTTGTATTTAGTATACTGCTTTACTATTACTCTATTGTTATTCTATTGGCTGTTATACTGGTGTATTGCTGATATATATTGAATGATATACATTCACTGGTATATATAAATACAAGTGTATGAATCTGATTATAGCTTAATGTGAAGTAAATCACTTTTTTTTCTTTGAATCAGGATATGTATAGGGAAAGGGAAAAGAAAGAAGGGGAATAATGAATACCAAAAGTGGGAAGATTACAGAGCCCTCCATTAGGGAAGTAAAATCAAAAATAAAAACTAAAAAAGACTGTGTTTTCACAGGTAATCTGGAAATTTCCCAGACCTCGCCTCCAGCTACTTCACCCCAACTGGGACAAATAAAAAGGGAAACATATTACCTCAAGGAGAAAGGGCTATAAATTCTTAAGGAAAGTCACAAGACATGACTTTTTATAGAAAATTCCTAAAAGAACCCTCTAAGGATTCCCTTAAATGTGTGAAGCAGAAGGTTGGGCAAATAGAACTGAGGGTCAAGACTGATGACAGTAGGAAATTTAGTCTTAATTCTAAGCTGCCACATAACGAACAGATTGCCGTGAGTGAAAAGTCAAAGCTAGGGAGTTTAAAGAAGGTAAAAGCAGAAGGTAGTGCGGATAGATCTCAGGATCTTAATGAGAATCCTAGATTAACAAAGGTCACTACACAAAAAACTATAGCTGAATTCTGTGTTCAGTTCAATAAATAGACTAAAATTATGGGAAATGTTACTCAAAAAAAAAAAAAGCCAAAATCTCTGCTGAGCTCCATATACTTATTATATACCAGCACTTCAATGGCTGTGAGATATAATAATAATAATGACATGACTGATTATTTTCCTATGAACTGTGGAGTCAAGCAAGGATGCTTGATTGCCCCAGTGTTATTCAATATATATATATATTAACTCACTACTGGAATATAATAATACTGTTCAATTGGATTCTCCTCTAACAAAATCAGGTTACACTCATTAGCTTATGCTGATTATATTGTATTATTTTCATTATCTCAAACGGGTTTACAAAGACAGATTAATATTTTTTCAGAGAAATGTACAATCCTAGAACTTAAAATAAATTTAAAGAAAACTAAAGGGATGGTAATTGAACCCTCTACTAAATCTAAAAAATACTCAATCTTATTGAATTCAAACAAGATTGAAATGGTAAAAGAATACAATGATCTCAGAGTACAAATTTCAGCTAATACACTGTGGAACAAACATCTTAAAGCACAAAACCTTTAGGTTAAATTAATTGCTAAAGCATAATTCAAATTTAATTACACATATGGGGGAGTAGGTCTTACTGGCTATTCTTGCGGGAGAAGCTAAAATTAACCCAGTTATATTGTATGAGGCTGACGTCCGGGGTACAGAAAACTATAAACATTTAGAAAATCCTTTAAATTATTATTATAAATCCCTACTTAAAGTACCGAAATGAACTTCAAATGCTGTGGTTAGGGTTCACCTGGGAAGAGTAGAGATCAATTGTATAAAAGAGAGTCGACTGATAAATTATTAGATCAAAATCATAAATAATCATTTAAATAAACTCCCTATGATATGTTTGGAGGAAAAAATGAAATGGGACAGAAAAACTGTAAAATCCAAATGGCTTTTTGCTCTTAAAGAAATAATGCCTAGTATAGAGCTATACCATCTGTGGACTGATTATAGCAGGGGAATAAATATATCAGCCCAATTTAAAGAACTAATTAAATTAAAATGGCTCCAAAAGAAGAAAAGTAAAGATATGGAAATAATTCAAAATTTGAAGAGTGTCAATTGGTTTAAAAAAAATAAAATGGGGCATCATTTGGAGGAATATTTAGTGATCCCTATAAACCCAGATCAGAGACAAAGTATAGCATGGGCTAGATTTGAGCTAATCTCCTTCAAATATACCTATTTCAATAAGCTTGTAAATCAAAATATGAGAAACAGTGAAATTTTGAATTGCCCATGTAATAAAGGACACACTGATTCAATAATCCATAATATTATGAATTATCCATTGTATATTAAACCAAGAATGGACTATACATCGAATGTACTAACTACATATGCAACTATGCTATACAACCCTATTTTTATACTCCTTCATCCAAGAACCTTAGATGAAGCCTCTAAGATTGTGAAATTCTTGGCTTCAGTCATTAAAATAAAAAAAGAATATCTCGAGTGCATAGAACAGAAAATAATTATATTGTCTTGATTTCCATCTTCTCTTTTTTGATGTTAAATTATGGAATGGTTGGGTGATGTATGTTGGGAGAAAATGATAGAACTTTAGAATATTTTTATAATTTGCTGTCCAAACAATTTTAGCCTGATTTTATTAAAATATGTTACATGTATAAATGTTGTAATGTTCATAATATGTACTTACTATGATTGAACAATAAACCTTTTTGATGTTGATGATGATGACAGTCACTAAACAGGAAAGGGAACTTGGTGTTATCATAGCTTATGACCTTAAAGTGGCAAGATAGTGTGACAGAGCAGTGGGTAGGGCTAGTGGGATGGTTAGGTACATAGGAAGGGGTATCTCCAGCATAAAGAGGGAAGTGATGTTGCCAATGTATCGTTCACTGGTGAGACTGTGACAGGGTTGAATAAGGCCCTATTCCATTTGTTATTCAGAAAGAGTTTAAATGCAAGGGTCTGTTCTATCCTCTCCTCTCCTCTCCTTTTCTGCCTGTTCTCTAGCTGGTTGTGCAACCAATCTTTCTTGTGAGACCTAGAAACTGATCACTCTGATGGTGTTGCAGTTCTCTGCCTCTCACTATCTCTCTGCCTTCACTTGCTATTATGTGTTTTCTTCCGCTTACATAGCTGCAGTTATAAAAATATATGTCAATCTTTTTGTGTAAAACTGTAAGTGATAGTGGGATTCCTTTGTTTAAAACTATATATAGTTATACTGTTGAAATGATTGGAAAAAGCTATTTGGAACTCAAAGGGTTAAACTGAAATGTTGGTGTGCCAACTTTACAGAGCTGTCAACAAGAGGTCTGGGTCACAATGTTCTTTTTGCTGCACCTGCTGAAACTGACAAGAGCAATGTGTGAGAAGCAGAATTTCCTCTTAACGAGCTCCCTGCAAAGACTTGTTATAAAAAGAGCTACAGGCCCGTATATTCAAACTGCGCCAGGCTGTGGCGCAAGCCTGGGTGCAGCTCAACTTTGTTGCACAGGGGTGTGGCCTGGGCGATATTCAACTGAGCTGCGCTATGGTGCAGCAGCTTTGAATATCGCACCCTGGCCACCCCTGCTGTGCATGGCACAGTGGCACTGCGCCAGCGCAAGTGGCCAGCGTGGAGCATGGAGATGCGTTGGCACAAGTGCCATTGCACCATGCACAGCACCTGCGATATTCAAAAGGTGACATGCAAATGTGGCCATAATTTATGCAAGGCGCACAGGGGGTCATTTGCATCTCATTATGGCCCCATTTTCATGCCATTAGCATGCAGGTGCACTGATCCCCGATGACTTGCGCCTGGTGACAGCAGACGTCCGGGACCGACGCCCGCTGCAGCCCGATCGTGGGCATTCCTGTAATATAAAAAAAACCCTGTGCAATATCCCTGGTGGTCCAGTGGACCTCTATGTGCCCGATCACGGGCATCAGTATAATCCCCCCCATCCAATATCCCTGGTGGTCCAGTGGACCTCTATGTGCCCGATCGCGGGCATCAGTATAGTCCTCCCCAATGTCCAATATCTCTGGTGGTCCAGTGGACCGATTGCCGCACGATCGCAGGCATCTGTAACACATAACAGACCCCTACCACCCTGGTGGTCTAGTGTACCCCTCTCCCCAACCGCCCACTGAGCGCCACTGCCCCGCTCCCCCCCGTCAGCCGGCAGCACCCCACCTGCCTGCCGCCTGCCGACTGACAGCTCAGTAGGGCTGCACGCCCATTGGTTCACAGCGTGTCTAGGGTAGTTAACAGTTTTAAGTTAGCTGTGCTTTCTTTAGTCGATGGTTTCATCATTCGAGCACTCAATGGTGGATCCTCACTCCTGTTCCATAGTCTTCCAGTTAGCCTGGTATGATGGTACTGACCATAAGAGGGTTGTCTTCATACGTGTGGCCAAATAATAATCTTCTAAATTAGGAAGAGATCTACCTCCATCAAGTCTATGTGTTTGTAGGATCTAGTATCTAGTTCTAGGTTTCTTATTGCCTCAGACATGTCTGGATAAATTTCTTTGCCAGATCTGGAACTGGAGTTTGATATGTAAATTGGTAGGCATTGGAAGAGGTATAAAAACCTTGGTAAGATATTCATAGTGACTGACTGTATTTGAGAGTATGTGGGGGGAGATTTAGTTGGGCCCATTTTTCAGTGTCTTTTTGTATTTGTAGGGTTAGTGGGGTGAAGTAAACTTTAAATAATTAGATCAGGTTTTTTGTAGTGTGGGTGCCTAGATGTTTAAGTCTGGGGACATTCCAATTAAGGGGGAGTAGCTGAATGATGGTCTGTGAGGGATTGTAATAGAAGCACAGGGCTTCGGTTTTAGTTTTGTGTGTAGGGTGTAGCCTGTGTGTCTACTGAATTCTTCTAGTAATGTCCAGACCAGAGGGATAGACTTCTCTGGTTTGGCCAGATACAGAATGACATTGTCCACGTATTGTGAAATTTTGTGGACCTCTCCTCTGACCTCTATTCCCTCCACCCACTGTGCCTCCCTAATGGCCTGTGCTAATGGTTCAATATATAGAGCGAAGAGAAAGGGTGATAGTAGGCAGCCCTGCCGGGTACCCCTGCCCAAACTGAATGTATCAGAAATGCCTCCATTGGTTTCCGGTTCCGGCATGGTAGAGTGAGCCGCAAGAGTCGAGACTCCCCAGCACTATCCAAGCCAAAACTTCTTTTAAAAGTGATAAACACTCTAATTCCTGGCACAGGTCAAGGGATTTGCCTCGCTAATGCTAAGGAACCCACCTGATCGAAGGAGAGCCAGAACAAAGAGATATTAAGATGTCCAGATACAATCAACGCAACAGATACCTACAGCTCAGTGAGGATGATCAGGAGGAGCATGGCGGGTCTGATGCTGAACTAGCACACAAATACACTGTCACAGGGGAAACTCCAAATGCTTCAGCAAAAAAAACCAAAAAAAACTCTGTAACTCCTGGCAGCAGAACCAGTAAAAAAAACTACCGACTCAGCCCCAAAAGATGCAGTTCTGCAAACAATTAACGATTTTCAGACCAAAATGCGAGATTCCTTGAGGGGCATCTGGGCTGACCTGAGCTCCTTGCAGACTAAAGTCATGGAGGCAGACCAACAGATCAAGCAAAATACCGCCCGCCTAGATGAACTGGAGGAGCATATTAAACCCCTGGTGACCGAGCAATTACTGATGTCTATGAGACAGGAGGGCTCGGAAAATCACAGTCAGAGGAAAAATATCCGCATCTGTTCGGATTCCAGAAGATGAAGAAAGGAGCGTCAAGGCATATGTGGGACTACCTCCTGCACCTTCTGTTGGATCTGGATCCCGAGTTCAACTCTCGACATCGAGCAGGCACATATGGCTCCTTAGGCCCAAAACCAACTAAACCAGATGCCAGACTGCGCTCTTTTGTAGTGCGGTTTCAAAGTTTTCAAGTAAAAGAGCAATTGCTAAGTAAAGCATGGCAGAAAAAAAGAGTAATGCGGGGCCTTTACTAGTTAATCTTCGACCATGACTTCGCCTCATGTACCCAATGCTTAAGAAGGGAATATGCTCCCCTGTTCCCAATACTGCATTCTCACCAGTTGCGTTTTCGTACCCTGTACCCAGCCAAGTTAACAGTGCAATTCCAAAATGGGCAAGAAACATACACATCAGCACAAGAAGCCGAAAAAGACCTGAGGGACAGAGGAATTCTCCAGGACAAGGATATCCTGAAACAAAGAAGGCAACAATCCAGAGCTCCAGAAAAACAACCTTTGAACTTTTCATTGGTGGAACTAATTGGCAAAATGCATCAGTTTAGAAACCCAACCTTGCAGACATGATAATTTATACATCAAGATTGGAAGATTGTACTGTGTTTATTTTCTTTCTTTCCTTGTATGAGGGGAGTTTGGGTAGAGGGGTGGGTGGAGATGACCTGAAATGGGTATTGCGGGTCCCTTAGGAGTGAGAATGGTAGCTAATAGACCCCAATACACTGTATATAATCTATGAAATAATCCAAGCCTAAATGTGAGCTTCTCCCTTTATTGCATCCTGCCGATGGCAGGTTGTGAACCTGGCTGACAGATCACGAACTAGGAGGTTTGTTTTTACTGCCTATTTTCTCCTCCACTAAGACCTGCTCTCTGCTCGAGCCTGTCCAGGCCCCCCATCCTCAGTCCCCCTCCTAGAGGAGAAAGGGCATTGATCTAAAGCAGGATTAAAATAAGGATCCAGAAATCTTACAGAATAATATCCTTGTATGTACCTTGGCTTAAACCCTGGATTCTTGTCTTGCGGTGTCATAGAACCAGATTGACTATGGGAAACTTCTATCCTGGAAGGCTTTGTTTGCTTTTCTTCTTGATTATACAATGATATGTTGGGCTACAGTGCACGATCATGAACAGCATAACCAAGCCTAAATTACCTGCCCCCCTTCTTTACTCTATTTTCCTTTTCCTTTCCTCTTTTCTCTCTCCCTATCTCAATTTCTTCCCCTGCCTTCCCTTTTTAACCTCCTCCTCACCCTATTAACAGCCAGTCTTTCATTCATTTCACCACACACACTTTGACTGATATCTCCATGTTAAAAGGGAGAACTACAGAGCTGAGTGAGAAAGACATGGGGCGTCTTTATTTAATCATGCTTGCAATGCATGTTTTTTGACAGTAGGTGACCTTGTATAACCTACATCACTTTCCCTTAACATTTCCTCCTCCGTACTTCTCCCCCTCTCTTTCTTCTTCTCTCTCTCCCTTATCTCCCCATTTATAATCCTGGCCAAGGAACTGTTTGTATAGTTAATTTTCCAGAGGCAATAGTCTAATGCCTCTCTCTCCCTCCCTTCTACTTCAATTGCACGCTTCCTTCCCTGTTTTGATTAGAGTGGTGGGAGTCTCCTCAAACATGTGTTCATTAGATATGCCACAACCAGCCAAGGGGGATGGCAGTTGTTGGCCATTAACCCAAAGAAGAGTTACCCTAACTCTTCTGTGGATTCTCTTCCCTTTACAGGAGTTGAGACCCATGTCCCGTTCAGGGCCCCTTTGGGGCCCTTGTCTGGGACAACTGGAGGGTACATTGTTTTCGCCCCTCCCCTCTGGAAGTCACAATGTATATAGTTATTAATATTTTCCTGAGTTACATAGATTTACCCCCAGGAATTAGGGGATTGTTCTGTGAATTTTACTTAAGCCTTTATAAGTTAATGGGCGGGATGGATGAGGGCAGGATAAGGGTAAGGTTAAGTTTAAATGTTAGAAAGATAGAGTTTTCCAGTTTATGGTTTGGAAAAAAGAATACACATGCACTGAGATTTAAAGAGACATTGTTTATTACTTACACGACAACAGCAGACTATGTTCGGAAGGATGAAGGTATGCCAAAGAAAGGAAAATCAGGTTGAATGAAGGACGGCCCATGGGGTCTTCTTGTAGTTTGGAAATCCTCTGGTCGGTCCTCAGTGGAGGAGGTGGGAGCGATCCAGATGCAGACAGCAAAGACCTATAAAAACAAATATTAATATGACAATCCAACCAATACAAATTTTTCTCAGAACATAAACGGCCTGCACAACCCTATCAAATATTCCCGTTTCATGCAATACATCAAAAAACAAAACACTGATGTGTTCCTGATTTAGGAAACTCATCTTCCCTAGATAGAAGACCAGAAATTAAGATGGGGGCAGAGATATTCTGTTTATGCCTCTTCGCACCCTGGTGGGTGCAGGAGAGGGGTTGCAATTTTGATACCCATGACTACCCCAATGAAGGTAAAATACTCATATATTGATGGATAGGGACATTATGTAATTGTCCAGGGCTCCTTATATGGCCATGCAGTGACACTGGTAAACGCGTATCTCCCTACCCAGTCTAAGGTTAAAACGATCACACAGTTTCTGAGCAAGGTGATGGAACTCCTCCAGGGTCAACTGATACTGGGTGGGGACTTGAATATGACCATGTCGGTGGATGTGGACTACTCTCATCCCTGGCTGTATCGACAAACTAAAGCAACCAAATATTTAAGGGATGCCCTTGACCATCTTGGAATGGTCAATACATGGTGTCAACTATTCCCATCTGACCCGGGGTATACCTTCTACTCTAATAGGCACCATTCCTATTCCTGCTTGGATTATTTGATCACAACCTGCGAACATTTAATCCTTTTTTTTTTTAAGTTGTTTAACCAGGAGTAGCACACTAAGCTGAAAGCTTTTTACAAGTGCGACCTGGGAGCACAGGGAAGTTAAGTGACTTGTTCAGGGTCACACAGTATGCAAGTGGAAGCTGTGGGATTCAAACTCAGGTCTGGTCTGCTGGATGTCACCAGATTTGCAGCTCAGAGCCTTAAACCACTGCACTATACTGCCTGCTAACCTTGATCCAAGATATAACCATAGGGCCCAATATACTATCTGATTATCATCCACTACTAATGAAACTGGACTTGATTGGGTCAAAAAACAGACACTTTGGCATCTGAACCCGCTACTCCTGAAAGATAAACAATACCTAGAACTGACTAAATTGAGGATCCCACAATTTCTGGTGCAAAATGCATCCCCATATCTCTCTGAATCAATAATTTGGGATTCCCTTAAGGCCACATTAAGGGCGAAGCGATAGCCTATGCAACTAAGAAAAAAAGGACACATGAAGCCACATTAACAGAACTGATAAATCACCTTCAAAATTACCAGCTACCATACAGAGAGGTAGACCAGGTCCTTCATCAAAAAATTAGGGACATCAAGGCGACAATTCAAAAGATAATGGATCTGAAAGTCCAACAAGCTCTGCTCTATCTGAAACACAATAATTACGAGGGTGGTGCTTGAGGTTCCCGATTGCTGGCCCAATGAATTAGAGCCAGTAAGAAGGCGGCTGCCATCATAAAGATTAGAAATCCTACATCAGGTCAAATGTCCTACAATGACTCAGAAATAAGAAAAATCTTTTTAGATTTTTACTCTTCCTTATATAGCAGAGGGAGTCAAGAGGACTCTACCTCCAGAACAGACTTTCTAAGCAACTTAGCCCTTCCCCAATTATCTGAAATCCAAAACCAGAAACTAGTTGCCCTATTAAGCCAGAGGAAATTCAGGAGGGTATAAAAATCTAGCCAGCGGTCGGTGCCCAGAACCAGATGGTTTGCCATCGGAATGGTACCAAAAATTCTCCACGGAATTGTCTTCTAAACTTTTATCAGTGTTCAATGAGGTCCAGGATTGTGGCTGTCCTCCACCCTTGTGGGACTGTGCAGCGCTGGCCCCCCTACCCAAACCAAACAAGGACCCTTCCGATCCATCCATGTACAGCCCAATATCTATATTACATACTGATTATAAAATATATATGGCAATTTGGGCATCACGTCTAGAGCCGATCCTTCCTCATATTATTCACCAGGATCAAGCTGGTTTCATTAAAAACAGAAGCACATTGGGTAATACCCGTAGAACCTTTATCCTGATGGAATACATCCACATTAGGCAAATCCCGGCCGCCCTGATAAGTCTAGACACTGAGAAGGCTTTTGACAGGGTGTCCTGGTCCTTTTTATGGGACACCCTCTCAAAGTTTCAATTTCCAGATCCCTTTTTGGATTGGCTTAAAAACATCTACAAGTCCCTACGGGCATACATTATAATTAATGTGGAAATCTTTACTACATATCAGATACAGCGAGGAACCAGACATGGCTGCCCCTTGTCGCCTCTGTTGTTCGCTCTCTACATGGAACCTCTGGCAGTGGCCCTGAGGATGGCAAGAGGCATAGAGGGAATTCCAATAGGTCAAAAAGAATACAGGGTTAACTTATTTGCCGATGATATACTCTTAACATTGCTGTCCCCCGAAACATCAATCCCCGCAGTTTGGGAAATTCTCAAGCAATCTGAGAAAGTTGCAGGCTTTAAGCTAAATGTAACAAAGATGGAAGTTTTACTACTTAACTTTGCTCCCTCAAACTCCCTTCGATCTAGGTATCCCCTACTTTGGCATTCTACCAGGATTAAGTACCAGGGGATTACTCTCCCGCTTAATCTGAGAGCATTAGAAATCATAAACTATGAACCCCTAACACAGACGATTCAATCAGATCTGACCAAATGGTCATCCATTCCCTTATCTCTTCCAACGGATAGAAATAATCTGCATGAATATTCTTCCTCGTTTATTATACTTATATTAAAATATACCCTTTTTCCCTCCTCCTATTACTTTAAATCATGGGATAAAATGCTTTCCAAAGTCATATTGGGGGGGGGGAGGCAATGACCCCAGAATCAGTAGGTCTATCCTAACCCTTCCTGTCTCTCAGGGGAGCACCAGCCTACCTAATTTCAGGTTATATGCCAAGGCCGCATTTTGAAAAATTTTTTTTTTGTGGATGTCTAAGAAATATGAAGCCCAATGGAAAACATTAGAATTTTTTCTTAATGATCTGCATGACACAGATATGCTCCTTTTTTCCTCTGAAAATAAAAGCCCTCCCTTAAAGATTTTACCTCAATAACCTCTAACATACTTAAACTCTGGTATGACATGTGGAAAAACTCTTTATATGCACCAATCTACGTCTATTGCAAAGTTTTCTCAGAGGACGATCTATTTACCCCATCTCAATCAGACCTGGTCTTTTCCCAATGGAGTCATCAGGAGTTATCCCATGTGTTCCAGTTTCTGGACAGCAATGGAATTCACCCATTTGACACTACAAAAGACAAATATGGCCTTAGAAGAGATGATTTTTTTTAGATATCTTCAGATATGGAACTATATTCTCAGATAGCGCATCATTGAAGTAAAGCTACCGGTTCCAACATCACCCTTGATAAAAAATTTAGGATTTTTTTAAAGGAGCATTCTTGGGACCACATAATAGGGTCTATATACAAAATTATGAGGAATGTGAAAAAGACTCCACGGAGTCCTTAGAAAATGTTTTTTTTATTTCCTGGCATCTGATTGGCTGGTACCCTTGCAGGGGGGGGTACATTAATCCTTCAATAGATGCCTAGGAAATAAAAAAGTACCAGCCCCAGTGCCCCTTTACCCACTCTTAAAATCTTGTGCCCACACTGCCCCTCATTGGCCAAAAGCACCCCAGTAAATTTGAAATCCCCACTGTTTTTCCCCCTCACTTAGTGAGAGATAGAACCCCCACCCCACACACAGACAAAACACCCGTTTATAGACACACATAGCCTAAGGTCTGCACCTTTCCCTCACCCTGCCAGTTTCTCAAAGATAAAAAAAAAAAACATCTCAGTAAAAAAAAAATCAATTGTAGTGTAGTGCAATACATTGATCACCTGCGCTGCTTCTGATCCTGCTTGCAGTAATGTACAGCTTCCAAAACAGTCCTCTAACAACTGAATCCCCACTAAATGTGAAGCACTATATTTAAAAAATAACCATTAAGAGACAGTAGAGATTTTTTATTCTGTAGTTAGGGAGAAATTGGAGTTTCTCCCAACGTGCTCATCTCCGACAGCAGTGCTCTCCTGCTCTTGCTCTCCCTTCTCCATGGCGTGATCCCAGCACTCACTCAGATACCCCTTTCAGCCAGCATGGAATCAGCCCCACAACTGAAATCCCATGAACTCAACACATTTCCCTGAAAAATGTCACTACCTTTTTCCCCTCTTTCAGTTCTTCTGGGCGCATTCACAACAAAAGAAAAGCAGTCTGACCGATCGGCTTTCTTTTTCCCCAACATTTCTTACCGACCACAATTCCTTCTTGACTCTCATTCCCAGATGCCGATCGGCAGCACAACACATGCCAAGAGCTAAGTAACTTACCAGCAAAGGGGCTGTCTCTTTTCACATACACTTACACTAGAAATCATAAAATAACACCAGGGAGGTCTAAAAGTTAAAAAAAAAATTAGACTGCTACTGTCTATGTCACCTCATAATTCTCCACTTCCTGTTTCTCACAAACGGGGTCACACAGGGTCGAGTGCTGAACAGCAGCATCTTCCGAAAAAAAAAAAAAGTTGCAGGAAATGAACAGTAGTACTCTTTTCCTAAAAGCACCAAAAAAAATGACAAGTTTAACAAAACATGTCAAGAAACACCATCTCTCAAGCTAATAGTGTGTGTGTGTGTGTGTGTGTATGGGGGTAAGTAGAAGGGAATGGTTCTCTGTGTGTGGGGGGGGAGCTAGAACAACACAAAAAGGCAGGGACTATTTAGCCTTATGAAAGTTTTCTTTTTCTAATCTTTCTATTCAAAAACTCATTTCCTCTAATTTTTTTTATTTAATTAAAATTTACAGACAAGCCCATTTTCTAAGCGCAATAATACCCTCCAGGGTGGGTGGTATTGGGCAATACTGAACCTTCCAGGGGCTGCAGGCCCTCTGCCTGCGGCATTGGGCCTCATTAAGTTCCTGGGCGGTCCGTATTGCCTATCACCGCCCACCCTGTCGGTATTATTGCTTGCATATTAGTCAGCTGGAATTGAGACTTGGAACTCGAAGTATCTGAGTGGTCGGGGATGGCGCTTCAGGCGGTCAAAATAACCTCCTCCCCCCATTGGAGGGAATTCGCTTGGAAGTACCATTCCAGATACTTCCATTGTCCAGCAGCTTTAACTAAATACTTTACTAATTCATATGGTTCCTGTTGGAGAAACTGTGGGTGTAAGCTGGCAGTCCTAGGACACATAATGTGGTGTTGCTCTTTTCTAATGGCCTTTTGGTGCACCGTATAGGCCAAATTAACGACCTGTCAAGATGAACCAGTGGAGTTAACTGCTGAAATGGTGCTGCTGTCAGTGTATCTGGATCGCTACCCCTCCTGGACCAAAAAGTTGGTTCCCGTCTACCTACTGGCTGCCAAAAAAGCCATCACCAGGCGATGGATGTCAACAAAGATACCAACTATCGCTGACTGGAGAGAAATAACAAAAAAGATATACCAGATGGAGAGTCTTACAGCTGCACTTCAAGATAAACTAGTAATTTTCCAAACTAAATGTAGAAGTTGGATTTTCTATTGCTCACTGGTGGATCCTGAATTTGTTCCATAAAAAATGTTGGGAATGTCTGTTCGTTTTTTATCTTACAAAGGAAAGAGTTAAAAGATGATGGGGAAACAACGCAAGTATAATATGTCCTTCTCCTCAACTAAGAAACTATAAGGAAACGATGTAAAAACAATGTAATGCTGTTATCTCTGTGTTAACACTCAGTAAGTATATGTGTCTAAAATCCCATCTCCATGACCTTGCCCACCACCGAAGTCAGGCTGACAGGTCTGTAATTCTCTGCCTCCTCCCACTTTTGTGCAGTGAAATTACTTCAGCCCTCCTCTGGTCTCCCGGAACCACCCAGTTTCCAGTGACGGGTTAAAAAGGGCCTTCAGAGGTGCAGCTAGCTCTTCTCTGAGTTCCCTCAGCACCCTGGGGTGCACCCTGTCAGGTCTCACTGCCTTATCCACTTTTAAATGTAATAATTCCCTTAGGACCTTCCCTACTGTGAAAGGGCTTGTGTCCAACTCTTTCACCCATACCTCTCAACCTTTTATCCCCCAAATGTGGTACAGTGCCGCTCAGGATGTGGACCAAATGGGCACAATGTGGAACACTTAATCAAAGCGTTACCCGAAAAGCTCAGAACACTGTTATAATGTTTGCATTTATGTTCAGAATGTCTTTTATTAATTGACTAATATTGTTTTGCATCATTTACTATAGATGTTTGCATTACAATGTTTACATTGAATGTGGGATAAGTCCTCGCAATGTGGCACAGGGAGCTTATGTGAAATACAATGAGGAACTGTTCCTCATAATGTGGGACAGTTGAGAGGTATGCCTTCACCTTTTTGCTCCTATCATCGACCACTGATCCACTACCTGGCCTTTCCAATATGAATACCGAGCAGAAGCATCTATTTAGCTTGTATGCTTTTTGGTGATCTTCCCCCACCCAAACCCTTCCTTCCCCGTCAACCTAACTATCCCTCTCTTGGCCTTTCTCTTGTCCCTTATGTATCTGAAGAATGTCTTGTCCCCCTTCTTCAATGATTTGGCTATATTTTCTTTAGTGCTTCGGCCCTCCTGACTGTCCTCCCTGCCTCTTTTTGCTCTCCCTGATAGATCTCCCTATCCTCCTCCTTCTGAGTGATTTTGTATCTTGAAAAGGCCTGTTTTTTTTTTTTGCCTTTACCTTCTCCACCACTTTTCTTGAGAACCAAAGTGGCCTCCTTTTTCTTTTACCCTTGTTAGCAGAGACTTGTAGCCTTTTTGATACCCTCCTTTATTGTTGCCCACTGGCTCTCTACTCCCTCTAATTTCCCTATCTTGACCAGGGCTTCCCTGAGCCAATTTCGCATTGTCTCAGAGTTCGCCCTTATGAAATCTAGAACCCTAGTCCTGGTGCTGCTTACCTCTACACCAGTCCTAATTGTAAACCAAACTGTATGAGTTTAGGACCTGAACTTGGTCCTTACACAGTTGCTGACCAAACCTTTTGAACATATGGCCACTACTGGGTTAAAATACCTCACCTGCAAAACATTATTCCTGGTAGCTTTTATGTCAGCAAGAAGGGTCAGTGAGCTTCAAGCACTCTGCATTGATATGTCATAATGGATTTGCCACAGGGAAAAAGTGATGTTGAGAACAAATGTGCAGTTCTTCTCCGAGGTAGTGTCAGAATTCTACTTCAGTCACATTATGACCTTGCCACGTGCCAAGAAAGTGGAGGAAAAACTTTGTACATCAGATGTCAGAAGGTCTCTCAGTTTCTACACCTCTAGAACCAACAACTTTAGGAATAATAGCAAACAATTGTCACATGTGATGCGGTGTTAAACTTTCTTTACTGTACTCCCTTTCTCTTTCCCCCAGGTTGCACCTGGAAATGAGTCATAGCTCAGTGGGTCTTTCCCTGTTACCGGTTTTTAAACAAATAACTAACTGTGATCTGGTTAGAAACTGGGTCACCCAGCCTCTAACCAAATATTTTTTATTTATTTATTTAAAACCTGGTGACGGGGAAAGGCCCACTGGGCCATGACTCATTTCCAGGTGTTATCTAGGGAAAGGGAAAGGGAGCACAATAAAAAATCATATACAGCATCGATGAGATGGTACAAAGTAACGTGCAAACAGTGTACAAATTAACATGGTACAAATGCAGTAACCATATTGTTGGAACGGTGTCGAAGGCCTTGCTGAAATCTAGGTAGGCCAAATCCATTGTCCCTCTCTGATTTATGTTCGAAGTCACCCAGTCAAAGAAATCTATCAGATTTGTTTGACAAGACCTTCTCGCTGTAAATTCATGCCGCCTCAGATCCTGTGCTCCACTGTGGATTCAAAAAATATCACAATCTTGGGTGGTCTGGGAGGAGTTTTAGCTGGTACCTAAGGGAGAGGGGAGAGGGGAGAGGGGGAGAGACAGAGGAGAGGAGCAGGTTTCATAACAGATGACCTAAAGATGGGCAAGCAATGTGAGAAGGCAGTAGGGAGGGCTGGGGGTATACTGGGATGCATAGGGAGACGTAGCACCAGCAGAAAACAGGAAGTTGATATCCCTCTGTACAGACAGTCGGCGAGACCCCATCTGGAGTACTGGAGAATATCTTCACAAGGACATAGATAGGATGGAGGCTGTTCAGAGGAGGGCAACTAAAATGGTGCAGGGTCTGCACTGGAAAACATACGAAGAGAGACTAAAGGAGCTTAATATGTATATCCTTGAGGAAAGGAGGGAGAGGGGGACATGATAGAAACGTTCAAGTACCTCAAGGGAATCAACAAAGTCCAAGAGGGTAGCATCTTTTAGAAAAAGAGATGTGCAAGAACAAGGGTCACAATTTGAAGATAGAGGGGAGACAGCTCAGAGGTAATGTGAGGAAAATTTTTTTCACAGACAGGGTTGTGGATACATGGAACAGCCTTCCTGAGGAGGTTGTGGAGTCAAAAACAGTGGGGGAATTCAAGAATGCATGGGACAGACATAAGGCAATTCTAGTGGGGGGTTGGAGGAAGTAGGCTGTTGGTTAACTAGGATCTGAAGCTTATCCATTAGGTAGGGAAATTGGAAGACTAGGTAGGCCAAACGGTCCTTATCTGCTGTCAAATTCTATGTTTCAGTGTTTCTGTTTCTATGTTTCAGAGGAAAGGTAGGCAATAGGAGAAGGCTGACTGCCCAGGAGAGGAGTGTGGGTAGGGAAGGGAGATGGTGCGAGGATCCCTGTAGTGGAGGGTGTATAAGGCAGAGAGAATGGAAGACAGGAGAGAGGGTAGGGACCCAAATCAGTATTTGGAGATGAAGGAGACGCAGTGGGACTGGCAATGTGAGGGTGGGGGGAGGATGGGTAGGGAGAGCAGAGGGAGCAGTGGTGAGTTCAGTGGGGTTTTAGGAGACAGTGACAAAAGGCATTACAGAGGGTGTCCAGAATGGTGAGGGGAGAAGAGGGGGTATTGCCATGGACCACATCTGCATAGGCATAGTTGAGAACCATTCTGGTAGTCAGCTTCTAGCTTACATAGAGAAACATGCAGTCTTTGATCTTCCAAGAATCAATCTTCACCATTCATCACTTGTGGGTCTGTGCTGGAGGCACCAGAACCCCATGGGAATGTACGGCTTTAAAAGCTTTGGAGGAAGGGGGCCAACGTCAGAGACGGTGCCACCCATGATACAAACATATGACGTGGTGCTCAAGGACTAGCCAGTAACTGACCCTGGCCCCCCTACCTCCTCAGTTCTGTTCTTCCCACCATTGAGGAAGGTACTCCATGGGAGTGTTCACCATTTTACAATGTGTCACAGGCCTTTGGTTCTTTTCTTTACTGCCAGCTTGAAGTCATATAGTTTCTCCTACCTCTCATTGCTGCCTTTCCTCTTTCTACCTGCTTTGTATGGTGCCGAGCTCTATTTTTGCTAAATTTTATTATTTTCTGTGAGTCAATCATGTCCGGATCCCAGGGGCCTAAGAAACAGAAGAAAACAGGCAAGAAAATGGATTCTCCCACCATGCGTCAGTGCCCCGTGGGAGAAATATCTGTTTGGGAGCACCATGATCATTGTTGGACCTGCCTCAGAGCAGACCATGACATGGACCATTGTGACACCTGCTTTTCGATGGACCTTTGGACCCTGAAAATCCTCATGATGAGGTGGGGATGGGGAACCCCCCCCCTTCAGAGGCAGGTGTCGCACCCAGGACTCAAAAGTAAGGTCCTTGGTCTCTTCCTGAGCTCCTCCCTAATACTATGCATACTGAGGGAGATAAGGCCTCCACTAGTTCTCATCTTGCCAGGCTGGAAGGCCTGGGAGAGGGGTCTGTGGGACAGCTGACCCTCCACAAGGGGCCAGTTGTGCACTGCTCCCAGTCTGGTACCCCATCAGGGGTCCAAACACCCCTTGTGGTGAAGTCACAGCTATATGCTGGGCCTGCACTGGTGGGTCCCTTCGGGCTGCAGTCGGGTACCACTTCAGTTCCTGGCACTAAGGCTGATGCCAGTGAGTGTGGCGATGCCACCTGCCAGGTCCCCTCCTGCTGCCATTTGCAGGTCTGGAAAAGGGAAGGTCTCTGGGGCTAGCCATCCATTGGAGATTTTCTGGATCTTGTGCTCCAAGCAGTCAGATGACCCAGAGGGTGAGGACCAAGATGATCCTGACTGACTTCCTGGCCCAAGTCAGGAAAGAGACCTTTCTGGGCCTAGCCCTAGGCCTTTAGTGTCTGTGTCATCTGGGGGTCCTTCTCGTTATGGTGCCGGGTGCAGTGCTGCCTCTCCTGTGTCCCATTGTGCCACTTGTGACTCCAGGGATGTCTCTGGTGCCAATTCCAGCATCAGAGGGATGGCAGTGCTGGGTGCGGTTCTAGGTTGGGTTCCAGTGCCGTATCTGGCGCTAGGTCGGATTCTGGCGCTACCCCTGGTTCTGACTCCGATTCCAGTGATGTTTGCGGTGCTGAGGGGGGGTTCTGCTGTTGTTTGCAGTATCTGCTCCCCCTTGCTTCAGGATTCTGCTGCTGGGGATGCTTCTAGGCCTAGTCCAAGGGGCAGAGCCCACTCTGGTGGGGGGGGGTTGGTAGGATCCAGTTGGTGCCATGCTCAGTGTCTAGAGTGACTGGGGGCTCTAGTAGGAGTCATAGTGTTGACTTGGTTCTTCTGGCTCCTCTGGAACTGTCTTGGCCTCAGTAGGTGGGGATAAGGGCCACCCTGTGGGATCTCTACAGCTCCGATCTCGCCACCTGGGGGTTCCCCTCAAGGGCACCATCCACATCATCCCTCTATGGTTGGGTGTTTTTGGGTAGATGAGATGCACAGCCCCTCCCCTTAGAGTAGGTCACCTGTTCGCTCTTGTAGCCCTGGCAGAGGACCTGTCCTGGTTCTTCATGACCCACCAACTCCTTCTCCTCCTCCTCCTCCTTTGCCTGTCTCCCCTCCTCCTCTCCCAGGCATTTTTGTTCCTACAGAACCCCTTATCTGGGAGCAGCTCAGGGCCTTGGTGAGTACCTTCCCCAAATACCTGAGAGCAATGGACCAGACTATCTTTTGGCCTGAAACCCCAGCACCACAGCCCTGAGTCCAGCTGCTCTTCTTTTTCATTTTCCACCACTGAGGAAGGGGGTTCCTTGGTCTGCCTCTCCTCCAATTCTGATTACACTCATTATCAGCAGTTTCTTTTGGAGATGATGAGAGAGCTGTGACTCTGCTACTGTTCCAGCCACAATGCGCACGTCTGATGCTTTCCTGCCTTGGAGAGTACAGTCATGATGCCACAGTCATACCTCAATGGCCTCGTCCATTTACAGAAGCATTAAGACACATCTGGCTCTGTCCCTCTGCCCCCTCTCCAGCCATGAGATTTTCCCAGCACAGCTACTGCGCACTCCTGGGATCTCCAGGAGCCATGCCACACCCCTCTTCTGGGGTCCAGCTCCTGGACACTCCCTCTGGGCAAAGGTGCCCAGTGCATGACCTTCCTTCAGGTCAGACTCAGCTGAGTTCGACATTTAGGGTCGTAGGGCTTTCTCTGAGGTGTGCACCATGTTGTGCATTGCTGCACATCAGGCATACCAGGCATCCTGTAGCAGGCACCTGTGGATGATGCTGCATCAGGTCCTAGTATCCTTGCCAGATCGTGAAGCAACCAGACAGGCCATACGCCTTTCTGCTCAGGGTCTGGAGCTGGCGAGACACCAAGTGAGGGCATCCTATTGCACCCAAGATAGCCTCCAGAGTAGTGGGAACTGTGATCTGCATTAGGAGGACAGTGTTTGTTTATTTATTTAAAAATTTAACTAGGAAGGCACACTGAGCTGGGTTGTTCATTTCCAGGTGCATCCTGGGGGAGAGGGAAGGCTACATCTTTCAAGGTTGTCACTCTTGGCCTGGTATAGATTGATTGCCTTATGGTACCAGGGGGCCCACTTCTTCTTCCATAGGGTCAGGTGTGCTTGCTGGGCACATTCCTGCTCCCAGGCCATGGGAGCCTCTGCCAGACCCTGACCAGTCTCGGACCTCACCAGGCCCTTCAGGGGCCCCCAAATCTCTGGGTCTTCCCCTGCAGGAGGCTGAGGGAACAACCATTTCCCTTGGGGGGGCTTGGTACTCAGAGCCATCAATGATGAATGGTGAAGATTGATTATTGAAAGATATGAAAATTACGTACTCTCCATAATTCTTGATCTTCCAGAATGTCTTCAGCATTCGACACTGCAACCCACCCACCATCCCTTGCAATGGCTAGGCTTCTCGGCAGTCTTCCTCCTTCCCTTTCCTTTCAGCCTTACCCCCCTTTTCCAAAAATAAAAAAGGGCAGGCATTAATTGGCAAACTCCTTCAGGGACTTGTTCTCTCTACATGTCTCTATGTGCCCCCCACCAAAAAAAAGGAAAGGGAACTTTTGTCCTTAGGGCAATCTCACCCTAATCCCTTCCTTTGCTTTCCTTTATATATATATATATATATATATATATATATATATATATATATATATACACATATATGTGTGTGTGTATTTTGAGGGGAAGGACTCATTCTGGTCCTTGTTTTCTCCATTTTTCCTTTTCCAAACAAGAAGAAAAGAGGACAGAGAGTTGAGAGGAAGCGAGAACCCTTAGTCCTATGGGTTGTTTCTAGCCTTTTTTCCCCCCTTCACCCTTTGCATGGAGGGAGATATATAGTTTTTGCTGTTGGATAACCTTTCCTGGTCCCTCTTGGGACAAGGCCTTTGTAGGGGGAGCTGGTGCTCTAGAGGGTTAAGAAATGTTGGAATTGTAGCACACTTCCTTTACCAGGTCAGCCTCTCCCCTTGCAGTCCACTGCCTCTATTGTTTCTGTAGCCTGTTACACTTCTCTTTCTCTTAATCCCCCATTTTTTGGGGAGTTTTCTCCAGATGAGTGAGTCATCTTGTCGTTGGTAGTCAGGCTGAACATAATTCAGCCGAACGATGAGACTAAGAACCCCTCTAACAAGTTAAAATGATGCAAAAAAGCAAGTAAGAAAATGTAATTGATTTGGATGAATTGTAGGCTTTAAAGCAGATTTTTTTTGATGGGGGCACTGGTATTATTACTGTTTGCTTTTGCTTGGTCACACAACAGGTGTACCCCTGTAAACATAAAGAAACTTAAGATGCATTATAAATGTGATAAAAAACATTATTCATTGGTCAGGATTGCGCTTGCTAAACCTTTAATACTGAAATGCAAGCAGGAGAATTGTGGCCTTCTCCTAATTAGTGAGCTCCCCAATGATCGCCTGTGAGCCTTTTGTATAAGCTTTTTCCCGATCGGAGCGGGTCACCTTGTCGTTGGTAGTCAGGCTGATCATAATTCGGCCCAACGATGAGACTTAGAACCCCTCTAACATTCTAAAATGATGAAAAAAAAAAAGTAAGTAAAGCGGCCCGATGGTGCAGCGGTTGGATTTCTGCTTGCGACGCCGGTGACCCAGGTTCTGGAGCAGACCCGGGTAGCTGGAGGGCTGGCAGTGGGAGAAGACTTGAGTGTCCCAGGGACAGCTTGCCTTCTCTGGAGGTACCAAGGCTCATAGCTTACCTGATTCCGGGCGGAGGCCCGAAGTACAGCAAGTCCTGCTCGTAGCAGGGGGGGGCTGGGGGAAGTGCATGGTAGACATCAGCGCCTAACACCTTGAAATGAGGGTGTAGACCACGTAGATGAGAACAGGTAAAAAGATGCTGGAGTTCCGAGGAGAAGTAGCACCAGTACTGGTCCTGATAGCTCCTGCCTGCCTGCCTGGGCCACCGGTGGACCCAACAAAACCAGAAAGTATTGGGGTGTATGGGCCCCACCTCATGCCCTCCTGGGGGATATAACCACAGCCTCATGGGGGAATCACTGGGGATTCTAGGTAAGGCAGAGTAGTGGGGCAGTTACATGTGTGCCTCCCGGCGAAGCGGAACTCCGGCGTGGGAAGGCGAATAAATAGAAAGTTAAAAAAAAAAGCAAGCAAGAAAATTGAATTGATTTGAATGAATTGCAGGCTTTAAAGCAGCTTTTTTTGTTTGGAGGGAGGACTGATATTATAACTCTTGTTTTTTCCAGAGATAGAGAGCTAGAAGGAAGGGAATCTTTTCTCATGAAGATCCCTATTCCTGTCTTTTGTCCATGGAGAGAACCTCCTTTTCTTAGTAATTTTTCCCTCACAGTAGTGGCATCCTCTCTCTAGTTTCTTATCTTTTGGGCTTAGAAACTGCATCTTTGGGGGCATCTTTGAGCCCTGGGTAAGCCTTTCCGACCTTCAGAATCGGAGGCGTCCTTCCTCCATATTACTTTGGTCACTTGGGACTCATAATCCTTAACCTGTTATGGTCCTTGTTTCCTCGATTGGGCAACTATGGCTGGCTATGTTTTTTCCCAGGGTTCATAAGCTTTACTTCTGTCTAAACTCTGACAGATACCCCTTTCCTTGCAATCCACTCCTTTAGCTGGTCCTTGACATTTTGTGGACCATGCTTCCCATTTACAAGTCAGCTAGCCTCAGAGGCCATCAGACATGTCTTTGTTAAAGCTGAGAGGAAGCCAGCTCTTCTGACACTTGTTTTTTGACCGAGAATTTTAGTCTCTCTCTCTCTCTCTCTGCTGCCCAGTTGTCCTGTTCATTTTGGCAATATTTAAGACCCTCTTCCCAGAAGCATCTCCTTCTCTGGTCATTTTTTATTCATTTGTTCCTTTTATATCCTACATCTTTTTCTCTATCCTTTGGGCTCCCTTGTCCCAACCTTTCTTTTTTCTTACCCTTCTTCCTCTCCTAGGCGAACTGAACTGAAGAGGTGGGGAGGGGGGGCAGTGGTTACTGGCCAGTGCACAAGCACCACGTCATACGTCTGTCTTGTGGTCAGCACCATCTCTGACATCAGATCCCTTCTTCCAAAGCTTTTAAAAGCATGAACTTCTGGGGGTCCTTGTGCCTTCTCCATAGGCCCATCAGTGATGAATGGTGAAGATATTCTGGAAGATCAAGAATTAAGGTGAGTATGTAATTTTGATTTGTGGTACAAGGCACACATCAAGATACTTGAAGAAAGAAATCACTTTGAGAGGGGTGCCATCCAAGGTGGTGAAGACAGGTGTGGGGGGGGGACTGTCCAGTTTCTGGCTGGTGCCCAAGGTCAGGGACACTGAGAGGAACCAGTACGGGATGTTGTGGAAGTCTTGCTGGAGCAAGCCTTTTACTGCCAAGGTTGAGGGTCTGGAAGGTGTAGATAACTGTGTCATCTGCATACATATGGATATGTGAGTTGGCACAGGCAGAGGGGAGGTTGTTCAGGAAAATTGAAATAAAGATTAGACCCAAGATGGAACCCTGCGGGACCCCAGCCTGAATAGACAGAGGGGGTGATAAGATGCCTCCTACCTATATTGACTATTGATAGCCCATGAGGTAGGCACAGAAACAATCAACAGTAGGAGCTGAAAGGCTGGCATAGCTCAGCTTGTCTAGGAGTAGTGGGTGGGCCACCGAATAAAAGGCTATGGCCAGATTGATGAAAATAGCCGCCATGATTTATCCCTCATCCATTCCTATGAGGATGGAGTAAGTGATCTGCAGCAGGGAGGAGATGGTGGAGTGGTGCTTTCAAAAACCAGAATGAAAAGGAGAGAGGAAGTTGGAAGAGTAAAGGAAGTCAGCAAGCCTGAAGTATACAGTTGTCTTTTGCAGCTTTGGAAGAGAAGGGAGGAGGGAGATAGGACAGACATTTCCAAGGGAGGAGAAGTCACCCACTTTATGAAGGGGGAGAACTTTGGCAGTCTTCTTTGACTGTGGAACAGCTCAAAGGGAGAAGGAGAAGTTAAGGAGATAAGTAACGAGGGAAGCGATGACAAGAGCTGAAAGATGTAAATGTTTCAAACAACATGAAGTCTTGCAATATTATGACAATTGCAGTATGACCGCAGGTTAGAACTGCTCTGGAGGTGAAATAGTTAACTTTCCATGCAGGCATGGAACTTAGAGCGCGAGCTCGGTTGAAAACTCTGTCTGTTGTGCTTCAAACGCAAACTGTCAGATTCTTTACTCCGCCTCACTGAACAGTCCCTCCGGAGATTTCTCCTTCTGCTCGGTCCATTTTGTCGGTTTAAAAGTATTATTTTTCGGTTTTTAGCCAAAATTAAACCGCAACCGGTCGGTTCAAGCTCTGTCTGTGGTAATGTAAGTAATAGATAGGTTTTACATTTATTTTTTCTGTGTGGAACTTGTAATTCTTTATCGGTTCGGTTTGAACCGATCAGGTTGTATTTAAAATCTACTAGTCCTTTTTTAGAGTCGGTTCCAGCTCTTATCGGTTCTAAAAGCGGATTTCATTACGGTTTTTTCCACGACCCGTGGCACGGTTGGGAACCGATAAGGGTGTCTTGCTTGGTGGATTGCCATAAACGGGCAAGTTGGTTAGGCTGGCATTATATCTGAGAAACCCAAAAGGAAAACCGGATCCACTGGGTTTCAACACTGTAGTGTTTGTGGGGAAGCTTTTGCTAAGGCTGATCCACACACTACCTGTGTCTATTGTCTGGGGTTTGACCACCTCAGTTCAGACTGCCAGATTTGTCACAATTTCCCTGCTGCCACCATAGATAAGAGAGTTGGTAGGCTCAGGGAAAGGGAGGCCAAAAGTCCTGCTGACCCAGATGGCCAGCCCGGTTCGGTGCCAGCTGAACCGGAGGGAGTGCCCTCTGACCAGGGCGATACTTCCTCGGGCAAACGAAGAGCCGGTTCTGAGGAGCCAGTTCCAGCAAAAAGGACTAGAAAGTCAGCTAGTGTAGAGCCAAAGTTCTCTCCCCAACTGCTGAGGAAATAGCTAAAGCAATTCAAATTGTCCAGTCTCTCTCTCTCGGTTCGACCAGGGCCGACACCTTCAGGTGGCGTTCGGTTAGTAGTTCCACCGTTCAAGATTATGATTTTGAGGATTTTATGAACTGGGGAGGAAGAGGAATATGAGGAGAGTGAATATGGTTTTGAAGATCTGGATGTGCCCATTGATCCGGACATCTCTCCAGATAGACCCCCTAGGGGTTTCTCCTCCAAGGCTTGCTGAGTCCCCTTCTCATTTCATGTTTTATAAAAAAGTTGCTGAAACTCTCCAGCTCCTTGTTGAGGAAGCTGTTGATGACCAAGAGGAGCCAGACTATGTAGAAATGATGGATATTCCCAGAGTCTAGGAGACTGTCTATTCCTTTGCATAAATCTTTTCGGAAACAGTAAAAGTTTTAAAAACTCCTCACACTATACCTCCTGTGGATAAAAGGATGGACAAGAGGTATACCTTATCAGGCTCCGACACTGATTTCCTCACTCAACAATGCAGCCATGTGGGGGTAGTGCAGGCTGCAGCCTGTGACAAGGCTAATATTCCCCTAGCTTCACACCACCCCCCTGAGAAGGACTCCAGGAAGATTGATGCTATGGCAAAGAAACAGTACATGGCAGCATCTTTGGGACTCAGACAAGCAAATTATATGGCTTATGCTGCTAGGTACCAGAAATTCAGATGGGATACTGTGCTGGTCCTAGCGAAACAAGTCCCTGACCAGCTTGACAGGGAGCTGGAACAGGTGGCTATGGATGGTATTGAGGCATCCAAGGTGCAATTTCATGCTGCAGTGGACTCTAATGATGTTTCATCAAGAGTCATGGCTACATCTGTGGCACTTCGCAGGATGGCTTGGCTCAGATGTACTACCCTGTCTCAGGATACCCAGTCTAAGGCCATGGATTTTCCTGTTGTGGGAAATTCTCTATTTGGGAGCAAAAGAGAATTACATGAAGAAAATGGATGAATATAGGACCACCTATAGGAGTGCACAGGCCAAGGAAAGGCAGGCCACTCCTCAAAAGACAAAGAACCTCTGTGCGCAAACACTGAGGCAAGGGTTACCCCAAAGGGCATTTGGCTGAGAAGCCAAGTTTCAAGAAAATACAAAATCACACATGCCCACACAATGCAAAGCATCATGGGATCAACACTCCTCAAAAGCAGCTTCCTAGAGGCAGGGGCAGGCCTTTTCATAGGCCTTTTTACCAAGCCCAAGCTTCCTCCTCCGCCTATGCTCAGAGGGGGTTCTTTAGAGGGAGAGGCAGACGGGGTACAAGCAGGTCTGCTTCCACCCCTCAGTCCAAAGCCCCTGCCAAGCAGACACCCTGATGGGATTGCCAGGGCCGATTCTCCTCTACCTGTAGGGGGCAGGCTGGCTTACTTTGTCCAGGACTGGAAGTCTTTAACATCAGACAAGTGGGTCCTGGAAGTAGTAAGCCAGGGACTGGTTCTCAGCGTCAAAAAATTTCCAAAGCTGAGAACCAGATCTTTTCCACCTGCAACTCCATCAGAGGCACTCGCCCTAGAGGCAGAAGTCTTTACCCTCCTGGCTCTCAGAGCTGTGGAAAGGTTTCCTCCCCTACACAAGGGCAAAGGTTTGTACTCCAGGTACTTCCTTACCTCAAAAAAGACAGGAGAATGGCGGCCCATCCTGGATCTCAGATATTTAAACAAGCACCTTTTAAAGCCAAAGTTCAAAATGGTGACTCTGGGAATTATCCTACCCTCTCTAAGGCCAGGGGACTGGCTAGCTTTCCTGAACCTCAAGGATGCCTACTTCCATATTCCCATCAGAAGCTCCCATCGAAAGTACCTCTGGTTCGAGCTGCCCTCAGGCCACTACCAGTTCAGAGTAATGCCCTTCGGCCTCACTTCTGCCCCAAGGGTATTCACCAAATGCCTGGCTGTAGCAGTTGCCTACCTAAGAAGGCAAAAGATTGCCATCTTTCCTTACCTGGACGATTGGCTCTTAGTAGGCCAGTCCCCAGACCAGGTCAATTTACACCTTCAGATAACGCAGCAACTGCTTACCTGTCTAGGTTTCCTTCTGAATCTCTCAAAGTCAGTTCTAGAGCCGGTCCAGCTTCTTACCTTCATAGGCACAGAACTGAACACACAGGAAGCCAGGGCCTTCCTCCCCCTGGACTGGGCAAAGATCCTAGTCTCCCTGGCCTCCTCATTTACCCTGCAGGTCTCCTGGCCAGCAAGGCATTTTCTGCAGCTCCTAGGGCACATGGCTTCTTCCACAGCAGTTGTGCAAGGAGCAAGATTTCAGATGAGGGACATCCAGTTCCATTTGAGAGCTTTTTGGTCTCAAAGAAAGGATCCTCTTACCAAGCTGATCCCAGTAACTCGAACCCTGATCCAAGCCCTACAGTGGTGGCAGGATCAGAGCAACCTGAGACAAGGGGTTCCTTTTGTCACTCAGTCTAATTCTCTAATCCTTACTACAGATGTGTCCCTCTTGGGCTGGGGAGCTCACATGGGCGACCTCACCACCCAGGGTCTGTGGTCTCCCCAGGAATCTCTGCTCCACATCAACCTGTTGGAGCTCAGAGCAGTTTTTCTAGCACTTCGAGCTTTTTCCAAATCTGTTCAGAACAAGAGTATTCAGGTCAGAACAGACAACACCACTACAATGTGGTACATCAACAAGCAAGGGGGCACTCGGTCTATGGCCTTGTGCACCAAAGCCATGAAGTTGTGGTCTCTGGCTTACTCCCTGAACACCTCCCTTACGGCAGTTCACCTCCCAGGCAAGGACAATGTCCTGGCAGATGCTCTCAGCAGGATTTCCCAGGGCCACCACGAATGGTCACTGGATCCCCTGGTCTTGGGAGTAGTATTTGCCAGATAGGGCACCCCGCAGATAGATCTTTTTGCAGCCCCAGACAATCACTAACTTCCTCTTTTTTGCTGAAGGCCCCTAGTGTTGGGCTCACTCCCCCTGGATGCCTTAGCTCTCCGTTGGGAGGGGAAGTTTCTCTATGCATTCCCTCCCTTTCCTCTCCTGTTCAAAGTGCTAGTCAAAATCAGATCCCAATCATGCAAAGTCATTCTGATAGCTCCGTATTGGGCCAGACAGCCCTGGTATCCACTCCTGATGTCCTTAGCAGTCCATCCTCCCCTGTCCCTTCCCAGGAATCACAATCTGTTAACCTGTGCCCAAGGAAGGGTCTGGTACCCAAATCTCAAATCTCTCAATCTCAAGGCTTGGTTCTTGAAGAGTTAGAGTTTGCTGATTTACACCTTTCCCAAGGTGTAATGGATATATTGAAGGCCAAGGAAGCCTTCTACCAGGGCTACTTACAATTCCAAATGGAAAAGGTTTTCCATATGGTGCTCGAAGCACATTTCCCAGTCTCTGCTGATCTACCCACAGTCCTGGATTATATGGTTCACCTGAATTCTTTGGGGCTGAGACCAGCTACCCTGATGGTGCACTTGGCAGCTGTGTCTGCTTTTATTTCAGCAGGTAAATCCTCTTCCCTTTCAGCTCATCCTGTATTTTCCAAGTTTTTTAAGGGGTTGTTTCACACCAACCCTCCATTCAGGGATCCTGCCCCTGCCTGGGATCTTAATGTTTGCATTGCTCAGCTTATGCAACCCCCATTTGAGCCCTTGTCTTCAGCTGAGCTCAAGTACTTGACTTGGAAAACGGTGTTTTTGGTAGCCATCCCCTCTGCCAGATGCATAAGTGAATTACAAGCGTTGTCAGTGGAGCAGGAGTTTATCTCTTTTCACAGAGATAAGGTGGTCCTTCGGACTAACAGAAAGTTCCTGCCTAAGGTGGTTTCAGATTTCCACCTTAATCAATCTATTTCACTTCCAGTGTACTTCACTGACCACTCCTCCTCTGGGGAGAGGATGCTGCACAGCCTAGATGTGAAGAGAACCCTTAGTTACTATATAGAGTGTACCAAGGGTCATAGGTTTGACTCCCTCCAACTGTTCCTCACCTGTGGCGAAGTTGGTAAAGGGAAGCCAGCCACTAAAAGATCCATTGCCAGGTGGATTGTCTCTTGTATCCAATTCTGCTATGAGAAGTTGGGTAAAGTTCCCCCCTCAGGCCTGAGGGCTCACTCTACCGAGGTACAGCTGCTTCTCTGGCTGCTGCCAGAGACATTCCTATTCTAGAAATATGTCAAGCAGCTACCTGGAAAACAGTTCACACTTTTAACAAGCATTACTCCCTGGACATCCAGGCTAGGAGTGATGCTCGGTTTGGCACAGCCGTGCTTCAGAGCCTATTTCCTAGGTAGGTTCTGTCCCTCCTCCATGGGGGTACTGCTGTGTAGTCTGCAATTGTCATAATATAGCAAGACTTCATGTTGTTTGAAGAAAAAATTACTCACCTTAGTAATGTTGTTTCTTCTAATGGAGTCTTGCTATATTATGACCTCCTCCTGCCTGCCCTCTCAGAACCTCTGTTTTGGGGATGTGGGTGGGCAGTACAGAGATTGGCACTTTTTGATGCCCACCTTGTTGTTTTCACCTACCTTTTGGGTGAATTGGTGTTGTGTTTTTGCATTTTGGGTCTCCTGACTTGAGTCTTTGTTCTAGGCCAAAAATGAGTGTTTATGTTAGTAGCCAGTTGGCTAGTGTAGGTTTACAGCTTCCACACAGAACCTTAGTGAGTTTTAGCTCGTAAAGATCTGACAGTTTGCGTTTGAAGCACAACAGACAGAGTTTTCAACCGAGCTCGTGCTCTAAGTTCCATGCCTGCATGGAAAGTTAACTATTTCACCTCCGGAGCAGTTCTAACCTGTGGTCATACTGCAATTGTCATAATATAGAAAGACTCCATTAGAAGAAACAACATTACTAAGGTGAGTAATTTTTTCTTAGGGTCCATCTTTTCAGGGCTATATTTAAACAGGTTGCATGATGAAAGGGCAAGCAATGTTTTCTGAGTGGTAACAGGGGGACATGAACCCCAAGGGAAGGGATGTGGTAGAGAGGAGAGTGGAAAAGAAGGGAGAGAGGCGCGATAATGGTGGACAGAGGGGAGGGTACAAGTATTAAAAAACTCATTAAAGTGAGCAGCAACAGAAGGAGGGTCAGATACAAGTGAACCATTAACTATGAGGGCTGAGGGAGTGGACTGGGCAAGGGGGTGAGTTAATGTTATTCTGGAGGTTAGCTTTAAAAATAGAGTGATTTAGGGATGCAGAGAGCCTTTGTGCAAGAATTTCTTAGTGCCCTGTAAGAATGTAAGAAAGAAGGTTAAGCAGAGAGGGGGATAATTTTAAGTGGATAGTATACACAATACATTTCTGTTATACCAAGACAGTGAATGTACTACATGATGACGTTAGAACACACTCCACTAGGAGTATAGCAGTATCTGTAGTAGCTAGAAGGAATGTATCAATACCAGAAATTTGAAAAGCTGCCACCTGGTCTACAGTTCACACATTCACGTCTAATTATTACCTGGACATACAGGCAAGAGAAAATGCTAGATCTGGATTTCTGTACTTAAGAACCTATTCCCAATCCTAAAACTCTCAGTCTCAGGGTACTGCTTAGTCTGCACAAGTTTGACGAGGCTGTTCTAATTAATGTATTTAGAAGGAAAATGTACTCACTTTCTATTTATTTATTAGAAGATTCAGAATTACAATCCTTTGAGTCAAAGACTCATTTTCAAAGGCTCCATGTCCATGAGAAACAAACAAGAGCGATGATAACAACAAGTGGATTATTAGCATTACAGGACAGTAATATAGAGAAGCGGCCTATACAAATTGTTAGCTAAGCTGTTCCCTGAAGCATAGGAACCAGTTATTGTCAGAGGTAACAGGGGCAGTCGAGGCACAAGTGACTTTGTCAAGCATATCAATAGTTAGGCAAGTTACATGTTACGATTTATATACAATTATATACAGTTTATATACAGTTACACATAAATTAGCGGCTACACTGGCAGCTTCTTGAGGACAGAATATGCTCTTTGAGGGCTAGCTTGACTTTAGTAGCAGTTTTTCTTCTAATGTATTAGAGCAGTCGGTCAAGCTAACCTTACCCGACTACCCTTTTTAGGATGAGGTAGTTAGGTTCTTCAGAATCATTCATTGTTCTTTATAGCATGAATTTTTAATGATTGCTGTTGGTTGATCTTCCCTTGTCAGTCTTCACCATTCATTACTGCTGGGTGTTAAGCCGGAAGGGCGCACCCGCTACAGTTTATTTTTTGAGGGAGGAGTAGCACCGACGGTGCCGTCCATGAGAGTGATGCACCACGTGGTGCACAAGGGGTGGCTGTTAGGCACCGCAGACTCCTCCTCCTCCATGCCAGTTCTGTTTATCCCGCAGTTTTCATAGTACGCCATTAGGCCTTCCTTTCGACGCCGTCTGTTCGACGATGACTCCTCATCCCGATTCTACATCCCGATGCCGTTATTGGCCGGTAAGTTCATTCCGATTATTTGTTTAATGGTGTTGGGAGCTTTTGCTGTGTTTTATTTTATTTCGCATCATGTCTGGTTCGGGAGCCAAGCATAAATCGAAAGTGGGTCATGCCCCCATGCATCGGTGCTCCTGTGGCCATCATTTTTCCGTGACGGACTGGCATGATGTCTGCCTCCGGTGCCTGGGACCGAACCATGATATGGATAGATGAGATGCCTGTTTTTCCATGGATCGCTGTGTTCTGGAAATCCACGCATTTAAAGTCAGCAGGGCCCTGCCAACTTTTGGAGGATGACATCACTCTCAGGATTCCCAGGCCAGGTCTTTAGACCCTTCCTCCAGGTCCCCTTCCAGAACTATAGGATCTGGTGAGGAGGAGGCCTCCTCATCTTCAAGCCCTGCCAAGGAGGAGGCCTCTTTTGTGGCATCAGAGGAGTAGTGTGGCCCTTCTCGGGGTCACGTCATCACCACCACCTTGGCAATCACCTCTCCTGAGGTACAGGCTCCCCCAGGGTCGCGGCCCACGGTTGCTGGGTCAGGCACTGGTGGACCCTCAATGCTGACTTGTGGTGCCATTTTGGAGCCTTGTGCTGTTCGCAGTGCCAGTGATCGAGGCGATGCCATGTGTGGCGCTGGTTTGGTTCGAGCACCACTGTCGGTGGCACCATTTTGGGTTCAGGTGCTGTGTGCGGTGCTGAGGGCCTGACTGGGGCTGCAGATGGGTCTGCATTGGGTTCCAGGGCTGTGGGCAGTGTGGTAGGACCGGCTAGTGCCACGTGTGATGCCAGCAACATGCGCAGCGCCGACCTTCAGGGTGTTCTCGGGATGGCCAGTATTGAGGTCCTGGTGGTTGACTCCTCCTTGGAGAGTGTCGACTTAGATGTTGACCTGGACTGAATGCCTGATTCCTCAGAATCAGAGATGTCTGTGGGACACGGTGTCAGGTGGCCTAGTGCCCCCATTCCTGAATCTCCGGAGCAGTTTGCCTCTGAGGAGTCCCCAGCTGGGGGTGGCCTGGAGTCCATTGGGGAGGACGGCTCAGGGGTTGGGGAGGGGATTGTCTCCTCTGGGGGGTTCCCGGCAGCTGCCATCTTTTGTGCTGCTGTGCCCTCCCAGGAAGGATTTGAAGCCCTGGCTTTGGCGGCCTCTCTCGGGAGGCCTCTGGATCAGGGGACTCCTTCACTGGTGTCAAGGAGGAGGGTGTCCTTGGAGTCTGAGGGGTTGAGGGGTCGGGGCGAGGGGCAGCGGCACTCCTCTGCCACCCCACGGGGTGCAGGGAGGAGCTGTAGTGCCGAGTCCCACCTCTACCTCTCGGGCTCCGGGGTCCCCTCCAGTGGTACCGCCGAGGATTGCCCTTCTGGACTCATACAAGCTCAGGTGCTTCACAGGGGAGATTCCCCATCTGGGCTCTTCTGGAGTTCATATTCCCAGGGTTCTGCCATGCGACCAGGTCTGATCTCAGGGATCCCTTTAGCTCGGGCACTGTTCCCTGGATTCCAGAGCCCTGGCAGAGGACAGCCACCTCCTTGCAGGTGCCCTTCTCCCATTCCTATGCAGCCACCCCACCTCTCCCAGGCCACGTGGGTCCTATGGGGCCTTTGTCCTGGAAGATGTTCAGAGGCACTGCGGTGGCCTTCCTGTCATACGTTAGGTATATGCTTGAATGGGTCTTTCGCCTGTCCTCACTGCCACAGGAGTCTTCTGGACATTTGAGTTCCCCATCTTCCTTGACTCCCTCCTCAGAGGGAGAGGAACCTACTATTCACCTCTTTTCTGACGCTGATTTCACTGAATATCAGTGCTTCCTCTCGAGGATGGTTCGGGATCTCCATATTTCTTTTGTCAGATGGGACAATACCAAGTGGAGATGCACAAATTCTTCAGTGAATTCAGTGCCCAGCATCTGGTGGTGCCATCCTGGCCTATTCCCTTCCAGGAAGTGTCTATCCGCACCTGGCAGTCTCCAGCTGACCCTTTCCCAGCCCTGGCAGGCTGCAGGAGGAGGTATTGTGCTCCATTGGAGTCTCTAGGTTCTCTCCCTAACCCTTCCTTGAGCTTGGTATTCCTAGAGGACCCCTTCTGGGTGTTGGTGCCTGGTGCACGACCAACAACCAAACTCAGATTCCCTACAATTCGACCGGTGAGGGCGAAGAGTTTTCTCTTCTTCTCATGTGATGTTGTGCATTGCATCACATCAGGCACACCATGCTGCCTGTAACAGGCACTTGTGGCCAATGCTGGCTCAGGTGCTAGCATCGATGCCTGAATCTCGACAAGCTATTGCTCTCTCCACCATAGGCCTGGTGGGCATATTATGACACCAATGAGGTGGCTTACAGGCTTGCAGGGACAGCAATCTGCATTAGGCAGATGGCATGGCTTCGTCTATCGAGGTTGTCACCCATGGCCCGGTGTAGGGTGATTCGCTCCACCTTCCAAGGGACCTGCCTTTTTTCCACCAGGGCTATGAGGCTTCTGCAGGGGCTTCCTCTGTCCCTCATCTTCAGGGGACACCTCCTAGCTCTCCTCGGTCTTAGGCTTCCAGTCTAGTATGGCCAGGGTCTCTTCTTCCTGTTTCCCACTAGCAGGAGGCTGAGGGTCCTGTTCCCTCACGGTTGTGCTAGACCCCCTTTGGGGTGCGTGGTAATCACCCAGCAGTAATGAATGGTGAAGTTTGACAAGGAAAGATATAAAAATTACGTACCTACCATAATTCTTGATCTTCTCTTGTATCTTCACCATTCATTACTGAATCCCGTCCACCTTCCCCTCATGGGCCTCATTTCTTTGGTGTCTCCCCCACCCTGCTCCCCACTCCTCCCCCTTCCCCTCTCATGGCTGTTGGGGCTTAAATTCCCTAGTCATTGGGACCTTCCGTTCTTCTTTCAGAAGAGAAGCAAAAGATTGGAGAGGGAGGAGAGCGAGTAGAGCTTCGTCTTTTCCTTCTGAAGGAATTCTTTCTGATTTTCTTCGAAGGTGTTCATTCGAGCACCTTTCCTTCAGGCCAAGTTAATTCAATCACCAGCCAACAGGGCTAGTTCCTTTAGACAGTCCTCTTCCTTCGGTTCTCAGACCTCGCTGGTGTCCCATAATCTTGTTTATGCCAGGCCGGGGCTAGTTAACGTCTGTTCTAGCCCGATTTGAAAATTGTCTTCTTGAACTGGTGGTCTAGTTTCTCTTGGCCCCTGCCTTCCCCAGGCAGTCAGAATGAGTTTCCTTCTCTGTCTCTGTCCACCTTACCAAGAAGTTGCCCTCTTTTAGGGCTTCCCCTTCTTCCCCTGAGTACTAACACATGACAGTGTACTAGTGGGGTCTTTTTCCTAGTTGGGGACTCTTCCTTCCCAGAACAGATTGTTTGCCTTGGCAATCTGTGAGCTCTCAGCTCGAGTGATGGGTAATAGGATAGCGGGATGTGTAGGGAAATCTGCCTCTCTTGTACCAAGCTGTGCAGAAGGTTCGGTCGAACCATCTAGCCCAGTTTTGTTTGAAGGGTTCCTTGCTCCCTTATTTTTGAGTTCTGAGCTGATAAGTCTTAAAGCCAATTTAACTCACAACTCGTGGCAGAATTTTTCCCTCCTCCCAATATCCCCTTCTCTTATTCCTCTTCCTTCTTCCTTCCTCTCCCTTATCTGTTCCTCCCTCGAAGCCACCCTAGGAGTGAAGTCCTGCAGTCCCTTAGGGTAGGGTTCTCCTCTTTCCTGTCCTCTATTGGCTTATTCCTTTTTCAGTTTGTTTCCATTCCTTTATCTATCCCTTGGCTCTCTTGCCTCACTCTTTTCTCCTAATTCCTTTATTTCATCTCTCAGCTTACAGAACTGAGATGGAGGAGGAGTCTACCTTTCCTAACGGCCTCAAATTTTCACCGATTTCGGCACGCTGCGTGACAGCGCCCGACTGTGCCCTCCAAAACCCCCCCCCAAAAAACCAAAAACTCCCATAGCGGGTGCATGCTCGCAGCTAACACCAACTGTAATGAATGTCGAAGATACAAGAAAAGTTCAAGAATTACAGTAGGTACGTAATTCTAATTTCTGTGACTTTAAAACCATTTTGAATATGAAATATTATATATACTGTTATAATTGGAATTTTTTTTAAATTAGGCCTCAAGTCTCCTGGTCTCTTCATTTCAAAAAGACTACTGCTAGAATGCTGTGAGACTCAGGACCAACACAGTGAAAGAGAATATTTGAAAAAAGGATTCTAAGTTCCAGGGCGCTTTGCACCTCACAGAGATGAAGCACATGTTTGACTGGCTGTTCCAGTCCATAAGAAGAGCTGTTACTATGGTGAGTAACTTTTCCTTTTTATGTTTGCTTGCACACATGTGCAAGAAAAATAGTGCCATCATCGGAGTTTTCGGAGGTGTGGCAGCCGTCTTCCAATTCAGTTAGTGTGTTTGCAGGCGCGGCCCCAGTTCTCCAATGCCTGCGCAAGCTGTCTATGACAGCAGTCAAATGCAGTGGCGTACAGTTGAAAGGGGGAGCTATGCTTCAGTGAGCAGCGATAAGATATCGCCTGCTCATGCGCGCTCCCCCTACACACACACACACACGCACACACACACACACACACACACACACACACAGGCAAGCATACTGCTATTTCAGGCTACTTCCTCTACCACCCACCACCACCGTTTCTTTGTAACTACTGACAGTATGCAGAAATTGATCGCCGTCTACCATCAGCTTATACTAATGTGTATCTTCTTTATAAGCAAGCGCACTGGCAATGTGATGTGCAGTGTGTGGGTTCACCTAAATACAATATCCATACATACTGCATGTCAACGCATTGGTCTGTCATTAAACTTTGAGCAGATAGCCTAGATGTATAAGTTGGCATGGTTGGTTGCTAGCAACATGAAGAAACACTGAACTTGACCCATGCAATAAACTGCAGATGGACTGTTCCAGATACGGTGATAATACGCTCACTTAGCTGCTCCACTCTCAGTCTTCACCTGAAGCTGTTTCAATAAGTATGCCAGCTTAAATCTGCTTGCTGACCTCATGTTGGGCTCCACTGTCCCGAACAGTATCACAAAGGTGAGCCTGAAAACTACCCCCATGCGTGCAGGCTGCTGAGTTTAACAAAATATTCTCAGCCTAAACTGTATTTTATGGGATCGAACTGGAGACTTGGTCGCTGGCTCGCTCGATCTGTACAGTGACTCTTTAACCAAAACGGATAAGCAAAACAAAATGTCAACTTTTATTGTAGAGAGGTAAAATCAAAGTCAGCACTGTCCCTGCTAAATAGAACCAATTAAAAGGATTACGAGTCTGCATTTTGATTATAGTACCCGTGTGTTTTTCAAATAGAAATTGAATTCTGCTTCAGAAGCACTGAAGTATTGGTTGGTCTGGAAAACTCTTAGTCGATAAAGGTGGGTCAAATTGCTGCTTTACAGTAAATGAAGAGGTGCCTCTCCCCCCCCAGCTGTCACTCTCTGCCACATCACAGCATCCTTCAGACAGAAAAATAATTGGCCATTTTCCTTGTTTTCCTTGGGAACTGGAAAATTGGGGGGGGGGGATTGTTACACCATTAGAAATCTGGGACAATCTTTGCAAAATTGTGAGGCAGCTCTAGGGCAAATTAGTTTCAGAACAGTTCTACGCTAGCTACCTATACAGAAAGCAGTTGATTCTCTATATGTCTATAGTTCACTTTTTGTTTTATTTTTAATCAAAGGTGTATGCCTAGAAAGGAATTCGACACTAAAGACTAAACAAGGTCTGAGTGGTCAGGAAAGGGTTCACTTACCCGATAGTATTAAACCAACTTCTTAGAAAAAGGCCCTATCAAGTCATTTAATCTGCATTTCTAGAACATTGTTATTCCTTTACGAGTTTATAAGCAGTGAGATTGTACGAAGTGTTGTGATCGCACTACTTATCTCAGCAATACATTGCTTAGGGACTGCAAGATCTAATAGTTTTTGTACCATAAAAAGTGCCAGTTCTACCAAACCTTGTTCAAAAGAAAGGATTTATTTTAAAAGGTATGTATTTCTCTGGAAGCTTCATAAGCTTTTTGAAAGACCTCTGCCTGCCTCATGCTAGCCTGCTAATGATGCATAATGAATTACAGGTGACTTCTAATTAAAAAATGTCTAAATTAACGTCACCTAAAACAGTCCAATGGGTCAGCCAGCCGGTTGCTTCCCTATGCTTTTTCTATCTACCTTTTTGGTCTACATTCACTTTCTCCCGGTCTCCCTCTCTGTCTTTCTGGTTATCTCATACACTGCTTATCCTCTGTTATTATTTACCCCTCCACCTCTGTCATTCTCTCTCTCTCAGGCTAGAGATGCTGGCAGGCCCCTCCCCCAGAGCCGACACTGCCCTGCAAGTGTGAATGAGCCGATCAGATACTGTATAAGTGGCCCACAGCAAGCAATTGTAGGACACATTTCAACTTGGCCTCAATCGCGCAGAGAGGGGGAGGACTGGAAGTGGTTGCTGGTCTATGTATTAGTTTTAGACTGCCGTGTTCCTCCTATCCTGCCTGGTCCAGACGGGATAGGAGGATAGGATAGGATTTTGACATTGCTCCCGTTCTACGTTTCACTGCTTGCTACTTGTTTTTATTGTATTGCTTCACCTAATTTCCCCAAAAGTCTCTAAATGCCTAACCTCAGCATCCCTCGATATCTCATACATTTTTTTTTGTTTGTTTTGCACATTTGACCAAGCACCACCTTCACTCTGCCAATAAGAGTTAATGAACAGGCAACAGGCACTCACAGATCCCAGGATCGCACTCTGCCACCAGTAGTACCCGGAATTCATTGTGTGCTTAGGATGGAAACCTCTGGCATGACACCAGTCATGCTTTTGATCAGAAGATGAAGAAATGAGACAAGACAAAGATATTTATAATGTTTGTAAACTTTATTAGAGGCAACATCAGTTAATCAGGTCACTAGTGTGCTTTGATAATGATCCATCAATGAAAAGGACTCATAAGCTTTTCCTTTAAGCTTTCTTTCTCCGTTCAGAACAACACAAAGTCAAATACTGCAGCATGTCCTCATAGTTGAAATCCTCTCTGCATCACTGCAGCTGATGCTTCTCTTTGAAGTCTCTCTATAGTATATCTATAGCCATTCTATAGTATGATGACCAGAACTGGATGCCACACGCCACCAGGTGCCTATACAGGGATCAGTGCAGTGTTACTATATATTCTGATCTACTTATAATATTTCTCTTAATACAGGAAAAGATTTCATTGGCATTCTTTGCTACAACTTTGCTTTGTGATTCCCATTTTAGTTTCCTTTTTAAACTGCTAACCAAATCTTTTCCCTTCTCTACTGACCTGATTAAACTGTATTGCGTTTAACAAAGTTTACACACATAAATATGTTTGCTTTACCACCATGGAGAATGACAGAAGTGACAGCAGTCTGTGTCTCTCTCTCTTTACTCCTGTGCTATGTGTGTGCGAGAGAGGAGAGACGGAAGAGAGGGAGAGAGCGATTGATCTCCCCGCCAGCAGCTGTCAGCACTGTGGGGAGCGAGAGAGAGAGAGAGAGAGACAGTAAGACACACACAGTGAGGATTGTAACATGTAGTGGCCATTCAGTATGCTGCAAACAGCCATGGGACTGAGTGGTTTCTGCATTGATCAATATCTTACTCACCTTTATTGTTCACTCTAAAACAAAATAAGCCCCTCTCCGCTGTCACCACCACCACCAAAACAAAAAAAAAAAGAAAAACAATTGCGAGTCAAAATCAAAAGCCATTCCAGCACATGACCCTTGCACTAAAACAGTCAACAAATCATTTCTTTGAATGTGGTTAGTATGTCTGGAACAACCATGCACTATCATCCATGTTATACTATATTGCACCTTGTGACCCTGCATATTCAACCTTAGCATAAGTGCTGCATATTATGGCATGGCTCTGATTGAAAGATCACACTGTGACCCCCCCCAAAAAAAACACGGATTTAGAGAGCATTTTATATACTGAGGGATTACATATATTTTATAGTACTATGTCTCCACTTTCCTTCTGGGTAGTTCCCTGAGTGCCACCAATTATTTATTTCTGTGTTTTTTTTAGTTATTAATTTTTTTAGTGTACCCAGGGAAGCACAGCTGAGAGTCTTGGTGTGCTATTGTGACATGCTATAATATAGCGGCTTAGATGCACCAGATGTGTGGTGGGGCTAATCAGGAAAAGGCACAATAAAAAATAAACTGTACATGTTACATAAAGCAAGTAAAGGCATCGAGAGTTATTTAGAGTGCTTGTAAGCTAAACCTTTTTTTTAAATGTATTGCTTCACCTAATTTCCCAGAAAGTCACCAAATGCCTAGCCACTATGTGTCCCCTAATCTAAATAATCGGCCAACTAACTCCTTGGAGCAGAGCGATCTGCCACTTCTGCTGCTTTGATCTGTAGAACGCTCATAAAAAACGGCATCAAACCTGTCCCTCAGTGCTCAGCACACCACTCTGCCACCCAAAAAAAATACCACACACACACACACACACACACACACACACACACGACTGCCATGCATGTGCAGTTACTTTTGCATGGTCCACTCAGCTTGCTCTACTTTTTAAGGGCTGCAGACCTCTTGGTTTGAAAAAGCGGTCCTTCATTTCACTTTTAGCAACACCACAGATGTATGTTCACTCTTCAAAACCCAACTGCAAACTCAAGAAACAGGTATGCCTTTCAAATGGCTGATAAAATAAAGTACAAATCCAAACTTCACTGATCTGCCAATCCATCCCAGGTCATGCAGCGCTGCTCACACCTGGGAATTGATTTCATTATTACAGAGCAAGCATGCAGTTGCAGCTCTGTCTTAAACTTTTAATGTTGCTCACAAACAGAAACATCAGCAGTGCAGTGCTGCATGAGCCCTAATGATCAGCAGATTGCCACTTCCATACAAAACAAAGAAGATAAAAATATATCTGCCCTGACCAAGCAGTGGTTCTGATATATAAATTAAACTATAAGTGCGGGGGGGGGTGAGAGAGAAGGCTGATAAGGGCAAGGCAGCTCAGCAGCAGTGGTAATTAGCATTTGATTTATCACATTTAACTTGTTTGCCTACAGTGATAAAACAAATCTAAGCACAATGGCATTTACTTAAAAAAGCAAAATGTGATGATTGTATGCTTAGATTCATAATCAAATTGTGTAATAAACTAATAATAAGAGTCCCCAACATCCTGAATGCCAGGGGCAGCAGAGGGCTTGCAAGACAGCAACTCCCCACCAGCCACCAGGACCACAGAGCTGCTGGAATTCAAAGGAGGACAGGACAAAGGATTTCAGGACTGGTGTCCTCCCTCTGCGGCTAAGCTTTTCAAAAGTCATCCCTTTTCTTTTGTTTAAAGTCCACTGGAGAGGGCAATCAGACTGCTCCAGGACAAAAGTATGTCAGGTGAGAATAAAGGGACTGCAGCAGCAATAAAAGACACTACTTACAGGAACGGGGCAGTTGGAGTGAGAGCGGTGCAATACAGGGAGCTTCTGAGAGAGTAAACCCCCAGCTTGTACACAACACTGGGCAGTATATCACCAAGAGTACCATGTTTTGACATAAACTACTCACCATGTTCCTGTGTCCTCCAGATGCAGCAAGTGACTAACTAAGAAGTTATTCATCACTTGTACAGCAAGTTACCCTGGGCAACTGGGACTGGGTTCTCTGAACCGATGGAGATGGCCTGCAGCATGTCCAGGATGTGGCCGTAACTAGAGGTCACAGGCGGTATGTCGCAAAGAGAAACAATAGAAGTAAACTTACCCGGTTACCAAAAGCTAATAAATAAATAAGTGACCAGTGGAGGAGCCTGAGTCACAAAAACAAACAAACAAAAAAAAAAGACTAAGGAGTCCTGTGGCCACAACCTTAGGCAAATAAATGCAACGGTGCCACCCTAGATGGGTAATCCAGAAAACACAAACTTCTTTCAACACCCTGTTTAACACAGCTCTACTGAAAATGCTGCTGCAAGTCAGTACTGTTCAGTATCTGTTGTTGCTTTCAGATAAATTCCAACAAAGCATGCCATATCAACACGGAAAATTGGGACAGAGTCTTAAAACATTCTCACGCCAGCAGTTCCCTGTACTCTCTCCCTCTGTCCTCCTACTCTTAAATTATCACATCAGTGACAAAGGTTGCCAGTAAGATGATTGTCTTGCAGATGTAACTGAGTGTGGAATTTCACAATTTTCTTTTTGTGAAGGAAGATGGGAAGCCCTAAAGGAAAGAAAAAAAAGATACCAAACTAGGGAAAGGAGACAAGCATACGCGGCCATCTCCTCCACTGGATCCAACTCTCCGACACTTCCAAAGGTACCAATTGGCAGGCAGGGGGAAGATATGCAAAGATGAAAAGAAACATGAAAATCCCCTGTGAGGGCAGTTCCACTTGAGAGCCTGTAATTATGCAGCAAAGCCTTTTGTGCTGTTTATGATGTTTTACATACCAATCCTCTGCCCTCACCCCACCCCCAATCCCTCCAATTACCACAACCCCAAATGAGGAAGCACCCCACATGCCATCATCAGTTTTGCCTAAAGACTGCCTCTGGGCTTGAGTAAGTCAAGCACTAATTAACATTAAATAACAAAAAAATGACATACTGGTAAGCAGTGAAGGGAAGGCAGAGCTTTAAAAAATTGATTAGTTTGCTTTCAAATTAACTCCAACTAATTTGTTTTAGGTATTTGTCAAGAAATATCATTGGCATATTTTGATAATAACTGTGAGTGAAGCTTTTTGTTGGAGCAATTCCACCTTCAGTGCAATCGGCTTATTTTTGTCTGGGTTTTCCTGCACTGCCACAGCTCTGCTCTCGGCTAAGAAGAGTCAGAGAACAAGAAGCGGATTCTTTACTGGAGTGAAGTACTATATATATATATATATTATATACACACACACATATATACACATGTATTGTGCAATCGGACCTCCTCTGTGTCGAGTACTCCCCGTGCACATTCAGAGGCTCTGCCCGTTCATCAGGGAGTGCAGATTATATGCTGGTTACACTCTTTATAGGGATCAGTAGTCACATTAAGATTACATTCATGAATGAATTATAATAATGCTAGTACTCCATCTGTGCACCTTTGTCATAGAACAATCTTAGAGACCTGTGAAACCTGAGTAGCAAGAGATAAAAAAAACAAAACAAGAAGAAATCCAAACAGAAATATACAGCTTCCCCATGCAAGGTTTGTGCCGCTATACCACAAGTGCTTAATGTGCATAAATCTATTTAAAAACAACATTTGTAAACACTGTAAGCCCCAGGTAAGGGTAAAGACATATTCAACACATTTTCATAATTATACTGCACTCGTTCCCCCGGGAGGAACATGCCTAATTGGAGTACTGTCAATCAATCAATCAATCATGCTTTATTTCTAAGGTGCCTTTCAAATACCAAGGCGCTGGCATTATTATTAATTTACTGAAATACGGAGGAATGTAATATCGATGTGGCCACTGGTCCTTATAAAGAGTCTGGACAGAATCTGAAGCTCCATACCCAGATGAAGGAGCTGAAACTTCAAATGCAGGTGGGGATTATCAGCCACAGAGGAGACACCATTGCGCATTCTGTGTATGTATACACAACTTTAACTTTTGTTTATTACTTTGAATCCCGACTGCAGTTCTCCCTTTTTTGTTACAGCGCACAGTTTAAGCACTGTTTGCCATGGCAGCCTAATTACATACTGTCCAGAACTGCTGTGGCAAATGGGGTTATTTAGCAAAAAGGGACTGTGACTAGGAAAGAACAATATAAACAAGAAGACAGATAAGGTACAACAGAAGGAATGCAATGCAGAATTTGTCGCCTAAGAGACATACAGTACAATGGAAGAGGTGTCAGACAGACAGAAAGGTATTAAACCTGGGTGTATTAAAGTACAGATAGTTTGATGAACTTTTGCAATACTCGTATCTAGTCAAGACAATAGTTATTTGAATTTGAGAGACGGAGACCAAGAAGTATAAACAAGAACTTCGGGGGTTAAAGGGCTGAGTTGTGGCTATCTTCCATTGCCCACCTCTGCACCAAGAACTTTAAAAGCTATTCTTAAATCTAATTAGCTGCAGGAGACCCGCTCCTGCTGTTTGGATACCAGTGAAGCATTGACTGAGATTGTTTGGGTAATTAAGGAGCCTACCACAAGGTGCAGAAAAAATGTGCCATGTTTGAAAATTGAATTGGATTTTAGCTCTTTAAAAGTGGTGGGCTTTCCAACACCTCGATTGTGTCCGCAGAGCCTGCAAGGACTTCGGGGGTTAAAGAGCTGAGCTGCGGCAATCTTCTGTTACCCACCCCCTACACCAAGGAATTCCAAAGCTATTCTTCAATTTAATTAACTGTGGGAGATCCAGCTACCAAAGGCACTGACTGAGATTTTTTGTAAATGTGTTTGAATTTACTGCCTGCCCCCCCCCCCAGAAAAAAAACCTGCATCGATACACCACGAAAAAAGCCAGGAGTGTAAAAATGATTGATATTCTGCTTTCAACAAAATGGAGGGGAGAGGCATCTTTGTTTTTTTCATACAGTAGTGGGACCCAAACCTTGTTTCCATATATTGCATCACTCCAAGAACTATTACTGCAATGTGTTCCATTTTTCCTTGGATGCAAACTTAATTGAGACTGCTATTTTAGTCAGCCTATTGAGGACCTTACCATGCGAATACATACAGTATATTAGATTGCGATGTCCTCCCAGGGAAATACATCGAAGCTTCCTTGCTAAAGAGAAGCATTGTGGATGTTTGCTTTGGGCACCCTGATTGATCTGGGGTTAAAGTAGCGGTTTGAGATTTCATTGTTCCTGTAAGAGCCCTGGTTTTACGGGTTTTGCTTTTTCACTAATTTGTCATATAGCGAATACCCCTAGAATGCGTTGCCATTCTCAATATGTTGATCTGTAGATCATGTAAATAAATTTCAGTATGGATATGTAATTATAATATATTCACACTGTCTCTGTTTTTTGTTTATATGTGTAACTGAAGCCCTTATGTGCAGCTTGAATGTCTTCATCCATGGTTAGAAAGAGGCACTACTATAAGGATGCAAGACCATTGGCAAATTCCTGGACATGTTTCCCTGGAAGGACATAGCAATCTAATATATGAATGTGCATTTTTAGGTACCGAATCAACTGGCTAAATTAGCAGTCTCAAGAAAGCTTGACTCCAAGGGAAAACCAGAACACATTGCAGTAATGGTTCATGGACTGGTGCAATATATGTTAACTATGTTTGAGTCCCACCACTGTATGGGAAAACAATCTGTCTGTATTTCTTCTGAATCTAGAAATAACATATGCTATTATACCTCTTTTTGAAATTTAAACCATGTTTCAGAGATGTTTTGTGCTGTTTAAAGTAATTTGTGTATTTATATTGAGGGCTGCATATGCAAATCACCACAGAATGCTATGCTGGTTCAACTTTAAGCAGAATTACATGGTGCCGAAAGGCCTCTCACACAGTTTGCAAAGGGTGCTAACAGATGACATAGACATGTGTTTCGTCCTACTAGGACTCGTCAGTATGCCTCATCTGTTTGACACCCCAGTGGAATGAACCAGCTACCCTAAGACAGTGTGTCTTGGTTACATTGTGGTGAACCCATTAAAATAACAAACTATTTAAAAGACAAAGAACCTCTGGGGTAACCTTGCCTCAGTGTTTGCGCACAGAGGTTCTTTGTCTTTTATATTGAGGGTCACTTTCATTTTAGGCATGGGAAACAATGTGATTATGTCATATATCTTAGGTATTTAAAATACAAGTTTGTAGATTGACTGATCTGGCATAAAATGCCTAAATCAGTGAAATTCTTTGTTTTTACCAGCCTACAGGCAGTCAAAATTACAGAATGTTACCAGGTTTTCCAGTAAAAACCGAACACCAGTGGCATTGAATATCCTGACAGTATAGGGCTCAAATAACTATCACAATTTGATTCATTGTAAAATTGATAATTGTGTAGGTCATCAGACTTAATTTTTTACAGCCTAAAACACTATTCTGCATACATTGTTCAAGAAAAGACAGAATTGAAAACATGTTTTTGTTTTTTTCAGCAGTATTAAAAGCAGAGCCCCTACCTAGCAAGTTTGAGTAAACTATGCAGACTGGTAAAATCAGATATAAAGCAGGTCTTGGTTTAAAGCTCTTTCTACTGATTTATTTATTTTTAAACAAGGAAAAGGGTTATTTCGTTAGTTAGGTGACATTGCAGGAATAACATTCCGCCTTCTTTCCAAATGTACTCTGATATTATTACTTAACACTGACTATATTTCTGTGGAGAGATGTTTGAAAATATGCTCCCATGTTTTAGGTACAGTATAGTGAGAAGTTCAAGATGTTCCAAAACAGTTAATGATGACTTAATTATTACTTAAGACAATTTAAACATGCAGTCTTATTCTGCCATGTGTTCAAAATCCTAGTGGGAATGAATTTGACAACACTGAGATCAGTATGCCCACGGGTCTGTAGGTGTATGTGTGTGGTTACAGTACTTCTTTCTGAATATGTCTAATACTGTCTGTGCATGATTCACTGAAAATGACAAGGCAATGCATTACATGTTTAAAAACTAAAAGAAAGAAAACTAATGGTTGCAAAATATTGCTCCATGCTGGCTTTTGCTAAGGAAAACAAGCTCATAAAACATATGTCATGGAATTCGAGTCTTGCACGGACACAGATGTCTTACTTTCTACAAGACCCAGTTGCACAATGCAGCACTGAATATCAGGGGACCTCCCACAGCTTCCCTGTCCCAATGGGTCTCCAGCTCAAGAAACTGCTTCTTCTCAAACTTGACAATTTGGACGTAGGGGTAATTTATTTGGGGGTCTGTTACTGCGAAATTATCAATAAACTCTGCCGAGTAATAATGCATAAACAAACAGCTGTCTACAGAGCTTTAGATGAACCAGTTACAACAGCAAGCAGCGCTCCTTGTACAGATATGAGTATACCACTACTCGGCAAAATTGTTTAATAGCCAGGAAGTCAAATCGGGCTTACAGGGGTCACTCAGACATCTCGGCAATTAAAACAGCACATCTACATGCAATAAAACACACACTGAATTATTTTATATTCAAGAGTTAAGGTTCCCGATACTATAAACAAGGTGATAAACACTAGTCTCAAAAAATATGTATTGATCATATTTATTTTGGGGTCAGTATTTATTTGTAAGAAATTGTTAGTGCCAGGAAGTACTTTCCCTCATTGCTCAATATAAAACACTGCCTTCAATCAAATTTAACCCCCCTTTGTACAGGATACAATATAGATGTCTATCCAAATGAACACACACACACACACACATGCACACACACACAATCTCTCTCTCTCTCTCTTTTGAACCTCTCTTTCTATATATATGTACTGCACCAAAAAACTTTTAATTATCATCTTGATTATTTCTACTTGCACGACATGCAATACCAGGGAAAGGAAGTGTGTCTGGAAACCCCAGTTCCTAAAAAAAAACATTTAATTGTTACATGAGAACTGGCCAATGTGGATTGCACCAGTAAGACATACAGAAATTAATGGCGACCTTTTGCAATAGCAGGTGACCTCCGCTGCCTCGGTTCCACTGTTGTAAAACTGGGCTGATTTTGAGAAAAGGAAAGGTTGTGTAGCGCTCAAAGGATTTAACAAAAAATGTTGGTACAGTTTTTTGTAGTAATTCCTAGCTAATCTTGCTTCATAATGGGTCCTCCGTTCTTTGTTGCCATGCATGCAATAAATCAGACTGGCTGTTACAGAATTAATGTGTGATCACATCAGCAAGCTACATAAAACAAATGGTGACCTTTCTGAACAGTGGGTGACCTTCACCAGTGCAGTTCCACAAGTGTAATGTAAAATAAAATATGTCAGATATGTCAGATAGAGCTGATTTTGAAAAAACACGGAAGGATGTGTAGCACATAAATGGTCTAACAAAATCCGAAGGTGCACTCTTTGTAATAATAGGAAATTCTAGTTAATCTTATTTTTTAACAGGTTTACTGCTTAGTGTTGCTACACATCTAATAGGGATTTCATATCAGGCTTTCTGTTTACTGTTGTTCCGCTCCTAATAAACTGGGCTGTTTTATACAACGCTGTATAATAAAAGTTTGAAATTTGGGGTAATAAAACAATGTGAAGGGGTCGTTGACCTTTTGCAATGATTGATGACCTCCAATGTGAAAAAGCAGCCCTGGGCAGAATAAATATAAAACTTAGCCCTATTTCTTTTAAACATAGTAATGGGCTGCCCAATAATATCTTGTTTTAATACAAGAAGTTGGAATGTGGGAAAATAAAATCAGGTAAAGTGGTCATGGACGCTCTTGTAATGATTGGTGATCCCCGATGTGAAATCAGTTCTGGACAGAATACATGAATACAAAATTCAGCCGTTTTGCAACAAGGCTCATACATATTGCCTCTGTGTCACTTGTAGTGTCTACTGTTGTGGTTTCTAAAGCTGATTTTTGTGTACATGTAAAACAATTTTATTAGAAAATATGTTTTTCAGAATTAACTAAATGAATATTGTTAATTAATCAGCTTAAGAGGAAAAAAGCTTCAAGCATGATTTCTCTGTCAAACTCACTGTTTGAATAATTTATTAATACTGGTGTATGGAATTTCATTAATTATGTGGGGTATTTAAACAGTGATGTTTGATGATTGGCTCCACCCCCCGAGGAAGACCCACATGGTTGGGTTGATATGTAGGGGTGTTAGTCCTGGTAATGACATGCTGATTCAAAATAAAATATTCCGCTTCTGATTTATGTCAGGATACTCGGGTGTGTGCCCATCTCCTTCCTTGTTTACTTAATGATTCTTTCCTATGCCTGCACTCTTGCTCTCCTCACCACCTTGCCTGCTTCCCTCTGTTTATCAGGTATACCACCATGTCCTCCTCCCTCACCTCTGCCATTTTCTTAGAGGACATAGCAATCTCTTTTTCCTTCTGCTTTTACTCACTTCTGTTATGCAGAGGTTATTTGCTTTAGTTATACCCTCCCTTATTTTTGCCCACTGTGCCTCCAACCCTCTCTGGCAGTACCCCCTTCAAAGCAGTTTCTGAGGCACTCCCCCATTTCTTTAAAATGAGACCTTCTAAAATCCAGGACCCTCATCTTCATGTGGTTAACCTCTGCTCCTGTCTTGATGTTAAACCACACTGTACAGTGATCACTGGTATCCAAGGGGCTGCCCACTGTGATGTCTACAATGCTGACCCTGTTTGTAGGTGCCAAGTCCAGCACTGCCCCGTCCCTACTGGGTTCTTTGACTAGCTGCCTGAGAAAAGCTCCTGCAGAGAGCCAAGGATGGCCCTACTCCTTGCAGAACCAGCTGTTGGAAGGTTCCACTCCACATCTGGCAGACTGAAGTCACCAGCTAGCAGCACCTCCCCCTTACTGGCCATTCTGATGATGGCTTCCCCAAGTGTCATATCCTACTCCTCACCTGGTGCTGGCAGCCTGTACATTACAGATTTTGGCCCTGGAGCTTAGTAAGCCTAAGTAAATTGAACCCACTGGCAAAATGCAAGCTTCACACATTTTCATTGTGTTCCGTAAGCCAAAGCAAGTTAGACGCAAGCTCCAGTCAGAATGTCAGTGTGTCACTGTTATTTTTTAATAGCTCTGATTTTTATATTAGATACATACTAACATTGCACTGTGAACCAGTGATCAGATTCATGTTTGACCAATAAAAAATAACACTACCGCACTGACATTCTGACCAGAGCTTTTGTGTAATTTACTTGTCTTACTAAACAAACTGAAAATGTGGCAACTTTGCAGAAATAAGGTTCCCCAGAAATAAGGTTTGGAAATCAGTGACTGAGGATCGAACCTGTGTGGCCAGGACTAGGGGGCAAACGTGCTCTCCATGAACCCTTGTAAGTTCATGAATTTGTAATATCTTCAGTCCAGATTTTCGCCACTGGCATTTTTCTGCACTTTCTTATGAACAGTACAGCTGTCATTTTTCACACCATAGCCGAAATGTGTTTTCGCACTTCCAGTGCAGAAATGCGTGGTCACTGTGGGAAATCACAGTTCGGGACAGATAAAGAAAATCACAGTGACACTGCTCATGAGTGGAGGTCCCAAAATGCCTGTGCTGGCAATCTGCTGTTAAAAAATTCCCAAACTACTTACATTACAGGTGTGCATTGCGCAGTTTCTATGCACGCTCCTGTCTTCACTTTTTTTAATATTTCCACTGCAGATTTTCAACATTGTCATTTTTACACCTCCCCACGAACAGTACAGCTGTCATTTTTCACATCCTGTTCGAAATGTGTTTCCGCACCTGTGGTGCCAAATGGCGTAGTCACTGTGCAAAAGAAACTTTTGGCTAACAAACTGATATTGCCACTGTTCATAAGGTGGGGTCACAAAAAACCCATGTTGAAAATTTGGAGTGCAAATACCAAATACCCTGAGGCATTAGGGTTTCCGACCATGACGCCCCACCCTGTAGAGACTTACAGGCATCAGGGGTGTGACTTGGGATTGTTGCCTGTAATGCTCATACCATTCCACCCCCACCCACACCCTGCAGCCAGTAAGAGGCATCAAGGTGTGCCTTGGACTCTTCAGCCCCAAAGTCCACCCAGTTCTCCTATACTGCACCCATCTCACCATATTCCTGATGGAATGAGGTGAGCATAAGGGCCAAAGACCCCAAGGCACACCATGACACTTATCGGTGTCTGCAGGGTAGGGTGTGGTGAAATGGTGTAGCCATTATGTATGATGACCCAAAGGCACACCCCAGTGCCTGTCAGTCTCTGCAGAGTGGTGGTGAGGTTGGCTTCAGTTCAATACTTCACTGCCATTCCTATTATGCAGCTCTCTAACTCCTATACTACCAATGCCAATGCCAGCAAGCAAATATTCGGCATTGACAAATGCTTGTTTGTAACTAAAATGAACTAACAAGCAGCAGGAAGTGCTTCATAACTTTATGGCCACTAAGTGTACAAAGACAGCTGTGAAGAATGATACAATCCTGGTCTGAGCCATATTAAAATGAATGCTCATTTTATTATTTCAAATGTAGGAAAAAAAAATGCTAAAGCAGACTCCAAATGTGGACAGAAGGGTATCATAGAAGACAGGGATTAAGGGACAATGTAAAATGGAATAAAATGCATAAGTCAAAATCGCTGCTTTAAGCAAGTGTGTACACTGTGTAGCAATGGGCATGAAGGATTTAGGGACAGCTGACTCAGCAGCCTGCCAAGGCAGCTCAGATGAGACTTCCCAAAAGCAATCAATTAAACAGGAACAGTCAGTACCAAGGACCCCACACTCAAGTGTAGGGGCTGGTCCCAATGCGCACTTTGTGTGCAAAACATTTTGTTTACTTACTGTTTACTGTAGTATAGTAGATTATGTCAGACTAATTTTGCTTAGCTCTAGGCTGACATCTTCTTTAACTACAAAGCCCAGAATTCCCTGCAGCTGACATCAGAGCAGTACTGCAGAGTGGGAGATTCCATAGCCTGCAGTACATGTTAGAGTTTATATAAGCATTAAACTTTTGTTTGCTGGTCCTGCTGTCCTCTCTGGGCTAAGTACAGTCACAGAGGACTGCACTTAGCCCCTGGAGAAAAACAGAACTGTAAAACATCTGATTGGAGATTATAAAAAGCTCAAACATACACTGCAGGCTACTGAATCTCTGACTGCTGCAATAGTGCTCTGATGTCAGCTGCAGAGGATTCGTAGCTACAGATGTCAGCCTAGAACTGAGCAAAATGAATCTGATGCAATATATTATATTGCAGTAAACAGTAAGTAAACCAAAATGTTTTTGCACACAAAATGCACATTGGTACCAGCCCAACACTTAAGAATGGGGCCCTTTGTGCTCACTGTTCCTCTTTAAATTAACAACTTTCATGACTCTGGTACTGCCTGGTATTCTTACAGCTGCTCTCACTCCACAGCTGAATTCTCAGAAAACATCCACCCTCTGGCTCTGCACCTATAGGGGTGTAGAATGAGCTGCTATTGCAACCAACACCTAGGGCACCTACTCCAGAAATGACTCCCTAGCTGCGAACCGCAGAGAAAAGACACATTTCAAGTCTAGCCTGGTTAATTCACCTTGACTATCTGTCAAGGATAAAGAATGTGATAACTTTTCTAGCCTCAAAGTGCCCATCAACTCTTTGAGTTGCTATACTTGTGAGTGTGTGTACCTGAACTGTTGCAGTTAACATGGCATCTCTATGAATGAAGCTGTGTTTCTCCAGTGAGCTGACCCTTATAAAGAGACAAACACGATTTCATATTGCATATTTATTTATTTAGGAATGGGTGACTTGGGAGAGGCACAATGAGTCAAGGCTCGTTTCGAGATGAGACCCAGTGTTACAGTGAAAGAAATGAGACAAATATGTAACAGGTTACTCAAAAAATACAATTGAATTACACAGGCCACATTAAATAATGTTTATGGCTTCTTCATGTTGTCATTAGCTTGATTCTAGGTAGGAACCACAGTGCCAAATGGATGGACTTTTAGTCTTTGTTTGCCCTGTACAATCTCTACATCCTGTGTCTGTCCTTGTACACCAGCATTACTTACCAACACATTGGTTCATGTCTTGATCCTAGTAGGGTGGCAACATCTGTTCCTGTACAAACAACTGTCCCCTCAAGGAGTTTCTCCCTAAATCTCCAACCGGGAGAAAACAGATGCTGTTCTTGCTAATGTTACCAACAGTGCAGAACCGCTTCACGCATGGTGATTATCATGCCCACATCTTTTCTTATTGTTTTTTATTTCTGTGTTTATTAATCAAGTTATCAATTTTGCAGGTGCATGATGCTACAGACATTGCTAAGATGAAATACAGAAAACATCACTGCCAAAATCTCATGCCATTGTGGGATGAAAGAGGCAGAACAGTTAGCCATCAATCATAGCTCTATCTCGCAGTGTAATACTAAAAATAAATAATGTTTTCAACTATAGTTCTGTGTCATGTTTCCTTGGAGAACATTACATTGTATGTAGAGCACATAATGGTTGTCAAGTTCTCCAAACTTGAACAGTGTTAGGTCTCATCCCTCAGCTAAGTCAGCAGTAGGTCCCTCCTCAGGGAGCATATCTGGCCAGTAAACCATTAGCCAGATTAGCCAGATATGCCACTGATTAGTAAAAGTGGCCATAACTTGAGGTCTGTTACTGAGGCCTGCTGTGAGACACTCCATTTTATAAATGGTCATCACAGGATTTTCCCCAATCGTGCTGACTGGGTCTGTCAGGCATTAGCCGTCTCTGAGTAAGTGCTCTTTTTTGTCACACTCTAAAATGACCCAAATACCCAGCCACTTCTAATAAAGTTTTTCTTTGATTTGGGGGGGAGGGGAGAGATATAGCAGGAATACTGCTATATGTATAATCAAGTCACCAAAACTCAGCAGTAATTCTCACAGATCAACATCCACTGCTGCCCAAAGTTGTTTATTGATTGACAGTACCAGAAGATATGGGTATGGGTGGCTGGGGAGGTTCCACATCCTCTCCAATACAATGCCCTTGACTGAGGGTTAAATGTATCTGTTATATGCAGTGTGTGGAAATATCATGCTACTGTCTTCCATCCAAATTCCTTCTGTTGAAATCTAGATGCAAGTTTATGTTTCCTAAAACAAGCCATCTGCCATTCCTCGCCCGAAATAGAAGTACCTGTTTCAGCCTCCTGCTGCTTTCTCATTCTGTTTGTCATCTCTCACTTACTTTGCTGCAAAGCTTTATATTCTAAGGATGTAAAGTGATGTGGACTAGTGGTTTCCGTGGTTTGAATATGAAAGGCTAAAAATGACTCAGTAGAATCCCTGTCCTGTTCAAGTTGCAACCTGTTCCCCAGATAGTTTCTAATCTGGAAGTATCTGTAATGATATGTTTGCATAAGATTGAATTCTTGCTGGAGCAGGGCAAAGCTCTAAAAACTTGATTACTGAAGTATTGATAATGATGCCTTAGTCAAGTTCTATTCCATCTTTGTAAAGAATGATCTAATGCAATTGGAGTGAATTGTTATCTGCAATTATCCATTCCAGGTACCTGGCATCTTTTCATATTGTCAGCAATGTGAGTAATGATCTCCAGACTGATAATAATGGTTGTGTTAAGGAGGAGGGAACCATTGAGCTCAGAGTGCATTGAATAGGGACAAAGAGTAGATTAATTAAGCCAGTATCATTCTCTCATATTTCTATTTCCTTCCACTGGGGGACCAGGGATGGCTCTAGCCAACTTATAATATGTTGTACCTGTGCTACTTTACAGTAACCCTGCAAGTTAGGAAGGGTAAGACCCCTTTTCAATGTAGGCAACTGTAGAGTCATCTTTTGTTATTGCATTCATGTGTGGTTAAACCCTCATACCAGATGATATACTTCTTTCAGATAAGGAAATTAAGTTTATAAACACGTATTTTAGCTGCAGTTTTGTAAAATAGTTGTTTGCTGCCATTTTAGACATTGAATGGTAGAAGACTTGTTAGGAATGCTGTGGATTCATTCGACAGTGGAACAGTGTTCAGTGCACCTGCAGAGATGATATTCACAGGTGTTGTAGTAAACTATAAAACCTTTCGGGAAAATACATTCTTTCATCCAGTAGAGCACAAAAGATTATGGGGGATTTTCAAAAGAGTTGGACACAGACGCCAGTGCACACTGCGCCTGCATCTGCATCTGCATCCATCCACTTGAGTCTAGGCAGCCCTGTGGCTATTTTCAGAAGTTGTGTTCGTTTATGACAAAAAGTCAGAATTTGCAGCAGAAAATGGACACAATTATGTCCAAACTGGACACAGCTAGCAGTTGTGTCCAATTTGATGCAAGCTTTGGATGCTGTTAGGCCATCTAATAGATGGTTTAACAAGTTCAGATGCCTTTCTGCTTTGAAAACAGGGTCCAATGCACCTTTAGCAGGTCCTTTTGAAAGTCATGCAAAATGGCTCTATATATAATGACCTTCATACACATGAAAATATTGCAGCTAGACGAAAGTGATGTTCTTTGGGAGGAAAAACTGAGGCACTGCAGGACCTGGGTCACTTCCCCCACCCCCCAGCTTGTAGTGAGAAAGAAATAACGTGACCTACGGGGAATTGAGCTCTATGTCCCGGAATACTGTCCTGGTGTTTCAACCACTGAGCTATTAGTCATATGAAAGTTAAGCCTGACTTTTCCCAGACACACTTCCTTTCTCGAGTATTGCAAATGGATTTGCAATATCCGAGAAAGGAAGTGTGTCCAGGAAGAGTCAGGCCAACCATGTGATGCTGTAGCTCCGTGGGTGGAACACTGGGGTGGTATTCCAGGGGCCTGCGTTCAATTCCCAGTAGGTCACATTATTTCTTTTTCACTACAATTTGTGATCTAAATTGCTTAGCAATGGCTAATACTGCATCAAAAACATTTAATTGTTATGCCGTCCCAAACTGATCTTATGTTGCTCCCCCATTAGCCCTAGAATCTTGAATGTTTGCTAACCAATTGTAATCAGTACACTGCACTTCTTTCTGCATCCCAAGACTATGCTCCCTGTTTTGATGCTGTTGTATTTATTTACCTAGTTGCATTTTTGCTCATTGTGGTATTTTTTCTGTACATAGTTTTACTCACACTGTATATTTCTGCACTGCTGTTTTGTGGTTGTGTTCCATTCTTTCCCATCCCCCCCCCCCACACACCTCCATGGACACACCTGAAAATGAGCTGCACAGCTTAGTATGCTTTTCCTGGCTAAACCAATAAATAATTAATGTATAAATAAAACATAACATGGTTCTGGGCAAAGTAAACTACTGGGGTATTCATGAGACATATACAAAATTGATTGCTAACTGGCTTGGGGGCAGTAAGTAGAGGGTGGTGGTGGACAGGCACTACTCCAAAAAGAAAGTGGTACTACCCATTGTCCTGCAGGGACCAGTGCTGTAGCCACTGCTATTGGCTACTTATCCACAAAGGCAAATTACAGTCATTTCAGGAGTCTTTGGTCCCATGAATTTAAATGGTACCAAATGGTCAAGTTTGGTTTTACGTCAAGGCAGCTCCAATAGTCACCCTGGCATAATGCTGAGTGTGACCATTTATTAATATTGAATCCACATGATCAAAGACTCCTGAAAGGACTTGCAATTTTGCATATTTTTTAATGAAAGACAAAAAAGCTGGATTTTAATTATACATTTGTATTACCAGATAAGAGGTTTGTTGGTACATCCACAATGGACAGAAATGCAACCCTGAAAATCTTTTGTAAACATAAACACAGAAATAATACAAGGGAAATCTACAAGCAGAACATCACATCGCTGGGCTGTTCTTTCTTCTGTTCATCATCCCACAAATGCAGGGGTCTGGGAGAGGTTCCTTGGAAAGGTGCTAGTATTTTTTTTTAATTTTCAATATAGTGAGAAAGTATGATAAACTATATTCTGGGAAATGGTCAAGAGATTCAAGTTTACAGAAAACTGACTGCACAACTTACATCTGGGCATGCAGTACAAGCTGAGAAAATATTGGGAGTACGAGGTAAGAGCAGGGCATGGGGGAGATTTTAGGAATAGAAATAACAATATAATTGTTGCACTACCAAATATTCTTCTATTTTATTTTGAAAGCAATATTACAATAATACAATACCATGTAGAGATGAAATAACAAACAGCATACTTCCATATGCGTTTTACAACACAGGATCACTGTAGCACCCCTCCCACTAGTTACAATACTGGAGACACATTACTATATAAGAATTATTTATTAAATGCCCAGGAAACCTTATGACTGTGCATGGCATGGGCCACTCAAAAGTACAAAGAGTCTGCAGATATTAGGTTTCCAGTCATTATTCTGACTTAGTGCCTGACAGGAGTTCAGTTAATTTATTGTTAGTGGAAGTCTAAAACTTCCACGGGTCAAAATCTGGAACTCATTCTAATTTTTTGGAAGTCAAATTACTTCCTGGAACCAACATTTTGGTAGTCAGCATTCTAGAAAGGACAAATTAATGAATGTTCATTTAAATATTAGTGGTAGAATACAATTTTCTTTAAGAAAAATCCATCATTTCTTGACTTTCATGGCTACAGTTTTGGAAGTCGTCTAATTTTTTGTTTTACATTTGGAAGTCAATGACTTCCTTGGCCTTTATTATGGAAGTCAAATACTCCAAAAATGGAGTTAACTAACTTGCTGGTATCCAATATGTCCAGAAGTGTCTCCAAATTAAAAACAAGGAGATATTGTGAAATTTAAAAATTACAAACTTCATCCTTCTGATTTGATATAGGTAATTATCATGGTGTTAGCATCACTGCACAGTAGATTCAACTATAACTGAAGCACTCCTATTCATTGCAACCACTGAGCAGGGAGGTGTAACCTTAAGGGAACCTTAAAAAGAAGGTAAAGAGAAGCATTGCACTTGTGTGAAAGTACTGAACTGACTGAACAAGTAAATATTTCTATTAACAGAGGTTTTAACATTTTCCAGTACTCACCAGGGTTGTTATGCCATGCCGAGGTTCTGCCCCTCGTGGAACTGAGTACACTGTGCATGCTAAGGTGGTGAAGCATACAACTCAGTTGGATGGGAGTTGCAAAGTTAGTGTCAGGGGGCAATGTAGTGCCATCCTGATCATATGGTCAGGCAAGAAACATGGCTGTTTCTAGTATTTGAGGACAATATATGCCTGCCAAATCTGTTTTCTTCTCAAGGAGTGCAGTTCAGCTGTTGACATCCTCCACTTTTATATCCAGCCCTTGGATAGCTCCAAGGAGGGATGGTAGAGAGGGTCTCCCCTCCCGAGGTGCTTGTCAACTCTGCTCCTGCTGCTGCCTCAACAGTTCAGACTGCTGTTGATTTTTTAGCTTTACCATCATTGCAGGAGCTGAATAGCTTACCTGGAGTACTGGTACATTTTGTGGTATTGCTCATTTAGAGTCCTGACTGAAACACTTACATATTTCCTTACTTTTTTAATGTTTTTTACAAAATCTTTATGGAGCTCGATCTCCAGGCATCTAACTGCACCAGCAGTCATGCTGTACTCCACAACCAAACATTTTATTAACGTTTTCCAATTTAAAAAAGGAAAAAGAGAAAGAGTACATGGAGGCATTCTGTAACCATAGCCTTGACTGCATGCAATGTATAAGGCTGAATTTACAGAAACCACAACATCATAACCAGACACTCACCCAAACCACCAGGGATAAAACTGGTGCTGCAATAATGGTTTATAATAATGGTATTATTGCAGCAATGTTAAAAAATGTATTTAAACATGGAACAGTCTGACGCGTTTCTGGTCGCCATGACCCTTTCTCAAAGACTGAATAACATAAACAATCACATCTGTAAATATACATTATCATCATTACATCACAGTTACTAATTAGTCATTGTCCTATCAAAGAACCCAAGTATTAAAACATTCATTTTAAAAAAGAGACACAAGGAGAACATAGGTATACAAGAACAACCACAGTTAACATTTTTTTTTTGCATAAAAAGTTTTATTATTATAACCATTATAAAACAGTTCACACCCATAGTTCCATCATCAATTACATAATACAATATTATAATCAGCAAATACTTCATCATAAGATCTTTTATATATTAATGTTGGTAATATACATGAAAATAGGAGGGAATTAACCCCCCAACATTCAACCTCCAGGCTAAATCACACCGTTATAGCCATACTTCCACACCTCCCAACACCCTTATTCCTCCATTCCTTCCCAAAGAGACGTACTTTCTACCGGGCTTAAGTCTGCCAATAAAGGTGCCCACTCTCTTGAAAAGCCCTCTAATCTGTCCTTCACCAATAAGATGAGTCTCTCCAGTGCCAACATCTGGAGTATCATAGCCCGCCACTGTGAGGATTCACCTGGGAGACCCAAGTATCTTGTATGCAATGTTGGGCCAAGATGAACAACACCCTCATCCATCTAGGTAAGGGCTCTCACTCTCCCTCCTCAGTCACCTCCACCCCAAATAGACACCTGATGGGATCCAGTTCTATGTCTCTCCCTGCCATCCTGCCCACCTCCTGGACCATCACCCTCCAAAATTTCTGTAAGACCCCACACTGCCAGAAGCAATGGTAGTAGGTCCCCAACGTGTTCTCACACCTGCCACAGTGCAGTGGAACAGCTGGTTGATATATATGTACCATTGCGGATGGATGGTGCAGTCTGTGGAGAAACTTATAAAAGGTTTCTTTAAATGTATTGCATACAAGGAGACCCATATGCAGAGACATCACTGTGGCCCAGTTCTGATCTGATATCAGGCCTTCCAAGTCTCTTTCCCACGGTCCCTGAACCCATTGTAACTGATCAGGGAGGCAGCTCCTGCTTTCCCTAACCACTTTCCCAATGAAGCCCTTTGGATTCTCAACCACAGACATAATTGAGGCCTCCATTTTTAACATTTCTGCTCTCCCCTCCCCTCCCCTCCTCTTTCCATCCCAGAAAGGTAAGCTCTAACCTGGAAATAACAAAACAATTGACCCACTTCCAGCTCTAGACCCTGTTTCACCATCAAAAAAGGGTGTATCTCATTTCTTTGACATATATGTCCCAAACTGCAAGCTCCCTTCTGCTTCCACCTTCTCAACCAGGGGTCCTCTTATCCTGGCAAGACAGTTAATATTTTTAAAATAAAACTGATTGATCAAATAAAAAAGGGAACTTTGGCTAGCAAAACGTTACAGAAGTGTACACTTGAGAAAAGAAAAATATTTTAAATATAAATTAAAAGAAATACATGGGGGGAGGAGGGAGAAAAGCTCAAAACTTCACTCAAAATGAGTAAACAGGACCTCTAGAGGTACTTACATAATATCTCAAAACATAAAAGATTGTATTATCTATGCCCAGATTTAAAAAGAACTATAGGGGAGTATTACACAAAATAAGCTTTAACTCTGGATGGAAGTAAAGGACAGGCACAAAACGTGCCTCAGCATCTCTTAATGAAAAAGGTTTCATATCTATACCCCAGTTCAAACCTGGATGAATATGGACTTTCAAATACACAATCCAAAAAGTTTCTCTGCATAAAATGAAATCCCTAAAGTCCCCACCTCTAGGGTTGGGACATACTTTCTCAATTGCTACATATTTAAAAGTATGTTCACTCTTCTCATCCTAACTGTCTGTAATATGTGCCACTGTATCGTATGTAGCATCCTTATTTCTAATTGCTCTGATGCTCCCCAGTTCTAGACTTAAAGATTCTCTCCATTTTTCCCACATAGAATGCCCCACACATGCAAGTTGCCAAGTAAATTATCCCAGTAGTGTTGCAGTTCATAATTTTTCTAATAGTAAACTCCTTCCTATTATTTAACGAGGAAAATGTATTTATTTATATATTTAGTTTTTGTTGACCGGGTAAGTGCAATAGACAAATTCTGCCTATTTTCAGACACGTCCCAGGGGAGGGGGATACAGATGAATGCCAACTGACCTTGAACCAGATTAATCTGTTGGTGGTAGTTTTAGTGAATATCTTGCTAGCTGACACAAATTTACATCTGAAGCAGCCCACTGGTTTATTTAGCCATGTCTGCTGTTCTCTCCTAGCTACAAAATTATTGTGTACCAAATTATCCTTTAATCTCATTGCCTTTTTATAGGAAAATCTTGGTGGACATGCTGCAACCTGCTGAAGATTCTTCTCAGCTGTTAAGAAACTCCAATGCTTCAGAATTATCTTAGAAAATAAAGAAGCATGCGCAGAGAAAGTTGTTACCACATTAATTCTCCCTCCTTCCTCCCTAGTTTCTTTCCACTTATCCATTAGTAGCATTTTTCTATCTACATTTTGAACATACGATCTAGCCTATTGAATATTGTTTCTACCATACCCCCTGTCTAAAAGATGTTTTTCCAAAATATCAGCATTTTCTTGAAAGGCACTGTCATTGCTGCAATTTCTCTTTGTACACAGGAATTCTCCCCATGGAATACTTGTCAAAGTGTGAGAAGGATGACAGCTCGAAGGTACGAGAACTGTATTGCCATCTACCTGCTTTCTATACATTTCTGTACTCAAATTCCTCTTTGAATCTTGTAGAATCTGTATATCTAAGAACGCTACTCTATCTTTACTAGCTGTATATGTAAATTTAAGGTTGCTGTTTGTGGTATGCAAAAAATCTATAAAACTCTGCAACTCTATTAATGTTCCTTTCCAGAAAAAGAGTACATTGTCAATAAATCTCCTTCACAGAGAAATAATTTTTGTAGCATCCAGAATATAAGATTACTCCCATCAACCCACATAGAGAATAACTACTGGTGGGGCACATTTTGCCCCCATTGCAGTCCCCTTAATTTGTTTATACAATATTTTACCAAAGGAAAAAACATTGAATTTTAGAACAAACTCTAAAAATGTTAGGAGAAATTCCATGGGTGGAGCTGTAGAATCAAGATTCTGATTTAAATAAAATGAGACAGCATCCAAAGCCCCCTCGTACGGGATATTAGAGTACAGAGCTTCTATATCCAATGTGACAAGCATAATAGAAGATTCACTCTGGTAGTTCATCAAGACATTCAAAACATCCTTAGTATCTCTCAGGTAGGAAGGCAGTGTTTTAACATAAGTGCTAAGAAAATAATCCAAAAATTCTGAGAGACTTTCTGTCAGGGAACCTATTCCACTAATTATTGGGTGACCTGGAGGATTTCTTAGAGTTTTATGCACTTTTGGCAACAAATAGAAGGTCGCCATTACAGGTGTTTCCCTAATCAGAAAGTCTCTCACACATTTTTCTATATGTCCATCTAGACACATTCCATTGATTAATTCGTCAATCACACTTTTAAATTCCCATATCAGGTTATCCTTAAATTTTTCATAGGAAGTAGTATTTCCTAACTGATGATAAGCCTCTTTCATATAATATTCCTTATTTAAAATGACAACTGCTCCCCCCATCTGCTTGCTTAATAATGATATTAAAATAATTTTTTAACATTTCCAAAGCTTCCCTCTCTTCTCAAGTCAAATGATCAAAATGTATCTGTGGCAAATTCTGAAACAATTCATCTAGATCTTTTTCAACTAATTTCTGAAAAGTATTGACAGCATTACACTGTGGGGGACTGTAACAGGGCCCCCCTGTTATGCATAATAAAATAGGGTATCATTCCCCTTTAAAATAAAAACTAATTCTGTTTCACTCTTTTCTATATTCTTTTACTTATTCCAAACTATTCTGTTTCTTTTCTTGTCAGGATGCCCAACCTGACAAACACATCTCTTTTTGCTTTACTATCCCTTTAAATGCCCCTTTTTCATAAAACAAAATCAAACTGTCATGCTGATTTAAAGAGCAGTTTCCTAATAGAAGCTGCTGTCTTCAACCTGTTTTAAAATGCATTTGTCCCCAAAAGTAGACTACAATGCTGCAGAGTTGTTAAAGAGTAGTGGTACCTACAGAACAGAGTCCCTGCTGATCCAGGAAAAGCTGTTTTCTCTTGTTATTGAGCCCTGTAAACAGTGTAAGGCAGAGGAAGGTAAAAAACTGCAATTTCAGCCATCTGAAATAAACCAAACAGGCAGAAAGAGTTAAAAAGCTCTGTGTGGTAGCTAATGAATTGCAATTTGAATAAAAATGACTCTCTGAGGTACAGAGAGCTGTTTTTCTTTCTGTTGTCTTAGTCTGTTTTAAAAGAACAAAACAGTGTATTTCTGACAGAATTGTTTTGCTATTATTTAAAGACAAACTTTCTTCTACTACTTCTTAAAGCTGTACAACACCTTATATTATGGATTGTGAAGTCATGAAAAAGAAATGAAAGTGATTGTTTTTACCAGAAGCTTCAGTAGGCCCTGCTTAGGAGCTGGCCAGCCCCAGAATGACAGTTTATATAGGAAGAAGGTATGATGTCACCAAAAAGGGGAGGAGTAAAATGTACCAGGAGGAGACTATATAAACCCCTATTTGATTGGCTAGGGAGAGGAGATGTGGAGGAGTGCTCAGTAGGGTTCTGGACACTGAGCAAGAAGGAGCTTGTTTAAGGAAAGCTATAGCTGTTAAAGAAGGAAGGAAGACAGACCAAGAAGAAATGATTCCTGTTTGATGTGCGCTGGACTTAACACTTTTCATTTCCTTCCGTGAAGTAACAGTGTTTTCTTTCTTTTTTTTTTGAACAATTTATTTTGGACATTTATTCTGATTTAAGAAATAAAATGATAAATGCAGTAGTTTGCATTTTTTTATGCACCAAAGTTCTGTCTGTGTGTCTGTCATTGATCCCACGCTTCCACACTGATGTTAGAAGTGGTATTTTCCTGGTACACTAAGGCTGCTTGGGGAGTGCTACCAGGGGGTGTTGTCACATATCAGTGCCCTGGCAGATGGAAGAAAAGGATCAGACAGTAACTGGTGCAGGATATCTTAATAGATCAGTAAGAGAAAGAACTGGTCTACCCTTGTTGCCTGGGTTGGAACCTGGTGCAAGACCCAAGATGAAGACTGATACAGAAGAGAAGGAAGAGAGGAAGAGTCTAGAGGCTCAGATGGCAGCAATACCCGAAGAGCCAGGTGACTTGTTAAAATGGTTATGCCTATGACAACTGGACCTGGAGCAGCAGAGAGAAGAGGATTGATGACAGTGGGAAGAGGACCAAAGGATGCAGGCCAAGGATTGGAGGCGACAAGATGAGAAATGGTAGGATAGCTTGAAAGCCATTCAGGAGATGAATCAGGGTCATACAGAATGAGCAGGACCCCAAGATATTAAGCTTACAAAACTTACAGAAATGGATGACATTGAAGCTTATCTAACCACTTTTGAGTGGATAGCAGTGATGTGTGCCTGGCCCAGGGACCAGTGGGTAATCAGGTTGGTACCTTATCTTTCAGGGAGATCACAACTTGTTTATAGCCAGTTAAGTGGGACAGATGATAATGACTATGACAAAGTTAAGGAAGAGGTACTAAGAAGGTATAATATAAATACTGAAACCCATAGGCAGCGCTTCCGACAACAGAAAATGTCATCCTATGATACACCTAGAGAGACTGATGCCAGACTAAGGGATTACTGTGTAAAATGGTTACAGCCAGCTACTAAGACTATTGATCAGGTAATGGAGCTGATTATAATAGAACAATTTATCCAGGTATTGCCCATGGATGTTCAGTTATGGGTAAAAGAACACAAACCTGAATCTTCTGAAGTTACAATAAAATTAGCCCGAAGATTATCTGGCTGCTAGTCCCTCTAGACCAAGGGGGCCACCTAGTAATCCAGTCTCAAGTCAAACACCAGCCAGAGTTTTTGTCCTTAACACCCGAAATACTAACTATGGTCAAAGACAACCAGGGGGTAGGATACCATATGCAGAAATAATATGCCATGGGTGCCTAAGAAAGGGGCATATTGTTTGAAATTGCCCCATACGACAGATGTGACTCATTTATCCCCTTGCCAACATAGGATATGTGACCTCAGTAGGAACTGGTAACCAACAAACTTTGGGATTGTTAGACTTGGGGAGTAAGCAGACCTTATTAAGATCTGATTTGGTGACAGAAACAGAAATTACTGGTAATGATACCACGGTGAGATGTGTGCATGGTGACATTCATCAATACCATACTGCCACTATGAAGCTAACTGTAGAAAATGAAATTCATCAAATGGTGGTCGTTTAGTACCGCGCCTACCAGTACCAGTCATTATTGGACAGGACTTCCCCAAGTTTGATAACTTGTTACAAAGTCAACCAATGTCTTTTAAATTGGTACCTGTGGTAACTAGATCACAGGCTAAAGTACAACAATTGGGGGATGTATTTTCTTTCCAAGAGGACTATTTTTATGAGAACGGGAAGGCAAGAAAATCAAATCAAGAAAGAAGGAAAGAGAAAGTACGGTGGCACGGAACTCATGTTAAAGAAGGGATTGAGAGTATACCTGAACTTTCATCCTGTGAAATACAACAGGATCAAATAAATGATGAGACTTTAAAACCTTTCTTTTTACAGGTGAAAAAAAAAGTACAACCTGGACATTCTAGTTTTGTTGTGAATAAAGGTGTATTATATCGTGTAACTAGAGAACCTGGTACTGAACAACAGGTAGAACAGCTTATGGTACCAAAAAATATATAGAGAAAATAATGCACCTGGCACATAAAATGCCTATGACAGGGCATGAAGGTCGAGACAGAACCGTACAGCATATCCTAGCTAGATTTAATTGGCCAGGAATACATCAGGAGGCAGCTGAGTACTGTAGAGCCTGTCCTGAGTGCCAGATGTTAGCTAAGAAAGGGAAAAAAGGATTTGGTACCATTGTAACCCATTCCCTATGTCACCACCCCATTTGAAAGGATAGCAGTGGATGTGGTAGGACCACTTACTAAGAGTTCTAAAGGCAACCAATACATCTTAGTTATTTGAGATTACGCAACTCGTTATCCTGAAGCTATTCCAATGAGGATGGTTATGGACCCTCGAATAGCTATAGAGTTGGCCAGAGTTTTTAGCCGAATGGGAATCCCGCAAACCATCCTAATAGATAGAGGCAGTAACTTCACCTCTGTCATGTTAAGGGAATTGTATCATCTTTTAGGAGTATCAGCTGTAAAAACATCCCCTTACCATCCTCAGCCAGATGGATTAGTGGAACGTTTTAATAAAACTCTTAAAAGCATGCTGCAGAAGTATGTACAAGAAGAGGGATGAGATTGGGATAAGTACTTGCTATACCTATTATTTGCTTATCAGGAGGTGCCCCAGGCCACTACTGTTTTTTCCCCATTCTCTTTGCTGCATGGTCAAAATCCAAGGGGGCCCCTTGATGTTGTTAAAGAGCATTGGGAAGAGGGAAAGAATGTCGGGTATAATAATATTGTTGATTATATGACTGCTATCAGAGAAAGATTGGTAAAATATGTAACAATAGCGCATCAAAATGTAAACCTAAAACAAATGTGTCAAAAAGAGTGTGATGATGAAGGCCTGAAAATGAAACAATTTGAACCTGGAGAGAAAGTGGTGTTATTGTTACCCTCTAGTGAGAACAAACTATTAATGAAATGGAGAGGTCCCTATAAGGTAATCAGGCAGACAAGCCAGGTTAATTATGAGATTGAGATGCCAGATCATAGGCCCACCTGAAATGTATATCATGCTAACCTACTTAGAAAATGGGTTGAAACACCTCCAGATACTAGTCTCTACATTCAAATAGAACAAGATACATCCGAGCTAGAAATAGTCTATGATCGGCTCAGAAAGAAATCAAATAAAGAATAATCCAGATCAATCCTGACCTACACCATGAACAAAAACAAGAGATTGAGCATCTCTTAGAGTATTATCAACAGACATTTAGAGGAACACCAGGTTGAGCAGTAGGGGTAGAGCATGAAATACACATCCAACAACATAAAACCCATACATCAGAAACCATATAGAATACCAGAAAAGGTGAGACAGGAGGTTATTAAAGAAGTACTAAAAATGGAACAAGCCAAAGTCATAGTACCATCACATAGTTCATGATCATCCCCACTGGTGATAGTTCAAAAGAAGGAGGGAGGTATCAGGTTATGTCTTGATTTCAGAAAGATCAATGCAATATCTGATTTTGACGGATACCCTATGCCTAGGATAGATGACCTATTAGACCAAATAGGTTCTGCAAAGTACATCAGTACTTTGGATTTAACAAAGGGGTATTGGAAAATACCCCTAGCTCAAAGTGCACAGGAGTTAACAGCTTTCAGCACACCCATAGGGTTGTTTCAATTCACAACCATGCCGTTCAGCCTTCATGGTGCCCCAGCAACCTTTCAGAGGTATATGGACCATATTTTGAGACCCCATAATTTGTACAGTGCTGCTTATCTGTATGACGTAGTTATCTACAGTCTGGACTTGTACACCCATTTGACATTTAAGTTCAGTAATTCAGAGCATTAAGGAGGCTGGACTTACAATAAATCCCTCAAAATGTGCCTTAGCCAAAACAGAAACCAGATATTTAAGTTTCATTATCGGTAATGGCAAAGTACAGCCAGAAGTAAGTAAAGTGGATGCAGTCGCTAATAGTGCTGTACCCAGGACAAAACGTCATGTTCGATCTTTTTTAGGGTTAGCCAGCTAATATAGAAGGTTTATCCCAGATTTTTACACTTTAGCTACACCCCTGACTGAGCTAACCAAAAACCAAAACCCAGATGATGTAAATTGGAACGATGAGTGTGACCAGGCTTTTCAGAGTATAAAAGCTGCCTTGTGTTCAGCCCCAGTATTGTCAAGTCCTGATTTTTCAAAGCCATTTGAGGTTCACACTGATGCTTCTGATACAGGCATCGGTGCAGTGTTAACTCAGCATGATAAACATGGTGAACACCCCATCCTTTATATTAGCAGAAAACTACATGAGCGGGAAAGGAACTACTCCACCGTAGAGAAGGAATGCCTGGCAATGAAGTGGGCCATTGAGGCCTTGAAATATTATCTTTGGGGTAATAATTTTGAGGTGGTTACTGACCATAATCCATTGGTATGGCTTAATAACATGAAAGAAAAAAATACACAGAGTATGTGCTTGGCAGAAAACACCAGGACAAAGGACTGCTGTGTGACTGAACTTCTCTGCTGGGACTAAAGTAGAAGAACTTTTGTATTTGGACCTTTAATTTAGGGTAAAAAAACTAACATACAAAACAAAAAAAAAAGTGTGTGTTTGGGTTAACTTAACTGAATGGGTAACTGAAAAGTCATCTAGGTGTAAATCTCAGGTGACTGAAAGGACTTAACTGCTGTGAGGTTTAAATTACTTGTAGAAAGATCTGATAAGTAGGGGGAGTGGCTTAGCTAGAAGGAAGCTACATTTAAAGACTGCCTTAGAAAGATTCTGCTAATAGCTTGGCAGAAAACACCAGGAGAAAGGACTGCTGTGTGACTGAACTCTCTGCTGGGACTATATTGCCCTCTTTCCCCCCTCCCACCCAAAGCTAGTTCTATTTTTATAGGCACAGGATTTGACTGACAACAGGAACTTCCTGTTTAGGGGCAGGAAGTGAGTGATCACAGAACCACCAAGGACCCACCATCCTAGAAGGGCAAGAGTAGCTCTCCGGCCCCCTCTAGCTGCTGGAGGTCTGCCTCTGAACAAGTAAGTGGTCTACTGAGAAATATAGGATATTCTTGTCTCAGAACAGGACAATCAGGAGCTTAAAGGGAACACAGGCAGAAAGTAAGGAGAGAGAGAAAAAAAACAGAGGAAAGAGTAAGGATTGCAAACAGTTAAGGGGCCAGAAATAAGACATGATTGGAGTGGTGCAGTGCAGTGGCTGTGGAGCAGCAGTCTTCCGGGAGATGTTCTGGAGGATGCGGTGTTGTCCCATCTGCAGGCACCTCTCTGGGCTGAGGGTAGAGGTTGCTCATCTCCAGGCTGAGTTGGCCAGGATTTGTGGGACCTCCTCTTCCATCCAGGGACCACCAGTGCCACTGCCGTTGCCTCAGAGGTTACCAAGAAAGAGGAGCGGTTGGACCACAGTGGGCTCAGGGAGGGTGAGGGTGGTGGAACAGAGGCACATCCCTCCAGTTGTACCTCTCCACAATTCCTATGCCATTCTGGCAAAGTGTGGTTCCTCTATGGAGGCACCTACAGTGGAGACCAAGGAGGATGCTGGGAACCTCCACAAAGGAGACCCACAGGAGGGTGAAAGGGGACCCTGCAGGGAAGGAAACAACTCCTGGTGGGGACTCCATTATTAGGAAGGTAGAACTGGGCAAGGAAGGGAGAGGAGGTGGTGCCTGCCTGGCACCATGGCTTGGAGGGACAGGGAGCGAATCCTCAGGATTGCCAAGCAGCTGCACAGGGGAGGAGCTGGATGTCATTGTCCACCTAGGGACAAATGACCTGGCTAAAAGGGATTAGAGAAGTGCAGGAAGAGTTTGTGGAATTGGGGAGGGGCCTTAGTCAAGTAGCATACGGTAACCTCGAGGTGCTACCCATCTTGGCATAGGAGAGGCTAGGGGTGTTCCGCACCATGGGATTCAATCAGTGGTTGAAAAACTGGTGTGGAGCTCAGGGATTTGGCTTCATTGGGGACTGGGGGTCCACCTGGAGTGATGCAAGCCTATACTGGCATGATGGGCTGCATCTGTCCGGGAGAGGAACCAGGATCCTAGGTGATAGGTTTAAATGCTTCATTGGCAAGCTTTTAAACTAGCCAAGGGGGGAGGCACTGGAAAGGAGCAGGAAAATCCTAGCCCCAAACAATCATGGTAGTAAGTGTGGCAAACACCAACATGGAGGTGTCGATAGGGAGAAGGGCAGTGGTAAATGGAGAAAGTGACAAAGGCAAGAAGGACAGGGATGGGGCAAAAGGGGGTAAGGCCATCAGGAGATGGAGGGTAATGAGTACCAATGCCCGTAGTCTGGGCAACAAGCTCCCTGAGCTGGTGGCCTTAATGGAAGAGGGATGCCTGGATATCGTAGCAGTCACAGAAACATGGTACACAGAGAACCATGACTGGGATGTTAACATACCAGGGTACATAACCTACAGGAGAGAGACAGGCAGGGAGAAGAGGGGGAGGAGTAGCTCTCTATGTAAAGGAAGGGATAAAAGCAACTGAACAAAAGAGTAAACAGGGAGGAGAGGAGGCACTGTGGGTCACCTTGGAGACTGGAAAGGGCACCACAATCCACATAGGGGTTGTGTACAGACCCCATGTCAGGGGAAGGAATGGACAAGGATATGATGGAAGGCATTCTTAGAATGGCAGAGAAAGGGAGATACTGTTGATGGGAGACCTGAATATGCCAGATGTTAACTGGAGCACATTTGCTGCAGCCACATCCAAGAGCAGGGCCATTCTTGACACCCTACAGGTGGCAGGCATTAGACAGCTAGTTTCGGAACCCACTCATGAGGGAGCAATCTTAGACCTCATACTCTCAAACGGGGCAGTGAGAGATCTCAGATCTAGAAGTGGGTTGCCATCTGGGGACAAGTGACCATCAAACAGTGTGGTTCACGTTAAACTCAGCTACAGAGTCAAGCCATACAAAGTGAGGGCTGGACTTTAGGAAGGCTGACTTTGGCAAGATGGGAGTGCCTCAGAAAAGCACTAGCAAACAGGCTAGAAGGAGGTGTGGAGCAACAATGGGAATTATCAAACTGCCATCACAGAGGCAACAAGCCTTTGTGTGAAGCAAACAAACAAATCAAAATGAAAGAAAAAGCCACTGTGGTTCTCAAGAGAGGTGGCTGTGAAAGTCAGGAAGAAAAGATAGCATTCCAGAAGTATAAGGAAACACAGAAGGAGCAGGACAGAGTGCTGTACCAGTTAAGGCAGAAAGAAGCAGGGAGGAAGTCAGAATAGCAAAGGCCCAAACTGAGGAAAAGATAGCCAACTCAGTTAAGAAGGGGATAAAACCTTTATAGGTACATCAGCGGCGTGAAAGACAAAGGGAGGGATAGTGAGGCTGAATAGAATTGAACGTGGGTGGGCAGAGGGGACAGTGAAAAGCAGGAATACTGAACGAATATTTCTGCTCAGTATTCACAAAGAGAGGAGGAAGTGCCTAATCCAATTAACAGAAGCACTCTTGATAGGGGTTGATCCCAGTCCTTTCACAGAAGAAAGGGTTCTGCAAGAACTCCTAAAACTGAAGGTGGACAAAGCAATGGGTCCTGATGGAATTCACCCAGAATTCTAAAAGAATTAAGGAAGGAACTAGTGAAACCACTGGCTACTCTTTTTAATAAATCATGGGAGGATGGTGTGGTACCCGAGGACTTGAGGAAGGCGGATGTGATTCCCCTTCATAAAAGTGGGACCAAGACAGAGGCAGGAAACTATAGACCTGTCAGTCTGACCTCTGTGGTAGGGAAAGTGATGGAGTCACTGCTGAAGGAAAGAATAGTTGAGTACCTAGAGGTCAGTGGAGCACAGGATCCAAGGCAGCATGGATTCACAGTGGGAAGGTCATGTCAGACGAATCTAATAGATTTCTTTGACTGGGTGACCAAAGTAGTAGACCAGGGAGGGGCTGTGGACATGGTCTACCTAGACTTTAGCAAGGCATTTGACACAGTCCCACACAAAGATTATTAGTCAAATTAACCAGCCTGGGAGTGGGTCCCAGGGTGGTAGCCTGGGTAAAACATTGGCTGGACAACAGGACACAGAAGGTAATTGTAAATGGAGTCCACTCTGAAGAAAGGGCGGTTACTAGTGGGGTACCGCAGGGTTCAGTATTGGGTCCAGTCCTTTTTAATGTCTTCATCAGTGACATTGCAGAGGGACTGGAAGGAAAAGTATGGCTTTTTGCAGATGACACAAAGATCTGCAACAGGGTTGATACACAGGAGGCGTGGAAAGGATGAAAAGGGACTTGGCAAGGTTGGAGGAATGGTCAGATGTATGGCAGCTAGATTCAAAGCAAAAAGTGCAAAATAATGCACCTGGGAAACAAGAACCCAGGGGAAGAATACACAATGGGTGGAGAGGTAGTAACAACAAAAAAACAGGAAAGGGACCTGGGGGTAATCATATCAGATGACCTTAAGGTTAGCAAGCAATGTGAGAAGGCAGTAGGGAGGGCCGGAGGTATACTGGGATGTATAGAGAGAGGCATCAGCAGCAGAAAACAGGAAGTTGTTATCCCTCTGTACAGACAGTTGGTGAGACCCCATCTGGAATACTGTGTCCAGTTCTGGAGACCCCATCTCGCAAGGACATAGACAGGATAGAGAGGCAGTCCAGAGGAGGGCAACTAAAATGGTGCAGGGTCTGCAAGAGAAGCCGTATGAGGAGAGACTAAAGGAGCTTAATATGTATACCCTTGAGGAAAGAAAGAGAGGAGGGGACATGACAGAAACTTTCAAGTACCTCAAGGGAATCAACAAAGTCCAAGAGGGTAGCATCTTTCAGAAAAAGACTTGCAAGAACAAGGGACACAATTTGAAGATAGAAGGAGGGCAGTTCAGGGCAATGTGAGGAAGTATTATTTCACAGAGAGGGTAGTGGATGGATGGAACAGCCTTCCTGAGGAAGTTGTGGGGTCTAAAACTGTGGAGAATTCAAGAATGCATGGGACAGACATAAGGCAATTCTTGTGGGGGGCAGGAAGATATAGGCTGTTGGTTAACTAGGATCTGCGGCCTATCGTGTAGGTAGGGAAATGGGCAGACTGCATGGGCCTAGAGGTCCTTATCTGCCGTCAAAGTCTATGTTTCTATGTGTTGATACTTGGCTCTCCAGCCATATCATTTCACAGTCAGACACAGATCTGGTACCCAGCATCAGAATGCTGATTTCATGTCATGTTTTGGTGCAGCATGATAGGAACTGCTGAAACTGTTTTGAAATGACGATTCTGAGGACTACTGTAATGTATTTATGAAGTGTACCATTCTATTGTTTTTAAACCTCAGGGAATATGTATTGATTGAGATATTGATTTATGTCTCGATAAGACAGTGGTCAATACTAAAGATAAAGGGTCCCTGAGGGGAGCTTCTGGAGTGGGAGGGCAGAAGTTCCATTCCCTTCAAGGGGAAGGGATTCAGGTCATCCAACCGATAGTTAGATGTTTGTGTGGGGAGGAACGTAACAGGGCCCCCCATTATACATAATAAAATAGGGTAACATTCCCCTTTAAAATAAAAAAAAATTCTGTTTCACTCTTTTCTATATTCTTTTACTTATTCCAAACTATTCTGTTTCTTTTCTTGTCAGGGTGGCCAACCTGACAAACACATCTCTTTTTGCTTTACTATCCCTTTAAATGCCCCTTTTTCATAAAACAAAATCAAACTGTCATGCTGATTTAAAGAGCAGTTTCCTAATAGAAGCTGCTGTCTTTATTCTGTTTTAAAATGCATTTGTCCCCAAAAGTAGACTACAATGCTGCAGAGATGTTAAAGAGTAGTGGTACCTACAGAACAGAGTCCCTGCTGATCCAAGAAAAGCTGTTTTCTCTTGTTATTGAGCCCTGTAAACAATGGAAGGCAGAGGAAGGTAAAAAGCTGCAATTTCAGCCGTCTGAAATAAACCAAACAGGCAGAAAGAGTTAAAAAGTTCTGTATGGTAGCTAATGAATTGCAATTTGAATAAAAATGACTTTCTGAGGTACAGAGAGCTGTTTTTCTTTCTGTTGTCTTAGTCTGTTTTAAAAGAACAAAACAGTGTATTTCTGACAGAATTATTTTGCTATTTTTTAAAGACAAACTTTCTTCTACTTCTTCTTAAAGCTGTACAACACAAATATATTATGGATTGTGAAGTCATGAAAAAGAAATGAAAGTGATTGTTTTTACCAGAAGCTTCAGTAGGCCCTGCTTAGGAACTGGCCAGCCCCAGAATGACAGTTTATATAGGAAGAAGGTATGATGTCACCAAAAAGGGGAGGAGTAAAATGTACCAGGAGGAGACTATATAAACCCCTATTTGATTGGCTAGGGAGAGGAGATGTGGAGGAGTGTTCAGTAGGGTTCTGGACACTGAGCAAGAAGGAGCTTGTTCAAGGAAAGCTATAGCTGTTAAAGAAGGAAGACAGACCAAGAAGAAACGATTTCTGTTTGAAGTGTGCTGGACTTAACACTTAATATTTCTTTCTGTGAAGTAACAGTGCTTTCTTTCTTTTTTTTTTTTGTTTTGAACAATTTATTTTGGACATTTATTTCTGATTTAATAAATAAAATGATAAATGCAGTAATTTGCATTTTTTAAGCACCAAAGTTCTGTCTGTGTGTCTGTCATTGATCCCACGCTTCCACAGGGACAAAAAGTGGAGTTAAGTCTAAAATTAGTTGTAGTCATCAAGTTTACATCGTTAGAATCAGAGCATGGAAACAGAGCTGCCAAATTCAATTTTCTACATAACAAATTAACATCTAGCATAGTCTGGACTCTATTTATTCCCACAGTGGGCACACAACTGAGTCCTTTAGATAACAGAGCAATTTCAGCTGTTGCCAACTCATGATTCAAAAGATTTATAATTTGGGAGTTTTGTTCCACAGAGTTTGTACTCACCTCCTCCTTCCTCCTCGAAATTGCCTCCTGCCCTGTTCTTTCAATAGTTCTGATAATAACTTCTTTCTCCCCCATCTCCCCCTCTGAACCCTCTTCTTCTTGGTGTTGTGGCAAAGTTGTAATTGTACCTCCCTTAGTAATTCAACCTCGGACTCCTGTGCGGTTGCTCTTGATACTGAATTGGTGGGGGGGGGGAGATGTTTTCTGATGTTGTCTTCCCGAAGTATTGTGGTCCCTTCTTTGTTCTAAAAAAGGTCCCCAATTATTTTCAAAATCTTCTTCACTTTCAGTTCCTCTCATATTAGTGCTAAAGTCAAATGAAACACTCTTTTTTAAAATTCCCCTCTGATTCTTTAACTTCCATGTGTAAACATGGCTAGACTCATAGTCTCCTTTGTCCCTCATGAATTTCGTCTGCTTTACTCTCTTTATTTCCATATTCAAATGTGTTATAGAGTCTTTCAAATTTTTTATATAGTCTATCAAACTCTTGCATATCAGTAACACGAGCTTTTAAAACCTCCTGTTTGAAACCTCAGAGTTCTTTCTTCATAGTTGTCTCTTGTTCCTCTAAAAACTTAATAATTATACCAATTAGCTTGAAACTAGCTTCAGATAAAATTTGTTCCCATTCTCTCATGAATGCACAATTGTCCAAGCCATAGGCAGGTTTTAAATCTATGCGTAAACCACGTGAAATCTGCTGTACTTGGACATAAGCTTCCATGTTCATTTTGGTCCAAAACATTCTTCTCAGTCTCAAAGTCAGTTTTTCAACATTTTTATAATCCTCTTTCAATGATTGTGCTTCTGGGCCCGTTACATTCTCTGTTGTTTCACCAACTAAGAATGGATTAGCCTTTCCAGCTGCTCACAATAAATCACTAAAGAAGCCCAACAGCTGTGCAGATTCAAGCAACTGTGTATGTTCAAAGACCAGATTTGGCATCTCTTCTAAAGACATATTTGAATGCCGAAACAAAAAAAAAATACTAATAGCAAAAAGTCAGCCAAAATTTATTATCCGGCGGTTTTACTCAGGAGTATTATCCTGAAACATATGTGTATAAGCCCAACATCAGTATGTATAAAAAACCAAAAGGGCTTGCAATAGGAAAAGTAAGGGGTTCTCTTGGTAAAAATAATTACAGAGACCACAGCATCATAACCAGACACTCACCCAAACCACCAAGGATAAAGCTGACACTGCAGTATTGTTAAAAAACGTATTTATTGATGTGATTGTTTATGCTATCCAGTGTTGAGAAAGGCTTATGGCGACCAGAAACACGTCAGACTGTTCCATGTTTAAATACATTTTTTAACATTACTGCAGCATCAGCTTTATCCTTGGTGGTTTTGGTGAGGGCCTGGTTATGATGTTGTGGTTTCTGTAATTATTTTTACCAAGAGCACCCCCTACTTATCCTGTAGCAAGCCCTTTTTGTTTTTTATAATAAGGCTGAATTTCTCTGTACTGTACTGGTTGATGCTAGGACTCTAATAAAGCTGAGTTTAAAAACAAAAGAAAAACTAGATAATTTATCAGATACGATTTTTGCCAGGTGACTGTCAACAAGATTTAAAATAATGCCTAGTGATTTGCCAGAAAGGACAGAATGGCAGATAATTTCTCTTTCTGAAAAAGACATTTTATTTGTAGAGCATTTATGAATAATACTCATCATAGTTTGAAACTTAAAAAGTCCACAAATGCGGTTTCTTTTTTTTTTCCATCTATTGCATTCCCCAGCCATGCTCCATCAGGTATAAACCCTGGACCCAGGAATGTACCCTGATCCATCCCTGTTAGTTTCTCAACTCTCCCTTGGGGACCCTGCACCCCACCAACATCCCCCATGGTGGTGAGTCTGGGGAAAGAGCCATCCTCCTCGAACTCGAGTTTCCTGCTTGGCACAGCGATGTGCTTCCACACGGCCATTGAGTTGTCTCAAAAATGCTGTTTAAAATGAAGTTTGGAGCTTACCTGTCACTGTTGGAAGTCCTGAGAGGCTGACAGTCAAGTCTGTCCTATACTGATATTACATTGGTACCATTCAGTAGAAACTCGTGCTGTCACTGAGGGTGAAGCTGTACCAAACTATAATGTAGTTAGCTGTAATTTCAGTCTATGTGATACCACAAGGTTCTATGAATAGTGGCAATGTAGTAGCAATTAGGGCAGACTTAGTTATCAATATCTCTGGAATGTTGCCAGCTATACGTTAGGCCCAGTACTTCACTTATAAGAGCTTTTCATGGACTTTCAAAATGGTGATGAGCATTGTTAACAAATGTACCCCTTATGGTCAAATAACATTTATGAGATCTTCTGAGATCTCTGCCTGTAATCTATGCATATGCTGCTAACTGCTTGTTTAGCCCATGATTTCAGTACAGTTCTTGCCGAACTACCACTGAAGGAACAGAGGTTATTAGTGTGCTGCACATTTTTAGTCAATAGCAGAATATAATGTGGTTTGACAGAGGGCCTCTTATACACCCTGTATCCCAAAGAGTTTTACATAACAACAACTTAGATACTGGCAGTATAGTAACTGCATGCAGACTAACACAGCAGCCACTATGAACTCAGCAGCACCCACACATGTTCAGTGGCATCAGAAACTGTGTTATAGAGGGAATTTTTATAGGTCTCCAAAGATAATACCTGCCATTTCAAAAAATGTTCCATGGGATCTTTAACTTCCACATTAACAGCTACCAGATGTTAGAAAGGAACTTAGCTTAATGTCTCATTTGAAGGATGGCACCTCTGATGATGTAGTAGCTCTCCTGCACTATACTACAGTTTCAGTACTTGGTACATACCAGTCCCTCATGTAAAGTCATGATTTAGATCTTATTGCACAGTATGTTGTGTGCAGGAAGAAAATCAAGGAAGAGGTACTGTAGATGCTGCAAAGGTGATGTAGGCAGCGTTAAGATTCTGGTGAGATGTGGAGCTATGTAAGAGTGCATGGGGGGGCAGCACCACAGCAGGGGAGGTGGAGCTGGGTTAGGGATTAAGTGACCAATAGGATTCCCACATCTCAGGCCCCGTGTATCTCTCAATCCATACTAGGCAGTCAGACTGGGGATTGTGGGATATGCAATAAGTGTCATATCTCCTGTTCAGTGCTGGGAATGGACATTGTGCTGTCATGGCCCTCCTTGTAACCTAATGCCCTCCAGACCCCAACATGGAGTTATGGGGCAACGGGAAGGTGATCAGTGGCCAGACTGTCCCATCTTACACTGATTGCTGGGGGGGGGCATAGTCACTATGGCAACCTGCTTGGTGGCAATGGCTTCCCACCTTAGGTTTGAGACAGTCAACCCTGAAGGTACACCTGGCAGCTGTGTCAGCCTACACATCAGCAAACTGAGACAAGTCCTTGTCCTCACAATGTGTTTTCAAAAGTAAGGCACCCAGTACCTCCCTGGGATTTGAATATTTGTCTTTCCCAGCTGATGGAGGTTCATTTTGAGCCTATGGTTGCTGCTGATTTAAAATAATGTCACATGGAAAACAGTTTTCCTGATAGCCATGACATCTGCCAGGAGTGTAAGTGAACTGCAAGCCCTCTGTACTGTTCCAAACTACATAATCTTCTTCTTGGATAAGCTAGTCCTTCAGACCAATAAGAAAGTCCTACCTAAGTTGGTGCTGGAATTCCACTTGAACCAGTGAGTTACTCTTCCTGGGCTCTGTCTCGAACATTTCAGTAGAGGTGAGCAGAGACTGCCCTGTCTGGATGTAAAGAGGCCGTTATGTTACTACATGTACCAGACAAGGGTTGTCAGGTCCCAGAGCACACAGTATTTGTTACCTATGGAGAGGCTAGCAAAGGTAAACCAGCAGCTAGAAAAACTATCTCTCATTAGCTAATCGCCTGCATTCAGTTCTGTTATGAAAAAGCCAGTAAAGTACCTCCTAGAGGCCTACAGGCACTTTCCACAAGGGGTATCTCTGCTTCTGTGGCAGCTACAAGGATATCCCCCTTTTAGAAATTTGAAAAGCAGCTACCTGGAACATGGTGCACACCTTCACAAAGCAGTACTGTCTGGACATACAGTCCAGGAGGGTTGCCAGTTCTGGAACTGCTGTCTTGCAGAAGCTTTTTCCTAACTAGGTTCTAGACCTATCCTCCCAAGGTACTGCTAGTGAGTCTGCACTTGTAAGGTATCATTGATAGATTCTTGATGTTTGAAGAAAACATTACTCACGGTCGTAATGTTGTTTCTTCTAAGGGATTCATCAATGAGCATTACAAACCCTGGCCCTGCCTTCCCTTCCAGAACCTGAAAATATGTGTTCACACAAGAATCAGTTCTTATCTCAAGTTTGCTTGAGCATTACTTATTGTAGTCCCTCAGTAACTGTTAAAATGTGATCATTTAAAACTTTTTACATGATGTCTGCTTCAAGTTAGTTAGATTTTCAAAAATGTTCAGAAAATTTGAAAACATTCTTTAGTAGTCATTTAGCTAGTTTAGTGGCCACTGCCCCCCTAGTTATAGAAACAAATCTGACCTTGAAGCAGCAGGGGCAGCATGACCACAGTGCAGAGTTTGAATGTGTATCCTAAATTCAAAAATTAGACTAACGTTCTATCTCCAGGGCATCACACTCTGGCAGGATGATGCATTTGCAATGCTCAGCGATTGGATCCCTTAAAAGAAATAACATTACTATGGTGCATTTTTTCCTTTCTTCAGACATCTGCTTTCTATATCAGATTGGGAATTAAGAGAAATTGTGCAACTTACTTACTCAGGTAGGGAAATGGGCAGACTAGGTGGTCCAAGAGGTCCTTATTTGCTGTCAAATTCTATGTTTCTATGTTTACTTAGGAAAACTCACTTTGCATATTTGGCACCCAGCTCAGGAGACAGATAAGTTCACTAAAAATACCACCAACAGCTTAATCTGGTTCAATTTCAGTTGGTTACTGTCTGTATCTTCCCCTCTCCCCTGGGATAAGGCTGAAAATAGGCAGAATTGTCTAGCCCTCCTTTCCAGATCAACAAAAACTAAATAAATAAATAAACAAAATAAATAAATAAAAGTATTTCAGACATCTGCCTTTAAAATTATGCTGGGAATTGAGAAAAAGACACAATTTACTTAGGGAAATTTGCTTAGTATATTTGTCACTCAGAATTTCTTCAGACAGCATTCTAAATCATGTCAGGAAATGAGAAAATTATGCAATTTACTGAGAAAAATTTGCTTAGCAGTGGTCGATTTTAACATTAATTTCTCACCCCAGGAATTCTCCAATATTCCTAACTCTTAAAGTCAGCCTTTAAAGTAGAACTGCTTGGAGACGGAACATTATGCTAATGATGGAACCATCACTGACTCATGCCACTTTTCAAATGCTGTCCCTATCAACTGCCTGTGTTCCAAAACACCTCAGATTTCTTTCTCCGCCTGCCAAGACCAGATGCCCTGGAGACTTCCTCTCTCAGTTGTTCCCGAGTGCTTACTTGAAAATACATAAGTATTTTAGAATATATTTTTTATTGGCTGTCTTTATTTTCTGTTTTAGTGGTAAATGCTAGTTAGTTAGAGATTGTTTCTTTGTTTTCTCAGTTTGTGATAACCAGAGGGAAGCTGAGCCTTAGTTTAGCTTAGTTGGAGTTTCTGATACAAACTCTGGTAGTTTTTCTTTATTTTTAAATAGTTTTTTGTTTGAGACAGTAACCAACAATTTGTATTTAAGAACTGCTATTTCTAATTCCTTTCCATTGGTTCCCATTTCCAATCGGAACTTTTTATCAGTTTCTGAACCGATCGCAACTGCATGTTTTGAAAAAAGACAAAAAACTTCTTTTGCGGTTTGGATTTTTTTTCTGTGAATGTCAGACAAGCCTAAGAAGGAAACCGATGAACCTGGGTTTAAAAATTGTACAACGTGTGGGGATGTCTTTGCTAAGGCAGACAAACACACATTGGCCCAGATATTCAAACTGCACCAGGCTGTGGTGCAAGCATAGGTGCAGCGCAACTTGGCTGTGTAGGGGTGTGGACTGGGCGATATTCAATGGAGCTGCACCATGGCACAGCATCGTTGAATATCGCACCCTGACCACCCGCAGTGTGCATGGTGCAGTGGCACTGCAGCAGCGCAAGTGAGCAGAGTGGAGCATGGGGATGCACTAGCGCAAGTTCCATTGCGCTATGCACAGCAACCGCGATATTCAAAACTTGACATGCAAATGGGGCCATAATGTATGCAAGGCACAAATGGGGCCATTTGCATGTCATTATGGCCCCATTTGCATGCAGGTGCATCGATCCCTGACGACTTGTACCTGGCGCCCTGCCAGGCAGCAGCCGTTGGGGACTGATGCCCTCTGCAGCTGGCAATGTGCTTCACAGCTTGATCGTGGGCTGAAGTAAAATATAGTACACTCCAATATCCCTGGTGGTCCAGTGGACCGCTATCTACCCGATCGCGGGTATTAGTAATAAATATGTCCAATATCCCTGGTGGTCCAGTGGACTGCTATCTGCCCGATCATGGGCATTAGTAATAAATAAATATGTCCAATATCCCTGGTGGTCCAGTGGACCGCTATCTGCCCGATCGCAGGCATTTGTAATAAATAAAGATCCCCAAACTCCCTGATGGTCCAGTGGACCACTGTGTGCTGGATCGTGGGCATTTGTAATAAATAAAGATCCCCAAACTCCCTGGAGGTCCAGTGGACCGCTGTGTGCCTGATCGCGGGTATTAGTAATAAATATGTCCAATATCCCTGGTGGTCCAGTGGACTGCTATCTGCCCGATCATGGGCATTAGTAATAAATAAATATGTCCAATATCCCTGGTGGTCTAGTGGACTGCTATCTGCCCGATCGCAGGCATTTGTAATAAATAAAGATCCCCAAACTCTCTGATGGTCCAGTGGACCACTGTGTGCTGGATCGTGGGCATTTGTAATAAATAAAGATCCCCAAACTCCCTGGTGGTCCAGTGGACTGCTGTCTGCCCGATCGCAGGCATTTGTAATAAAAAATAAAAATATGTACAATATCCCTGGTGGTCTAGTGGTAACCCCCTCCCCACTCCCCCACTGAGCCCCACTGCCCCGCTCCCCTGGTCAGCCAGTGGGCAGCAGCACCCCACCCACCTGCCGCCCCGCCACCCACTGACTAACACCGTCGGTAGGGCTGTACACCTATTGGTCCACAGCGTGAGCCAATGGGAGTGCAGCCCATACTGTACTACACATTCCAGATATGTGAATGGAACACCAGGGAATTTTGGGATATTATTTATGTACGTAGCCCGCAATCAGGCTGACAGTGGTCCAGTGGACCACCAGGGAGTTTGGAGATCTTTATTTATTACTAATACCCGCGATCGGGCAGATAGCGGTTCATTGGACCACCAGGGATATTTGACAGACTTCTGCATTTTTTTTTACAAATGCCCGTGATCGGGCATGGGGGGGTGCCACCAGGGGCAGCTGGAGCTCGGGTGGCCACACACAGGAGGCAGCTGCAATGTTGCGCCCTGCAATGCGGCAGCTCACCTGTGGGTGGCCATCAGTTGTTCCCTTTTTTTGGGGATAAACTTTGTGCTGGTGCAGGTAGGGGTTGCACATGCATGGCTCTGCACATCCCGGGCTGAATATCGGGCTGTGCAGGGTATGCATGGGCATGCCCGCTCCACCTGCGCCTGCATACATTACTGATGCACTCCGGCGCATCGGGATTTGTGCTGTGCACTTTTCCCTTTTGAATATCGCGCTGGGGCGCATCAGTGGGTTGTGCAAGGTGCAACACTGTTGCACCATGTGCAACCATTTTGAATATCTGGGCCATTATGTCTTGTTTGCCTTGATGAAGAGCATTTCTTAGCTGACTGTGACATATGTAGATTTTTCCCAATAAAGATGGTTGAAAAGCATCAGGAAAGACACAAAAGAAATTAGAAAAGGGTTCTGTGAGCTCTGACCAGCTGACAACCTTAAAACCTGTTGGTGAAACTGCTGAACCTAAACAATCTATCCCTGATAAGGGTGCTACAGCAACCGGTAAGAGAACCAGTGAACTGGATGATTCCCCGGTTTCTTCAAAAAAACTCAAGAAAACTAAGCACATTGAACCCCCTGCTGAAAGGCAAAAGGGGACTTCTGCTATGCCCACCAGCCTGCCATGATCCAAAGAAATTGCCCAGGTCTCTAGGGTGATTTAGGCTATGCAGGGGTTGATACCAGTCCCTAGCCCACAGATACCAGTCCAAACACCTGTTAGACAAGAAACTCTCTCTGCCCAGACTTAACTCCATGAACAGATGGAGTTTGAAGATGATGGGGAATGTGAGGAGGATGAAGGGGATCTCATTGAACCTGAGGTTTCCCTGACAAAAAGTTTGGGTCCCCTTCGAGAGCAACAGAGGACTTCTCTTCCTACTTCTCATTTACATAGAAACATAGAAGTTGACAGCAGATAAGGACCACAAGGCCCATCCAGTCTGCCCATTTCTTTTTCTACCTTATGAATGTGCCAACGGCATTTGCTCTGTCAATGGCCTATGTATTCATACTTCTCTGTATTGCTCCCTTATGCCTATCCCATGCCTGTTTGAAGCCCTGCACTGTATTCATATCCACCACTTCCTGAGGTAGGCCATTCCATGCATCCACCATGCATTTGTGAGAAGAATGGTGGGTGCTCTGGACACCATCAACAATGATGTGATTGAAGATGAAGATGAAAAAGATGTGGAATACTTGGAAATGATGGGAGTGGCACCAACTAAAAAGTTGCTCCTTTCCATCAATAAATTCTTCAAGAAGGTTGTTTCAAATATTTTACAAGCACCAAATTCTGTCCCACCTCTAGATAAGTGACTTGACAAGAAATATCAGTTGGACAGGGAGGGAGCTGAATTTTTATTCACCCACCCTGACCACCAGGGGTGGTGCAGACTGCAACCTGTGACATGGCAAAGGTGCCTTTGGCATCCCATTCTCCTGACAAAGATTCTAGGAAGATTGACAGCATGGCAAAGAAAGTCTATCTGTCAGCTTCTTTGTCAATCAGACAGGCAAATTATCAGGTCTATGTTGCCCAGTACCAAAAGGCTCTGTGGCAGTCTGTTGTGGCCATGTCTGATTAGATCTGATTAGGTTCAGTCTGCCCCTTTCTGCAGATCTGGCTGAGCCTGCCAGATTTGGCTTGGAAGCTGTGAAATATCAGTTCCAGATGGCAGTAGATGCTAATGACACTGCTGCCAGATGGATGGCTAATGCTGTGACTCAGAGAAGGTTTGCATGGCTAAAAGCCACAAACCTCATGCAGGATACTCAGGTGAAAGCCATGGACTTCCCTGTTGAAAATAACTCTCTTTTTGGGGATAAAACAGAGGTCTACATGAAAAAGGTGGATGAATATAAGGCCACCTACAAGAGTAATTCAGCCAAGAAAAACCCTCACCTTCCACTAGGTCATATGGAAGTGGAGACAGGGAAAGAGTGTCATACAGCAGACCTTTTTACCTCGTTCAAGCTGTTCCCCAATACCAGCAATACCTCTAGCAGACAGGGTACTTTAGGGGTAGGGGCAGAAGGGGATCCAGGCATGGTTCCCATGCTGGCCAAGCCCAGCCCCAGTCTAAACAGACTCCCTGACCTACTCACCCAGGCCACCTCCCCACTACTGGCTCACTGTTTCCAGGCTTGGCAAGAAACCACCACAGATAAGTGGGTCCTGGAGGTAGTGACTCAGGGTTTGACCCTAAACTTCAAATCCTTTCCCCCTCTAAGAACAAGAGTTTTCAAACCAGCTTCTAACACAGAAAGGAAGCTGTTGGAAAAGGAAGTAAAACCCCTGCTGTCATCAAGGGCAGTGGAACCTGTTCCTCCACAATAAAAGGGAAAGGGCTTTTACTCAAGATACTTTCTTACAACAAAGAAAAATGGGGACTGGTGGCCTATTCTAGACCTAAGATTACTGAACAGATACCTGACAAAGCCAAAGTTCAAGATGGTAACCTTGGCATTGATATTGCCAACCCTCCAAAATGGGGCATGGTTGGCATCTCTGGACCTAAAAGATGCCTATTTCCACATCCCCATAAGGGAGTCTCATGGAACATACCTCAAGTTCAGAATCCCATCAGGTCATTATCAATTCTCAACACTACCTTTCAGCCTCATCTTGGCCTCAAGAGTGTTCCCAAAGTGCTTGGTAGCGGTGATGGCACACCTCAGAAGATTGGGTGTCACAGTGTTTCCATACCTGGATGACTGGCTGGTGGTAGGAAACTCACCACAACAGGTAAAGGATCATTTGCAGCTAACCCAGGGGTTCTTGGAGTCCTTAGGGCTCTTGATGAATTTTAAAAAGTCTGTCTCTCAACCAGCCCAAGTGTTGCAGTTCATAGGAGCAGAATTGAACACCCTGGAGGGCAGAGCTTTCCTGCCTCAGGACAGGGTAAATAGTACAGTATCTTTCAGATTGCTGGCTTGTTTGTCCACAACAAACCAAAAACTGCACAGGAACAGTACTGGGGTCCAGGTTCTGGATGAGAAGACATCCAGTTCCACCTCAGAGCACACTGGTGCCAAAGGAGAGACTCCCTCTTGAAGCTGATTCCAGTAACAAAAACATTACTGCAAGCCCTTCAGTGGTGGAAGGAGGGAGACAACCTAACGGAAGAGGGGGTCCTTTCCAACAGGAGTCTCCATCAGTGATACTCACAACAGATACTTCATTACTAGGGTGGGGTGCACACTTAGGGGATCACACCACTCATGGTTCTTGGTCAAGTGCAAAGTCTCTCCAGCACATAAATCTGCTGGAGCTACAAGCGGTGTTACTGGCCCTGCTGGCTTTTACACCATTGGTACAGGGCAGGGTGGTTCAAATCAGAACAGACAACACCACCACAATATACTACATAAACAAGCAGGGAGGGACTAGGTCCAGCCCCCTTTGCACAAAGGCTATGAAAATATGGAGGTTGGCTTACTCCCTCAGAGTTTCTGTACAAGCCATTCATCTACCAGGGAAGGACAACACTCTAGCAGATACTCTGAAACAAATCAACCAGGCCCAGTCACTAATGGGCCCTTAACAGGCAGGTGCTGGAAGTAGTTTTCAGAAGGTGGGGCACTCCAGAGATAGATCTCTTTGTATCCCACGAGAATCACCACCTGCCACAGTACTGTTGTAGACAACCAGTTAGGGGCACAATACCCTTGGATGCACTGACTCTGGACTGGCTGAGGAGACAGCTACATGCTTTCCCTCCTTTTCCTCTAATTCTCAGAGTCCTGATCAAGCTCAGGTCCCAGTCAGCATCAACGATCTTGATAGCGCCAGATTGGCCCAGGCAGCCATGGTACTCTCAACTGTTCTCCATGGCTATAGCCAAGCCGATACACCTTCCTCGGAGGCACAACCTGTTAACTGCCAACCAAGAGAGGATCCTGTATCCCTCAGGCTCAAGGCATGGCTCTTGAGGACTTAGAGTATGCAGGCTTGCATCTCTCAGAAGGTGTTCTGGATGTTCTAAGGGGTTACAGGAAGCCCTCTACTAAGAAAACCTATGCTTCTAAATGGAAAAGGTTTTCTATTTGGTGCTCCACCAATGATGTGGTGCCAGCACAGGCAGGGATTCCATCTTGCTGGACTATCTTATCTATCTACACTCCTTGGGCCTGCAGTCCACTACATTGAAAGTTCACCTGGCTTCAGTTTCTGCTTACATTTCAGCTGGTAAGGGTGTCTCTTTGGCATCCAACCCTATTTTCAAAACTTTTTTCAAAGGTTTGGCCCACCTGCATCCCCCTCACAGGGAACTGGTGCCAGCTTGGGACCTAAATGTGGGCATAGCCAAGCTCATGGACCCATCATTTGAACCCATGGCCTCAGCTCACTTGAAGTATGTTACCTGGGAAACAGTTTTCCTGGTAGGCATTACTTCAGCCAGGAGGATTAGTGAACTTCAGACCTTGTGCATTGAGAAGGACTACATCTCATTTCATAGGGATAAGGTAGTCCTACGAACAAACAGGAAATTTCTCCCTAAAGTGATTTCTCATTTTCATCTGAACCAATCCATTACCCTACCAGTCTTTTTCATGGATCATTCTAGTTCAGCTGAACATAGGCTCCATAGTCATGATGTCAAAAGAGCTCTTAGCTACTATGTGACTGTCACTAAGGACTAAAGGACTATAGGCAGGACAGACAGCAGCTGTTCCTTACTTATGGGGATGTGGGAAAAGGAAACCCAGCATCTAAAAGATCCATTTCTCATTGGATAGTCCAGTGTATCCAGTCTTGCTACTCAAAAGCTGGAAAAGAGCCCCCAGCAGGGCTGAGGGCTCATTCCACAAGGGGCACAACTGCTACCTTAGCAGCGGCCAAGGATATTCCTCTAGTGGAAATCTGTAAAGCAGCTACCTGGAGAACAGTACATACCTTCACAAAGCACTACAGTCTGGACACCCAGTCCAGAAGTGATGCCAGGTTTGGCACAGCAGTCCTGTTGAGTCTGTTCCCAAAGTAGGTTCTGCGCCCACCTCCAAAGGTACAGCTTTTCAGCCTGCAAGGGTTAGGAATATTGGAGAATTCCTGGGATGAGAAGAAAAAAATACTTACCATGGTAATCTTGTTTCTTCTAAGGTATTCGCCAATATTCATAACTCACTCACCATGCCTCTCCTTCTAGAACCAGTGGTCTCTGCATTCCAGGCTGAGTTACTATGTGTGAGGGTGCCACACACTGGCATACATGGTTTTTGAGCCCTGTTGAGCATCAGTTTTTTGTCCTTCAGGTTATTTTCTGACATTCAGTGGGGTACTTTTTTTCCCTCCAGTTGGAGGTTTGTTTAGATAGGGTTAGTTTTTGTTATTACTATTATTGCAGAGATTTAGCTCATGGTTGAGTCTTTCCTTGCAGGCTCTGCATGGAATCTGAGGTGTTTTGCAACACAGACAGTTGATAGGGGCAGCATTTGTAAAGTGGCACGAGCCAATAATGGTTCCATCATTAATATAATAATAATATACTTTATTTATATAGCGCAATTCTTAAAACCAAAGCACCTTACAAGAAAAAAATATAGACAATATAAAACCATAAATAATTAAAATTCTGATCACACAATTAAATCCACTATAACTTCACAGAAATGCAAGATTAAACAGATGGGTTTTCAGAGTGGCCTTGAAGTTCTCCACTGTCAGGCACTCTTGAATCTGGTGAGGTAGAGAATTCCACAGGGTCAGGGCTACATCAGCAAAAGCACGTGCACCAGATGACTTCAGCTGGACCCAGGGAATCTCTAGCAATCCCTCACCGGTGGAGCAGAGAGATCAGGAGGGGCAGTAGGGGTACAGAAGCTGTTGCAGGTAGTGCAGCTCCAGGTCGTGTAGGGCTTTGTAGGTCAGTAAACTGACCTTGAAGATAATCCTCCACTGAACTGGAAGCCATTGCAGCTTGTGCAGCACAGGTGTAATATGGATAGATAGAGAAAGCCCAGTCAGTAACCTGGCCGCCGTATTCTGCACCAGCTGCAGCCGGTGGATTTCTACCCCCAGCAGCCCTAGGTACAGGGAGTTACAATAATTCAGGTGGGAGGTCACAAAGGTGTGGATGAGTGTAGGCAGGTCACCAGGCGGGACCAGGTGCTTAATCCAGGCAATATTCCTCAGATGGTAAAATGAGGGTCTTGACAATGGATGACATCTGAAATTTCAGAGTCAGCCCATCATCAAGAATAGTGCCCAGACTCTGCGCCCGATCAGAGGTCTTCAGCTGGCAGCCTCCTAGCACAAGACCAGTCGACTGTCCTACCAAAGACCCCTCAGCTTGACAACCTGGGTCCACAACCAACACCTCAGTCATGTCTGAATTCAGCTTCAGCCAGTTGGCACTCATCCAGTCCTGGATCTCAGATAGTTGTTAAATATCGAAACTGCTAACTCCTGATTCGGTGCAAAGGACATGTACAGCTCAGTATCATGTGCATAGCAGTAAAAACTCAGCCTGTACAGTCTTACAATGTCCCCCAATGGCAACATGTACACTGCAAACAACATGGGAGACAGCACAGAGCCCTGCGGTACCCCACATGGCTGGGAAAATGGGTCTGAGGAAAAAATTCCCGACACCACTCTCTGAGACCTGCCAGTGAGGAAAGATTTAAACCATCTGAGGACTGTACCCAACAATCCACAGATCAACCGCAGGCACTCCAGCAATATCCCATGGTCCACAGTGTCAAATGCTGCGGAGATATCCAAGAGGACTAAGATAGGCCGACTCCTCCAATCTCTCGCTATCAGGAGGTCATCGAGCACCTGAACAAGGGCAGTCTTGGTACTATGTCTCTTCCTAAAACCCGACTGAAGGGGATCATAGATGTCATGGATGGCAAGATGATCCTCCAGCTGCAATGCAACCACCTTCTCAATAACCTTCCCTGCAAAGGAAATTTAGAGACTGGTTTGTAGTTGGCAAGACAGTCCAGGTCGAGAGAGGGTTTCTTGAGGAGTGGAACAACTTCCACCTCCTTCAAGGATTCAGGAAACACCCGGTCTCTAAAGAACACCAGACTATCTCAGCTAGGACTGGACCGATGACATCCAGACATCCCACAAGAAGATGTGTAGGGCCCGGGTCCAGACCACAGTAAGTTGGCCTCATACTCTGGATGACCATCATGACATCCGAGATCACCACCTGGTTTAAAGCCAACCAACCAGATCGAGGTGATGTGACCTCCCACCGATCACCGCCCCTCCCATTGAAGTGGGTTAGGCTGATCTCTGACCTGATGTCAGAAATCTTATCTGCAAAGAAGCAAACAAACTCATCATATTTATTCTGTGACAATGGTCTCCGTAACTGCAGACAGGCTGGATTGCACAGTCTGTCCACAGTTCTGAAGAGCTGGGCCAGTCGGTTCCATGCAGCCGTAATCTCACTGGACAGAAACTCTGCCTTCTTACATGAGATCACTGATTGATAGTCTGCATAATGTGTCATCAATCTAAGCTTGTCAGCATCAAGGCCAGATTTCCACCACTGCCACTCTATCCTTCACCTTATCTTTCTCATCTCCCTTAAAGCCCCATTGAACCATGGAGAGAGAGGAAGAGTGGAGAGAGATCGAACATGGACTGGAGCAATGGAATCCAGAGCCCCACCACAGCCCTATTATAGACCTGAAGTAGGTTCTCTGGGTCCCTGCTTGCACTCAGAAACCCCGATAGGTCCAGGACTGCTGTCAGGCCTTCTGGGGTCAAACCCCTTAATGGGCGATACTGGACCATCTCCAAAGGGGCAGGCCTATAAGGGGGTGCCTGGAAGTTGAATCTGATTGTGCAATGGTCCGACCAGTTCCAGCACTAAGTGGGAGATGTCCATACCCAGAAGGAAAACCAGGTCCAATGAATGACCTGAAATATGGGTCGCAGAGGAAACCACCTGTATGAAGCCCAATGAATTCATCAATTGGAGGAAATCTTGTCCAAAGTGCGAGAGTTCCTCATCGATCAAGGCATTGAAGTCACACATTACCATCACTCTGGGGGACTCCAACACCGTGTCGACAATGAAGTCTGCGATTTTCTGAAAAAAGTGCTTCCTATCACCAGGTGGATGGTAAATAAGAAGAACTTTGCACCCCATATCTAAGCCCAGGATACAGTCAAAGGATTGGGTCTCCCCCACTGGTACATCTATCTGACCCAAGTCCATTCTAAAATAAATGGTAACACCCCTGCCACTAGGATCCAATCTCATGTGCTGTATCACCGAGAACACAGTTGGAACTGCCACCTCCAAAACTGGACCGGCATTCTCATCCAGCCAGGTCTCGGTGATGTAAGCCAGGTCCACTGACCCAACAAGATCGGCAATTACTGCCGTCTTGTTTTTAATGGACCTGACATTGTTTAACACCACTTGGGTCGGATGGGACTCTGAGGCAGAATGTACCCCCTGCTCATTCAAGGTGGAGCCTGTGGGTATGGGGTCCAGACAAGGAGCATAACATACTTTTAGCATAACGTTCTATCTCAGGGCAGTTCTACTTTAAAGGTTGACTGCAAGAGATATGAATATTAGAGAATACTTTGGAAGAAGCAAGACTACTATGGTAAATAATTTTTTCTTACCTTCCCTGGGCATAGTGCAAGCTGCCTGGGGCCAGTGTGACTCCCCTCTGATTTTCCCATTCAGACTAGTGTAAAAAAACCTCCCAACCCCATCCATTTCTGGCCCACCAAATTCACCACCCATATCCCCTTAGTCAGAAAACTCAGCAACAACTTGGCAAGTATTAGGAAAAAAACAGCACACCACCAATCCCATCATAACTGTCTCATCAATAGGTCTGAATGCCAGCAATCTCTCCCTCATACTATATCACAAAGCACTACTGGGAGAGACTGCTGGCATTCAGCCTCAGTGGTGAGACAGTTAGGATAGGATTGGTAGCATGCTGCTTCAGGGTCCAGCCAAATCCTATCCCATTGAAAACATAACTTAGTGACTGAGCAGAACACAGATATCGACAGTTATGTGATCTTGCAGAGTTCTGAAGAGACAAGTCTGTGGGTGGACCACATTCCTTATTCTGGAAATTCTTTTCAGCGAGGATAGGTGAGTGGCTAATGGAAAAGGAGTTATTTGTTAAATTGGGAAGGTGTTAAGTACTTTTAGGTGCCAGTCTGCCAGGCTTTTCCATTACAATTGGAAACTGGGCCGTACACAAAAAACTTACAAAGGTGAGAATGTTTTCTAACACATAAACAGTTGCACTGGAAAACAGGTACATGGACTGAGTAGCAATCAGTTCATAGGTAAAAAATTCCAGCACTCACCGCTCCTCATAGAATCTGACTCTTGTTAGTTTGCAAGAAATCCACACTGAAGGCACTAAATTTGTGATAACAGCAGAAACTTTACTAAAGATATTGGGTGTAAAATAAAGAAGTGTCAGTAGGTCTCTCGTCAGATGGCCATCTAATGTTTTACGTAGTCTGCCTACGCTTTTTCAGAAAGCATGGGCAGAATATGTGAAACATTTGGCGACTGCCCGACAAGGGAACCCATTGGCACGTCCTTGTTTCATGCATGATGCCTGTAATAAAGTTTCTGCTGTTATCATGAATCCAGCACCTTCAGTGTGGATTTTTTGCAAACTAACTAGAGACAGATCCTATAAGGAGTGGTGAGTGCTTGGTTTTTTTTTGCCTATAAAGGTGAGAATGATTGCTTCCCTCCTGACCTTGCATGCATTAAGGTGGTACTTGCAATACTGAAGGACAAAAGTGTGGGGGAGGCTACCCACACTATATGCCCATTGGTTCCGGTATCTATTGGGGGATTCAAAATGGATGTTAGGAAGTAGTTTTTCACAGAGATGGTGGCGAACAACTGGGATAGTTTACCAAAGCCAGTGGTAGAAGCCAAATCAGTGACCGGTTTCAAATATGGATGGGATAGGCACATGGTGATAGAAAGATGTAAGGGAGGAGGGAGGATGAACAGCAGAGTGAGGGAGGTGTTGGGGCACCATAAGAGCTGGAGGTCCAGTGACTCTGGTCCAGTGTCAGGTCAGACACAGAATTAGGTAGGGAATGGGCAGACTTGATAGACTAATGAGTTTTTATTTGCTGTCAGAATCTATGTATCTACAGTATGAATGTATCTATGTGCTGCAAGTCTTCTGTATTAACTCAATATTATCTGGGCGGCCATTTTGTGTCAGGTGAGCAATGGATAGTTCAGACTTCATACGAAGCTATTGGAGGTAATGAGTTTTAACAGAGTAACATTCAATCATGATTGTCAACATGCGTCTGGGAACTTCCACAGGAAAAGTAGTCTCTGTAGTAGACGTAGTAAGTTGAGTTTATTTGAAGAGTTACCATTGAGGCATATTTCATTGACATTGGAATCACTGGTGTCTCCAATGTTCATTGCAATGCATGCAGGGACTGCCAGGTACATACAGTACTGTACTACTGAACTGTTACTGCTGGATTACATTCAGGCTGATGGCAACATTTTAATGTAACATTATATCTTATTTTACACAACCCAGTATTTACAATTATTTTAAGCCTTTTAGTTTTAACTTTTATTTCCATGGAGACCCTTCAGCATATACAGACATCTTTGTTCATGTAAGACTAGAAAAACTTTGAAAAATGTTCCCTTGTGCCATGGTACCCAGTGGAGTACTCTCGAAAAGGGCACATCGACATCCTTTGTGACTCTTAATAAATATTTTATGGCAAGAAACAAGATTTATATTTTCTTTAATTATAGAACTGAATATAGCTGCACTCCAGATGTTAGATGCCTATCAGGAATTAGTAGCAGCCTATAAAAATGTATGATTTATGAGTCAGATACTGGATCCCAGATCACTGCCTACCTGACTTTAGAATGGAAACATCCAGCTAAAGCAGTACCTAGTATGGGAAGGGTTTCAATCTTAGAGAGATCTTGTTATAGATATTAGCACGTTCATTTACATCAGCTTTCCCCTGTAGAGTCTACACGCAGCACTCTACTCAACTGCTTTCTGCTGATGGTCTATTTTCTTGGCCCTCATTCCATAGTAAGGCTGGTTGCAGCATCTGTTTAGCCAAATATCAATGATCTGAAAATTTGTGTGCAAGAGTATTTTTTTATTAGCGCTAATGTGATCTACAATGGCCTGTCCTGCCGTGCTGCATCCTGGTGACATATGGAATGTCTCATGACAGCAGGCTACCCTGCGCTGTGAGCTGTTCTGCAACTCCACACCTTTGCTGCTGCCGGCTGCTGTAGCTCAGCATGGCAAAATTTCAGTAATATGAATGCTTGTGCTTTTTCCCTGCTGCTGCTTGCTGCCAGCATAACCATACACACCACATGCCAACTATGGAGAGTAAATGAGATTGGATACACAAAGCCTGGTGACATCATTATTGGGGGCATCTTTCAACTTCACTATAAGACTGATCCACCAGATGACTCCTTCAGAGAGCTACCCAAGCTGGAGAGCTGCAAAACGTAAGAAACATGATTTCTGGTTCATTACTATGAATAATAATATGTTTGTCACATAATTGTTTTTTTCTTTTGAGACCTTGAGAGGAATTAGAAAGGCCTGATATGTAACGCCATCACTGCTGAAATGATTTCATGATTCATTACAGTTACTACAGTAAATGTACTTTTGCAAATTTTTGGACCTTGCGCCCTATTGATGTTCTGTGTTGCACACTACACTTGTCACTTTTTCCACTGTAAAGTTTGTAAATGTTGTACATTATGCTGTCTGATATTATTTATATTACACTGCACATTAAATTGACCCACTTCCCTCAGGTCACTGCTGAAAACAAGCTTGATCTCAGGGTGTCTCTCCCAGTCAACACATTTAATTAACAAATAAATAGAAACATGGAAAAGAAAAAGACAGAGAAGACCTGATCAGTGCATCTCGTATATGCCAAGATTCCTGACTCTGAATCGTTCTAACGCTAATTATTTTCTGTATCCTCCCCTTTCCTTTCTGCATTATTCTGTCTGATACATTCCTTAAATGGGAAGTACAATGAACACTAATACATCCACAGCACCACAGCACCACCCGAAACAACGGCATGATCAAACAGCGACAAACCACCACACTGATGAACAGCAATACACAAGGAGCAATGCAGGGGGCTGGGCCCCCCAAGCCCCCCAAACTAAAGATAACCAACTCTACATCGCACAGACAGTGGAGAAAATGGCAGTTCCCCCACCCAACAACCATGCCCGATCCACTACAAGGACAATCCCACAAACTGCACATCCTGCTCACCTCCCTGACCCTTCTTCAGCCATGCCTGATGCACCACAAGCGCAATCCCACCCACTACACATCCCGCCCACCTCCCTGATACCCTCCCTGTCGACAGAACGCACCTGTTGACATCAACTCCCTGTCGCTGCGCTTGCTGTTGTTGTGCAGCTGTCACTGTAATGCAGTCAATGTACTGCATTTTCTGTTCTAACGGTATACTCCTTAAATATATCCACAGGGTCTTTAAGCTAAAGAGGGAGAAGGACACCAGGAGGCATGGGCTAAGAATAGAGGGGGAAGATTTAGGAGGGAAATGAGGAGACACTATTTCACAGAGAGGGTGGTAAGAAAATGGAATGCCCTACCAGAATGGGTGGTATCATGTAAATCTGTGAACAGCTTTAAAAGAGCATGGGACGGGGAACAGGGGAGAGTGAGGGTGGGGAAGGTGGGGGCGGCAGTGGGATGACAAAGAGGAGGGGGTGGAGCAGCTGCAAACTAGAGGTGCTAGCTGCACACTTGAGCGAACTTAGATAGACTGGGTGGTCTGTTTCTGCTGGCACATTCATATGTACATATGTATGTATGTATGAACCCTGCTGTTGTCTCTGCCTCGAGATCTTGTCTGCACGTTTGCTCCACATATCCTCATCCTTTCCCTGAAATAATACTTTCTAATGTCCATTTTGAACTTCCCCTTCATTAAGTGCATGACCCCGGTAGAGCTACTATTTCTCAGATTGAATAAACTCACTGTGTCCACTTTATTGAACCATTTTCATGAACTTGAAAGTCTCTGTCATGTTCCCCCTGTCCCTTCCACCCTCCAGTCAGTACATGTTAGCACTTTTCAGCCTTTCCTTGTATGTTCTGCCTGGTTGTCATGGATCAACTTTGCTGCTTTACTCTGCACTGTCTCTAATCTAACCTTACAAAATGGACTTCAGAATTCTCCATAATTCTAGCAGCCTCATTAGCTGAAACATGTCACGTAAACATTCATTAATTCCCAGTACTTACACGGTTTGTCAATAACCTAACATAATCTACCTAGCAACAGCCTAACTACACAGAAATAAAATCTTTTTCCATTGAAAACATTTTTTTCCATTTCATAAGTGCAGCAGCCCACTTCAGATGTGCATTTCTTAAGAATTTATGCACTTCTTGGGTGTATTAAAAGGCACTTAGCTGTTGGTCTCATGCCTGCCAATTTACCCAGGGAATGCATTAATTCTCTAGAAATGTGCATTCTGTCATGGGTCATTGCTTACTTATTCTTCTTTAGATATGGGCCCCAGAACTGCACACAGTATGGTATGTGCCACTTATAATGGACTACTCTATGTGTGGCAGTTTTGTTCATTATACGTGGCTGTTCGTTTTACCCAAAGTTTTTATTTTTATGGATGAATTGTGTAGAATTACTATAGTTTTACACTATCACAGGTTACTCTCTCCTTGACTCACTCTCTCCCCCTCTATCCTGTCTCAGCTTTGCGTTCCAATCCCGATCAGAAACAGTGTGTTAAAAGCCCACTCAGCTACAGTATTTGCTATTAAAAAAAATCAAGTCACTTCACTAAGATTGCTTCCACCCATCTGCCTCATTTACTCACTCACTGCCTCTCTCCCTCCCATCTCTCTCAGTCTTGCAATCAGTAAGCCAGTTGCAGTACAACCTGAAACAAAATGTTTGAAGCTCATTCAGCTACACTCAGTTTCAATCAATCAATCAATCAAATCTTTATTTATCCAGGCGATCACCATTGAGCAAGCTCATTTACAAGGTGGACCTGCTGCTGGCAGGGAAGATTGTACAGTTACATATAAATATACATAATACAAAAGGAACAACATGTTTATAAAACTGATAGGAGCAGAGTATTTACATTCCAAGTCATATGTACAAGAAAGATATACATAACACAACCTGAACGTAATATGTATATATACAGTTCCAACAGGAGCAGGATGTGTATGGATGTCATATACAAACCATAGAAGAAAAAAGAAAGATTATTTATATTCCTGTCCAGCAAAAACACGTTACAGGCCTGGATGGAAATTCCTAAGCTATGGAGGTATGCACAACAGTGTGTAAGCCTTAGGTAAATGCGGCAGAAGGGGGTGGTGAATAAGAGGGATGCAGAGGGTGCTAAGGGCAAGTGGGGCAGAGGAGGGGGGAGTAGTAGTGGCAAGGGCTGATTTGGATAAGCGGCTGGGACTAGTGTTGAAGAAGAGAGGAACAACAGTCAAGCTGCTAGGAGCGATAGAAGCAATTACAGATTTCAGCAAACGTTTTGTCATAGTGGGTCTTAAAGAAGGCAGGACTGACAGGTGAGCTAAGTCTCAATGATTTTTGTATCCTATTCCAGAGAGTAGGCAGGGCATAGCTTATGGTGGCCTTTCCAAAGCCAGTGTTGGCCCTTGGGACATTCAAAGAAATCTGCGATTGACTTCTTAAGGCATAGTTCCTAATAGGACTAAGGGGGAGACAGTCAACAACGTATTGTGGGAGTTTCTTGGTAAGGGCTCGGACCGTCCATAGGGCTGCATTTCTATAACGCCTGTATTGAAGGGAGGGCCACCCTATGGCTGCGTATAAAGAGCAGTGATGTGTGGAGTACGGGAGGCCTGTTATAAATCTCAGTGCTCTATGATATAATACATCCAGTTTTGCAAGATATGAGGCAGGGCAATGGCCATAAATGAAGTCGGCGTAGTCAATTAATGAAAAGAATGTAGGTTGGACAAGCTGCCTTTTTTCGTCTGTGGTCAAGAGGCGTTTAATTCTGAAAAAAAGACCAAGTCTCTGCCTCAGTTTTTTCAGCAGTTCTTCTGTGTGTTCCACAAAAGAGAGTTTGTTGTCTAGCCAAATACCAAGGTATTTGAATTTAGTCACAAATTCAGGATGTTCTCCTAATAAGGTAGAGATTGATGGCAATGGACTAGCGACAGCAGAGTAAGCCCCTGGGCCTGATGGTGAGAAAAGAATGGCCTTGGTTTTTTTTTTGCATTTAGTAGTAACTTTTTGCTAAGGAGCTGGTACTGCAGAGTATTAAAGTCAGCTTGTAACTCAGTGCAGGCAGCTTCAGGAGATTCCCGGCTTAAGTAGAGCACCGTGTCATCAGCAAACAAGTGAATACTGACATCTTTGATGCCTACGTCCAAGCTGTTGATATAAATGGCAGACAGTAATGGGCCCAGTATGGATCCCTGGGGGACACCTCTTTTTATAGGTTTAAGTGGAGAAATCTCTCCATCAGCCTTAATTTGTTGCTGTCTATGAGAAAGGTAGTCTTGGAACCATCCCAGTGCGGTTGAGCCAATGCCTATAGTTTTTAAGATGGAGAGGAGCAGGCAGTGGTCAACAGTGTCGAAAACCTTACTGAGGTCCAGAAACATGGCACAAAAATTTTTTTTGTTGTCTAGGTCCCGGTGCCAATCATTAGTAACTTTCACCAGTGCCATAATTGTACTATGCTTAGCTCTAAAGCTAGACTGCATTGGGTTATTTTATTTATTTGCTTTTGTTAACCGGGTAAGCACACTAGACAGCCTAGTGCCTATTTTCAGGTGCGACCCGGGAGATTACAAGGTACATACACGAACATCAGGCAAATACAAGTGGAGGATTACATTACATAGAATTAGCACAACAGGGACTTTACAAGCATCAGATTTCATCAGGCAAATAGTAGTCTAGCATTGTCTAAGAAAGATCTCAGCTGCTTAGCCACAATTTTTTCCAGAAGTTTTGAAAGTATGGGAAAAAGGGAGATTGGTCTATAGTTATTTATGTCACAGGGGTCCCCAGCTTTAAACAGGGGAATGACGTGAGCAGTTTTCCATGCCTTGGGGATGGAGCCTTGTGCTAGGGACAGATTGAATAGGTGTGTTATAGGTGTAGCAAGTATATGGTATGCTATTTTCAAGAAATATGAGTCGAAGAAGTCGGCCCCGGCACTTTTTTTAATATCTAGTTGTAGAAGAAGATCTTCAGCTTCTTTTAGTTTAGTTTAAATTGGCAAGTCAGCTATTCGCTGTTTAAAAAAAACAGACTTGTTTTTGCTCTCAGTTTCAGAAAATGAAAGAGTGTCGGGAAAAGAATAATCACCAGATCTGGCAGTTAGGGGGTGTGGAGGGTCACCATACATACAGAGAACAGAACTCACAGTGCCATGGTCAGCTGCCTATAATCTCCTCATTAGATAGATGGCCATAGCAGTTAGGTAGAGCCTGTGAGGCTCATGAACACCTCTGTAGCTGTGGTCAGGTAGCTTCTGGAAGTACATGTATAGGGAAGGCTACCTGATGGCAGGTGAGTAGGTGTTTATGGGTTTCAGACATTTGGTATACCATGCACTCTTAATCCAATATAGCTAGTATTTCATTATGGAACCCTGTTAGGAATGGCTTTTGGAAAACACAGATTGTCTGTTCTAAGCTGTTGTCTGGTTTAAGCATAGACAGTATAAGTGGTGCATACTGTACTCTGAGTGTGGTCTAACCTGTGATCTACACAGTGGCTGTATCACCTCCATCCTTCTGCTAGTAATTTCTTTCCTTATGCACCCCATCACCTTGTCAGCTCTTCTGCATGTGTTACTGAACTCAGAAGATGGTTTTAAATTATTTCTTATCATCACAGGTCTCTTTTCCCCTGCTCCCTGCTCTCTACTGGCATCTCCGGGAGGCAGCACAGCATAATGGTTAAGAGCAATAAGCTGAAAACCTGGAGAACTGTGTTTGAATCCAACAGCCATCACTTGCATACTGTGTAAACATAAGCAAGTCACTTAACTTCCCTGTGCTACCAGGATGCTCCTGGAAACAAGCTTCAGCTTAGTGTGTCTTTCCTGGCCAAAAATTGCAAAATAAAAATCTCTACAGAATGTGCATCACCTTGAACATTTTGGCATTGAATTTCAACACAGTTTTAGAAGTGAGAAAGAAATAAATGCCCCAGCCGGGATTTGAAGCCAGGTTTGCTGGAGTACCATTCTGCTGTACTAGCCAGCTGTGCTACCAGGACACTTCTACAATTTTATTTCAAATGCACACTGCATTCCTTGATAATAAAGATTGAATTTCAACTGCCAAATGTTGGACCATTTCTCGAGTCTCCTTACATGCTGTGCCATGATGTTAACTCATTTCTCACCATTATCCCTCTGATAGAACTTTGTGTCCTCTGTGAATAGTCTGTCCTTGTTCTGAATACCCTTATATATGTCACAGATATACATAGTGAGATCCCTCCTTCTGTAACCCAAAAGGTCTATGGAGCAGTTTTATAGCTATACCATTTCACGCAGTGTGCTTAATCTAGGACATTTATCAATACCTAACTTGTGCATTAAAATCGAACACACAAGTTGGGTATCGATAAATGTACTAGATTAAACAAGAAAAAAAAAGATGCATTGATACCCCCAGAGAGAACATCTTTTACACCAAAAGTGTTAAAACAAAAAGGAAGATAAATGGGCCCTAGTTATTTGCTATTCTGATGAACTGGGAGAATTAACGGACATGGTATTTAAACACTGGGAAGTTTTGCAATCAACAGAATAAGGGACTCTAATTTTTATGGAAAAACCAAGCACTGTAGCCAGAAAAATGAGAAACACTGGGGATGGAAGCATCCATTACAAAGGAGAAAAATAACATTTCCTTTCAGGAATTATAGTTTGGGTAACCAGCTGTGTGCAGGTTGTACAAATTGCAATAATACACACAAAATGAAATCATTAAGAAATGCATGCAAGGGTGAGGGCATTTGGTTTTAGGACTTCTTTACGTGCACAACTGAGCAGGTCATTCACATTTTGAAATGCCCCTTTGATTTAGTATACGTTGGAAAAACTCTGAAATCACTTCTGGTTAGGATGAAGAAACATAAAACTGCAATGAGAAGGGGGTGACAGGACTGCCTGTTGCAATGCATTTTAATAAAAAGATACATAACGCAGCCATACTTACGTTTTATGGGCTGGAACATATCAGGATGCCACTGAGGTGCAGTAATGTGGAAAAAATGCTTCTGACTAAAGAAGCATTTTGGATAGAAAGATTGGGAACAGTAGATCCCCGATATGAACTTAACAAGGAGACAGATGGGACCGTTTTGTTGTACTAATGTTTGTAAGTTATGGAGGTGAATAACAGCATGTGATAGGTCCATATAGGAGAGTTGATCTGAGTCAGTGTGAAGAGACTTCATTTAAAGATTCTAGCTGCCCCCATATACTCCTGGACTGTTTTGGACCTTTTTGCTATATAGTATAGCCTATTATGATTAGACTCACATTAAACAAGTAATTTGGGGGAGGGGTTGAATCAAATCACAAATGCTCCTGTCTATTGGTAGAATGAGGGACACTGATTTTCCTTATGGTATTATTTGCTTGTAATTTTGTGATTTATGTAGTTTTCCTGACTGATGAAAAGTTCCCTGAAATGTAAACAAAAGCTCCGATTATCTCCGATCTGAGCTGCAGCTCAGCTCACAAAATGGCGAGGACGTGTATACGTGATGATATCCTTGGAATGACTCCACTCCAAGCCTTCCATTGAAACCTATGGCACTGTTTTAAAACGTTGGATATTGCCAGTATATGTAGATATCAGCGTATGCAGCAGACTGAGACTCACAGACTCACAACAATCTTAGGTTGATTGGGTTACTTGAGGGAGCTGAAAGAAATGACATTTTGGGTTTTATACAAAACTTATCACCAGAAGTACTTCAGTATAGTTGGACTCATCCTCTTGCAATTGAAAGGGTAAATTGATCCCTAACACCTAGATCAAAACCTGACAGACTTCCAGACTTATTCAGATGTATTTCCTTTACTTCTCTGTCGAATAATTAATCTTCAAACTAGCCAAACAGCAAGTACATCTTCTATGGAGTGACAATAAAATCTTTTTATTTCAGGACTTTTAATCTCAGATGATTAAACAAAGGAAGGTCTTTTAATGAGTTAAAACAGTGGCTTTAAAAACAAGGTATTCAATTCTCTTTCACTACCCAGCAACTTTTCATATAATGCATAATGGCTGTTTTTATTCTGTCACTGAGGTTTCTGAGGCCTATACCTGTTTTGGAAAAACTTGTCTGGGCTATAATTGTGACTCTCAAAAAAATCCTTGTGTTACCACAGAGCTGCACAACCACTATCTCCCCTACACATCCTTTAGGGCCTTTATGTCAACCACACTCTAGCACAAGCCAAGACTGAATACCAAGTTTGCTACAAGGCTCAAAACTGCTTACAGACACAATTCTGCCCCCCCCCACAGCAATCCTACCGTGACCTGAAGTGGTTGAATGTTATGCGTGAGGACTTCTGGTGACGTCACCTGCATAAAGGCCACCATGTTCAGGAGCGTCAGAAGTCAGGTCTTGCTGGGTGCAATCCAGGACTGTCTGCTGTTTCAGTTAGTTAAGGAGCCCAATAGGCAGACCACAATTCTTGACCTGGTGCTCACCAGCTTGGAGGTGGCAGGAACAGTGACCATAACTCTGGTTTGAATTGGCCCTCTGGTCTGGTTAACTACAGTCGAGAACTGAAGTCCTTGATTTTGTAGGGCACACTTCAATAGCCTGAAGGAGTTGGTCAGGGATAAGTTAGTATGGCTGGACAACATAGATAGGGTAAAAGAAAGATAGGGGCAATTAAGTAGGCCATTCTTGGGACATCTAAGGTATGCATGGGAACAGTAACCAAAAAGAAGAGGATCAAGAGACCATTATTGGTTTTTGGCAAGGATCAGGGAAGTGGTGAGGGACAAGAAAAAGGCCTTCTACAAATTTAAAGAAGAGCAGGGTGAGGAAGAATAGGAAGAATATTTGCTGAAAAATAGGGAGACAAAGAAGACAGGGAGGCAAAAGCAGACACAAAGCTGCATATTGTGGAGGGGTCAAGAGTGGAGAAAAACAGTTCTTCAGGTGTATTAGTAAAAAAATGAAGAAGGGGGAGAATTGTGAGGCTAACAAAGGGGGATAGGGTGACTGAGGTGGATGGGCAAAAGGCAGCTATCCTTAATGATTACTTTTGCTCAGTTTTCACTAAGGAGGATGATGAGCCCTTGTCAAAGAATGGCATTAAAGCAGCCATGAAAGGGGTCCTGGAGATGATGCAGTCCTCATTTACCAGCAATGCAATCCTGAATGGGCTGGCAGCTCTAAAGATTGATCAGACCCCAGGACCAGATGGGTTTCATCCAGTGATACTCAGGAAACTGGCAGCAGAACTGGCTGATCCCCTATTAGGTCTATTCAACAGGTCTCTAAGGATAGGGGTGGTTCTGAAAGGTTGGAGGATGGCAGACATAGTTTCACACCATGCAGGGGAACAAGAAACAAGCAGGGAACTACAGACCTGTCAGTCTTATCTCTATTGTAGGAAAACTGATGGAGTCACTGGTCACAGAGGATCTTGTGGACTACTTGGAGAGCAGTGGTCTCCAGGACAGTAAGCAGAATGGATTCATGACAGGGAGATATCAGACTAACTCAATCATTTTCTTCGACTTGGTGATGCAGGAAATGGATAGGAGCCATGCTGTAGATTTGCTCTACTTCAACTTCAGTAAAGCTTTCGACTCGGTATCCCACAGACACTTGCTGAAGAAGATGGAGGAACTGGGTGCCGCTAAGGACATAGTAAACTGGGTAGGTAACTGGCTAAAGGGGAGACAGCAGAGGGAAGTGGTCAATGGGGTTAAATCAGAGGTCATAAGGGTGTTTCACAGGGATCTGTCTTGGGTCCAGTCCTTTTCAACATGTTCATCATCGACACTGGTGAGGGGATCCAGGGCAGGCTGTGTCTCTTTCCTGATAACATTAAACTCTGTGGTAGGGTGTATACTGATGATGGAATAAAGGAAATGCAGAGACTTGCAAAAGCTAGAGGAGTAGTCAAGCATTTGGCAGTTGAAATTCAACACCAAAAAGTGCAAGGTGATGCACCTAGGGAACAAGAACCCCAAGATACTTGGAGAGCCAAGGCTGCGGGTCTCTTACTTCAGGAACTTATTGGACTTTGGAAAATCTGGCACCTTTCTGGGATGGCTCCCCATTGATCTCTTTAGACTCAGGAGCTCCCCGATTGGTTCTTCCCATCTGCCCGGTGTCCCTCGCTAGCCCTCTGGGCTACACCACTCCTGCGGTTCATCTCCAATGAGACATCATGCCGAAAAGGAGCCTGCTGCCATCTGCCCCTGAGATCCAGCTTGCAGGCATCCCTCGTTAGCCCTCTGGGCTACACTACTTCCGTGGTTTGACTCCGATGAGGCATCACACCGAAAAGGAGTCTGCTGCCACCCACCACTGAGACCCAGCTTGCAGGCGTCCCTCACTAGACCTCTGGGCTACACCGCTCCCATGGTTCATCTCTGATGAGGCATCATGCAGAAAAGAAGCCTACTGCCACCCACCACTGAGACCCAGCTTGCAGGTATGACAAGGACACAGCTTGGAGAGCCAAGGCTGCGGGTCTCTTACTTCAGGAACTTTTTGGGCTTTTGAAAATCTGGTGCCTTTCTGGGATGGCTCCCCATTGGTCTCTTTAGACTCAGGAGCTCCCCAATTGGCCCCTCTCATCTGCCCGGTATTTTCCTTTAAGTTCTGTGTTGTCCAAACTTTTTTACTCCTTTTAACCTGTATGTTCTGTTATGCTTGCAGCCCCTAATGTGAAATTTCCGGTGTATTGCTTCTGTTATTAAGTATTTTAGAGCCTGGCCGTTTTTCTGTAATATTATAGTTGTTGGAGCCTCGGCCATTTTCCCCAAATGTTTTTCTGCGGGCTTACCTGAGATCTTTTTTTGCCTACTGCATTCTCTGTATCTAAATAGCATGGGAGACTGTAATTGCTTTAATTTTAGCTCTAAGGGAAGCATGTTTTGCAGTCCTACTACTATAATCTTATTAACAGAACTGCAACTAATTCTATTGTTTAAGGCAACTCAGTTTCTACTACCTCTGTGCCTGCCCCCGACAGCTATTTTCTTTTGTTTTTTCTCCCTCCCAGACACTGCTGGTGCTTAACCCTTGGTCAGGACCTGCCCTCCGATTTTCAGCCTTTTGTGATTCATAGCCCCTTTTGTGAACTTGCAAATTTGCTCACCCTCCCACTGCCCCAGAACCTATCTAACCCCCTGCTGTACCATCTCCCCTTCAGGCATCCCTCACTAGTCCTCTGGGCTACACCACTCCCACGGTTCTCCTTCAAAGAGACATCATGCTGAAAAGGAGCCTGCTGCTACCCGCCTCCGAGACCCAGCTTGCAGGTATGACCGGGACACAGCTCAAAGAGCCAAAGCTGTGGGTCTCTTACTTTAGAAAACTTTTTTTTTGTCCCCCCCCACTGCTAAATACACTTAAGCACCTCCCTTCTTAAGCTATCCACCTCTGATTGGCTGCCGCTTAGCTCTTGACATTGTATGAGCTAGTCTCCCCTCCCCCCATGCCCTGTCTTTTTCTGTCCTTACTAGGACATCTTCTTCCTTGTTTCTGCACTGTCATTTTGCACACTTGCTATTTGCAGCTTCTTTTACTCAATTCTGAACCGGTCCTATTTCCACCCTTGCCAGGACACTTATCTTTGTCTTTCACTATCTTTCTGCCTCATGATCTCACTTTTCCAACCTGTTGTATGTTCACCATTTCACTCCTTACTCTCTCCTAACACAATCACTGGTCTAGGGACTACAAGTGCCTAGCTGGTCCTGTTGTCCACCCTCTCTACACTGTTCTTTACTAGCACAAACATTGCGCCCGACATCACGAATCTGCTAATACTCACGCTTCTTGCTGTCCTACTGCCAGCTTGCCTGGTACTAACAGACTCCTGCGCTACTGTGCTCGCCTGGGACCAAGAGCATCTTGCGTTCTTCTCTGCCACCCACTCCTCCATTCTATGCCCTACACCTCACTCTACATGGGAACTATCCTCACTAGGGCCTATCACACTTTCCTTTCTCTCCAATGTGGAATGTCACCTACTCGGCCATTATCAGACCTCCCTCTCCTGCTCTCCCTCTGCTCCCTCTCCCCCTTATATATTCCTGCTATCCCTCCTCCTCCTCCTTGCCAGAGATGTAGAATGCAATCCTGGGCCACCAAAAACCCACATCACTCCCTCCTCCAGCATCTGGGCAAATGCCCCTGGTCTAAAGTTTGCTCACATCAACATTTGCAGTCTTCCCTCCAAGTTCATGGACCTGGAGAGGTGGATCACACTATACAAGCCCCATGTCCTGGGACATTCAGAAACATGGCTAAAACCCCACCATGCCACCTCCACTTATCAATTACCTGGGTACTCCTCCCTGCGACTTGATAGGCCAGACAAAAAGAACTGAGGTGGCATTGCTCTCTTCATTAGAGAACCCCTGTCAGCTAATATTGTCCTCTGCTCTGACCCATATTCACCTAATGAATGGCTCCTCTCAGAACTCACCCTGGGCAATAGTAAGAAACTGCTCATAGGCTGCTGCAATAACCCTGTGACTGCTGGAACTGAGGGTCTAAATAGTTTCCTCCTGGGACTCAGCTCCTTATCTACTCTAAGAGACTCCATCCACCTCAGTGACTTCAACTTTAACTGGCTGTGCACCCATCAGCCAGACTATGCTACCCTCCTAAAACAATGCAATCTAGTCCAGACTATCACATTCCCCACCAGACAAAATTCACGGATGGCTACCCAGACCCTTCTGGTCTGGATAATTACAAATAGGGACAACTGTGTACTGCATGCTGGAACCATGGCGGACTCCATCAGTGACCACTCCCTTACATATCTCCTCTGGTCATCCAAACTTAAACGTCCCCCCCCAATTACCTGTCCTTCCAAAACTTCAGGAACCCAATCACCTCCAGCCTCCTCGAGGAGACATGGGCTCTGAACTGGTCTGCTCTTTACTCCGCTACCGATGTGATTCCGGCAGTAACCTTATTTACCCAGACCCTTATGACCCTCCAGGACAGGCACTTTCCTGTCACTACAAGAAGGTTTGGAGAGGGTTGCTTGTGCTGGGTCACAAAAGACCTCCTTACCCTAATGAAAGACAGGGATCATGCTTGGTCCACCTACAAGGCCTCCCCCTCCCCTGCTCTCTGGAATGCCTATAGGTGCTGGAGAAATCTGTGTAAACACTTGGCCAAGTCCCTTAAACAGAACCATTTCTGCCATCTCCAACAGGCTAACCTTGGTGACCCCAGGAAGTTTTGGTCATCCATTGGCTCCCTCCTTAACCTCCACTCCAGCAAGGCACCACTGCAACTACACTGCCCTGATGGCCTAATTATGGACCCCCTGGAAGTGGCCAGGGCTTTCAATGACAAGTTCACCAATCTAGCCATGTATCTAAATAAACTTCCAAATGGCCTGCCAAATTACTTGGCCCCCTTGCAAACACTTGGGTGACTCCTGCCAGGCCTACCGCCTATTCTCTCACCCCTTCTTTCTATTTTAAAGCCCTCTCAACTGCTAACACTGCCAAGCTCCTTAAATGCCTCCCAAATTATGGGTCCCCTTGGGCTGATGGTCTCTCCCCAGCTTTCCTCAGTCTCATCTCCCCAGCCATCGTAGAGCCTCTCACTTGTATCTTTAACCTTGCCCTCTCCTCTTTCTCCATGCCTGACCCCTGGAAGACTGCTAAGGTGATCCCCATCTTTAAGGCTGGTGATCCCCAATTCACAGACAACGATCGTCTTATCGGCATTCTCCCCCACCTAAATAAATTACTGGAGAAAGCCATCCACCACCAGCTCGCTGAGTATGTGGGCAATCATAACCTCCTGTGTAGTCAACAGCATGGCTTCTGCAAGAACCATTCCACCACCACGGCCCTTGCACTACTGACTGACCACATCCTATTAAACATCGACCATGGAAACGCCACCGGTGAGGTCTTCGTCTACCTCTCAAAAGCCTTCAACATGGTCAACCACACCCTCCTCCTACTCAAACTATGGAGTCTTGGCTGCTCCCAATATGTTAATAATGGGTTCTGGAGCTACCTCTCTGGTTGTACCCAATTCATGAGTATTGGACCCGCCAGCTCTCCCCACCCATCTCGATGGCTGTGTGCCCCAGGGCTCTATTCTAGGCCCACTTCTCTTCTCTTTATTTATAAATTTCCTTCCCTCTGACAGCCTAAATTGCCACTCTCACCTCTATGCCGATGACCTTGTAATCTATCACAGTGACAAATCCCCTGCTCTTATTTCCTTTGTTCTTACCCAAAACTATGCTGCTGCCAACAACTGGATTTTGGAAAACCTCCTGGTTAACGCTAAAAAAACAAAATCCGTGCTGTTCAGATCCAAGCCATTCCTAGCCAAATCCAGCTCTCAACTTTATCCCTCCTGTCGACAAAGCTCTGGAAGAAGTTCTCACCTTTAAATACCTTGGAGTCTTACTTGACCCCTCCCTCTGTTTCGTTAACCACATTAACTCTCTTATTCAAAGATTCCAACAAAGATTAGGAGCTGCATGCAGATTTCGACAATACCTCACCCTAGCAGCATGACTCACCATTGTCCATGGAAATCTACTCCCCATTCTGGACTACTGCACCCCCATCTATGCTAGGACATCCTCAAATCTCATGTCCAAGCTGTCTTCTGCCTACAATAGTGCATGTCGCTTTGCCCTGTTGACACCACTTCCTACTCACAACTGTGTCCTCTATAATATGCTAGAATGGCTCTGCTGCAGGGCCGCTTTGACCTCACCCATGGTAACTTGGTTGACTCCACCATCTGGACTGCCCAGGAGTCCCCCTTGCAGCCATCCTCATGGCCCGTACTGTTCATGGCTGCCTCTGCTCACACAGTATCTTCCCTCTGAATATTCTCAGGGTATCCACAAACATGGGCGGTAGAGCCCTGTCAGTGGCTGACCCTATGTTTTGGAATAAACTACCTGCCGAGCTCTGCTCCATCAACACCCACAGCCACTTTAAATCCTGCCTCAAAGAGTGGCTCCTGGCAACCTCCACGTGCTACTGCTTCCCTGGGTAGTCCAATCCTGCTGTATATAGTATGTAATTTATGTACTTGTCTTTTTCACTAACCTGCACCAGCTTAGTAGGATATTTGTATTACATAACCCCTATATCATTGCAGAACTTGTGGTCTCAAGCGACCCTGTATCCTAGTTTACCATTATACCTGTTATTTTATTGTTTACCGTACATTATTGTAATCTGTATAGTTTGTCTGTCTACAGTCTTATGCATTTCTGTTTGTTAACTCTGTGCCACTGTATGGTGGTCCGGGACATGCCTGAAAATGGTCCCTGGGGTCAGCGCCCTTCCTGGTTACCAAAGTCATAAATAAATAAAAATAAATAAAGATGTGTACTGGATGGGAAGAGTGAGACTCAGTACCGTGGACAAGGAATGAGATTTTGGAGTTATCATCAGTGACTCCCTAAAGCAATCAAGTCAGTGCAAGAAGGCTTATAGCAAGGCAAATAGGATACTTGGATGTATTGGGAGGGGTACTTATAGCAGAAAAAGGGAGGTAATACTTTCCCTGTATAGATCCTTGGTGAGGCCACACCTAATGTACTGCACCCAGTTCTGGGGTCCACACCTCAGGAAGGATAGGGAGGGGCTCGAGATGGTGTAGTGCAGGGTCATAAAAATGATTCAAGGCCAGCAGGGCATGTCCTAAGGCACTCAGCAAGTACTCGCTGGAGACCAGAAGGGAGAGGAAAACTATGATAGAGACCTTCAAATTCCTAAAAGGAATTAAGAGGGTGAACTGTGGGGAACTGTTTAACTTGAATACCAGCTCACGGTCACGTTGTCATGAGTGGAAGCTAACAGGAGGAAGGTTCAAGAGGGATAAGAATAAATACTATTTCACAGAAAGGGTGGTGGAGCCCTGTAACAGGCTGCCAGCTGAGGTGCTGGGTGCAAAAACCATTAGTGGCTTTAAGCATGTCTGGGACAGAATGAAGGGTACTGTGGTTGCTCAAGGTATCACAGTCAGGGAGGAGATTGGATGGGAAGTGGGGAAGGCTAGCACCCTGGAAGAACAGTAGGTTCCGGGACTAAGTGGGAAACTCAGGCACTCAGGATGGACCTTTGATCTTTTTCCGCCATCATTGTTTATGTTTCTACACTTCTATAATGATTGCTTGAAGAAAGGGCCCTGAGCCACCCACATATTTAAAAACCTCATTATGCTTCAAGTTCTAAAAATAACTCCACACAGCAACTGACTAGAGCATACAGAAGGCACAGATAGAGAAGGAATCATCCACAACCAGGCACCAGCAACCTTGATGCAGATGAGTATATCAAGGAAGGCTCATGCAGCTAGGCCTCCACATACTCCTTCCACATCCTGCCGCAGACGCTACAACACCGGGCACCAAAAATACAAAGAAACTAGTCTTAGTACTGGCAGAACTACATGCATAGTGGGCAAAACACACAAAACGTTTCTCAGCACTGCAGGAGGGACAGAATAGGCTAGAGAAAACAGCAGTGGAGCATGAATCAGCCCTCAATGAGCTAGATGCTAGAGCATCGTAAACCAGAACATCTCCTGTTACACCTCACCAAGCTAGCCTCCATGCTGTGCAAGGAAAAATTAAAGGACATAGAAAGGAGATTCTGTAGACAAAACCTGAGGAAAACAACAAAGGTCCACACATTATTCCGTTCCTAGAAAAGTTGCTCAAAGCCATACTGAAGCTCCCTCTGGACTACACATTTTCCATTGAAAGGGCCCACAGAGCTTGGGGCCCAAGCCAAGGGACCTAAAGCATGACTGCAATCCATGGTGGCCAGATTCTTGTCCTTCCAGTTCAAAGAGTTCATTCTTATCACAGCATGGAGGGCAGGACTGCTACATTTGAAGGGACCAGGGTGTAAGTGGGTCATAAATACACCCCAGCAGTACTAGCTCACAGGACGGAATACCAATGATTCTTCTGACCCCTCTGAGAAAAGGGACTGAAGTGTCAAATCCCCTTCTCATCCAAGCTCAAACATTTCTTTCAAGAGGGGGTGGAGCTGCATTATACCCCAGAGGACACTTTGAAAGCTAACAGCAAAAGACATACTGTACATCCAGCCTCCCTGCAGCAATCCCTGCTGCAACAGACCTCCAGAGACAGCTACCGAGATGCCTACCTTAAAGACAACCTCAGACACAGACAACCCCTCACAACTCTACAAGAAATGAAAGAGATCTTGCTTGCCTTCCAAACAAGATGAAGAATGGCTGCACTAATAAGAGCACACACACACACACACACACACACACACACACACACACAGAGTGGGATTAGGGCTATGGAAAAGATGGATGTGGAACCCACTAGGAGGCTTGATCATTGATGCTTAATTGTTCAGTAATGCTTACATATTAAACAGTGTTATAGATTGCTCTGCCCCTTGCAACTTTACCCCAGCACCCTCCTCCCTCCCTTTCTAACATCTCCATCTCCTCCACCCCTTCACTACCTGAAAACTGCTAACCTGCTTAGAAACAGTGAACTGGTGGCTTTTAAATAACTCCCTTAGTTAAGCACAGTACTGCTACTGGCTTTCTCCTTTTTCAAATCTGCTCTGATGTGTTCCCCCTGGTAGTGATATAATCTTCAGCTCCCCCCCTCCTTGTGGCTTACTAAATACTTGTCAACACAGCTCCTGCTTACAGTGGCTGCCTCACAAACATTCGTGTAGCTGACTCCACATGGCTGCTCGAACATGCATATGATCAAATGATCGCATAGTCATACAGATAACCACTGTGGAGCAGCAGGGTAAATGGCTGTCTCTAATAGGGGACAATATAATGATGCAGCCAGCCAAAACTAGAAATAAGGAAGGTGTGGGAAAAGTCGTATGCTGGACATCACAAGCATAGCAAACAGATGATGATGCAATCCAGAACCCTCACATGCCTCCTGAATCAAGAGGATGAACTCATGTTAACAGGCATACTATGTACAATCCCCTAGACTAGGGGTTCAATAGCAAATATAGGACAACAAACCTAGGCACTAAACCCACAAGATAATTGGCGGACTGGTGGTAAATCCCCAGAAGTGCTGACCAACCTTTTACCAAACTGCAAAAGATGGTAAAACAAGTACCAAATAAACCAACAAACAGCCTGCATTGACTTATAAAGCTGAAAATGAGCCCCCTGCCATTGTCCTCCCCAAGGTGGCAGACATAGCTAAAAAACTCACCCTCATACAGAGCCACAGGGTGGGAGCCGATGATAATAAAGCTCAAGCCACCAACTACCCTCCCAACCTTCCCATACCAAATCCTGTCTCTCTGTTGACTCTAAGCTTGGTGCCTACATACAGTACTTGCTAGAAATAGGAAAAATCCAGCCTTACTCCACTGGACAAAGCTATGCTTCACTTATACAAATTGAAACCTGGTGAAATTCCCTCTGATGTGCTCCCCTCCACAAGAACAACCGAGTATGATGGAATCCCAGATCTCTGATCTGTTAGTGTCACTGAATTTTGTGACCCCTTATCCACTCTTCCTCCACAGTATAACAGAAGGGGCGTTTAGCCTATTAACAATAAATGAGAACTGTAAGGAGGGGGGAGGAGCAGGAAAAGACAACTTGTGATGAACATACTACAACAAATCTGCCCGTCTTCCTAAAGAGGGAGGTTCCCCCACACTCTTTATAGAGAGGAAATGACCCCTGATCGCATGTGCCAGAAAACACCCCAAGCAGAACTGAAAGAGACCCCCCCCGCCAAGGAAAAGCTTTCATCATGTGGTTGTCTTTCCTCCTTCTTCCCCCTAATAATTCAGTGACCACAGCTGGGTTTCTCTGTTTCCTTAAATCTAGTTGCAAACCCACCTACAGTGGTCCTACACAACCAGACTCAAGCTGGTGATGCTACCCACTCCTTTCCACACTGTTGAGCCATCTGGCTCCACACACCCCTGAGCTGCTCTTTCCAGCTGTGTGGGATACACATCAGAAGCAGCTTGAAGAATCAACTTGGTATGTTGTCACCTGTTTGTTGTTGCTAAGTAGCAGATGTTTTTGCATTGTGCTCTGATTCTGTGATAGAATCTGTATTAGTAGAAGGTAGATTATTGTGATTGTAGTTACACCTTTTGATTGTAAGGATAAAGAGCTTAGATAGAAGTGTATGTATTTTCAAATATTATAGGGGAACAGTGGCAGGATTTTTAGGACAGTAAATTAATAAAAAGTTAACTAGGAGAGCTTCAGTAGCAGACAAGTAGTGGAATTGCAGTATAATGTGGGAGTGGTGCAATGCAGTGGCTGTGGGCAGCATATTCAGGCAGACCTTCAGGACACTGAGGTGCTGCCCTATCTGCATGCATCTATCTGGACTCGCGGGATGAGGTAGCCAGACTTAGAGCGGAAGTAAACTGGGTCAGGAGTACCATCACCCCTATCCAGGGACCACCCAGTCCAATGCAACTGCCTCAAAGGATGCCGAGAATGAGGAGCACTTGGATGACAGTGGCTCAGGGAGGTTAGAGCAGTCAGGCAGAGGCACATCCCAGATCCTATTCCACTAAGAACTCATATGCCACACTGGCAAACAAGGACAACCAAATACAGGTACCCAGAGAAGTGGAAGGAAAGGATGTGGAGGTTAGCCAAGGAGGTGACCTCAGCAGAGAAAGCAGTGGACCTCAGAGGAGGAGGAAGTGAATCCTGGTGGGGGACTCCATCATAAGAGGGATCCAGCTAGGAACACAGGAGGGGGAGGACAGGGAGGTGAGGTGCCTACCAGGTGCCACGGCATGGAGGGATGGAAGGAAGATCCTGCGGATAACTGGGAAGGCAAGACGGGAGGGTGAGCTGAATGTCATTATCCACCTAGGTACTAATGACCTGGCAAATGGGGAGCCAAAGGAAGTTCAGGAAGAGTTTAGGAACCTGGGAGGGTCTCAAGCAAGTAGCTACTTCTGTCACTTTCTCAGAAGTACTACCTGTGAGAGGCAAGGAGAACATAGGTGCATGCACCAGGAACTTTAACTCATGGTTGAAGAACTGGTGCTGTGAGGAAGGGTTTGGATTCATTGGTGACTGGGGACCCACCTGGAGGGATGGAGGTTTGTTCAAGCCTGACAGCCTGCATCCATCCTGGAGGGGAATCCAAGCACTCAATGATAAGTTTAAATGCTACATTGACAAGCATTTAAACTAGCAAAGGGGGTGGCAGGCCAGCAAGGAGGGTACCTACTTGCTCACCCCCCACAGCTAGCAGTGGAACCAGTGAACCAGAGGAGTGGCAACTCTGCAAAGCAGTGTGCAAAGATGGAGATTATGCCCAAGAGGTGGATAAGAAAAGGGGCAAAATTCAGCAGACGGCAGACAGCAAGGAGAACCAGGGACAAATGACAACCAAGGAAGGGACTGGAGTAGAACAGTGAGACAGTCTAGGAGGTCAAATCATGGAAAGCCATGTGCAAATGCCAGGAACCTTAGCAACAAGATGGAAGATCTGGAGGCTGTCATGGTGCAGTCAGACCTGGACATTGTGGCCATCACTGAAACCTGGTGTAATGATAACCACGACTGGGAGATGGCCATACCTGGCTACAACATATTCAGAAGAGACAGAGCAGGCAGGAAGGGAGGAGGAGTGGCACTGTATGTGAAAAATGACATAAGGGCCACAGAGATCCAGGAAGAACAAAATGGGGAGAGATACTGTGGGTTAGCTGGAAAGGAAAATGGGCCAGCATCCACATAAGTGTGGTCTATAGACCACCAGCCCAGGAGGAAGAAACAGATAGAGTTGATGCTAGCCATCCAAAGGATGGCAGACAAGGGTGAGGTAGTACTGGTTGGAGACTTCAATATTCCAGACGTGGACTGGAGCATCCCAGCAGCAGCATCAACTAGAGCAGATTTATCCTGGACTCCTTAGGGTGCCTTCCGCAAGCAACTGGTCATGGAACCAACTCGGCAGAAGGCAATACTGGACCTTGTGCTCACAAACAGGGACAGTGTGATGGGGTAATAGTGGGGAGCACCTGGGAAACAGTGACCACCAGTCATTGTGGTTTGAAATCACAGAAAGAGCAGAACCAAACCACACAAAACACAGATCCTGGATTTTAGGGGGCAGACTTTGGGAAAATGGGGAGATACTTGAAAGAGGCATTAAGGGGAATGGGACAGGAATTGGGGTTGAGGAACAGTGGGCAGTATTTAAAATGGGGATTACAAGAACAACAGAATTATGCATTAAGCAGGTTAGCAAGAGGAAAAGGAAGAGGAGGCCATTGTGGTTTTCCAAAGAGGTAGCAAAGAAAGTGAAAGCCAAAAAGATTGCATTCAGGCAATACAAAAAGACACAGGCAGAAGGGGATAGGGAGAAGTACCAGGAGAAGCAAAGGGAGGCAGGGAGGTCAGTAAGGGAAGCCAAAGCTCAGACAGAAGAACACATTGCAAAATCAGTGGGTAGCGGGGACAAAACCTTTTACAGGTACATAAGTGAAAAAAGAAAGACAAAGGGAGGGATAGTGAGACTGAAGGGGGAGGATGGGGGCTGCGTGGAGGATGACAACAGTAAAGCTGACATACTGAACAGGTATTTCTGCTCAGTCTTTACTGAGGAAGAGGAGGGTAATGGGTCTGAAGGGAGTACAAGGGGTGAGAATGGTGCAGAAATGGACACAAGTCCCTTTACACGAGAAAGGGTCCTGAAGGAATGGAAGTAATAAGAGTTGATAAAGCAATGGGGCCAGATGGGGTGCACCCCAGGGTCCTTAAAGAACTAAGAGAGGTGGTGGCTGAACCTCTGCATCCTGTTTAGCCTATCACTGGAAACAGGGAGGTACCCAAAGACTGAGGACAGCAGATGTAGTCCCTTATACTAAAGTGGGAACAAGAGGAAGCAGGGAACTACAGACCAGTCAGCCTCACCCTCGGTAGTGGGAAGATCATGGAAGCACTACTGAAAGAGAGATTGGTGGAACATCTGGTTGTCACATGGACTACAGGACCCAAGGCAGCATGGTTTCACCAGGGGGAGGTCATGTCAGACCAACCTCATTGAATTTTTTGACTGGGTGACTAGGGAGGTGGATCAGGGGAGGGCAGTGGACATGGCCTATCTGGACTTCAGCAAGGCCTTTGACACTGTGCCACATAGAAGACTATTACACAAACTGGGGAATGTGGGTGTGGGCAGGACAGTAGTGTGGTGGGTAGGTAACTGGCTGGGTGGCAGGACACAGAGGGTGGTGGTAAATGGCTGTCACTCCACAGAGGGAAGAGTGACCAGTGGGGTACCACAGGGATCAGTGCTGGGACGGTCCTATTCAACATCTTCATCAGTGACATGGCGAGGACCTAGAAGGCAGAATTTCACTGTTCGCTGATGACACAAAGCTCTGTAACAGAGTAGACACACCAGAGGTGTAGACAGAATGAGAAGCGACTTGCAGAAACTTGAAGAATGGTCAGGGGTTTGGCAGTTGAAATTCAATGCAAAGAGTGCAAGATAATGCATATGGGGCACAAAACCTGGCACAATATATCAGTTGGGGGTGAGGATATAGCATGCACCAAACAGGAAAGGGATCTTGGGGTTATCATCTCTGATGACCTCAAGGTAGGGAAACAGTGCGACAAGGCAGCAGGTAAAGCAAATAGGATGCTGGGATGTATAGGCAGGGGCATTACCAGCAGGAAAAGGGAGGTCATAATTCCGCTATACATGACACTAGTGAGGCCTCACCTGGAGTACAGTGTACAGTTCTGGGGGACCATACCTACGTAAGGACATAGACAGGGTAGAGAAGGTTCAGAGGAGGGCAACAAAGATGGTGCATGGATTGCATCACAAGTCCTATGAAGACAGGTTGAAGGAACTGAACATGTACTCCCTGGAGGAGAGGAGGGAGAGAGGGGATATGATAGAGACATACAGGTATCTTACAGGGAGGAGCAGGGTGCTGGAAAACACTATTTTTAAGCGAAAAAGATGTTCCAGGACTAGAGGGCATGGGACGAGGTTGGAGGGAGGACGATTCAGAGGAAACATGAGAAAGAATTTCTTCACAGAACGGGTGGTGACATGGAACACCCTGCCAGAGGAAGTGGTGGGGCTGAAACAATCACGGGATTTAAGAATGCATGGGATAGACATAAAGGAATTCTGGAGGTCAGGGGTACGGTGCAACAGACTTCTAGGAAAACAAACTGAACTTACAAGCTCAAATGGGCAGACTGGGTGGGCCATAGGCCCTTATCTGCCGACACTGTCTATGTATCTATGTATCTATGTATGTAGCTACAGGATGGTAGCCCTTACCTCTCTCCACAGAGAATCAACCCACCATTCACCTCTTGGAAAATAGGGGCAAGGAGACGATGCTCCCTACCAAGGAAGTCACAGACTTTAACAGGCCAGTTGCCTACTCAAAGCTACTTAGTTCTCATTGTTATATAGTTCTACATACAGATAAGTTTAGCAAAATGTTACAACCAGTTTTACCCTTCTGGCCAATAATTATCTCCTCACTCCAGCACCTCACCAAAATAAACTGCTCCTTGTTCCCAGGTTATAATACACAGAAGGCACTTGAACAACCTAATATACAACTATCACCAAACGATAACTAACTACACCTCTGTAAAACTCTACTCTCAAAATGTGAAAGGACTTCACTGCCCGATAAAAAGATCTAAAATTTTCTTAGCCATTAAAAAGACCAAGCCAGAGGTGTTACTCCTATATGAAATGCACCTAAACAGCAAAGGGTAAGAGAAGAGGTGCAGCAATACTAATTCAGTGACTGGTACTTTACTCTACAATGCTGTACAACAGGCATACAGGGAAGATACATCATAGTGATTGGACTTCTGTACAATACCCTGGTGACACTGGTAAGCATATACTTAACTAGCAAGAGATGACTCCTCAGATGTATGACTAAACAATGAAGAAACATTGACACACACATACACAGGACATACTACTTATAGGAGGAAATCTCAACCTTACACTTAACCAGGCCCTAGACTCTACCAACCCTACCCACCAAAGACTAACACCTGCCATGAAATACTGGAAATGCCAAGCAGCACAACTGGGCTGGGTTGATGTCTGGAGAGCCAAACACCCTATACAAAGAGACTACACACACACACACACTACTCTCCTCACATGGCACATACACACCTTGGCTACTTCTACATATACCAGGAGCACGTTGAAAAAATCTCTGCGTGATCCCATGGCCACATCTTACTTGCCGATCACATCCTCTTACTTTTAGAACTACAGCTCGACAATAAAGAGAGAAAACAAACATACTGATGCCTCATCCCCATTCATCTCAAAGACTCTGAATTTATTCAACTGATACAAGATAGTATCCCACGAATCTTAAGGGAAAACGCCGTGGTGGATACCTCAGCAACTCTCTTCTGGGCCACCCTTAAAGTGGTCCTTAGAGGTGAAATAATCACCTACATTGCAAAAAAGAAAAAAAAAAGAAAAGGGAAGAAAAGCACACCTGCCTCACACAGCTACAGTAGTAACAGACATGCAGAACAAACATAAGGCAGGAGACAAAGGCCCATTCCCAGTATTACTACGGACTATGAGAGCATTACAGCACTTGCATGAACAGAAAACAGAGATTGCACTTAGCTTTCTTAACCTAATACCTCCAATGGCTCCATATGAAGTCTGAACCATCCATTGCTTAACCAAATACAACATGACTGCCCAGGGTAGTGAGTTAAACAAAAATACTACATAGGAAATCTGAGAGCCACATGACTCCTTGTGCACAGACTCCATAAACAAAAAACTCAAACCTTTATAAACAAGTTGTATAGCCCCAAAAAATAGCAAATGGTCCACTCCTCCAAAGAGGTCCTGCAGGTTCTTCAAAAAATACTGTGAGACTTTATGCTCCACTGCAGATCATCAAACCACCCAAGACAATATTTACCAATTCCTACAGACACTACAACTGCCCCAAATGCCCCAAAATGATGCCCAACAACTCGTTAAGCCCATCACATCCCAAGAGACAAAAGAAGCTCTCTCCAGTAATAAAACACATACATGTCCCGGCCTGGATGGATATCCTACACACAGTAGTTCTATAAAATAAAAACTCAAGAAAGATATCCTCCCCCAGCTTTTGCAAACCTTTAATTGTGTCCAAACCTCCAGGAAAGCTCCTCACATGTGGAGATGTTCTACAATCTCGGCAATACTCAAACCAAATAAAGACCCAACAAGAGGGGACTCATACAGATTATAAGTTATTTACCTCCAGTCTAGCAAGCAGACTATACAAAAAACTCTGCTCACAGATTTACCTTAACCAGGATAGGTTTGTTCGAACCAGACAAACTTATATTATTAAATGCACACAACATTTCCTCCAGCACATGAATAAAAGTAACAACCTACTCTGCTTCTTAGTTTGGATGCAGAAAAAGCTTTTTTTTATATATACAATTTTTTTCCATTTTCACCTTTTTTTTCCCCTTCCTGGGGTCATGGCGTATACATGTGTATGCGCGTGGAAGTGCATGTTCACAACAGGATCTGGTGACCCCTTCCACCCCTCCCCAGACTTATGTCACCGCTCTTGCTGCCTACACACCCATCAGATCTTCACCTGATGGGTACAGGGCTACAGAGAAGCGGGTGTTCACCCCTGTAGGAGAAACCCCACTCCAGCCCTCCCTCCCAGCTGGCACCCTGGTGACCCGAGGTCGTTTCTGAACCTGGGTCGCTGGCATGGTGCGATGTGTGGCATCCAGCACCTCAACCCTCAGTGCCACCGGGCCAGCTGCAGAAAAAGCTTTTGATAGGGTGGCATGGCCATTCCTGCATCAAACACTCCAGAAATTCAGCTTCCCACAAAAATGGCATTGCTGGATAGAAACTATCTACACAGAGTCCAAAGCTTCTGTCAGAGCTAACAGTCACTTCTCTCAAACCTCCCTGCTGGCCAGGGGAACATATTAGGGGTTGCCCATTATTTCCTCTCTTTTTGCCCTACACATCAAACAACTGGCTGAAACCATTAGGACCAATCTGAGTATCTCAGGCATAGACACCGTACAGGTAACACACACAAGCTAGTTCTCTGCACAAAAACCCTGCTGGTATATCTCACAACCCCTGAAGCCTTCCACTCCCACCACCCCCCAGCACACACTAAAGAACTATGGATAGGTGTCCTGCTACAATATAATCAAACAAAAACAGCAGTACTAAAAAGTCACCACCAACCCTCCCCTGCTAACAAGCAACAGTTCCCACTCCAGTGGGACCTGGACTCCTTCAAGTACCTAAGAATAAAGTTATCAAGAACCCCACAACAAATACATGCTTTAAATTATGATCCAGTCCCAAGACAAATACTAATTAACCTCCAGACATGGGATACACTTCCTTTGAGATTTATGCAAAGAGTAGCAATAATAGAAATGAATACCCTACCTAAGTTATTATATTTTCTTCAAACCTTGCCAAAGTGCTCACAGCAATCTTTAGAAGGTGGGATAAAGTGATATTCAGATATATATGGCAGGGCAAAAAAGCAAGGGTGAAATACAAAACTCTCCACCTCCCCAAGCAAAGAAGCTGCCTAGCTGTCCCTAACTTACCACTATATTACCAAGCCTCACAACTCCGGAAGCATACTACTGGATTTTTCTATCTTACAAAAGCCACTAGAAACAAATGGAACTAACCCAAGGCCAGCTACTACCATTAACCATTGATCAGCACTGTATTCTCTTCACCAAAATGCACCCCTTCCTCCTCCCTCCCTCTCTCAGAATAAATTCCATACTCACATGCCATTAGACTGCTGGCACAAAACCTGCCAAAAACTAGACAATGACACACAATTTGCCCCACTATTAGCCATCGCTCACACAACTCAATTTCACCCTCCTAGCGAGACCCCAGCTACATACAACGGTCGAGACTCAGACTAACTTATTTTTTTTCAATTCATAGACACTGACCAAATCCTAAACTGTGCTACTCTCAGGGACAGATACCAGTTACAAAATGCTGACCATTACAGATACTTACTGTACAGGTCAGACACTTCCTGCAACATAGGCGAAGACTAATCAAAGATCAGACCCTGACTACAACACTACTACAACTTATGAAACAGTTGCTAATAGTCCTCCTCACACCCCATCGCATTTCACTACTATACCAGACCCTTCAAGACCAGCAGCCCTACACAACTCTCCCAATGCAAACCAAATGGGCTCAGGAGACTAACACACCACTGACAACCCCACAAGGGGAAAAAGCAGCAACAGAATCACACAGAGCTACATCTTCTGCCCTACTCAGGGAATTCTAATGGAAAGTAAAAATTATATGTTTCAAAACCTTTATAATACAGACAAAGTACTAAACACAATTCTCAGCTGCCTGCTGGAGATGCTTTGATAACCAAGATGCCCACCACATACACATTAGAAACATAGAAACATAGACTTTGATGACAGATAAGGACCACTTGGCCCACCTAGTCTGCCCATTTCCCTACCTACTGGATAAGTTGCAGATCCTAGTTAACCAACAGTCTATTTCTTCCTATCCCCCACAAGAATTGCCTTGCGTCTGTCCCATGCATTCTTGAATTTCCCACTGCTTTTGACCCCACAACCTCCTCAGTAAGGCCATTCCATGCACCCACCTCCCTCACTGTGAAAAAAATACTTCTTCACATTGCCCCTGAGCCGTCTCCCCATAGCTTCAAATTGTGTCCCCTTGTTCTTGCACACATCTTTTTCTGAAAGATGCTACCCTCTTGGACTTTGTTGGTTCCCTTGAGGTACTTTAAAGTTTCTATCATGTCCCCCCTCTCCCTTCTTTCCTCAGGGGTATACATGACCACATTCTCTGGGCCTGACCAATAGTACACACGTACTGGCTGAAGTCATACATGTACTGATTGACATTTTACTGCTTAAATCTCCTAGAAACATGCCAAACATTTCCTTCCTGGATCCATTATATACTGGAAGTTGATAGAAACTTTATACCATAGTTGTTTATTATCTGGACACATTAACAAAATGTCCATCAGATCTACCAGAAGCAACAAGCCTAAATCGTGGAAAACCAAAGCATATATTAGGAACAGTAAAATAATAAAAACATTCAAATAATCACATATTTGGGCTAAAGAGATGACTCCCTCCTGTTGGACCCCCAGTTTTCCCACCATGGTATCCAAATTCCTTGCACATCTCTTCACTGTTCAGCCCTTACCAGGAACTGTGATTGTACCCCCCGTAATGGTTTGCAGTAACTTTTATAGAAAAACAAATACTGCTACGACTTGTGTCCTGCTAAATTACAAATACACAGAGTGTGACCAGCATTGCGTAAGCTGAAGGAAAGTAGAGCTGTAACTCCAAAGAAGGATTTCTTAAAATCCCTCCACCCAAGCACCTCAAGACTGTAATGTAACTTGAAAGATTAAATAATAATAAAAACTTCATTTAACAAAAAAAAAATAATAATAAATCATGTGGAAGAGCAAAGAGCAAAATGGAGAAAAAGTAAATTCTTCCTTCTCCTTTAAAATCTTTCATCACGAGTGATCTGGAGATTCGCACTGACACGGAGGCTAATAGGAAGCTGCAGGATGTTAACCCTGCCCTGGATATATAGATGACATTCATGCTTCACTTCTTATGGAGACTTAAATACCTCTCCTAATCCCTGTTTAACTTTCACAGCCGAGAGGAAGCCTCACATTACAAGGGTCCTACAAGAAATGTCCTGCTTTGCAAGTTCCTCAAAGCAACCTGTTCAGTTTATTATGTATACCGCATTTACTTAATTCCATTTGTACTGCTCTCTACTATTTTATGTACATTTCACTTTTTTCACTCTGTAATTACAGACCGCAGACCTGAACTCATGCAATGCTGTTTAAGATGTAAACTTCATTCCAGTTTTGGAAGTGATGTGTTAACAGTGCTGAGCGACCTACCAGGTGTCAGGAGGTCTAAACCTCACTCTCAGGTTCTTGGCAATAATGGGAATGCAAGGAATCATGGACACATTGCATCAGAGTAATAAAGCTTGTTTATTACTACCAAAAGGAAATTCACATTTGCCCTAAGCAGTCCTTACCATTAGGAACTAGGAGCCAATGCTAAGTGTTCACTATACCTCAAGGAATCTCAGTGTCTATTGGAGTCTCTGAGGTAGAAGACATAATGTCTTACATTATATACCTAAGATAATTACCATGGTTACTGTAAGGTAGAAACATTTCTAGTTACAGAGATTAGCCCTATTGGCTAAATTAGAGGTGGCTCCTCAGTCCTAGATAACATTATACAATTTTATTATAGTCATCACTTTGTGGAAACAAAGAAGTACAGCTTGTACATAGCCGTGTAGTAATACAAATCATCAGGCGATGGCAATGCCGACTCATATATCATATTATTACAAGGACACAGGTGCCCTAACATCTTGTAAGCAAGAAATACATGTGTATATTAGAAAGTAAAGCTTATAGCAATTGTATGCATACATATCCTGACATCTGCTCTTATATGGTAGATGCTCTTAGCCCTATATATTAGTATAACATATACATAAATGCTAGCTGTCTGCGTTGTACCTCTGGGGTACCAGTTAGGGTGCAGGGACCTCATGTGACATCCCCCCTTGTTGCCTTATAAGGGGCAATACAAGGAAGAGTAAGGAAGTGGAGGGAGAGCAGGTGTCATTTACAGACGCGACGCACGAGCCTTGTAAAGAAACACCAGTTGCTCACAGTGTTGGTAGAGTGTGCGCTGGAGGCAGCAAAGCATAATTATAAGGAAACATATCAGAAATGCTTGTATAATAACAAAACCTTTAAAGGTAATCTCTAAACAAGTGTTAGTAAGTGCACTATTAAAATCACCATCATTGATAAGGTCAAATACTGCTTCATTTGCTTTTGATATATTTTTGTTGATGTGGATGAGATGAGTGGCTTTCTGGTCTAAAAGTGACTTCAAAGTTAAAGTCAAAGGGTCAATGTGTACATTAAAATATGGTAAGTACTTGAAAAGAATAAGCAGATAATTAGGGTTACCATCAATGATATCAGGTTCCACAAGGGGAAACGAGTAATAACTGTGCCCAATAATAATGGTCTGATGAGGGACAAAGCAAAAATTAGAATCATTAATAATACACGTCTTCTCTCCGTATGTGAATTGCTTAAAATTAGTTACCACACAAAATTAACCATCCGAATGATAGTGCATTTTTACAGTAGGCAGTCTCAATTTCTGTAGTTGTACTGGACAACTGTAAGTCTGTTTGGAAATCCGTGTTGACAGGCGATGAACCTCCTTCTGGTAAGACTGGTACAATTGAGAATTGTCTGGAGCAGATGTTGAGTCCTGGTATTCTGTGCCATTAGTGGTGATGTCATTGTCCATGGAAAAGGACCAGTCGATACTGTCTGGGGGAATAGCCACATACAAGTTTAATAACATCAAATATGTCACATCAACACAAATAAATATACCCTTTCTTCGCACAGCAGCCTGTGTGCAGTGAGATCCATGCATCCAGAAAAGGATGGAAAACCAGAAGAGGATGCAAGTCAAGGCGTTCTCTGTAGATGTTGTCATCAAGGTACCCAATGGAGTGTAGGGATGCTAGTTTATCAAATATAGCTGTAGTAGGATGAAAACATGGTAAAGAAACAGCAAAAGACACAAACATAGTATCTTTAATAGAACATTTCTTAAACATAAAGCAAGGACCAGAATTGGGGTGTCTTGTCACAAATCCTAAATTCTTAGCAGTAGCAATAGGAATCATAAGAGATTGCAGCATACACGTGGCAACACAGTTAGGGGATTTGCATCGAGGACAATACCATTTAGAGATACGTCTATCATGTATGATATCAGGGACTCTTCTGGATTCCAGATTATGGAAGAGATTGTTGATGGTAATGATAATATATGATCCATAGGCAGAGCATAGTATTTCATGGGCAATGTATTGCTTATCTGCCTCCTTATTGTCCTGTGCAATAAGGGCATTAATCTTTTCTTTAGCATTTGTAAATGCCTTAGCAATAGTGCACATATTATATACAGTGTATCCTTCTTCATGACTAAGGCCATCCACACCATGCAATAATGGGGGTATGATGTCATTGATCATATCAGTTTCAAACTTCTGTGAATTTGCTTTGATAGTAGCAATGTCCACTTTATTCCAGATAGACATTGCAGTACCAAAGATACCAGTGATGGTGCCTGTGGCACCAGTGACATCAGATGTGCCATGTGTATTTCTTTTATGACTTCGATCATCTGTCTGAGAAACAGATTTTCTCCTCAAATTGTCTCTATGCTCGGTGGTGTGTACCCCGGCAATAGGGTCTTGGTTATGAATCTGAAAAGCTGCTAAGCTATCAAGTAACAAAGTACTATAAAACAATGATGTGTCAGTAGTATTATACATACCAAATTCTTTCATATTCCAGTAAGTTAAGTTAAACAAAACAGGTATATGCACATATTGTAAGTTGTAATCAGTGAGTCAGGTAAAGCAGTGGCTGTGAGACCACTACGAGGACCAGGGGTTTGCTTTGGACATCCCAAAAGTTGTTTCTCGGTAGGGGGTAATACATGGCAGCTGAAGCCATGTTGTGTACAGCACAAAATTTCCTGGAAGAATCTCTAGAAAGTGAATCACAACATGAGGGGTCAATTAAGGCAGTGATGTTGTATAAACCAGAATGTCTAAGAGAGGTCTGGTGGAAGGACAAAGTACCATTTGGGAATAATTTTGCATTGGGCCATCCATGAAAAGTTCCTCTGGAGAGTTCAGCCATGGGGAGTATTTGTCCTTGAGACTTAGTTTGCCACTCAATTTGTAGGGTAGATTTATCAGGAGCAACAACCAAGGCAGTGAGGTAGGCATCTGAACCTTCCTGCACGGTAATCAAATTGTTGAGGATATTGATGGAGACTCCCTCTGGGGTAGTTGCAGGTGGATCAAGATGAGAAAGGATGTGCTTTATCATGCCTTGGATGCAGGGGATAACTCCTGAGATGAGGAGAAAGTGGAACAAGATAGCCATCTTGTCAGTGTATCTGAAAAGGAAAATCAAACATTAGCAAATTAGTACTATTCCACTCAATGGAGTGAGAAAAAGTAATTATGCTCCTTTATACAGTTTCAACTGGTTTGCATGTAACCATTTGAGTCCAATTTTTGTTTCACATGAGTATAACCTGATAGACTGCTGGACTGAGCTTGTTGACAATTGGGTAGGGTCCTTCCCACTTGCTGGAGAAAGAATGTGGTTGGATGCACAAATCTGAGAACCATTACCTGATCTCAGACTTGCCAATCCACTTCTTGTGCGTGTTTATCAAACTGAATTTTGGACTGTTGCTGGGCTTTGCCCATGCAGTTGGCAGCATACAAATGAGTGTATATCAGGTCTTTTCTCAATTTTTCCATATATTGGTCCATAGAAACATGACCTGCAGTGGGGGTATGCAGGTCAAACAACAGGTGTTCAGGTAATCTCATACTTCTACCAGTCATCGCCTCAAAGGGTGTCAACTGGGTGGTGGCTGAGGGTGTGCCCCAAATTGCTATACATAGTAATGGCAGTAGGGAATCCCAATCTTTGAGATTGTCCTCAATGAATTTGGAAAACATTTGCTTAATCTGCTTGTTGGCCCTCTTTACTTGACCTGATGATTGTGGGTGGTATGGTATGTGGAACTTCTGGTGAACTCCAAGGAGTTCAAGGTCTTCTTTCATCAACTTACCTGTAAAACTGGCTCCTTTATCAGAGTCTACCTTGAGAGGTAGGCCCCACCTGGAGAAAATCTGTTCCACCAGGATTTTGGCTGTGGCTTTTGCAGTGCATGTCTTGGTGGGGAAAGCTTTAACCCACTTAGAGAAAAGATCAGTAACCACAAGGGCGTATTTGTTGTTTCTACTAGTATTGGTGAGAGGATCAATAAAATCAATTTGTAGGGCATGCCAAGGGCCAGAATGTCTTTGTCATAGTAGCTTAGCATTTCATTTGGTAGGGATGGGGTTGTTCTGTGCACAAACAAGGCAGTTGTCTATGTACTATTTAACATCCTCGGTGACACCAGGCCACCATGCGGTGGTCTGAAGCCCCTGGAGTGTGTTTTCCACTCCTGGTGTCTTCCAGTGGGGGTATCATGCACTAGGTGCAAAAATTCAGATCTGAGATAATGAGGGACCACCCACAATTTGGTGGGGGTGTCAACTGGTTGGTACCAAATGAGCTTATCATCCGGGGACAGGTGTAACTTACCTTCATACCTTTGGTAGGGGTTATGGGCTGGTGAATTCTTCTCAGTGCCTTTGTCCGGGAATCTGAACACATCCTTGAGTTCAGAATCAGCATGCTGAGCTTCTGACAAATCCAAGGTGGAGAACGGTTCAGGTTTCTTCCTGACAGCTGCTATGTGTACGGCCACTCTGGCCTCTGGATGACCCATCATCCAGGTGTCCCTCCCTTTGGCCCCTTCCTTAGCTAGGGTGTCAGCAGTATCATTGAAGGCATGATACGGGTCATGTGTGGAGTGGGCCTTAACTTTGTGTACATAGAGTTTGTGTGCAAATATCTGTGCCAGTGAATGAATGTATATTACCAGTTCCTTGTGTTTCACCGGGGTGCCATCAGAAGAGGTAAAGGAGTTCTTCTGCCAGAAAGGAAGAAATTTTGTAAGAGAACAGCAAACCCAGTTAGAGTCAGTGAAAATGATGGTATCCTCAGTTCCATGCTGGATAAACTCAAGGGCACAGGCCACCGATGCCATTTCTGCATACTGTGATGGTGCCACACTGCAACGTTTAGAAATCTTAACAGTATTACCGAAAGGGTAGACTACGAATATGCCCATTCCCGCTATCTGTTCTCCCTGTTAATAGGAAGCTGATCCATCTGTAAAGACATGACATAGTGAGGTGTTCTGAAGTAGCTGTGGTGTAGCAGGAAGGAAGGAACCTGGATCTGGTAGCTCAGGTGGCTGCAGTGTACAGTCATGGGGTTCTCCTTGGAAAAAGAGGCCATGCACCAGCATGGATGACATTTTGGTTGGGTGGACCTTGATGTCTCTATCCTGGAGAAGGAGGGACCAGTGTGTCAGCCTGGTATTAGAGACTGACCCATCCTTTACTCTGTCTGATAGCAAAAAGGTTGTTGGGGTATGGTCTGTATCGATGATCAGGGGGAGTACCCAATGAGTGTCAGTGGCTCAGTAGGTAGCACACTCACCTCTGAGGCCGGGAGATCAGAGGGCTGTGGGTTCAGTTCCCACATCTGGCACTTGGGTTAATATCCCAGTACTGACACTGTAGTGCAGCATGAGAGGGGTACTGCACTTCTGAGGTGCCGTCTTTCAGATGAGATGTTAAACCGAGGTCCCATCTGCCTGGATTGGTGGTAGTTCAGGTGGATGTTAAAGATCCCATGGCACTTATCGAAAAGAGTAGGGAAACTTCCCCGGTGTCCTGGCCAAATTTTCCTCATTCACTAAAAGTACCACCAACAGCTTAATCTGGTTCAAGGTCAGTTGGCATTCATCTGTATCCCCCTTCCCCTTCCCCTCCTCCCGGGTCGTGCCTGAAAATAGGCAGGATTTGTCTAGTGCACTTACCCGGTCAACAAAAACTAAATTAAAAAAAAATATATATATATAGAAAGTGCTTGACAGCCCAGTAGGTGGCTAGAAGATTCCTTTCACAAAGGCTGTACTTCTGTTCTACTGTGGTCAAGAGCTGTGATGCATATGCAGTGGGTCTCAGGGTGCCATGGACCTTCTGGGCCAACACTGCAGACATAGCAATGTCAGAGGTGATGGATTCCAGATAGAATGGCAAGGCTGGATTGGGGTTAACTAAAGCTAGAGCTGAGGCCAGGGTCTGCTTCAGTGATATCACAGCTTGGGTGTGAATGGGACCCAAGTCCAAGGGATATCCTTTTCAGTAGTTCATACAGAGGGGTGGCCTTCTGAGCAAAATCACAAATAAAATCTCTGTAATAATTTACCATACCTAGAAACCTTCTAAGGGTGGCCACGCTGGTGGGTAGTGGAAAATCTTGCAATTCCTGTATCTTCTTCCAGGTAGGGCTTCAGCCTTGGTCTGTTATCCTCAGGCCCAGAAATAGTACCTCTTTCTGACATAGTTGTGCTTTTGCTGTGTTACATTTGAGGCCTGCACTCTGAATGAGGGTCAGTAGTTCGTCCAAGAGATCCAGATGTTGTTCCTGTGTGGCTGTGGCCAACAACAGGTCATTCACATACTGCAAGAGACACTGGGGTGTAGAGAAACCCTCAAGGGCATCCATCATGTGCAAATGGAACAGGGAGGGGTTGTTATGGAACCCCTGTGGTAAGCAGGTCCATGTGTACTGCCTACCTTCAAAGGTGAAGGCAAACTTATATTGACTTTTGGGGGCCAATGGCAATAACCAAAAACCTATGGCAATGTCCAGGACACTAAACCATTGTTAGTCAGGGGTCAGTAGTCGTAGTACATCTGGTGATGATGCCACTGTTGGAGCACAACTGGGGGTGACCTGGTTTAGTCTCCTGTTGTCAATAGTAAGTCCTCAGGTGCCCGTGGGTTTTTCACAGGCCAAACTGGTGAATTTGCACTTTATTTGTATTATGTAAGTGTCATTTGTATTAATTGTTACACTGGTATGAGGATACCCTGGACATGTTAATGTAATTTATTTTATAAGTCTTTTTTACTATGTTATACTGTGTTTAATGTATTTTGTACGTTCAATGTAAGAGTAACTGGAACTGGCTTTCTTGGACCTCACTGTAAATGAGTTTTGGCTCAGTGGAGCCATCCATATTCATGTTTTATGAATAAAGATTTTACCTACCTACCTACCTACCATTTGCAGTGGAAACACATGTCCTGATTACCCCTTGTTTGAGGAGTGATTTGATTGTTTCCCTAAGAGAAGGCTAGGCCTCAAGTGGAAATGGGTATCACCATTGCTTCTCATGCACTGGGCCTGTCACTTCAATGACAGTGTGCATCTTGCCACAGTCTACACCAGACATATTAGTCCTCCATCCAGTAGACCAGGGTGATGTGTCTGGCTTATCATCCTGTAATACAGACACAGCCATGCCTGTATCCAGCAGTACAGTGAGTAGGCGGCCCCTGACCTCAGCTTCTGTGCAGGGCCTTCCATTTGTATCCAAGACCAGCTTGTTTACAATATGGACTGGGCCTGTAATTGTCAATCTGTACCAGTTGAAGCATGGGGAAGCTCTTGAAAGAGAGTTTGGGCCTGGTTCCTGTGAACCATCTCACCATGCTGTCCTGATGCTATATAGGGAGCCGCTTCTGGGTTCAGGCCTGAAGGGGCCTGACAGCCTGGATTTCCAGTATCTCCACGGCCTGTGGAGGCCTTTTCTCCCAGTTGTATTGCAACAAGGGCCTGTACTGGGACAGTGTTCGCTACGGAGCGTGCTTTCTCATGGTCTCGGTTCTCTTCAGCTATTTCTCTATATGAAGGGCCTGGTCTCTGTTGTTTACCCTTATTGTTTTTCTGGTGTTTCTTATTTTTGTGGTAGTTCCAGTTCCTGCTTCAGGATTATTGTTGGGCCTGCTGGGGGTGTTGGTTATCTGTGTGGAGGGGCTGTTTCTCTTGGGCCTGCCCCTCCACTATGTAGTGCGTTGTGGCCTCTGGAATATCTTCCACGACAGCTTCCTTCTTGGAGCTGGAGCTTGAATTATGGATGTAGAGTTGATAAACTCTCTGTGTTTTCTGAAGAATGTCGTCAAACCTCTCCATGGTGGGATAGGTGGTTGGCTCTACCTTCTCTCGCACTGCAGGGATCATGTTCCAAAGGAACAGGGTCTTGTACTCAATGAGGTCTGCATCAGCGGCTTCTCCTGCAAGATTCTTCCCTGCTCGGTAGGCCATCCAAAGCCTCTGGTGGAAGGTTGCTGGACTTTCCCTCGCATTCTGTTTCACAGGGTATGTGAAAATCACTCCTACTACACCTGGGTTGTATGCAGTGATGAGTTCAGATGCTACCTCGTCAAAGGTGGCATGGCTGTCCTGTTGGACAGCATTGGGGAGTTTCGCTCATAAGCCAGAATCGATGGTCTGGCGTAGGATCTGGACCTGGTAGTCTGCAGCGAGACTAAGCATTTCACATTTAGCACACACCTTTTTCAAGTGGCAACTGAGGTTGTCAGACAGGCTCATTCGTCCAATACTGTCAGCTTTTTCCTGAACAGAGTGGGCCATTTGTAGGGGACTGCTGGGATGATCGTTCAGAGGTAGATTGTCTTGGGCACCCTGTAGGGCTGCCTGAGCTGTGGCTTCAGCCACAGTGTGGACCATTTGATCCTGAGTAGCGGGGTCCTGTAGCATCTATCTAATCTGCGTTCAGAGGGTCCATTTGCTTCTGTCGGGTAGGGTCACATTGCCTAAGGTGGCATCGGTCATTTTCTTTATCTCTTCCTTATCGTTCACAGAAATAATGGTGATTGGTGGTGCCATTGGGACTAGGCCTGGGTCTTCTCTCCCCCATCATGGGGGTCGCCATGTTGGTGTCATCCATGATGGTCGTCATGACATTGTGGTGTCATGTGATGGGGATCCGCCATGTTGTGGATGGTGGGGTGGGGTTACCAAGCTATAGTAGGGGTATGACTGGGCATTGTACTGGGAAATATCATCATCTGACTCCTCCTCCTTAGATGACGTCATCGAGACGGGGGCCACGTCACCCATTGCATTGACATGACCAGCCAGCACCTCTTGCTGATGATGCAGTTTCACCATTTTGCATTCACAATCCTCATGACTCACTTTTGCAATATTCTGATCCACATTATCCTGTAACTGCTTCTGTAACACTCTATACGTGGTGCTCAATTCACGATTGCCCCTAGTAGCCACTCCTAAGTCATTACGTACCTGGTTTAGCTCATCCTGTAACTCTCCCAACTCCTCACACATCTGATCATTCATTCTACTTAATAAGTCATTCATTTGCAAAGCATGTTCCTTATCCTGTCTCAAACTTTCACACTCCTGTTTCAACTTACAAAGTTCCTGCTCATTTGCCTGTGCAGAATGATGCAAAAGGGAATCCTTTTCATTTTGCAAGGTTTGAAGCTCAGACTCCAAGTTATGCTCTCTTCTCACACATTTTGTTTCCTGCAGTCCCATCTCTTGTTAAAGAGATGAGACTTGCAGTTCAAGGGTTCAAAACCTTGTTTCAGAGGCTTCCAAAGCAGCTTAGAGAGCCGCCACCAACAGCCCTTTAGTTTCTCACTTTCTGGCTGTTTGTCTTGTCTCTGAGTACTGGGTTGAAATCCCCAGTGCTGGGTTTTTGGATTGTCTTGTGTCCCGCGCAAAGTCAGCCCATCCTTCATGGGAGGCAAGGAAGTTTGAGACATTGAGTCTCCAGTCTGCGCAGACATTGTGTGGGAGGGAATGAAAAATCAAACTGTGAAAAGGCGCTGTGCTGTGTATCGATCCATAGCAGGTGCACTAGTTCACTAGTGGGCTTCTGTGCACTTGTAAGCTTGCAATTCAAAACTGTCATGGGGTGAGGTGAGTTGGCATCAACCACACCCAGTAAGCAGCCAGGCTTTGCAAGTGATTACAAAGTGTGTGAAAAATGGGAGAGGTGATGTGGGACTGCACACCTACTGTCCTCATTGGGAAGGAAAAGTTGTAGTAACAAGTGAAAACTTTGCAAACTCCAAATATTGCCTGCTTGTGGTCGCCAATTGTCAGGAGGCCTAAACCTCACTCTCAGGTTCTTGGCAGTAATAGGAATGCAAGGAATCTCGGACACATTGCATAAGAGTAACAAAGGTTGTTTATTACTACCAAAAGGAAAATCACAGTTGCCCTAAGCAGTTCTACCTCTAGGAACTGGGAGCCAATGCTAAGCATTCCCAATACCTCGAGGAATCTCCGTGTCTCCTGGGGTCTCTCTCGGGTAGAAGACGTAATGTCTTACATTATATACTTAAGATAATTACCATGGTTACTGTAAGGTAGACACATTTCTAGTTACAGAAATGGGCTCTATTGGCTAAATTAGAGGTGGCTTCTCAGTCCTAGATAACATTATACAATTTTGCTATAGTCATTACTTTGTGGAAACAAAAAAGTACAGTTTGTACATAGCCGTGTAGTAATACAAATAATCGGAAGACGGCAATGCTGACTCGTATATCATATTATTACAAGGACACAGGTGTTCTAACATCTTGTAAGCAAGGAAATACATGTGTATATTAGAAAGTAAAGCGTATAGCAATTGTATGCATACACATCCTGACATCTACTCTTATACGGTAGGTGCCCTTAGCCCTACATATTAGTATAACATACATAAATGCTAGCTGTCTGCAGTGTACCCCTGGGGGTACCAATTAGGGTGCAGGGACCTCGTGTAACACAGAAATACCTCCTGCATTAAAATTGGCATCAGCAGACAAGATCTGTATAAACAGGCATGTCGAAGTTGCATTACCGTACTTTTTAATCTGCTTTGATAAGTACAGTGACTCTGGCCCAAGACTATTTCAATATTTGGGGAGGCTCAAAATCTTTACCATGGCTTGAGGGAGGCTCGCCAAGGGGTGCTAGCTGCACATTCGAGCAGACTTGATAGACCTCCAGGCCTTTATCTGCTGGCAAATTTCGTATGTTCGTATGACATAGTTTGAGAACTAATGGGCTCATGTGGGTAGCCTGTGACAATGGTGACTGTAATTGGGCTCTGTCAAAAAGGGTGACTCAATTGCAGTGCCTGTCTACAGGGCTAACGAGCAGGGAGGGTGCCTGTATGGGGGGGTGGTCTGTAAATATAGCAACAGGATGTCGCTATATGTATACGCTCATGGGGGGGAAGTGAGCATGCCAAGCGACAGGGCGGAAGGCGATGGAGGGTTTGTGAGGCATGGTGCAGAGATGGGCTGCTGAGCTGGCCCTGTAGCATGGTGGATAGGTGGCAGGCTGGGGCTGCGAGGGTGCCGGGTTCGGGTCTGGGTGCACGTACATTTTGTTGCACCCGGCCTGACATTTTTTTTCCTGGTTTTGCATCCCCTCGACATGCACCCCCCCTGGAGTTGAGAATCCTTTAGTAGGGAGTGCGGGGGGCAGGGTGCAGGGTTCGCAGCCCCCTGCATAAAACAAACAAACAAAAAAAGTCCCTGGAGCCCTTTTGCTGTGCACTGGGAGTGTACATTTCCAAAACTGATTTTCGGCGATGTACACTCACCCTAACGGTGATCGCCTTTCCGCGATCGCTATTATCACATGGAATTCTAGTGTGATTATTTTTTTTTTGTTGTTGACTCTGTTTGATATTGTGGGAGAAGCTATACCTTGGCTCTGTTGAACAGTTTGGCAATGCAGCCTTGCTTGGGGGTTGGGACTCTTGCTCTCACTCATCTTTCAACAGTTTATCTGAGCAAGATGGGCTGGAGTGAGATGGGAAAGATTTCTTTGTTTTTCCTTCTCTTAAACCACCTAGTTAGAAGATGCTGGTGACACCATCTACTGCCCTGAGTTAATTGACCCAGGTGCAGGTCTGGCACAACAATCTGGTTGTATTGTTCATCCTCTACTGAAGAACTAGCGGGATGTGTTTTTAGGCTTCACATTTGAAGTTATCTTGGTTTTAAGTTGTTCTGATATTGCATTCTATGTTTTTTCCTGTTTGTTCTGATCATGGGTTTTCTGGCTGAGATAGTAGTTTTAAGGATACCAAAAAATCTTTTATTGTTCAAGATACAGTGGACATTTAGAAACATAGAAACAAACTGTGGGATATTCAAAGGAGTTGCACATGGCGAAACAGGGTTGCACCATGTGCAACCCACCAATGCACCCCGGCACGATAATCAAAGGGGAGGGTTGCACTGCGCAACCCCCGATACGCCGGGGTGCACCAGCAATGTATGCAGCTCAAGTGCGGGAGGCATGCCCATGCATATGAGGCACATCCTAATATTCAGCCCAGGATGTGCGGCACATATTCAGGCACAACCCCGCCTTGTGCCACTCAGGGGGGTGCAGAGTTGTGCCTGTTAAAACAGGGAACAAGTTGGGGACACCCACGGGTGGGCTGCCATTTTGCAGGGCACAACACAGCAGCCGCCTGCTGTGGGTGGCCACCCGACCTCCCAAAACACTGTCCAAAGCCCCTTGCCCAGGGAGCGTTGTGCCTCCACTGTCCTGTAGCTCGATGGCTGGCATAAGTAAATGATCTCCCTGGTGGTCCCAGTGGACCACTCTCTATATTCTGAACATGGGCATCAGCTCTAATCATCCCTGGTGATCCAGTGGACTGCATTCCATCACCCGATTGTGGGCATAAATATACATATCCTTGGTGGTCCAGTGGACTGCTTTCCAATGCCCAATCATGGGCTTAGGTGTACGTTATCCCTGGTAGTCCAGTGGAAATTCCCCCGTCAGTGCCCGACACAGGCGGAATCACTGTAGCAAAACCCTCGTGATCCAGTGGTACGCCTCCCCACCCTCCCACTGAGGTCCTGCCACCTGCACCCTCCCATCTGCAGCAGGCGGCAGCACCCCACCTGCAAGCTGCCTGGCTGCCTTCTGACTGACAGCATACAGTAGGGCTGTTCGCCTATTGGTCCACTGTGTGGGCCAATGGGCATGCAGACCATACTGTACTACACAGTCCTGGATTGTGAATGAGCGTTCATTCACAATTTGGGACTGTGTAGTATAGTATGGTCTGCACACCCTTTGGCCCAAACAGTGGACCAATAGGCATACAGCCCTACTGTATGCTGTCAGTTGGCGGGTGGCTGGGCGGCATGCGGGTGGTGTGCTGCCGCTCACCGCTGACTGGGGTGGGGGGTGTTGGGTGGCAGAGGCCTCAGTGGGTAGGTGGGAAGCAGGGTACCACTGGACCACCAGAGTTTTGCTATGGTGATACCACCTGCAATCAGGCCCTGGGGGGGTTTCACTGAACCACCAGGGATAACGTACACCTAAGCCCATGATTGGGCTTTGGAATGCAGTCCACTGGACCACCAGGGATCTGTACACATATACCCACGATTGCGTTATGGAACACGGTCCACTGGACCACCAGGGATAATTAGAGCTTTTGCCCATGAGTGAGCATTAGAGAACGGTCCACTGGACCACCAGGGATTGATTTTACGCATGCCCGCAATCAGGCAAATGGGAGTGGAGCCCACCAAGGGGCAGCAGGGCATCGGTCCCCAACAACTGCAGCCTGGCAGGATGCCAGGCATAAGTTGCCGGGGATTGGCGCAGCGCATGCAAATAGGGCCATAATGACATGCAAATGGCCCCATTTGCGCCTTGTATGCATAATGGCCTCATTTGCATACCTAGTGCTGAATATCACGGTTGACGCACCTAGTGCAACCGCACTTGTGCTGGCACATCCCCCGGCTCCCCTCCTGCCACTTGCACTGGCGCAGTGCCACTGCACCGTGTGCAGTGCGTGAGCCCTCAGTGCCATATTCAATGGTGCTGAGCCATGGTGCAGCACCATTGAATATTGCCTGGTCCCTGCCCTGGCACAGCCTAGATGCGCTCCGCCCAGGCTTGCGTCCCTGCCTGGTGCAGTCTGGATATCCCACCCATAGAGTCTGATGGCAGATAAGGACCGCTTAATCCAGCCTGTCTGGACATTTTCCCCCACCTACAGTGTCACCACAGACCCTAATCAATCTTTAGCTTTTTTTTTCACCCCCTATTCCTTTCCACTAAGATTCCCTTATGCCTAACCCATGCATTCTTGGACCCCACCACTGTTTCCACCCCATCACTTCCACTGGAGGGCTGTTTCAGGAATCAGCCACTCTTTGTATGAAGAGGAGCTTCCTCATATCTCTCCTGAATTGATGCCCCTCCAGCTTCATAGCATATCTCCTTGTTCTTGAGCTCCTTTGTTTCCTGAAAACTACTTCCCTCCTATAACTTTTTTACCCTAGTGAGGTATTTACAGGTCTCTATCATATCCCCCTCTCCCTCCTCTCTTCAATGTTACATATGGTGTTATGTGTTGTTTTATTCAACAGAATTGTTTGTTGGTGACAATGGGAACATGGGTATGAGGAACAGAGGAGGGGTGCACTCTACATCAGACACATTGTACTCTATATTAGACACCTTTAGACACAAGGGAGAAATACTGCTGATTTAAAGTTCTGTCTTTTAATGTTAAAGGGATTCTTAATCCTATTAAGTGAACCAGACTACTACAAGAAATAAAATGTATGGGGGCCTGTATTTCTTTTTCAGAAGAGATGAACATGTCTTCCTGTGAAAATAAAAAAATTAAAAGTGGCTGGGTAGGATAAATTTATGCATCCTCTTGGGAAGAGCAATCTCTTAGATGCGGTACTGCTGTATTAATTAAAAAAGACTCCCCTATAATGGTCGACCAGGTCGATACTGACCCTGAGGGTAGATTTTTTTTCTTTAGTTTTTGTTGACTGGGAACGGAGTACTAGGCAATTCTACCTATTTTAAGCCTTGTTTCTGGGGGGTTGAAGGGAGTGGGAAGATACAGATGCAAGCTGATTTACAGAAGCAGATTAAGTATTTGGTGGTATTTTTTTAGTGAATTGGTGGAAATCTGGCCAGGACACCAGGGAGATTCCCCTACTCTGTTTCCTGGAAGCAGAGGGGCCCCATTTTCATGTGGGACCAAGATGGCTGCCGCTGTATTTGCGATGGAGGAGGAAGGAGGTCTGGTTGGGGCTGAGGTAGCCCAGAGTATGTCAATAGTTACTGTACCTGCTTTTGAAGAACCAGTGGTGTGGGGTGGCTGGGGTGCACCAGCAGGGTAATAACAAACGCCGATTCAAGTGGGCCTTTGAATTTTTCGAAATGTCCTGTTTGAGTCTTGTGGAGAAACAATGTTGCCTCGAGGAGGAACTTTTGCTTGCTTAGTGACTTGTTGCAGAGGAGCCAGACCGCGATTTCAGAGGAGGACCGGAAACGGAAACGATCGGCTACTTCACCGAGTGCTGCTGAGTCTGAGGGGCTAAGCAAGCTTCTTCCACCAGTGGAGAGACTTATCGGGAAATTGGACAAGCCTTCCAGGGATTGGGGAACTTTGGTGGAGGAGTCCTGGTCGCTGGAGTGAGCGTTGCGAAGGGCTGGATGGATTCCATTTTCTGGAGGCACATGGGGACCGGAGCAAGCTGTTCCTGCTCATGCAGTGGATGAACAGATAAGTCCTTGTGATATATCTGACTCTATAGGGCTGTCTTGAGTACTGAGGCTATTGTTTCCCCTACCCCCCTGTCTACAGATATTGCTGCTGATTTAACTATGGGATCTTGGGGAGGGGGGGGCTGGAGATGTGAATGCTTCCCCTAGCCTTCCTGAGTCAGTTGTTCATCCTATCTCTAAACCTTCTTATGCTAGCCATTTCAGACAGCGCTAGAATTGGCAAAGTGACGTAATGCTGTTAGATTACGTTATGTGGGTCCTAGGGATACTCCCCCAGATAGGTTTTTTGTTGGGAAGACATTATTGAAACACAGCATGGGTTTTTTCCCTCAGAGGTATATGCATTAATACATGTTCTGGGGGAAATCACCTTTGACGTCAGCTTTCGCACCCCTGCCTTGATAGAGTTGTTTTGGAGTCGATATCTGAATTTGAAGACTAACCCACTATGGTCTGACTTTATTGTATTACCTTTGTCTCAGCAGGCCTATAGGATCATCACAATCATGTTTGAATGAAGGGGTGAATATTGTTGATATTGTTAAATGGCTGTCTAAATCTTGTGATATTCAGGGGAATCCAGTCCCTATTCTGGATGAAGAGGGGTTTTGGAATGGGGGTTGGAAATTTAGGGTAAAACTTCATTCCATGGATTCTGGCTTAATTCATCTGCCTAATTGCTTCTTTCTGGGGAGAGATAAGGGGTTTCTTTTTTATCCTGGGCAGCCTAAGGTTTACTTTAAGTGTGGGTCTCGAACCCACATTAGTACCTCCTGCACCGTCCTTAAATGTTCTTACTGTGGGGAGATGGGTCATCCAAATGCCCATTGTTTTGAAACCTCAAAATGCAATCTTTGCGATGAGGTGGGTCACACATTTGAAACCTGTCCCTTAGCTGCCAAAAATACTGCTGATGCTGATTATGGGGGACAAGATCATTACATCTGGGAGGCAGTTAGACCCGGTATTCCTACTAAGGGAGGGAGGGGCCCTGATATTGATGGGGTTGTTCCCCCCTTGGCTGACTCTGATTATGGGGTACAAGATCATTACATCCTGGAGGCAGTTAGACCCGGTATTCCTACTAAGGGAGGGAGGGGCTCTGATATTGATGGGGTTGTTCCCCCCTTGGCTGACTCTGATTATGGGGTACAAGATCATTACATCCGGGAGGCAGTTAGACCCGGTATTCCTACTAAAGGAGGGAGGGGCTCTGATATTGATGGGGTTGTTCCCCCCTTGGCTGACTCTGATTATGGGGTACAAGATCATTACATTCGGGAGGCAGTTAGACCCGGTATTCCTACTAAGGGAGGGACGGGCCCTGATATTGATGGGATTATTCCCTCCTTGGCTGACTCTGATTATGGGGTACAGGATCATTACATCCGGGGGGCAGTTAGACCCGGTATTCCTACTAAGGGAGGAAGGGGCCCTGATATTGATGGGGTTGTTCCCTCCTTGGCTGACTCTGATTATGGGGTACAAGATCATTACATCCGGGAGGCAGTTAGACCCGGTATTCCTACTAAGGGAGGGAGGGGCCCTGATATTGACGGGATTGTTCCCTCCTTGGCTGACTCTGATTATGGGGTACAAGATCATTACATCCGGGAGGCAGTTAGACCCGGTATTCCTACTAAGGGAGGGAGGGGCCCTGATATTGACGGGGTTGTTCCCCCCTTGGCTGACTCTGGTTTGTTAGAATCAGCTGATTCCCAGTTGACTACCAAGGTTCCACCTGATGTGGGAGCTGTAGTGGGCTCTAGGGTGGATCAGGGGGAATGTGGGAGCATCGTCCCTGTGTTGCCAGATTTAGAGACTCCAGATGCTGGGTTTGTGGTGGTTAGTGAGAAAAAGGGGAAATCTGCCAAAGGGAGGGGGAAACTAGGGAAGAAACTAGCTGCACCTGCTCCTGTTGTTTCTATGGCTGACCTGAATATGTTTTCTGTTTTGGAAGAGTGTCCAGTGGATGATCCTAGTGGGTCTGGACCTCCTCTACCTTTACCTGGGTTAGAATCTACTGAACCTGTGGTTGGCCAGGTGGGCCTTAGACCACCTGACGGTAAGATTGGTAGGATCACAAGGGCAAGGGTAAGGTGAAAAGAATGTTACCTTGCTGGGCTCCTGGTTCCCTTCCACCTTCGGGTGACATCCTTAAATGTGAACAGTATTAAGACTCCAGAAAAACGACGCAGAACTTATTCACATTTTCTGTCTGAAAATCTAGGTTGCGTTTTTCTGCAGGATGTTCGCTTGCATTCCCTTGAAGAGGTGGAGGTTGCCTCTGCAGGTTGGATTTGGGGGGACTGTTTTTGGTCTTTGGGTGCTGACTTATGTAGTGGGGTTGGAATATGTTTTTTTCATTATCATGTCACTGTGCTACATCAGATAGAAGTTCTGGCTGGCAGGGCCTTGGTTCTCGATGTTAAATGGGGGAGCAGTTCCTTATACTTGAGGTTAATTTCTGTGTATGCTCCACAATCTAAGTTTGACTGGGTGGCTTTGTTTAATTCACTTTATCCCTTTTTATGCTCTCCTTATTACATTATTTTTTTTTGGGGGGGGTATTTTAACTGTTCCTTGCCTTTAAAAGTGGCTTCAGGGAAAATGAAAAAAGTGTATTGTGATAAGACTAGTTTGCTGAAACTCATCTCAGATGCTGGTTTGGTAGATGCTTTTGGACCCTCTACTGGAGGGTCTGGGGACACTTATTTCTGTGGACCAAGGGCTTCCAGGATTGATTTCTTTTTTCTCACTTCTGTGGTTACTGTTCAATCTAGATCTTTGCAGGATGTTGCTTCCTCTGATCACAGATTACTGAGACTGACCTTGGCTGATGTTCCTGCAGCTCGGAGAGGGCTGGGTATCTGGAAATTGAATTCTGAATTGTTGCATATCCCTTGTGTAATGGGTGAGTTAAGCTCTTTTTTGCTGGCCAGGAAGTTGGTTTTCTTTTTGTATGATGATTTAAATGTTTGGTGGGAGGACACTAAATGGGAAGTTCGGGTTTATTTTAAGGCTGTGGGTCATTTAAATGGACAATTATCACATACTGAGTTATGGTATCTTAGGGAACGGCTTCATTTTTTATCCACTAATAGACGGATTCCTGGCCTCAACTGTCAGCAACAGATTGCAAGTTTGAAAATGGAATTGGCTAAGGCTCAGTCTCAGGTTTTATGTGATATGGAAATGAAACACAAATTTAGACTTTGTGGCAGGAAAAAAGATACTTTGCCTTTTGAGTACTTGACATCACTCAGACATTTAAGAAGTATGGCGTATCTGAACACCCAGGGGTGGGCAGTTTCTACCAATGATGATATTTTGGAGGAAATTCATGCCTATGTTTCTACATCATTTCAGAGCAGGATGCTTTCCAACGCCGCTATCTGTGATTGGTTCACTGGTAGATCGGTTCCGGCCTTGTCCTTAGCTGACCGGCTTGAATTGGTGCGACCTATCACAGTGGAGGAACTGAGGTCAGCAATTTGGTCTTTACGATTGGGAGTTACACCTGGGTATGATGGGTTGCCTCATGAGGTTTATAAACTCTTATGAGAGGTTTTGGGAGTTGATTTCTGTTCGGTCCTGAATACTGGGCTGCAGTCTGGGGTACTCCCTCATAGCATGATGAAAGGTGTGCTACTCCTTCTGTATAAAGAAAAGGGTGATCATGGGGATTTGGGTAATTGGAGACCTTTGTCATTACTGAACTCAGATTATAAGATTCTGATGAAGATTTTATGTCTGAGGTTAAGGAAGGTTATGGGTACCTCTTTGCATCCACTTAAGTTTGGTGGGCTCTCTCAGGAGGGTTCAGGATGCACTGATCTTACTTAGAGAATTGGTCTCTAAAGGTAAGGCTGGAGAATTATTTGGACATCTGGTTTGCCTGGATCAGTCCAAAGTCTTTGATCAGGTGGAATATATCTATCTCTGGGAGTGTCTGTCAAGATACGGATTTCCTACCCAATTCATAGGATGGCTACAAACATGCTATAGGGGCATTACTTTGATCCCCTGTGTGAATGGCTTGGTGGGTAGGGAAATTGAAGTCCATAGGGGGGTTCAGCAGGGGTGTCCATTGAGTCCCTTGCTTTATGTGTTTTCTTTAGATCCCCTCTTACATGCCTTACACAGTACTGATGACATTGTTGGATTATCAATTGGCTGTAGTGATCCTCAGATAGTTTCTTTAGCGTATGCTGATGATCTGATTTTAGTTTTAGCGGATAAGGCTTCTGCTGTGGTGGCAAAGGAGTTGTTGAGTGTCTTTTCTGATTTGACTGGGTCCTCAATTAATTGGCTCAAAAGTGGGATTCTACCCTTGGGGTATGATGCGGCTGATGTGTCCTTGGTTTGGGGTTTGCCTATTGTATCTGACTATAGGAAAATTCTGGGTATTTACTTTGGCGGTCTAGATGACCACAGGTATAATTGGGATAAACAATTGTTAGCAGCTCGTAGTAGGTTTCAACTATGGAATAAGGGCTGTATGTCCAAAGCTAAGCGTATTTATTTGATTAAGTCTTTTTTGTTGCCATACTTTTTATTTATTGCCACGGTTTTTCCCCCTCCCATCTCCATAGAGGCTTCTGTTTATGGAGTTTTTTTTCTGTGTTTATGGGGTAGTAGGCTAAATCCCCTTAAAAGGGGTATTACATATTTACCTCTTAGTGAAGGAGGGTTAGGGATGGTTAATCCCGTAGTGTTTTCAGAGTATTTTTTTTTACAACTTAGTGCCCTTACTTAAAGGGCAGACTATGATTTGGTCTCCATGGGTGGCAGATGGTGTTGACTTTATCTTGTCACAGTGGGGAATGGACTCCTTTCTTGCTCGTCAGGTTAGGATGGGTGCCTTGTCAGGTCATTTTTGCGTGATGTTTCAGAAATTGAAGACGTGGCGTGTTGTTCGCCGCTTGCTTCTTTCTCAGACACGTCAACAATTTTATTTTTCCGTATTACATGATTTCTTTTTCTCTGACTCCTGGTTTCATGTTAGGCCTCCTGCTGAACAACATGCTAAATTACAGTTCTTAGTGAGTAAGTGGGTGCCTAGCAATATGTGGGATTTTTTATGGCGCTGTTTACATAGGAAATTAGGAGTGAAAGGAAATAGGAAACATAAAGAATTGACTGAATGATATTGCCCTAGGGAGGAGACCTGTTTGGGAGTTGTTGAAATGATGGAGCATTTTTTTGTAGAGTGTCCTTTTACTGATTCATTTTGGTCTTATTTTCATGATACATGGCCTTTGAATCCCTTTTGGGTTCTCTCACCTGGCGTGTGGGTGGACGGGGTTCTACCAAGCTCCTGGATTGTGTATGATGCAATTACATTACGTCCTTGTGATGGGCCATATCAGTTTTCAGTTATGGCAAGCTAGATGCTCTCTTACTCTTCGACAGAAGTTACTTTCTGAATCTCAGATAGTTCACAACATACGCACAGCTGTGTTTACTTGGAGAGGGCAGGAGCAGGGAAAGGTGCATCCTGAATTGTTCAAATTATGGTGGAGGAAGATGACCTGGTTAGATACAGGGTGAGGACCTTGTGTCTGCCCAAGCCCTGTATTGGGTTATGATGGTTTCCCTTGTGCTGTGAGGAAGCCCTTCTCTGCAGATCCTGGTATGCCTTCACTGTTTTTCTGTATAAATTTATGTCCTATGATATCTCTACATAGACAGTCTTGGATTTTTTATTTTTGCTTCTGTATATCTTGATTGCTTCTTTGCCTTTTATTATGATTTATACTTTACTTTTCCGTGTGGTAATGCCATTTTTTCTTGTTAAAATGTGGTGTTGTGAATGACAAATTCCTCAACTCTTTTAGTTGGGGGGGGGTATGTTTATTCCTGTTTCCTTTCCCATTTCTAGGATGATGTATGATTGTTATACTTCTTTGAGTTTGTTTCCTATATGATTTGTTTATTATTTTGTGTGACTTATCACTGTTTGTATTCCTTTTTGTTTCATTGTTGTGAAAATAAAAAATTCCCCTACTCTGACAGTAGGGGGACCCTTGCGGCTGAGAAGTGGTCTCACTTTGCAGTAGGACATGGAGGAGTTTGGATGGATCAACATGATGTGTTTCAAGAGCAGCATAGACCTTTGGTGATGTCTCAGGCCAAGGGATCCTCTGTGGAGGCGGCTGGGATGCACCCTTTGGGTGGCCATCATATCCCCCGAGACAGCGGTCCCTTGTGAGGAATGAATTCTATCCAGTTGAGCCTGGAATAAAAACAGCAATGCTTGGAAGCAGAATTCCTTCAAGTGAGCGAGCAAATTTCCAAAGAGAAGCTTAGACAAGAAGAAGACCGTAAGCGGAAGCTTTCGGTTACATCTCCAAACACTGACATGGCACCAGTCCTATGTAGCTCCCAGTGGCAGAAGAAAGACCCAGATCACCTCTGGCTGGGATGGAATCATCTTCCCAGTGAGACTGGAGTGTGGAGGTTAAAGGCTCCTGGTAGCTCGACAAGGCCTTGCATGAAGCCGGATGGATTCCTACACAGAATGGACACTGGAGACCGGACCCAGAGATCGGGTGACTCCCCATACCCACAAATAAGTGTCAATCTTTGTCCTCCTGATGTTCTGGGAGATATATGTCAAATGACTCCTACAGCAACTAACTCTGCTCCTGGTGCAGGAACCATGAACTTGCAAAATATTGACTTAGTTGAGGAACCTATCAAGACACCCTTGCCTGATTGTGACCCCAATCCTACTGTTGGAGGGCCTGATAAGCCCACTTATGCTAGCCATTTCCATAAGCCTATTGAACAAGCAAAATGCCGCAATGCAATGCAGTATATGGGCCCACGAGACCACCCCCCTTGGTAGATATTATGTTGGTAAAATTCTCCTAAAACAAAGTATGGGTTTTGTCCATCTGAAGTTTATGCCCTGATACATGCTCAGGGTGAACTGACTTTTGACATCAGCTTTTGAACCCCTGCTCTTTTGGAAACATTTTGGTATCGTTATGCAAATCTTAAAAGTAACCCTTTATGGGTAGACTTTATTGTCATCCCTTTGACCAAACAACTTTTTCGGGTCATCACCGTGCTCTTTCGAAATAAAGGGGTAAACATTACAGACATTGTGTATTGGCTTGAAAAATGGTGTCCCTTTCAGGGGAACCTGATGCCAATTATGGATGATGAAGGGTATTAGAATGGGGGTGGAAGTTTAAGGTTAAATTGCAACAATCCAATCAGGATATTATACATCTCCCTAACTGCATTTTTATCAGAAGGGATAAAGGTTTCCTGTTTTACCCTGGTCAACCTTGGGTGTGTTTTAAATGTGGGTCCACCAAGCACATCAGCACTGCCTGTGAAATATTGAAATGCTCACATTGTGGAGAAAGAGATCATGCTAGTGCCCACTGTTTTCAAGCCTCAAGGTGTAATCTGTATGATGAGTTGGGGCATACTTTTTCGGACTGTCCTCAGGCCACTAAAAATACTGAAGATGGCGATTTTGGTGTGCAAGACCATTATAGTCGCACTGCCGTGAGGCAAGCATGTGTTCCTCTGGTTGGTAGAGCACCTGAGCTCTCTCAGGTTCTTATTCCAAATGTACCCCCTGAGGGACAAGACCCCTTGGCCTCCGCTCATTGATCTGAGGATTCTATTACAGATGCCCCAATTGTGGAGACAATACCCCCTTTGGCTCCTTTGGTTCAGCTGCCTTCGGAAGAGACTTTCATTGTTGTGACCAGCAAAAAGGGCAGAGGAGTAAAACACAAATTAAAATCTAAGAAGAACCCCCTGAGGTACTTCTGGAGGACCCTAATGTATACTCAATATTGTTGGATGAACATTCTAACATGGAGGAGGGGGATCAGCTATCTATACCAGCCTCACAGACTGGGGTTCAAGTGGAGCTAGAGGGGCAAGCAGCTCAAAGTGCAGTGGCCTTGAAGAGTGGTAGAGTGGTGAGGGCATCTAGCAAAGTGAAGTGACTGTGACTCCTTATCTGTGACTCTGGCTTCCTTTACTTTTAGAGTGGCAACTTTGATTGTGAATGGCATTCAATCCTCTGCTAAACATTCTAGCACATATGCCCAATTCTTTAAGAGTAATCTGGACTGTGTTTTTTTGCAGGATGTTAGACTGCACTCACCTGAGGTTTTAACTGCAGCCTCCAATGGCTGGATATGGGGGGATTGTTTTTGGTCGCAAGGGGAAGATCTGTGTTCCGGGGTGAGGATTTTTTTTTCTACGGTTCAGGTACTTCAACATTTAGAGGTGTTAGAGGGAAGGGCACTGTTGTTAGACATTCAATGGGAAGGGGTAATTCTTAGGTTGCTTAATATGTATGCCCCTCAACTTAAAAATGATAGGGTGGCTTTATTTCAGTCCCTTAAACCTTTATTACTTACAAATTATCTTGTTCTTATGGGAGGTGATTTTAATTGCACTTTGCCAGCCCAAGGCCCTGTACCGTCAGGTAAAAAGATTTATTGTTATGCATCAGGTCTTCAAAAATTGATTGGGGAGGTCAGCCTCATTGATGTCTTTGCCTCATTATTTCCAGCAGCCCTCTATACTTATTTTTGTGGCCCAAGGGCATCTTGAATTGATTATTTTTTTGATTCGCTGTCTTTTTTGCTCAATCTGCTAGAATTCTGGATGTGGCTACTTCTGATCATAAGATGCTGGAACTTGTGCTTGGTAGCCACCCTGCACAGAGGTGTGGCCCAGGTATCTGGAAATTAAATGTCATGTTGTTGGATGTTCCTCAGATATGGGAGGGATTCATTTTTGTTTTGAAAGCCAGGCAGTCTATGTCTTTTCTATATGATGATAAGAACTTATGGTGGGAGGACACTAAATTTGAGATCAGGAAATACTTTCAGAAGATGGGGCATATCAATGTCAAACTTACACAGGATAAAATGCATATTTTAAGGGCTAAAATGTGCTATTTGACAGGTCTATGTCAGCATTTAGGTAGGGATTGTCATCAAAGTATTAAAGCACTTAAAATTGAATTAGTCTTTTTACAATTAGATTTTATGAGGAATCTGGGACAGAAGCAGAAATATGGAATAAGATGGAAAACAGTGGAGATTTTGCCATTTGACTCAGCTAGCTCTTTAAAAGATCAGAGGAATATAGTTTATCTCTTAACATCAGGGGGTGTTACAGTGACTGGTAATGTGGATATATTGGAAGAGATTTCTACTCATTTTTCAAAATCTTTTGCGAGTCAGTACCTGCCCATTGCGAATATGAAAACATGGTTAGCCTCCTGTGCATTGCCACAAATTCCTGAAGACCTAGGGGCTCTTTTAACTGTGCCCATTTCACAGGCTGAAGTGAAGGATATTATCTGGGCTTTGAAGCCCGGGACGACACCAGGGTCAGACTCATGAAATTTATAAATTTCTTTGGGAATATTTAGCACCTGAGCTGTGCGACTGCTATAATACGAGTCTGCGGTTAGGATGACTGCCAGATAGTATGTTAGAAGGGCTGTTAATTTTGTTATTCAAGGATGGGGAGAGGTGGCTTTTGAATAACTGGAGACCAGTTTCACTTCTTAACACTGATGTCAAGATATTGATGAAAATCCTGAGTAAGTGAATTCTAGGGGTTTTAGATACAGTTATTCACCCCTCGCAGTTTAGTGGAGTTCCATCGAGATGCTTACAGGATGCTCTTGTCCTTCTCTGTGAAATCCTGCACAAAGGAGACACACAGGAATTGAAGGGTCATTTGATATGTTTGGATCAGTCCAAAGCTTTTGACCAAGTGGAATATGAGTATCTATGGGAAACTCTTCAGTGTTATGGTTTTCTGGACCCATTCATAGTCTGGTTGAAGACCTGTTATTCTAAGATTAGTATTCTGCTCAGTATAAATGGTTGGGTGGGTCAGGGTGTGGCTGTCAAATAGGGGGTGAGACAGAGTTGCCATCTTAGCCCTTTGTTGTATATTTTATCCTTGGATCCACTTGTACATGCTCTGCATGGTACGGATTCAAACACTGGTCTCTTAGTGGGTTGTGAGGGTACTCTGATCGTCACAATGGCATATGCAGATGATTTGGGTATTTTTTTAGCTGACCGGAGGTCTGCCTGGGAAGCGAGGTGTATTTTGCAAACATTTTCTAATCTGACTGGTTCTGTTATTAACCATACAAAGTTCTACATTTTACCCACAGGTTATGATGCAGCTGATGTAACCTCAGTGTGGGGAATACCAATTACTATGGGTTATCATAAAATTTTGGGTATTTGTTTTGGGGGTCCAGATCCACAAATGTATAACTGGGAGAGAAAATTGGCAGAGGCACGAGAATGGGTGAGGGGCTGGAATAGATGGTGTATGACCAAAGCTAAAAGAATATATCTAATTAAAATGTATTTGTTGTCTTTTTTCCTGTTTTTAACTTCAGTTTTTCTCCTCCCATGGACACTGGAAACTTCAGTATATAGTGTGTTTTTCCTGTGTTTATGGGGCAGTCGATTAAACTTAGTGAAACGTGGGGTTACTTACCTCCCAAGAAGTATGAGAGGTTTGGGTATGATCAACCCAGTGGTTTTCCTTTTTGTTACATTTTTTTATTATAATTTCGTACCTCTTTTGATAAGGGTTTAGAAAAGATGGACTCCTTGGGTGGTTGATACTGTAGGGCCTTTGTTGGAGGTTTGGGAACCCTCACAATATATTTCAAAACAAACTAGGATGGCTCTGCTGCCTACTTATTTTAGGGATGCAATAGGGAAACTAAAAGTATGGAAAAATTGTTAAGAGTTTTTTGTGTTCCTCTACCCGGAAAGCCTTATATGGTTGGATTATGGAGTCTCATTTTTTTCAGTCCCCTGGGTTTGCAGATTTGCCTTGTGGAGACCAGAATGCTTTTATCTCACTTTTAAATAGCAAGCAGGTTCCTCAATATATGTGGGATTCTTGTGGCTCTGTACACATAAAAAGTTAGGGGTGCGTGGGAATTTGAAACATAAAGAGCTTGCAGATAGGGAATGTCCAAGCGGTAGGGTATGTGGAGGTGTTGTTGAAACCATATCTCATCTTTTTGTTGAATGTCCCTTTGCTATTTCTTTTTGGGAACTTTTTCATGCCACCTGGCCTTTAAGTCCTTTTCAGGTATTAACTACTGACATATGGGTGGAGGGGATTTTACCTGGTTCCTGGATCAAATATGATAACTGTAGCATACGACTTCTGATGGGTTTTATTCGTTTTCAGCTTTGGCAGGCCCATTGTGGTCTAACCCTTCGGAAGCAATTGAAGACATATGACTAGATTATTTTTTTGCTTTCTAAGGATTTTACTAGATGGCAAGCCCTAGAGTGGAAATGAATATCCTTAGATTTATATAAACTATGGTGGAGAAACATGTCATGGCTTGATACGGGATGACAGAGGATTAAGGGGTTATTTTGTTTTGTAAAAGGAGGTTTTCTATGGATTACCGGCTCTATAGGTTAACCTACTTCTATTTACAGTCTCTACATTTTTTCTCCCTACTGCCCATTTCAGGGGACAGGGGGAGGATCCTTCATGTTTGAGCTTGTTGTTAGCTTTGGGTTCCTTTTTTTTTTTTATATTTTGATGTTCAGACATTATACTAATTTTAGCTCTTGGTTTGTAGTTCCCTTTTTTGCATTTTGTTTCCCCCATTTTGGGTAGAATTTTGGTTGAGGACATGTTTCTCCTTAGGCAGTAGTCCTTTTCAGCCTATATTATTTAAATGTAATTTTAGTTGTGTATTTCTCTAGAAGTCTTTGCTTCCTTAATGTAGGTTTTCATTTTTATGTTTTTTTTTTCATAGCAGAGGGGTGGGGGTTTACTTTGTCATTTGAGGTACGAATAACTTGACATGGTTATGCTTTTATGGTTTTAGGTGAGCACATTTTATTTTTCTTGTTTTCTATTTGTTTTTTTACACCGACTGGTTGTGGGTACTGTTCCATTTATTAAATTACCTTTCGCTACTTTTGTTCAGGACCATGTTTTGTCCTGGGTTTTAGTTCATTTATGTATGCAGTAATACAATGTTCATTTTTTGTTTTCTGTTGAATTTTGAATAAAATATTCCCCTACTCTTGCCAGTAGGGGTTCTCCTTGTCAGCCATTGCAAGATGGCAGACAGTCAGGAGCATGGAGTAGGAGGAAGTGGAGAGGCAAGCATTATCTCAGCACAACCTGCTGCTAGCTCTAAGAATACTGAAACTTCAGAAACCAGTGGAAATGTGGATAGTGTTCCTACTATGCAATCACATTTCAGTTGAACCCCCAATTCTGTCTGCTGAAAGTATGTATAGAACAATGGTTGCCATGCAAGGTTTGGGGAATACTGAGCAGTCAATGGGGGCTCCTGAGAACGATGCAAAATGCTTGCTGCGCTCTGCGATGATAACACAATGCATTTCTAGTGTAGTTACTACAAGAGGATCCTGAGGAATGGATAGCTGATGCCGATATGGAGAGTGGAAATACGGAAGCTACAGGTTGTAGCTCATGGGAGGTGCCAACACCTGTCGGGGAAGATACAGAAATATGGGAGACTGCTTCCTCACAAACATTTGTGGAGGACAATTCACCAAAAGCATCTTTGGGGCTCTGCAAGGGGCGCGATGTGCAAAGCACATTGCAAAGTTCGGTCTGGAGTGCAGCAAAAGCCCTGGAAGCGGCAGGATGGGAATGGAGGCAATCGGGTGACAGATGGAAATAGCCTGGCCCAGTTCCCACTGCAGAAATAATGAACAGGACTGTCCAAAATGATCAAAATAATCTGCAACCTAATGGAAGGCACTTGAACAGGAATCAGGAGCAACAGCCCTGGGGCAATATTTTACCACAACCGGCAAGTGCTTCTCAGCAGATTACTCAACAAGGAGCAATAAGTAAGTTGCAACCAACAAAAGAACTTGATATTGGAAAACATTGCCTTGGACTTTCAAATAATGGTACTGTACATTTTCAAGAGCCAGTCTCAGTTAATACAGAACCTGATGCAATTGGATCTGGGGTGGATGGTGTTAATAATGAGCATTACTAATTCACCACAGGCCTCCTCTTGGCCTTTTTGCCTGGTTGATATATTTCAGCAAGTGGGGAAGCCAGCACAATGTAGAAACACTGTAAGGCTGAAATATAGTGAGGATATGCAGGCAGCTCCCAATAGGAGAACAGTTTTACACACAACGTGTTGAAGGAAATGTATTTTTTTTAAAGTTTTACCAGGAAGGCATACTGAGCAGAGTACTGCTCAATTCCAGATGCGTCCTGGGGTGAAGGTAGGTGAGAAGTACAATATGATACAGGATACATACAAGTACAATATTTACAAGGGAGAGTACAACTAGAAAACAGAATAGATACAAAATATAGCACAAGATTACAGAGCACAGTGCGAAATACAATGCAGTAGCGAAGGTAGTTAGTCATCAGGCTACACACATACTACTGAGCACAATTGGATCAACACTTAGTTGTGATGGGTATACAACCCGATGATCTATTTGCCTTAATACATGTTAAGGAGGAAATGTTTTATGATGTTAGCTTTAAAAATGTGGCTACTTCAGAGGCCTTTTGGCAAAAGTACCCCCTGGTAAAAGATACTGCCCCTTGGGCTTCTTTCTTTCCCATTCCATTGACAAAACCCACTGTGAAAACCATTACATTACCGTTTAGGAATGAGGGTGTCAGCATTGCAGACATGCAATACTGGCTGAAACAACAATGTGACATATTAGAGAGGCCCAAACCAATACTGAATGAGGATCTGGTATGGATGGTTGGGGGGGGGCTGGAAAGTTAAAGTCCATCTGAAATACTCAGACAAAGGTATCTCTGATTTACCAGGTAGTTTCTACATTGGCAGAGACCAGGGCCTGTGTTTTTATCCAGGATTGTCCTTCACATGCCACAGATGTGGCATATGGACACATCTGAGCAATGTGTGTGACAAGCCAAGATGTAATCTTTGCCTTGACTATGGCCATACCAGCTATAGCTGCCTTGACCCCTTTCAGTGCAATTTATGTGATGAAAATGGCCACTCATGTAGGCAATGCCCCTGGGCTTAACATAACAGGATCGACCGGGCTCCCCAAGACCAAGCACAGCTTATAGCTGCAGCACAAGCTCAGACCTCTATAGTATCAGAAGATCCTCCCCCACCTGTGCACAAAGAACCACTTCTGTAGGAAACAGTTCTCATGTCACTATCCCATTCCCACAAGGAAGTGCTCCCACCCCCTTACCTCTCCCTTCCCGACACCAGATGAGTAATGACCCCCCCACCTCCCATTATGGTAGATGACCAGGGGCAAGTAGAGATTGAACATGGTGTAGACCCTATGCCCCGCCACCCAATCCCATACTGAAAACCCAGATGGAAGTGGTCAAAACCTCCAAAAAGTAGAAGGGCAAAAGGAAGGCAGAGAAACTTTCACCCCAAAAATCTAAAGCTATGAGAAATAGATTCTCTGCTGTATCCAAAAAAAGGAACTGGGGTGATATTGAGGATGAGGATGAGGGGGGGCTTCTGACACTTCCTATTTTGTGTCCTCAAGAATGGAAGTCTCCTCAGACTCACAGATGGGGGGGTGGTTCTAAAGATACTAATGATTAGGTTAACAGCCACAAGTCTCCTTTTTCTCTTTTTTTCATTATATGTCTAGGTGGCCAGCTTCTATCCGTTATGACATTAAATGTATGCAGTGTTAAATCATACAGGAAAAGGGGAGCTACTTTGCAATATTTAAAAGGGCTCCAGGAGAATATAATTTTCCTTCAAGACACACGCCTTAAAACTTTACATGAAATAGCCTCAGTTATATGTGCTATACCTGGTTAAACAACTAAATAAAAAGAAAATAGCCTCAGTTCAACAAGGATGGGATATAGGAGGCTCATATTGGTCCCAAAGGCACTGATTTATGTGATAGTGTTGGGGTCCTTTTTTGGGGTTTTGATTTTCAGGATCACAAGGTAGTAGACATCTATCCAGACAGTTGGATGTTTCCTGTTTCAAAATCTCCTTCTGGCTGATTAATATTTATACCCCTCAAGGAATTGCATTGCACTCTGCACTATTTCGTATGGTACAACCATTTGTACACACTGAGCAGTGTGTCATTTTTTGCAAGCGACTTTAACTGTAGCCTCTCTCCAAAAACAAAGGGAGGAATTTCTCAAAAAACATATGGTGACACAAATTGCCTAAACTCCATCATCAGCACTGCAGGGTTGGTAAACGGGTTTTATGAGAAAAACCAAACAAGAGCCAAAACCCTATATCAGAGGTCATTTGGCTACTAGCATAGATTACATTTTTTTATCAAAACAATTGTAGATCTCTCAAGCACTAACCACACCATGCGAGACTTCGGACCATTTGGCAGTCTCTATACTGTGCAAGCTGCCTACTATGGTCTTAAGACCTAAATCTAGGTGGAAGTTGAACAGTACACTATTGCAGGATCCTGAATTAGTTCACCAATGTTGTGACTTTATTAAAGTATGGGTTTCTATCATTGAAGCCTATGACTCCGTGACAGACTGGTGGCCTGACTTTAAAAAGAAATTGCAAATAGCTTTTAAGAAATGGGCTTGGAAAACACATACTTCGCATATTTTAGATATTTGCAGCTACGAGGAAAAATGTTTTGATTGATCTCTGATACTTATTCCTCTGACATCAATAACACAGCTGACACTGACAAAGTGAAAGCTGAGATGGCGGCGTACCAGTGTAATAGGGCGGAATCCTTAAAAATGAAAGCCCAGTATGGTACACAAGGTCAAAGACCTATTGCAGATATCTTTAAAGGTTGTAAGGATAGAGTTCAGTCCACTATGATAGACTCTATTTTTGACATGACCTCTAACCTGGTTCATGAGAGCCCAAAACAGATTCATGACATGGCGCAAGCATATCTTAAAGACATGTTTGCTTCTCCATCCTCTGCAACCTGTTTGGATGTTTTTTTGGATGATTTACAAATACCTGACATTTCTTTTGACCTGCAGGTAAAGTTAACCACCCTTGTTTCCTTGGGAGAAACAAAAAAAGCCATTTCAGGCCTACAAACGAAATCTTCACCTGGGCTGGATGGTTTGACTGCAGAATTTTATAACATTTTTATTTCATTAATGGCCCCAGTCTTGACTATAGTGTTTAATGCAATATTGCAGAACTCACGAATCCCACAAGATATGTCCCACTCTCTGTTAATCCTACTTTTCAAAAAAGGAGACAGAAAATATATTCAGAATTGGAGGCCTATAAGTCTCAAAATGTAGACTACAAAATCCTAGCATCTATACTGTTAAAACGGTTAGCACTCGTAGCCCCGGACTTAATATCCCTAGCTCAGACCTGGGCCGTAACACAGAGATCACTGTTCCATAACTTAGTGATGATATGGGATATTATTCATGAAGGGGCTCATAACCAATCTTCTAGTTTGGTAATATCACTCGATCAGGAGAAGGCCTTCAACCAAGTTGATCATATGTACCTATACCAGGTCCTTGAGAAGTACTATATACCCAGAAAATGTATATATTGGTTGCAATTATTATACCAGCAAGCCTGGGTACTACCATACATTAATGACTCTCCAGGGACAGCTTTTCTTGCAACAAAAAGAGTTAGGCAAGGATGCCCATTAAGCCCTTTATTGTACACTTTCCAGATTGACCCCTTTCAAAGAAGATTGCAGGCCTCCTTTAACATCCCTAGACTAAAGCTCTCAAGCAGTATTGAACCCCCAGTGGTAAGTGCATATGCAGACAACATCTGCATCCTTACTACTGCTGATGTTACAGAAACAGTATTATTACCTGTAATACCACAATTTGAGTTAGCATCAGGGTTGAAACTCAATCTTTCTAAAAGTAGAGCTTTATTTATGGACCCTTGTTCCACTAGCGATCGCCCCTCACAGGTGGCAAATATTCAGGTCTCAGAATCACCAATAAAAATTCGAGGCCTTCTCTTTGGCAGCCAAGATGATGCTTCCCTGAATTGAAACTATTATATTAATAAAGCAATGGGAGTAATAGCTGCTTGGAAACATCACACCATTGCTAAAAGAAAATGGGTATATTTATTGAAAGCCCTGGTTTTGCCACTGTTTTTACATGTGGCACAAAGTTCCCCCTTCCATTTTCCTTAGAAACAAAAATAATGAACACTTTTTTCAAGGTTTTTGGGGCAGTAGGCTCAATCCAATCAAGCAGAATGTGTTGTATTATGATTATTGTTTTGGAGGGGTTAGAGTGTTACAGCCCATTGTGTTCTGTCATAGTTTCTTTATAAAATGGAATATTTCCCCAATTTTGAGCGGAAACTATTCTGCCTGGTTTTTAATGCTGGCCTCTTGGATTACAGCACTATAGGAAAAATGGAATGAAGATCGTTATCTGATTCCTCAACACCTTAAAAAATGTCATCTACCTACATTTCTTAAACCAATCTTTACCAAACTGAGACAGTGGAAATTAACCACAGAATTCATTGTCTTGAATATCTGGAAAAAATTGTACACTTAAATACTATGGGAGTGGTATTATGAGGCCCCCCAAAATACCTGGCTGTAATAAGAAAAGTCTGCATGATGTTTCTCAACAACTAACAGATACAAGGATTCCCATAAAATACTGGGATATCTCTTGGCTGTCTTGTCATGGTCATCTTGGTGTACTTAACACACATAAACATAAACCGGTTGATGATAGGGTATGCCCATGTTCTACTTGTCTACCACAAATAGAAACCATGATGCATTTCTATTTTGAGTGTCCCTTTGCTACTGCTTTTTGGGACTTATTTTTAAAAGCATGGAAAGAGGCTGCTTTATACCCTATTACCTACAAAACTGTAGTTTTAGGGTTATTCCCACCTAGGAGAAAAAAATTTCATCCTAGCAGACACAGAATGATTGTTGCCTTATGCAACTTTTACATGTGGCAGGCTCAGTATATACTATTGCTACAATGTAGGGAGCACACGACTGGCCAAATTTTGTCTCAGGTTTCCAGTAATATACTGCATATTTACAAGATAGAAGAAGGAAACTTTCTAGAACAAAACTTCAGACTTACTGGCAACATTGTTCTTGGTTTTTGGCCACAGCAGGGGAGAAAGCAGAAAGTGTATAAAATATAATGGGTAATTGTAAAACAATGGAAAGAAAGTTTTGTATTTTGGAATATATGTTATTTGTACGAAGTTTGTGTTTGAACATGGATTTTTTTCTTTTCCTTATTTTGTTTATATCATGACCTTGATTTATGAATTTGTATTATGATATTGTGTGGTAACTCCGTATTCTGATTTTGTTCATAAAAATGGTTCTACTCTCCAGAGGGGGAGCTGCTGAAGGGCTGTCAGTCATGGCAGACAGTCGAGGGGGGCAAGATGTGGAAGCTGGTGTATCTGCAGGGGAGCTGATCTCCACCCTTACAGGTCCAGCAATGGAGCTGGCTGCAAATTCTGAAATGCAGCAAAATGATAATGGTCATGTTTCTAATGAAAGAGAAGGGGTGCAATATCCAGAAACAGAGGAGTTGGTGGCGCGATACTTTATCACACAAAATAGGAGTGGAGTGCTTGAACTAATGAAGGCTACCAAAGAAATGGAGCACCTACCAGAACGACACACTGAAACAGATGGCAAAAACTAGGCTGATGCTATGGATGAACCAAGCAGGTTGAAGAGCCAAACGTTCATAGCAGAAGGGCTTGACAGTTCAGTGTCAAGCGAGGCAGCTGATGCGGCAACATCAAACACTCCAACTGCATCACAGCCGCCACCCAAAACAGCTTCACCAGCAGTGCTTAGTGATGCAAGTTGCAGGATTGTTAAATCCAGATAAAAAGCACCAAATTGCTACTAAAAGTAAAACTGTTTTACCTATGATTGAAAAATCTGGTGCAAAGGGAAAGACAGATGGTACAACTGTAAATAAGGGGGAGAAGAGCAGCATTAATGCAGGGAACACTGAAATCGATTTGGGGAGTGTCAGGCATAAGCTAATTACTGCAGGTTGGTGACAAAATAACTTGGGTAACTGGGTTCCTGACCCAAGCCACAGCCGCATCCCTGGGAGACTGGAAAGATCTCAGCACGAAGAAGACATAAATCAGACTGTTTCACCTCAGATAGCTATGTCAGGCAGTTCCAGGGTTTATGTTGTACAAAATGGAACAGATGCACCCTTTATTACTAATAGTGATGTGGAGTTACAACCTGTAAGCTACTCTCCTGAGAACTCCACCCCCCCCCCGGGATCAACCCACAAAGCAATCCACCTTCACCTGGAGGAGGGCCCAGCATTCATACCAACACCTGCGGAGAACAGATGGATACTGAACAACCCAGGCTACAAACCAGAACACTTACTGAAACTGCACAGCAGTTATGGGCCAAATTTTGCTCAAGAGATAACCACTTCCAAAATGCACTGCCAGTCCAGTGAAGGAATGCAGTAAGGCTGCAGTATTTGGGAGGCCTAGAGGTTTCCCTTGATAGGTTTTTATGTGGGTAAAACTTTAATAAAAGCATCTATGTGTTTCTTTTCCAACAAAATCTACGCCCTAATTCATGCATGAGGGGATGTGATGTTTAACATTAGTTTTAAAACACTCATGGGGCCTGATCGCGTTTGGCCAACATATGAGAAAAAAATATATACAGTACTGCCTTATGGTTTCCTTTTTAAGTGATGCCATTAACAAAACCTGCTTTCAGACATGTCATTATTCTGTTTCGCAATGAGGGGGTCAGTATGCAAGATATCAAACACTGGCTGGCCCAACGTTGTGACCTACTTGGTGAACCACAACCCATCCTAGATGAAGAACATATTTGGACAGGTGGATGGAAATTTAAAATCAAATTACAATGGACTCCAGCAGGCCCAAAACACTTACCAAGCTGCTTCTTTTTGGGGAAAGATAGGGGGCATTTTTTTTACCAAGGGCAACCCAAAATGTGCTTTAAATGCAGTTCCACTCAACACCTTAGCTATGCTTGTGATAGAGTCAAATGTAATCTGTGCCTTGAACATGGTCACACCAGTACTATCTGTGACAACTAACTTCAATGTAATTTATGTAAAGAACAAGGTCATATCTACCGTAATCTGCCAGTGGGCATCCCATAATTGTACAGACGGCCCCGTTCAGGATACCATGTTAACTACAGCTCAAAAAAATAGCATGGACAGAAAAAGAAAAGAGCAAGAGTAGGGAAAGGAGGGCGAACAAACACCAGGACATGCAGAACTACACCACCACAGGGACAGACAGACACAGCTCCACCAGCTAAGGAAGGACAAAGGATGACTACCTCTGAGACCGACAATCCCAACCCTGAGGCAAATCCTCACAAAACCAGCAACAGCAAATGCCACATCAACAACATCACCCATTACAGCAACAGAGTGGGGAGGAGGAGGCGCAGCCCAATGCCCAACAGAATAATGTTACGCAACAAGGGACAGACAAGGATTCCCAATCAATGCCCACTCCGGACACGACGGTGGTGACATCAAAAAAGAGAAGCTTTAAAAAACAGCAACCAAAAGCAAAACTATCATGGAGAACACAAAAACAATGGCAAACCGAGCTGCAGAACCGATATGCCCTTCAGGAGTCCGAGCAGGGAGAAGATTCAGAAACATCTGCTACTAAATCATCTTTTCAAACAAATACTACTGAATCAGAAATAGAAGACATGAACATAGAAGTACAAAAAACTTGTTTAAAAATTAAAAAAATCTGGGGATTTGTTTAAAGAGGAGCAGGCGGTTTAGTCAGGATACTTAAACATCATCTACTTTTACAATGGCTGCCCCACACATCTACAAGATAGTGACCCTGAATGTTAACAGCATCAAAAATCCAAGAAGATGCCTTGTGACCCTATCCATTTTAAAAGACCTTAATGAAGATACTTGTTTTTTACAGGACATGAGACTTAATACAACAGCAGAAATTAACAGGGCCTCTAAACTATGGCATTGGGGACCGTTCTTTTTTTCCTTATGGCTTAGATGTGATGGAGTGGGGGTGCTATTTTTGGGGCACAACTTTACCATAACTTGAATAGTGGATATCTCTCCAGGAAGAGCTTTATTAATAGGCTTTACTCATAATAGTACAGTGTGGAGGGCAATTAATACCTTTTTCTCTGATAAAACTATACCTTTTTATGTTTGCATGCACGCATGTGCAAGAAACATAGTGCCATCATCCAAGTTTTCCAGAGGTGTGTCAGCCTCTTCCATTTCAGTCATTGTGTTTGCAGGCACGGTTGCAGTGTGCCAATCACTGCTCCAGCTGTCTATGACAGCTGAAAATGCAGTGGCATACAGTTGAAAGGGAGAGTTCCGCTTCAATGAGCAGAACTCTCCTCCTCAACACTCACGCACGCATATTGCGTGCTGGCCGCCTCCACACATACAGTGTAGCCGGCCAGGTGCCTAATGCCCCATTGGCTCCACGCTGCCCCCAAAAAAGCTTCCCTGGTGCCGGCTGGGAGCTCACCCCGTGGCACATGTCGAGATGGCCGGCGGGGTGCTTAATCCTGTCGGCTCCAGCCCCCAAACAGCTTACAGCTGCCACGCTGAGAGCCCACCCAGCGTGGCACTAGCCCATATGGCGATGGGGTGCCCAATCCCCATTGGCTCCAGCCCCAAACATCCTTTCCAGCTGCCATGCTGAGGCCACCCAGCGTGTGGCGTCCCTTGTCGTTTAATAATTGAAAAAAAAAACCTGTAAATTAAAAATGGTCCTCGCAGTCTCCCTGCCCCCACCGCACCCACCCACTGCACACCCTGACTCCCCACACCCCACCCCAAACTTACCTCTGAGTCTGCGCGACGATCTTCGTGGACCGAACACATCTGCACTCTTCAAAGCCGACTGCGAACTGAGGAAATGCCGTAAGCTGTATAATGTAACAGATAGGGTTTTTCAACTTTGCTGCATATCTCGGGCATTTCTTGGAATTTTTGCACCAAATTTTCAACATGGGGTTTTTGGGATGCCTTCTCATGAATGCTGTCACTGTCATGGCGTTATTTGGGCCCGAAGGGTGATTTCGCAGTCACTGTGTGAAATCACCTTTTGAGACAGATTAATGAAATGACACTGCAGTGTTCATAAGGTGAGCTCTCAAGAAGTCTATTTTGAAAATTTGGTGGAAAAATTCCAAAAAATGACTGTTTTACAAGCGTGCGTTGCGCAGTTCCTTCGCACGCTCATAAGTTCGCGAATTTTCAATATTTTCACTCCAGATTTTCAACATTGCCATTTTACCACACCTTCTTATGAGTAGTACAGCTGTCATTTTCACATCTCACCCAAAACATGTTTCTGCCTTATGAGATGCACAATGGCGCAGCAGTCAGTAATGGAAATCAATGTACGGAAAAATTAAGAAAATCACAGTGACACTGTTCATGAGCAGAGATCTTAAAATGGCTATGTTGAAAATTTGGTGAAAAATTCCTAAAAATGACTGTTTCTGGCGTGTATTGCGCCAGTGCCTAGCTTGCAGTTGTAAGTTCGAAATTTTCAATATTTTCACTCCAGATTTTCAACATTGCCATTTTACCACACCTCCTTATGAGCAATATAGCTGTCATTTTTCACATCTTGTCCTAGCGTGTTTCCACATGTAGTGCACAATGGCGCGGTCGGTGTCTTGAAATCAATGTATGGGACACATTAAGAATATCACAGTGACACTGGTCATGAGCAGAGGTGTTAAAATGGCTATGTTGAAAATTTGGTGAAAAAAATCCCCAAAATGACTGTTTTAGGCGCGCACGTTGCACAGTTCCTACGCACACTGGCAAGTTTGCAAATTTGTAATATTTGCACACCAGATTTTCAACAGTGCCATTTTACCGCACTTCCTTATGAGCAGTACAGCTACCATTTTTCACATCTCGCCCAAAATTTGCTTCCGCACATGTAGCGCACAATGGTACAGTCGGTGTGTGAAAACAATGTTTGGGACAGATTAAGAAAATCACAGTGACACTGGTCATGAGCAGAGGTCTTAAAATGGCTATGTTGAAAATTTGGTGACAAAACTCCATAAAATGACTGTGTTACGAGTTAGCATATAGAGGATTGTGTATGAGCAAGCATACACAACAAGGCAGTTGTGATCGAGAGGTTTCCGTGGTAACCAGAGACCTCGAGGCGTAGCTCGAGAGGTCCGCTACCACGGAAACCTCAAGATCTTACAACTGTCTTGTTTGTGTATGATTGCTCATACACAATCTTTTATAGTGTATGGGCAACCATACGCAGTACTCGGTGAACACAGGAACAAGTATCTGTCAAAAAAAAAGCTTACTTCTGTTTCTGCCACCGCATGCTTGCTTCCGCATTGCCGTGCCACGCTTAATTGCACATGCGCGAATGTGTTCGATCTTGTTATGCTGCACCGGTGACGTACTCAGTGCAGCACAACAAGATCGTGACGCACCGAGTGCAGGAAAACAATGCTGTTCCAGGCATGGATTTCCATGCGGAACAGCGTTCTACCATACACTATTATGCAGTTTCCACGCACCCTCGTAAGTTCATGAATTTGTAATATTTTCAGTCCAGATTTTCACCAGTGGCATTTTTCCACACCTCCTTATGAACAGTATGGCTGTCATTTTCCACAACATGGCTGAAATGTGTTTTGACACTTTCAGTGCAGAAATGCGTGGTCGCTGTGGGAAATCATTGTTCGGGACAGATAAAGAAAATCACACTGACACTGTTCATGATCGGAGGTCCCAAAATGCCTGTGTTAACAATCTGCTGTAAAAAAATCCCAAAACTAGTTACATTACGGGTGTGCGTTGCACAGTTTCTATGCACGCTCGTGACTTCACAGTTTTTAAGATTTTCACACCAGATTTTCAACATTGCCATTTTTTACACCTCCCCATGAACAGTACCGCTGTCATTTTTCACATCCTGTTCGGAATGTGTTTTTGCACCTGTGGTGCCAAATGCCGTACTCACTGTGCAAAAGCAGTTTTCAGCTAACAAACTGATATTGCCACTGTTCATGAGGTGGGGGTCACAAAAAAAACATGTTGAAAATTTGGAGTGAAAATACCAGTGAAGCCGGCCCGGTGGCGCTGAGCGTTGAGGCGCTGGTCGCCACACCTCGCGCCACGCCGGTGACCCGTGTTCGGGAACGGGCATGGGTTGCCGTGGGTGTGGGAGAGATGGATTGAGCGTCAAGGGACTGCTCTCCATCTCCGGGAGAGGATTCAGGCGGCGGGGGCTTGCCTGACCCTAAGCGAGGCTGGGGTCGGCGCAGCACGTAGCCGCAAGCTTGGGGGCGGGTCGGCAGACGCTGATTGGGGCATGCATGGGAGTGTGCATGCACCCAGTTGCTGGGCGCCATTGCACGCCATGAGTCTACCGGGAGGAAAACACAAAAGCGAGCTCCGGCAGTCATCGGTTAACCCCTCTTCGCTGCGCCATTCCTGGAAGGGCGCCTCCCTGGCATGGATCCGTTGGGGTGGGTTGAGTCGCTCCCCACCACCCTGCCATGAAGGGTAAGTCTGCCGGTTACTGGGAGAGAGTCTGATGTCAGGGGTGGCACTGGGGGAACAACGGAGGGCGGGGTTGTAGCCGGAGCTCTGGAGGAGAGAAAATAATACCCCCCCCAAAAAAAAATACCAATGAATGCCTGAGGTGTTAGGGTTTCCGACCATACACCCCACCCTGTAGAGAATGACGGGCATCAGGGGTGTGACTTGGGATTCTTGCCTGTAATGCTCATACCATTCCACCCCCACCCACACCCTGCAGCCAGTGAGAGGCATCAAGGTGTGCCTCGGACTCTTTGGGCCCAAACGTTACCCCATTCTCCTATACCGCACCCATCTCACCATATTTCCTGATGGAATGGAGTGCGCATAAGGGCCAAAGACCCCAAGGCACACCGTGACACTTGTCAGTGTCTGCAGGGTTGGGTGTGGTGAAATGGCATGGTCGTTATGCCTGACGACCCAAAGGCACACCCCAATGCCTGTCACTCTCTGCAGGGTGGTGGTGGGGTTGGCTTCAGTTCAATACTTCGCTGCCATTCCTATTATGCAGCTCTGTAACTTCTACACTACCAGTGCCAATGCCAGCAAGCAAACATTCGGCATTGACAAATGCTTGTTACAATTAGGAATGTGATTTGGGTGGGGGACTTTAATTGTCGTCTGCAACACTCTGATAAGGGGGCAAAAACAAACAAACAATTTTGTGATACTATAGCCTTACAGAAACTGATTCAGGATGCTGATTTAATTAATTCAAACAGAACAGTAAATAAAAGTGGAGGTTTTACATATTTTAGAAATAACTTAGCGACCAGGATAGATTACATTTTCACCCAAAAACAACCTTAATATCAGTAAGGCAACAGTCTTACCTATAGAAACTACTGATCATCAGCTTCTTACAATACACCTTAGCTTAGCAGAAAGCAGAACTATAGGGAAAGGAAACTGGAAGTTAGATTCCACATTATTGGAGAAGCCAGAAATTCTTCAATAAATAACAGACTTACTGGCGGCTAGAAAAACCATAGTGTGTATAGAAGATAGTATTGGTAATTGGTGGTACAACACAAAAAAGAAAGAAAACAAATGTTCCAACAGCAAGCCAGCCAGATTCATACATTCAGACTAGTATAAACAATACTTAACACTCCCGTCACAACTGTATAAAATAATGTCTGTAGTAAACACGGGATATGGGCAATATGACACTCAGGTTCACACTATAACACAAGAAATGGGAAAAACACTATACTCAAGAGTCACTTCTTTTATTAAATGAACACTATGGGCAGGATTCACAAAGAAGATGCACCCAGTGCAACTCAGATGCGCCGGCACAAGTCAGATGTGCCGAGCACAGACAGAGTGATTCACAGAGGCATGCGCACTGGGATGCACCGAGCACATCCCCTCTGTGAATCGCCCAGACACAGGACAGCACAACTGGAGCCCGGATGCCCTGAGCCACACAAGGGAGCAAGTCAGAGCAATCGAAACAAGCCAGCAGGGCAGTAGGGAACAACCATGATGCTGGAACAATGAAACCAACAGACACAGGTGCTGATAGCAACATGTTTATAAAACAGTAAAACCAGATATAAAACTGTACAAAAGAAACTCCAGAACAACCAGTAAACAGGGGGCCATAAACAGAAACAGTAAACAGATCAAGGCCCCATAAAGAGGCAGGGGGACACTAGCACCACCGTGGTCCGCCATGCTGCACCCGTGCATGGCCATGTAAGGGCAATCGCCGAAGAACACTCTGCAGGGCAGCTGACAGGCACTGAACAGTCCTGGAAATAGGTCGAAGGGCTGCCTGGATGGCAACATGGATCCGCCCCTCCACATCAGGCTGGGCACCACCCCATGCCACGGCATGTCGTCCCTGGAGACCTACAGCAACGACAGAGAGAACACACACTGATGGCCTGAACGTAGACAACACCCCCACCCAGCAGTATCCCACAGCAGCAGATCACAGCAACAACAGAATGGACCACCTACCTGACCCTGCAAGGGCACCAGGCCTGGCACCCAGGAACCTCCGCCTCCATGACTCAGTGACAGCCACGGCTCTCCGCCTGTCCTCTGGGCCTGCAAAACACAACAGACAGAGAGCACCAAGAGACAACACAGCAGTTCCAGTAACACACAGCAACACCGACATGCACAAGGGTGGCAGTGACAGCCAAACAGCACCACTGTGCAGGATGCACTGCCACAGTGCCACCCCCCAGCATGTGTGCATGCAGCACACAGTGGCCTGCATGCCACCACAGCCCTTCCAATAGCCCCCCCCATGGCACACATGACAGGGCTGCACCGTGCAGGTGCAGCCACTGCCATGTGTGCAGGATGACGGTGACCCAAGCGGGTGCCCCATGAGAGCCTCAACACACACATCCAGCATGCACCAGAAAAGGAGCCAGATGAGCGACACCTACCTGGCCTTGGCAGTACACCCCGGCATGCATGGCGATGCAGCAGCCCCAGTCTCTCCGGATCCTGCCTCTGGAGGTTGCTGAAACAATGCCTGCATTGCTCCCCAGTACATGGCAGCCCAGTGCGCTGTACCAGCCTCCTAGCAATAGAGGCTCACGCCTCTGCCCTGGGCACAAGGAGTTCCTCCTGCCCAAATAGCCACCCCTCCACTGGCATAACAAGTGCCACCAGATACAGCAGCTCCACCTGGGACCAGTTCATGGCCCTAGGGGATTGTCTATCAGCTCTAGGCATTTCTCCACTGACAGTAAACTGTCACCCAGCGCAACGCGGTGAAGCGTGATCAAGGACCCAATATGTGCCATGTGAAACACAGAGTCACGTGCAGTATAACGCGCACAGTGCATGACGCATGATAGGTCAAAGGAAGCACAGCATGCACAGTGCCAACCGCTAAGGCGTGGTGAGGTCACATCTGGATTGCACATGCGTGATGTGCGTGCAGCTGCCATGTTGTGCATGGCACACGCTATGACCACCCAGTGCAGCATGTCCAGTGCATGTGGGTGTACGGAGCGCAATACAGGACACAGTGCAATGGCCAGCACTCCTGCAATGGTGCATCATGGAAGCAGAGTAGTGGCGAATATTGGAAGATGCGCCTTTGCACACTGTGATCGTGCATGCATGACAGATGTGCTGTAATGTCATAGGTGCATCTTGGAGATGCTCATTGTAAAGTGAGATGAGCTGAGGGCAATTATGCAATTCACAGACAATGCACCCACACCCGCCTCATTCCACATGACGGGCATCTCAGCTGATTAGCATCTCATTACCAGAGGCCTAGGCCTCATTTGCATGTCCTAAGCCATAAATGCTCACAAAGCTGCAGGCTGAGATCAGGTGACTTAGAGGAAACAGAGCCATGAAGGTGAGTACACAGCTATATTGACATGGTTTACTGAACACACAGGGGAAATGCACAGGTGCATGCAAGCCTCTGAACGTCCACGGCCACCACATGGGGAACAGTGCTCCCCAATATGCACAGAATGTGGATCGAATGCCCATAATGTTGAACACTGAACCTGTGCAGTACACAGGATGTGCAGGACTCTAGTAGACAAGTCACTGCCATGTCCAGACCACCTGTCACAGTACCATGGAGCACACATGGCAGCATATGGGATAGGGCACTGCTGTACACAGGTACGGTTTGCAGTGGGACTAGGCCATGTACCGTGGCACACGGTGGTCCTGCAACCCACATGGAGGTACTGTGCCCTGTATAGTGGTACTGTGGAGAGGTATATGTGACTGGGTGTTACTGGCCATGTGTGGTGGGCACAGTGATGCGCTACTGGTCAGTCTGAGGCACACAGCGGCACTTGTGAAGGCAACACAACAGTGTTGCCATGCTACACAAACTGCGGCCAGCTGCCCCATGGGTATGGTCCACCGGGCTGTGCCCCCCCCCGGCACAGCACTGGTGGGACCCTGGTCGGGCGTGGTAACACTGCGGCCACAGACACCCTGCTGAGGCACCAGGACATGTCCATGGTGGACAGCATTGTGTGCCCCCCTGGGGCCACAGCACAGGCACCCCAGCTGTGGACCGGTGGACAAGCAAGGCAAGTGCACTGTCCCAACTGTCCCTGTACCGTGGTGCGCTGCACACCATACCAGGTCACCCACACGCAGACCACCGCCCAGGCCACCTGCTGCAGGGGTCCAGGTGGGGTCAACAGACTGAGGTGGGTGGGAACATGTGTAGCCACAGGCATGCCTAACACCCGGATGCTTCCCCCCACAGTAACCATAATGTCGGAGGATGCGAGCACCACCACAAGGTGGCAACCGAACTTCACACATGATGAGGAGAGGGTGCTCATTGAGGCATGCCGTCTACACCTGGCCATCCTCACTGGCAGGGGAGGCAGCTGGACTGCATGGGCAGTGGGCTGGGAGGCGGCGGCCTGGCAGTTGAATGCTGTGGCACCGTATAACTGCATGGTCACAGAGTGTAGAAAACACTGGAACGACAGGTGCAGGAGGGCCAAGGAGAAGGTGGCCAACATTCAAGCCTCCCTGTGGCAGACAGGGGGTGGGCTGAGCATGGCCGAACAGCTGAGCCCTAATGAGGCCCTCCTGGCCACCAGTGTGTCTCAGACAGCCGTGCAAGGCATCCCCGGCAGTGGGTTCCAGACTGGTGGCAGGCTGTTGCAGCATTGTGAGTAGCCGTGTGTCCTGGACATGGCCGCCATCCATGTGCCAAGGCCACCATGCTTGCCCCTGTATTCCCAGGCAAGGCAACATAGGGTCTGTCACTCCTGACCAGCCGTGACTTGCCCCTTGGTGCCACTGCTGCCATGCCACTGCACCAGGGAGCCCATGCCACTGTGTATCCACGTTGCATGTGCCACCACTGCCATGCAGTGTGCATGATGGGATGTCGACGGGCATGACTGTGCCATGGCATGGCTAGCCATGTCATGCCATGTCACCACCGTGGTCAGAGCTGCGGCCTTGGCGTCATGTGGATGGTCATTTACTGTTTTGCATCACCATTGTGACATATGTGTACTGTGCATTAACCATGTACCCCCTTCTTCCCTTCACAGCACCATCATGCCTCCAGGGTGCAGCCGTGGTCACGGCTGCACGTGATGCCCTCGTGGGTAGTGATGCGGGCCCGTCTCATGGGGCCATCGACACCACTGTGGATGGCTTTGCAGCTGCCCCATTCACATCCTGGGTGACACCGGTTAATGGCCCTGGTGCAGGTGGGCCCCGCGGGCCCCTCAGCCAGTGCTGGCAGGACAGCCTTGCAGGTACATCACATGACTGGGGAGCCTGTCCAGGTTGTCTGATGATGACCAGGATAATTTGGTGGACATTGCTAATGCCCTCCTTGTGCTTGCCAGTGGCATGCAGCGGGGGCCTCGTGACACCACGGTCAGCACCACTACCACCAGCACAGGCATGGCGGACAGAGGTGCACCCAACATAGGAATGCCTGTGCACTTGGCCCTGGTTGCCACTGATGGCCACACTGTGTGTGGTGAGGCTGCAGACCTGGCACAGCTGCCCATGGCTGTGGGTGCTGTGCCCCCTGTGCCACTGTCATGTGCAGTGCTGGCAACATCGGTGGCATCCCAGCAGGGTGCCACTGTGCACACAACAGCCCCATTGGCCCGGGAGGACATGACCCATGGGCATACAGTGACATTGCACAACCAAAGCCCCACCCATGTCCCAGCCTGCCAGGGTGCATCCACCACTCTTGGATGCACCAGGTCAGGTTGCTCCATACCCTGCATGTCGGTGATGCCACCATGAAGCATTACCCGCTGACGACATGGGGGCCTACCTCACCCTCCTGCGGGTGACTGTGGAGGGGCAGGAGGCCCTCCATGTGGAGTTCTGTAGCCACAGGACTGTGATGGTCCAGGATCATAAATCTGCTGCTGCATGGCATGCACAGATGTTGGCAGAGGCACGCATCATGCGGGTGGGCATGACCGCAGCACTGGAGCAGATTGCAGCTGCTGCAGAGGCAGTGGCTGCCACCACAACATGCCGTGGACATCGTGCATCCAGTTGGACACCACGGAGCACGTCCTGCACACCCCAGCAGTGGAGCCGGGTGAGCCCTCTGCTGCTGACTCCATTGTTGCTGGCCTCCATGCCCACTGTTCATGGCTCAGGCAGTGGCCATGGGTTGGCCACTCCACTGGGCACCCGTTCACAGTCCCAGTGCAGCACCCCTGCAGGGTCCCAAGTGACACCCCCTCGGGCCGGTGGTGGCACGCCCACCACCACCAGCCATGGCAGAGACCGCCCCATATCTGTGGTGGCCTGGGCACTGCCCTATGATGCCCATGACTCTGGGCCTGCAGTGGCAGGCTCGCATACTTGTGTACACCTGATGCCCTGCGGGTGGTGCCAGTGGTGGTGTGTGTTGCGGTAACCCACTCTGGCACCAGTCCATGGTATCTGTGCAGGACCACCCACATGTCTGTGTGTGCCATTGTTGTGCCATGTGTCAGGGGAATGATGAGTGCATTCTGGTGTCTGCTGTGCCCTTGTGTAATATGCGCGCACTGACCCATGACGCCTGGCGCGGCCATGGCCCGGTGGCTTACATTTGATGCATGCCTGGTGTTTGTGTGTGTGTGTGTCTCTGTGCCCCTCACTGTGTGTGTGCCTGTGTGCACCTCTGTGTATTGTCCATTGTTCACTGTGCCCACGGCATGCATTCTCCGCACCTTGGTGCACACCCTGCATACATACATACCTGCATACCTGTGGTGGTCCCTTGCTCTGGCCGTCAGCCTCAGGTCCCTCCGTCCCAGCCCGGCATTGCCGTCCTGGCTCTCTGGGAGTGCTCTGGCCCCTCTCTCCCCACCCCCTCCTCCTCCCCAGAACTGTCTCCCTCACCGGTCTTGACAGGTATTCCATGGTCTAGGGCCATGTCGTGTAGCATACGACAGGCCAGGTATATGCCACAGGCCTTCTCAGGGCTATACTGTAGGGCACCACCTGACCGACACAGGCACCAGAAGCACATCTTTAGCATGCCAAAAACACGCTCTATGATGGCACATGTCATGATGTGTGCCTCATTGTAGCACTCCTCTGCCTCTGTTCCCGGTTGTCAGAAGGGGGTGAGGAGAAAGGGCCTCAGCGGATATGTGGCATCACCTGTGAGGGTAGACGTGAGTCCATTAGTACATTGGGTTACACCTTGCCATGCACCCTGTACTCATCCCTGACCTCAGCAGTGTGTGCACCTGTCCTGCTGTCCTGTCCGTGCATCTCCATTGCAGGCAGTCCTGCATCCCCACCCCCTGCATGCCCTTGTCCATCGTGTGGTGTGCAGTGGTTGCATGTCATCCTGTGTCCACCTGTGTACCCTTGCACACCCCTGCTGTCCCACGGCCCATGCACATGTGTCGCACTGCGCAGGTGCCCATGACCCACCCCCTATGTCCTGGCCTTGGTGCCCTCCCATGCTGTTGGGACCCTGTCACACACACCTATCAAGTAGCCACTTGGTATGTCCCCATCCTCGAACCTCATGCACAGTGCCGAATGGTGCCATATGAATGAATCATGTGCACTCCCAGGGTGTGTGGTGCAGACATTGGTGATGCACCCTGTGGCATCGCACACCACCTGGCAAGTCACAGTGTGGTATCCCTTTCAGTTTATGTAGGCAGTGGCATCCTTGCCAGGTGGTGAGCGGATTGCCACATGGGTGCAGTTTATGGCCACTATGATGCGTGGCATGCTTGTCAACCTGTAGAACCCCTGCATGGCTTCTGTCCACTCTGACTGCATGCCTAGGAAATGAATGTATTCTGAAGCTTGCGTTAGCAGTGCGGTGAGGAACTGTGTGAGGAGGTGGGACGTAGAGGCCTGTGAGATGCCAGTGGTGTCCCCAGTAGGACTCTGGAAGTTTCATGTGGTGAGCAGGCACATGACCGCTGTCACCTTGATCTCCATGGGAATGGCGTGACCTCATGCAGTGGGTGCCTGCATCAATTCATGGCACAGCTCACAGAGCTGCCTCAGCTTGACCCTGTTCAGGTGGTATTAGCCTACTATCTCCACCTCGGTCAGCTGCTTAAAGGACAGCCTGGCACAATACCGCCGTGGGGCCGGCCACCTACGGTGCCTTCCACTGCCCTGCCTCTTCCTCCTCATTAGTGCACCTGCAATTGCCACTACTGCTGGGTTCATTCTGCTGCAGGGTACTCAGTCCAGCCCTCTGGCCAAGTCTCTCTGGCTTGCCATGCTGGCTGGCTGTCTCTGTCTCTCTCTCTGTCTTCCACTCTCCCCCTGGATCAGGCAGTGTGCTGCTGCAACAATTCAGTCAATGACCTGCAGGTGGGCTAGACTTAAGTCTCCTTCTTTTGTACTTACCTTTCTATGGTGCATCTTGCCTTTGCGCTGGAAATGCCCCATGGTTGTGCCATGGATTTGCACTGTGAATCGGGTTGCGCTGTGTATGCATGAGTACGCCCCCTGTATAGGCGCTGCATGTCATTATGCTACACCTATGGCGCTTGTCGTTGGGCGCAGATCATCTCAGTTGTGTTGGCACATTCACCCTGTTTGTGAATCATTCTACAGCACATTTCTGACTTGCGCCGGGGCATCTGAGTTGCACTGGGTGCATCTCTTTCGTGAATCCTGCCCTATATATGTACCCCAGGGAAATCAGGAACAGGGGATGTTTTGGAAAGCTGCAAACAAAGAATGCAAAGTAAAGTCATAGATTATTTACGCACCTCAACAAGTATAGTTACAACAAATGATGCTATTCTTTGAGAAGCATCACTTCACATGCAAACTCTATATATAGAATCATGAATCCAGGAAAAATATCTCTAGAACTTTTTGCAGAAAATACTAGTTCTTGAATTACCAGGTGATACTATGCAGAATTTGACCTATCCCATTACAAAAGAAGAGGTACTGCAGGCTATTAAAACCTTAAAAAATAATGCATTACCAGGCCCAGATGGCCTAACCTCTGAATGTTGAAATGCTATGGGGAGGAAATGGCTGATGTTTTATATGTTGTTTTTAACGATATGCTAGAAGCTGATTATATAACACCTCAGTTGGGACCAACTTTCCAAATTTTTTTATATAAATCCGGAGACCATTGAGACATGAATAACTGGAGGCCCATTAGCTTATTAAATACGGATTTAAAAATCCTTATGAAAATTTTGACTGCTAGGCTTGCAAAAACTGCACCAATACTAATCTCAAATAGCCAAACATGTTCTGTAGTAGGAAGAAGTACACAGGACAATTTAATATTACTTAGGGAAATAGAGTAAATGGGTGGACAAAATGATACAGCAGGGTATCTTTTATTGCTGGACCAAGAAAAGGCCTTCGATAAAGTATCACACCATTTTATGGGTGGGGTTTTACGAAAATATGGGATACCAGAGCAATTTTGTAACTGGATAAAAGATACAGGATTGCAGCAACAAAGCCACTCATAAATGGTTGTTTTGTGCCAGCCCGCTGGCGCTGAGGGCTGAGGCGCTGGTCGCCTTACTTCGAGTCGTGCTGGCAACACGTGTTCGGGAATGGACATGGGACACTGGGGGTTGGCAGGAGGGAGAAGGATCAAGCATCCCTAGGATTGCTCTCCTTCTCCAGGGAGGGGGGATTGCAGTGCTTAGTGATTGCCTGCCACCTAGTGGAGGTTGGGAGGTAATATATCAGCACTGAGACTGTGGGTGAGAGTCTGCCATTGCATGCCACGACTTTGGGGAAAAGGCAAGGGAAAAGATGAAATGAGAGTCCTCTGTGAGGATGAAGATGGTCCCCTCTCTGCAATGGCCTGGGAAGGCACCTCCCTGAACACTAAATCTGGTCTGGTGGGTTGAATCACTCCTCACCCACTTCCATGAAGGGTAAGTCATGGGGTCAAGGGGAAGGGGTCTCATGCCCAGTGCCTGTGGGGGAAGGACATCAGATGGATGCAGAGGACTCCGGTAGGGGGAATAGATAACTGTAAAAAAAAAATTGGTTGCTTTGGCCCAGCTGTGCAAATAAAAGAAAGGGTAAGACAGGGCAGCCCAATGAGACCACTGCTTTATGTTTTCTGTATTGATCCTTTACTAAGATCAATACAAAAGTCACTAATAAAGGGCCCTTCACTTTCAGATGGAGAACATGTTGTTTCAGCCACTGCTTATGCAGATATCTGCTTATTAGTAGAGAAAGTAACACAAGGGATACAAGCTTTAAATAATATAAAAGAATACTCCAGAGCATCAGGAGCAAAAATAAACCAGAATAAAAGTAAAGGCTATAGGCTCAGTGATAAGACAGAGGCAGTGGAGAACATAGACCAAATAAAAATGACTGATGGCCCCATAGAGATATTAGGGATTAAATATGGGAGAGGAGACATGGCCCACCAGAATTGGCAGGAAAAGTTGGAAGAATGTACGGAAAAAGTAAACAGGCGGAACACATAGCAACAAACAAATAAAAAGAAAGTAGCAATGGTTAAAACATTCCTTCTGCCGATTTTCACTTGTTTGAGTGCAGTGTTTCCCATTCCTAAATGCTTTGAGACAACAGTTTTAAGCTTGGTATTTCAGATTATATGGGGTAGCAGACTGAACCCCATTAAGAGGGAAGTTTTATATCACCCATACAGGGATGATGGCTTAATGGTTATTAATCCAATAAGCTACTATCGTAGTATCTTCATCAATGCAAATATACAAAGCTTTATGGCTCCACTAGATAGAATCTAGAAAATTGCAGTAAAACATTGGATGACACCCTTGGTAAGGTGTTGGAATCAATCACCAAGAGACCTTTAGAAGCAAAAACCCCTTCCTAAATATATGCATGCGATTATAGATAAAGCTGGACATTAGCAGCCGACTATTGCACAGGCCACACAGCCAACTCGGAAAGCAGTATATAGTACTATACAAGAACATGGATATGCCTCCCCTCCGGTATACAGAAACATTCCTGAAAATGAATATCACTACACTGAGTTATATTTAATTGATAAAAGACACCCCCCCCCCCACAGAATGTGGGATGTAGTGTGGCTGAGCTGTCACGGAAGGCTAGGGGTTAAGGGCAATGCAAAACACAAGAGTGTTGATGAAAGGTATTGTCCCAGGCCACACTGTAACCAAATAGAAGAATCTATGCAATATTTTTTCATTGAATGTGTTTTTGTAAAAGAGGTATGATCACTTTTAACCACTAGGTGGCATAATGTGCAATGAAATCAAGTATCCTATCAAAATGTGGTGAGTGGCTACCCTACTATATGTCTTTTGCAGTAATTGAGGAGAGCACTCTATGACTAATGTTTACCTGTATTAAATTTGTGTTATGGCAAGCAAGATGCAAATATATATTGCAGCAGATAGAAATGTTACAATTAGCAATAGTTTTACAAATTTAAAGAGATCTCAGTTTCCAGTATAAACATGATAGCTTGCATATACAAAGGGAATGTTTAGTTGGGAGATGGAGTGGAGTAGCACAACATGTGATACAGTAACATTTTCTTTATTTGAAGTTATGACTATTTGACATTATGTAGTAGGCATCAGGGGTTCTATAGGGGAAATGTGCTACTTAAATGAATTGTTGTATGGCTTTGAATAGATATATAGCTTATCATACCGTAATTGCTTTTTGTTTCTATTGTTTTCAATAAAAATTCCCCTACTCTTTCTGAGAATTGCCATGGGCTCTTTAATGTCCACCTGAACAACCATCAGAACAGGCAGACGGGACCTCAGTTTAAAGTGTCATCTAAAAGACATATAAGAAATGTATATAAGACCTATATAAGAACAATTTATATGCCTGCAGGGGGCATATAGGGGTGTGTAGAGTGCACCTGTACGTGCACCTAATGAAGAGAAGGAAAACAATCAGTTTATCAAACGACTCTTACTGGCCGCTGTATTCGACCCCAATACGCTTTATGTCATAGGTTTAAATTTTAATAGTATTATCTCTTCCCCTCTGGATAGGTCAGGCCCACATCAAGATAATGGTAACCGGGTAGGTAAACTGATTAATAAGGTTCTGGCTGAAATGGGCTTTATGGAGGTATGGAGGTTCCTAAACCCCAGAATGAAAGATTATACATTCTACTTAGCCAGACATCATTCCTATTCTAGGGTTGAATTTTTTCTTAGTCTCTTCAGAGTGGGCACATAAAGCTAGGAAGTATGTAATTATGCTGACTACTCTGTCAGACCATGCCCCAATATTACTGGAGTTGGAGATTACTCCCTAACTTAGAAATTCAAATTGGAGAATAAATATATGTTTGCTGAACTCTGTAAAATTCAAGAAGATAATTCAATAATTGATTCAAAAATTTCTAGCCATCAATAAAAAATGTGATACATCAAGGACCGCTCAGTGGGAAGGCCCTAAAGCTACACTTCGGGGCATTATTATTAGCCATTTGACTTATTTAAAGAAGGAGCGTACCAAAGCAAGTATAGCTTTAGAGCACCAACTAACACAGATTGAGTCTAAACATAAGCAATCTTTGGATACTGGTATTAAACTTTATTTGGATAGGGCAAAGGAAAAGCTGACTGCATTGATCACAGCAAATATAGAAAGCCAATTGTGATGACTTGGCAAAGGTATTATGAGGGGGTGACCAGGCTGGGAAGGGTTTGACTTATACTCTGAGGAAACAATAGATTAGCAGGGTGGTCCTCCAGTTCCAGACGCCAGGGCCAGGGCATGCACTAACCAGTGACCCTGAAGAAATAACACAGCTTTTTGCCAAATTTTACATTGACTTACAGTATACACACAATGAGACTCCAGAGTCTGACCAGAAAGTAGCAGCCTTTATTGTTCCTTTGCACGTCAAAGGACTGTCAGAAGTTGCAGTGGTGGAGCTAGAGAGCAAAATTACACCCCAGGAGTAGTCATAGACCAAACAAAAAATTTGAAAAATGCCAAATCTCCCAGTTCAGATGGTTATCCATCAGAATTCTATAAATCTTTCCAAGAATGATTTATTCCCACTTTTGGTTAAAGTTTTATCAGAACTGACTGAGTGAGGTAATGTGCATTGCATTGGAAGAAATGAGACAAACATGTAATAGGTTACTCAAAAATACAGTTGAATTACACAGGCGACATCAAATAATGTTTATGGCTTTTTTCATGCTGTTAGCTTGCTTCTGCCGTGTCTGTCCTTGTTCACCAGCATTACTTATCAACACATTGGTTCATGTCTTGATCCTAGTAGGGTGGCAACATCTGCTCATATGCAAACAACTGTCCCCTCAAGGAGTTTCTCCCTAAATCTCCACCCTGGAGAAAACAGATGCTGTTCTTGCTTCCGACACTCCATGCATAATGATTATAATGCCAGCATCTTTTGCTATTGTTTTTTTATTCTGTGCTTATTAATCAGTTTATTACAGGTGCATGATGATACAGGCATTGCTAAGATGAAATACAGAAAACAGTGCCAAAATCTCATGCCAATACTGGACAAAGAGGCAGAACAGTTAGACATCAATCATAGCTCTATCTAGCAGTGTAATAATAAACATACATAATTTTTCAACTATAGGTTTGTGTCATGTTTCCTTGGATGACAGTATATTGTATATAGAGCACATAATGGTTGCAATGGTTTCCAAACATGAACAGTGTTAGGTCTCGCCCCTCAGTTAAGATGGGAGTATGTTCCTCCTCAGGGGATCACATCCAGCCTGTGAGCCAGTAGCCGGGTATGCCACTGATTAGTAAAAGTGGCCATCGCTTGAGGTCAATAACTGAGGCCTGCTGTGAGGCATTCAATTTTATAAATGTCATCACAGTTTTTTCCCAATCCTGCTGACTGGGTCTGTCAGGCATTAACCATCTCTGAGTAAGTGCTCTTTTTGCGGCAGTGACCCAAATACCCAGCTGCTTCTGATAATGTTTTTCTTTGATTTTGGGGGATGGGAGTATATCAGGAATATTGCTGTATGTATCATCAAGTCACTAAAACTCAGCAGTAATTCTCACCCAAGCAACCTCTAATGCTGCCCAAAATGGTTTACTGTCTAGACATTCCCAGAAGATACAGTATGGGTATGGATGCCTGGGGAGGTTCCACATCCTCTCCAGTACAATGCCATTAACTGAGGGTCACATTTATAATAATAATAATCTTTATTTATAGAGCATAATTCATAAAATCAAAGCACTTTACAATAATTACATTTTTTTTTGGCTTTTCTTTCTTGTTAGTCGGCTGTCATCCGGAGGGAGCCCCCAGCCCCGTTCCCCAGCGTCCACCATCCGGCACTGATCCAAACTCCCAGGGCTTGCCCCCCTGGTGGGGCTGGCGAGGTTCCCCAACCCCCACCGGGGACCAGATTCAGTGGGCCAGCGCCTTGGCTGGCTAGGAGTGGAGCCTGCGAGGCACCCTCCACCATTGTGCCGCGGCTCTTCTTTTTCCTGGTTTTCTCCCAGGAGGTGGGGCGTACAATGATGCCTGTGGAGAGGAGCGTGCACGTGTCTGCATGCGCTCCCTCTAAGTGTCTACCCAAATTCCTCCCCCTTCTGCAAAGCAGTGCCCTGTCCCCCAGCCTCCACTAGGGAGCAGCCAAGTGCCAACCACTGAGGACCCCCCACCCCAGAGAAGGAGAGCAGTCTGTCAGATGCTCAATCCTTCTCCTCCCCTGCTGACCTCAGGTGGCCTGTGGTTGTTCCCGAACATGGGTCGCGGGTGTAGTATGAGGTAAGGTGACCAGTGCCTCAGCCCTCAGCACCACCGGGCCAGACATAATTAAAAATTTTAAAAATGTAACCACCATAAAATAAAATTCAATAAATTATGACAGGGTCTAAACAAAATAAGTTAATGGAGAAAGCCAACTTAAATAAATAGGTCTTTAATGCAGATTTAAAGCTCGCCACAGTCTGAAACTCACAGACCCAGTAAGATAGAGAATTCCACAGGGTGGGGGCCACAAATTTATTTATTTAGTTTTTGTTGACCGGGTAAGTGCAAATGTATGGGCCCCAGATGACTGCGGCCAGACCCTGGAAATCTCCAGTTGTTTGTTTCCTAAAGCAAGCCATTTGCCATTCCCCATCTGAAATAGGAGTGCCTGTTTCAGCCTCCTGCTGCTTTCTCATTCTGTTTGTCATCTCTCATTCACTTTGCTGAAAAGCTCTACATGCTAAGATGTAAAGTGATGTGGACTAGTGGTTTCTATGGCTTGAATAAGAAAGGCTAGCAATGGCTCAGTAGAATCCCTGTCCCATTCAAGCTGCAACCTGTTCCCCAGATAGTTTCTAATCTGAAGGTATCTGTAATGGTCTGTTTGCACAAGATAGCATTCTTGCTGGAGCTGGGCAAAACTCTAAAAACTTGATTACTAAAGTATTGATAATGATGCCTTAGTCCAGTTCTGTTCCATCTGTGAAAGGAATGCTCTAAGCCAATTAGAGTGAATTGTTCATCTGCAACTATTCATTCCAGGTACCTGACATTTTTTCACATTGTCAACAATGTGAGTAAAGATCTCTGGACCATTGATAACAGTTGTGTTAAGGAGGAAGGAACCATTGAGCTCAGAGCACACTGAACAGGGGCAAAGAGCAAATTAAGCAAACCAGTATCATTCTCTTATAGCTCTACCTCTTTCCAGTGGGGAACCAGGGATGGTTCAGCCAACTTATTATATGTTGTACCTGTGCTGACTTACAGTAATCCTGTAAGTTAGGGAAGGTGAGACCCCCATTCAATGTAGGCAACTGTAGAGTCATCTTTTGTTATTGTATCCCTATGCAGTTAAACCCTGATACCAGAAGATATACTTCTTTCAGATAAGGAAATTACATTTATAAACACATATTTTAGCTATAGTTTTGTAAAATAGTTGTTTGTTGCCATTTTAGACATTGAAAGACAGAAGGCTTGTTAGGAATGCTGGGAATTTATTCAACAGTGGGACAGCATTCAGTGTGTTTGCAGAGATGATGTTCATAGGTGAGGTGTTGTAGTGAACTATAAAATGTTTTGGGAAAATACATTCTTTCATCCAGTAGAACACACAAGACTATGAGGGGATTTTCAAAAGAGTTGGACACAGATGCCAATGTACACTGCACCTGCATCTGCGTCCATCCACTTGTGTCTAGGCAGCCCTGAGGCTATTTTCAGAAGTTGTGTTTGTTTATGACAAAAAGTCACAATTCGCAGCAGACAATGGACACAATTACGTCCAAGTTGGACACAGCTAGCAGTTGTGTCCAATTTGATGCAACCTTTGGACGCTGTTAGGCCATCTACTAACAAGTTTAGATGTCTTTCTGCTTGGAAAATAGCATCCAATGCACCTTGGGCAGGTTCTTTTGAAAGTCCTGCAAAATATTTCTATATATAATGACCTTCATACACATGAAAGTGGCCAAACGAAAGTGATACTCATAGGGAGGAAAAACTGAGGCACTGCAGGACCTGGGTCACTTCCCCCGCCCCCCCCAACTTATAGTGAGAAAGAAATTGTGTGACCTACTGGGAATAGAACGCAAGACCCCGGAATACTGTCCCAGTGCTCTAACCACTGAGCTATAGGCTATGTACTAGCCTGACTCTTCGGACACACTTCCTACCAAGAAAGGAAGTGTGTCCGGTGAGAGTCAGGCCAACCATGTGATGCTGTAGCCCAGAGGGTAGAACACTGGGGTGGTATTCCAGGGCCTGGATTCAATTCCCAATAGGTCACATTATTTCTTTCTCACTACAACTGGAATTCTAAATTGCTTAGTAATGACTAATACGGCACCAAAAACATCTAATATTCATGTCAATTGTTCCTAGTTGCAGGATTTGCAATGCCAGAGAAAGGAAGTGTGTCTGGGAAGAGTCAGGCTAACCATGTGAGCATATAGTTCAGTGGTTAGAGCACCAGGACTGTATTCTGTGGGCCCGGGTTCAATTCTCAGTAGGTCACATTATTTCTTTCTCACCACAATTTGTAATCTAAATTGCTTAGCAGTGGCTAATACTGCACTAAAAACATCTAATTGTTATGCCCTCCCAACTTGAGCTCATGTTGCTCCCCCCATTAGCCCTAGAATCTTGAGTGTTGCTAACCAACTGTAATCACTACACTGCACTTCTTTCTACATCCCAAGTCTATTGTCTCTGTTCTGATGCTGTTGTATTTTTTTCCTAGTTGCATTTTTGCTCATTGTGGTAATTTTTTTCTGCACATAGTTTTACTCATACTGTATATTTCTGCACTGCTGTTTCATGGTTGTGTTCTATTCTATCCCCACACACACATTCCATGGACACACCTCAAAATGAGCTATTGCAGCTTAGCATGCTTTTTCTGGCTAAACCAATAAATAATTAATGAATACATAAAACTTTACATGGTCCTGGACAAAGTAAACCAGTGGGGTTTTTATTCATTTGCTTTTGTTAACCAGGTAAGCACACTAGACAGCCAAGTGCCTATTTTCAGGTGTGACCTGGGAGATTACAAGGTAACAGACAAGAACATCAGGCAATACATAGTTACAAACAAGAGTCGGAAACAGCATGGTATAGGCTTGGACAACAGTCATATGCTTTCAGTGAGAGGGTGGAAAAGCAGTCAAAATGCAGGATATGCAAATAGGATCTGCCATACCCTCAGGCAAGTATGGGGTAAATAGGCATCACCAGTAATACATTTCGTGGGCGAGAGCCCAAAACATAGAACAGAATTTCGCTAGACAGGAACAGTGAGGATGGAATGGAACCTTTTACAGATAATACAGCTGATAGCAAATGAGCTAGCCAGCAGAATTAGTACATTTAGTATCAGGAGAGTCAGCCTACACAAGGTTGATTGCTAACTGACTTGGGGGCAGCAAGCAGACGGTGGTGGTAGACAGGCACTGCTCCAGAAAGAAAGTGGTACTCATCATTGTCCTGAAGGGATCAGTGCTGTGGCCACTGCTATTGGCCACTGGCTACTTATCCACAAAGGCAAATTACAGTCATCTCAGGAGTCTTTGGTTCCATGAATTCAAATGGAACCAAATAGTCGAGTTTGGTTTTATGACAAAGCATCTCCAGTAGTCGCCCTGGCATAATGTTGAGCATGACCGTATATTTATATTAAATCCACATAGGTTCATAGGTAGGTACAAGTTCGAGGGACTAGCCCATAATGAACTCGCCACCCTAACCAGGGTGGAAATTAAATTTAAGATCCTCCATATATATTAAGATTTGTCTTGAATTGCTGAAGACTAGTACTATATATTACTTCTGAAGGTAGCACATTCCAAACAGGGGTTGCTCTTTGTGTAAAATTCTACTTCTTGTCACAATTTTATTTATGCTAGTTTTCAATTTCATCTAGTGAGATCTGGTGTTACCAGTGAATTCATGCCATTCAAGGCAAATGGACTCGAATAGAGCAGGGTCCCTAGTTGCTTTATAAATTAAGCAGAGATCACCCCTAATGGAGCAATATTCTAGAGAATAGAGTCCCAATGTTTTTAGTCTATTGCCATATGGAATTGTGTCAATATCTATAATATTCTTTGTTAACTTTCTTTGTGTTTTCTCAACAGTTGTTTTTTCTTGTATTGAAGTAGGTGCACAGAAAGATGAGCAGAAATCCAGGTGTGACCTTACTAAACTAGAGTAGATAGGGAGAAGCACCTGCGGTTCTCTGTTTTTAATATTTTTAAAAATACAGCTCAGCAGTCGATGGCACAATTTTGCTGTCTTATTTATCTGCTCTGTAAAATGTATACCTAGATCTTTCTCTGAACTAACTTCATGTAAGGCTATATCATTCATGTAGTATTTTATTAATCTATTATTTTTCCCAGATGCATTATCTTGCATTTTGCAATGTTAAATACCAGTTTATTTTCTGTGGCCCACCTATACAAATTGTCCACGTTAGCTTGTAATGCTTCTGCTGATGCTTGATCATTAACAACACAGCCCAGTTTGCTGTCATCCGCATACTTGTTTAACCAAACTCCATTTGTAGTTTGCATACTAGATATGACTATGTTAAATAATATAGGACCCAGCACCGAGCCCTGAGGCACCCCACTAGTCACAGAACTCCAGGTGGATTTATACCCTTTAATGCTGACCTGCTGCTTCCTTTCCATTAGCCATGAGTTAATCCACTTTATGACATTCGGGTGCAAGTTTATTTTAATTAGATGTTCAAGTAGTATCTCATGGGAAACTGAGTCAAAGGCCTTCTCAAAATCAAAGAATATTACATAGATGGGCAATCCGTTGTCTAAAGCTTCACTGATAGGCTCAAAGAAGTTTATGAGATTATTATGGCAGGATCTTCCTGGGGTAAAACCATACTGAGTGATATCACATTTGTTATGTGCCAGAATATGACTGGTAATCTTTAGTAGTAATAGTATCTCCCATAATTTTACCTATACTTGAGGTTAAGCTAATGGGTCTATAGCTGGACATTGTGGCCCCTCTCCAATCCTGTAAAGCCATTCCTTCTGATAGTGATTTATTATATAGGGTAGTGAGTATCCCTGCAATTTCATATGAAATTTATTTTAAAAAAGATTGTTGGTATGTTTTCAGGCCCAACGGATGTGGCAGTTTTAAAGGAGTTAATGGAGTTAAATGTCTCAGGTATAGTGAACATCAGTGACTGATCATCTATATTCAATCCTATATTCCCAGTTGCTTCTTTGGGTTTATAAATACCTGTAAAATATGAATTAAACTCTTGTGCCATCGCTTGCTCATCTGAAACTACCTTTTCCTTTAATTTAATAGGGCCTATCTTTGGTGTATTACCTTTTAATGAGCCAATGTAATTAAAGAACTGTTTCTTATTGTCCTTGGTAGTAGCAGCAAGGTTATACTCAAGTTCTTTTTTTGCTGTTCTAATAGTCTTATTGGCTCTAATGTTGAACCTACTCCAGTTATAATCAGTTTTATGTGTTTTGTAGTTATTAAAGGCCTTTTTTTTGTTCCTTACCAATCTATTGATTTTAGCTGAATACCATAAGGGGAGTCTCCTTTGATTAGTATATTTTATTCATTCAGGCACCCACTTATTCATACAGAATTCAAGCTTTTCTTTAATTTTTAACCAGGTACTACTGGCGTCTAGAGATTCCAGATCCTGTTCCCAGTTTCAACTATTAAGATGGGCCTTAATTTTTCCATAGTTAGCCTTTGTAAAATTTCTGATTTTGGTAACTCTCTTTTGGGGCTGAGGTATAATAGTTAAGGGATCAGAAAATCATACAATGATCACTGTCACCTAATGGCTCACTGACTCTTGGTGGTGCCTCACAATCACTAATATTTGTTAGTATCAGGTCCAGAACATTATTCTGTCTAGTGGGTTCCTGTACTATTGATCCAATCCAAGCTGTACTACAGTTTCTAGGAATCTATTGTCTAACAAACTTTTGCCTTCTAATGTATCCCAGTTAATATGTGGCAAATTAAAATCACCCATCAGGATAATGTCATTTGGATTGTTCATATTTAGTAAATGTTGTAATAAATTGTTATTACTATCATTGTCCTGAGATGGTGGTCTATAGCAGAGTCCCATTATTATAGGCCTTTGCCCAAGAGTGACATTCACCCATGTTACCTCAATGTTTTCAATGGAGGAGTTGTTGAAATTAGTCTCAGAGCAATCCAGGCTCACTTTAATAAAGAAGGCTACACCACCACCTATAGTGGTGGTGGTGTGGTTCTTCCCAAATCTTACATATCCTGGTATATTCTGACCTCACTCATTGTCTGTGAACCAGGTCTCAGTAACTCCACAAACACCAATATTTTCATTATTCAACATAAGCTGGAGCTCATTAATTTTATTCTTTAAACTCCTTGCATTAAGGAGTAGTATTTTGAGTTCATGATGAGTGGTAGTCGGATTGGAATCAGTGTTTCCAGGATTTGGGAGCATAGTTGAGGTGTCTAATGAGTGTTCTAGACATATATCTGCCCCTAATTTTGTTTAAATGTTTATCAATATGTAAGTTTACATGCTTTGCTAATAGAGACAAGCCTTTTTTATTTAGGTGTAAACCATCCCTGGCAAACTATTCCCTCCTATAATCATGATCAAAGACTCCTGAAAGGACTTGCAATTTTGCATATTTTTTTAATGAAAGATATACAAGCTGGATTTGAATTATACATTTGTATTACCAGATAAGAGGCCTGTTGGTACATCCACAATGGACAGAAACGCAACCCTGAAAATCTTTTGTAAACGCAAACACAGAAATAATGCAAGGGAAATCTACAATCAAGGCATCACACCGCTGGACTGTTCTTTCTTCTCAGAGTTATTTAGATCTTAAGGGATAGGTATCCAACAGACGTAGCTAATATAATTTTTTTATAATCTTTTTTATTGTTTTTTTGCTCAATACAGTAACAACATGTCCAACCTGACCAGCAATACACACTGATTTAGGCAAGTACAATATACACTTTATGCAATTTGTTACTGCCAGCTACGTACAAGTCCACCTTTTCGATCTGTAGTTAAGACAACATTACATAACATCATACATTTATATCCAGGTTAGATTAAAGTTCATAGACTACAGCAAACAATAAAAGTATGAATCTGGCTCCAAATCAATATCTAGAGGTGTAAGCTATGAGAGAAATGTTAAAGACAAAGACAGAACTATGAAATGTAGTGAACAAAAAAAAAAAAAAGAAAACTGTACAATCTGTATCCTACCCTATTCCAAGTTCTGAGTTGTTACAGGTGTGGACCAGTGCAAAATCTAATTAAATGGTTCCCCCCAATACTCCTTATGTTGTGTAGTTATTTATAGACTACATTATGAAATCCTACCCAGCTCCCTCTGTGAAGATTATTGCCTCTAAGGGTGAGAGGGAAGCCAGGAATTTTGCCCATATTCCATTAAACATATCTTCCCTTCCTTTCAAGGCATGTGTGAGCCTCTCTGAGCTCAGAGTGGACAGTACTAACATTCTCCACATGGAGGTGACAGGACTTATGGAGGAGTCCCATGTGTTTAAGATGATTTGTCTGACAAGAATTAACATCACTTTGACCCATCTTGGGAATGGAAGCCACTCTCTTTCTTCATTTATCTCCATACCCATTAGCATAGTTAGTGGGGATATCTCAAAATGTCCACCCCCATTCCCTGAATTTCCCTACCCACCGACTCCCAATACTTCTTTATTATTGGGCGCTCCCAAAAATAATGGAAGCATAGATACATAGATACATAGACAGTGTCGGCAGATAAGGGCCTATGGCCCACCTAGTCTGCCCATTTGAGCTTGTAAGTTCAGTTTGTTTTCCTAGAAGTCTATTTCCCCTTACCCTGACCTCTAGAATTCCTTTATGTCTATCCCATGCATTCTTAAATCCCGTGATTGTTTCAGCCCCCACCACTTCCTCTGGCAGGGTGTTCCACTTGTCCACCACCCGTTCAGTGAAGAAATTCTTTCTCATGTTTCCTCTGAATCGTCCTCCCTCAACTTCATCCCATGCCCTCTAGTCCTGAAACATCTTTTCGCTTAAAATAGTGTTTTCCTGCACCCTGTTCCTCCTGTAAGATACTTGTATGTCTCTATCATATCCCTCTCTCCTCCTCTCCTCCAGGAGTACATGTTCAGTTCCTTCAACCTGTCTTCATAGGATTTGTGATGCACCATGCACCATCTTTGTTGCCCTCCTCTGAACCTTCTCTACCCTGTCTATGTCCTTACGTGGTATGGTCTCCAGAACTGTACACTGTACTCCAGGTGGGGCCTCACTAGTGTCTTGTATGGCGAATTATGACCTCCCTTTTCCTGCTGGTGATGCCCCTGCCTATACATCCCAGCATCCTATTTGCTTTACCTGATGCCTTGTCACACTGTTTCCCTACCTTGAGGTCATCAGAGATGACAACCCCAAGATCCCTTTCCTGCTTGGTGCATGCTATCCTCACCCCCCAACTGATATATTGTGCCAGGGTTTTGTGCCCCATATGCATTATCTTGCACTTCTTTGCATTGAATTTCAACTGCCAAACCCTTGACCATTCTTCAAGTTTCTGCAGGTCCTTCTCATTCTGTCTACACCCTCTGGTGTGTCTACTCTGTTACAGAGCTTTGTGTCATCAGCGAACAGTGAAATTCTGCCTTCTATATCCTGTGCAATGTCACTGATGAAGATGTTGAATAGGACCGGTCCCAGCACTGATCCCTGTGATACCCCACTGGTCCTCTTCCCTCTGTGGGTGACAGCCATTTACCACCACCCTCTGTGTCCTGCCACCCAGCCAGTTACCTACCCACCACACTACTGTCCTGCCCACCCATATTCCCCAGTTTGTGTAATAGTCTTCTATGTGGCACAGTGTCAAAGGCCTTGCTGAAGTCCAGATAGGCCATGTCCACTGCCCTCCTGATCCACCTCCCTAGTCACCCAGTCAAAAATTCAATGAGGTTGGTCTGACATGACCTCCCCTGGTGAAACCATGCTGCCTTGGGTCCTGTAGTCCATTGACAACAGATGTTCCACCAATCTCTCCTTCAGTAGTGCTTCCATGATCTTTCCCACTACCAAGGTGAGGCTGACTGGTCTGTAGTTCCCTGCTTCCTCTTTGTTCCCACTTTTGTATAAGGGGACTACATCTGCTGTCCTCCAGTCTTTGGGTACCTCCCCTGTTTCCAGTGATTGGCTGAACAGGATAGCCAGAGGTTCAGCCACCACCTCTCTTAGTTCTTTAAGGACCCTGGGGTGCACCCCATCTGGCCCCATTGCTTTGTCAACTCTTATTACTTCCAGTTCCTTCAGGACCCATTCTCGTTTGGTGTCTGCCACAAAGGGGTGAGACCTCAGGGTGGAACCTCTGCACCATCTCGGGTGGGTAATATAGGCGGTGTAAAAATTTGTATTAGGCTTCTTTGATTCTGTTACAAGTCATAAGGCCCATGTGTGATGTCACTAATTCACCCCATACCTCATCCATGATAGGGATCCCTAACTCATTTTCCCACTTCCTTCTAACTTTATGTGTTTCTCCTCCAAAACTGTCCCTATCTAGTTAAGTCACCCTGCCAATCAGACCCTTTTCTTTATTGCGCGCACCCAGTATTTCTCTCTTGGCACTGATTATGAAGGTGCCCCTATTTGTCATTCATAATTTTTGCACCAAAGTGCTTCACCTGCAGGTAGTGAAAGAAGTGGGAGTTTGGCACGTTAAGGCAGTTCTTAATCATCTCAAATGGGTATATAGCCTCAGCTCCCCATAAGTCACCAATGCATCTTACTCCTTTCTGTTCCTAACTTGCTACGGCAGGGTCCTCCAGCCCCGGAAAGAACTCAGGGTTTTTTGCCACAGGTATTAAAAGTGTGTTGTCTCCTTTATTCATTCTTTATTCATTAAAAATCGGGTTTACAACCTTTGAGTCAGAGACTCATTTACAAAGACACCTCATCGCAGGGAGGGCAGACATCAAGACAGTTATTACAGTGCAGATTAAAACAGAGGATAACATTACAGGTGCAGTAAAAGGAACATTTAACATAGATACACTTAGGTTACATAATATGGTAGTTTGTATGTTACTTATGTTACACAATGTTACAAAACTGTGAGTTACAATCATGGATATAGTAGGTCCTCAGAGAAGACAGCGGGTTACATCTCTATTTGGACCTAGTAGGGAAGGAGTGGGTCTGTCCAGTGGACGTTGTCAAGCCAGGGGGCAAGGCAGGCAGGTACCACAGGTTACAACAGTGGGTTAGTTGCACCTACAACAGCAGGATTAAAGATATGGTTCCGAAGGGCTGTTTTGAAAAAGCCAATTTATGGCAAGTTGGAGATGCAGCTAGGGAGGGAGTTGAACCAGGTGGGGGCTCGGTAGAGGAAGGATCTCTGGGCAAGAGAGGTCTTGGTTCTGGGCACCTGGAAGGTGGCCTTAATAGAGCTATGGGTGGTGATGGATGATGACGACTGCTATAGGGAGGTGGAGACCCGCTGGGGGAAGGAGAGCCCTAGCAGTGATTTCCTAGTGAGAAGGCAGGTCTGGTAGAGCAGACGCTCCTCAAAGTTGAGCAGATTGGTGGTAGTATACAGAAGGCAGGTGTGAATGCGGCTGGGGGCACTGATCAGGAGCCTACATGCCTTATTGATGGAGAGTTGGATTTTGGAGAGGGCAGTGTTGTCAGCTGCGGCATAGATGGGCAAGCCATAGTCCACAAGGGACAAGACGTGGGAGGTGATGGCCAGTCTGAGGGCAACCTGAGGCAGGCAGTCCCTCTGCCGGTATAGCAGGTCAATCCAAGAGTTGATGGAGGCTGACAGGGCATTAATGTGGGTGTAGAAGGAGAGGGCCGTATCGAATGTGATGCCTAGGTACTTGTATGTGGTCACTTGTTCTAGCAGGTGCAGAGTGCTGGGAATAATCAAGAAGGGGGTATTTTTAGCTTTATTTTGGAGAAGAACATTGATTTGGTTTTCTTTAGGTTAATGACCAGTCTGCGGTCACCAAACTACCTTTCGGCCTGGTTGTAAGCTTGCTGGAGGGATAATTGGAGGGATGTGGGATTGGGATGTAAGGCAATGAGGACTGCATTGTTGGTGTGGAGGAGCATTTTACTGGCACATGAGCTGGGGAGGGTGTTGAGGTAGAGACTAAAAAGTACTGGACCCAGGATGGAGCCCTGAGGGACCCTGGCGCAAATGGGAAGAGTGCTGGAGAGCAAGTCACTGATCTTGACATGCTGGAATCTAGCAGAGAGGTAGCTAGAGAACCAAGAAATGGGACCACCAGAGAATCCAAGTTGGTGGAGAGAGTCAAGTAGAAGGGGATGACAGACAGTGTCAAAGGCCTTGGAGAGGTCAATGAACATTGCTCCTGCAAGGCTGCCAGAGTCGAGGGCAGCATGCAGGTGTTGGGAGAATTCCAGAAGAGCCGTGGTTGTACTGTGTCCTGGGCAGAAACCGTGCTGCTCTGGACACATAATGTTGTACTTGGTTAGGTATTCGGAGAGCTGGATTGACACCACTTTTTCCAGGGCTTTAGAGAGTGGGGGGGGATGGAGATCGACCTGTAATTGTTGGGGGTGGACCGGTCCTCACTCTTATGTATGGGTGTGATTTCAGCAGCTTTTCAAGCACTTGGGAACTGACCAGGCATAGAGACTGGTTTAGAAGGTCAGTTAGGGGGACTAGGACTTCATCCAAGATCATACAGAGAATCCTGGAGTCGAGGGGGTCACTGCTAGGGTTATTGCTGCCTAAGGCTTTTAGCAGGTGTGGCATGGCTTCTTGAGAGGATAGGGTGCACAGGTAGAATGGTGGGCGATGCAGGACCAGAGGGAGAGAGAGATGGGGCTTGGGTCAAAGAGGCTGCTGGGGAGGACCAAGCTTAGGTCAGAGAAGGCGGTGTTATAATTGGCTATAAGGAGCAGATCTGTGGTGGGGGTGCCATTGATGGAGAGCTGGGATGGTGGGGGAGCGGGACTTCCCATTTAGCTCTTTCATATTATTCCAGAAGGTCCAGGCTGAACCCCAAGTGGAAGCGAGGGTGGTCTGGTAGTGCTCTGCCTTGGCCCACCTAATGGCCCAAGTACACTTATTGCATTCTGCATTGTAGGCCTGTCTATCAGATGCATTTCCAGAATCTACAGCAATGTGCCAGAGATTATCTCTGTTTTTGAGTCTCTGGAGGAGGGGTGGGAAGATTCATGGGGCATTGCATTTTTTGGAGCGGATCCTGGTGAGGGGGGTGAAAAGGTCACAAGCCTTACGGAAGGCATTTGGGATGTCGTCAAGAGCTGAGTCAATGTCAGGGGTGCACTGGATAGAGGACCAGTCTAGCTGGACTAGGTATTGTTTTCATTTTCTGAGGACACCAGGGCATAAATGGCAGCATAGAGTGGCCTGGGACACTGGCTTCAGAGTGGAGGATGACCAGAGACAGAGGACTGGGGAGTGATCGCTAAGAGAGTCGGGGAGAACAGTGACATCCCGGATTTTGTAGGGGTGGTAAGATATAACAACATTTAGGAGAGTGCTGGTGCCAGTAGAGTGGCTGAATCTGGTGGGCTGGGTGACTAACTGGGACATATCCAGGGCAGCAAAGGACTCCATTATATGGGAGGCAGTGGAGGCAAGCCAGTTAACATTGAGATCACCTAGGATGACTTGCTCCACTTTGTGAGGGAGAGATGTGAGGTAGTCAATGAGGGACTGGACCACTTGGTTTTGATTCCTCGGGGGTACGTAGGAGACCATGAGGAAGAGAGGGCCTCAGGTGGGGTCAGGTGTGATTTTTAAGGTGAGGGCTTGGGCCATAATCAAGTTTGGAAGCTGGGAGAGCCTGACTTATAAGGGAGTCCCATACGAGTAGTGTGCAACCACCACCGTGTTTGCCTACTCGATCTTCCCTGTAGATATTATATCCAGTGGGGGGATAGCAGAGTCAGGGGTGGATTTGGAGAGCCAAGTCTCTACCAGTGCAATTATGTCAGGCTGATGTTGAACGACCCAGCACTGGAGGGCAGTGGATTTCTTTAGAAGACTGTGAATGTTTAAGGATGAAAAGTGGAGGCCAGTTGCAGTACAGGGTTTGGAAGGGCTGGAGGCCATAGGTCCTGGGTTTGGGTGTACATTACCATATAATAATAATAATAGCAGTGTGATTATTCTCGTTAGTGGCTGGTGGCAATGGAGATCCTTGGGTCGACACCCAGCTGAGGACTTTACAATCAGGGTGCATGGGATAGATAAAGTGTGAAGGGTGGGAATGGCAGGGGAGAGCCGGGTCCAGGTTGGGCCTTGGAGGGTGGAGGGAGTGGGGGTGTTGGTAGGATTGGGGTGTTGGGGGGTCACGAGTGTGTCGAGGGTGGGGGAGGGCCGAGTCACTGTGGGGTAGTCTGGGGATGAGGTGCCTAGTGTGGAGGACAGGTGCTCCAGTCAGTGTGAGGTCTGTACCAAGAGGGTGAAGGAGAGTAGACTTAGTAATGGAGTGTAGGTACCCATAGTTTTATTCCTATAGTAGACAATAAGGCTGAGGCTGACCTTCAGTGAGGGTGACTGCCACTGTGGAGTAGCGGTAGTGCTGCCGACTTTGGTGCAGAAGGTATCAGGTTCACATACCCCGGGGGGGGTGTCTTGGAGCCTAGCGGGGAGGTTGTCTGGGGAGTGCTAGGTTAGTGGTGAAAAGAGGGGTGGAAGTAGCGACTCCTAGTGATCACAAAGGGAGCGGGTTAGGGGGAAGGTATGGGAGTGTGGTTGTCTGGGGATTGGGTAGGGAGGTTAAGTATTGAGCAGAGTAGGGTGGGGGGGGTATAGTGAGGTTTTCCAGGCAGGGGGACAGAGCAGCTGAGTAGTAGAGGAAAAGTGTCCAGGAAGTAGTAGAGAGTAAGGAGATGTAGAGCAGCTTTGGTACAGTTGGGGGAAAACCCCTCTAGTGGACAAAGAGTATAAGCTGCAAGTGGGAAAAATCAGTATCATTCAGTAGAAGAGGGAGGGGGCAAAGACTGATGAATAGTGCTAGACTGACCATACAATAAATAAAATGAGACAGGAACTGTATTGTGTTGGATTGGGTAAGTGTGCTTATAAATGAGCCCTCTTGTGGCTAAACAACATAATCTGCTAATGGAAAAGTGAGCACTTAAAAAATAAAAAAAATAAAAAAGGGAGGGAGGTTCTGAAGCAAGTTTTTTTTTGGGGGGGCACTGCAGCAGCCTCAATGGGACACCAAGGTCAAGGGTGAAGCCCTCAAACTTACAGCTCTAAGAGGATGGGCACAGGGCTCAGGGCAGATAGCAAAATCACACTACCTTAAAACCTCTCTCAAACCTTAAATCAACTCTTAAGAAATCTCTACATCAGACTAAACATTACTTAAAGTGAGAAATCAAGAACATGTGAAGCAGAGGTCAGTCCTAGCATTAATTTCTTGGCAGCAGTTCCTAGAAGACTTCTGCATTGCTGCACATAGTGTGAGAAACACTGGCAAACAGGGGCAAGTGAGATTCCTCCATGGGTAGATGCCAAAATTCAGAGTTCCAACCGATACCTTGCTTGGAGGGTGAGCTTCAGCAGCTTCTCCTTAGTCTGCTTATCAAACTGCAAAATGCAGTTTGCTTGAGAGGAAACAGTCTGAAAGGGCACAGTAGTCCCCTTGCTTGGAGGGTGAGCTTCGGCAGCTTCTCCTTAATCTGCTTATCAAACTGCAAAATGCAGTTAGCTTGAGAGGAAACAGCCCGAAAGGGCACAGTAGTCCCCAGTAGTCTCCTACAGCTCCCCCCTTTTTATTGATAGTTTTCCATGCCTCCAGAACTGCTGAAACCATAGGGTTAGGGGTTTGGGCATATGCCCTGTCACCCCCCCCCCCAGACACCAGGTAGGCTGTCAATCTACAGGGGCATTTCTGTTGCTCTAAGCAAATAGAATTTAATGAATTGCCTCCTGATTAACAGTGGAAACAGAGCTGAACTAATGCTCATCATCCCACAAATGCAGGGGTCTGGGAGAGGTTCCTTGGAAAGGTGCAAGTATTTTTTTTTAAGTTTTCAATATAGTGAGACAGTATGATAAACTACATTCTGGGAAATGCTCAAGAGATTCTAGTCTACAGAAAACTGACTGCACAACTTACATCTGGGCATGCAGTAGCAAGCTGAAAAAATATTGGAAGTTCAGGGTAAGAGCAGGACATAGGGGAGATTTTAGGAATAGAAATAACAATATAATTTTTGCACAACCAAATATTCTTTAATTGTATTTTGAAAGAAATATTACAATAATACAATACCATGTGGAGAAGAAATAACAAACATCATACTTCTGTATGATTGTTACAACACATAATCACTGTAGCACGGTGGCACCCCCCTCCCCCCACTAGTTACAACACCGGAGACACAGAGCTATACAAGAATTATTTATTAAATGTCCAGGAAACCTTATGACTGCACAAGGCATGGGTCACTCAAAAGTCCAAAGAGTCAGCAGATATTAGGTTTCCAGTCATTATTCTGACTTCGTGCCCGACAGGGGTTCAGTTAATTTATTGTTAGTGGAAGTTTAAAACTTCCATGAGTCGAAATCTGGAACTCATTCTAATTTTTTAGAAGTCAAATTACTTCCCGGAACCAACATTTTGGAAGTCCGTATTCTAGACAGGAACAATTAATAGATGTTAATATAAATACTAGTGGTAGAATGCAATTTGTTTCTCGGAAAAATCCATAATTTCTTGACTTTCATGCCTGCAGTTTTGGAAGGCATCTAATTTGTTGTTTTACATTTGGAAGTCAATGACTTCCTTGTCCTTTATTTTGGCAGTCAAATACTCCAGAAATTGAGTTAACTGAATCCCTGGTATCCAGTATGTCCAAAAGTGTTGTCAAAGTGAAAACAAGGAGATATTATGAAATTTTAAAATTACAAACTTTATCCTTTCAATTTCATATAGGTAGTTTGAGGGGTTAGCTGCACAACTGAGCAGACTCAATAGACCATAAGGCCTGCTTCTGCTGGCATTTTCGTATGTTTGTAAGTAATTATCGTGGTGTTAGCATCACTTGCAGGAGTAGCCAGGATTATGTGGGGGAAGAGCTCCTCCCCCACAGCCTACTTAATGGAAGCAGCCGACTCCCGCTCTGCTTAGAGTGAGTCGCACTCGGCACTCGCTCCGTGTTGCTGCTGGTCTGCGGCTGTGCCCCTTTTCTTCTTGCTCTCGTTCCCCCCCTTCCATGTTTTCTTTCCCATTTGTTTCTTCCTTTGTGCCTTTTCATCCTGTTTTTTTTCCTGTACTTTTTTGGTGTGTTGTTTGGGTGGTGGTCTTTCTAAGTCACCTCCTGGGCCTCGCTGAACTCTATTCTCCCCTTCTCTCTGCTGCTGCCTGCTCCTTGCTGGCTGTGTTTCCTCCACAGCTGTGGTGGTGTCTGTACTTCCTTCCAGCAGCCATGAGTGCAGCAGCGCAGTTTCATTCGGCTCCCTCGTTTCTCCTCATTTCTTTGGCACCTCTGGACTACTGCCGTTGCCCTCTGCATATGACCGCGCCCTGGCTCCGATCTGCTTTCTGAATGCCTCACCACAGTTTCCATGTTCGGTGCTTCCTGGGCATTCCTCAGAGCTGCTCCTGACATTTTCATTCCAGCCTATCCTTCTGAGGGCTCAGCATTACTACGTGGCGAGCTCTCACTGGGGACTCCTGCCTACCACATATGGAGCTCCTTAATCGGCGTATTCAGTTTTCATTGAGTTTGGGGCCTGAGTCACCACTTCCAGCAATTCTCTGATTTTTCCCTGAACACCTGCAATGGATTTCTCATGCATGAGGCATGTCCTATAGCCTCCTCATGTTTATCGTGTCCCTACACTAGAATTACCTTGTAACTTGGGGCTTGCTTGTGTTGGGGGCAGCATGTAAGTGATGTGGCAGCTTTCAAGACTTATTGCACTTTACGACGGGCACTTGTTCAGGTGTGACAACCTACATCTGTCGGACACTGTTCAGCCGGTCATGTGGGGGGTTTAGGCAATTTCCATCTTGTCTTGTTTGCCGTCTGATACTACGGGGATTGTTTAGCTTTCATGGAGCAGTAGCTACGTTTACAAATCCTTCAGGGCCATTCTAGCTGTTTTTACTGCTACCAACTTCGCAGTGACAGTCAAGGCAGCATTGTATCTCTGTTTTCAGCTTTCTATTTGCATCCTTGCTTGCCCTGCTGCTTCATTACTTTGGCTGATCCCTTCCACGGATCCATGTCGCAGTATTCAACTGCACATTGCCTTCAGCATTTCTTTATCCGTCCAGCAGAGCTGTGACATCAATTTGGACCTTCAATTCATGCTTCTTACAGCTTCCGATTTCAATGGACAGTTTCTGAAGTTATTCTCATCAATTCCCTCGGATGCTTCTCACCAAGTTTTCACCTCCTTCCAGTTCATGCTACTACCGTCCCTGCCTGATCTCCCGGCTGAGCTCTACTCCTTCATGCCTTCCTTAGTTGACCTGCTGCCTAAGACAGTGATCTACAGTTTCAGTGTGCTTATTTCCTCTGGTCAGGTTGCCAAATTCTTCAATCTGAAGCATCTTTCTGCAATCCTTTCCAATCGATCTTCAGGATGTGACAGTCGACAGCACCTTGCACAGCTCTTATGAGTCGGCCCTAAAATATATTACTGCTACGCGCCTCATTAACTTAGGATATGCTACTACATCTGCATCATGCTGCTTGCTTACTACTATAATTTATATGGGTTCACTTCTTACCTTTCTTGCTCACGTTGCCTGCTTCGCCCTCCCAAGGATTAGAAGTCATCATGACTAACCTGCCATTCCAACTTCCTGCACTCCTCATGAACTGGCATTCATCTAACCTATGTTTCAGTATTAATCGATATCTACATACCAGGATGTGATCATCTGCATTGCATGCTGTTCTCATTTCCATTGCATTGTCTACCACTACTCTGCAACCTGCCTCGCCTTGCGCGGGCCGGAGGTTAGCCATTGCATTTGGTCAGATTTGTGCCCCAACCGGCCTGGAGGCCCTTTGTTCCTATATGTTGCTGCATCATAATCGCCTGCTTCTATGACCTGTCTTTGCCCATCGGGCTGGGGGGTTTATCTCATTTTCTGCTTCTACGACCTGCCTTCGCCCATCGGGCTGGGAGGTTTACCTACTTCTACTCTTGCCTGTTCGCTCTGCTCGGGCCTGGAGATTCACAGCTTTCTGACCTGCCTTCACCTTCAGGCTGGGAGGTTTTCATGCTTCTGCTCTTCTGTCTCACCCTGCTCAATGCCTGGAGATCCTCACTTTCTATTATACGCCTACTTGCTGCCGTGTCAGCTGACCTGACCGCTCCTTTGCTGGATTACATCTGACGTTTATTCTTCACCATATATTCTTGGATGTTTTGCCCCACTGCCTCAGCCATGGAATTACTGCTGCTTCCCTTTCCAGGACTCTTAGTTGGCGTCTCCTGCAGACTTTCATTCTCATGATTGTGCTCTACCGAATTCAGACCCTGTGACAACGCTACTTCATTTGATTCAGCCTCTTCAGTTCTCTACATCTGGGACTCTTCAGGTCTTGCCTGGTTTTCCTACTTCGAATTTTGCATACCTTCAGTTTTGGATGTTATTCCTCTCGTCCAGTTGCCATATCTCTGCCTCAGTCTCTTCCATGTGATCCCTGCCTTCCTTGATCTGGATACATCGGTCCTCAGCATCATTCATTCTCTAAGTCTGCCTTACAGCTGCAGTCGGTAGCCTGGCTTCAAGCCTTCTCTCATTCATGTACTGTACAAGCCCTCTATTATTAGAAACCTGGAAGTCTTACTACTTCTATTCATCCTGTCTCGTTGACGTCAAAGCTTGGACGCAACTATCTGCGTCTGGTCTTCTGTATTGAATTCGTCAGTCATCAACTTCATCTCCACCATCATACATTTCCTGTATTATGCCCTCTATCAAATGAAGTCCGGAAGAAAGTTCTTCATATCCTCTCTCCATCATTCCGAATTATACATGGATTCTTGGTCTCTGGCTTTATTAAGGAGGAAATTACTTCACTGGACATTTACAATTCAGTTCTTAAGCTCCATTTATCTGGATTAATTCTACAAATTAAAATTCAGATTTAGCTGATTAATTTTGCTTAATTAGGATCTCTCTCCTTTAGTATGCCCAGAAGGACGGGCAGGTCAGTAGCCATGGGTCCTCAATGGTTTCCTCCCTAAGGGTTTTTTTCCTCTCTTGAGTGCTGCTGGTCACACTCTCCGGAGTTGGAGGAGGTGATCATCTATTCCTATCATTATTAAGTGTTGTCATGCACGACTCTTCAGCATTCAGTTAAAGAACAATCGTTGATATATATATATATAGATATATATATATATATAATATATATATATATATATATATATAATATATATATATATTCCTTTTTGGGCTTTCATAATTCTAAACCAAGCTTAGTTCCTACAGATGGGATACAGAGAAAGGCCAAAACCATAACATATTATCAAACAACTCAATTCAAGCATCCAAGTACCTAAGCACAAACATTCTATACTACTACCTAATAAACATTGTCCTCTTAATGCTGGCCTCTGTATCCAACAACCATCTACATGTTACGTAAGCACTGAACTATGAACCACACATAATTACAAGAGGACCTGGGATTATGTGGGGGAAGAGCTCCTCCCCCGCAGCCTACTTAATGGAAGCAGCTGACTCCCGCTCTGCTTAGAGTGAGTCACACTCACCCACCATCCTCCTCATCACCTCCTCCTCCTTCTGCGGCACTCTTATGCCACAGGGGAGGCTTTCATAATTCTAAACCAAGCTTCCTTCCTACAGGTGGGATACAGAGAAAGGCCAAAACCATCAAATATTATCAAACAACTTAATTCAAGCATCCAAGTACCTAAGCACAAACATTCTATACTACTAACTAATAAACATTGTCCTCTTAATGCTGACCTCTGTATCCAACAACCATCTACATGTTACGTAAGCACTGAACTATGAACCACACATAATACACAATAGATTCAACTATAACTGAAGCCCTCCTATTCATTACAACCACCGAGCAAGGAGGTGTAACCGTAAGGAAACTTTTACAGAAGACAAAGAGAAACATTACATTTGCATGAAAGTACTGAACTGAGCAAGCAAATATTACCATTAACAGAGGTTTTAATATTTTCCAATACTTGCCAGGGTTGTTATGCCATGCCGAGGTTCTGTCCCTCGCAGAACTGAATGCACTGTGCATGCTAAGGTGGAAAAGCATACCACTCAGTTGGGTGGGAGCTGCAAAGTTAGTGTCAGGAGGCACATGTACAGTAGCAGCCACAGACACTGCCAGCTATTTCCAGAAATTTCTGTGGTATTTCCAGATATATCTAATGCTTTCTCCATTTCTACAGTAGGGGCAGTGGGGAGAAACTTTTTAGAAATCTTGCGAAATAGCTGGAAATAGCTGGCAATGTCTGTGGCTACTACTGTAGCATCATCTTGACCATGCGGTCAGTCAAGAAACATGGCTGTTTCTAGTATTTGAGGACAATATATGCCTGTACTGACCATTCTCCTTCCTCCACCCTGTGTGGTTTTCTTTATGCCTATTTGGAAACCATACATTTTATACACCATTTAAACATATAACAGAAGCATACATTGTAAACCTTCTAAAGAGATAATACGGCTTGGCATTTCGTATGATACTTAACTGTCCAAATCATCTGCAGATTCATCCTCCTCGACCCTGGCTGTGAATTCAGTTCTAAATTTCTCCTCTAGCTTGCTGGTGTCTGTGGAGTTCAAGAAAGGAATAGTTTTTCCTCTGTAATGCACTCTGAGTTGTGCATGTAGTAGGAGATAAGGGTTTATCCTCAGTTCTCTTAAAATCCCCTGGACACTGTTAAAAACATTTCTCTGTCTCCTGGTATTGTAGTCAAAATCCTGGAAATGTTTAACAGTCCCTGTCTCTAGTTTAATTCCCACAGAGAATTTCACTGCTAGTAGTAAGGCATCCCTTTCCTCCGGACTCCACATAATCCTAAATACCATACAGGCTACATTCTTGTCTTGCAACACCCATCTTGGATTAATGTAGTAAGCTTTTTTGATAGTTGGAGTAAAGTCCAAGGAGAGTGTCTCTGGCATTCACCCCAGGAGGAACATTTGGGATCTGTGCCTTTCATCGATTCTGTTAGCCCAAATATGCACACATTTGCTGGCATTGAAAAATGTTTCCAGTTGGCCAGTCTCACTTGGAGCTAGTGGAGTTTTCCTTTACTAAGCCTGTACAAGTTATTTGGGCTTTCTCCGCTTCTTCTCCAGTTTTGGTTGCATTTGTCTGGGCCAAGTCTGTTTTCCTCTCAAGGAGTGCAGTTCAGCTGTTGACATCCTCCATTCTTCTGTCCTGCCCATGGATGGCTCCTAGGAGGGATGGTGGAGAGGGTCTCCCCTCCCAAGGTGCTTGGCAACTCTGCTCCTGCTGCTGCCCCAAATGTTTGGGCCCTTCAGTTTCTGCAGCTGAGACTGCTGTTGATTGTTTGGCTTTACCATCATTGCAGGAGCTGAATAGTTTACCTGGAGTACCGGTAGGTTTTGTAGTATTGCTCATTTAGTGTTCTGACCAAATAACATATATAATTCCACATTTTTTAAATGTTTTTTATCAAATAATTTATGGAGCTTGATCTCAAGCATCTAACCTCAGTCAGTCAGTCAACTAGCAGTCAGGCTGTTTCCCACAACCAAACATTTTAATAAAGTTTTTTAATTTAAAAAAGGAAAAAGAGGAAGAGTACATGGAAGCATTTTGTAACCATAGCCTTGACTGCATGCAATGTATAAGTCCAAATGCCTCTGTACTGTATGCTAGTACTCTAATAAAGATGAGTAGGAAATAAGGTTCCAGACCTGGAGGCCTTGTTGGCAGATGCAGACTTTGACATATCTGTAGTAATAGAGACATGGTACTCTGCTAATCATGGCTGGGAAGTCAATGTACCAGGCTATACATTGTCCAGGAGGGACAGGGAGGGTAAAAAGGGTGGGGGAGTGGCCCTGCACATCAGAGATGGTATAAAGGCTACAGAAGTTCAGGGAAGACAGAGGGGAGGCTGAGGTAATGTGGGTCACCCTGGAGCCAGATAATGGAACAACAATATGCACAAGGGTGATCTATAGACCTCCAGCACAGAGGGAGAAAGTAGACAGGGAACTAGTGGAGAACATGCACAACATAGAGGCTAAGGGTGAAATCCTGCTACTGTGGGATTTCAATATACTGGACGTGGATTGGGCCACTCATATGGCTGTTTCAGCCAGAAGCATGGCCATCCTTGAATCTCTGCAGAGGATTAGAATCAGGCAACTGGTGCATGAGCCAACCAAGGATAAGTCGATTCTGGACTGGGTATGGACCAATGGGAACAGAGTCGAAGAAATATAGGTGGAAGGGCAGCTGGGGTCCAGTGACCACCACATGGTGTGGTTCTGCATGGAGACATGGACTCAATTAAGCCACACAAGGGCAAGAGTATTAGATTTCAGGAGGTCGGATTTCACTGAAATGGGTAGATGTATACAAGCAGTCCTGGGGAAGGGAGAGGTAGTAGAGGGGGTGGAAGAACAATGGGAGAAACTGAAAGGAGCCATAGTGGATATAACAAACCAATGTGTTAGGATAGTGTCCAAAGGGAAAAGAAAAAGGAAACCATTATGATTCTCCAAAGAGGTGATGTCCAGCCCTTGGATGGCTTCAAGGAGGGATGGTAGAGAAGGTCTCCCCTCCCGAGGCGCTTGTCAACTCTGCTCCTGCTGCTGCCCCAGCAGCTCAGACTGCTGTTGATTTTTTGGCTTTATCATCATTGCAGGAGCTGAATAGCTTACCTGGAGTACTGGTATGTTTTGTGGTATTGCTCATTTAGAGTCCTGATTAAAAAACGTACATATTTCCTTACTTTTTTGATGGTTTTTACAAAATCTTTTATGGAGCTCGATCTCCAGGCATCTAACTGCCCCGGCAGTCATGCAGTACCCCACTACCAAACATTTTATTAAAGTTTTCCTAATTTAAAAAAGGAAAAAGAGGAAGAGTACATGGAAGCGTTCTGTAACCATAAGCTTTTCTGCATGCAGTGTATAAGTCTGAATGTCTCTGTACTGTATTGGTTGATGCTATCACTCTAATAAAGCTGAGTTTAAAAATAAAAGAAAAATTAGACAATTTATCAGATAAGATTATGCCAGGTGACTGTCAACAAGATTTAAAATAATGCCTAGTGATTTGCCAGAAAGGACAGAATGGCAGATAACTTCTCTTTCTGAAAAAGGCATTTTATTTGTAGAGCATTTATGAATAATACTCATCATAGTTTGAAACTTAAAAAGTCCACAAATGTGGCTTCCTTTTTTTTCATTTGTTGCTTCCCACAGTGATGCTCTGTCAGGAGTAAACTCTGAACCCAGGGATGTACCCTGATCCATCTCTATTAGTTTCTCAACACTCCCACGGGGACCCTGCACCCCACCAACATCTCCCATGGCCCCCCCCCATGGTGGGGAGTCTGGGGGAACAGCTGCCCTCCTTGAACTCGAGTTGCCTGCTTGGCACAGCAACGTGCAACCACACAGCCATTGGGTTGTCCCACAAATGCTGTTTCAAATGAAGTTTGGAGCTTACCTGTTGCTGTCAGCAGTCCAGAGGGGTTGACAGTCAGGTCTGTCCTATAATGATATTACATTGCCACCATTCTGTAGAACCTTGTGCTGTCACTGAGGGTGAAGCAGTACCAAACTACAATGTGGTTAGGTGCAACTTCACTCTATGTGATACCACAAGGTTCTACGAATAGTGCCAATGTAGTAGTAATATGGGGCAGACTCAGTTATCAATATTTCTGGAATGTTGCCAGCTATACGTTAGGCCCAGTACTTCACTTATAAGAACTTTTCATGGACTTTCAAAATGGTGATAAGCATTGTTAACAAATGTTCCCCTTATGGTCAAATAACATTTCTGTGATCTTCTGAGAGCTCTGCCTGCTATCTATGCATATGCTGCTAACTGCCTGTTTAGCCTATGATTTCAGTACAGTACTTGCCGAATTATCACTGAAAGAACAGATGATGTTAGTGTGCTGCACATTTTTAATCAATAGCAGAATATAATTTGGTTTGACACAGGGCCTTTTATACACGCTGCATCCCAAAGTGTTTTACATAGCAATGACTTACATACTGGCAGTATAGTAACTGCATGCACACTAACACAGCAGCCACTATGAACTCAGCAACACCCACACATGTCCAGTGGCATGAGAAACTGTGTTATAGAGGGAATTTTTATGGGACCCCAAAGATAATCCCTGTCATTTCCAAAAACATTGCATGGGATCTTTAACTTCCACATTAACAGCCACCAGATGTTAGAAAGGAACTTAGCTTCATGTCTCATTTGAAGGATGGCACCTCTGACAATGCAATAGCTCTCCTGCACTATACTACAGTTTCAGAACCTAGTACAAGCCCATCCCTCATATAAAGTCATGATTTAGATGTTATTGCAAAACATGTTCAGGAAGAAAATCAAGGGGGGGTAGATGCTGCCAAAGGTGATGTAGGCAGCGTTAAGATTCTGGTGAGATGCAGAGCTATGTAGGAGAACATGGGGAGGCAGCACCACAGCAGGGGAGGTGGAGCTGGGTTAGGGATTAAGTGTCCAATAGGAGTCCTGCATCTCAGGCCCCATGTATGTCTCAATCCATACTAGGCAGTCAGACTGGGAATGTGGGATATCTAACAAGTGTCATATCTCCTGTTCAGTGCTGGGAATGAGTATTGTGCTGTCATGGCCCTCCTTGTAACCTAATACCCTCCAGACCTCACACATGGAGTTATGGGGCAAGGGGAAGGTGATCGGTGGCCAGACTGGCCCATCTTACATTGATTGCTGGGGGGGGGTGCATAGTCACTATGGCAGCCTGCTTGGTGGCAGTGGCTGCCCACCTTAGGTTTGAGACCATCAACCCTGAAGGTACACCTGGCAGCTGTGTCAGCCTTCACATCAGCAAACTGAGACAAGTCCTTGGCCTCACAATGTGTTTTCAAAAGTAAGGCACCCAGTACCTCCCTGGGATTTGAATATTTGTCTTTCCCAGATGATGGAGTTCATTTGAGCCTATGGTTGCTGCTGATTTAAAATAATGTCACATGGAAAACAGTTTTCCCGATAGCCGTGACAGCTGCCTGGAGAGTAAGTGAATTGCAGACCCTCTGTACAGTTCCAAACTACATAATCTTCCACTTGAATAAGGTAGTCCTTCAGACCAATAGGAAATTTCTACCAAAGGTGGTGTTGGAATTCTGCTTGAACTAGTGAGTTACCCTTCCTGGGCTCTGTCTCGAACATTTCAGTAGCGGTGAGCAGAAACTTCCCTCTATGGGTGTAAAGAGGTCATTACGTCACTACATGTACCAGACAAGGGTTGTCAGGTCCCAGAACACACAATATGTGTTACCTATGAAGAGGCTGGCAAAAGTAAACCAGCAGCTAGGAAAACTAGCTCTCATTAGTTAATCTCTTGCATTCAGTTCTGTTATGAAAAAGCCAGTAAACTACCTCCTAGAGGCCTACAGGCACTTTCCACAAGGGGTATCTCTGCTTCTGTGACAGCTACAAGGATATCCCACTTTTAGACATTTGTAAAGCAGCTACCTGGAAAATGGTGCAAACCTTCACAAAGCAGTACTGTCTGGACATACAGTCCAGGAGGGTTGCCACTTCTGGAACTGCTGTCTTGCAGAATCTTTTTCCTAAATAGGTTCTAGATCTATCCTCCCAAGGTACTGCTAGTGAGTCTGCACTTCTAAGGTATCATTGATGGATTCCTGATGTTTGAAGAAAAAATTACTCATGGTAATAATGCTGTTTCTTCTAAGGGATTCATCAATGAGCATTACAAACCCTGACCCTGCCTCCCCTTACAGAACCTGAAAATAGGTTCACACAAGAATCAGTTATTATCTTAAGTTTGCTTGAGCATTACTTATTGTAGTCCCTCAGCAACTGTTAAAATGTGATCATTTAAAACTTTTTACATGATGTCTGCTTCAAGTTAGTTAGATTTTCAAAAATGTTCAGAAAATGTGAAAATATTTTTTAGTAGTCATTTAGCTGGTTTAGCGATCACTGCTCCCTTAGCTATAGAAACAAATCTGACCTTGAAGCAGCAGGGGGAGCATGACCACAGTGCAGAGTTTGAATATGTATCCTAAATTCTAAAATTAGATTAACGTTCTATCTCCAGGGCATCACACTCTGGCAGGATGATGCATTTGTAATGCTCACTGATTGGATCCCTTAAAAGAAACAACATTACTATGGTGCGTGTTTTTCTTTCTTCAGACATCTACCTTCTATATCAGATTGAGAATTAAGAAAAATTGTGCAAGTTACTTAGGAAAACATACCTTGTGTATTTGTCACCCAGCTCAGGAGACAGGTAAGTTCAGTAAAAATAACACCAACAGCTTAATCTGGTTCAATTCCAGTTGGTCACTGTCTGTATCTTCCCCTCTCCCTGGGACGAGGCTGAAAATAAGCAGAATTGTCTAGCCCTCCTTTCCTGGTGAACAAAAACTAAATAAAATAAATAAACAAAATAAATAAATAAAAGTATTTCGGACATCCGCCTTTACAATCATGCTGGAAATTGAGAAAAAGACACAATTTATTTAGAAAAATTTACTTAGTATATTTGTCACTCAGAATTTCTTCAGACAGCATTCAAAATCATGTCAGGAAAAGAGAAAATGATACAATTTACTAAGGAAAAATTTGCTTAGCAGAGGTCGATTTTAACATTAATTTCTCACCCTAGGAATTCTCCAGTATTCCTAACTCTTGCAGTCAGCATTTAAAGTTGAATTGCCCAGAGATAGAATGTTATGCTAATGCTGGAACTATCATTGGCTCGTACCAGTTTTGAACTGCTGCTCCTATCAACTGCCTGTGTTTCAAAACACCTCAGATTTCTTTCTCCACCTGCCAAGACCAGACGCCCTGTAGGCTTCCTCTCTCAGTCGTTCCTGAGTACTTACTTGAAAATACATAAGTATTTTAGTATATATATTTTTTCATTTGCTGCCTTTATTTTCTGTTTTAGTGGTAAATGCTAGTTAGTTAGAGATTTTTCCTTTGTTTTCTTGGTTTTTCTCGGTTCGGGATAACCAAAGGGAAACTGAGCCTTAGTTTAGCTTAGTCGGAGTTTCTGACACAAACTCTGGCCTTTTTTTTTTAATTTTAAATAGATTTTTTGTTTAGGACAGTAACCAGTAATTTGTTTTAAGAACTGATAATCCCACTTTCTTTCTATCAGTTCCCAGTTCTTGATCTGAACTTTTTATCGGTTTCTGAACCGACTGAAACTGCATATAAAACAAAATAAATAAATAACTTCTTTTGCAGTTTGGATTTTCTTGTCAGTTTGTGAATGTCAGACAAGCCTAAGAAGAAAACCAGTGAATCTGGTTTTAAAAACTGTGCAAAGCGTGGGGATGTCTTTGCCAAGGCAGACAAACACACACATTATGTCTTGTTTGTCTTGGTGAGGAGCATTTCTCAGCTGATTGTGACATATGTAGATCTTTCCCATGAAAGGCAATTAAAAAGCATCAGTGAAGACTACAAAAGAAATTAGAAAAGGATTCCTCGGGCTCTGACCAGCGGACACCCTCATAACCTGCAGGAGAAACTGCAGAACCTAAACAGTCTACCCCTGATAAAGGTGCTACAGCAACCGGTAAGAGAACCAGTGAATCAGTTGACTCCCCGGTTCCTTCAAAAAAGCTCAAGAAAACTAAATACATTGCACCCCCTGCTGAAAAGCAAAAGGGGACTTCTGCTGTGCCCACCAGCCTGCCCTCACCTGAAGAAATTGCCCAGGCCTCTAGGGTGATTTAGGCTTTGCTGGGGTTGGTACCAGTCTCTAGCCCACAGGTAGCAATCCAAACACCTGTTAGACAAGAAACTCTCACTGCCCAGACTTCACTCCATGAATAGATGGAGTTTGAAGATTATGGGGAATGTGAGAAGGATGAAGGGGAACCAACTGAACCTGAGGTTTCCCCTGACCAGGAGTGTGGGTCACCTCCTAGAGCAACAGAGGACTTCTCTTCCCACTTCTCATTTGTGAGAAGAATGGTGGATGCTCTGGACATCACTACCAGTGAGATGATTGAAGGTGAAGAAGAAGTGGAATACTTGGAAAGGATGGGACTGGCAGCAACTAAAGCACCACATTCTGTCCCACCCCTGGATAACAGACTTGACAAGAAAAATCAGTTGGACAGAGAGGGAGCTGAATTTTTATTCACTCACCCTGACCACCAGGGGGGTGATGCAGACTTCAGCCTGTGATAGGGCAAAGGTGCTTTTGGCATCCCATCCCCCTGACAAAGAGTCTAGGAAGATTGACAGCATGGCAAAAAAACACAATCTGTCAGCTTCTTTGGCAATCAGACAAGCAAATTATCAGGTCTATGCTGCCCACTACCAAAAGACTCTGTGGCAGTCTTTTCTGGCCGTGTCTGATAAGACTCAGTCTGACCTTTCTGCAGATCTGGCCAAGACTGCCAGATTTGACTTGGAAGCTGTGAAATATCAGTTCCAGATGGTAGCAGATACTAATGACACTGCTACTAGATGGATGGCTAATAGAAACATAGACCTTGATGGCAGATAAGGACTGCTTGGCCCACCCAGTCTGCCCATTTCCCTACCTTTTGGATAAGCTACAGATCCTAGTTAACTAACAGCCTACTTCTTCCTAACCCCCACCATAATTGCCTTATATCTGTCCCATGCATTTTTGAATTACCCCACTGCTTTTGACCCCACGACCTCCTCAGGAAGGCTGTTTCATGTGTCCATCACCCTCTCCATGAAAAAATACTTCCTCACGTTGCCCCTGAGCCATCCCTCCCATCTTCAAATTGTGCCCCCTTGTTCTAATGCTGTGACTCAGAGAAGGTTTGCGTGGCTAAGAGCTACAAGCCTTATGAGGATACTCAGGCAAAGGCCATGGACTTCCCTGCTGAAAATAATTCTCTTTCTGGGGACAAAATAGAGGTCTACATGGAAAAGGTGGATGCATTTAAGGCCACCTACAAGAGTAATTCTGCCAAAGAAAAACCCTTACCTTACACTAGGAAAGGGAGGCAGGGGCAGAGCTTCATATAGCAGGCCTTTCTATCAGGCTCAAGCTGTTCCCCAATACCAGCAGTACCCCCATCAGACAGGGTACTTTAGGGGTAAGGGCAGAAGGAGATCCAATCATGGTTCCCAGGCTGTCCAAGTCCAGCCCCAGTCTAAACAGACTCCCTGACCTACTTGCCCAGGCTGCCTCCCGACTGCCAGTAGGGGGCAGACTGGCTCACTATTTCCAGGCTTGGCAAGAAATCACCCCAGACAAGTGGGTCCTGGAGGTAGTGAGTCAGGGTTTGTTCCTAAACGTCAAATCCTTTCCCCCTCTAAGAACAAGAATTTTCAAACCAGCTTCAAACGCAGAAAGGAAGCTGTTGGAAAAGGAGGTAAAACCCTGCTGTCACGAAGGGATGTGGAACCTGTTCCTCCACAGTAAAAGGCAAAGGGCTATTATTCAAGATACTTTCTTATAACAAAGAAAAATGGGGAGTGGCAGCCTATTCTAGACCTAAGATTACTGAACAGATACCTGACAAAACCAAAGTTCAAGATGGTAACCTTGGCATTGATATTGCCAACTCTCCAAAAAGGGGCATGTTTGGCATCTCTGGACCTAAAAGATGCCTATTTCCACATCCCCATAAGGAAGTCTCACAAAATATACCTCAGGTTCAGACTCCCATCAGGTCATTACCAGTTCTCAAAACTACCTTTCAGCTTCACTTCATCCCCAAGAGTGTTCATAAAGTACTCGGCAGTGGTGGTGGCCCACCTCAGAAGACTGGGTGTCACAGTGTTTCCATACCTGGATGACTGGCTGGTGGTAGGAAACTCAGGTAAAGGATCATTTGCAGCTAACCCAGGGCTCTTGGAGTCCTTAGGGTTCCTGATCAAAAAGTCTGTCCTTTAACCAGCACAGGTGTTGCAGTTCATAGGAGCAGAACTGAAGAACCTGGAGGGCAGAGCTTTCCTGCCTCAGGACAGGGTAAACAGTAACTTGCAGACTGCTGGCTTGTTCATCCTCAACAAACTAAAATCTGCAATGCAGTTTCTTCAACTACTGGGTAATATGGCTGCTGCCACAGGCACAGTACTGAGTTCCAGGTTCTGGATGAGAGACATTCAGTTCCACCTCAGAGCATACTGGTGCTAAAGGAGAGACCACCTCTTGAAGCTAATTCCAGTAACAAAAACATTACTGCAAGCCCTTCAGAGGTGGAAGGAGGGAGAAAACCTAATGAAAGGGGTTACTTTCAAACAGGAGTCTCCATCAGTGATACTCACAGCAGATGCATCATTACTGGGGTGGGGTACCCACTCAGGGGATCACACCACTCACAGTACTTGGTCAAGTGCAGAGTCTCTCCAGCACATAAATCTGCTGGAGCTATGAGCAGTGTTACTGGCTCTGCAGGCTTTTGCCCCATTGATACAGGGCAGGGTGGTTCAAGACAGAACAGACAACACCAGCACAATGTACTACACAAACAAGCAGGGAGGGACAAGGTCCAGCCCCCTTTGCACAGAGGCTATGAAAATATGGAGCTTGGCTTACTTCCTCAGAGTTTCTCTAAAAGCCATTTGTCTACCAGGGAAGAACAACACCCTAGCAGGCTTGCGAATGGGCCCTCAACAGGCATGTGCTGGAAGTTGTTTTCAGAAGGTGGGGCACTCCAGAGATAGATCTCTTTGCATCCCACGAGAATCACCACCTGTCACAGTATTGTTGCAGACCACCAGTCAGGGACACAATACCCTTGGATGCTCTGACATTGGACTGGTTGGGGAGACAGCTATATGCTTTCTCTCCTTTTCCTCTAATTCTTAGGGTTCTGATCAAACTTAGGTCCCAGTCAGCATCAATGATCTTGTTAGCACCAGATTGGCCCAGGCAGCCATAGTACTCTGTACTACTCTCCATGTCTGTAGCCATGCCGATACACCTCCCTCTGAGGCACAGCCTGTTAACTTCCAACCAGGGGAGGATCCTGTACCTGAATCTTGGATCCCTCAGGCTCAGGGCATGGCTCTTGAGGACTTACAGTAGGCAGGCTTGCATCTCTCAGAAGGTGTTCTGGATGTTCTAAGAGGTTACAGGAAGCCCTCTACTAAGAAAAACTATGCTTCTAAATAGAAAATGTTTTCTATTTGGTGCTCCATCAATGATGTGGTGCCAGCACAGGCAGGGATTCCAGTCTTGCTGGACTATCTTATCTATCTACACTCCTTGGGCCTGCAGCCCACTACATTGAAAGTTCACCTGGCTTCAGTTTCTGCCTACATTTCAGCTGGTAAGGGTGTCTCTTTGGCATACAACCCTATCTTTAGATGTTTTTTCAAAGGTCTGGCCCACCTACACCCCCCATCACAGGGAACCGGTGCCAGCTTGGGATCTGAATGTGTGAATAGCCAAGTTCATGGGCCCACCATTTGAACCCATGGCCTCAGCCCACTTGAAGTATGTTACCTGGAAAACAGTTTTCTTGGTAGCCATTACTTCTACTAGAAGAATTAGTGAACTTCAGGCCTTGTGCATCAAGAAGGACTACATCTCATTCCAGAGGGATAAGGTAGTTCTACGAACAAACAGGACATTTTTCCCTAAAGTGGTTTCTGATTTTCATCTGAACCAATCCATTACCCTAACAGTCTTTTTCACTGATCATTCTAGTTTAGGTGAACGTAGGCTCCATAGCCTTGATGTCAAAAGAGCTCTTAGCTACTACATGACAATCACTAAGGACCATAGGCAAGATAGACAGCAGCTGTTCCTTTACTTATTGGGATGTGAGAAAAGGGAACCCAGCATCTAAAATGTCCATTTCTCACTGGATAGTCCAGTGTATCCTGTTTTGCTACTTGAAAGCTGGAAAAGAGCCCCCAGCAGGGCTGAGGGCTCATTCCACAAGGGGCACAGCTGCTACCTTAGCAACGGCCAAGAATATTCCACTAGTGGAAATCTGTAAAGCAGCTACCTGTGGAACAGTACACACCTTCACAAAGCACTACATTCTGGACACCAAGTCCAGAAGTGATACTAGATTTGGCACACCAGTCCTGCAGAGTCTGTTTCTAAAGAAGGTTCTGTGCCCACCTCCAAAGGTACTGGTTTTTAGTCTGCAAGAGTTAGGAATATTGGAGAATTCCCTGGGTGAGAAGAAAAAGTTACTTACCATAGTAATCTTTTTTCTTCCAATGTATTTTCCAAAATTCATAACTCACCCACCCTGCCTCCCCTTCTAGAACCAGTGGCCTCTGCACTCCAAGCTGAGTTACTATGCGTGAGGGTGCCACACACTGGCATACACAGTTTTTGAGCCCTGTTGGTCACTGTTTTTTTTTTTGACATTCAGGGGCTTAGTTTTTTCCTCCAGTTGGAGGTTTGTTTAGATAAGGTTAGTTTTTATTATTACTATTATTGCATAGATTTAGCTTGTGGTTGAGTCTTTCCTTGCAGGCTTGCCATAAAATCTGAGGTGTTTTGGAACACAGGCAGTTGATAGGGGCAGCATTTGAAAAGTGGTGCGAGCCAATGATGGTCCCATCATTAGCATAACAGTCTATCTCCGGCAGTTCTGCTTCAAATGCTGACTGCAAGAGTTATGACTATTGGAGAATACCTTGGAAGAAACAAGATTACTATGGTAAGTAATTTTTTCTCACCTGCCCTGGGCATAGTGCAAGCTGTCTGGGACCATTGTGACCCCCCCCCCAATTTTCCTGTTTGGGTTAGAGTGAAAAATAAATCCCAACCCCATCCATCTCCAGCCCACCAATTTCACCACTCATGTCCCCTTAGAAAACTCACCAATAACTTGCCAAGTATTAGAAAAAAAAAAAAAGCACACCTCCAATTCCATCATAACAGTCTCATCAATAGTCCTGAATGCCAGCAATCTCTCCCTCATGCTATATCACAAAGCACTACTGGGAGAGACTGCTGGCATTCTGGCTCAGTGGTGAGACAGTTAAAATAGGATTGGTGGCCTGCTGTTTCAGGACTTTTATACTGATACTTGTCACTTTATAGGTGAGTTTTTGACTAAGGGAACATAAGTGGGGAGGGTGATTGGGCTCAGTTGGGCAGGGAAGGCTATTAATTATTGTAGCTTTTTGTTGCTCTATTGCAGTTGTGTAATTTGAACTGGCTGTTAGCTGAGGAGTTGAGCAGAGGGTCTGTGTCAGTTGCCATCAGGAGCCAGGGTAATTTGTTGGTGTGCTTTGGTGGGTGGTGGTGGGGGTGCTGCTGGACACCACAGAAAATGTTTGGGGATGGGGAGAAGGAGGGTGTGCCACTGGACACCAGGGAGGTCTTATGGGGAGAGAGAGATGGTGCCACTAGACACCAGGGAGAATCGAAGAGGACTAGGTGAGAGATAGAGTGCTACTGGAAACCAGAGAGGAATAGGAAAGGGACAAGGAGAGGAAGTCCTTTTTGGCCCCCTCCAATAACCTCCTTTATAGCTTTGGACCAGTGTAAATGTAGGGGGTTCAGTGCACACTGGTATCATTTTCCCAGCTGGACAAGTGCAAAAACAAGTTAAGCATGACCCCCCAGCTTAGTATATTAGTATATTTGGAGCCCAGTATTCCTTTAGCTATCAATCTTCAAAATCTTGTCAGAAATTGAGAAAATGATGCAATAATGGCTCATGTGTACTGTGCACATGGTCCAGCTAAATCCTATCCCATTGAAAACATAACTCAGTGACTGAGCAGAACACAGATATTGATAGATATGTGATCATGCAGAGTACGGAAGAGACAGGTCTGTGGGTGGACCACTTTCCTTATTCTGGACATTCTTTTTATGGAGAATGGGTGAGTGGCTAATGGGAAAGGAGTTACTAGTTTAATTGGGAGGTGTTCAGTACTTTTAGGTGCCAGTCTGCCAGGCTGTTCCATTACAACTGGAGACTGGGCTGCACACAAAAAACGTACAAAGGTGAGAAGGTTTTCTAACACATAAACAGTTGCACTGGGAAACGGGTGCATGGATTGAGTAGCAATCAGTTCATAGGTTAAAAATGTCAGCACTGATCACTTCTTATAGGATGTGTCTCTTGTTAGTTTGCAAAAAATCCACACTGAAGGCACTATTTTTTATGATAACAGCAGAAACTCTACTAAAGATATAGAGTGTAATATAAAGAAGTGCCAGTGGGTCTCTCATCAGGTGGCTACCTAATGTTTTATGTAGTCTTCCAATGCTTTTTCAGAAAGCATGGGCAGAATATGCGAAACATTAGGTGACTGCCCGACAAGGGACCCATTGGCACTTCCTCGTTTTACTCATGATGCCTGTAATAAAGTTTCTGCTGTTATCATGAATCCAGTACTTTCAGGGTGGATTTCTTGCAAACTAACGCGCGACAGATCCTATATGGAGTGGTGAGTGCTTGATTTTTTTTGCCTATAAAGGTGAGAATGATTGCTTACCGCTTGATGTTGCATGCATTAAGGTGGTACTTGCAAGACTCAAAGACAAAAGTGTGGGGAGGCTGCCCCCAGCATGTGCCCATTGGTTCTGGCATCTATTGGGGGATTCAAAATGGGTGTTAAAAAGCAGCTTTTCATGGAGCTGGTGGCGAACAACTGAGATTGTTTATCAAAGCCAGTGGCAGAATCCAAATCAGTGACCAGTTTCAAATATAGATGGTACAGGCACATGGTGCTAGAAAGATGTAAGGGAGGAGGGAGGATGAACAGCAGAGTGAGGGAGATGTTGGGGCACCATAAGACTGGAGGTCCAGTGACTCCGGTCCAGTGTCAGGTCAGACACAGAATTAGGTAGGGAATGGGCAGACTGGATAGACTAATGAGTTTTTATTTGCTGTCAGAATCTATGTATCCACAGTACGAATGTATCTATGTACTGCAAGTCTTCTATATTAACAGAGTAACATTCATTCATGATTGTCTGCATGCCTATGGGAACTTCCACAGGAAAATTGTCTCTGTAGTAGAAGTAGTAAGCTGAGTTTACTCAAAGAGTTGCCATTGAGGCATATTTCATTGACATTGGAATCACTGGTGTCTCCAATGTTCACTGCAATGCAAGCAGGGCCTGCCAGGTACATACAACACTGTACTACTGAACTGTTACTGCTGCATTACATTCAGGCTGATGGCAACAATTTAATGTAACATTATATCTTATTTTACACAACCCAGTATTTACAATTATTTTAAGCCTTTTAGTTTTAACTTTTATTTCCATTGAGACCCTTCCTTTTGACATCCTTGTTAATTGTAAGACTAGAAAAACTTTGAAAAATGTTCCCTTGTGCCATGGTTCCCAGTGGAGTACTCTTGAAAAGGGCACACCGACATCCTTTGTGACTCTTAATAAATATTTTATGGCAAGAAACAAGATTTATATTTTCTTTAATTACAGAACTGGATATAGCTGCACTCAAGATGTTAAATGCCTATCAGGAATTAGAAGCAGCCTATAAAAATGTATGATTTATGAGTCAGATACTGGATCACTGATCACTGCCTACCTGACTTTAGGATGGAAACATCCAGCTAAAGCAAGTACCTAGTATGGGAAGGGTTTCTATGTTAGAGAGAGCTTGTTATAGCTATAGATATTGACACATTTATTTAAATCAGCTTTTCCCTATAGAGTCTACAAACAGCACTCTGCTCAACTGCTTTCTGCTGATACTCTATTTTCTTGGCCATACGTTCATATTAAGGCAGACTGCAGTATCTGTTCAGCCAAATATAATAATGATCTGAACATTTGTGTGCCAGAGTATTTTTTATTAGCGCTAATGTGATCTACAATGGCCCTGTCCTGCCGTGCTGCATCCTGGTAACATATGGAATGTCCCAAGACAGCAGGCTGCCCTGCACTGTGAGCTGTTCTGCAACTCCACGCCTTTGCTGTTGCCAGCTGCTGTAGCTCAGCGTGACAGCATTTCACTAATATGAATGTTTGTGCTTTTTTCCTGCTGCTGCTTCCTGCCAGCAGAACCGTACAAGCCATATGCCAACTGTGGAGAGTAAATGAGATTGGATACACGAAACCTGGTGACATCTTTATTGGGGGCATCTTTCAACTTCACTTTAAGTCTGATCCACCAGATAATTTCTTCAGAGAGCTACCTAAGTTGGAGAGTTGCAAAACGTAAGAAACATGATTTCTGTTTTATTACTATATGTAATAATGTGTTTGTCACATAATTGTTTTTTTTCTGGTGAGACCATGAGAGGAATTAGAAAGGCCTGATATGTAACACCATCACTGCTGAAATGATTTCATGATTCATTACAATTATTACAGTAAATGTTGTACTTTTACAAATTTTTGGACCCCATTGGTATTCTGTGCTGCACACTACACTTGTCACTTTTTCCACTGTAAAGTTTGTAAATGTTGTACATTGTGCTGTGTGACATTATCTATATTACAACATTGCACATTAAATTGACCCCCTCCCCTCAGACCACTGATGGAAACAAGCTTCATCTCAGTGTGCCTCTCCCAGTCAACACATTTAATTAAAAAATAAATAGAAACATGGAAAAGAAAAAGACAGAAAAGATCTGCTCAGTGCGTCTAGTATATGTTAAGATTCATGACTGAATCATTCTAATGCTAATTATTTTCCATATCCTCCCCTTTTCTTTCTGCATTATTCTGATACATTCCTTAAATTGGAAATACAATGAACACCAATACATTGACAGCACCACAGTGACATCCGAAACAACAGCACAATCAAACAGCGACAAATCACCACACTGATGAACAGCAATATACAAGGAACAATGCAAGGCGGCTGGGCCCCCCCCATGCCCCCCAAACTAAAGATAACCAACTCCATGTCGCACAGACAGTGGAGAAAATGGCAGTTCCCCCAGCGGCACAACCAACTGGCAACCATGCTGGATCCACTATAAGGACAATCCCACCCACTGCACATTCCACCCACCTCCCCGCTCATTCTGCAGTCATGCCCCATCCACTACAATGACAATTCCACCCACTGCACATCCTGCCCACCTCCCTGATTGTTCCGCAGCCATGCTCGATCTACCACAAGCAAAATCCCACCCACTGCACAGCCCGCCCACCTCCCTAGTACTCTCCCTGTTGACAGAACGCATCTGTCAACATCAGCTCCGTATCGCTGCACTTACCGTCATTGTGCAGCTGTCGCTGTAATGCAGTTGATTTACTACATTCACTGTTCTAACGGTATACCCCTTAAATGTATCCCAGTTTCTCTAGAATGCTGCTGTTGTCTCTTCCCTGAGACCTTGTCTGGATGTTCGTTTCACATATCATCATCCTTTCCATGAAATAATACTTTCTAATGTCCTTTTTGAACTTCCCCTTCCCAAAGTGCATGACTCTGGTAGACCTACTGTTTTTCAGATTTAATAAACTTGCTGTGTGCACACTGTTGAACCATTTTCATGTACTTGAAAGTCTCTGTCATATTCCCCCTATTCCTTCCACCCTCCAGTTAGTACATGTTAGGACTTTTCAGCCTTTCCTTGTATGTTCTGCCTAGTTATTCATGGATCATCTTAGTTTCTTTTCTCTGCACTGTCTCTAATCTATCCTTACAAAATGGACTTCAGAATTCTGTGTAATCCTAGCAACCTCATTAGCTGAAACATGCCATATAATCATTCATTAATCCCCAGTACAGTACATACACGGTTTGTCAACAATGTAACATAATCTACCTAGCAATAACCTAACTACACAGCAATAACATCTTTTTACATTGAAAAAACATATTTTCCATTTCATAAGTGCAGTACCCTACTTCAGATGTACATTTCTTAATAGTGTATGCACTTCTTGGGTGTATTGAAAGGCATTTAGCTATTGGCCTCATGCCTTCCAGTGTACCCAGGGAATGCATTTATTCTCTAGAAATGTGCACTCTGTTGTGGGTTATTGCTTACTTATTTTTCTTCTTTAGATATGGGCACCAGAACTGCACACAGTACGGTATGTGCCACTTGTAACACACTACTCGATGTGTGGCAGTTTTGTCCATTATACGTGGCTGTCCGTTTTACCCAAAGTTGCTGTTTTTATGGATGATTTGTGTAGAAATACTATAGTTTGTTACACTATCACAGGTAACTCACTCCTTGACCCCCTCCCTCCCTCCTGTCTCTGTTTTATGTTCAAATCCCGATCAGAAGCAGCGTGTTAATTAAAAGCTCACGCAGCTACAGTATTTGCTGTTAACAAAAATCAGTCACTTCACTAAGGCTACTTCCACTCATCTTCTTTGTTTACTCACTGACTACCTCTCTCCATCCCATCTCTCAGTCTCACAATCAGTAAGCCAGCTACAGTACAACCTGAAACAGCTAGTGCCCCCCCAAAGCTCATTCAGCTACATTCAGTTTAAATCAGCAAGTCAGTTATCCACTGTTAAAAAAAAAACTTGTTTTTGCCCTCAGCTTCAGAAAATGAAAATAAGTGTAAGGTCTGGCAGTAAGGGGGTGTGGAGGGTCACCATACATACAGGGAACAGAAGTCACAGTGCCATGGTCAGCTGCCTATTATCTCCTCGTTAGATAGATGGCCACAGCAGTTAGGTAGAGCCTGGGAGGCTCACTAACACCTCCGTAGCTGTGGTCAGGTAGCCTCTGGAAGTACCTGTATAGGGAAGGCTACCTGATGGCAGGTGAGTAGATGTTAATGGGTTTCAGGCATTTGGTATACCATGCACCCTTAATCCAATATAGCCTAGTATTTCATTATGGAACCCTATTAGGAATGACTTTTGGAAAACAGATAATCTGTTCTAAGCTGTTGTCTGGTTTAAGCATAGACAGTATAAGTGGTGCATACTGTACTCTGAGTGTGGTCTAACCTGTGATCTACACAGTGGCTGTATAACCTCCATCCTTCTGTTAGTAATTTCTTTCCTTATGCACCCCAGCACCTTGTCAGCTCTCCTGTATGTGTTACTGAACTCAGAAGATGGTTTTAGATTATTTCTTATTATCACTATAGGTCTCTTTTCTCCTGCTCCATGTTCTCTACTGGCATTTCAAGGAGGCAGCACAGATCAGTGGTTAAGAGCAATAAGCTGAAAACCTGGAGAACTGGGTTTGAATCCAACAGCCATCACTTGCATACTGTGTATACATGAGCAAGTCACTTAACTAACTTAACAGGACTATCTTGAGAACAGGATTGTATAATCCTAATGATTAGAATTTCCTGTATAAAAATGAAGTTTTCATTCACTTAACTTCCCTGTGCTCCCAGGATGCTCCTGGAAACAAGCTTCAGCTTAGTGTGTCTTTCCTGGCCAAAAATTGCAAAATAAAAATCTGTACAGTATGTGCATCACCTTGAACATTTTAGCATTGAATTTCAACATAGTTTTAGAAGTGAGAAAGAAATAAGTGCCCTAGCCAGGATTTGAAGTCAGGTCTGCTGGAGTACCATTCTGCTGTACTAGCCAGCTGTGCTACCAGGACACTTCTCCAATTTTATTTCAAATGCAAACTGCATTCCTTGATAATAAAGATTGAATTTCAACTGCCAAATGTTGGACCACTTCTCGAGTCTCCTTACATGCTGTGCCATGATGTTAACTCATTTGTCACCATTATCCCTCTGATAGAACTTTGTGTCCTCTGTGAATAGTCTGTCCTTGTTCCGAATACCCTTATATATGTCACAGATATACATAGTGAGATCCCTCCTTCTGTAACCCAAAAGGTCTATGGAGCAGTTTTATAACTATACCATTTCATGCAGTGTGCTTAATCTAGAACATTTATCAATATATAACTTGTGCATTAAAATCAAATGCACAAGTTGGGTATCGATAAACGTACTAGATTAAACAGGAAAAAAAAAAGATGTATTAATACCCAGAGAGAACATCTTTTACACCAAAAGTGATAAAACAAAAAGGAAGATAAATGGGCCCTAGTTGTTTGCTATTCTGATGAACTGGGAGAATTAATGGACATGGTATTTAAACACTGGGAAGTTCTGCAATCAACAAAAGAAGGGACTCACATTTTTATGGAAAAACCAAGCACTGTAGCCAGAAAAATGACAAACATTGGGGATGGAAGTATTCATTCCAAGGGAGAAAAATAACATTTCCTTTCAGGAATTACAGTTTGGGTAACCAGCTGTGTGCAGGTTGTACAAATCGCAATAATACACACAAAATGAAATCATTAAGAAATGCATGCAAGGGTGAGGACATTCGGTTTTAGGACTTCTTTACGTGTACAACTGAGCAGGTCATTCACATTTTGAAATGTTCCTTTGATTTAGTATATGTTGGAAAAACTCTGAAACCACTTACAGTTGGGATCAAGAAACATAAAACTGCAATAAGAAGAGGTGACAGGACTGCCTGTTGCTATGCATTTTAATAAGAAGATACATAGCTTATCAAGATGTCATTAAGGTGCAGTAATGTGGAAAAAAGGCTTCTGACTAAAGAAACATTTTGAATAGAAAAATTGGGAAAACTAGATCCCCAATATGAACTTAACAAGGAAACAGATGGGGCTGCTCTGTTGTACTAAAGTTTGTAAGTTATAGAGGTGAATAACAGCATGTGATAGATCCATTTAGGAGAGTTGATCTGAGTCAGTGTGAAGAGACCTCATTTAAAAGATTCTAGCTGCCCCCATCCCCCCATATACTCCTGGACTGTTTGGGGCCTTTTGCCATACAGAATCACCTATTATGATTAGACTCAGTCTGTGTTACATACAGGGATACTGCAGTGACTGACTACTTCACTTTTAAGTAGCTTCTTTTCCTTTAGAGGGTTGGAACCCAGGGCAACCATCTTTGTTCAGCTGATGTGTCCTGACTCAGTCTACTCTCCAATACTCACTATCCCAGAGGTAGCTTCAAGGATATTTATTTTTTTGCACTTAATCTTTTTATTGAATTTTCCAAATTTGTGTACAGATACAACAGATGCTGTTACATACAGAATTTCCATCTGGCGGATTCACCTTATTTAAACATATAATAATATATAAGGATGTTGTATTCTTACACAAATGGGATTAACACATTCTGTGCTTTACAGTTTTATACAGACAGTAGTAACATGAAAACTGTTCCCCTTGTCTGGGGCACTTGCAAGGGATGTGGGTAACTATGCCCTTTTGTGAGGTAAATGTTAAGGGTGTGGAGGAGGCCAGACAGCTTGAAAATTGAAGCTGATGATAGCAGTTTCAGGACATCTGTATGGCCAGAGTCTGAATAGTAGTTTCATGGAGGTTTTAGCATGTCTTTACTCTGGTGTGGCTGTTGAGGAGTTAGTTTTGAGGCTATGTAAATTTGAAATGGGGTCCACCTATCCAGAAATTTGGAGGAAGAACCTGTTGTAAAGTGAGACAACCTAGAGAAGTTAGTCAACCTCTCCATTGCCTGCAGCCATTCCTGGAATGAGGGGATCTCTGTGGATCGCCACTTCTGCAGTAGGATTCTTTTTACCTCAGCTGAAGCCTGAATTAACCACAGCCTGTGCTGTCCTTGTAGCAGTACGTCATCTGATGGAAGGCCTAGGATCCATAATGGTGGTGTTACTGGGAGTATCATATTCAGTATCTTGGAGCAGCAGGAGATGACCTTATCTCACAGGGGCCAAAATAGGGAACAGTGCCATACAATGTGCAAAAGGTCTACCCTGCATCTTCAGCAGTCATCCATGGGTAGAAGCCCCATTGCTTTCAGAAGGGTTGGGGTACGATACCAAAGGTGCAGCACTTTGTTTTGAATAAGTAGACTACAGGTGTCTAAGCAAGCCTTTTTGGCAGACACCCAGCACCCGCTCCAGTCCTCTTCTGCTACAGGGGTGTTGAGTATTTCTTGCCATCTAGATCTGGCCTTCTGCGTGGGATCAGGGGCTGCATACCTTAGGATCTTGTATACCATGCCTGCTAGACCCTTGGGTTTCTTTGACCAGCCTGTGAGCGGAAGGCGGGGTCTCTTTTTTGTTATGTTTACTACACGTGGCACAAGAGCAGGGTTCATGGGCTTTTGCTACATATGCATGTCTCAACTGGAGGTACCTCCAGAAGTCATGCTGAGGGAGGAGAAGTGAAGGATTCCAGTGTTTTGCCATCTTGTGTCAAAATGTCTCTCACCCTCAGCATCTAGTTACCTCTCCACTTAGGCCAGTCTATTTGTTTATGGTTAATCAGCCATGAGGGGTTATTCCAGGAACATTCCCATATGCCTGGATTGGTATAGGATTTAGTAGTACAACTCACTTTCTGCCAGGCCCTGTGTGCATCATGGAGAACTCTCCATTTCTTATGTGTATGGGGAAATGTTTTCCCTAAATAGGCTGACAAGTCAGTACCTCCTAAAATTTCTTGTTTCTGGTCGCACCAGGTTGGCCTATTTGGGCCCAGATCCTGAAACATCCTGCATGTTTTGGCAACAGAGAATGCATATGAGTATAATCTAAAGTTGGGCACCCCCATTCCCCTCTATTCTACGGAGCCCTTAATTTCGCTGTGCTGTGTCTGGGCTTGGAGGTGTCCCAGAGGAAATTGCCAGTCAAGAAGTCCAATTTCTGAATCCATTTCCCTGGGATCTCAAGGGGCAAATGGGACATTAGATAACAGATTCTTGGGGCTAGCATCATTTTGATTGCTCATATTTTGCTAGGCATAGCTAACTTTAGGTGTTTCCATATTTTTATTTCAGTTTGCAGTTGTCCAATTGCAGGGGCAAGATTTTTCTCCACTAGGGTGTGTACACTGGGTGTTATTAGGATCCCAGGTATTTGATGACCTTTAAGGACCAGGCTAGGCCAGAGTTCTTAAGCATGGCTGGGGAGGTGGCCTGATTGAGAGGGAGGACCTCAGTCTTACTGGTGTTAATGCGGAGGCCAGAAATTTGAGCGAATGAAGGTAGTAGTGCCATTATGTGAGGTAAGCTGGTGTGTGGGTTCTTTGTCAGGATTAGGCAGTCATCTGCACATAACATTGTGTGAGCTGTCATTCCCCCTGTCTCTAGGCCTTGTATGCCCGGGTGTTCCCGTAATGTGCATGCAAGAATTTCTATAGTCAAACAAAGAGCATCGGGGAAAGTGGGCACATTTGCATGGTCCCTCTGTTATGATGGAAGGGTTTGAAAAGGGTGTCGTTGGTGAGCACTCTAGCTATGGGGTTGGTGTACAGCACTTTTACCCAGTTGCTGAAAGTAGGGCCAAAGTTGAACTGTTGTAGGATGGCATGCAGGAACTCCCACTCCACTGAGTCATAGGTTTTTTTTTAAGTCAACATTTATGGCCGCAGCTGGAGTGGGAGTGGCTGCAGCCCCTGCATTAGAGTCACCAGGGCTCACAGTTGATCAGAACTCACCTGGCCTTTGACAAATCCAACCTGTGAGGGGTGTATTAGCTGTGACAGAATTGTTTTTAATCAGGGGGCCAGGGCTTTGGTCAAGATCTTGGTGTCAGCATTAATTAATGAGATTGGCCTATACTGTAACTACCAGGCTGGGTGCGATCTTTCCCTTCTTTGGAAAGAATCTTTATAATGGCTTCCCTTAGGGTGTCAGGCAGACCTCTTTTTCCTTGGGCTTCCAGGCTCATGTGCAACATGGGATGGGAGACAGCGCTTCGGACTAATTTGTACAGGTCTACAGGGAATCCATCCCCCCATGGTTTTGTGTGGGGCCATGTTACTAATTGCTTCACTAATTTCCCTTTCTGTAAGTGGGGAGTCAAGGTGTTTCTTTTGTTTGTCCGATAGTTGGGGCAGCTTAAGCTTGGAAATAAAGTCACCACATGTCCCACTGGACATGTGTACTCTACAGGGTTTTGTAGAAGTGCAATATTAGTATTAATCCCTGTCTCTGTCGTTTGAAGTTCCCCTTTATTATTTTGCTGCTGAGAAATGTGTCTCTTGGCTTGGCATTTCTTAAGCCTATACGTCAATAGTTTCCCTGAATTTTCTGCCTGTGTCCAATGTTTATGCTGCATAAGTAGGATTTGTAGCTCTGCTGTTCTAGATGCAAGCATATTTTACTGAAGCCTAATGTGAACTATCTCATAGACAAGGGACTGAGACTTAAGTCTATTTGGGTTAAGCATAAACAGGGATTTCTTTCTGGCCAGTTTCTGCTGTAGGTCCGTTGCGTCTCTCTATCTCTCTCTCTCTCTCTCTCTCTTTTATTCCTGTGGCGGGAGGAATAGGCTATTATTTTACTACTTAAGGTAGCTTTATAGGTTTCCAAGATTGCTGCTACCGAGGCAATTCCTGGTGGATTGTCTGCAAAATAGGCTTGTGTTTCTTTGACCTCCCATATTTTGAACACCTCATCCAATAGGTGCAGAAGGTCTAGCCTCCATGCCACTGATTTCATAGGAGCGGGGCTGGCCCATAGGGCTATGTTGAGGGGTGCGTGGTCAGATAGATACAGTGGAGCAATTCCTGTGGTGATTGCCACATGAGATATCCATGGGAAAGTAAGCCAATAATCTAGCCTACTGGCCATTTGTTTAGGAGCTGAGAAATAGGTGTGGTCCCTATCCGTGGAGTTTTGAAGCCTCCAAATGTCTTGTAACCTATGAAGGTTGGCCAGTTCCTTAATGGCTGCCAGAGATTTAGGGTGAGGATCAGACCTGGAGTTTGATCAGTCTACAAAATGGCCCATGGTCAGGTTTAAGTACCCCCATGATAATCTCTGAGTTACTGTCTACAAACTATGACAGAACTTGGGAGATCCCATAGTAAAAGTCAGGGAGGTCCTTATTGGGGACATATACATTTGCCAGAGTTATTGTGCCCACTAGGGTATCCACTTAGGCTAATACCCACCACCCCTCCCCATTAGATTTCTGGTCAGTGAGGGTTCACTTTACTTTTTTGTGGCATAAGATGGATACTCCTTAGCAAGCTAAACTGGTCGATCTGTGCGCCTCCCAACCCATCCATTTCCGTGCCAGCTTGATTGCTTCAGATTGAGGTAGTTTGGTTTCTTGGATAAAGGCTATGTGTGTTTTAAGTCTATTTAGGATTTTTTTCTTTCAATGGGGGCGTTAAGGCCCCTCACATTCCAAAATGTGGCCGTAATTGCTCCAGCGTTAGCCATTGGAGAATTTAGTTGGAGGTGGAGGAGCCTTTAATAACATGAAACCAAACCTTCGCTCATCTTTGATGCTGACTACAGCATTACCTTTCCTCTGCCACAGAGTCATCAGTCATTTGTCACCTCTCCCTGTACCCAGTCCTTTCTTTGAACATTCCCTTGCTTTGCCCCCTGGATGGGGTCGTTCATGATAAGTCAGTGAGCAGTACCCACTGCATACACTTGTGTACCAGGTACACTGTAAGAGCAACATCCATAAAAGTATACATATACTGAGCATATTTAACAGATTTACCAAGGTAAGATTGGAAAGTTCTTTCCATTGCTGCCCAGTGACCCGCTGTATTCATAAACAACCAAGCATTCAAAGTTAACACCAAACATTGTAAACTAAACTTCATCATGATGTGATCAGGGAACTCATCCTTGACCACTACCTTAAGCAGTATCCAGAGCGGGGGCGGGGAGAGGAGAAGAGGGAGGAAGGTGCAGTTAGAGGGGGTGTGATTCAGTTTTCCCCTCTCTCTGTGCACCCCATGAAGGGTAGTATAGACAGGTGAGGTAGCTGTACTGAGAAAGAGGGAACTACCACTTGGTTACCCTAATTTATCAGAGAGAGCAGTAAAAATATACATCCTCTTGTGGTGATCATTCCCAAAAGGAGATAAAGGATGGCGGGGATGTCTGCCCTCTGTGTTCTGGATGGTCTGCATGGGGTCAGTACCTTGGGCAGGGCCACTTAAAAGAGAATGGGGGCAGAACCTTCTCCCGGGGTAGCTTTCCATCCCTCCCACCTATCCTTGCAGCTGTACCATAACCTATCTGGTGAGCAAGCTAAACCAACTGGCATACTGGAAGGCAAGGAGTGGAGGACAATCTGTGAGGGAGGAGTGCTCCCTTCCATATCAATGGCACTGATCAGCAGGGTTGAAACATGTGGGCATTTTCCTGTGAATATCAGGTATATATCCCTGGTTCTCACTGCCCTCTGTTTGTCCCAGGCAGCAGCCTATTACCTATTTGTGGCAAAGCAGTAATATTCCTTCTCCTGCAGGTGTCAGGTGGGCTTGGTGTTGCCCCAGTTCAGTGTTTCAAGTCTTCCATATTACCTCAGTTGAGGTACTCGTTGTGGCTGCATTTCCCAAGTTATGGAGCTGAGTGCGAGCAAATGCAAAATGGCTGCACCACAAGACCGTTCCAATACAGCATGCTTTAAGGAATATGGGCAGACCGATGTTCCATTTGGACTATGTGACAGGCAGTCACACAAACGTTCACACCACGACAAAGGAGTCCACCCTGTAGAATGGAAAAAGGGATCAGGTAAGTCTATATGCCAAGGGGAGGTATCGAGGAGGACTGTACACACTTGTAGTGCAGCAAAAGAAAGAAAATTCTCCTGCCAAACAGCACATGGAACCAGTTGCATAGGCTCCGCACCCGGGGAAAGTATCCCAGATTACAGCAGCCTGCTTGAGCTTTGACAAGTTAGAGATGCTTCCTGGACTGGCAGTGGCTATTAGAGGAGGTAATGTTTTCCCACATGGCGGCTACATGGTGGTGTCCATGCGGTTCTATTTAAAATGGACGTTCAGACATGGAATGTCATACAGCGCTCCTCATGGCTCCTGAAGAGGCTCCCCTGTGCCGCAAAGGTAGAGAAATGTCCTGTGGGTCAATATATTCACAGGCAACAGGTGTGAACTGAACAACTTGCCTGTCTTGACATTGATCCTGGGGAAATAACCAGAGCCAGAAGAGAAGTTGGTGCAATATCAAGTTTGAGGTGTTTCTTCCCCAGGGTTTTGGTCAGTGAGCTTCTGTTTTTCCTTCAGGACGTTTGCCCACTCCTGGTACAGGGGGTCCAATCTGTTAGGGTCTCCTCTGTAGTGTCGGGTGTGTGGGTGTTCAGTAGCTCCTTAACTGGGTGGTTCAGAGCAGTGGGAGACAGCTCAAGAAGGGCATTATATCAACTGGTAGTTTTAATTGGAGTGTCCCTGGGGGACACACTGCTGGCATTGGATAGCATTTGGAGCCTTTGGTGGCTTCTGGATGTTTCTTCTGGGCAGGGCTTTAGAAGTGGCAGAATGTTTGGACTGTTTTTTCAGTCTGTCCCCTCTGGACTTTTTGCCATGGCTCATCCACCCCAGCATTAGCTTGTTGTGGCAGTGTGCTGGGCAGTGGCTCCTCGGACATAATCTCCCTTGGCTGCCAGCGTGATGTATGTTGGGCAGCTTGGTGGTTCACTGACCCCTCCTTTTATCTGAATATCATTTAGAAACTGCTCAATTTCTGGGGGGGGGGAGTTGAACATTACTTGTTTGCCATTGAAAGTCATTCTTAACATAACTGGGTACCTGAGAGCCGCTGGTATGTTCAGCTGGTATAGACTTCTCTTCACCTCTGCATATGCTCTCCATTTCTTTTAGAGCTCATATGAAAAATCCTGGTAGAGCTGTACAGCATGCCCCTGCCATTCTAGTTGTTTCAGTTCTTTGGCAGTGCGCAAACAGTGTTCTTTTACCGGGTATCTTAGAAAGCGAACCAGGATGGGTCTGGAACTCTCCCTAGGAGGGGTCTTGGAGTCAGACTTCTGTGAGCCCTTTTGAGCTCCAGAGTTGTATTATTGTCCATTTTTAACATACCAGGGAAGGCTGATTGTAAGAAGGCTATCATGTTCCATCCTTCCATGCCCTCCGGAATGCTCACCACTCTAACGTTGTTCCTCCTGGAACGATTTTCTATATCGTCCACTTTGGACATCAGATATCCAATTTGCTGCTGTTGTTTGTGAATGATAGCATTGTGGTAGTGTAGCTGCTGGCTGGCCTGTTGAATTATCCCCTCTGACCCCTCTGACTTAGAGACACACTGGGCCACTAGATTTAAGTTTCTTTAGTCCTTGTAATTGTGAGTTTGAGTTTGACTGTATCGGAGAGGACCTTGTCCAGCAGATGAGTTATTTTTGCAAATTTAGCTCTGGGTTAAGTCCTGGATTTGAGGTTGTCATTTTTGCAGTATGAGCCCTGTGGCCAGATGTTCCATGGAGCTTTAATGTGGGATCATGCCAGCTGGGGCTCCGCTGCTGTGCCCGGCTTGCTGAAGATACCACGAGGTGCTTCCTTTATAGTCTGTGTAACTGAATATCTCTGCTGCCCCGGGCCAATTTTCTTAATTTTTGGATTGGGTTGTGGCTTCAAAACTCCGGTTCCTGAATCTGCCACTTATTCCTTCTCTGTGTCAGTTGCTATTGTAGGATTCTTGTAGGTAGTGGTCAGAAGGTTGTCCCTTACAAAATTAGCTTGCCACCATTTTGGTTGCCAGACCACCCCCCCCCGGCTTCAGGGAAATTTATACTGCTCTTGACATAAGTTACCCCCCTCTAGGAAATCAGGAAATCTAACCTAAAGGGCTTATATAAGTGGGAGGACAACAATGCCTAGATAGACACAACATTAGGTAGAGGGGGTCATCAGCACTTGCGTAACAGCACATTTTCTTCTCTGCACTATTAGAAAGCACTTGTGGCACTAACCGAAGAGGAAGAAGAAATAAACTGTAAATTTTCCCTCTAAGTCTAGCTTAGAAGTGAATGTGGGTAAACAGCCAAGGGAAATCCTGAATTTGTAGAAACTTTAATTTGTGAACACAAGAAAAAGTTTTGACAAAGCCTAACTTTGGAGAAAATGAACTTGCTCACTTATACGCTCTCCTGTCTGAGTTCTTTCTTTGGAAAAGAAATCTAAGTCGTGACTTGGCATTATTGCACATGTCTGCTAATGTGCACAACTGTATGAGCCATGAGTGGGTAGGCGCAGAAGTTTTAAAGGTGTGCTCCAAGTTGGGGCCATGCCCAAAGTCAAAAGGAGGAGGAGCTCAGAGAAATGTAAGTTGATGCTTGAGAACTTAAATGTAAAAGTTTGTAACAGCAGAGAAAATTTTGATCTATACAATTTTTTTCTATTTTACATTGCCCCTTATCTCCTGACTTGTATGATACCATTCTTTCTCAAATCTGAGTCTGCTTTACCACTTCCTCATATTTGAAATAATGAGGGGAACATTGCTTTTAACATGGTTCAGACCAGCTTTTCATCAATATTCTCAGCTATTTTTGTACACCTGTTGTGCCATAAGGTCAGGGGCATTGTCTGCTGCATGCTAGGTCATTATAGTCACAAGAAAGGTGATCTCAAACAATGGGTGTTCAACGACAACAGGGAATACAGCTGAAAACCTGGTCCAAGCTATAGTAAGAAGAGCACTCCGTTTATTATTTGAACTGTAAAAACAAAGTAGTAAAGCACATGTAAAGCATATATACAAAATGTATGCAGAGCTGTCAATGGCAAACTGGGTCTGGCCTACAGAGCGAAGAAAAATCTTACGTCTGCTGCTCGCCTTGCTTTGGCCAGAGGAGTGTTGCTTCCTTCTCTTTGCTATGAACTTCTCCTGTTTGCACGCACCTCCAAAGTTCACCTCACTAGATGGAACACAACCTACAATAACATTTGCCGCTTTGCACTTGCTGCCCCTCACCTCACCCACCACTGTGACCTATATGACAAACTTGGGCAGCTCTCCCTGCCCTAATACATGAACTTTGTCCTGGGCAGCTTCATGGGTAAGGTGCTCAGTACTGGCTCTCCCCCAGGACTGGCTGAGCTTCTCAAACCGGCTGTCTCTTCTACCTACTCCCTCAGGTCTCTGGGCCCTGGTGTTCTTATAGTCCCTATCACGCGCACACAAATGGGGGACAGAGATTTTGCTTCATGGTTCCCTAGGCTATGGAACTCCTTTCTCGCTCAAGTCCACTCCTCCCCCTCCCACTCATGCCTCCGGAGCTCCCTGCGGTATCACTTGAAGCTGTCCTCTGCATGTGGGTGTCCAAGACCTCCATAGCTAGTTCCGTTCTCATGCACTGGACTCACATGTCCTTCCTGGCACTCCCCTTGCAGCTCCTGCTGAGGCAGCCTGTCTACCTGGACTCTGAGGTGCATATAATGTATTTTTTCTCTGTTTCAGGAGATACTCAGACTTTGGCTCTGTTTGTGTCTTGGAGTCATGTATACCTTGTAAAATTGTACTGTTTCTAGCCTTGGTGTCTCTATATGTGTGTGTGTGTGCGTGTATATATATATATATATATATATATACAGTATATATATTTCTGTACATATCTTAACTGTGCTTACTGTCTGTCTGCTGGTTATGTTCACATGATTCTATTTTGACTCTGTATACTGCTTAACTTGTGTCGTGTTGTTCTCTGTATGAACCTGTATCTGTATCTCATTGTACTCTCCCGGGTTATACGTGAAAGTAGGCATATAACTTGTCTAGTGTACTTACCTGGTCAACAAAAACTAAATAAATAAATAAATACTCAAAACAAGCATTTGTCAATGCCAAATGTTGTCTTGCTGACACTGGCATTGGTAGTGCAGGAGTTAGACAGATGCATAAAAGGAATGGCAGTGAAGTATGGAAGTGACGCCAACCCCACACCACCCTAAAGAGACTGACAGGCACTGAGGTGTGTCTTTGGGTGTCGGCCATAACGCTCATGCCATTTCACCTCACTCTGCCCTGCAGAGTCCGACAAGTATCACGTTCTGCCTTGGGGTCCTCGGGCCTTTCACTCACCCCATTCCATATGGAAATATGTTGAGATGGGTGCAGCATAGAAGAATGGGGTGAACTTTGGGGCCGAAGAGAGCAAAGCACAGTTCAATACCTGTCAGTGACTGCAGGGTGGGGGTGGGGATGGAATGGTGTGAGCATTAGAACCAGCACTCTAAAGTCACACCCCTAACACCGGTTAGCCTCTACAGGGTGGGACGTTATGGTTAGAAACCCTAATGCCCCAGGCATTTGTTGGTATTTGCACTCCAAATTTTCAACATGGGCTTTTTCTCATCCCATCTCATGAAGGCATTTGGGACTTCAGCTCATGAACAGTGGCACTGTGATTTTGTTAATCTGTCCTGAATGTTGATGTCCCACAGTGATTGCGCCATTCTGTGCCAGTAGCTCGAAACCACATTTCGGGCAGGATGTGAGAAATGACAACTGCACCATTCTTAAGGAGGTGTGCAAAAATGGCAATGTGGAAAATCTGTAGTGAAAATATAAAAAATTCTCCAAGTTATGAGCGTGCATGGAAACTGCGCAATGCATGCTCGTAACACAGTCATTCTGTGGAATTTTCTCGCCAAATTTTCAACATAGGCATTTTGGGACCTCTACTCATGAACACTGTCACAGTGATTTTCTGTATCTGTCCTGAACATTGATTTCCCACAGTGACTGCACCATTGTGCACCGCATGTGCAAAATAATATAACATTTCACGCAGCATGTGAAAAATGACAACTGTACTGTTCTCAAGGAGGTGTGAAAAATGGCAATGTTGAAAATCTGGAATGAAAATATTAACAATTCTCAAACTTACGAGTGTGCATGAAAACTGTGCAATGCACACTCATAAAATAGCCATTTTGTGGAATTATGTCACCAAGTTTGCAACATAGGTATTTTGGAACTTCCGTTCGTGAACAGTGTAACTGTGATCTTCTTAATCTGTACAGAACATTGATTTCACACACCAACCATGCCATTGTGCGCCACATGTGCGAAAACACATTTTGGGTGAGATGTGAAAAATGACAGCTGTACTGTTCATAAGGAGGTGTGGTAAAATGGCAATGTTGAAAATCTGGAGTGAAAGAATAAAAAATTCTCGAAGTTACGAGCCTCCGTAGGAACTGCACAATGCACGCTCATAACACAGTCATTTTGGGGAATTTTTTCACCAGATTTGCAACATAGGGTTTTTGAAGCCACCTCATGAACTGTGACACTGTCATTTCATTAATCAGTCCCAAAAGGTGGTTCCACGCAGTGACTGTGAAATCACCTTTTGGGACCGAGCAACAAAATGACAGTGACTGAGTTCATGAGGTGGAGTCCCAAAAACCCCACATTGAAAATTTGGTGAAAAATGTCCCATAAATGGCCGAAATATCCACCTAAGTTTAAAAAACCCTATTTATGCCATTATACAGCTTACCGGCATTTCTCCAATTTGCGGTCGAATTTGAAGAGTGCAGACGTGTTCCCAGTCCACCGAAGATTGTTGCGCTGGCCTCCAGAGGTAAGTATGAGGTGAGGGGTGTGTGGGGAGGTGGGGCGCAGAGGGTGGGTGTGGGTTGGGGGATGGGGGCATGAGAGACCGCGAGGGACCATTTTCTGTTTTTCAGGGGAAAGAAAACAGTAATGTGGGATGCTTTGGGCATGCTGGAGTGGGCTTCCAGCATGCCGGCACACCTGGGTGTTTCGTGGGGGGGCCTGGAGCCAATGGGGATTGGGCACCCTGTCGGCCATACAGTGTGCTGAGGTGGGCATGAGTACGCTGGGGTGGGCTCCCAGCGTGCCACTTGGCTTTTTGTTTGGGGGGAGCTGGAGCCAATGGGGATTGGGCACCCCCATCGGCCACATGGAGCTTTTGGGGGGCAGCATGAGCCAAGGGTGATTGGGCACTCCCTCAGCACACAACAAATTTTTTTGTGGGGGACATTATGCAGATGGAAATTGGGCTACCCCATTGGCAAATGAACCGGTGAGAGGAAATGCCAACAGGGGGATTGGGCCCCCCTGACATCAGCTGTTATGGAGACTGTGAGAGGCAGATGGCTCCGCCATGTTTATTGGAAATGTTACACCAGGGAAGGCACACCTTGCAATGAGGGGGTACTCCCTCATTTCAGCAGTTAAAACATTTCAAGTTGGTGGCACGCTTTTGCACTGCTGTCATAGGCAGAGTGCAATCTAATTCGTGACACAGAACCCAGCCTGAAAAAGCAGTGGCGCCACTGGCAACTACAGGACTGCACCTCCAATACCTGCTATTCCAAGTTACCGCAATATGTTTATTGCACATGAGCAAGACAACATAACAGGGAAAATGGTATCATAAAAGTCAGGAGGTAAAGAAGCAGTCTAAAATAGAATAAAAAAGTATATGTCAAAATTGTCACTGCTATCATGCACTGCTACTTGATGTAATGCAATGCATGGAATTAATTCTTGTTTATATACAGAGGTACTAGGATACATTAAAGAAGAAATCGAATGTAGAGACAAAATAAATATTAAGAAGTAAGAGGCTGAATATTGTTTTTATTTTTATTTATAAAGCAATCAGTTTACAACCTTTGAGCCAAGGGCTCATTTCCAAAGGTACCTCGTCAACAATGGTAGAAAATTCAGAATAATACAAATAAAACAGATAATACAGGTAATACAGAAAAGAGGGGTACATACAGAGCAGTGCATGAGTATACAAATTACATAACATACATTATACAAATAATATAACTAAAGTGATTTTGTTGCATGAAGCTGATATTCATAAATTGTTCCTATTATTCTGAGGTAGGAATGTAGAGACGGAGACTGTACTTTGCAACATGAAACATAGACTTGACCTCTTGAAATGAAGAAAAAAAGAGAAAAACATTTGTAAAAAACTTGATTAAATTTAAACAGAAGAACAGTACTAAATATGTGAATAACTGATGCTGTAACTAAATAGAATATATGTACTATTTAAACAGATGCTGTGGTTTAGAAAACATTATTAAGGAAGCATTGAAAATGCTTTGGCAGTACTATTCGAAGATGAGCATTTGTAATTATTCCACAGATGAAGTGTATTGTTACAGTGAAAATGTGAAAGAAACAGGAAATGAATAACGTTTAAAATGGGCATATTTTTATTTAATTATTCATTTTTGTTTTCCCATTTGGTGCACTACAAAATAAAATGCCTATTTGAAAAAGAGGATTGACTATAGATGTATATATTGTTTTGCTCCTTCCTATGTTCCCCATCCCACCTCTCCTTCTGGCTAGCCATGGACCCCACCGACACCCTCGCCCCAACCCCCTCTACCTTACCTCACATTGCAGCGTCCTGAAGTAGCCCAGTGTATCCCTTCACCGGAAGGGTCCCACTTCTCTGGGGGGGGGGAAGGTGCCAGGGAGGGCAACCAGTGCACTATCTGTTCAGTTCCTGGGAGCTGCTGAGGTGGTTTCGGGGCCTCAGGACACTCGTGGTGGCAGGAGCCAGCAGCCATCATCTGGCTGGCTGGGGAGCAGTTTTTCCAGTTTGCTCCCCCGGGGACATGGTGTGCCACAGATGTCAAGGCACATGCCAAAGTCCACCATGCCCCTTGCATTCAATGGGGCTTGCTGAGATGTTGTACTCCCAGCCTCCACCTGGAGGCAGCACACAGGGAACCACATCCTCTCCCTCCCCCTGGGAGAAGGTAAGCAGTTGTCAGATGCTTGTGTCTTCTCCTCCCGGCCGGCCCGCCAGCGACCCGGGTCCATTCCTGAACTTGGGTTGCCGACATCGCAAGTGGAAATCCAACTGCTGCACCGATGCGCCAGCTGACTACATGTATTTTTAATGAAGGTTGGCAGTGGGCTCAGTCCTATCCCTTTATAAGCATGTTAAGAATGCTATATTCATGTAATTGCTCAGCTGTGTTTTTATTGGATAAAGGTGCTTTTTTGGGTTTTGTTACAAATCTTTTTTATGTAGAAGATAAAAAAAGACCCTGAAGAAGTGGGTGTTGCTGCATTCCTGGGGGAGTGTGCATGTGTCACTAAAGGAATGACAGCAGAAGTGAATCGTCCCTCTTCACTATCTCAATTTATAGCTTATTTCATAAATCATTTCATTTTATTTTTCAAGCAAAACATCAGCAATCAGTTCCAGAAGCATTTGGTGACAAGCTGTGTAAATCCTAAGGATTAGATTTACAAAGAATCACAAAGTGCAGTGCCAAAGGTTGCATTAGGCCGGCTCAGTGGTGCTGAGGGTTGAGGCACTGGATACCACACCTCAGACCACACTGGTGACCTGGGGTGGGGAGTGACCTTGGGTTGCTAGGCGTTGGCAGGGGAGGGAGAGGATTGAGCATCCTATGGACTGCTCTCCTCTCCCAGGCAGGGGAGGGTTGTTGTTCTGCTCCTTGGCTGCTACCTAGTGAAGTCTGGAGGGCAGCACCAGAGCCAGGGAGGTACAGGAGAATGGGTACATGGCATGTGTGTACCTCCACACATATGCTCATACTGTGAGGGGGAAGAGTGATGAGAAAACCAGAAAAAGTAGGTGACTGGCAAGCTTCATGATGGCCTGGATATATCTGAAATGTCCTCATCCTGACTCGCCCCGGCATCTGGATTGTGCTCTGGGGGGGAGCCAACGCTCATGCTCCCAGCCCCGCCACGGGGGAGAATCTGTGGAGAAAACGCCAGGGTAGGTCTAGATTGGGATGATCAGGCTCAGAAAGACAAGTGCTCTGAGAGGGGGGCCAGAGCCACCTGCCAGCCCTGAGGAGGCACAAAAATACAATTAGAAGAAAAAAATAAGTTTGTGTTGTGCTTTGTGGTTACCCAGGAGGTAAAAAATGTCATTGACAGATGGATAGTGTACCAACTGTGAATAGGGCTAGGTAGAGACAGCAGTAACCCCATTAACACTACCTCTAACCCCACTAGTGCTTCCCTGACCTGCAGCCTTGTAAATGGTCCCACAATGAATAATGCCGGTGGGCTGTTTGGTATTTACAGAAGCAGTCATGCAATTAAGCCCATTGGGTATGCAAGGTGCTAGCTGGCCATTTGCATGCCCATTATGGACCCATTTACATGGGCTGTGTGGGAGTTTTGCACACACCCCAGTGCAGACTGCCATTCCCGTATTTAGACAGAAATCTCCCTGGTAGTCTAGTGGTCCCTCCTTGTCCCCAATCACCAGTCGCCAGCCTGAGAACTGAAAACTAAATGATTCCTTGGTGCTAGTGGTTCCCCCATCCCCCACTGATCGCCAGCTCAAATACTTAACACATATGTCTCCCCAGTGGCTAGTGCCCCCCTTTGTGATTGGCGATCACCAGTCTGAGTAAAAATTAGTAGACTCTGGTGGCTAGTGGTCCTTTCCCCCACCCGATCATCTGCTTAATATGTAAAGAATATTAGCATTGGTGTCCAGTGGTTCTCCCCCCAACATCCCAATCCCTGGTAAAAAAAAAATAACCAGTTCCTTGGTGGTCTAGAGGATCCCTCACCCCATCAGGAATGAACCTAATTAACCTACTACCCTGCTCCCCCCCAAATCCACTCCCCAGCTGGAGACCAGCACAGTCCACCTCTCACCTCCATGGCTGGCTGCCGATTAAGCTCTCAATGAGCACGTACTGTATACAGTATGTGCTCATTGAAACTCAATCACAACCAGCCATGGAAAAGGTGAAGAGAGAGGCTGTGCTGGTCACTGGCTGGGGAGTAGATTGAGTGGGGTTGGGGGCAATCCCTGACAGGATGGGGGGGTCCACTAGACCACCAGGGAACTGTGGATCTTTCTCATACCACTGATTGGGAAGTGGGGGGCACTGGATACCAGTGCTAATATTTTAGACATATTGAATGGGTCACTGAGCAGTGGAGGGACCACTAGCCACCAGGGAGATTCTGTATTGTCTGATGGGCAGCAATCGGAGGATACAGGGTGGGGTGGGGGCAATACCACTGGGGACTGTATTCCTCTATTTGTCAGTGCAATTCTTGGCTGGCGATTGGCGAGGGGTGGGGGGGGAAGCCACTAGATCAGCAGGGAATCCATATTGTAATGGCACTGGGGAATCAGAATGGTGATCAACTGGTGGTGGGACTACTACTGACTACCAGGGTATATTTTGCACGTCTATAGGGCCAGCGATCAGGGAGGGAGGAATCAGGGGAAAACCAGGACAGTATTTTGTTCACCTACAGGATGGTGATCAGACAACTGGGAAGGGGGACAGGACCACTAGATTACCAGTCAAGTTTGTTTTTATTATACAGGGATGGTGATCAGAAACCAGGGAGGGGGGATAAACCATTAGACTACCAAGGAAAATTATTTTAAACATAACGGGACAGTGATCAGAGAACAGGGGAGGGCCTACCAGACTACCAGGGAAACTTCTTTTACACATAACGGGATAGCGATCAGAGCCCAGTGAGGAGGGAGGGACCACCAGACTACAAGGGTCACAGTGTTGGGGGTAGCACTGCAGTATCTCCGACAGCCATTAGGTTGTGTGGAATACCACCAGGTCTTGGTCAGTGGTATTTTCTCCATGCAAGGGATCTCTGCAAATGGTTTGTGAATGGCACAGCGCCTTTATACAGCTAACCTCCCTCTAATTTGAATTGCGGCGCTCTGAACCCTTTGCCCTGGTGTTAGCCCATTCTAATGATACAAACTGGGCTTTTGTGAATAACATTATGATGAAAAACCTAGTTTACACTGTGCAAACAGGGTTTGTGCCGGGGAAAAGCTTTGTGAATCTAGCCCTAAGTCTCTAAAGTATTTATTTTTAAAATTACCTCCATTTAAGTGTGCTGCAGTTGCAGCCCCCCCACCAACTTCAGCCAGAATATCTAATCAGCAACTGTTAAGTTAAAGGGGAATGGGAATGTGAGCACTGTGATGACAGCTAAAGAAATTATTTCTCTGCAGAAAAAATACAGGGGATATGGACACTGTAGACACAATATCGGCAAACATCCAGTCTAATTTAAAGGACAATTAAACAAGTAATTTGGGGAATCAAATCACAAATGCTCCTATCTATTAGTAGAATAAGGGATGCTGATTTCCTTATGGTATTATTTGCCTGTAATTTTGTGATTTATGTAGTTTTCCTGACTGATGAAAATTTCCCTGAAATGTAAACAAAAGCTCCGATTATCTCTGATCCTAACTGCAGCTCGGCTCACAAAGTGGCGAGGACGTGTATACATGATGATGTCCTCAGAGTGACTCCACTCCAAGCCTTCCATTGAAACCTATGGGCACTGTTTTAAAATGTTGGCTATTGCCAGTATATGTAAATATCAGCATATGTATCGATACTTAGCTTATGCACCAGACTCAGATGCGCAAGTTAAGTATCAATACATATTCTAATACCTACCAATACTGGCAATATCGAACATTTTTAAACAGTGCCCATAGGTTTCAATGGAAGATTGGAGCGGAGTTGCTCTGATGACATCATCACATATGCACATCTTTGCCATTTTGTGAGCTGAGCTACAGCTCGGATCGGAGATAATCAGAGCTTTTATTTACATTTTAAGGAACTTTAAACAGTCAGGAAAACTACTTAAATCACACAATTACACATTATAGTAGTAACCCTTCTCCCTCCCTCTCTATCCTCCCATTCTTTTCTAACCCTTCACCACCTGAAAACTGCTAACCTGCTTAGAAACAGTGAATCGCTGGCTTTTAAATAACTCCCTTAGCCAAGCACAGTTCTGCTGCTGGCTTTCTCATTTTTCAAATCTGCTCCTATGTGTTCCCCCTGGTAGTGATATAAATCTTCAACTCCCCCTCCTCCTTATGGTTTACTAAATACTTGTCAACACAGCTCCCGCTTGTGGTGGCTGTCTTGCGAACATTCCTGTAGCTGACTCCACATGGTTGCTCAAATGTGCATATGAGAGTTGTAAGGAGAAGAGAGAGTAAGCATACAGAGAAACAGGAGAGGGGACACAAAATAAGACATGATAGGACTGGTGCAGTGCAATGGCTGTGGGGCGGCAGTGTTCCGGGAGACATTCTGGAGGCTGCAATGCTGCCCTATTTGTAGGCCCCTCTCTGGTCTGAGGGAGGAGGTTGCCTGTCTCCAGGCTGACCTGGCTAGGATTAGTGAAACCTCCTCCCACCCAGGAACCACCAGGGCCAATGCCACTACCTCAGAGGTTGCCAAGAAAGAGGAGAGGCTGGACCAGAGTGGGCTCAGGGAGGAGAGGGTGGTGGAACAGAGTTGCATCCTCAGCTGTACCTCTTCACAATTCATTCGCTCTTCTGGTGGATAGTGGTTCCTCTACGGAGGCACCTGCAGTGGAGACCAAGGAGTATGCTGGGAACCTTTTACAAAGAAGACCCACAGGAGGGTGGCATGAGCCCCGCAGGGCATGAAAACAACTCCTGGTGGGGACTCAATCATTAGAGGGGTAGAAATGGGGAGGAAGGGAGAAGGAAGTAAGGTGCCTTCCTGGCGCCACGGCTTGGAGGGACAGGAAGCGAATCCTCAGGATCGTGGGAGCAGCTGCACAAGGGAGGAGCTGGATGTTATTGTCCACCTAGGGACAAATGACCTGGCTAGGAATGGGATCAGAGCAGTGCAAGAGAGTTTGTAGACTAGGAGGGGCCTTAGACAAGTAGCGCATACAGTAACCTTCGGGAGGTGCTGCCTGTCTATGGCAAGAGTGATGCTAGGGTACTCCTCACCAGAATTCAATAAATGGTTGAAAAACTGTGTGTGGAACTCAGGGTTTTAGCTTCATTGGGGATTGGGGAGCCACCTGGAGGGATGCAGACCTATACTGGCGCGATGGTCTGCATCTGTCCGGGGGGGGGGGACCAGGATCCTAGGTGAGAGGTTTAAATGCTTCATTGGCAAGCATTTAAACTAGCCAAGGGGGGAGGCAATGAGAAGGAGCAGGGAAATCCCAGCCTCCCCCCACAAACAACAGTAATTAGTGAAGTAAACACCAAGGTAGAGAAGTCATTAGGGAGCAGGCCAGAAGTAAATGTAAAAAAAGGCAAAGGCAGTAAGGACAGGAATGGGGCTAAAAGGGGTAAGGTCATCAAAAAGTGGAGGGTGATGAGTACCAATGCCCGTAGTCTGTGTAACAAGCTCTCTGAACTAGTGGCCTTGATGGAAGAGGGTTGCCTGGATATTGTGGCAGTCACAGAAACATGGTACACAGAGAACCATGACTGGGATGTCAACATACCAGGATACACAATCTACAGGAGGGACAGGGAAGGTAAAAGAGGAGGAGGAGCAGGAGCCCTTTATGTAAAGGAAGGGATCAAAACAACAGAATTAAAGAGTAAACAGGGAGCAGATGAGACACTCTGGGTCACCCTGGATACAGGAAATGGCACCACAATCCGCATGGGGGTTGTATACAGACCCCCATCTCAGGGGGAGGGAATGGACAAGGAAATGATAGAAGGCTTCCTTAGAATGGCAGAAAAAGGGGAGATATTGTTGATGGGGGACCTGAATATGCCAGATGTTAACTGGAGCACCTTTGCTGCAGGCACATCCAAGAGTAGGGTCATTCTTGATGCCTGACAGTGGGCATGCCTCAGACAGCTAGTACTGGAACTCACTCAGGAGGGAGCAATCTTAGACGTGGTACTCTCAAATGGGGACAGAGAAAGAATTTCAGATTTAGAAGTGGGTACCCATCTGGGAACAAGCGACCACCAAACAGTGTGGTTCACGATAAACACAGCCATACAATGAAGCCATACAAAAGCAAGAGTATTGGACTTTAGGAGGGCTGACTTTGGGAAAATGAGAGAGTGCCTCAGAAAAGCACTAGCAAACAGGCAAGAAGGAGGGGTGGAGGAACAATGGAGAGTAATCAAAACAGCCATCACAGAGGCAACAAGCCTTTGTGTAAAGCAAATCAACAAAACACAACGAAGGAAAAAAAACGCTATGGTTCTCAAAAGAGGTGGCGGGGAAGGTTAAGGAGAAAAGAATAGCATTCAGGAAATATTAAGAAACACAGAAGGAGCAGGACAGAGAACTTTATCAGTTAAAGCAGAAAGAGGCTGGGAAGGCAGTCAGAATAGCAAAGGCCCAAACCGAGGACAGGATAGCCAACTCTGTTAAGAAGGGGGATAAGACCTTTTATAGGTACATTAGGGAGCGAAGAAAGACCAAAGGAGGGATACTGAGGCTTAATAAAGGGGAGGGAATGTGGGTAGAGGGTGACAATGAAAAAGCAGGGATACTGAATGAATATTTCTGCTCAGTATTCACAAAGGAAGAGGAGTGGGAGGTACCTAAACCAGACAAGAGAAACACTCTGAAGATGAGCGTCGATACCAGTCCATTTACAGAAGAAAGGGTTCTGAAGAACTAATAAAATGAAGGTGGACAAAGCAATGGGGCCTGATGGAATTCACCCAAGAATTCTAAAAGAACTAAGGGTTGAACTAATGACACCGCTGACTACTCTCTTTAACAAATCATGGGAGGATGGGGTGGTACCTGAGGACTGGAGGGTGGATGTCATTCCTCTTCACAAAAGTGGGAGCAGGACAGAGGCAGGAAACTACAGACCAGTTAGTTTGACCTCAGTGGTAGGTAAAATGATAGAATCACTTCTGAAGGAAAGAATTGTCGAGTACCTAGAGGCCAGTGGGGCATAGGACCCAAGGCAGCATGGATTTACGATGGGAAGGTCATGTCAGATGAATCTATTAGATTTCTTTGACTGGGTGACCAAAGTAGTAGACCAGGGAGGGGCTGTGGACATGGCTTACCTAGATTTTAGCAAGGCATTTGATACAGTCCCATACAAAAGATTAATACACAAGTTAGCCAGCCTTGGAGTGGGTCCCAAGGTGGTAGCCTGGATAAAAAATTGGCTAGACAACAGGACACAAGGGGTAGTAGTAAATGGAGTCCACAGTGAAGAAAGGAGGGTTACTAGCGGGGTACTGCAGGGTTCAGTACTGGGACCGGTCCCTTTTAATGTCTTTATAAGTGACATTGCAGAGGAACTGGAAGGAAAAGCATGTCTCTTTGCAGATGACGCAAAGATCTGCAACAGGGTTGATACACCAGATGGAGTGGAAAGGATGAGAAGGGGCTTGGCAAGGTTGGAAGAATGGTCAAATGTATGGCAGCTCAGATTCAATGCAAAGAAGTGCAAGGTAATGCACCTGGGAAACAGAAACCCAGGACAAGAGTACACAATGGGGGGTAAGATACTGACAACAGTAAAAATGGGAAGGGACCTGGGAGTAATTATATCAGATGACCTAAAGGTGGGCAAGCAATGTGAGAAGGCAGTAAGGAAGGCTGGGGGATATTAGGATGCATAAGGAGAGGCATCAATAGTAGAAAACAGGAAGTTGTTATCCCTCTGTACAGACAGTTGGTGAGACCCCATCTGGAGTACTGTGTGCAGTTCTGGAGACCCCATCTCTGCAAAGACATAGACAGAGTGGAGGCTGTCCAGAGGAGGGCAACCAAAATGGTGCAGGGTCTTCACCAGAAGACATATGAAGAAAGACTAAAGGAGCTTAATATGTATACTCTCGAGGAAAGGAGGGAGAAAGAGGACATGATAGAAACTTTCAAGTACCTCAAGGGAATCAACAAAGTCCAAGAGGGTGGCATCTTTCAGAAAAAGAGATGTGGAAGAACAAGGGGACACAATTTGAAGATAGGCTCAGAGGTAATGTGAGGAAGTATTTTTTCACATAGAGGGTTGTGGATGCATGGAACAGCCTCCCTGAGGAGGTCGTGGAGTCAAGAACAGTGGGGGAATTCAAGAATACATGGGACAGACATAAGGCAGTCTTAGTGAGGGGTAGGAGGAAGTAAGCTGTTGGTTAATTAGGATCTGCAGCTTATCTGATAGGTAGGAAAATGGGCAGACTAGGTGGGCCAAGCGGTCCTTATCTGCCGTCAAATTCTATGTTTCTATGATTACACAATCATATAGTTATGCAGATAACCTCTGTGGGGGAGCAGGGGAAAGGACTCTACTCTGAAAGGGAACAATACAATGATGCAGCTGGCCACAACTAGAAATAAGGAAGGGGTGGGAAATGTCATATGATGGATATCGCAAGCATAGCAAACAGATGATGATGCAATCCAGAATCTCCACATGCCTCCTGAATTGAGAGGATGAACTCATGTTAACAGGCATACTGTGTGCCATCCCCTAAAGTAGGGGTGCAGTAACAAAAGTAGGACAACAAACTGCACTAAATCCAAGAGATGATTGGTGGACTGGTGGCAAATCCCCAAAAGTACCCCCAAGCCTGTTACCAAACTGCATCAGATGGTAAAATGAGTACCACATAAATGAACAAACACAGCCTTCATTGACTTATAAAGCTGGAAATTAGCCCTCCGACATTGCCCCCCCAGGTGGCAGATGTAGTTAAACAAATTTGCCCTCAAACAGAGCCACAGTGTGGGAGCCAATGATAATAAGACTCATGCCACCAACTACCATCCCAACCTCCCCCATACCAAACCCTGTCTCTGTGTTGACTCTGAGCTTGGTGCCTACATACAGTACTTGCTAGAAATACGGAAAGGTCTAGCCTTACTACATTGGACATCTATGCGTCACTTATGCAAATTGAAAACCTGGTGGCATTCCCTATGATATGCTCCCCTCCACAAGAACAACTGAGAACGATGGACTCCTAGATCATCGAACTGTTAAGAGTCACTCAATTTTTAGACCCCTTATCCACTCTTCCTCCACAGTATAACAGAAGGGGCCTTTCACCTATTAGCAATAAATGTGAACAGGAAGGAGGAGGAAAAGACACGTTTTGATGAACATGCTACAACAAATTTGCCTCTTCCTAAAGAGGGAGGCTCTCCCACAATCTTTACAGAAGGGAAATGAGTCCTGAGTGAACGTACCAGAAAACTCCCCAAGAAGAACTGAAAAAGACCCCCCCACCAAGGAAAAGCTTTTATCATGTGGTTGTCTCCCCCCCCCAAATAATCCAATGACCATAGCTGGGTGTCTCTGGTTCCTTAAATCTAGTTACAAACCCACCTAAAGTGGTCCTATGTAACTAGACTCAAGCTGGCGATGCTGCCCCACTCCTTTCCACACTGTTGCACTATCTGGCCTCCACACAACTCTGATCCTTAAACTGAGGTCCCTTCTGTCCATCCTGGTGTTGTCCTGGTGGGTGTCCAGGTGGAAGTTAAAGAACCCAGGGCACTCTTCGCAAAGAGTAGGGAACATTCCCGGTGTCCTGGCCAACATTCCCCTTCCCATAAACCAGTTCTTGCAATTATCCAGGCTGTGTGTGGGTGATGATGTGCGATATGGCTGCCATCACACATTCAGTCACTTCACTACCAGTCTAGCATTGCTTGTAAAGCGCTTTGGATGTATGAAAAGTGCTATATAAATGCTGATTCTTCTTCTTCTTCTTCTTCTTTCCAGTGGTGTGGGATACACATCAGAGGCAGCTACAGGATGGTAGCCCTTACCTCTCTTCACAGAGGATCAACCCATCAGCCATTTAATGGAAAAAAGGGGCAAAGAGATGATGCCCTCTAACAAGGAAGTTACAGACCTTAACAGGCCAGTTGCCCACTCAAAGCTACTCAGTTCTCATTGTTATATAGTTCTGCATACAGTTAGGTTTAGCAAAATGTTACAACCAGTTTTACCCTTCTTGCCAATAATGCTCTCCTCACTCCAGCATCTCAGCAAAATGAACTGCTCCTTCTTCCTAGGTTATAATACACAGAAGGCACTTGAACAACCTAGTATACAACTATCACCAGATGATAACTAACTACACTGCCGTAAAACTCTGCTCACAAGATGTGAATGGACATAGCTGCCCGATAAAAAGATGTAAAATTTTCTTAGCCATTAAAAAGACTAAACCAGATGTGTTACTCCTATATGAAATGCACCTAAACAGCAAAGGGCATGGTTTCTTTAAATTTAGATACTCTCAAGTTTTTGCTTCCTCATATTAGCAGGGTAAGAGAAGAGGTGTAGCAATACTAATTCTGTGAACAGTACTTTACTCTACAATGCCATATAACAGACATAAAGGGAAGATACATCACAGCGATTGAACTTCCGTACAATACCCTGGTGACACTAGTAAGCATATACTTAACCACCAAGAGCTGAATCCTCAGATGTATGACTAAACAATGAAGAAACATTGACACACACATACACAGGGCATATTACTTATAGGAGAAAATCTGAACCTTACACTTAACCAGGCCCTAGACACCACTAACCCTACCCACCAAAGACAAACACCTGGCATGAAATACTGGAAATGCCAAACAGCAGAACTGGGCTGGGTGGACATCTGGAGAGCCAGACACCCTATAAAAAGAGACTACACACACACACACTACTCTCCTCCACATGGCACATACACACCTTGGCTACTTCTACATACACCAGGAGAACCTTGAAAAGATCTTTGCATGGTCTCATGGCCACATCTTAATTGCTGATCACGTTCCCTGACTTTTAGAACTACAGCTCGACAATAAAGAGAGAAAACAAACATACTGGTGACTCATTCCCTTCACCTCAAAGACTCTGAATTTATTGAACTGATACAAGATAGTATCCCATGAATCTTAAGGGAAAACGCCATGGTGGATACCTCAGCAACTCTCTTCTGGGACACCCTTAAAGTGGTCCTTAGAGGTGAAATAATCACCTACACTGCAAAAAAGAAAAAGAAAAGGGAAGAAAACTACACCGGCCTCATACAGCAAGTAACAGAAATGCAGAACAAACATACTGTAAGGCAGGAGACAAAACCTATTCCCAGTATTACTCTGGGCTATGAGAGCATTACAGGACCTGCATGAACAGAAAGTAGAGATCACACTTAGCTTTCTTAACCTATTACTTCCAGTAGCTCCGTATGAAGTCTGAACCATCCACTCCTTAACCAAATACAACATGACTGCTCCAGGATAATGAGTTAAACAAAGTTACTATATAGGAGATCTGAGAGCCACATGACTCCTTGTGCACAAACTCCATAAACAAAAACTCAAACCTTTATAAACAAGTTGTATAGCCCCAAAAAACAGCAACTGGTCCACTCCTCCAAAGATGTCCTGCAGGTTATACAAAAAATACTGTGAGACTTTATACTCCATTGCAGATCATCAAACCACCCAAGACAATATTTACTAATACCTACAGACACTACAACTCCCCCAAATGCCTGACAATGATGCCCAACAACTTGTTAAGCCCATCACATCCCAAGAGACAAAACAAGCTCTCTTCAGTAGTAAAACACATAAATGTCCCAGCCTGGATGGATATCCTACTTACAGTAGTTCTATAAAAAAATGACTCAAGGAAGCTATCTTCCCGCAGCTTTTGCAAACCTTTAATTGTGTCCAAACCTCCACGAAAGCTCCTCACACGTGGAGATATTCTGTAATCTCGGCAATACTCTTACCAATTAAAGACCCAACAAGAGGGGACTCATACAGACCATAAGTTATTTACCTCCATTCTAGGAGGCAAACTAGACAAAATACTCCCTTCACAGATTAACTGCAACCAGACTAGGGTTTGTCCATACAAGACAAATTTATGTTATCAAATGCACACATTTCCTCCAACACATGAATTAAAATAACAACCTACTCTGCTTCTTAGTTTGGATGCAAAAAAAGCTTTTGACAGAATGGCACGGCCATTCCTGCATCAAACACTCTGCAAATTCAGCTTTCCACAAAAATGTAATTGCTGGAAAGAAACCATCTACAGAGAGCCCAAAGCATCCGTCAGAGCTAACAGACACTTCTCTCAAACCTTCCTGCTGGCCAAGGGAACACATCAGGGTTTCCCATTATCTCCTCTCCTTTTTGCCCTACACATCAAACCACTGGCTGAATCCATTAGGACCAATCCGAGTATCTCAGGCATCAACACCAGACAGGTAACACACAAGCTAGCTCTATATGCAAAAGCCCTGCTGGTATGTCTCACAACCCCTGAAGCTTTCCACCCCCGCCCCACCACCCCGCAGCATGCACTAAAGAACTATGGATAAGTGTCCTGCTACAATATAATCAAACTGAAACAAAAGTACTAAAAAGTCACCACCAACCCTACAGTGGCCTGGATCCTTCAAGAACCTAGGAATAAAATGAATGAGAATCCCACAACAAATGCATGCTCCAAATTATGATCCAGTCCTGAGCAGAAGCGTTGTTAGGGTAACATAAGATCCCAGGCCAAAACCCTCTAAGGCTGAGGGTAGGCCATAAATATTTTTTATAAAATGATTAATTTAGCAGTTCTATTGAGCAGAGTTTTGGGGCCCACACAAAAATATCCAGGGCTCAAACCCCTGAGGCTCAAGTCTAGTAATGCCCCTGGTCCCGAGGCAAATGCTAATCAACCTCCAGACATGGAATACACTTCCTGTGAGATTTATGCAAAGAGTTGCAGTAATATAAATGAACACCTGACCTAAGTTAATATATCTTCTTCAAACCTTGCCAAAGTGCTCACAGCAATCTTTACAAGGTGGGATAAAGTGATATCCAGATTTATATGGAAGGGCCAAAAACCAAGGGTGAAATGCGAAACTCTCTAACTCCCCAAGCAATGAAGCTGCCTAGCTCTCCCCAATTTACCACTATATTACCGAGCCTCACAACTCTGTAAGCACACTATTGGATTCTCCCATCTTACAAAAGCCGCTGGAAACAAGTGGAACTAACCTACTACCATTGATCAGCACTGTATTCTCTTCACTGAAATGCACCTTCCTCCCTCCCTCCCTCAGAATAAATTCCATACTCACATGCCGCATTAGACTGCTGGCACAAAACCTGCAAAAACTAGACAATGACAAACAATTTGCCCAACTATTAACCATCACTCACACAACTCAATGTCACCCTCCTAGCACAGACCCCGGACATATACAATGATCCAGACTCAGACTAACCTATTTTTTTCAATTCCTAGACACTGACCAAATCATAAACCATGCCACCCTCAGGGACAGAAACCAGTTACAAAATGCTGACCACTACAGATACTTACAGGTCAGACACTTCCTGCAACATAGGCGAAGACTAATCGAAGATCAGACCCTGACTACAACACTACTACAACTTATCAAACAGTTGCTAATAGTCCCCCTCCCACCCCATCTCATTTCACTACTATACCAGGCCCTTCAAGACCAGCAGCCAGATACAACACTCCCAATACAAACCAAATAGCCTCAGGAGACTAACACACCACTGACAAACCCACAAGGGGAAAAAGCAGCAACAGAATCACACAGAGCTAAATCCTCTGCCCTACTCAGGGAATTCTAATGGAAACTAAAAATTAAATGTTTCAAAACCTCTAAAATACAAAGTACTAAACACAATTCTCAGCTGCCTGCTGGAGATGCTTTGATGACCAAGAAGCCCACCACAAACATTCTCTAGGCCTGCCCAATAGTACACATGTACTGGCTGAAGTCATATGTGTACTTAGAAACATAGAAACATAGAATTTGACGGCAGATAAGGACTGCTTGGCCCACCTAGTCTGCCCATTTTCCTACCCAACAGATAAGCTGCAGATCCTACTTAACCAACAGCTTACTTCCTCTTACCCGCCCCTAGGACTGCCTTATGCCTGTCCCATGCATTCTTGAAGTCCCCCACTGTTCTTGACTCCACGACCTCCTCAGGGAGGCTGTTCCATGCATCCACAACCCTCTCAGTGAAAAAATACTTCCTCACATTACCCCTGAGCCGTCCCCCCTCTATCTTCAAATTGTGCCCCCTTGTTCTTGCATCTCTTTTTCTGGAAGATGCTACCCTCTTGGACTTTGTTAATTCCTTGAGGTACTTGAAAGTTTCTATCATGTCCCCTCTCCTTCTTTCCTCAAGAGTATACATATTAAGCTCCTTTAGTCTTTCTTAGTATGTCTTCTGGTGCAGACCCTGCACCATTTTGGTTGCCCTCCTCTGGACAGCCTCCACTCTGTCTATGTCTTTGCGGAGATGGGGTCTCCAGAACTGCACACAGTACTCCAGATGGGGTCTCACCAACTGTCTGTACAGAGGGATAACAACTTCCTGTTTTCAACTATTGATGCCTCTTCCTATGCATCCCAGTATCCCCCCAGCCTTCCTTACTGCCTTCTCACATTGCTTGCCCACCTTTAGGTCATCTGATATAATTACCCCCAGGTCCCTTTCTAGTTTTACTTTTCTCAGTATCTCAGCCCCCATTGTGTACGCTTCCCCTGGGTTTTTGTTTCCCATGTGCATTACCTTGCACTTCTTTACATTGAATCTGAGCTACCATACATTTGACCATTCCTCCAACCTTGCCAAGTCCCTTCTCATCCTTTCCACTCCATCTTGTGTATCAACCCTGTTGCAGATCTTTGTGTCATCTGCAAAGAGACATACTTTCTTCCAGTTCCTCTGCAATGTCACTATGAAGACATTAAAAGGACCGGTCCCAGTACTGAACCTCTGGGTACCCGCTAGTAATCCTCCTTTCTTCACTGTGTACTCCATTTACTACTACCCTTTGTCCTGTTGTCTAGCCAATTTTTATCAGGCTACCACCTTGGGACCCACTCAAGGCTGGCTATCTTGTGTATTAATCTTTTGTGTGGGACTGTATCAAATGCCTTGCTAAAATCTAGGTAGGCCATGTCCACAGCCCCTCCCTGGTCTACTACTTTGGTCACCCAGTCAAAGAAATCTATTAGATTCATCTGACATGACCTTCCCATCGTGAATCCATGCTGCCTTGGGTCCTGTGCCCCACTGGCCTCTAGGTACTCAACAATTCTTTCCTTCAGAAGTGATTCCATCATTTTCCCTACCACTGAGGTCAAACTAACTGGTCTGTAGTTTCCTGCCTCTGTTCTGCTCCCACTTTTGTGAAGAGGAATCACATCTGCCCTCCTCCAGTCCTCGGGTACCACCCCATCCTCCCATGATTTGTTAAAGAGAGTAGTCAGCGATGTCATTAGCTCTACCCTTAGTTCTTTTAGAATTCTTGGGTGAATCCCATCAGGCCCCATTGCTTTGTCCACCTTCAATTTTATTAGTTCTTTCAGAACCCTTTCTTCTGTAAATGGACTGGTATCGACCCCCATCTTCAGAGTGTTTCTCTTGTTTGGTTTAGGTAGCTCCCCCTCCTCTTCCTTTGTGAATACTGAGCAGAAATATTCATTCAGTATCCCTGCTTTTCCACTGTCACCCTCTACCCACATTCCCTCCCCTTTACTAAGCTTCAGTATCCCTCCTTTGGTCTTTCTTCACTCCCTAATGTACCTATAAAAGATCTTATCCCCCTTCTTAATAGAATTGGCTATCCTTTCCTCGGTTTGGGCCTTTGCTATTCTGACTGCCTTCCCAGCCTCTTTCTGCTTTAACTGATAAAGTTCTCTGTTCTGCTCCTTCTGTGTTTCCTTATATTTCCTGAATGCTGTCCTTTTCTCCTTAACCTTCCCTGCCACCTCTTTTGTGAACCATAGCGGTTTTTCCTTCGTTGTGTTTTACTGATTTGCTTTACACAAAGGCTTGTTGCCTCTGTGATGGCTCTTTGATCACTCCCATTGTTCCTCCACCCTCCTTCTTGCCTGTTTGCTAGTGCTTTTCTGAGGCACTCTCTCATTTTCCCAAAGTCAGCCCTTCTAAAGTCTAGTACTCTTGCTTTTATGTATGCTTGATTGTATGGCTGTGTTTATCGTGAACCACACTGTTTGGTGGTCGCTTGTTCCCAGATGGCTACCCACTTCTAAATCTGAGATTCTTTCTCCATCCCCATTTGAAAGTACCACGTCTAAGATTGCTCCCTCCCGAGTGGGTTCTGATACTAGCAGTCTGAGGCATGCCCCCTGTAGGGCATCAAGAATGACCCTGCTATTGGATGTGCCTGCAGCAAAGGTGCTCCAGTTAACATCTGGCATATTCAGGTCCCCCATCAACAATATCTCCCCTTTTTCTGCCATTCTAAGAAAGCCTTCTGTCATTTCCTTGTCCATTCCCTCCCCCTGAGATGGGGGTCTGTATACAACCCCCATGCAGATTGTGGTGCCATTTCCTGTATCAGGGTGACCCAAAGTGCCTCATCTGCTCCCTGTTTACTCTTTAGTTCTGTTGCTTTGATCCCTTCCTTTACATGAGAGCTACTCATCCTCTTCTTTACCCTTCCTGTCCCTCCTGTAGATTGTGTATCCTGGTATGTTGACATCCCAGTCATGGTTCTCTGTGTACCATGTTTCTGTGACTGCCACAATATCCAGGCAACCCTCTCCATCAGGCCACTAGTTCAGGAGCTTGTTACACAGACTACGGCATTGGTACTCATCACTCTCCCTTTTGATAGTCTTACCCTTTAGCCCCATTTCTGTCCTTACTGCCTTTTGCCTTTTTTACATTTAAATTTGTTCTGCTCCTAATACTTCTGTGCCTTGTGTTTACCTCCCTAATCACCATGTTTTGCGGGAGGAGGCTTGGATTTCCTGCTTCTTTTCAGTGCCTCCCCTTGGCTAGTTTAAATGCTTGCCAATGAAGCACTCAAACCTCTCACCTAGGATCCTGGTTCCCCCTGGACAGATGCAGACCATCGCACCAGTATAGGTCTGCATCCTCCAAGTGGCTCCCAGTCCCAATGAAGCCAAACCCTGGGCTCTACACCAGTTTTTCAATCACTCATTGAATTCCCTGGTGAGAAGTGCCTAACATCTCCCTTGCCATAGACAGGCAGCACCTCCGAGAAGGTTATTGTATGCGCTACTTGTCTAAGGCCCCTTCCCAACTCTACAAACTCCTCTTGCACTGCTCTGATCCCATTCCTAGCCAGGTCATCTAGGTGGACAATGACATCCAGCTCCCTCCCTTGTGCAGCTGCTCCCACGATCCTGAGGATTCGCTTCCTGTCCCTCCAAGCCGTGGTGCCAGGAAGGCACCTTACCTCCCTCTCCCCTCCCTCCCCCATTTCTACCCCCCTAATGATTGAGTGCCCCACCAGGAGTTGTTTCCTTCCCCTGTGGGGTCCCATGCCACCCTCTTTTGGGTCTCCTTGGTGAAGGTTCCCAGCATCCTCCTTGGTCTCCACTGCAGGTGCCTCCATAGAGGAACCACTGTCCACCAGAAGAGCAAATGAATTGTGGAGAGTTACAGCTGGAGGGATGCAACTCTGTTCCACCACTCTCTCCCTCCTTGAGCCCACCCTGGTCCAGCCTCTCCTCTTTCTTGGCAACCTCTGAGGTAGTGGCATTGGCCCTGGTGGTCCCTTGGTGGGGGAGGAGGTTTCACGAATCCTAGCCAGGTCAGCCTGGAGATGGGCAACCTCCTCTCTCAGACCAGAGAGGTGCCTGCAAATAGGGCAGCATTGCAGCCTCCAGAATGTCTCCCGGAACACTGCCGCCCCACAGCCATTGCACTGCACCACTCCTATCATGTCTTATTTTGTGTCCCCTCTACTGTTTCTCTGTATGCTTACTCTCTCCTCTCCTTACAACTCTCACCCTTCCAGTTCTGGGACAGCAACTTCCTATCTTCTTCAGTAGCCTCCTTCTTCCTTGCTCAATATCAGACCACCAGCAGCTAGGGGGGGAGAGTGAGCTACTTTTTCTACTTTAGGGTTGACAAAACCAATGTTTCTCTATGATCCTTTCCTTCCTACTGCCAAACAGGAAGTTCTTGTTGACAGTCAAATCCAGTAGCTGTAAAAGTAGAACTAGCTTTGGGTGGGTGGGATGGAGGGCAATTAGTAAGAAAAAATGCTAGCAACAGGAAGTTGTAATTTGACTCACCTGCTTTTATAGTGTCTAAACCACACCCCCAGGTAAGCTCTCTTTCCTCCTACTGGTTTAGCAAAGTCAGCTGATACAGTACCTTTCACTGCACAGAATACACACTGACCTTCTTTCTTTTCTTTCTTTTTTAACCCTAAATAAGTCCCCTTCTACTTCTAATAAAGTTATCTGTCTACTTAATCTTAACAGACACTGACTCCTGCTGAGATATACGTTTTAAATTAAGAAGAAAATGTAGCTTCTTTTAGTTAGCTGCTTTCTGCTCTACAAGCAAGGCTAGCAACAGCAACAGTACTGATGGACATTCTGCTGCTTAGTCTCCCAGAAACATGTGAGACATTTCCTTCATGGATCCATTATATATTGGAAGTTGATAGAAACTTTATACCATAGTTGTTTATTATCTGGACACATTAACAAAATGTTCATCAGATCTACCAGAAGTAACACGCCTAAACCGTGGAAAACCAAAGCATTAGGAACAGTAAAATAATAAAAACATTCAAATAATCACATACTTGGGCTAAAGAGATGACTCACCCCCCCTAGTTGGACCCCCAGTTTTCCCTCCATAGTATCAAAATTCCTTGCATGTCTCTCCACTGTTCAGCCCTTACCTGGAACTGTGATTTTAACCCCCCCCCTGTAATGGTTTGCAGTAACAGTAAAATAATAAAAACATTCAAATAATCACATACTTGGGCTAAAGAGATGACTCACCCACCCTAGTTGGACCCCCAGTTTTCCCTCCATAGTATCAAAATTCCTTGCACGTCTCTCCACTGTTCAGCCCTTACCTGGAACTGTGATTTTAACCCCCCCCCACCGTAATGGTTTGCAGTAACTTTTTATAGAAAAAACAAATACTGCAATATCTTGTGTCCTGCTAAATCAGAAATACAAAGATTGTGACCAGTATTGAGTAAGCTGAAGGAAAGTAGAGCTGTAACTCCAAAGAGGGATTTCTTAAAATCCCTTCATCCGCGCACCTCGAGACTGTAATGTGACTTGAAACATTGAATAATAATAAAAACTTCCAATTAACGAAACAAAATCACGTGGAATAGCAAAGAGCAAAGTAGAGGAAAAGTAAATTCTTCCTTTTCTTTTAAAATCTTCCATCACAAATGATCTACAGATTTGCACTGACATGGAGGCTGATAGGAAGCTGCAGGATGTTAACCCTGCCGTGGATATTTAGATGCTACGCTTCTTATGGAGATTCAAATACCTCCCCTGATCCCTGTTTAACTTTCACAGCCAAGAGGAAGCCTAACATTACAAAGGGTCCTACAAGAACTGTCCTGCTTAGCAAGCTTCTCAAAGCAACCTGTTCAATTAATTATATATACTGGTCCAGATATTCAAACTGCGCCAGGCTGTGGCGCAAGCTTGGGCACAGCACAACTTGGCTGCGCAGGGGTGTGGACTGGGCGATATTCAATGGAGCTGCGCCATGGCTCAGCAGCTTTGAATATCGCACCCTGGCCACCCCCAGTGTGCATGGCGCAGTGGCACTGTGCCAGCGCAAGTGGCTAGAGTGGAGCATGGAGATGCGCTAGCACAAGTTCCATTGCGCCATGCACAGCAACCGTGATATTCAAAACTTGACATGCAAATGGACCATAATGTATGCAAGGTGCACATGGGACAATTGGCATGTCAATATGGCCCCAATTGCATGCAAGGGCACTGATCCCCGACGACTTGCGCCTGGCGCCCTGCCAGGCAGCAGTCGTTGGGGACCGACGCCCCCTGCAGCCTGATCACGAGCATCTGTATCTAAAAAGAAATATTCCCAATCTCCCTGGTGGTCCAGTGGACCACTATCTGCCCGATCGCAGGCATTTGTAATAAAGAGAAAATGTCCTCAATCTCCTGGTGGTTCAGTGGACTGCTATCTGCCCGATTGTGGGCATTTGTAATAAAAGCTGACTCACGCCAGAACTATCTGGGCGGCAGCCCCACCGAGGTGTCATTTGAGGGCAGCAGGTAGCAGGCGGGTGGTGCTGCCGCCTCACCGCCGACCGGGGAGGCGGTGGGCCCAGTGGCGGTGGGAGGGGTACCCTACAATCACCAGACATAGACTTATATCTATTTTTACAGATGCTCGCGATCGGGCAGATGGGGTCCACTGACCACCAGGGATATTGAGGACATTTCTCTTTATTACAAATGCCCGTAATCAGGCAGATAGCAGTCCACTGAACCACCAGGGAGATTGAGGGACATTTCTCTTTTATTACAAATGCCCGCGATCGGGCAGATAGCGGTCCAATGGACCACCAGGGAGATTGGAGGGACATTTCATTCTATTTTTACAAATGCCCACGATCGGGTAGATAGCGGTCCACTGGACCACCAGGGAGATTGGAGGGACATTTCATTCTATTTTCACAAATGCCCGCGATCGGGCAGATAGCGGTCCACTGGACCACCAGGGAGATTGGAGGGACATTTCATTCTATTTTTACAAATGCCCGCGATCGGGCTGATAGCGGTCCACTGGACCACCAGGGATGTTGGAATTCATGTTTTTTTTTTACAAATACCTGTGATCAGGCTTGGTGGGGTGCCGCCAGGTGCAGCTGGAACTTGGGTGGCCACCCACAGGTGACAGCTGCCGTGTTGCGCCCTGCAATGCGGCAACTCACCTGTGGGTGGCCATCAGTTGTTTCTTTTTTTTTTGGCATAACTTTGTGCTGGCGCAGGTAGGGGTTGCATATGCATGGCTCTGCACATCCCGGGCTGAATATCGGGCTGTGCAGAGTATGCATGGGCACGTTCCCCCTACCTGTGCCTGCATACATTACTGATGCGCTCCGGTGCATCAGGATTTGTGTCACGCACTTTTCCCTTTTGAATATTGCGCTGGGGCGCATCAGTGGGTTGCGCATGGTGCAACAGTGTTACGCCATGTGCAACCCTTTTGAATACCTGGGCTTCTGTATTTACTTCATTCCAGCTGCATACTACTCTATTTTATGTGCATTTACTTTTTTTCAGTCTGTAATTCCAGACCGCAGACCTGAACTCATGTAATGTTTAATATGTAAACTTCATTCCAGTTTTGGAAGTGATGTGTTATAGTGCTGAGCAACCTACCAGTAACACCTCCTGCATTAAAATTGGCATCAGCAGACAAGATCTGTGTAAACAGGCATGTTGAAGTTGCATTACCATACTTTTTACTCTGGTTTGATAAGTACAGTGACTCTGGCCCAAGGCTTTTTCAATATTTAGGGGTGGCTCAAAATCTTTACCATGGCTTGGGGAGGCTCACCATGACAAAGTTTGAGAACTAATGGGCTAGTGTGATGCTTTTTTTTTGTTGGCCCTGTTCGGTATTGTGGGAGAAGCTATACCTTGGCTTTGTTGAACAGTGTGTCAATGTAGCCTCGCTTGGGGAAGGGGACTCTTGCTCCCACCCATCTTTCAACTGTTTGTCAGAGTAAGATGGGCTGGATAGAGATAGGAAAGATTTATTTGTTTTTCCTTCTCTTAAACCACCTTGTTAGGAGATTCTGGTGACACCACATACTGCCCTGAGTTAATAGAACCAGCTGCAGGTCTGGTACAATAGTCAGGTTGTATTGTTCGTCCTCTACTGGTGAACTGGCGGGGATGAGCTTTAGCTGCACATTTGAAGTTATCTTGGTTTTAAGTTGTTCTGATATAGCATTCTATGTTTTTTCCAGTTTGTTCAGATCATGGATTTTCTGGCTGAGATATTAGTTTTAAGGATACCTAAATATCTTTAATGGTTCGGGATACAGTGGACATTTAGACACATAGAAACATAGAGTCTGATGGCAGATAAGGACCACTTGACCCACCCATCTGCCCATTTTTCCCTACCTACAATATCCCCACAGACCCTAATCGATCTCCAGCTCTTTCTTCCACCCCCTATTCCTTTCCACTAAGATTCCCTTATGCCTATCCCGTGCATTCTTGGACCCCACCACTGTTTCCACCCCACCACTTCCACTGGAGGGCTGTTTCAGGAATCCACCACTCTTTGTATGAAGAGGAGCTTCCTCATGTCTCTCCTGAATTAACACCCCTCCAGCTTCATAGCATGTCTCCTTGTTCTTGAGCTCCTTTGTTTCCTGAAAAATACTTCCCTCCTATAACTTTTTCACCCTAGTGAGGTATTTACAGGTCTCTATCATATCCCCCTCTCCCTCCTCTCTTCAATGATACATATGGTGTTATTATGTTGTTTTATTCAACACAATTGTTTGTTGGTGACAATGGGAACATGGGTGTGAGGAATAGAGATGGGATGCACTTTGCATCAGACCCTTGCACTCTACATCAGACACCTATAGACACAAGGCAGAAATATTGCTGATTTGAAAGTTCTGTCTTATAATGTTAAAGGGATTCTTAATCCTACTAAGTGAACCAGACTACTACAAGAGATAAAATGTATGGGGCCTGTATTTGTTTTTTAAAAGAGTTGAACATGTCTTCCTATAAGCATAAAAAAAATGAAAAGTGGTTGGGTAGGAGAAATTTATGCATCCTTTTGGGAAGAGAGACCTCTCAGATGGGGTACTGCTGTACTGATTAAAAAAGACGCCTCTATAATGGTCAACCAGGTCGATATTAACCCTGAAGGTAGATTTTTTTTCTTTAGTTTTTGTTGACTGGGAAAGGACTACTAAACAATTCTGCCTACTTTCAGTCTTGTTTCCGGGGGGTGGGGGAAGATTCAGATGCTAACTGACTTAAGAACCAGATGAAGTTTTTGCTGGTATTTTTTCAGTGAATGGGTGGAAATTTGGCCAGGACACCGGGGACATTCTCCCACTCTCCAGAGGTGGAGCTGCTGAAGGATTGTCAGTCATGACAGATAGTCAAGGGTTGCAAGATACGGAAGCTGGTGTCCCTGCAGGGGAGCTGATCTCCACCTCTGCAGGTCCAGCAATGGAGATCGCTGCAAATTCTGAAATGCAGCAAAATACTAATGGTCATGTTTCTAGTGAAAGAGAAGGGGTGCAATATCCAGAAACAGAGGAGGAGTTGTTGCGATACTTTATCACACAAAATGGGAGTGGAGTGCTTGAACTAATGAAGGCTACCAAAGAAATGGAGCACTTACCAGAATAACACACTGAAACAGATGGCTAAAACCAGGCTGGTGCTATGGATGAACCAAGCATTTTGAAGAGCCAAACGCTTGCAGCAGAAGGGCTTGATAGTTCAGTGTCAAGTGAAGCAGCTGATGCGGCAACATCAAACATTCCAACTGCATCACAGCCGCCACCCAAAACAGCTTCGCCATCAGTGCTTAGTGATGCAAGCCGAGGGACTGTAGGATTGTTAAATCCAGATTAAAAGCACCAAATTGCTACTGAAAATAAACTGTTTTACCCGTGATTGAAAAATCTGGCACAAAGGGAAGACAGATGGTACAACTGTAAATAAGGGGGAGAGAAGCAGCATTAATGCAGGGAACACTGATATCAATTTTTGGGGAGTGTCAGGCATAAGCTAATTACTGCAGATTGGTGCCAAAATAACTTGGGTAACTGGGTTCCTGACCCAAGCCACAACCTCATCCCTGAGAGCCTGGAAAGATCTCAGCATGTAGGAGAAATAAATCAGACTGTTTTGCCTCAGATAGCTATGTCAGGCAATTCCAGGGTTTATGTTGTATAAAATGGAACAGAAGTGCCCTTTATTACTGATAGCGATGTGGAGTTACAAACTGTAATCTACTCTTCTGAGGACTCCATGAACCCCCCCCGACCAACTCACAAAGCAATCCACCTTCACCTGGAGAAGGGCCCAGCATTTGTACCAACACCTGGGGAAAACAGATGGATACTGAACAACCCATGCTACAAACCAGAACACACACTGAAACTGCATAGCAGTTATGGGCCAGATTTCGCTTCAGGAATAACCACTTCCAAAATGCAGCACTAGCCCAGTGAAGGAATGCAGTAAGGCTACAGTATTTGGGAGTCCTGGAGATTTCCCTTGAAAGGATTTATATGGGTAGAACTCTAATAAAAGAATCTATGCATTTCTTTTCCAACAAAATCTACGCCCTAATTCATGCATCAGGGGATGTGATGTTTAACATTAGTTCTAAAACACCCGTGGGGCTTGATCGCTTTTGGCCAAAATATGAGAAAAAAAATATACTGTTTTATGGTTTCCTTTTCAAGTGATACCATTAACAAAACCTGCTTTCAGACAAGTCACTATTCTGTTTCACAACGAGGGGGTCAGTATGCAAGATATCAAACACTGGCTGGCCCGACGTTGTAACGTAATTGGTGAACTGCAACCCATCCTAGATGAAGAACATATTTGGACAGGTGGATGGAAATTTAATGTAAAATTATGATGGACTCCAGCAGGCCCAAAACACTTACCAAGCTACTTCCTTTTGGGAAAAGATAGGGGGCACTGTTTTTACCGAGGGCAACCTAAAATTTGCTTTAAATACAGTTCCACTCAGCACCTTAGCATTGCTTATGATAGAGTCAAATGTAATCTGTGCCTCAAATATGGTCACACCAGTGCTACCTGTGACAATGAACTTAAATGTAATTTATGTAAAGAACAAAGTCATGTCTACCGTACCTGCCAATGGGCATCCCATAATCGTACAGACAGCCCAGTTCAGGATACCATATTAACTACAGCTCAAAAAAATAGCATGGACAGAAAAAGAAAAGAACAAGAGCGGGGAAAGGAGGGTGAGCAAACACCAGGGCATGCAGAACTACACCACCAAAGGGACAGACAGACACAGCTCCACCAGCTAAGGAAGGACAAAGGGTGACTACCCCTGAGACCGACAATCCCAACTCTGAGGCAAATCCTCAATCACTGCAAAACCAAGAACAGCCACATCCACAACAACACCCATTACAGCAACAGAGTGGGGAGGAGGAGGCGCAGCCCACTGCCCAACAGAATAATGTTACACAACAAGGGACAGACAAGGATTCCCAATCAATGCCCACTCCGGACACGACGGTGGAGACATCAAAAAAGAGAAGCTTTAAAAAACAGCAACCAAAAGCAAAACTATCATGGAGAACACAAAAACAATGGCAAACCGAGCTGCAGAACCGATATGCCCTTCAGGAGTCCGAGCAGGGAGAAGATTCAGAAACATCTGCTACTAAATCATCTTTTCAAACAAATACTACTGAATCGGAACTAGAAGACATGAACATAGAAGTACAAAAAGCTCATTTAAAAGCAAAAAAAATCTGGGGGGTTGTTTAAGGAGGAGCATGCAGTTCAGTCAGGATACTTAAACATCATCTACTTTTACAATGGCTGCCCCACACATCTACAAGATAGCGACCCTGAATGTTAACAGCATCAACAATCCAAGAAGATGCCTTGTAACCCTATCCATTTTAAAAGACCTTAATGTAGATACTTGTTTTTTACAGGACATGAGACTTTAACAGGGCTTCTAAGCTATGGCACTGGGGACTGTCCTTTTTTTCTTAAGGCTTAGATAGATGTGACAGGGTGGGGGTGCTATTTTGGGGGCACAACTTTACCATAACTCGAATAATGGATATCTCTCCAGGAGCAGCTTTATTAATAGACTTTACTTATAATAGTACAGTGTGGAGGGCAATTACCATCTATGCCCCCTCCAAACTAAAAGGGGATGGGTTAAGTTATTTTCTCTGATAAAACCATACCTTTTTATAACTAGGAATGTGATTTGTGCTGGGGACTTTAACTGTGATCTGCAACACTCAGTTGAGAAGGTGCTGGACAAATTGAGGCACTGTGGAGACACCCTGGACCTTAAGTTCATTGCTATGGCACTTGCGGAAGTACTAAGCCCCCTGACCACCATCATCAGCCTGTCTCTCCGCCACTCTCAGTTCCCCCAACTCTGGAAGTTGGCTTCTGTAACACCAGTTCACAAAAGTGGAGACTGGCACTACAGAACAACTACCTACTGATCTCCATACTCCCACCACTCTCCAAAGTACTTGAATGGATAGCAGTGGATCAGCTTGTGGAATACCTGAACATGCACCAGCTCCTATGCCCAGAACAACATGGGTTCTGAGCTGGACACAGCACTATCACAACCCTGTTGGAATTCACTGGTTATATCCTCCAAGCCCCGGATCAAGGACAGCTAGTGGGGGCTACCTTCATCAACCCATCAAAAGCTTTTGATATAGTTCACCACACACTCCTCCTTGAACAGCTAGCCAACACTGGTCTCTGTTTGGATTCAATTCTATGGTTTAACAGCTATCTCAGCAATCGCTCACAGTGGGTCAAGATGGGGGACATTGTCTCAGATAGCAAACCTGTCTGCTCAGGTGTCCCCCAGGGATTTATACTGGGGGCCCCTCCTCTTCAGTAGCTTCTTAAGTAAACTTCCAGGCTCTTCCACCAGTCACATGCTATTGTATGCTGAGGATGCTGTCATTTTCACCTGCAGCCCCAACCCCACACTACTGCAAAAGGACCTCCAACTAGGATTTACTGCTGCCAAAACATGGTTTAAGGAGCACAGACTAATCCTTAACTACAAGAAAAGTAAGACTATGATCTACTCCAGCACCCACTGCAAATGCAAGACCTTCCCACTATCCATCTTGAACAACAGTGGTGATGTGCTGGACCTCGTGTAGCACTTTAAGTACCTCGGTATCACCCTTGACTCCACCCTGTCCTATGCACAGCATATAGACAACACAGACTAGGCCATCAGTTCCAGAATCAAGATACTCCACCACCGCAAGCACAGCCTTACATATAAAGCACTTAACATGGCCATCACCATTTCAATAGGAAACGAGTCCTTGACTCAAAGGGTTGTAATTCCGATATGTATTATAAATAAATAAATAAATAATAGTTACCCTCATTGACTATGGCCTGGCAGTTTATGGTTCTGCACCAGACACATCTCTCCATCACATCTCCCTGGCTCTTAATAAGGCCTGCTGACTCCTGACAGGTGCTGCAAGGCCTACACACACCTGTGAGCTCCATTCACGGGCAGGGTAGCTTCAGCTGAAGAGCAGAGTTAAGTACCATACCTGTCTACTGGTCAAAGAAATCACACTAAATCTGATGCCACCAGGAGTCCAGAATCTGCTCATGCACCATGTAAGTGTCAGGCTGACCAGAAGCACCCACAGCCACATTTTCAGTGAACCTAGATGCCACACTGCACAGGGTCAATGTGCATTCTACTACAGTGCACCACACTGGACCAAAGCTCTTCCTTTAGCCATCTCTGATACCACAGCCATTGGTGCTTTCAAGTATAAGCTCAGGCAGCACCTTGCCACAGATGACAACTGTGACTGTGTTGGCCCATTCCTTATGACCAAAACAACTTTTCTACATTTGGACCACCATAAAACAGCAGCACTTAGTGTACCACCTAATCATAGGGGCACCTACCTTCACAGCCCTTTATTGTTCCACCCCCCATCTACCCCCTCTCCTCCCCACTGGGCACTCATTCCACTCTCTGTCCCCACCTTCATGCCCCCCCATCTGCTGCTGTCCTAGCCCCATTGTCTCCAACCTTCCTTAAGTCTGTTCTTAACCCCTTACGCAGGCATACACTTCATTATGCCACAGCTGTACCTGTTCTCCACTCTGTTTCTCCCTCCACAAGTATGTTTAACTCTCTTACGCAGGCACCTTCTCACCAATGCTATAGCAGTGTCTAAATGTTGTACCTTAAGCTAAATGCTATCCCCGATCTTGTAATTCACACCAATTTATTGTCTACCTAGCTTGTAAAGTATTGTTTTGTACCAGTGCAATTTTATACTTGTTTGTAATGTAATACTATGTATCTGTTCAATTTTTTCTTGTAACTGACATGGAAATTACAAATGAGCATCCGCTCAGAGATGTTCTCCAAGATATCATTAAAAAAAAATACATATATATATATATATATAAATATATATATATATATATTAATCCAATAAGGTTCGATTGTACTATTTTCATCCATGTAAATATACAAAGCTTTATAGCTCCACTAGATAGAATCTGGAAAATTACAATAAAATATTGGATGACACCCTTGGTAAGGTGTTGGCATCAATCACCAAGAGACCTTAAGAAGCAAAAAACCCTTACTAAATATATACATGCAGTTATAGATAAAGCTGGGCAGTGGCAGCTGACTATTGCACAGGCCACACAGCCAACTGGGAAAGCAGTATACAGTGCTATACAAGAACATGGATATGCCTCCCCTCTGGTATATAGAAACATTCCCGAGAATGAATATCACTACACTGAGTTATATTTAATTGACAAAAGAACCCCCCTTCCAGAATGTGGGATGTAGTGTGGCTGCACTTTCACAGAAGGAACCAAACACCAGTCACGGCACTTACCCAGGGCATATATCCACACAAAGAAGAGTCCAACAAGAATAGAGTCGATTAGATTAACATAGAAACATAGAAGTTGATGGCAGATAAGGACCATAAGGCCCATCCAGTCTGCCCATTTCTTTTATTTTTCCAGTCTGCTCATTTCTTTTTCTACCTTATAAATGTGCCATCGTCCTTTGCTGTCAGTGGCCTATCACTTCATACTTATCTGTATTGCTCCTTTATGCCTATCCCATGCCTGTTTGAAGCCATGCACTGTATTCATAGCCACCACTTCCTGAGGTAGGCCATTCCACGCATCCACCACCCTTTCTGCGAAAAAGAACTTCCTCACATTACCCCTTAATCGGCCTCCCTCTAATCTCATTCTTTGTCCCCTTGTCCTGCTATTTTTCTCATATTGAAACATGTTAGACTCTTTCACTTTGTTAATGCCCTTAAGGTGTTTGAATGTTTCAATCATATCACCTCTCTCCATCCTTTGCTCTAGGGTATACATATTGAGCTCCGTTAATCTGTTCTCATATGTCTTCTGATGCAGTCCCTGCACCATTTTTGTTGCCCTTCTCTGGACTGCCTCAATTTGGTTAATGTCCTTGTGAAGGTGTGACCTCCACTACTGCACACAGTACTCCAGATGGGGCCTAATCAGTGTCTTGTAAAGAGGGATTATTACCTCCCTCTTACGACTTGTGATACCCCCTACTAATACACCCTAACATCCCCCTAGCCTTACCTACTGCTTTAGAGGTCTTCTTGGATGATTTCAGGTCATCAGTGATGATGATGCCCAAGTCTCTTTCTTCCTTTGTGACTGCCAGCAATTCCCCTCCCAGCCTATAGGCGGCTTCAGGGTTTCTCTTCCCTATGTGCATGATCTTGCACTTCTTTGCATTAAATCCCAGTTGCCACTCTTCCGGACATTTTGCTAGTTTATCCAGATCCCTTCTCATTCTGCCCACCCCATCTAGATCATCTACTTTGTTGCAGATCTTGGTGTCATCTGCAAACAGACAAGCCTTACCCTCTAGTCCATCTGCAATGTCGTTGATGAAGATATTGAAGAGGACTGGCCCCAGAACTGATCCCTGAGGTACCCCACTTGTGACTTGCATCTCTTCTGACTGCATACCATTTACCACCACTCTCTGTTTTCTGCCCATCAACCAGTTTGCCACCCAGTTGACCAACTTCTGACCCACCCCGAGCCTACCCAGCTTGTTTATCAATCTTCTATGTGGAACAGTGTCAAAAGCTTTGCTGAAGTCAAGGTAGGCGACATCAACTGCTCCCTCTTGGTCCACCACTCTGGTTACTCAGTCAAAGAAATCTAGGAGATTAGTTTGACAGGACCTTCCTTTTGTAAACCCATGCTGTCTTGGATCCTGTGCCCCTATGGATTCTAGGTGTTGCACTATCCTTTCCTTAAGGAGTGCCTCCATAATCTTGCCCAATACTGAGGTAAGACTGACTGGTCTGTAGTTCCCTGCCTCCTCCCTGCTACTACTCTTGTGGAGCGGGATCACATGAGACCTTCTTCAGTCTTCTGGGACCTCTTCTGTGCTCAGAGACTCACTAAACAGTTCTGCTAATGGCTCTGCTAGTTCCACCCTTAGCTCCTTTGGTACCCTGGGATGTATGCCATCAGGTCCCATTGCCTTGTCCACCCTGAGCTTAGTGAGCTCTTGTAGGACTCTTTCTTTTGTGAAGGGAGTAGTGCTCACCACCCTCCCCCCTGTGTCCATGGTGCTGAGCTGTGGGCCCTGCCCTACCTTCTCTTCAGTAAATACTGAGCAAAAGTATCTATTTAGGATAGATGCTTTTACAGGGTCCTCCTCCTCACACGCCCTCTTTTCTCCTTTGAGCTTAGCAATAACCCCTCTGGACTTTCTCCTTTCACTAATGTATCTATAGAAAGTCTTGCCACCTTCTTTTACTGTTTGAGCTAGTGTTTCCTCATTTTGGGACTTTGCCTGCCTTACTGCCTTCACTGCTTCCCTTAGGGCAGTTTGGTATGCCTCCCTATCTTCATCCCGCTGTGTTCCCTTATATTTCCTGAAGGCCAGCCTTTTGGCTCTGACCTTTTCTGCTACTGTATTTGAGAACCAAAGTGGTTTCCTTCTTCTTTTGCACTTCCTTTTCTAACACAATGGGATGTTGCTTCAAGTATTGCATCTTTCCTTACCCAGGGCATATATCTACCCAAAAAAGAGTCCAACAAGAATAGAGTCGATTAGTCTTCCTTCATTTATTTGCTTAACACACCACGATATCTCCACTGGGGAAACCACACAAAGATCTGACATTTCAACTCTAACGAGTCTGTTAAGTAAATAAATGAAGGAAGTCTAATCGACTCTATTCTTGTTGGACTCTTTTTTGTGTGGATATATGCCCTGGGTAAGTGCCTTGACTGGTGTTTGGTTGCTTCTGATCTTATCACAGAGCACCCCAGGCCACAGAGTAACAGCTCTTTCCATTTCGTACTGTTACAGAAGGCTAGGGGTTAAGAGCAATGCAAAACACAAGAGTGTTGATAAAAGGTATTGTCCCAGACCACACTGTAACCAAACAGAAGAATCTATGCAGCATTTTTTCATTGAATGTGTTTTTGTAAAAGCAGTATGATCACTTTTAGCCACTAGGTGGCATAATGTGCAATGGAATTGAATGTCATTTCAAAATGTGGTGACAGACTATTCTACAGTATGTCTTTTACAGTAATTGGGGAGATCACTTTAAGACTAATGTTTACCCATGTTAAATTTGTGCTATGGCAAGCAAGATGCAAATATGTATTGAGCAGATGGAAATGTCACCATTAGCAGTAGTTCTTCAAATTGAAAGAGAGGTCGGTTTCCAATATAAACATGATAGCTTGCATATACAAAGGGAATGTTTAGTTGGGAGATGGAATGGAGTAGCACAACGTGATACAGTAACATTTTCTTTACTTTATGAAGTTATGGCTCCTTGACAATATGTAGTAGGCATCAGGGGTTCTATAGGGGAAATATGCTACTTAAATGAATTTTTGTACGACTTTGAATAGATATATTGTTTATCATACTGTAATTGCTTTTTGTTTATATTGTTTTCAATAAAAATTCCCGTACTTTTTCTGAGAAATGCCATGGGATCTTTAATGTTCACCTGAACAACCACCAGAACAGGCAGATGGGACCTTGGTTTAACATCTCTTCCAAAAGACTTATGTAAGAAACTTACATAAGAAAGATTTATATGCCTGAAAGGGGCATATAGGGGTGTGTAGAGTACACTTTTATGTGTCCCTAAGGAAGAGAAGGAAAACAAGCAGTTTACCAAATGACTCCTACTGGTTACTGTAGTTGATCCCAAGTAACTTTTAAAGTTATTATCTCCTCCACACTGGATAGGTCAGGCCCACATCAATATAATGGTAACAAGTTAGGTAAATTAATTAATAAGGTTCTGGCTGAAATGGGCTTTATGGAGGTATGGAGGTTCCTAAACCCCAGAGTGAAAGATTGTACATTCTACTCAGCCAGACATCATGCCTATTCTAGGGTTTAATTGTTCCTTAGTCTCTTCTGAGTGGGCAGTGTATAATGATGCTGACTACTCTGTCAGACCCTGCCCCAATATTACTGGAGCAGGAGATTACTCCCTCACTGAGAAATTCATATTGGGGAATAAATATATGTTTGCTGAATAGATGATTCAATAATTGATTCAAAAATTTCTAGCCATCAATAAAAAATGTGATACATCAAGGACAGCTCAGTGGGAAGGCCCTAAAGCTACACTTCAATGCATTATTACTAGCCATTTGACTTATTTGAAGAAGGAGTGTACCAAAGCAAGTATAGCTTTAGAGCACCAACTAACACAGATTGAGACTAAACATAAGCAATCTTTGGATGCTGGTATTAAACTTTATTTGGATAGGGCAAAGGAAAAGCTGACTGCATTGATCGCAGCAAATATAGAAAGCCAATTGTGATGACTTGGCAAAGGTATTACGAGGGGGTAACCAGGCTGGGAAGGGTTTGACTTATACTCTGAGGAAACAACAGGCTACCAGGGTAGTCCTCCAGCTCCAGACGCCAGGGCCAGGGCATGCACTAACCAGTGACACAGAAGAAATAACACATTTTTTTGCTAAATATTACACTGACTTACACACACACAATGAGACTCCAGAGTTTGATCAGAAAGCAGAAGCCTTTTTTGTTCCTTTGCACTTTGAAGAACTGTCAGAAGTTGCAGTGGTGGAGCTAGATAGCAAAATCACACCCCAGGAGTGGTCATAGACCAAACAAAAAATCTGAAAAATGCCACGTCTCCCAGTTCAGATGGTTATCCATCAGAATTCTATAAATCTTTCCAAGAAGATTTATCCCCACTTTTGGTTAAAGTTTTTTTCTGAACTGACTGAGTGGGGTAGTGTGCTGGTCTGCTGGATTTCTAGAGGTTTGCAAATATTTCTATACCATATGAATCAGGCAGAACCCACTTGAATGTGACTCCTATTACCCAATTTCTCTGTTAGTTGCAGATTTAAACAGTTTGCCTGTGATTTTGGCTCACTGGCTCCAACTTCATATACATACCCCAGGTCGCACTGTGAGACAGGCAACTTGTTGTTCAGTGTGCCCTCTTAGTGGAACATTTCAACAAATAAATAAACACTGTACATGGTGTCATCAGTAAAGTCCAAACAGGTTTTATTAAAGGTCATTTGTTACAAGACAATATATGCCAACTTCTTAACATCATATCCTCTCAGGAATCGAGTAAGACCTTTCAGACAGCCATTTATGTGGGCACTGAGAAAACCTTTGATATGGTTAATTGGAAATAACATATACACTGGAGAAGATGAAATTCATCCCCAGATTTATAGGAATCATTTTAGCTTTATATAACAAAGGGACACTATGTCAGGGTGAATGGCCTGAGCTCAGGTTACATTGGACTGTTATACAGAACTCAGCAGGCGTGTACCTTGTCTCCTCTACTGTTTGCTATTTCCTTGAAGCCTTTGGTGGCTAAAGTGAGACAAGATTCCACAAAAATAGGCATAACGGTGAGGGGATGACTTTTTTATCTCTGAGATTTTTTGTGAGTTTGAATCTTTCTTTAATTGTCCAGGAAGCATTTTGTCTGGTGGAGGATTCGCTTGAATCTTTCTTTAATTCTTTAACTGTTGCTGGCTTGTCTGGAGGAGGATGAGCTGGAATCTTTATTTAACAGTTCAGCTGTTGCTGGCTGCTGGGGAAGGGGATTCTTTTCCCAGAAACAGAGGAGCAAATCAAGTAGGAGTTGCTAGTTTGAATCTCTCTTTAACTGTCTGAGGAGGCATTTTGTCTATTCATTCTGCTTGCTGCTGGGAGAAGTAGAACTCTGAATCTGTCCAGGAGGTATTTTGTCTCTGAAATTTTTTTTATCGATGATATTTTTTTGTGAATTTGACTCATTCTTCAACTGTCAAGGAAGCATTTTGTCTGGTGGCGGATTAGCCTGAATCTTTTTTTAACTCTTTAACTGTTGCTGGCTTGTCTGATGGAGGATTAGCTTGAATCTTTCTTTAACTGTTTAGCTGTTGCTGGCTGCTGGGGGAGATGATTCTTTGCCCAGAAACAGAGAAGCCAATCAAGTTGGAGTTTCTAGTTTGAATACTAAGGATCATACTAAGAATGAGTTAGAGCAAAAGTCAAAATAGCCCATAGAAGCTCCTTAAACTAAATACAGTAGGACATGTTTTTATGTGATAGCAAGAATCTATTCAATTTGTTTTTAAACACATTTTTGTTTTGACTGATAACTGATGTTGGCAGACTGTTCCATGGGTTTATAATTCTCTGAGAAAAAAAACAATGCATTTTTTTCAATCTGAATCTATTTCTGTCCACTGAAGTGAATGACCTCTAGTGGTAATAGAAACTTAGAGACATAGAAATATAGACTTTGATGGCAGATAAAGACCACATGGCCCACCTACTCTGCCCACTTCTCTACCTATTGGATAAGCTGCAAATCCTAGTTAACCTATAGCCGACTTCTTCCTACCCCCCCATCAGAATTGTCTTTTGTCTGTCCCATGCATTATTGAATTCTCCCACTGTTTTTGACCCCACAACCCCCTCCATCTTCAAATAGTGTCCTCTTGTTCGTGCACATTTTTTTTTCTGAAAGATGCTACCCTCTTGGACTTTGTTGATTACCTTGAGGTACTTGCACATTTCTATCATGTCCCTCCTCTCCCTCCTTTCCTCAAGGGTATAAATATTAAGCCCCTTTAGTCTCTCTTCATATGGCTTCTGGTACAGACCCTGCACCATTTGAGTTGCCCTCCTCTAGACTGCCTCCATCCTATCTATGTCCTTGTGGAGATGAGGTCTCCAGAACTGCACGCAATACTCCAGATGGGGTCTCACCAACTGTGTGTACAGAGGGATAACAACTTCCTTTTTTTCTACTGATGATGCCTCCTCCTATACATCCCAATTATTCTTACTGCCTTTTCACATTGTTTGCTTACTTTTAGGTCATCTGATATGACTACACCCAGGTCCCTTTCCATTTTTGTTGCTGTTAATACCTCCCCCCTCATTGTGTACTCCTCCCCTGGGTTTTTGTTTCCCAGGTGCATTACTTTGCACTTCTTTGCATTGAATTTAAGCTGCCATACTTCTGACCATTCCTCCAACCTTGCCAAGTCCCTTCTTATACTTTCCATCCCCCTTGTGTATCAATCCTGTTGCAGATCTTTGTATTGTCTGCAAAGAGGCATACTTTTCCTTCCAGTCCCTCTGCAATGTCACTTATAAAGACATTCAGAAGGAGAGGCTCAGGTACTGAACCCTGCATTACCCCACTAGTAACCCCCCTTTCTTTGGAGTGGGCTCTATTTACTATTACCCTCTGTGTCCTGTTGTCCAGCCAATTTTTTACCAAGGCTACCACCCTGGGACCCACTCCCAGGCTGACTAATTTGTTTATTAATCTTTTGTGTGGGACTGTGTCAAATGCCTTGCTAAAGTCTAGGCAGGCCATGTCCACAGCACCTCCCTGGTCTACTACTTTGGTCACCCACTTAAAGAAATCTATTAGATTCATCTGACATGACCTTGCCATGGTGAATCCATGCTGCCTTGGGTCCTGTGCCCTACTGGGCTCTAGGTATTCAACAGTTCTTTCTTTCAGAAATGATTCCATCATTTTCCCTATCACTGAGGTTAAGCTAACAGGTCTGTAGTTTCTGGCCTCTGCTTGGCTCCCACGTTTGTGAAGGGGACTCACATCTGCCCACCTCTAGTCTTTAGGTACCACACCATCCTCCCATGATTTGTTAGAAAGTGTAGTCAGTGGTGTCACTAGTTGTCCCCTTACTTCTTTTAGAATTCTGGGGTGAATCCCATCAAGCCCCATTGCTTCAGTTTTAGGAGTTCTTTTAGTACTCTTTCTTCTTTGAAAGGACTGGTATCGACCCCCCCACCATCCAGAGTTCTTCTATTGATTAGATTAGGTACCTCCCCCTCCTCTTCTTTTGTGAATACTGAGCAGAAGTATTCACTCAGTATCCCCCCTTTTTCACTGTCCCTCTCTACCCACCCACTCTTCCTTTTATTAAGCCTCACTATCCCTCCCTTGGTCTTTCTTTGCTCCTTAATGTACCTATAAATGGTTTTATTCCCCTTCTTAACTGAGTTGGCTATCTTTTCCTCAGTTTGGGCCTTTGCAATATGACTGCCCTTTCAGCTTCCTTCTGCTTTATCTGGTACAGTTCTCTGTCCTGCTCTTTCTGTGTGTCCTTATACTTCCTGAATGCAATCTTTTTCTCCATAACCTTCCTCGCCGCCTCTTTTGAGAACCATAGTGTTTTTTTTCCTTTTGTTTTGATTTGTTTATTTGCTTCACAGAAAGGCTTGTTGCCTTTGTGATGACAGTTTTGATGTTTTCCCATTGTTCCTCTACCCCTCTTTCTTGCCTGTTTGCTAGTGCTTTTCTGAGGCACTCTCCCATTTTGACAAAGTCAGCTCTCCTAAAGTCCAGTAACCTCACTTTTGTATGGCTTGACCATTTGTTTAAAATTGAGCCCGCATTCTATTGTTAAGAAGGGACCATTAATGTCCCAAGTAAGTAGGAGATTGTCCCTTAGCCGGCATTGTTCCAAGGACATTAAATACAATTTGGAAAGTCTTTCAACATACAACAAATTTTTAACAGGACAGACTGATTTCATAATTCTTCTTTGAAGTCTTTCAAGTCTAGATATGTATTTCTGCATATGGGGCACCATAACTGAGAAACATATTCAAAATGAGGTCTAACATACACATGATATAAGTGAAGCAGAATATTTGGATCTTTGGACATTATGTTGTGCTTTATTGCCAACCAAATTTTATTAGCTTTACTAATAGTATCAGTCATATGAAGATCAAAATTTAGTTCTGAATCAACAGTAATAACGAGATCTTTTTCACAGACCTTACTAGTTCATATTTCATTCTATAAGTAAAGTAAGTAAATTAAGTAGCTCTCTTTAACTGTTCAAGGAAGCATTTTGTCTGTTTGTTCTGCTTGCTGCTGGGAGAGGCAGGAGTGTGAGTCTGAATCTGTCCAGGATGCATTTTGTCTGGTGGAGGATTAGCTTGAATCTTTCTTTAACTGTTGCTGGCTTGTCTGGAGGAGGATTAGCAGAATCTTTCTTTAACTGTTTAACTGTTGCTGGTTGCTGGTGGAGGGGGTTCTTTGCCCAGAAACAAAGGATCTATTCAAGTAGGAATTCCTAGTGTGAATCTCTCTCTCTTTAACTGTTCAAGGAGGCATTTTGTCTGTTCATTCTACTTGCTGCTGAGAGAGGTAGAAGTGTGAATTTTAATCTATCCAGTAGGTTTTTTTTATATCTGAGATTTCTGTGTGAGTTTGAATCATTCTTCAACTGTCTGGGAGGCATGTTGTTTGGCGGATGATTAGCTTGAATCTTTCTTTAACTCTTTAACTTTTGCTGGCTTGTCTAGAGGAGGATTAGCTTGACTCTTTCTTTAACTATTTAACTGTTGCTGGCTGTTGGGGGACAGGATTCTTTGCACAGAAACAGTGGAGCCAATCAAGTAGGAGTTGCTAGTTTGAATCTCTGTTTAACTGTTCAATGAGGCATTTTGTCTGTTCATTCTGCTTGCTGCTGAGAGAGGTAGGAGTGTGAGTCTGAATCTGTTCAGGAGGTATTTTGTATAGTGAAGGATTAGCTTGAATCTTTCTTTAACTCTGTAATGTTTGCTGGCTTGTTAGGAGGAGGATTAGCTTGAATCTTTCTTCAACTGTTTAACTGTTGCTGGCTTTTGGGGGAGGAGATTCTTTGCCCAGAAACAATGGAACCAATCAAGTAGGAGTTGCTAGTTTGAATCTCTCTTTAACTGTTCAAGAAGGCATTTTGTCTGTTCATTCTACTTGCTTCTGGGAGATGTAGGAGTGTGAGTTTGAATCTGTCCAGGAGGCATTTTGCCTCTGAGATTTCTATTTTTATCTGTGAGATGTTTTTGAGAGTTTGTATTATTCTTCAATTGTCCAGGAGGCAGTTTGGTGGGGATTAGCTTGAATCTTTCTTTAACTCTTTAACTGTTGATGGCTTATCTGGAGGAGGATTAGCTTGAATCTTTATTTAACTGTTTAACTGTTTTTGACTTCTGGGGAAGGGGATTCTTTGCCCAGAAACAGAGGAGCCAATCAAGTAGGAGTTGCTAGTTTGAATATCTCATTAACTGTTCAAAGAGACATTTTGTCTGTTCAATCTGCTTTCTGCTGGGAGAGGTAAGAGTGTGAGTTTGAATCTGTCCAGGAAGCATTTTGTCTCTGAGATTTTTTGTGAGTTTATGTCATTTTTTAACTGTCCAGGAAATATTTTGTCTGGTGGAGGATTATCTTAAATTTTTCTTTAAAGGGAAATGTCCATGTCCCTTCAGGCTCCACCTCCATGTGAAGCAGGGCCCAATTAGCAAATGTAAAAATGGTAATAAATGTGCCACTTCCAGCTGAGTATTTAATTTAGATTCATATCTGGTTGATCATGCACCCTCCCCGGCAGAATTTTAAGTTCAAATGCCCTTTCCATCATGCTCAGAAGCACCCACAGCTGTCCCCTGGATGATGCAGCAGGCAGGGAACAGCCAGGGTATCCCCATATACTTGTTATAAAGCTTGATTTCTAAACAGCTTCAGTTTGGAGCCAGTGCACTGCCACAACATGTGGAGACCAGGTACAGATAGCTAGTGTGCCTATTAGTCTGTATCTGGTCTCGGTATTACAAGGACACCGATAGACTCCAAACCGGAGCTATTCGACACTACTGAAATACAGATTATATGTATTGTGGTAGCTTCAAAAAGCTCCAGTTTGGAGTCTATCAGTGTCCTTGTAATACCGAGACCTGGTACAGATTAACAGGCACACTAGCTGTCTGTACCTGGTCTCCATACAGTATGTCATGGTGGTACACTGGCTCCAAACTGGAGCTGTTTAGAAATCAAGCACTATAACAAGCATATGGAGACACTCCATCTGCTCCCCACCTGCCATGTCATCCTGGGAACAGCTGTGGGTGCTTGTGGGTGCAACAGGGATGGTATTTGAACTGAAAAATGCCAGTAGGGAGGGTGCAGGATCAACCAGATATGAATTTAAATAAAATACTCAGCAGTGAGTGGCACATTTATTACCATTTATATATTTGCTAATTTGGCTCCACTTCACACAGAGGTGGGTCCTGACAGCACATGGGCATTTCCCTTTAACTCTTTACTTGTTGCTGGCTTGTCTGGAGGATGATTAGCATGCATCTTTCTTTAACTGTTTAACTGTTGCTGGGTGCTGGGGAAGGCAACTCTTTGCCAGAAACAGAGGAGCCAATCAAGTAGGAGTTGCTAGTTTGAATCTCTGTTTAACTGTTCAAGGAGGTGTTTTGTCTGTTCATTCTGCTTGCTGCTGGGAGAGGTAGGAATGTGAGGCTGAATCTGTCCAGGAGGCATTTTGCCTGTGAGATTTTTTTTTTATCTCAGAGATTTTTTGTGAGTTTGTGTCATTCTTCAACTGTACAGGAAGCATTTTGTCTAGCTGAGGATTAGCTTGAATTTTTTTAAACTCTTTAACTGTTGCTGGCTTGTCTGGAGGAGGATTAGCTTGAATCTTTATTTAACTGTTTAACTGTTGCTGGGGGAGAGGATTCTTTGCCCAGAAACAGAGGAGCCAATCAAGTAGGAGTTGCTAGTTTGAATCTCTCTTTAACTGTTCAAGGATGCATTTTGTCTGTTCATTCTGCTTGCTGCTGGGAGAGGTAGGAGTGTGTTTGAATCTGTCCAGGAGGCATTTGTCTCTGAAAATGTTGCCCTCCCACCCACTCCCACATCCACACATTATTAAATGCTTTAGTTAGTTGTGAGGCGCATATTGGCTCTGCCCAGGAGTAGCTTATAGTTAAAGAGCAAATAAAATCAAAAGGAGGAGGAACTACTGATTATATCACATAAGTGGACATTTGCACATTTAAATTGAATGAGCTTGTCAATTTCAGTCTGTTAGGAATAGGATAAGTTTGACGGGGTACAGAGCAGAAAGGGGCAAGGGCTGTGGAAACATATCAGGATTATAAACAAAGGAAATCTGCAAAAGGGACAGAGGCTATAAAAAACACTAAAAGAGTGTAGATGCATACTTAAGGATTATGTAGGATGGCACAAGGGGCAGTACAGTGCAGCAGTGTTCAGAAGAACTTTCTGGGAATTGCAGTGCTGCTTCATTTGTAGGCATCTCTCTGAGCTGAGGGAGGAGGTTGCTGGGCTTTGAGCACAGATAGGAGGAGTACTGTGGACCTTTGCCCAAACCCAGGCACTGCCATACCACCAGCCACTGCCACAGAGGATACTCAGTCAGAGGCCTGGATTGACTACGGTGGGCTCAGGAAAGTTGAGGAAGGTGGAGCTCAAGCATCTCCCCCACCTGGTACAACTAAAGAACACATATGATGTTTTCAAGGAGAGGGAGAGCCCTGAATGGGAACCCAAGGTTGTGACCAGGGGTGAAGGGCAGACCCACCAGGAGGGGGGTACATGGGATGGGGCCAGAGAATTCCAGGGGAGAAGGAAGCTTCTCCTAGTGGGGGATTCAATAGTTTTGGTTATGGTGATAGGATCCAGCATTGGGAGGGAGAAGGAGGTTATGTGTCTCTCAGGAGGCACAGCTCTGAGGGAGGGGGAGCGGATCCTGGTTAAGGGAAAAAAGGGTCCAGCTGTGGGGTGGACATGGAGGTTACAGTATGGGGGATGAAAGATGAAAAGGAGGTTCAGGGTGAAGGGTTGGGATGGCATTGAGGAAGAGGGAGCTCCAGGTGGAAGGGGGGTGAGTCAGGTACAGAGAGTGTTAGAGGAAGGGGCAGGACTGGGGAGGTGGCTGGGGGTGGAGTTAAGGGTACAGATAGGGATGAAAATGTGCAGGGCAGGGTGGACTCTCAGGACAGGCAGAAGGAAAGAGAGTTTGAGGGAGGGATGAGAAAGAAGGGGGAACGTGTTAGTGCTTGGTGATTCCATAATAAAAAGGGTCAGATGGGGGAGTAAAGGGGAAAGACATAGTCGCATATGGATAGAGTCTGTACCTGGGTTGATGGCAGGTAAAGCAGGATAGGCTATTCTCAAGTGTGCAAAGAGGGGAAGGCATAAACCACATGTTGTGGTGCATGTGGGTACAAAAGACTTGGCAGGGAAATGGTAGATGTGGTTAGGGAGAGGTTCATGGAACTGGGTAAGCTGAGTGAGGAGGTAGGGAGCTCAGTGGCCTTCTTTGAGGTACTCCCAGTGCCCTGGGCAAGTATGGCAAGAAGGGGTAGGACAGAGGAATTCAACTGTTGGCTGGGAAATTGGTGTCGATCCAAGGTGTATGGGTTAGTGGGAGGCTGGGGCAGGGTCTGGGAAAATAGGGCTCTGTATGCAGGGGACAGATTACATTTGAGCAGGGAGGAGAAGGTGGTGCTAAAGCAGAGGTTAGAAGAATACACAGCAACAAAGTTAAATTTTAAACTAGGTGGAGGGTGGTAAGTGGGGTGTTGAAGAAAGACTCTCCTGAGAGGGGAGACAAATTAGTCTACCTCCCTTAAAAACTGGGGTGGAAGCAGGGAGAGATTGTAGGGTGGGGCTGAGAAGGGTGGGATATTGGGTAAGAAGTGTAAGGGAACATCTTGGAGGGTTGTCTCCTTGAATGCAAGGAGTCTGGGTAAGGAAACCACAGAACTACAGACTCTGTTGATAGAGGGGATGATGCACATAGCTGCCATCACAGAAACATGGACCAACCAATACCAGGACTGGGACCTGATGATCCCAGGGTATAAGATTTACCAGAAAGATGGGACAAAGGGAAAGGGGGAGGTGTAGCGATGTATGTAAGGGAAGGGATAAAGTGTGCAAGGAAAGAGGGGGAGGACGGTAGGACAGAGACCTTGTGGATGCAATTCAAGGACATGAGGAATAGGATTCTCAGGATGGGGGTGGTATACAGGTCACCGACTGAAGGGGAAGACCTGGATAGGGAGCTGGAAGGCCAAATTAGGAAGGTGTGTGGGAAAGGTAACATAGTGATCATGAGGGAGTTCCATTTACCAGGAGTGGATTGGGGTACACCAGCTATCTTGAGTGCTAGGGAGCAAACACTCCTGGATGCCTTCTAGGACTACTTCTGAGTTGACTAGGTTGGGGAATACACTGGATCTAGTTCTGGCCAATGAGGAGACTGTTAGGGAGGTGGAGGTGAGGGACCCACTGGCTGGGAGTGAGCACCACTTGGTATAGTTCACACTTCATATGAGCAGAGGGTACAGGGAGCAGGGCAGTGGACTTCAGACAGGTTGACTTTGGTAAGATGGGTGAAATCTTAAGGGGACATTTGGAAGGAATACAGCCACACAGGGATGCGAATCAGAAATGGGACAAAAATCTAATTGGGGATATTGGAGGCTACTAAGACATGTACCAGATTGCAGAACAAAAAAGGAAGGGCTAAAAAAACTGAGCTGGTTAAGTAGAGGGGTCTTAGAAATGGTGAGAATTAAAAGAGCAGCGTTCAAGAAATACAAGAAATCTGGGAAGGGAGAGGATAGGGAGGAGTATGTGAAGAGGGCCAAGGAAGTTACCAGGGGAGTCAGAGCAGCTAAGGTGTCCATGGAGTTGAGGCTGGTGCAGGGCATCAGGGACAGGGAAAAGGACTTCTTCAGATACATACGGGAGAGAAGAAGCTGCAAGGACCAGATTATGAGAATCAGGAAGGATGGGAGGTGAGCAGAGAAAGGGGTGGATCAGGCAGAAGTGCTGAATAAGTATTTCTGTTCTGTATCCATGAAGGAGGAAGAAGGGCAGCTACTGTAGGGGGGCAGGGGGTTAATGGATGGGATGATCACTTAGGGTAGGGTACTGGAGGGGTTAAGGACTCTGAGGATGGATAAGGCACCAGGACTGGAAGGCATACACCCCAGGGTGTTGAAGGAAATGGCCAAGATCCAGGCTGGACCACTGGAGGAACTGTTCAGTACCTCCATGGACTCATGATGCATACCGAATGACTGGAGGATGGCCCACATGGTACCTAGCCATAAATTGGATCATAGGATGAGCCGGGTAATTACAGGCCAGTAAGCTTAACTTCCATCATGGGCAAGCCGATGGAGACAATACTTAAGAAAAGGCTGGTGACCTTTATGGAAGACAATGGGCTCCAGGTCAGTCACCAGCATGGGTTTATTTCTAGAACATCCTGCCAGATGAACCTAGTTGAGTATTACAGTTGGGTCACAAGGGAATTGGACAAGGGTCATGTGGTGGATGTCATATACTTGGACTTCAGTAAGGCCTTCGTTTTGGTGCTGCATGGGAGGTTGGGAGGGAAGTTGAGATACATGGTGGTGGGGACTAAGATGGTTAAAAGGATTGAGAATTGGCTGCAGGGGAGACAATAGAGGGTAGTGGTGGGGGGGTGGCTCTCATCTCCAGGGGCTGTGAAGAGTGGACATCTTGTACGGCATCAGGAATAAGATCAGTCTATTTGCTGATGATACCAAGTTGGGGGCAGTGGTGGACAATCTAACAGGTTGGCAGGGGCTGCAGGATGACCTGACCAAACTGGTGGAATGGTCAGAAGCATGGCAGTTGGAGTTGAGTACAAAAAAGTGCAAAGTCCTGCACTTTGGAGCAAAGAACCCAGGGAGGGGTTACCAGCTGGGAGGTGTGCAGCTAGGTTCCACCAAGGAGGAGAAGGATCTAGAGGTGGTTGTAATGGGGAAGATGAACAATATAGAGCAGTGTAGGATGGTGACAATGAAAGCCAACAGGATGCTGGGTTATATCATGAGAGGGATCTCCTCCTGGAGCAAGGAAGTTCTCCTGCCTCTCTGCAGGACACTGGTCAAGCCGCACCGAGAGTACTGTGTGCAGTTCTGGTGCCCATATACGAACACATGAGCATACGAAATTTGCCAGCAGATAAAGGCCTAGACGTCTATCAAATCTACTTGAATGTGCAGCTAGCACCCCTTATTCTGCAGTGGCTCCTCCTCCCACCCTTCCCTCCCTTGACCTTCCCCCTTGCCCTGTCCCAGCCCCTTTTGAAGCAGTCCACTGTTACTGGATACCATTTCTACCAGTAACACATTCTACCCAGCTACCACCCTCTCCTTAAAAAAGTGTCTCCTCATCTCCCTCCTGAACCTCCCTCCCTCCAGTCTCATATCATGGCTCTGGGTATCCCTTCCTTCCCTTTCTTTGAACAGACCCTCCATCCCTGTCTTGTTTATTCCTTTCATGTACTTGAAGGATTCAATCATATCCCCCTGTCCCTCCTCTTCTCCATCGACTACATGTTCTACTCCCTCTGCCTCCTCTCATACGGTAAGTGCCCCAGCCCCTTGATCCTCTGAAGAAGGATATAAAATTACTGGAAGGGGTACAACGCAGGGCAACAAGGATGATCCCTGGATTGGAGGGCAGACCATACGAGGAGAGGCTGAAAGAGCTAAACATGTACTCCTTGGAGGACAGAAGGGACCAGGGGGATATGATCGAGACCTTTAAGTACCTAAAGGGGATAAACAAGGCAGGCACTGAAGAGATAGTCAGGCTGAGGAGGGGGAGGGGCATGAGAGGGCAGGGCCTTAGATTGGAGAGGGAAGATTTATGAAGGAAATGAGGAGACACTTTTGCACAGAGAGGGAACGTGGCAGAATGGAATGCTCTACTGGAGGGGGTGGTAGCCTGTAAGACAGTGGGTAGTTTCAAAAGGGGATGGGACAAGGTAAGGGGGTAATTGGGAAGGGGAGGGAGAGAGGCAGGGCAGTTGCAAGGTGAGGATGCTAGCTGCACACTCAGGCAGGCTTGATAGATCAGGTGGCCTATTTCTTCTGGCAAATTTGTATGTCTGTATGTACATGAATGATCACTGTACACACTTTTCTTTTTTAGCTTGGCATCCTAGAGCACTCTATAGTTCAATTAATGTACACTTTGATGGCTTACAAGAAATATCAGGCTATGAAATCGATTATAGCAAGTCAGAAGCATTAATGCTTAGCAGAGTGCTCCCACCAGGATTGATGGAAAATATTCCATTTCAGTGGGCCCTGGAAAAATAGATTAGGTACTTAACTATACACATCTCAGTGGTTTTCACCATCAAGCTATTTTCATTAAACTATAGGAAGTTGTGGGGGGAAATGCAAGCAGACCTGTCAAGTTGGGCCTTTTTACCACTGTCACGGGTTGGGGGCTGCTTCCTTAAAGATGAATGTGCTGCCTTGCCTTCTATTTTAGTTCCAGACATTATCTATCCCCATTCTGGTGGGGTACTTAAATAAGGTATGGAAGGCAACACAAAGATTTATTTTGGGGGGCAAGCATTCCCACATTATTTATAAGGTGTTGCCCTTGGATAGAGATGGGGGGGTGTTAGGCTGGCCAGAATGGAAGTCTAACTAGTTGCCTGGATTATTGGCTGCTGCTTGTACCTGTGTGAAGCGGAACACAAACTCAGGGTGGTACTTGAAGCAGAGAGTGGGGGTGGGGCCCCTTTCCTCTGTTTGCCCTACCTGGAGTGTACTTTGGTAAGACACTGTGGAATGAAATGAGTAATCCATGGGTCAAACAAACATAACAGATAATCTTGAGGACCAGAAAACTCACTGGGATACTAAATACTTTAGGATCCCTACTGCTGATTCGGTTTTATAATGGGTTTCTCTGTCAAAGCTAGATAAAAGTTATGATCATTGGAGTGCTATGGGTTTGACCAGATTTATTCTGTGCATTGAGGGAGGCACATGTGTCACATTCACAAAACTGAAAGAAAAATTCCCCCTCCCAAATTTTGACCTGTTCAGATACATGCAGGTGCATCACTTCATAGCAAAAGACAATAACATTACAAACATTACAAGTCCCCTGTCTTCATTTGGGGACTATTTTGATTTGGTATCAATGCTCACTACCTGGCTAAAGAAAATGTCTGCATTATACAAAACACTAGAAAATGCAAGTAACATATCCTGTGATGAGGTACGACAGAAGTGGGAGGAAGAAAGCCAGCTGCAGTTCATCGAAGCAGAGTGGGTGAACAGATGGCAAAAATGCTGGCAGGTCTCATTCTTTATGGATTGGAGGGAATTCTGGAAGGTGCTGGTATGCATCTTTTGGACTTGAAGTAACTAAACACTTCCACATCACACATACAGATAGATTTTGGTGCAACTGTGGGGGAAAAGATACACATCACCATATTTTTTGGAGTTGTTCCTTGTTACAACCTTTTTGGCAAGACAGCCAGGACAAGATACAACTGATTCTACATAAAACTGTAAACTGCTCATTTACGAATTGGGTTCTGGGCTTTCCCCAACCTGTGAGATTATCAAAGTACTCTAGGGCACTGATGCTAAATTTGGTGGTGATTACTTTGAAATGTATTACCTCTAAATCTCTGCAAACTAATACGTCAACAGGGGTAGAATGGAAGTCTAGAGTTAAATACCCGTACAATATATAATGGATGAACTCCTTCCCTTCCTTTCACACTTGATGTTTTACAAACTCTGGTAACCATGGGACACCTATCAAATGGCGAGGATGGTGTCTAGTGGGCACTCGGATGAAAAACTTTAGACAGAAGTGTACATACCCATTTACTGTCTACTAATTTCTTATCCCTGCTTTTTTCCTTTTTGGTTTTTCCTTGTACTCCTCTTTGTCAACTGTATAACTGCTGTGCCTAGTTTCTGTAATGCTGTACCCCATTAGGTTCTCACCGTGTTATGTTTATTTTGTCCTTCATTAGAGATCCACAGAATATGATACACTTGAGCATAATGTACTGTATTACTGACCTGTATTAATTATGCTGTGATTTACTATTGTCATACGTCTGAACCTGTAAACTCTTAATAAAACTGAGTTAACAAAAATTACCTTCACTCCTGATGTAGCAGAATGCTGGGACAATATGTTTAGAACCTCTGTGTCTTCCTGTTCTGATCCTAAGAGCAGGCAGATATCATCAGCACTCGCTAGAATTTTTACTGAAGATGTATTTAAAGAAATCTGTCAGCCTGATATTCTGGGGCAGGTTTGTATGAGGTCTGTTTGCAAGTGTAGAGGATTTTCCCTGGTGTCCTGGCAGCATTCCCCTTCCTATAAAACTGGTTCATGCAATTGTTCAAGGTTGTGTGTAGATGTTGATGTGTGAAATGGCTGCCACTGCATGTTTACAGTCAGTTCACTACCAGTCTATCATTACCTGTAAAACACTTTAGAATACAAGGTATATGAAAAGCACTATATAAATGCTGAATCTTCATCTCATTTGGCTGTAAGGTTACAAAACATGCTGGTTCTTGGTTGACATCTTGCTTTGAATTCTGAGTTCACTCTGTTCAACATCACAGCACTGTGACTACTGCAAAATAGAGTGGGATCTCACTGTCTCAGGAGATAGAGATCCTAGGAGAGGTTGATAAGCTGCCTAAATTAAACACTCACAACCTCTCAGCACACTTTTCAAGACCCAAGTCCACATTCTGCAACGTTCTAAAAGTAAAGAATGCCACCTTAGTGGGTGGCAGTTCAACCAAATTGCAGGAGCAAAGGGGAAGAGAATGAGGACAGTGATGTAGCAGAAGCATTGCTGAGATGGTTCACGAATGCTAGGGGATGGGAAACACTGATAAGGGGTCCCTGTCTGTTGCAGAAAGCACAGCAACTGGCTGCAGCCATGGGGAAACCCAAGTTTAAACCTACTGATAGATTGTTCACATGGTGGAAATGGTTCCACCACATTGTGGTGAAACAAATTTCACTGACCCCCCCCCCTACAGCGACACATTGTAGCCAACAACCCCAACACCAGCAGGTCCTGACCACGATCAGGAAACACACCAACACCTGTTTGGTGGTAATGCAGGGGGCTGTGTCCCCTCATGGGGGGCTCAGTCCCCCATACACCCTGGACTTATAGAAACCAATTCTGGGGGGTGCGGATGTTGGGGAGAGCGTCCAACTCCAGGAGTTGATGAAACTGTTCATTGTGCCAACAACCCATTTGACATTGCAGGTGTTGTATGGGTTTCTGTTGCTGTGGGGGTTTTGTTGTAACAGCGATAGTGTTACAATGGTATACTGGTGAAAACACCATTATAACAATGACTTTAAATTAATCCATGGAGAGAAACTGAACGCTGACTCGGAAGGTACTGAAGCTTGGCTGTGTGATGTGGTACCTGAGGTGCTTAGTGTGTTCGTTCCACAACGCGTTTTTAACATTGATGAGAGGGGCTTTTTTATTGTGTATGTGAGGGCTATGGGCAAGTCCCTCTGTTCTCCATGGCACAGTAGACCTAAGTTCTGTGGCAGGGAGTCCAAACTTCTGCGGCACCATTAGGCTATTTCTGCAACAGTGGGAAACGCTTTGTGGCACATCAATAAACCGACGATCCAGGCTCATTCTCAAACCTGGGTCATTGGCATCATGAGCGGTAGCACTGCTGCTGTGCTGGCGGGCCAGCCTCCAGAATACTGCAGATATTTTAAGCCCCATTTTTCTTGCTGGCCCACTGCTCTCAATGCAGAATGTGGTCCCATCAAGCCTTGACAGGTGCATCAACCCCTTGTGAGGGAAGGCTCCCCAGTCTGCCACAAGGTGTTGTCAGTGCAGCCAAACAATGTGCAATACCGTCTCAGTCTAGGAGTGGGAGGCCACATCCTCATGCTGCCCAGCTGGCTCCCTCAGCTCTTCCCCCAACTCGAGTCACTGGCACAGGAACACAGCAAACTACCTGCTGAACCAACGGCCAGCCATACACACTTTTCTTCATAATTCTTTTTTTTTTTTGTATTTTGATCCCGAATTTAAAACATAGACTTTTTATGACCTCATCTTTTAAACATGCCAGGTGTCATTTATAAAATACTGGACGGAATGTTCTTTCGCACCACAAGTGAGAAAACACATTTCATAAAGAATTTGAAAAACAATATCTGTCATGCTCATGAGGTGATGTGGAAAACTGTCTATATTGAAAATTCAGGGTCAAAATGTTGAAAAGTATCAAACTTATGAGTGAATGTTGAAACATTTCAGTGTTTACACATAACTTGGTCATTTTACTATATTTTCCACCAAATTTTCAACATAGTCTTCTTAGGACCCCACCTCATGAAGCTAGTAGGTGAAAATTTTCAAATCCCTCCCAAGAGTTCATTTCATGGAGCAACTGCAAAATCACCTTTTTGTCTGGATTTGAAAAATGTCACCTACCTTGTTCATGAGGTGGGGTCCCAAAAAGGCCATGTTGAAAATTTGGTGGAAAAATAGCAACCTTGACTCACTGTCGGAAAATTTCAGCAATCACTCATAACTTGGTAAGTGTACCATATTTGTCTTCAAAATTCTCAGTACAGTCTTCTTATGGCCCTACCTCACAAACCCAGTAGGTGAAAATTCTCAAATCCTGCCCAAAAGGTGATTTCATGCAGCAACCACCCTTGCCCAAAAAAAGGCCATGTTAAAGATTTGGTAAAAAAAAACAGTAAAAAATCACCAGGTTATGAGTAAAAGTTCAAAATGTGTTGGAAATACATTGATTGCATTTACCTTGTTTCTTTAGTTCGCAGTCATGGTTCCTGGAGGGGGAAGTATTTCCATCACGGAATGGATCTATGGTCTTGGACAGGTTTTAGGTGAGTGCGGGGTATGGGGGGATGCGGGGTGGTGGGTGCTGAATTGGGGTGGGGTAGGGGTTCAGGGCAGGTTGTAAAAAGATCGATAGGCAGTTTTCTAATTTTCTGGTATAAAAAAAAAAAGATTTTGAGGTACTGTTTTCTTCATTACAACAGATACAGGTCCAGTAATGACACTGGGGATTGGGTGCCTCACTGTCACAAATGTTTGGTGGCCCTGGGGATGTGCACCCTAGTATCTGCACATATCCAGTGTGCACCACCTAGGGAGGGAGCACACAACATGGGGGGCTCAGTGCTATGTTATTTTTTTGTTTAAATATTAATGGAAAGTAGTACATAAAGTAAAGCAAGAAGGCACTGTTACAGGGAACACAGGAGTCTCACTTTAAGCCAAAGTGAGCACTGTAACACACTGAAACTGAGTTTTGAAATCTAAAGCCATGAGTCCATGCAAGCATATTAGCATTGAACTAATGTGTATGCCTGGACTCACGGCTTCAGTTTTCAAACCAGTTTTTCACAGTGTTACAACACTCATTTTCAAGTTTAAACATACAGAAGGTTGCAACTTCCATGACTGGCTGTCTGTTCCATGGTCGATCATGAATTTAGCTGATTTTTCCATGGCTACAGAACCACAGTAAATGGCGGGCCTTGGCTATAGGAAACACCCCATTGAATTAAAGGCTCCAGTGGGCCTTAAGAAAGCCAAGAAGCATATTTCTATGTTGCTAACATACAACATGTCTGACACTGAAAAAAAGGAGCTGTTATTCATAAGGAAGTCAGCAAAGCCACGCTGTTTCAGGGGCATTCACAACTTGACAGTGCTGTATCACAACAACAAAACAACCTGGATGACTGCTGATATTTTTTCAGCGTTGATGCTTGACTGCGACCAAAAATTGTGATCCAGAAAGATTGCACTCATATGAACATACAAATCTGCCAGCAGAAATAGGCATTGTGGTCTATCAAGTTAGTCTGCTCAAATACGCAGCTAGCACCCTTAAATTGCAGCTGCCCCACCCTCCTCTCCACCCCTCACCTTTACCTTCCTTTGCACCCTGTCCCATGCCCTTTTAAAACTGCCCACTGTGCTACAGGGTATCACCTCCTCAGGTAGAATGTTCCATTTCTCCACCACCCCCTCTCTGTGAAAAAGTGCCTCCTCATTTCTCTCTGATATCTTCCACCTTCTAACCCGAGACAATGCCCTCTGGAGTCCCTTCCTCTCCTCCGCTTAAATATCCCTTGTGTACCTGTTTTGTTTATCCTCTTCAAGTATTTGAAGGTCTCAATCATATCCCCCAATCCCTCCTCTCCTCCAGGATGTACATATTCAACTCAGTCAACCTGTCCTCATAGGTTTTGCCCTCCAGTCCCTGGATCATCTTAGTTGCCCTATGCTGCACCCCCTCCAGCAGTCTGATATCCTTCTTCAGAAAAGGATGCCTGAACTGCAAGCAGTACACCAAATGTACCCTGACTAGTGACCTATACAGTGGCAGGATCACATCTATATTTCTGGATGAGATTCCTCTTGCAATACACCCCATCATCTTGTTGACCTTAGCTGCCATCTTCCTGTACTGAGTGGAGTTGTTCATGTTACCCATTATGATAACCCCTAGGTCCTTCTTCACCTCCTCTGTGACCTCTGTCTGAACCCCCTCCCAACTGGTGGCTCCTCCCTGGGTTCCTTGCTCTGAAGTGCATAACCTTGCACTTCTTCACATTGAAGCTCAATTGCCACTTTCCTGACCACTCCTCCATTTTGTTCAGGTCTTCCTATAGCTCCTGCCACCCCTGTATGTCATCCACCACTGCCCCTATCTTGGTATCATTTACGAACAGACTGATCTTGCTCCTAACGCCATGTGAGATATCCGATATGAACGACCCAAACAACACCGGACCAAGGACTGAGCCCTGTGCACCCCACTTGTCACTGCCTTTGGGGAAGAGAGTGCCCCCCACCACATTATGCTCATACTTGACAGTTTCAGTGGCCACCCTCCAGGTAGCCATTTCCACAATATAAAACACGTTTTTCTTAATCTACACCCTACCTGCATCATTCAAACATTAGAGCAAGGGGTAATCAATAGCTTCAAGAGTTATTACATGAAGAATATAAGGGAGCAGGCTACTCAAGATTCTTGATACTAAGGACAGTGTGATAGTGGCTATCTGTGTGAAGAGGATCAGCTTGTTGAATGCTATGCATCTGATGTGGCATGCCTGCGATTGTGTCTCCCAAGAAACAATCTTGTGCTGTTTTGTAAAAGGCAGAGTCACTGCACATGCTGACCAGTCTGGCTTGGCTGTTGCTACTGAGGATGATGAGTTTGACCCCCCCCAGTCTATCAGCCAAAAGGTCTAACCATGTGTGCAACATCTGCAACAATAATAAACAACTGGAGGCCACTGATGATAACCTGGAGGCAATTGGGGAGAACAAGCAGGAGATAGCAGAACTGGAGGAAGATGATAAACAAGGAGATGTCACCAAGGATGAGATACAAGTACCCTGTCAGATGTCTACGGTGTGTTGCTTATTCTGAGAGGAGCAATGGAGCAGAGGAAGATTACCCCATATAGGAGTATGTTAGCCCACGCAGAGATCAAGTGAAGCAAGTATGCAGTGAAACAAGCAAAGCAAACCAAAGCGAAGTCACTGCACTCCTTGGAGGCAAATCCTACCACACTCCGAGAGAGTCCACTCTTGTCTCTACTTCAAAAAACAACAAGCAGGTTAGCTGCAGCTGCTAAATGTGTAATTTATTAAGGTAGATGAGGAAACAGGAAATATATTACTAAGTCTAAGTATGTTGCAACGCTTCACATGCTAAAGCTTCGTCAGTCAAAATGAAACAGGCAGTACCATAGAAACATAGTAACATAAGGCGTTCCCCACACCCATCCCACACCTGTGAGTTCTTGCATGCTCTTCTCCTGCTTGGCAACACCAAAAAGGTACACCTGATCTGTGCCTACAATCCTCCGAAGGGAGGTGTGCTAGGGCTCTTCTCCCTCCTCAACTGTCTCAGCCTCATAGTTGGCTCAAATTAGTTATTAGTCCTAGGTGACTTCAACCTCAACTGGGAGGGATGCAACATCCAGCAATATGAGTCCCTGCTGGCTGATCTTGCCCTCAGCCAGCTCATTTCAGAACCCTCAAGGCTCTCCCTGTGTGGGGACAAGGGTTCACTCATTGATTGGCTGCTGAGCAACAGACCGGATAGAATTGTCTCCTGTGGTATTCTCCCAGATGCCATCTTGGATCACTCTCTTATCTACTGTATATGGGGCATTTCTTCTCCCAAGATTCCCTGCAGGGTGACTCAGATGAGGGATTACTCCAAGCTTAACGCTGGAGACTACCTTGCAGACCTGCAACAAACTGACTGGTCCCAGGTCACTGCAGCAAATGACCCCTCTGGGGCCCTTGACAACTTTCTTGCAGTATTCACTCCCCTGCAAGACAAGCATGCTCCCCACACAAAAAGGAGGGTGAGGGGCACTGTCACAAAGTGGCTCCATGACGGCCTTTTCTCCTTCATGAAGCAAAGGGACAAGTGCCTGGTGAAGTACAAGGCCTCCCTCTCCAACACTGACCTTTGTGAGCACAGGCAGCTGCAAAACTCTTGCAAGAGAGCCATCCGCACTACCAAGAGTGAGTTCTGCCAACATGCACTACTCTCCTCAACCAGAAACCTGAGGATTTTCTGGTAGAACATCAAAAACACGGTTGAAGGGTCTGCCAGAGCTCAGGTCACTGATATGCACATTGTAGGGGTTAACTGCAACAATCCATTCACGATTGCCAATGCCTTTAACTCCATGTTCACTGACCTGCCAGCTCTCCCCCACCAGTCCCATGACCCCAAGGACCTGGACCCCCCATGGGGTAACCCCCTGACCTCCCTTCTACTTCAGGGTTGTCTCTGTCTTGGAGACCCAGAAGCTCCTTGCTGGTCTCTCCCCTCACACTGGTACCGGGCATGACCCCCTTGAGCCCAAACTACTCAGACTAGGGGCCTCTATTCTAGCCCAACTCATCACCCACATCGTCAATGAATCTCTAACATCGGGTGTCATCCCAGACATCTGGAAAGTTGCCAAAGTCATCCCTGTTCACAAACAAGGTGACCCTAAAGATCCCAAGAACTACCACCCAATAGCGATCTTGTCAGTGATCAGCAAGCTTCTTGAGAAGGTGGCTGCCTCGCAGCTCACCCACTGCCTGCAGGCTCACGATCTACTCTGCCCTGCACAACACAGCTTCAGAAAAGGGCATAGCACCTCCACCACCCTTGTCGTTGTCACCTCTGCGATCAGATCAGCTGCAGATCGAGGTAAACTGACTGGTGCCATCTTTGTCGATCTCTCAAAAGCCTTTGATGGGGTTGACCATTTACTCCTGTGCTCCTCTTTCCTGTCCCTTGGATTCTCCTCCCCAGCCCTTGCCTGGATCACTAACTACAGTACCTCAATGGCAGACAGCAGTACACCAAGTTCAACAAGGCCCTGTCTGAGCCCTCACCAGTTAACTGCGGGTTCCCCCAGGGCTCTGCCCTTGGGCCTCTCCTGTTCTTCATATTCATAAATGATCTGGCCTTGGCCCTGGCTCATGGGTGACCTGCTCTGTATGCAGATGACCTTGTCATCCTGACCAGCTCCCAGGACATCTCTGTCATCTCCGCTCGGGTAAACTCTGACTTTGACCTAATCCAAACCTGGCTAAAGGACCACAAGCTCACTATCAACCTGCAGAAGATTCAGACAATGCTCTTTGGCTCTACAGCCAAGATAAAAGCTGTCCCTGCCCCTCTAAAGATCTCTTGTGCCGACAGGTCCCTTCTACAAACTGTTGATTATGTCAAGTAGTTGGGGGTGATACTTGACCCACAACTTGATTTTGCTTTGCATATATGCAACACGTGTAAGGCCTCAAACTGTAAGCTGGGTCTTGTTTACAGGGCTAAAAGCTATCTCACCCCAGCTGCCCATCTTGCCCTAGTCAGGGGGGTTCTCCTACCTATGCTATGCTATGGACTTGTCACCTTTGCCCACATCACAAAAACCAGTCTCTCAAAATGGGATACAGTGTACAACAGCATCTGTCACTTTGCACTCTCAGCCCCCTGCCTCACCCACCACTGTGAGCTCTACTCCTGGCTTGAGTGGCTCCTATTGGCATAGCACCACATTTTTGTCTTGGGCAACTTCATTGCAATGTTGTCCGAATGGCTACCCCTTCTGCCCATGCCATATCCCTCTTACCTGCTACCCCTTCCTACCGTCTAAGATCCAGTGACTCTCATGTCCTCCTGGCCCAAAAAACTCATACACAAATGGGAGACCTGGCCTTCACTGCATACACACCCCGGTTATGGAACGCTGTTCCAGCAAGCACTCGCTCCTCCACCTCCCATACCTCCTTTAAAGCCTCCCTCTGGGGCTTCCTCAAATTGGCCTCTGCCTGCCTCTGCACTCAATGCCTGACTGAGTCGATACCCAATCTCCTCTGCTTGAGGTGGAGGGGCTCTGCCCCTTACTCACTAGTGAGCTTACAGCTATTTAGAAGAAGTGATTGTGCTGGGTCCACTTTAGCCCTTCTGCTCATTAATGTGTATATGTTCACTGCCCCATCCTCATGTTTTGCCTTGGTCTCTCCGACCACCAATTGTACTAATTACTTTTACCTACTTCCCTTATCCTTTTGGGGCGTTGTTTGCCCTGATATGTTGACTACTGCCTTCCATGCCTGAACCATGCTGCTATGTAAAACCTGATGTTCTTGTATTACCCTTGCTCTCCTTGATTCTCCTAAATATACCTTGTACTTGTTTTTGCCTGATGATCTTGAATGTACCTCTGTGATCTCCCGGGTCGCACCTGAAAATAGGCACTTGGTTGTCTAGTGTGCTTACCTGGTAAACAAAAGCAAATAAATAAATAGAATTTGTCAGCAGAATAGGACTGCTTGGCCTACCCAGTCTGCCCAGATGTTCCCTGCCTCCTTCCTGCCTTCCTATTTACTAATATTCCCCTATGTCTATCCCGCACATGCTTGAAGCCCCCCACTGTTTTTGCCTCCACCACTTCTGCTGGCAGCCTGTTCCAGGCATCTACAACCCTTTCAGTGAAGTAGAATTTCCTCACATACCTCTAGAACTCTCCCCCTCCCTCCAGTTGCATGGCATGCCCCCTGCTTCCAGTGCTCTTTTTCATTTGAAAAGACTCCCATCCTGCACTCTGCTCACCCTTGTGAGGCACTTATAGGTCTCTATCATGTCCCCTCTCACTCTCCTCTCTTCCAGGGTGTACCTGTTGAGATCCCTCAGTCTCTCCTCATAGGGTTCTCATGGAACCCCTGCTCCATTTTAATTGCTGTCCTCTGAACTGCCTCCACCCTGTCTATGTATTTTCTGACCTCAAAAACTGGGTACAGTACTCTAGGTGGGGTTTTACCAATGAGGGATACAGTGTCAGTACAACCTCCCTGCTCCTAGAAACATAAAATTTGACAGCAGATAAGGACTTCTCAGCCTACACAGTTTGCCCATTTTTTCTCTGCCTACACTGTCAACAAAGAACCTGTGTGATCTCTGGCTTCCCGCTAAGGATTTCATTGTGCTGATCCAATGCATGATTGCATCCCACCACTGTTTTTCCCCACCACCACCACTATTTCAGAGAAGAAGTATGTCTTTCCATCTCTCTTAAATTTACCCCTTACAGTTTCATTGCATGTACCCTTGTTCTCGTGCATTTCCTCTAAAAAATACTCTTCTCCTGTACCTTATTTACCCCTGTGAGGTATTTATAGGTCTTTATCATTTTCCTCCTCACTCTTCTCTCTTCTAGGGTGTACACACTAAGGTCCTTCAGTCTGTCCTTGTAGGGCTACTGATGCAGCCTCTGCACCATTTTAATTGCCCTTGTCTTGACTGCCTCTATCCTCTCCATATCCTTCCTGAGCTATGGTCTCCAGAGCTGGACACAGTACTCCATGTGGGGTTTCTTTGGTGATCTGTATAGTGGCGTCACTATCTCCCTTCTAACGCTGCTGATACCCCCTATGCACCCCAACATCACACTATCCCATGATCATGGGGGTAATGTTTTTAGCATTCAGAGTTAGTTGGCTGGCACAGAACCAATGCTGGTTACTGTCAAAGTCCCATTGTTGGTCTAGTTCCAGTTTTGGAGTCAAAGGGCACAGTGTCATCCACATATATATGTATGTGCATGGAAAAGCAGACTTTGGGGCAATCAGTTTGGAACACTGAGAAAAAAATTAGTAAGGTAAGGCTTGGATGTCTGTCTGTCTGTCTGTCTATCTATCTATCTATTCATCTATCTATCTACATCTCTATTGACATCTACTTGCTTTATTATTTAACTCCCTCCCCCTCCCAGCTGAGCCAACCATCCCTTGTCCTTCCCTGATTCACACTAGAAAATATAAGTGGACCAGGGTGCCCACCCCCTACTGCATGCCCAGCCCCATCCCTTCTATATGCTACCTCCCCACTGCATACTGTGTGTAGTGACAGCAGGGTGCCCGCCCCCATGCCAACAGGTATGTTGTCACTACAGTGACAATTTTACTGTGACTGATGCTACAGTGACAACAGCACCAGGTCTCTGTAGTGTTGGCATGGGACCCCGGCACTGCTTTCTGGGGGGTCTTGCACACCTTCCCCGAATCAACTCCAACTCCAAGTTGATTATTTTAGTTATGGGGGTTCAGGGCAAAGCACCCCCCCAAAGAAAACACAGTCAAAAGTGACTGCCTTAATGCTGACCGCAAATGCAATTGACATAAAGGTGTCAATGTAACATCGGTTGACAATGAATTTGGCGACTGACTGTCATGGATCAGTGCTAACGTACGGTAAAAGCTAACACTGGGGTGCCCAATCCCCAGTGTTGGATGCAACATCTGAAGGAAAAAAACAGGCCCTTGTTGTCTTTTTTCTTAATTAACCTGTAAGAAAGAAAATAGTTCTTATCCAATCTGACCCTCCCATGCCCCCACCCCACCCCAACTCCCCACTCAGCACCCACCACCCCACCCACATCTGAACATGTCCCATAATGTAAATCCACTCTTCAATCAAAACATGTCTTGCTACTGGAACTGGTGACTGTCCTAGAGAAAATAAGGCACGTTTAAGTTAATGTATTTTAATGGGTTTTGAACTTTTACTTATAACTTTCTAATTTTTCAATATTTTTACACCAAATTTTCAACATAGCCTTTTTGAGACCCTATCTCATGAACAAGGTAGGTGAATTTTTTCATATCTGTCCCTAAAGGTGATTTAAAATTGCTGCAAAAAATCACCTTTCAGGTGAGATTTGAAAATTTTCAATTGCCGTGTTCAAGAGGTGGGGGTCATAACAAGGCTATGTTGAAATTTTTTTTGTAAAATTTTGGTTAAATGACCAGGTAATGAGTGAACTGTGAAATATTTCAGGTGGCAGTATAGCCTAGAGGTTAGAGTAATGAACTGCAAATGAGCTTGGAATATCCAGCAGACCAGACCTTTGTTTGATTCTCACGACCTCCACTTGCATACTGTGTGACTCTGAGCAAGTCACTTAACTGACCAGTGCCACCAGGTCACCCCTGAAAACTGGCACTTGTGCCTAGTGGGCCTTATCCAGTTACCAAAGACTAAAATAAAATAAACAAATAAAAAATATTTCAATGTTCACTCATACCATCACTGGTTTTCAATATTTTTCTATCAAACAATAAAACATGACCTTTTTGGAACCCCACCTCATGAACAAGGCAGTTAAAATTTTTCAAACATGTGCCAAAGGGCAGTTTCACAGTAGCTATGCCAAATCATGTTTTGGGAAGGATTTAAAAATGTTCATCTACCAGGTTTATGAGGTGGGGTCATAAGAATACTATACTGAAAATTTGGTGTACCATTATGAGTGAACATTGAAGTATTTCAACTTTCATTCATAACTTCGATAATTTTCAGTATTTTGACTCTAAACTTTTAGGATTGCCATTTTTCACATCACCTCACAAATGTGACTAGTGTCATTTTTCAAATCTTGGAAAAGATATGTTTTCACACTTGTGGTGCAAAATGGCATTTTGGCCAATATTCTGTAAATGCCACATGTCATGTTTATAAGGTGGGAGTCATAAAACAACTAGCTTAACAATCTATGGTCAAAATCTGAAAAAAATAATTATTAAGAAATAGTGTGTGTAGTGCCAATCTTTACCCCAGTGGGTATTGCTTTGTGATCCCATGCTAGTGAGCTGAGATTGGGGGCAAACTCACTGAGCCAGCTGGATGGGCTGACACTGGGGCAATGGCACTGTCATGCAACACCACCTCACAGTCTGGGAAGAGGAGCTGCAGGTTTGCTCACATGAGCCCAAGTACTATACAGGGTCTTAAAACTCTATACATGTGGATGCCAGAGGATCCTGTGCTTTGGTTGAGAGAGGGACTCTGTGCCCTGTTCATCTATATCTGCAGCCACATTGAAGCACAGAGCCCAAAGTACCCTGCACTTCCACAGCCAACCAGACAACCCCATTAATTATTGACATCCATTGCTGCACAGACATGCATGGCACACAAGGCCCTGCTCTTTCATAAGTAGATGGAGTCTTCTCTTGATGCAGGGCCCAGTGGCATCTGCATCTTTTCACACAGGTCCCAAAGGGACCTGCATGAATGAGGATATGAGTTCACTATCTCAAAAAAAAAAGGAAATTATTTGCAAAAAACTATGTTAATGCAGCAATTAGGATCAACTTAATGCCACAAAAGTAGGGACACGTGGTGTTAGGTTTTCCAGCACTGCCCCCTCAAGCAGTAAAAGGACAAGGCCAAACAAGCAGCCACAGACAGCCATCACTAAGTGAGACAAACAACATACAACCATTTCCAGATGACACAAATACAGTAGCACTGATGTTCTACCTTCATGGATTTCTATCTGTGGTTGCATGTTGTATAGCATGCATGAGTACTTGTGGCTGCAGAACTGCAGGCCCAGACAGCAGGGCCCCATGTGGCCTGTAGCTCATCCACCAGCGGTACTCATGCATATTGTATGAGGTAACTTTACTAGACAGCATGATTTGCTAGTGCATGGTTTTCTGTCTGCAGCAGTGTAACTGAAAAACTGCTACCCCCCTTGAGCAATTTCTAGAGCTGCTGCTGAAATCATGATACTCACATTGCAATAGTACTTCTGGCTGCATAACTTTAGGACCCACAGGGGCCTGTCCTTCTGGAGCCAGAAGATGGTGTTTATGTCTTACACCTGGGGCTGAAGAGATGCAGGCCCACTTCTCTAGACATAAATACTGTTACAATTTTGGTATTATGGATTTTGAGGCACCCGCACTTCTGCAGCCAGAGGTCAGTGTGTATGTGTTAGACCTGTGGCTTCAGAAGTGCAAGCCCATCAAGTGTGTGAATGTCTTGCTGTGTGCATGAGTACCTGAAGCTACAGAAGTGCAGGCCCCAAAAGAACTCTTGTAATTTGGGTATCATGGATTTGTATCTGTGGCTGCAGAGGCCTGTTCTTCTGTGCACAGAAGCAGTGTGTTGTGATTTGAGTATAGTATAGTATATTTTTGTAGGCAGTGACTAGTGAGTATGTATGTCTTGTGGTGTGCATGCTGCAGAAACAAACCCATGAAGGTGCTACTGCATTTGTGTCATCTAGAAGCAGTTGTATGTTGTTTGTCCCACCTAATGATGGCTGTCTGTAGTTGCTTGTGTGATCTTGTCCTTTTGCTGCTTGGGTGGGGAATTAGGGTTGGAAATCCTGTGTTAGATATTATAGGGGCATGGTAGTGCCTCTATAGTTAGGGTTGAGTAAGTTGTTTAATGTGGCACCACAAATTTTACACCTTAATAACTTTGGCATCTCTTGGTGAAATAGCCCCAAATATGGCATGTGCAGTCTGGCTGTTAGTCTCAAGATGTGTAAAGTTTCATTATGGCACCTTGTGCAGTTTCTAAGATCTGGAGAGACATTTTTTGTAAAATTGTCACATTTTTCCCTGTTTAACATGGGGTTGTTTGCTCTCATGTACAGGACACACGGTGCTGAGTTTCTGCACAAAACTTTCCAGGTACATGTGCTCTGTGTTGAGGGAGTTCCTTTCGAAGGTTTGGTGAAAAATATTAAACAGTTCCTGAGTTATGAGGATTTAAAAAATAGATGCCACATATGAACCAGAAATTTCTGGTTCACAAGAGTGTTTTTTGGTTTTCAGATTTGATGTATCATGAACCAAAAATGGATCTTATGAACCACTTTTGTTTTGTGGTTCGCCATGGCTGCCATCTTGTTTCTTTATTTCTGTTACTATTGAAGTTGGAAAACACTTGTAAATCGATAGTTTTACTTAAATTAAAACATCCCTGATGCAGAATGTTTTCCCTAAGCAAGATTTTATAGCCTGTTTATGGGGAAATTTGGCAAAATTTTATATTTTGCACATTCACTATCTCTCCTGAGTGATTTTTGGTTCAAATCACTTTTTTAGTTAGAACTAAAAATGTTCTGGTTCGCAAACCAGGAACAGTGATTGGAACGACTAATTCTAGCAGTTTCAACTACTAATTTGCAGCCACTGAAATACTTGGAAAACAATTTCTTTGTTAATTTTGTCCTAAGGATTGGGGTATTGACTGCACCTATTCAGCTAAAGGCTTCTAAAAACTCAGCTGTGGAGCTGTTGTTTTAAATATTGCACTTCAGTGTTAAGATACCGTGTTTTACATACCGTGCCCCTACCTGGTACAGTGCCCTTAACCTGCCCTCCCTATCCTCCACGACATTGGGAGCTTTCAAATCCATACTTTATGCTCACCTCACAGCCTCCAGCTCCTGTGACTGCTTTGACTAAAGTCTCATCCCACTGAGTGCACTTACATTAGTTTCACTCAACCACCATGGTCTCCTCTTTGACAAAGACAACCTGAGTACCACTAACCTGGTTCTGTCTGCTCCTAAACTTCTTATTTCTCCCTCTTTTCCCTCTCAAACTCTCCAGTCTTTATTCCTTGCCCTTGACACTGCCTCTGAGTTCCTTTTTCTTTTCTGTACATAAATGTTACTGTTTAAGTTGTGGCCTTGTTAAACTGCTTACTGATTGTTTGTAACACTGTCTACTATGTTTTGCACTTAATGACATGGAACTTTTGTAAAAGAGCCTTGGCTCAAAGGTATTAATTCCTAGAACAATAAACTTCAAACTTCAAACTTCAAGAACCATATACAGATGCTCTGGTGAACTGTAACGCATTCAAGGAGTACCGCATTCATGGTGTTACTACAATCTCACCATGCAGCTCCCCCAGCTAGATTTGTGTCAGTCCATTAGACAGCCGGGAAGTAAAATATCCCTACAGACTCTGTGCATCTCAAATAAAAGCAATCCAATGTTCCAAGCATGAAAAGACTAAACTGTAACACCCAACAATGTCCTTTGATTAAAGACCAGATTATAGCACATACTGTACTTAGTTTAGGAAAATATGAAACTGTAAGATGAGATTATTGCATAACATGTTTATGAAATGACTGAGCTATAATAGCCAACTAGTTAATGGAAAGACTAAATACAAAAATCTAGTATATAAAATATAAGGTCAAAATATAGATGGACACCAGAAGGATTGCCAAGCTCCAGACGTATAATTGCACAATTTTCTTGAAAAATGAGAGAAACCATGCTAAGGCAACTGCAGATTTGAAGAACCACAATATTGATCATTAGACACAAAAAGGACATATATTTACTAAGAAAATGGTAAAACCACGCTACATTGAAGTGCAGCACTACCACACCACGCCAAATGTTTTCAAGCCCCTATGTGCTCTTCCTCAAGGCCTAAGCATGGTTTCTCTTTTTATAAAATAAAAGGCTATTGCCCAAAATGTCATATATACTGTGACAAATCTGACAGGATGTTATTGTATTCAGGAGGGGACTTAAAGAAGGTGCTTACATCTACAGCTCATCTAATGACTCATGTACTGCAACTGGAAATGTGGGCACTGAATTATGAAGAGAGACTCTTCAGTGCTTAGATCATCCCAAGTACAACATGAGAAGAAGGGGGTCAGGTTTTCTTTTACCAGCTAGTCCTTCAAGCTGAAATATTCCAGAAAGATTTTTTTTTCAAAACTTACTAATACTTGAACAAAGTTATTGAAAATATGCAACGTGCCTTGTCCCCCCTTATCAGTATACATGTGTGATTTTTCTTATTTTCACCCTGGTTCAACAGCATTTGTTTCTCCCAAAACAACAACAACCAACATATATGAACATATAAAATTGCCAGCAGAAACAGGCCGTAATGGTCTATCGAGTCTGCTTGAGTGTGCAGCTCAGTTAATTCCCTGGAGCTGCCCCCCTCCCCAGCTCCTCCTAGAGTCAACTCCCACCATCGCATTCCCCTTCTCAATCCACCTCTCAGTAGTTTCCCCATCAGTTCTAATCCTCTTCATCACTCTATCCCAACTCCCCCTTGAAGCTGGACACCATCTTTGTTGCCACCACCTCCTCCAGCAACTCATTCCACCCCTTCATCACCCTTTCAGTGAAAAAAAATGCCTCCTCATTTCATACACTATTTGATGCCCCTCCATCTAGTATATAATCAAGCTAGGAGTGCATCATTTACAAAAAAAATCAGTTTCTTAAATAATATAGCTGTTGCAAAGTTGTCAAATAGCGTGTGTGTCTCTGGGGGTCTGTGCACATGCACGTGCACATTGCCTCTTTGCCATTTACCAAGTAGAGGGTGGGCTGCAGGGGAAAGAAGGCATACAAGCTGCATTCTCCACTCAGCTACTAACTTCCTCGGCTGTGTCTTTGCTGTGTCTTGGCTGTTTCAAGACCATGGATCCAGCTGGCATGCACTCTACACAACTGGGAGAGCTCCCAGCAGCTTTGACAGAAATTAAATTATAGACCCCATGACCACAGTGCAAGGTTAGACTTTGAGACAAGGGGTAAGGAAAGAAAGGAAGGAAGGAGGAAGGGAGGGAAGGAAGAAAGGATGGAAGGAAGGAAGGAAGGATGGAAGGAAGGAAGGAAGAAAGGAAGGAAGGAAGGAAGGAAGGAAGGAAGGGGAATTAGCATTTTAAATTCAGATTAAATGTAGCATCAGGAAGTGAAGCATTTACATAATTTGGTGGCTTTTGCAGTTTGGAGGTGGTGATATTTTTTTTTTTTTAAGTTTTTGTTGACCGGGTAAGTGCACTAGACAAATCCTGCCTATTTTCAGGCACGACCCGGGGAGGGGGATACAGATGAATGCCAACTGACTGTGAACCAGATTAAGCTGTTGGTGGTATTTTTAGTGAATGAGGGAAATTCCTCTACTCTTTTCAATAAGTGCCATGGGATCTTTAACATCCACCTGAACTACCACCAATCCAGGCAGATGGGACCTCGGTTTTTAACGTCTCATCCGAAAGACGGCACCTCAGAATGCAGCACCCCTCTCATGCTGTACTACAGTGTCAGTACTGGGATATTAACCCAAGTGCCAGATATTTATTTATTTATTTATTTAGCTTTTGTTTACCGGGTAAGTACACTAGACAAGTAGTATGCCTATTTTCAGGAACGACCCGGGAGAGCAGAAAACATACAGTATACATACATGGCAACATTGGAGAAACAGCATGATACAGTAAAAAACAGCTATAACAACGCTTGTGATGTGGGAACTGAACCCACAGCCCTCTGATCTCCCGGCCTCAGAGGCGAGTGTGCTACCTACTGAGCCACTGACACACATATTGAGTGGTGCTGAATGGTGGTGATTAGTGTGCAACAGACTGGAGTCAAGAGCCTTTGCTGTGAGGGACCAAGCCTTTCATGCCACTGACAGACTGCCAGCAGCAGTGCTTATACTGTGTTATATGGCATTCAATGCAAAGGTACACTGTTGTCTCCCGTCCAGCGATATAGCACAGCATCACAGAGACAGAGAGAAATGAGAGAAGGGAAGAGAGGGAAAGAGAGAGACAGAGAGGGTAAGGAAGAGAGAGAGAGAGAGAAAGTGGGAAGGAGGGAGACAGGACTGGAGAATGATAGCACTCATGAAAGTGACCCCATAGCATACACATCATTCAAAATAAATATACCCCCTCCTCGAATGGAAGGCATAGACCCTTACTACATGGGGAAGATCAGCAAGTCTTATAGCTATCATCAGCTCAGGGCACTGGTTTGAACCACTTTTTACGGATTGAATTAAAAATGTTCTGGTTTGCGAACCAGGAAAAGTGGTTTGAAGTACGAGACACAGATAAGCAGGTGATCCCCCACTTTAAAAAGAGCAAAGTAATTCAAAGGGACTTGTATACCAGACAGCAATGAAAGGGGGGTCATTTTTTCACTAAATTATTGGCTTCTCTTATTGGTGTTCCTTACCTTGGAGTTTTAATAAGTGCCTAGCCCTGTTGCATAGTCCTTGCAAATGTGGCTTGTGAGTATTAGCCGGGCTGGACTCTGCTAAGCTGTATAAATGTGGCTGGTTACCAGCACTGGAATGGTAAGTGCTCTCCCTTTTCCATCCCTGACATGGGCGAGCTGAGTAACTAAACCAGTGACAAGACAAAATCTACCCTTTGCGCACCCATCCATACTAAATCTTGATGGGTAACATAAGCATGTCTACTATATGTACAAGGATGGAGATATCTGTTGTGATTCCAAGACTTATTGGTACCTGACTGCTTAGTTTACTTTGCTAATGCTGGGTCTCACACAGGTAGTTACCTTCTCAACCCATATAGGGGGTCACTCGTTGGATCAGATCTTTCTCTTGAGTATGGAGAAAGCTGATCTGGGTGTGGAACCAGTAAGCTGGTCTGACCATCACACCATAAGGTTCAGCTTCAGGGTCCCCCCAATAGGTCTGCCCCTACAGAGATGGTCCAGTACCACCCTTTAAGGGGAGTTACCCCTAGTGACCTATTGGTGGCACTGGACCTATCGGGTTTGTCGGGTGAATGTATGAGTCCAGGTGATCTTGTATTAGCCTATAATAAGGCTGTGGTAGATGCCCTGGACAAGATTGCTCCTGTTCGAGTTCGGCCCCTTACTCTTCACCCAAGGAACCCTTGGTTTGATGGTTCCTTGAAGGAGTAGAGGTGAGTTGGTCGAAGGATGGAAAGAGCTTGGTGAAAATCTGGCCTTGATGCTGACAGCCTTAAGCTGATGGCACATTATGATGGCTATCAGTCAGAAATCACCCATAAGAAGGCAGAATTCTTGTACAGGGAGATTTCTGCTGTGCAGAATCGACCAGCTCAGCTTTTCCGGACCGTTGAAAGATTGTGCAATCCAATCTGTCTTCAGCCCAGAGAAGCTTTTTCTCAGCCGAAATGAGAGGAGTTTGCTTGATTCTTCACAGATAATGTTGCCAGCATCAGGTCTAGCATCAGCATGGCCTCTCCTACAAGAAATTGTGGTGATCGGCAGGATGTGGCTTGCACTCAATCTCTCTGGTCAGATTTCCACCAGCCAGAACTCACAGACATTGTGAAGATCATTCGGACATTGCGCCCAACCAGTTGTAGTTTGGATCTGGGCTCGACACCCCTTTTATTGGGATGTGTTGATGTTATCTGCCCGATCCTTGCTGAAATTGTCTGGAGGTCCTTGGAGACAGGGGTCTTTCCAGAACTCCTAAAGGAGGCGGTTGTTTGACCACTCCATAAGAAATCCTCCTTGGACCTGGACTGTCTAGCTAAGTACCAACCTATCTCTAACCTGCCATTTGTTGGTAAGGTCATTGAAAAGGTCGTTGCATTGCAACTAGATGATCACCTTACAACTCACAAGATCTGTGATACTTTTCAATCTGGATTTCGGAAGAAGCGTAGCGCAGAGACTGCACTTGTCCCAGTATTGAACGACCTCCTGATGGCTAGAGATCGAAAGGCATGTACTGTACCATTCTGGTCCTTCTTGATCTCTCTGCAGCATTTGACACTGTAGACCATGATGTGCTGTTGAAGCGCCTGCGACTTCTTTGTGGTCTGTATAGTACAGTCCTCAAATGGTTTCATTCTTTCCTTGTGAACAGGTCTCAGAGAGTTGCTACCAGAATTTATTCATCTGGCACACACTCCCTGCCCTGCGGGGTGTCACAGGGCTCCATTTTGTCCCCCATGTTGTTTGCAGTGTATATGCTGCCATTAGGAGATATCATCAGGTGATACAGTTTGAGTTTGCACTGCTATGCAGATGATACTCAACTGTATATGTCCTTTCTGCCTGGACAAAATGCTGCACTCTCTGTGCTAAACAACTGCCTTACCGAGATTAGAACCTGGATGAGTACAAGTTGGCTGAGACTGAATCTGGACAAGACTGAAGTGTTGGTAGTGAACCCTGGTCATCTGGGGGCAGGTATGGGAGCTGGACAGGCATCAGGTCTTTTGATCGATGGCATACAGCTCAGTACCTCAGAGCAAGTACGTAACCTTCGCATTATTTTTGATGATGGCTTGACACTAAAATCTCAGGTGTCGGCTGTCATCAAATCCTCTTTTTACCATCTGAGGAATATCGCCTGGGTGAAACACTTGGTTCCTCCGGATGATCTTCCAACATTGGTCCATGCCGTCATCACTACCCACCTTGATTACTGCAATTCTCTCTACCTAGGGCTTCCAGGGGTTGATATCCACCGCCTGCAGCTAGTGTAGAATGCGGCAGCCAGGCTTTTGACTGGGACTTCTAGGTCCAGTCATATTACCCCTGTGCTCCTCAAATGGCACTGACTGCCTATTCAGTGGCAGATCACCTTTAAGGCTGGTTTGCTAACCTTTAAAGCCCTACATGATCAGGGACACGATTACCTGCAAGACCTCTTGATATCCTATTGCCCCCCCATCCTCTCCGATCCGCCGATGAGGGATTGTTATAGATTCCCAGGGTACGATTAAAAACATCAGGTGCCCATGCTTTTCCTTTTTCAGCTACAACTCTGTGGAATTCTCTAGCTCGTCGGTTAAAAGAATGCCTGACTGTTGACTGATTTAAGATTGAGTTAAAAACATATATATTTAACTTGGCCTTCCCTAATGGTTAATGTGTTTCATTCTTCTGTTTTAAAGTTATATTTGCATTTGGTTTTATGTGCAGCACCTTGGTTTTGAAAGGCGCTATAAAAATAAAGTTTAATTTGATTTAATTTGATTTATTTGGTCTTCCCTGTTCACCTGTGTTGATGAAATCGGTTAATTCACTGTTTGAAGCTGAATTAATTTCCTTCTTGAAATGAAATGGATGGCAGCTCTTGTGAATGCTCTTTATGTTGATACTTGTTAATTCCTTTTTTTATGAGAATTCCTGCATAGTTATCAACTGTTGTCTATTGACATAACTAATGAACTAATGATTAGGTAAATTAATGATCAGTAAAATAAACCAATGGTCATGGAATGTTCATTTACAAATACTATCCCTCTGTATGGCTCAGTTATCTTATTAGTTATTTGTAATCTATATAAATCATTAGCACACAAAGACAAATATTGTTAATCAAATTGCTTTTAAGTATTTTACACTGATTTATTTTTAGTTCTAAATAGTTTTCAGTCTAAATAACTGAGGTGTGATGCATTAAGATGTGTGTTGCATAAGGTGTAATTTTTCAAGTGCCAATGTCACAAGGTGTGTTCCAGGATAAAGAAGTAACAATAGCTGGACTGTCAATTACTTTGGATGGTTCACTGGAAGGCACTTTTGTAAATGGTCTCAGTTTGACAACAACCATTATGCTAGTGTTCAGTGGCCATTGATATAATTACGTGAGACTTTATGGTCTTCTACCCTCTCACACAGTCTGCACATAGCTTGGAGACAACAACAAAAAAACAAAAGCAAGAGTACAGCCAAAGTGGGTGGGGGTGGCCTGGTTCATTTCTTTGCCAGCCTCAAACAAATCATATCTCTACCTAACAACATCCAAGAACAGTTAAATAAACTAATTCCAAACAAACCCACTCCAGGGATATTCTGTATGTTACCTAAGGTACACAAACTCGAGAACCCAGGATGACCCATCATCTTTGGAACTGACACACTCACTGAGAACATTTCAGGACTCATTGAATCCATTTTTCATTTACTATACTTTATTGATTTTCAAAGACAACAAACAGCACAAGACAGAACAGTAAGTCTAGAAGCCATAAGTGAACACCATCAATACTTAAAAAACAGATAAAAAACAAACAAAAAAATAAATAAAAAATGAACAAGAACTCCTACCTAGCCAACCCCTGAACCCCCCCAGCTCCCACCCACCCCCACCAACCCACCCAGGCCTGGGAACTGCCAGATCGCGAGGAGACATTCCAGAAGAAAACTTAGTATGCATGGGCCCATTAGAGGAGAGCTTCCAAGGGGTCCCAGAAATCTAAGTATCTGGCCAGTCTCACATGCCATATGGCAATATGTTTCTCAGTTGCCAAGGCTTGAATAATTTCTTGATGCCATTCAGTAAGAGAGGGAATGCAGCCATCTTTCCAATAGTGAAGGATGATCAACTTAGCATTGATGGCAGATTAAGGCAAGATAAGCCTTTCAATTCAATTTTATTTCAACTCAATTCAAGTTTATTGTAGGAAAACTCCATTGAACAAGTTCGTTTACAAGGAGATCCTAGTACAAGACAAGTGTACAACAACAGGTTTACAAAATAAAAGGAACATAATTTGAATAAGACAATGAGTTTCATGCATCACAACGTACAATCACAGTAAAAAACAGGTCCTGGCGATAAGGCAAAGTAGCAATGAGGCAGTTTACATAATGCACCAATGTGACAATCTGCAGTAGGATGAATAAGAGAATGGGTATAGTACATGACAACATACTATCACAGTAAAAACAGGTCCTGGCAACAAGATAGTGCAATAATGAGGCAAGTTACATGATGCAACAATGCAGCAAACTGTGGCAGGATGTAGAGAAGGCAAGCCTTATGGGGACCAAAGAGCTCTGCTGGAAAAGCACCCACTAAGCACATTTCAGGAGTAAAAAAAGGGTCCAACAACAACAAGGGACTAAAGTGGCAAAGTATACTAAACCAAAATGGAGCCACTTTAGGACAATCCTAAAGTATATGCTTAAGAGTGCCCAACATGACACCACAATGGAAGCAAACTGGTGAAGAGAGTCAATCCATACAGTAAAGTCTTGGGGGGGTAAAATACATATTATGGAGAATACAAAATTGTGTATAGCAAAGTCTATCTTGCTTAACAAATTTATACAGCCTTTTCCAAATTAACTGCCAGTCTTTAGGTTCAAGCTGAAGGTTCAAGGCATATTGCCAGTAGAAGCCCATACTCAAAGACCCCTTGGGATCATTAGTTTGAAAAAAGGCATAACAATGAAAGATAGAATGTGGATTTTTGGCAATCTCTTGAAGTTCCTGAAGGAGAGAAGGAGATGATGAAACACACAGCTGCGGGCCCAGAAAGGTGGCTACAGCCCTAGTCAACTGTAGGTGTTTAAAAGGATAATAAACTTGGAGGACACAGCACTGCTGGCACAGTACCAGAGAAACAGGCCCAGCTTTAAAGAGGAAAGCCTCTAAATGAGAATTCCACATCTGAGGATAAAAACTAAATGGGACTGGACGACTAGAAATTCTGATATTATGGTTGCCAAAAATGGTCTGAGAAAAATCCAGAGCCCAATCCTGTTTGAGAAATGAACACAACTGTGAAAGGGCCTGCATGGACCACCTCAGTGGGGAGATGAGAAGAAGGCGGGGGGGGGAAGGGAAGAGGATTTAGAATACAACAGACTGGGGAGTTGAATACCATAGTGATGGTACAGCTGGGATTTCAATTGAAACCAGGGAAAATATTCACCTTCAATAGGCTCATTCAAGGATTGGCCCCATTGAAACACTTTACTGCTATGAAGGGCGCAGTAGTATAGAAAAAAATCAGGTAAAGAAAGTCCTCCTTTTTCCTTCTGTTGTGTCAGTTTAAAGTAGGCCCTTCTGACCACCCCTTGTTTCCAGAGGAGTAGATTATGCAGTCGAGAGAACCAAACCTTAGGCAGATAGAGACTGAGCAAGCCCATAGGGTAGAGAATTCAGGGCAAAATATTAATCTTAACGATGTTAGGCCTCCCCATAGTGAGAGTGGGAAGGCAGCCCACCTTGTCAAGTCTTCCTTGAGTCTAGTGAAAAGTGGGGCAATATTCAGCTTGAACAGATCAGATAGGGCCAGGGAAATACAAATTCCCAGATAGGTAATAGACCCTGGTACCCAACATAGACCCAACTCTGAGATTTGTTGCTTGGTTACCATGGTGTTAAGTGGCATCACTTGAGATTTATCACGGTTTAGCTGGTATTCTAAAACAGCAGAAAATTCCTGTATTTTCTGCAACATGGCAGGAAGGGAAATGTTAGGACACTTGAGATGCAAAAGAAGGTCATCTGCGTAGTCAGATAACTTGTATCTGGAACCACCCACACAGATATCCAAAATGTCAGGATTCAACTGTAACTTCTGAAGGAAAGGCTCCAGATACAAATTAAAAAGAAAAGGAAAAAGGGGGTAACCCTACCGAATACTGTGCTGAAGCCTCACTGGCACCAACAAGACCCCATTACACTGAATCCTCACAGTAGGATTACAATACAGGACCTGAACCCAGGAACAAAAGTGGTGTGGAAAACAAATTTCTTCAGAACCCAAAATAAGAAAGACTATGAGACCATGTCAAAGGCCTTTTCTGCATCCAAGGATAGCAGAACCTTAGGGACCCCGCTCTCCCCAGATACAAAGATCAAATGCAGATGTTTGAGTAGCTGGTCACTGGAATGGCGATTGGCCATAGATCCCACTTGTTCGGGTGACACCAATCCTGACCAAACTTGTAGCAACTGATTCACTAAAAGCTTTGTTAGTATTTTAAGATCAGTGTTCAAGAGAGATATGGGAAGGTAACTATCTGTGGAGAGAGAATCCTTACCAGGCCTGAGAATAAGAAAAATCCTGGCCTGTGTAAGGGAGGCGTCAGTCAGGCTACAAGGCAGAAAGTAGTTAAACAGATGGGCAAGGAAAGGAGCCAAGATGTCAATGAATGTCATGTAGAAGGAGTTAATAAACCCATCAGGGCCAGGAGCTTTCCCCCTCAGAAGGCTCCATATTATCCATCTCACCTCTGACTCAGGTATCGGAGCTTGTAGAATATCCTGCTGATGTGGGGAAAGGACTGGTAGGGGAAAAGAATCCAAGTACTATTCCATAGACTGTGTGAGAGAGGAAGAAGAAACATCCTGAGCATAGAAAGAACTATAATATTGGTGAAAGACCCGAGCAATATTCCAGGGCTGCATAAGAATAAGGTCTTGGGGGAGGAGCAAAGACCACAGATTATATGGAATAGAGTCCACCTGTTTTAAATGGGGACCTAGAAGCCACATGGCCTATTCGCCCACTTCCGGATATGGTAAAGCATATTCAGCCTTCTCAGTCAAATGTTCATAACAGAGTTTCCTCAGATCTTGGAGGTGGCACCATGAGACTGAGTCTGCACTGGAGAAGGGAGTTCCAATGCCTGGATCTGCAAAAAGAGTTCTTCCACACACTGAGTGCAACGCTTCTTAACTACCGTAGCTAGCTGTATATACATTCCTCTCTGAAATTGCACTTAAGGGCAGCCCAAAGGACATCTAAAGCTAGTACTGTGCCCTCATTGTTTTTAAGAAAATTCAGTATATACTGTCTGATAGCCTCTCTGGAATCTGAATTTATAAGAAAGGATGGATGAAGACATCATACTTTATCCATATCCCCATGAGCCCCAAGGGGAAGGACCATCATGACTGGAGCATGGTCAGTAATGATCATAGGTAATATAGAGGTATGTACTAAGTCAGAAAGAATATCCTTACTGATTAAAAAGTAATCAATAGGAGAGTATGAGTAATGAGATGGGGAATAGAAAGTGTACTGGCCAGAGGACGTGTTAAGGACCCTTCAAGAGTCTACCAATCCAAAAGTATCCCAAAGTTCCCTTAAGCCCCATTGGCCCAGAATTAGGCCTTTCCTGCCCGCATCTGATCTGTCAATATCTGTCTGCTGTACAATATTCCAATTGCCCCCCCCAACACCATGGGTAGGAGGATGACTGAACCAAGTTGAGCTACAATATCAGAAAAAGCCGGGTGAATCTAGATTGGGACCATAAAGTGTACCAAACAACAGCTCCAGGAAGCCCAGACAACCCTGCAAGAATAGGTAACAGCCATCTGAGTCAAAAAATTCATTGGTTAGAGAAAAATAAAACCATTTTGAAATTAAAATAGTGACACCACCACACCATTTACTAGACCACACCCTGAAAACCTGGCCAACCCAATCTCTGTGGAACACAGAGATGTTCTCTTTTGGGAGCTGTGTTTATTGCAAAAACACCACCTGAGGATGGGATTTCTTTAGGTGTTTCAACACCATGTCCCGCTTGCACTTATTCTGGCCCCCTTGATATTCTAGGATATAAAAGTCACTGAGGGCACCATCCAAGTTTGGAAAAGAAAGGAAAGTAGAAGGCCAAGAGCCCACACAACAAACACTCCTCAGATCCTGCAGTGTCCAAATGCCCCCCCACCTACCTCAGTCCAAAGAAACTCAGTCACTCCCCTCCCAAAAAATTAAACCCTGGCCTTTTATATAGAAATAACCCCCTTCCCCTTAAAAATACAAGGAACTTCTCCCGGTCCTGAAGACCACCACTTCAAAAGAATCTGGTCCCTGATGGAGAAAACCATCTCTCTTGAGTTCCTGCCCTCTGCTCCCAATCTCTATAGCCCAAAATTCAAAAACGTGTGAAGCAAACCCTATAAAATTGTCACAAAACATGTAATAAAAGCAAATACCTAGAAACACCCTGAAGATTTAACATATTCCCGTGCCTGTAGTAGCTAAAAATGGACAGTAAAAAGAGATGTTAAAAAAAAAGAAATTATCTTAAACAGAACCACAAATAAATAGGAAAAACATTAACAATATTGTGAGGAGAACATGTCAGTCCTTTGCTAATAGGAAATAAACAGTAATGAATACATGGCATAGAACATATATATGAAGTAAAACAGTCAAGCAATCAGTCCCCCTTGGAGATATGATATGGGGAACAACCATAGCCATAACACCACCATAGCTACAATGAGGAGCCCACCCTGTCCCAATAAGTAGGATCTAAATGTAACTAGGGGTCTCAGACTGCACTAATCCAACCAGAAACCCTAGTACAGCCCCACCTCAGCACCCCTCCAATGATGGTCTTCTTGCCAACTCCTGAGAGCAACAGGAAGAATGAAACCAGAGCACCAGGATAGAGTATCTTTCTGGAGGGAATGGGTGGTGAAAGGACCCCTACCATAGAGAAGACCCCCTACATGATTGCCAGGGAACCATAATGCTCCTAATCCCACCAAGCTGCCCCACAAAAGGAGGGCACAAAAGTTGAGGCCAAAAGCATTGTCCAACAAAGTCAACCAAGAAGGGGTGCTCAGTGCTATCTCCACAACATGATATGCCTTGCTTTGAGCTTAGAGGAATCCTTAACCTACTCTCCCCTGAACTGGGAAATCAAGACCAGACATAAGGCATGGGCTACCTCAGGGAGAGAGTACCAACAAAGTCGATTCCTCCCACTGACACTGAACCCCAAATGATCATAGTTGCAACAGAGAGGTCCTGCTAGCCTGCCCGGGATTCCTTAGTAAAGAAGAGTGGGGTACCACTCAACTTTCCCTGACACACAGGCCTGGATGCCAATGTTAGAAGGAGAGGTAGGAGGAGACAGTGGGTCCCCAATTGATGGCCTATCCACCAATGGACAAAAGGAAACAGAACACTGGAAAAGTGGCCTGTCTCTAATCAGCTGAAAACACCAGCCCCCCAGTGAGGGAGGACATACTGGGTAAGCCCAGCAAATTCTCTAGTCTCTGAATGAGATAAAGAGGTTTCTCCAGTACAGAGCCACACACCACCAAATACAACCATCCCAAACCCAATGCCCTAGCACTCACCTATGTGTGGAAGGAGGGGCCAATGCCTGAGACCACCTGCAGAGGCTCAACCACCTGGGTGGCAACACACATAGATATGGAACCAAAGAGGCCCCCATGTCCAAGTTCCGCCTCATCGGGAATCAAAACAGCAACTCCTGGTATGAAGTAGTGAGCAAGGCACAAAGGAGTGCAAGATGAAAGCCAGCTACAATGGAGAAACACCAATCGAAAAAGGAAACCCATGTAAATCCCAGTTCCCTTGAAAACAACAGTCCGGAACAGACAGGAGCTTATCGGAGGTTGAGAATCCCAGGCACCAGGGAAAGGGCACAGACATAGTCCCTCTCCAAATGTATCTGCAGAGGCAGATGCAATCATTGGAAGAACTGTCTTGAGTCGGTCAGAGAGAGAAAGAAAAAACTCCTTCAGGCACCAGAAGAAGCCACTTAGCAACTCATACAGCAGAATCATGTCCCAAGGAGAAAAAAAGTCTAAAACAGCAGGTCACTGACAGAGATTTATGATGGGAGGCTCATAAAAGTCCTACAACTTTAACAAACACCAAAGAGGCAGTTCATGGTGCATGAAATCAATAGAACCAGACAAGATTGGTAAAACTGAACCCTCATTGCAGCCTTAAGTTGAAGAATCACCTGAGACCTTTAAAAAGGTCAAGGTATATAAGGGGCAACTCTGTTCAAGATTGGGTGCAGGAGTCAAAAGTCTTGCAAGTGCCATTAAAGGTGACTCAATCATGCTGGGTAGAGCATTCAAAACTTAATTTGTCCTGCTAACAGCTTCGAAACAAGAGGTCAATATTCAGCATGCTTGAGACGTACTGAGTGGGGCTAATCCTGGGAGATCCACAGTCTTTGCTCTTCCCACATTACCTCCTTAAGATCTTTAATGTTAGCCAGCAGATGAACTTTATTGAGGTAGTTCAAAAAAAATTAATGGCAGAGGCGGGGAGTTTGGAGGAGGGGTGGCTCGAAGTACCCTATGGGCCCTCTCCACAACATAGGTGGGGCCATTTGAAGAGGGCCATGCCAGCTTCTCACACAATTTATGAACAGATAAGATGGCATTTAGACCCTCCAACTCCTCTGGAAGGTCAATGATAACCATATTGTTCCATTGGCTGCATCCCTCCAGATCCTCTACCTTTTCTTCCAAATGGTCCAGCTTTTGCTGGAGGGATCGAGCCTCTGGTTCTTGCTGATGCCAATTCTCCAGAGAAATGATGTGGCATTCGGCATCCACAACCTTTTGAGAGAGTCGCTCCAAGGCTAGACGCAGGTTCTTCAATTACTCAGTGAGGGTAACTAGAGAATCTTTTAATGGGGAGATATCAAGAAGAAACCTATCTTCCATAAAAGGCTGGCTAGCTGCCTGAGGTTTCCATGAAGTTGCAGCCTGCCCTTTACTTTTCTTCGGGGCCTTCTCCTTCTCAGGTGTAGCAGGGTGTGTGTGTTGCAGGCCCACTGCTTTCATCTCCTTGTCCATGTTCATTGCCCAAATTTAGAGATTTTAAAGTTGAAAAAACAAGGCTAGGAGCAGAGCTAAGAAAAAGTGCAGCTCACTCGGGAAGATGCATCACATGAACCTGAATCCATTTTAAAACCCCTAGTAATAGCTACTAGCAGTTTTATTCAGGACACCACAGATTTCCTCAGAAAACTGAAGCAAATTGGACAAATACCACCCAACACTGTCCTAGCTACAATGGATGTCACCACCCTCTACACTAATATCCCACATGAAGATGGCACATCAGCATGTCATAAATTTTTACAGGACAACACATCTGCAAGAAACATTCCTGAAACCACAATCAGTAGCCTGATAAAATTCATTCTGACACACAACAATTTCACTTTTAATGGCAAGCACTTTTTGCAGATCATGGGGACAGCCATGGGCACAGAAATGGCACCACAATATGCCAATCTCTTCATGGCCTGTCTAGAAGAAGATTTTTTTAAACAAAACCCCTACAAACCATCAGTCTATCTCAGATATATAGATGACATGTTCCTGATTTGGACAGAAGGTGAAGACTCCATCAAAAAGTTACATAATGATTTTAACAACTTTTATCATTCTATAAAACTCCCCAGTTTTATTATTTATTTAACCAGCAGAGACACATTAAGCTGAAGCTTGTTTACAGGTGTGATCTGGGAGCACAAGGAAGTTAAGTGACTTGCTCAGGGTCACACATTATGCAAGTCGGGGCCTGTGGGATTCAAACCCAGGTCTCTAGGTTTGCAGCTTATACTGTAGCCTTAAACTACTGTGCTATACTGCTTCCCACTGTGCTATAATGCCTCCCTATAGTATTTATAGATGCTGTGGAGCAATGTATGAAAACAGTAGAAACAAATTACAGGGAGGATAAAATGGTAGGCAGTGTGAATCTCAGAAGTGAAGAAAGGAACACAGAGCAATTAAGCCGTGAGATAAGAGTCTATAAAAATTGCAAAAAGATAAACAATAAGATGTGTGAGAAAAACTAAGGGGGTGGGGGATGGCAATAATAGTAACAGGGCATATAAAAATAAAAGGATGCTAAAAGGGTGACAAGGCAGGAACAAAGATAAGAAAGATTTAAGATACAAGCAGTTAGCAGGAAGGGTAGGAGGTAGGAAGTACTAAGAAATGAAAGGAAGCTTTTAAGGAATGAAATAACATAAAACATCAAAGGCCTGGATAAACAAAGTACAGTAGTAGATAAGTATACACAGTGGAGGATGAGATGGGGAAGGGCTGGGTAGGACTTAGGCTGAAAGGAAAATGTAAGAGAAGTAGAAAAGAACAGGTAATAGGAAACAGTAGGCAGGAACCAAAAGAAGAGAAAACAACTTTGGGTAACAAGTAACAAAAGAATTATAGTTTACCATAATGTGTCATAAATCCAATGTCCCGATTCAGTCCACAAAAATTAGATTTAAATTATTTAATATATTTAAGTTCCCATGTCCTTCTGTTCTGTGTGTTTTTGAAATTGCCTCTTAATATCAAGACAGATAAGTCAGAGAGAAAATGATCTGTTTGTGAAAAATGGTTTCCTACTGGTTTCCTGCTAATTCTGCTAGTTTTGTCAATCACCTGAGGAAGAGACCTGTGAAGCCTCGAAAGCTTGTGTAGAATTCCATATTTGTACAACACTCTTACATAGATATATAGACAGTGTTGGTGGATAAGGGCCTATGGCCCACCCAGTATGCCCATTTGAGATTGTAAGTTCCGTTTGTGTTTTCCTAGAAGTCTGTTGCCCCTTACCCCTGACCTCCAGAATTCTTTTATGTCTATCCCATGCATTCTTAAATCCTGTGATTGTTTCAGCCCTCACCACTTCCTCTGGCAGGGTGTTCCACTTGTCCGCCACCCGTTCTGTGAAGAAATTCTTCCTCACGTTTACTCTGAATCATCCTCCCTCCAACTTCATCCCATGCCCTCTAGTCCTGGAACATCTTTTTCACTTAAAAATAGTGTATTCCTGCACCCTGTTCCTCCCTGTAAGATACTTGTATGTCTCTATCATATCCCCTCTCTCCCTCCTCTCCTACAGGGAGTACATATTCAGTTTCTTCAACCTGTCCTCTTAGGACTTGTGTGATGCAATCCATGTACCATCTTTGTTGCCCTCCTCTGAACCTTCTCTACCCTGTCTATGTCCTTACATAGGTAAGGTCTCCAGAACTGTACACTGTACTCCAGGTGAGGCCTCACTAGTGTCTTGTATAGTGGAATTATGACCTTCCTTTTCCTGCTGGTGATGCCCCTGCCTATGCATCACAGCATCCTATTTGCTTTACCTGCTGCCTTGTCACACTGTTTCCCTACCTTGAGGTCATCAGAGATGATAACCCCCAAGATCCCTTTCCTGCTTGGTGCATGCTACATCCTCACCCCCAACTGATATATTGTGCCAGGGTTTTTGTGCCCCATATGCATTATCTTGCACTTCTTTGCATTGGATTTCAACTGCCAAACCCCTGACCATTATTCAGGTTTCTGCAGGTTCCTTCTCATTCTGTCTACACCTTCTGGTGTGTCTACTCTGTCACAGAGCTTTGTGTCATCAGCGAACAGTTAAATTCTGCCTTCTAGGTCCTGCGCAATGTCACTGATGAAGATGTTGAATGGGACCGGTCCCGGTACTGATCCCTGTGGTACCCCACTGGTCACTCTTCCCTCTGTGGAGTGACAGCCATTTACCACCACCCTCTGTGTCCTGACGCCCAGCCAGTTACCTACCCGCCACACTACTGTCCTACCCACACCCATATTCCCCAGTTTGTGTAATAGTCTTCTATGTGGCACAGTGTCAAAGGCCTTGCTGAAGTCCAGATAGGCCATGTCCACTGCCCTCCCCATATCCACCTCCATAGTCACCCAGTCAAAAAATTCAACGAGGTTGGTCTGACATGACCTCCCCCTGGTGAAACCATGCTGCCTTGGGTCCTGTAGTCCATTGACAACCAGATGTTCCACCAATCTCTCCTTCAGTAGTGCTTCCATGATCTTCCTCATTACCAAGGTGAGGCTGACTGGTCTGTAGTTCCCTGCTTCCTCTTTGTTCCCACTTTTGTATAAGGGGACTACATCTGCTGTCCTCCAGTCATTGGGTGCCTCCCCTGTTTCCAGTGATTGACTAAACAGGATAGCCAGAGGTACGGCCACTACCTCTCTTGGTTATTTAAGGACTCTGGCATGCACCCCATCTGGCCCCATTGCTCTATCAACTCTTATTACTTCCAGTTTCTTCAGGACCCTTTCTCGTGTAAAGGGACTTGTGTCCATTTCTGCACCATTCTCACCCCTTGTACTCCCTTCAGACCCATTACCCTCCTCTTCCTCAGTAAAGACTGAGCAGAAATACCTGTTCAGTGTGTCAGCTTTACTGTTGCCATCCTCCACACGGCCCCCATCCTCCCCCTTCAGTCTCACTATCCCTTCCTTTGCCTTTCTTTTTTCACTTATGTAGCTGTAAAAGGTTTTGTCCCCTCTACCCACTGATTTTGCAATGTGTTCTTCTATCTGAGCTTTGGCTTCCCTTACTGACCTCCCTACATCCCTTTGCTTCTCTTGGTACATCTCCCGATCCCCTTCTGCCTGTGTCTTTTTGTATTGCTTGAATGTAATCTTTTTGCCTTTCACTTTCTTTGCTACCTCTTTGGAAAACCATAATGGTTTTCTCTTCCTTTTCCTCGTGCTAACCTTCTTACCTCTTGCTAACCTTGCTAACCTCTTGTTGGTCCAATAAAAGGTGTCAAACCATCCAGCATCTCCTGTTAGAAGAAAATAATAAACTCCCACCATTGGAGAACAATTACTGCTGCTTCACAGAATCCCCATGTCAAAAACAAACCTATACACAGCCAAAAGCAGTTACTTCACCCTCACAGAACCCCTTGTCTCTCATCAAACAATGATGTACCTTGACACTACAAGTTCTTCCTATGACACAATTCTCTCCATACTGCTGCTGCTGACTCCACTCTCACCAAACAGCGATGTGTTTTGGTGCTACAGCTGCTTCCATGAAACATTCCTGTCATGTTACTACCACTTACTCCAGAATTCTGCAGATGTTATGCTGAACCAAGCACAAAAAAATGCTGAGCCTGACCACAGAAAGATGTTGACCCAATTGCAGATGCCAATTATATGCTGCTCCAATTGCACATATAATACGAAACTAAAGGATGGATGCTGCAGATGTGTCCCCTTATAAAAAGGGACTCTATACTTTGCAAAAATGTCAGGGCCAAAAAAAAATGGCCATACCAAAAAATGCCACTACACTATGGAAAAACAGGAGGACAAAAACCAAAAAAGGCAAACACGGAAATGATTACGACTGTGATCGTAAGTGAAAAACTGACCATCCCTCTGTATCATAAAACATAAATTACAAGTAAGTCCTGTATGGAGAAATCTAACCACCTTGGGGGCTAGCTAGGTCATAAAGCCATTCAACCTTCAGGGTCATGGCCTTTATGATCTTGTTAGCTCGTTTTCTCCATACACCACAGTTACCTATCAGTAATTCTATATATTATACTATAGGCATGGTAGTGCACCTATAGTTATGGTTACAAATGCATTTCTATTGTAAACTTCCATTTTTCCATCTTAATAACATGGCCATTCTTGGATGAAATAGTCTGAAATTTGGCAAGCAAGTTCTGGGACCCAGGATCTCTGGATCCAGAAATTGTGGTAATGACTGGATCAGTAGTGTAAAAGTTCTGGAAGCCTGAAAATACATATAAATTGTTGCAAAATCACCTTTTTTATGCTCAGCTGTACTGTAGCTCAAATATGGCTGACAGCTGAAACATGAAACTTTCAGGTTTGTTAGAGTTTGACCTAAGGGGAAGGGGGGGGGGCTTCAACAGGTGGTTTCACTGGAAAATGTTTAGTTTTTTGAAATTAACATTTATTTAAAAATACTGTTTTCGACATACTCACTCCAATTTTTTGCATAAAATTGTTCATTAGGCATTTTCTGGAATAACACTGTATTCATGAGTCATGAAAATTACTTTCTTTTTTTTTCCTTTTAACATAGAAACATAGACTTCGACGGCAGATAAGGACCGCTTGGCCCACCTAGTCTGCCCATTTCCCTACCTACAGGATAGGCCACAGATGCTAGTTAACCAACAGCCTATTTCTTTCTACCCCCCAACTAGAACTGCCTTATGTCTGTCCCATGCATTCTTGAATTCTCCCAGTTTTAGACCCCATAACCTCCTCAGGAAGGCTGTTCCATGCATCCACTACCCTCTCTGTGAAAAAATACTTCCTCACATTGCCCTGGAACCGCCCCCCTCTATCTTTAAATTGTGTCCCCTTGTTCATTGCATGTCTTTTTTTCTGAAAGATGCTACCCTCTTGGACTTTGTTGATTCCGCTGAGGTACTTAAAAGTTTCTATCATGTCCCCACTTTCCCTTCTTTCCTCAAGAGTATACATATTAAGCTCCTTTAGTCTCTCCTCGTGCGGCTTCTCTTGCAGACCCTGCACCATTTTAGTTGCCCTCCTCTTGACTGCCTCTATCCTGTCTATGTCCTTGCAGAGATGGGGTCTTCAGAACGGGACGCAGTACTCCAGATGGGGTCTCACCAATGATCTGTACAGAAGGATAACAACTTCCTGTTTTCTGCTGGTGATGCCTTTCCCTATGCATCCCAGTATCCCCCCAGCCCTCCCTACTGCCTTCTCACATTGCTTGCTAACCTTAAGGTCATCTGATAACCATAACTTGGCCAATAGAGGTCCAACTGACCTCACATTTTCTGGGTGGGTATATTGACTCCCCACCTCATAGACACATAAGTGTTATTTTTGTTAATACGGCCCCAGATTCATCAAAATATGATGACCTTATGAACAAAAGTTGAAAATGAAACTTTCATAGCTGGCTAGTGCCAACAGTGAAATATCTTTCAACTTTGATTCATAACTTCGCTGTTGTTTTTTTTAATTTTGTTCCTAAATTTTTAACATGGTCTTTCTTTACCCAATCTCATGAACTTCACAGCTCTTGTTTCTCAAATTCCACCCAAAACAGTTTTTAACATAGTTTTTGTCACCCATTGCCGATGGGCTTGGTGGCAGTTTTACTGACCATCTATGCTTCATCTCCCATCCAGCTGTCTGGGGTCATGCTATATGGCAGTGGGGGATTTTCTGCATTTGTTTCTCCAAGACCCTGCCCCTGAAGATGCTGGCATGAAGGACGGAAGTCCAGGCCAGAGACGTGCAGATGCACATCTCAGGCAAGTGCCTAACAGCATCCTCCACTCCCCACACACTGCGAGTTCCATGTTACTGCCCATGCAACCACAGGCAGCAGGAACAGGGTAATGTGACAGCCCCCTCCCTTGGAGGAAGATAGAATCCTGTGGGATGCGCATGCCTCCTCCACTCAGTTATGTGAAACAATATTTTGGGGCAGGATTGAAAAACAACCACTGACATATTCAGACAGTGGGTTGAAAAGAGATCACAATGAAAATCTGCAGACAAAATATTTGAAAAACCCAGATGTTAGAGCACATAAAGTTAGGGGAGCAGCTTTTTCATGCCTTGCATGTCTTAATGCAAGTTAGGACCTACAGGCCCTGCACAAAGCACGTTAGTATTTACCTCCTGATATGTGCTTGGCCTGAAGTGCCCTGCATAGTCTACTTCACACAGGCCCCAGGCTAGGACTTACCTCTCAAAGAGCCCTGCATAAAGGAAGTTCAGGCTTATTTTCTCTTTTGCAGACTTGTGCCATGTTTGTGCACAGTGCATCCACCAATATACTATGGTAATCTCAAAAAAGCAGGAAATTCATGGCAGAGCTTCTATGTTAATGCATCAGTTATTATTATTTTTTTTTATATATAGATTTTTCTTCTACATCCAGCGGGGCTGCCAGGTAGCTCTGGACCCTCCCTCAGAAGGTCTCATTCTCCTGTCCCCCGACTCTCCCACCCCTGACCCCCCAGTAGGTGTCCCATGGATTTCCCCCCTCTGGCAGGGCCAAGACAAAGGTTGTCATCTTTCTCTCCCCCCTAGAAGCCAACATCTAGACTCTGAGAGGCTTGCATGGGCACTGTGGAGGCCATCATGGAGCCTAACAGCTCCAGTTTTGACTTTGTCTCCCCTCCCCTTGCTGCCGTCCCTTGGGCATGTGTGGAGGCACACACATGTAGTAATCCATGGCACCCTCCCAACTCTTGCCGCTCCCTCCTGTACTACCCTCGGGCCTCCACCCGGGGCCAGCCCTGCAGTGGTCTTGACTGGGTCCCCACCCAGAAGAAAAGAGCTGCCTAGCAGATGCTCAGTCTGTCTCCCAGCCTCCCCCTCTGCTGGCCCCCGATGACCCAGACTCATTCCTGAACCTGGGACAGTGTGTGTGGTGAGAGGTGTGGTGTCCAGTGTCTCAACCCTCAGTGCCACCAGGCCAGCATCAGTTAGGGTTTTTGAAACATCAAAAGTGGGAGAAAATCAGATGTTAAGAATTTTTCTAACCCTAACTCCCCCAACATATGCACCACCCTAGAGAACTCGACTGAATTGAATGCCAAAAGCACAATCCAGATCCCAATCCAAAGGGGCTATCCACAAAGCATGTTAGAAATCAGGGCCAAAGGCCTCTTGTGAGTCCGGATTACTGAACCTCCATGAGGCAAGTTGGGACTCAGATCATATTTTGTGCACAATGCAAAGCCTAGCGCCATCAAACACTAAAGAAATGTGCATACCAGACAGTGGTTTCACAGCCTGAATTGTGTTATCACATTTATAAAATGGGTGCAAAAATAACATATACAGGGAAAAATAAAACATGAAAAAGGTGAAAGTGTATGGTCACTGTGGAATAATGCATAGCAATGTGATGTGCTTGCACCAATGGTAGATTTTTCATACCTATTTACAGATGCTTTCTCTCTCTCTCTCTCTCTCTCTTTTCTCTCTCTCTCCAAACTGTACATGCATTTATGATTGCCAATTAATTTTTCTAAGGAAGAACTATCAGTTAACCTGGGAAGATGATGTAGTTTCTCTTTCCTGGATCCAGCTGAACCACAGCTTCTTGGGCTGGTTAGACTCAAGCAGTTGACTCCACTTCCAGAATCCTTAGTCAGAGGCCTGCCGACTCTGAGCTCTTAAAGGGCACACTGACTATTCATGTCTACAGACCTAGTAGACCTACAGTGAGCAGGGCTCTGAGGGGTATCTATCTATCTAGATGTCTGTCTGTCTACCTGTCTGTCTGCCTGTCTGTCTGTCTGTCTATCTATCTATCTATGTCTGTCTATCTACCTATCTAATATTAATAATAATATACTATTTTTCTACACAGGTTCAGGATGGCTGTATACCTTCAGATCCAAAGTATGGTTTTTGCAATTGAACAGATTAACAGAAATCCAAACCTTTTACCAAACCTTACATTGGGATATGGTATTTATAACTCCTGTGGGATGGAGTCAAAAGCTCTCCAAGGCACCATGTGGCTACTGACGGGAAAGACAAAACCAGTTCCAAACTACTCCTGCCAGAGAAGCACCCCCTTAGCTGCAGTAATTGGGGAGTCACAATCACTTTCATCTGTGGCGATGGCTCAGGTATTAGGACTTTACAGATTCACCCAGGTACTGTAATAGAGTTGGATATTGGTTGCCAAAAAGAGTTGGTGATTAGTGTTATTATGATGTCTGGCTTGAGATGATGAGTAAGTAACAAAGGACAGCAGTGAAAACACATGTAATTCAGATACAAGTAGCAAAGGACAGCAATGAAGACATATATAATTCAGATACAAGTAGCAAAGGACAGCAATGAAGACATATATAATACAGATATAAGTAGCAAATGACAGCAATAAAGACACATGTAATACAGATATAAGGTATCACTTGGTAAAAAAAAAATGTATTCCAAAGGTAATTCTGAAAGCAGAAAGCATTAGTAAGATAATTGAAAAGGCTTGTAAGGGTGTGCAGTAAATAAGTGGCTGGCTTGTCACTTAATCCTCTGGTTGACATACACGAGGCAACCAGCCAGTGCCTGTCAAAGGATTTGGGATTCATTAGCAATCAGGGTATCTGAGGAAAGGAAGGGTGGTATAATATGGAATCTATTTCAGACATGGGGTATCAGGCAGATGAACAACAGTGATGAAATATTCTTCGTTATATTTTATGCTTCTCAATGGTTTGGGGCAAATTATCATTTTTCTACCCGAGATCCTCAAAACTGAGTTTCAAGTCCAAAGTATCTTGGAAGTTTCAACTCCCAGAAGTCATTTGTTTCCTAAAGTGCACTATTGTTTAAACTGTCCATTGGAGAGATAGCAAGGTAGAAAGGGGGAGACAGAGATGTTTGGAAAAGGGGGAAGAGGCAAGAAAAACTAGGAGAAGAGAACAAATGGGGGTTGGAAAGTTTTCTACAGTAATGCTAAGAGTATAGGGAACAAGATGGACAAAACCTGGCCATAACAGCCTCCGTGAGTTCTGGTATCCTGGCCCTCACTGAAAGCTGGGCAATGCAGCACATAACTGGGATATCTCAGTCCCAGGCTATACCCTGTTTAGGAGGAAAAGGAAGGTGTTGGGGTATCATTGCTGCATATGTCAGAGATCTTTGTACATGTTGCTGATTCATGTATATGTTACTGATTTATGTTCAGGACCTTCTTGTGAATGAGCCTGCTCAATGGAGTAATTCCTGTAATTAACCTGACTCAACTTGTAATGTGGTTGAAGATACTGTAGTGCAATAAGGTGGCAGGGGAAGTTGAGACACTGTACATCCAGCTGATTGACAAGGGTGGAAAAGTCATGAGAGTGCAGATGCTCAATAGATCAGAATGCTGAAATGGACATGTCCCTTAAGATGAAATAAGTAAGGTAACTGACTAAGGCAGCATTATCAGTTTGGGGGACATTAGTCTCCGGATGTGAATTGGGGCATTCCAGTAGGAGGCACTGGAGAACATTAGGAGTTTGTTGATGCCATGCACAATGGCTTCCTGAATCAATGTGATCAGGAGGTGAGTAGGGAATATGCTATCCTGGATCTTGTACTGACTAACGGTGATATTACAAGAGACATAATGGTACAGCAGCAGAACCTCTGGAGACAAGTGTCTCCAACACAGTGAGATTAAGGATTTCCCTCGGCAAGCAGAGGTCAGATTAATCTGTGCTGATCTGTGAATTCAGAAGGGCCAGCTTCAGTGGCATGTGGGAGAATCTTCAGGATAGACTAAAAGGAATAAAGAAGGTTTCCAGAGTGAAAAACATATGGGACGGTATTAAAAAATATGGCAGCAAGGGAAAGCATTGGATATATAAATGAACTCTGGTCTGAGCCAAAACAGCTGCTAATGCATTAATCTGACAAGGGATATAGAATTAACGTGTGGATTGGATTGTAGTGAATACTCATGTGCATGTGCATGCACACACGCACGCGTGCGTACACACACACACACACACACACGCATGCGTGTTTTTTTATTACCCCACCTTGTGATCAAGATAAGTGGAATTTTTTAAATCCCATCTGAAAGGTGATTTCATAGAGGGACTGCAAAAACATTTCAGAGGGGATTTGAAGAATTATACCTGCCTTGCTTATGAGGTGGATTAAGAAAGGCTACAGTATGTTGAAAATATGGGGTCAAATTCTGGAAAAACAGAAAAATTATGAGTAAACATTGAAGAATGTCAATGTTGCTTCATAACATTGTTTTTGAGATTTTAACCCCAAATTTTCAGCACATTCTTCTTATGGCAATGCCTCATGAACCTGGCAGGTGAAAATTTTCAAATCCAGACCAAAGCGTCATTTCATCACAAGTATTAAAAGACATTTTGGCCAGGATCTGAGAAACAACAACTGTCACATTCATGAGGTAGTGTGAAAATGACTATATTGAAAATCTGGGGTCACAATATTGAAAATTACCAAAGTTATAAGTGAGCTTTAAAAAATTTCAGTGCACATTCATAACTTTTGTTTATTAATATTTTGACCCAACTTTTCAACATAGCCTTTCTTTAAACAATTTTATTGTATTTTTAACATTAAACAGTACAGGAATGAGATGATGCAGCAATTCAATGACTGAACATCCTGGTAAGGTGAACCTCTGTGGAATTACAGCACTAAACATGACAGTAAATAAGTTATATTGAGCTGAAAATTACTGGCATATTCAAACCACTGAATAAAACAAAAATGAATACCATAACAACACATAATATCAGCATAGGCATAAGAACACACCTAAACAGAAAAAAAAGAAAAATACAGATTTCTGCAATGAATTATTAAGCAATAACAGTTCATAAAGAAGGCAGATGACTGGCCAACCTGGTGGCGCTGAGGGTTGAGGTGCTGGATGCCACACCTCGTGCCACGCCGGTGACCCAAGTTTGGGAATGAACTCAGGTTGCTCTGTGGTTGGCTAGGCGAGGACAGATTGAACATCCATAGACAGTTCTCTTTCCCTGGTGGAGGAGGCATCGCATGGCATGCTGCAGACTGACACCCAGCAGTGGCTGGCTGTCAGCACAGAAATGCTGCCAATGAACTAGGAGGGCCCACATCCAGGGCATTAGACTACCTCTGCAGAGCAAGAGCCAGCCACTCTGCCCACTGCATAGCTGGGGGCCTGGGAGCAAAACAGGAAAATTAGAAGCCAACAGGGTCTATGATGACCTGACTATCGGGACAAAGGGTGAGTTCCTCCGAGGGAAGGACTGGGGCTGCCTGTCGGCATCCCACACACAAATAAAAAGGTTGATGACTATATCAGTCCTATGTTGTAAAACTGCAATCTAGTAGTTGTATTTCCAGCTGCTACATGACTGCAGGTGGTTGAGAAAGTCCAAGTGTACAAAGAAAGGGAGCCCTGTGTTCCTATCCCTCCCTAGATGCGTACATGTGTGCTGGCTCGCTGGCTGTTACAATGTCCCTGAAGAAAGTGTAAAAATCTTTGCGGAGAAAGGTATCAAACTTCCATTCTGCCTTTATAAAAACAGAAGTAGAAGGACATCAAAATACAGAAGCCGAGACCGCGCTTGTGCGCATTTGTGGGCATCATGACATACGGTGACATACAGTGACATTCAGTGACATAGTGACATCAAGTGAGTGTATTCTTTGCCAGAGACACTACCCCACTCCCCTCAGTTACAACTAAATTACCATTGGGATCTGATTCCCTCAATTATAAACAGCTTCAATGACTTCACCCCAGCTTTTGCAATTATTCTTGAGACCCTTTACTACATGTGACTATTGGTGAAATCAGTTTGGGCAATTCTTGGTGAATGTAAGCAAATGACCTTTAACTAGTCTTCATAAGAGGCTTGTGATATGATTTAAGTGTTGAATAAAATATTTTAATATTAGTTGGGGGTCACAGTCACTGCTAGTGAAGTAATTCTTGGCCACAGCAATTGGCCATTGCAAACAGCAAGTGCATTTTTTTCTGAGGTACTATTGCTTCAAGTTACAGTTAAATTACCATTGTGTTATGTTGTATCCATGACACTCCAGACATTACCTCATGGGTTCTCAACCCACATGATAGGCTAGTGATGCACATGTGACCCAGATCAAATTTCGCAACATACCTAGGTCCCAGGAGTTTCCATTCTCCAGTTTCAACTTTCATCTGAAGAGGCTACAAGCACTCCAGGAGCCCCTGTGTAACTAATTATCTAAAGGTAGGCCAAAGCTTGTTACAAAGATTTGTTGCACTCCCACAGCAGTTTAATGTAATATGCTTAACTGGAAACCTTGATAGGTTGGTCTGGCTTGAAGTAGCTACAACAGTTAAATTGAATTTTTTAATTTGAGATCTTAATAATTGAGCTGGATTTAAGTGGTTTTCTTTTTTATGGCATTAAGAAATAATTCATTTGAAACCCAGGGCTGGAGTAATTTGCATTTCAGCTGGAATAATTTGCACTTCAGCTGTTGTTGTTGGATTAGTGTGAATTGTTTGTTTAGGGCAGAGAGAGAGAGAGAGAGATTTGAGGAAAACTGATCTTTTGATTGTTTGTTAGTCTTTTAGCTGCTCAGTTGTGTCCTGTAATTCAGAAAAGACCTATGCGCTATTTCCTTTAGAAGTGCTGTTGTTGTCTGTGTGTCTCTCTCTCTCTTTCTCTCCCCCATGTTTTTTATATAAATTATCAAGAAAATTGGTTTCATCGAATTGTGTTGCCAAGTGAATTAGAGCGAGCCGTCTGCCAATGCATGCCCTGCTGTACTATTTAAATCTCACATTCTGATGCTCTATCAGCTGCTGGTGGCTCTCCTCTCAAGCGGGGCTTCCTTGACACAGCAACTGGCATGCTCACAGTGTCTATGCCCTTATCGCTGCATGTGGGCCTCTGGCTGGACTTGTGGCATCCCCTCACAAGCAGAAGCCACGTGGCCATTTCTCCCTTCTTACCTGGTCTAGCGCTACCACCGAGTCAGCAGGTACCGCAGGACACTGATCTGGATCCCGCTCACAGTCCCTGCCTAAGCAGCTGCTACAGGGAATTTAATGACAATACCTTGGCCCAAGCATGCCTGCAGTTGCTTGGAGCACTCAGGTCGCTTGTGCTCACAGTCCCTAGTGCAGTGATTGCTGCAAACAGGCATTTAGTTTTCTTGCAGTCCCTAACACAGTGACTGTTTTAAACAAAAGATTTGCGGGGGCATTTAATGTTATGGGCCATTTTCTGCTGCAAGCTAATTTTAAGGGGGCACCTTGTTAAAACAATGTGAAAATCTTGGGCCCAGCCACGCTGAGCTCCCTCCACCACGTAGTACTATACAGGGCACGAATCTTGGATGCCATTTTAGAAGAGGATTACTCTCTCCACAGGAATCCAATTGGCCTCCATTTTGGGCATGAATCTTGGACGCCATTTTAGGAGAGGATTACTCTCTGCACAGGAAATCAATCGGCCTCCATTTTAAGCAAGGCCGATGCCTGAAGTAAATAATCAGCCGCCATTTTTGGCAGGCTTATTCCACAGCTGCATCACTCCATCTAAATACAGCTTGACCACCATTTTGGTTAGAGGACATAATCCTAAGGGCAGCACCCATTTTATGCTTGACATCACTTTCCCGGCTCACAAGCAAGACACTGTGCTGGGTGTGGATATCACAGCCTTTCACACATGCGCTTATGTTGTTTGATCAAGATTGTTGATCTCCATGGACCTCACCCCCCCAAGCAATGCATCTTGAGACTGTATTAGGCATTGAAGCAACATAGCATGATCTGGTATATCCTATATTTATATAGGTTGTAAAATAAATATATATGAGGGGTGGGGCATTGCTTACTTTACCCGTCTCAGGTACCTTACCCCAATGGGTAACATATATATATATATATATATATATAACTCTGTCCTTCTTTCATCTTTTCAGATGGTGTTGGCTAAGAAATGTATTTCCTGCAGTACTGCATTGCTACCCCACACCTTAGGACCTCTCTGCCCAGTCTGCCTACATGAAGATGAACAGGCAGTGGGCAGATAACCTACCAGTGCTGACCTGGACAGTTAAGGGCCTGGACTCTCTGGTTGGATGAATCCTGGGGCTCTCTTTATTCAAACTCAACAGGCGATGGTGGCTATGATTATGTGAGTGGGCAGGAAGATCAGTAACTTTTTCAGAGATACTTCCAGTGCCAAAGGCAAGCACAACAAGAAAGCTGAGAATAGAGGAGTTTAATGGGCTGTTGGGGGGGTGGAGAGGGACCTGGGAGAACAGTAGTCTCTATGCCAAGGACAGACTACACTTGAGTGAGGAGGGAAAGAAAGTGTTGAAACAGAGGATGGAGGAGTACATAGAGGAAGTTGGGAATTTAAACTAGGAGTGGGGGGTGGCAGTTGGGGAAGAGATATGCAGAGACCACAGGTTGGGAAACCATATGTGCTTACCCCCATAAGAGTGACAAAGGACAAATGGCAAGTACTGTTGATGATACTAGGAAAGGAGGGCAGGATGGGAGGGGGGGAAAGGGTGGAAGGTGGTTACCCTTAATGCTAGGAGCCTTGGGAGGAAAACTGCAGAGTTACAGGTTCTCATGGCAGAGGGAGAGGTGGACATTGCTGCCATCATGGAAACATAGGCCACCCAATACAATGACTGGGACCTGTCTGTACCAGGGTACAGGTTATTTCGTAGGGACAGGGTGATTGGGAAAGGAGGGAGGTGGCACTATATGTGAAGGAAGGACTAAAGTGTGTAAGGGAAGAAGGGGAGGAGGGTAGTACAGAGTCACTTTGGATGCAAACCCAGGATTCCAAGAATAGGATTCTTAGAATGGGAGTGGTGTACAGGCCACCATCTCAGATGGAGGAGTTAGACAGGGGAACTAGTAGGACAGATCAGGAGGACCTGCGAGAAGGGTAGTGTGGTGATTGTGGGGGACTTAAACATACCAGGAGTGGACTGTAGCACCCCAACAACCAGGAACAGAAGGGAGCAGGTACTGCTGGATGCCTTCCAGGACAGCTTCCTGCTGCAAATGGTCAGTGAACCAACCAGGTTAGGGAATACCCTTGACCTTGTGCTGGCAAATGGGGACTTTGTGAGAGAACTTACAGTGGAGGAACCGCTGTCAGGGAGTGACCACCACTCAGTATGGCTTACATTGGATATGGGCAAGGAAGGAGTGGAATCTGGCACAATAGTGCTGGACTTCAGGATGGCTGACTTTGGGAGGATGGGGGAAGTGGTAAAAGGGTACCTGGCCAGAATTCAATCTAGTATGGACACTAACCAGAGGTGGTAGTTCATAAAGCTGGGGATAGTGGAGGCAACCAAAACCTGCTGCAAAGCCCAGAGCGAGAAGGCTAGGGCTAAGAAACCGATCTGGTTGAGCAAGGAGGTCATGAAAAAGGTAAGGAGGAAAAGAGCTGCCTTTAGGAAGTACAAGAAAACAGGGAGGGGGGAGGACAGGGAGGAATACTTGACAGAATCGAAGGAGGTGACAAGGGCAGTAAGGGGAACCAAAGCATCTACGGAACTCAGGCTGGCTCAAGGCATTAAGAAGGGGGAAGGACTTTTTAAGTACATCAGGAGAAAAGAGCTGTAAGGACCACATAGGAAGGATTAGGAAGGAGGGGGGTTGGGTGGAAGCAGGGTGCGATAAGACGGAAGCACTAAATGAGTACTTCTGCTCAGTATTTACTAAAGAGAGGAGGGTGACACCCAAGGTGGGAGAAATGGCAGAAGCAGGGTGGGAAGTGGTGACAGATGGGGAAATCATGGAGAGCAGAGTTCGAGAGGGTTTGAAGGCACTGAGGGTGGACAAGGCGCCAGGCCCAGATGGCATCCACCCAGGGTACTGAAGGACTGGCAGAGGTCCTTGCAGGACCTTTGGCAGACCAATTTAATGCCTCACATTTGGGTGTGTACCTCAGGACTGGAGGATACCATGTGGTGCCCCTCCACAAGAGTGGCCCCAAGGATGAACCGGGAAACTACAGACCAGTGAGACTCACATCCATCGTGGGTAAGCTAATGGAGACTATCCTGAAGGAGAGGCTGGTGGCCCTCCTAGAGGCCAAAGGACTACAGGACAGCAGACAGCATGGCTTCATATGTGGCAGATCCTGCCAAACCAACCTGGTCGAGTTCTATGACTGGGTAACCAGGCAACTGGACAGGGGCCATGCAGTGGATGTCCTGTATCTGGACTTCAGTAAGGCATTCAACTCAGTGCCACATGGAAGGCTGGGAAGGAAGTTAGTAGGCACAGGGGCCGGTGCAAAGCTGGTGAGATGGGTAGTGAACTGGCTGCAGGGAAGGCGACAGAGGGTGGTGGTGGGTGGGGAGCTCTCACACCCAAGGGCAGTGACGAGCGGTGTTCCACAGGGCTCGGTGTTGGGACCAGTGTTGTTTGGGATATTCATTGCAGACATATCATGGGATATCAAGAGCAAGATCAGTCTGTTTGCTGATGATACCAAGATAGGCACGGTGGTGGATGACCTAGGGGGATGGCAGGGGTTACAGGATGATCTGGCAAAGCTTGAAACCTGGTCAGACACCTGGCAACTGGGTTTTAATGCCAAAAAGTGCAAGGTGCTGCATTTTGGGATGAAGAACCTAAGGAGGAGTTACCAGCTAGGGGGACTGCAGCTAGCCCAGACAGAGGAGGAGAAAGATCCAGGTGTGCTCATTACAGGGTCAATGAACAACTTGGCACAGTGTAGGAAGGCAGCTGCAAAGGCCAACAAAATGCTGGGTTGCATTGCAAGGGGTATATCCTCAAGGAGGGAGGAGGTGATTCTACCACTGTATAGGTCATTAGTTAGACCATACCTGGAGTACTGCGTGCAGTACTGGCGTCCGTACCTGAAGAGGGACATTAAGTTACTGGAGGGGGTGCAGTGCAGAGTGACAAAGATGATCAAGGGGCTGGGGGCTTATCGTACGAGAGGAGGTTGAAGGAGTTGAACATGTACTCACTGGAGGAGAGGAGAGACAGGGGTGACATGATTGAAACCTTTAAATACATGAAAGGAATAAACAAGACGGGTACTGAGGGGCTGTTCAAAGTAAGGGAGGGGAGGACCACTAGGGGCCATGATATGAGACTGGAGCGAGGAAGATTCAGGAGGGAGATAAGGAGACACTTTTTTACAGAGAGGGTGGTGGATGGGTGGAATGCATTACCTACTGAAGTGGTATGCAGTAGAACAGTGGACTGCTTCAAACGAGGATGGGACAGGGCAAGGGGGAGGGTTAATGAAGGGGAAGAGTGGAAGGGAGGGGCAGCTGCAGAATAAGGGGTGCTAGCTGCACATTTGAGCAGACTTGATAGACCTCTAGGCCTTTATCTGCTGGCAAATTTCGTATGTTCGTATGTTCATATGATGGAAAACCAGCAAAACTTCATGCTGAAGGTTATGGAAAAGTTGGAATCACTGACGAAGACAAGGTCACTACCCACTACCGTACCTGTCCCAGCTCCAGGTTCAAGCACCCCTCCCCAGCTGGATATTAACGAAGATCCTGTGACACCCATCCCAGGGGATGAGGACACAGGCGGGACTCCTGATGACGGTGAGGATGTTGACTCAGGTATGAGGATAAGGACATCGTACCTCATACACCTTCCTTAACATCAAAACTTTGTTCCTTTGATCTGATTCTGGGCCTAATGAGGGCCATTAAATGGACAATGGGGTTTGACATAGATGCACCAAAGCCTGAGTCTAAGCTCGACCCCATGATCCAGCAGAACCAGAAGACCAAGGACACATTCCCTAGTTGCCCCACTACTGATGACATTTTCACGAAAGAATGGGAAGCTACAGAGCCTGGTTGCATGTCCGAGAAAAGAAACCTCGACAGAATGTACCCAGTACAAGAGGACAAGGTCAAGTTGTGGTGTACGGCACCAATTATAGACCCTCAAATCGCAGCACTCAGCAAAAAGACAGTGCTGCCTTGTGGCACTATTTCACTTAAAGACCCCACTGACAAGAAGATAGAAAAGATACTAAAAAAGCTCTTTCAATTTTCAGGCATGACAGCTAGGGCTGTGGTCACAGTGGTCTATTCTGCAAGGGCACAGATTTGTTGGTTGGAAGAACTGCTAGAGAAAGTGGACCCCACGTCCCAGGGAAGCAGAGTTGCTAGAATGTACCCTTGACACAGCTAAATATCTGGGAGACATGGCAATGGACACGCTAAAGTTAGGAGCTAGATCTGCTGCATTGACAAACAGAGCCAGATGAGCTTTATGGCTCAAACTCTGGGAAGTAGACAATGAGTCAAAGATGCTCTTACAGAACTTGTCCCTGAAAGGGGACAACGTGTTCAGCGAATGCCTGAAAGAATTCCTGAAACAAAAAAAGAAAGGCAAGGACCTCACAAAAGATAAACAAAGAACCACTTACTTGCCTTCTGCTCAGTGCAGGTTTTGGGGGAACAACAGGTTTCAACAGAACAAAAGGCAGAATTACACAAATAATTCCTTTCAAGGGAGAGGCTCCAACAACAGTTTCAGAGACTTCTCACAAGGTACATACTCAACACCGAAAGGAAGACACCCACGATTTGGAGGCAGAGGAGGAAGGTCAAAGTAGTACTGACTATTGCATCATGTTCTCGCCAATTTCAGCCCCACACTGGGACTACCCACCTGTGGGCCAGAGACTGATGTCATTCTATCAGCAATGGCAACAGACAACATCAGACAGATGGGTCCTGGAAATCATATCCCAAGGTTATGCTATCGAATTTTCAAGCAAGCCCTCCATGGACAGAGTGGTACTGTTTCCCATTTCAAAAAAGAGGGCCACCACCCACCAGGTACAGGAGATTATCCGAGATCTGTTAAAAAACAATGCCATTCAACTGGTGCCAGCCTCCAAGGCTGGCACAGGAGTCCACTCCATTTTCTTCCTGGTTCCAAAGAAAAACGGAGATCTCAGACCAATCCAGGACCTAAAATTTCTAAACAGGTTCATATCCACCCTGCAGTTCAAAATGGAGTCCCTCTGGTCGACCCTGAAAAATATACGAGTGGGGGATTACCTCACGTCCATAGATCTGAAGGATGCATACACCTATGTCCCAATCAGACCCAGCTATCAGCGTTTTCTCTGATTCCACATACTGGATCAATACCTACAGTAACAGGCCCTACCGTTCGGCCTCACAATCGGCACCCAGGGTGTTTACAAAAGTGTCTGTTGTCCTAGCAACCCGATTGCAGGAACAGGGGGTGGATATAATCTCATACTTGGATGACTGGCTAATACTGGTGTGCAGCAGTGCCCAGTCACAAAGAGACACAGACTTGGTTCTGATGACTCTGTCCCTGCATGGTTGGGTAATCAATTGAGAGAAGAGCTCCTTACATCCCTCACAACACATAGAACACCTCGGTGCAGAAATAGACAAGGCCGAGGGGATTGGCAAGACCTTCAATAAAGCGGGTCAACTCAGTAATGTCCATGGTATGGACTATCAGGTCCACAGCTGAGCCAACACTGGGTCAAGCAGCACAGGTTCTCAGCTGTATGGCATCTTGCATAGACTTGGTACCTTGGGCAAGATGGAACATGTGCCCACTGCAGACTTGCATACTGCAGCAGGGCTCCCCATCAGAAGACAACCTCAGCAAGGTTGTTTACTTACCAAAGACAGTAAAAACCTCACTAAATTGGTGGGCACACTGCCCAAACCTCCTGAGAGGTTGCCTCCTGGAACTGTCTTACAAGGTGACAATGAAGACTGATGCCAGCCTAATTGGTTGGGGAGCATGCATGCACGATTCCACAGCACAAGGCAAGTGGACGTCGGCAGAGACATGGCTGTCCATCAGCGTTCTGGAAATAAGAACAGTGTTCAGTTCTCTGAGAGCATTCAGGAACAGCATCACTGGTTGGATAGTGTTGGTGAAATCCAACAACCAGGTCATGGTAGCATATATAGCAAAACAAGGCAGAACACGCAGCAGAGCCATGCTCAGAGAGGCTGCCAACTGGGCCCATTTCAGTCTTTCCCACCTCCATGTTGTTCATCTGGCAGGAAAGTTTAATATCAGAGTGGACTGCCTAAGCTGACATTGGGTGTATCCCAGGGAGTGGCAGCTGCTTCGGGACCTTTTCGCCATTATACAAATGAGGTGTGGACATATCCCAGTGGACCTGGTGGCCTCCAAGGTGAACACACAGGTCAAGGCATACTTCTCCAGGTACAGGGAGAAACAGGCATTGGCAATAGATACCCTGTCACAGACATGGGACCAGGAATGTTCATACATCTTTCCTCCAATCCCCCTGATACCACAGGTGCTGGCAAAGGTCAGACTGTCCCAACTCCAGATCATTCTGATCATGCCGTATTGGCCATGGAGAGCGTGGTTTGCATCTGCAGTATGACTCTGGACAGGTGGACCCTCCCATATCAGAAGAACACACTGCTCCAGGGAACAATGATCCACCCAGCCCCTCACACCCTGAAACTGTCAGCTTGGCTCCTGAGAGGCAGAGACTGCTAACGGCCGGGTATCATGAATCGGTCATCTCGACCATGCTACAATCCAGGAAGCCATCCACCACGGCCACTTATGACAGTCAGTGGAACATTTTCACCAAGTTGTGCAAGTCCTCACGACTTGACCCGATGCAGGTGGATATGTCAGTAATCCTGCTGTACTTACAGCAGGGGTTAGACAAAGGATTATCCACTTCCTCCCTACAGGTACAGTTGTCAGCCATAGGTGCAGCCATGGGGAGAGTTGGCCTCTCGCAGCCTGGTGCTCATCCAGATGCTGTCAGGTTCCTTAGAGCTGCACAGAATATTCAGCCACCTATCCAGTCACCAGTAGCCCCTTGGGACCTGACCCTGGTGCTTGATGCCCTAGGGAATAGCCCATTAGAGCCCAGCCATCAAATACCACTCTACTGGTTAGGCTTAAAGACCTGCTTCCTGGTGGTAATCTGCTCCGCCCGCAGGATTAGTGAGCTAGGAGCCCTATCGTGCAAAGAGCCCTACAGTATATTCACGGCACAAGGAGTCTTTATGAAAACAGTACCTGTTTTTCTACCCAAAGTTATGTCTGCATTCCATAAGGAGCAAACACTAGAGTTACCTACATTCTGCACACAGCCACAACAGGGTGGGCCAGGTACCCATCATTCCCTGGATGTAGGTAGTACCATTGCACAATACATTACATGAAGACAGACAATTTGCAGGTTCGAGAGACTCTTTATAATAGCCCAAGGCCACAAATAGGGAAAGGCTGCTTCCAAAACCACCATCGTTAGCTGGATAAAGAGGTCAATACAGGAGGCATACAAAACAAATGGACTTACTCCTCCAGAGGGAATAAAGGCCCATTCAAAGAAGGCAATGGTCACCTCCTGGGCAGAAAGAGCCAGTGTATCCATGGAGGACACATGTAGAGCAGCGACCTGGACCTCTGTCCACACCTTCGCAAGACATTATAGACTTGAGTCTCTATATAGACAAATAGTTTGTCCTCAGCGTGTCACACAAAATGTCCACAAGATCACTCTGGCCCGCCCTGATGGATGTTGTACTGCTTATTAGAAGTAACCCATGAGGTAATGTCTGGAGTGTCATGGATACAACATAACACAGTGGGTCTTTACTCACCTGGTAAAGGTGATTGTGTTAGTTGTATCCATGACACTCCACGACCCACCCTTCATGGCAACTACGGCACAGATCTTCATGCTGGATGACTTCAGTGTCAACAGAATTTATATGTAAATAAGGATTATTAGTATTGTACTCTGAATACACTACTAATCATAGTCGGTATCATTAGGAACTGAATTTAGAACTGTACCAATAGGAAATAAATTAAAGATGGTGGTTAAACCATGGTCAAGTTCTCTTAATTTGATATATATATATATACAGATATGGGGATAAGGTGGGAGTCATGTAAATAGGGGTTTGGCCTAAAGCATTGCATTTCAGCTATGGAAGAATCAAACTGGAGAATGGGGACTCCTGGAAGCTAGGTATGCTGTGAAATTTGATCTGGGTCACATGTGCATCACTAGCCTATCAGGTGGGTTGAGAACCCATGAGGTAATGTCTGGAGCATCATGGATACAACTAACACAATCACCTTTACCAGGTGAGTAAACACCCATTATGATTTGTCTTTCTCAGCTTCAATGACTTTTACCAGCTTTTAGAAATCATTTTGGATATCTTGTTACTTATTACAGTGTATTGGCAAAATACATTTGGGCAATGTTTGGCGAAAGCAAGCAGTTTACCGTGAGCCAGTCCTCAAATGAGGCTTGCTGTTATGCGTAAATCACTGTATGAGACATTTCAACTTTATTGGAGTAACGGTCACTGCTAGTGAAGTAATGTTTGGCCACAGTAAGCAATTTAATTCTAACCATCTTTCAAAAGGATCATTATATGACCTGAACACGGTATGATAGCCTATGGAGCAGGTTGGCTCCTAGATTGGCATAAGCAGAATTACAAACCTGAGGAGGTACAGTATATCCACTACTGGATTGTGTTGATGTTGATGTTTAGAGGTTGGGCCTTGTACGAGAGGGAGTGAGCACCTATGTGGCACTTGTTTGTATACTGTTTTTGTTTTGCTTTGAAAAGGCAATAAATGATATGAACATGGAACTGTTGCCAGTGGAAGGTGCTCTTTCCTTCCTGTTGTTGGATTTATCATTGGTTTGTTGCACATCAGTGAGTGAAGCCGGCTTCTTCATTCTCCTTTTGATCTTTTGAGCCGGCTGTAGCAAAACCCCATCTAGCAATTTGATGACGTTTGAACAATTTTGCTCCCACTCCATCTTAATTTTGAAGTATTTTTATGGACAGATTAAAAACACTTTGCAGTTTGGCTATAATATTTATCTGAATTCTGCTACTGGATGCACCATATGTTCTCCTTCTAGTCCTTGGGCAAGTTTCCTTAGCATTGTTGGTGCAGAAGCACTTTAAACTTTTGCACAACACTGGTCTTTTTTGTCTTATTAAAACAGGATTGAATGGAATAAGAATTCTATAGTTTTGCAAGATAAAAAGATATGTGACTATATTCTGCCATTACATATACTGATATAATGGTGATCGTAGAAAAGTTTGGAAGTGCTGAGGTATACCCCGAGGTACCACTGAGGCACTCAGTTACATGTGGCAATCATGCTGAAGAGGTACCTGGTACTTTGAGGTATACCTCACCACAGCCAAACTTTTATACAATCACCACATGAACTCGAGTGCCTCAGTGGTACCTCAAGGTATACCTCAGCACTTCCATACTTTTTTTGATCACCACTGTACAGTACATGCAATATAACACAGTATGTTACTGAAGATTTAGATAAACAGAGCTGATTTCACTAACAGCTGTTCTTTCAAATTTCCTTGCCTTGAAGCCTTTTAAACATTTTTGGAAAGGTGACTTTTTTCTGTATGCTGCCTTTGTAAGTATGAAAAAAAAAACGCCATATGGAGAAAGCAGAAGCAAGTCACAAAAAGGATTTAAACTGTAAAAAAAACATTTGGGGATAATTTTTGCAATAGTTAAGTGCAAAATCCACCTAATGGAGTCCAAATGAACAAGGCAGATGTCTTGGTATCTTTGCAAGTTGTAATTTTTGTGGGTTTTGAATATGTATTTATTAATTTTCTTTTTAGAAAAAATAGAAAAAAGATGGTGGCAAATGAAAAATGACTTTTTTTCACAAAAAAGAATATACCCATTCTAAAAAGGGATCCTTTTTGTATAGCTAAATTCTTTTTTTTGTTCCCTGCAGCTATTCTGAAAGTGCCTACTGAGCTTGCTCAGAACCAAAATTTTAACATTTAATAACTTTGGAATGGATTACAATTTTTTCATCAAACCAGCAAAAGGCACATCTGCCGAGCAGGCCCTTTCTACCCTGAAACTTTCAGACCAAAAGTTTAAACCATCTGGGGCCACAGGTGGTCAAAGAATCAGCAAAAAATTCCCCCAGCATTCACTTTTTTCACTATTCAGATCTCAGAAATTGCACATCCAATTGGAACAAAAATTGGCACATCAAGAGATCTACCCCACAAGACCAAACATGCAAAATGTTACGCAAATCTGTTGAATGGTTGTGAAGCTATTAAAGGGCAAATTTTGGGTTTAATATTTAACTGCCTTCTCAGCCCTAAATATAGTGGTGCTACTGCATATTATTGGGGCATGATAGCACCCCTATATTTAGGGTAAAGTAGCCTCTTTAATGTTAAACCTAAAACTTTGAATGTTAATATCTTTAGCTCCCTTTGACTAAATGAGCTGATATTTTGTATGTGTTGTTTAGGAGGCAAGGTCCGGATGTGCAGAAATGTTTATGATGGCAGCTTATGCAGTGTCTGGGATATACATGTGTTATTTCAAGAAAAAATAAATGTCCTATACTTAACATTTTTTTTTTTTTGCTGTCGCCTACAGCCTGTATGGAAAGGAACTGTTGCCCCTAACTTGCAGGGGACATGTGTCATGTCTCAAGGTAGTGCCCTTGACAGGTCTGGTGAAAAATATAAAAGGGTCCAGAGTTATAAAGCTTTAAACTCTAGTGCTTGCTGGCTTGCTTATATGCAGTAAGGGTTTGAGATAATGTTTTGTGGGGATAGTAAAATTGTGATTCTGCAAATGCCCATTTTGCTTTCAAGCCACTTATTTGGCATGGCACCAAACATTTTTTCTGTGCCATGCCAACTATCATCTTGCTGATTATTCCACAAACTGATGAGAATGGAAAATACATAAAATTGACCTGATATAAAAAAAAAAAACAGAACCTTGCTAAATGGGACCTGTTTAGCTAGATTCTGATGTTTGTTCTTGAATATGCTGCAGACATATATGTTTACTGGGCACCCAAACTCCCAGGTGCTCAGCTTAGTGAGAAAAGCACTGCCCTGCATTCTCTGTATGAGAACAGCAGGATTTCTTTGACTTCTGCAGCCACAGCTGGAACTTATGCTGCTGGCTGCAGATTCAGCTGTGAGCTGCCCTTTTCCTGGTGTCTAGTGGCACTCCCATCCACAGATCACTATCCCTGGTGTCAAGTGGTATCCCCAACCTCAAATCACTGTCCCTTGTCCCCTGGGCCCAGCAGCCCATTGTTTAATTTGCAGAGCCAACATGGAAATCCCTATGTCAGCATTACAATCCTCTCCAGTAGTGTGGGACACTGGGGAGCCCATCCCCAGTGTCCCAAAGTATTTATTTTAACTTTTATATCCTATGAAAAAAGAAAACAGTCTCCCAACATCTTTTTTCATCTGAAAAAAAGAAAACAGTCCTTGTTGTCCCCAACATCTCCCTCCCCATCCTGACCCTATGCTTACCACTTGGAAGTTGAACGCTGTTATCTTCTGTGGACTGGAACACATCTGAACTCTTAAAAGCTGAACCATGAACTGAAGAATCAAGGTAAGTGATGTATAATGAATTTCAATGGTGTTTTGATCTTATGTTCATAACTTTGCCATTTTTAGGACCTTTTCACCATATTTTCAACATGGCAGGGCTCAAAAGATAGCCTTTCTGTATTTCCATGGAAATGCAGTTAGGCTACAGGAAATGTTTATTCTAGTTTTGCATTTCTATGTGGAAATGCTGTTGCTGCTGCTGTACCTGCAGTTTTCTGCCAGTTGAGGGAGCACGGAAGGAACTCTGTGTCTCTCTGTGGCTGAGCAGACATGTTTCAGATCTCATGCAAGGAGAGCGGGTGGGTGAAGTGTGCCATCATACCCTCTCAGTACAGGTTCAGGACTGACTGTGATCCTACCAGCAGGCTCTCCTTGGACAGCTATGGGTTTTTACCACAATGTGACCCATGTGTCCTTACCACAACATGTCCAATGTGTGATTAACACCAGCTTCCATTTGTGACTGGCTGTCCAGGAGCTCTTCCTGTTGAACTGACCATGAGGGGCATCAGAAGTCAGCTGGCAGTGAGTGAGGAAGAAGTGCTTATTCCGTTGAGTGAGTGAAATTCTTGGAGTCACAGCATAACTATAGCCTGTATTTTCATTCATTAAAAAAAATAATTACGATCAATCTCAAGTGCATAGTAGTCAGTAGTAGCTGCCGCACTTAGAGAATACAGCCAAGTAATTACTTTCTCACAAGTCTAGGGGAGGAGAAGTAGTAGTTGGGGTCATGGCAGAGTTAAGCAAATCTGACAGCTTAGTGAAAAATAAACATCCTCTGAACACACTACTGAGGAGTTGGGGGGGCACTGAATTTTCAGTTATTTGTTCCAAGGAGACTCAGGAACTTAGTAGTGGTCTGCTACTGTGGTTGGTCAGTGGACAGTAGGCATCATTAAGCCTAAGTTGTATGCCTTCTGTAAGCAGGCTTTTTGATTTAAAATAAACAGAGTGTGGAAAAAATATTCCAGTAGGATGTGACAGCAGTTAGGAAAGAGCTAGCAGACTGCCTATTAATTTCTGAAGTCTTAAGACTGTGGGGAATCTAACTCTGTGGTTGCTTACAAAATAACATTTCTGCATACAATAAATACCCATATTGCCTACAGTAAGAGGGGACAGAATTGTGGGGAAAATACCTTAGCTGGCAGTGTAAATAAAAATGGACCATTCTATTTCCTGCTTTCTTACTAAGTATACTGGATTGCTCTAAGGTGGAAAGTCTTTGTGGGGATTTAGCTATCTGAGCTGCAGGATTGGACAGCTAAATAATTGGCTGCTTAGTGAGCTCATTACCCTACAATAGAAGTTAAGACCCTGTGAGGAAATATCTGAATTTCCTTCTGAAAAAAAACCCAAAACATTATAGTTTGTGCTTACTATGTTGGATTGCCATAAGGGGTCAAAATATGAAAAAGTGCCAAAGTTATGACCATTCATTGAATTTACACTATGCCAGTTCATAAGTTTGTCAATTTTAAATATTTTAACCCCAGATTTTCAACATAGCCTTCTTATTACCCCATCTCATGTATATCACAGCTGTTATTTTTCAAATCCTGCCCAAAATGTGTTTTTGTACCTGTTACATGAAATGGCATTGCAGTTACACAGAATAACATTTTGGTTTGGTGGGGATTAAAATCTTTTCTGTACTAGGTACATGAGATGGGGTAATAAAATGGCTATGCTGACAATTTGGGATCAAAATATGTCAACATTATAAAGTTATAAGCATTCATTGCAATTTTGCTATGCACGCTCGTAACTTTGGAAATGTTCAATATTTTCACTCCAAATTTGCAACGTAGCCATCTTATTACTCCACCTCATGTATGTCACAGCTGTCATTTTTCAAATCCTGGATAAAATGTGTTTTCACACCTTTAGCATGGAATGGTGTTGTAGTTGCACAAAATTATGTTTTGGCAGGGATTTGAAAATTTTTTATACTGGGACATGAGGTGGGGTAATAAGGTGGCAATGCTGACAATTTGGTCACTGTTGTCTTATAAATGGAAGTGCAGGGCCCAGAGGGCCCTGTGCTTGCACAGTTATATACAAGTATGCATCTGTGTAGCAATAGGAGTGCAGGGCTTGGAGTGCCTTGTGCTCCCACAGACAAATAAGGATACAATTATACTATCTCAAAAAGTAAGGAAAAAATTACAAACATCTGTGTTAATGCTTTTGTTAGGGATAAAGCCACAAAAGTAGGGAACTGTGGCATTAGGGTTTTCAAAGCTAATACCCCACACCTACCCTGCACACACCAACAGGTGTCGGGAATGTGCCTTTTTGTCAGTAGTCCTAATGCTTATCCCTGTTCTCCTATACTGTACCCATCTCAGCTTATTTACTTATGGAATGGGGTGAGCTTTAGGGCTGATGACCCAAAGGCACACCCCTGATGCCTAATGGTGTGTGCAGGGTGGGTTTGGGGTGTTAGCTTTGAAAACCCAAATGCAACGTTTCCCAACTTTTGTGGCTGTAGCCCTAACTAGAACATTAATACATTTTTTTGCAATATATATGTACAGTTTATATATATATATATATATATATTGCAAAAAAATGTAAAAATTGGATGGACTGTGCAGCCGACAGTCCAAGGGGCTTCTGGCGAACCCTCCCATGCACCATGCATTTTTTGCATGGCTGAGGTAGTCACAAGCATTGGGACTTAGGCACCAGGACCCCTCCTGTACCAGAATCTGGTGCAGGGCCCATGGCGCATAGGGCATTGGTGCAAGCTGCTGTTTGCCACAACTTGTGATGAACACAGCCCCCTTTGAGAATCAGGCCCCCGGATTCTTAACAAGTGATGACCAAAGAATTTAAAATCTTTAACAATCTATTTTTTTACCAAAATGAACTAAACCAAAGGCATGGTTTGATAGAGTGGGTCCCCCTGAGCAAAACCCATGCCTCAGTTTCTTAAAGTCTGTTAAATAAATAAATAAATAAGTAAGGTTTCCCCAAAAGTCGCCCATGGAGACAGTTGCATTTTTTCAGTCACAATTTAAAAAATAAGATGGTGGCTCTCATGGACAAAGAATTTCTGGAGGACAATAATCCTAGTCTGCCAGATCCCAAATCTTTGTCCATGAGCTAAATTCTTTGTCTGAAAAATAACCATATAAATCTTGAACTGAACTGAGCATGCTCAGAACCCAACATTTCAAAATTCAATAGCTTTGGAATGGATTAATATTGTTTTACAAAACCAATGCTGAATTATTCCTTGGCCCAACCTCTTTTTCTGCGTTCCAAATTTCAGACCAAAAGACCATACGATCTTGTTGCAGCGCCATTGGCAAAAAATGTGTTTTGTGTCACTTCACTGCACAGAAACCATAAGCCTGACTGAAACAAAACTTGGAACATCAAAAGATCTATCATACCAGCTTGTACATTTCAAATTTTGTGCAAATCTGTTAAACGGTTGCAAAGTTATTAACACGCGAGATTTCACATTTAACATTAAAGTGCCTGCTCAAGCCTTATATATATATATATATATATATATATATATATATATATACACACATATATATAGAGAGAGAGAGATACTAACAGTAATGCAAACACACATGTTTTTTTGTCCCAAGAAGGTGCATTGAGAAGCACAGTGAATAGAAAGAATGTGGCCATAATAATGGCCCTCGTACCAGAAAATAAGCACTTGGAATACTAAATTGCTTGTATCTCAGAAACCATCCAACATAGAAAAAAAATTAAATCTCATATTATTTATGACTTTCCAGGCTAGTTTTTCACTTATCCCCCTAGTGGGAGACTAAGTATTTTTTCTAGAAAAAGTCTGTATCTCAAACCGTTTTCGATATACAGGCCCACAAAGGCACGGCGGATGCCATAATATTATCCTATAGGAAACATTGCCAACTTCAGAGCACCATAACTTTGCAGCCCTGTACTATTTTGTCACTAAACCACCAAAAGGCACATCTGAGGGATCTTGGCTTTCTTCTCTGCAAATTTCAGCCCAAAAGACCAAACCATTTTTTTGCAGCAGGGTGGCAAAGAGTCCCTATTGTTTTGGTCATAGTGTTGCTCAGTACTTTCATAAATCACGACACTTTCACAAAAAAATCATGAAAGTGTCACATTTGTGAAAGTACTTTGTGACACTACTTTTTTAAAAAAATTAAAAAACATATTTCTGGGGTGTTTTACCGTTCCAAAAAGACATGGCTATCATCCTCAGGGCTCGACTAGGTGAACACAACAAGACTTGTGTCCCTACAGGGTCCCAAATTTAAATGCCAAGCATTTCTCTGACCACCCACTGAAAATAAAATGGCTGATCTGTGAAAGTAAAAGGGTCATTTGCAAAAGTAAAAATTGCATTTGTGACACTTTCGCATATTGTGTTAACTTTCCCATAGACTATAATGGGGAACAGTTTTATTTTGAATAACTTTTGAACCTTTTAATATTTTTTCACAACATATTTGAAAGGCACATCAGGGACCCTGGCTGCATGTTCCCTGAAGGTTTTGGACCAATCGCACAAACTGTGCGGGTTGTAGGTGCAAGCAAAGAAATATGCAAAAATGCATAATTTATGAGTTTTTTGGTGCTCTGTAGCTCCACAACCATACATCTGACCATAACAAAACTTGGCAATTCCAGAGATCTATGGTACCAGACCATGCATTCCAAATTCCAGGCAAATCCGTCATATGGTTGCAAAGTTATTAAGCTGCCAAATTTCAAATTTAACCTTAAATGGAGTACTCAACCCTAACTATAGTGGTACTACCATGTCACTATAACATATATATATATATATATATATATATATATATATATATATATACACATATGTATATATTATAGTGGTGCAGTCGCACCACCTATGAATTATAGTTAATGACACATACATACTAAAGTCAAAAGTTTGGACAGTAATAACTTTGGACCTGTTCAATGGATTTGCTTGAAATTTGGTACATGCATTGGGGCACACTAGATCTCTTGATATGACAAATTGCATTTGTTATCAGTGGTTCCCCCACAGCTTCAGGGGAAAGGAAAGATGAAGGGTGCAAATCAGAAGAATTCACACGTAGACAGATCCTCTTGAACATTTATGTATATTTCCTTTATAATGAATATAGGCGCATATCCACTACGTTTCACCAATATGTCATTGGCTTCCTCAGGAGATGCCTCTTAAACATTCTTCTATTCCTATATACAGGCCAATGTTATTCACTTAGACATATTGCGGTCAATGTTGTTTCTTATTCAGCCTTTTGTGTGTTCTGCACATCACAGTTTTAGAAAACAGGTAGATAGCTCTCTTTAAAAAAAACTCTTTCTGGACTTCTCATATGCACGTCCAATGCTGGTTGGGGGTGGGCTGAGGGTTCCAAAGGGGGGCTTTCAACCCTAATCCCAAATTTCCTAGCTTTTTTTGCTGTGGAACAACCCTAACTGATGCATTAAACAGAGTTTTTTTTGCCTCTAATATATATATATATATATATATATATATATATATATATATACTATATATAGTCATTGCAAAAACTTTGCTAATGCACCCGTTAGGGTTGATATTACAGTGACAAAAGTTTGGAAATTCGATATAGGGTTAATCCCCCACACCACCCCACCCCATCCTGCACACACCAACAGACATTGGGTTGCACCAAGGGCCTGCCAGGCTAAACTTTCTCCCCATTCTATGTGTAACCTAGCTGACATGCTACAGTATAGGAGAATGGGGTGAGGGTTAGGACTGATGATCCTAACATCGAATTTCCAAACTTTTGTCACTGTGACATCAACCCTAACTGATGCATTGACAACATTTTTTGCAATGAATTTCCTTACTTTTTAAAAATGTGTAATGTAACCCATAAATGGTATGTGTCAGTGGGAGCAGGGGGCCCAACAACTGCCTATTTATGCATAACAATATGTGTCTGTGGGAGCGCAGGCCCTTAGGGCCCTGCACTCCCACTCACACATAATTTTGGAGCCATACAGCAGCCCTATAGGGCAAGAAACACTTATAACACTAATTTGACAATATCTCAGGAACCGTAGCAGCTATGAAAAAATCTCAGTGCTGTTGCAATCATGACAGTGAAACCTCCTCACAAGATAATTTGTCTAAATCCGTATCTTGCATCATTTCCAAGATATGGTCACCGAAAAGCACTGTGGGTGTCACCATGTTATTCTATGGAAGAAATCTCAACTTCAGTATGACATATCTATAGAATCAATTAAATGTTTTACACCTAAACAGCATAATTCACATCTCTGGGACACCTCCTTTATACCCTGCAAATTTCAAGCCAAAAGACCAAACTGTTTATTTGCAGTGTAATGTACCTGGTAACTGGCATGTGTTGGTGGGAGCATGGGCTCCAAACTGCCCATTTGAGCATAATGATATACATCTGTAGGAGTGCAACCCTCTGGGCCTTGTGCTCCCACTTACACATAGCAACTGAGCCATACAATAGCACTATAGACCTGAAAAGGAACTCTTGTTACATTAATTCACACCAATATCTCAGTAACCATACAGCCTATGAAAAAAATTACAGTACAGGTGTAATCTATGTCTTTTAATATTCCTCACAAGTGGAATAGTGAAAAGTCCACATCTCACTTAATTTTCGAGATCTGGACGCCGAGAGGCTCAGCGATGTTTTCCTATTGGAAATTTCTCAATTTCAGAGTGCTGTAACTATGGACCCATTGAATGTTTTGGGATCAAACCTCCAAAAGGCACATCCATGGGACCAGGGCTTGCCACCCTGCAAATTTCAGCCCAAAAGCACAATCCATCCTGGCACAATGAAGTGACAAAGAAAACAACACATGGAACAATTCATAGGTTTCATTGGATATCAGAGCAAAAAAGACCAAGGTCCATATAGCTCGTCAAATGTTTACACATAGCCCTTTAATGAATTTTTACATAGATAGCTGTCAAGCCTTGTCTTAAAAATATCCATTGTATCACTTGTCACCACCATTAAGGGCAATATATTCCAAACTTTAGCAACTCTAATTGTAAACCAAGAACTTCTTTTTTTGTTTTACAGCATTCTCCATTCAGTTGCAACAGATGTGCCCTTGTTTCATAAATGTTATTTCTAATATTTAGTCCCAGCTGGTCCCATAAAAGATCATCATGGAGTGCTCTAAAAAACATACAAAGGTCACTTGTCATCCTACGATATTCCAAGGAAAAAAGTCCCAACTGGTTTAAGTGGTCATCATAATTTAAATATTTTACCTCATGCATCCTCCTCGTAGCTTTCCTCTGTATTCTTTCCAGAGCATATTTTGAACCCTGGTCTTGTGGGGACCAAAACTGAGTGCAATATTCCAGATGCGGCCTTACCAAGGAAGTATACAAGGGAAGTAACACTTTGCTACTGTTACTTTGAATATGTTTATTTATACAATGAACTATTCCTCCAGCCTTTTTAATAACTTGCTGACAGTGAAGTTTTGGACTTAAGAAATTTTTTACTCTTACACCCAGGTCCCTTTGATCCTCAACCTCATTCAATAATTTATCTCCTAACTTGTATTTGACTAGTAGATTATTTTTCCCAAAGTGCATGACTGTGCACTTATTAACATTAAAATGTAGTTTATTTTTATCTGCCCAGCTTTCACGTTCACCAAGTGCAAGCTGTAAGATATTTACATCCTCTAGGTTGTTTACAATATGACCAATTCGGGTGTCATCCTCAAATTTGATTAACCATACTCTAGCTGAAGTACTTAATGAATAAATATATATGTTAAAGAGACATGGGCCAAGCACAGAGCCCTGTGGGACTCCGCTAGACACCTGTTCCCATCCTGGATAAGAGCCTTTTATGCAAACCTGTTGGGTTCTACAGGTCAACTATGAGTCCACCCATCTGGTAACATTACCACTTAAACCCATAACTATCAATGCATCCAACAGTTCACTATGGGGGACCTTATCGAAGGCCTTTGAAAAATCCAAAAAAATGACATCCACTGCCTCATTTTTGTCCAGGGCCATACTAACTCTGTCATAGAATTAGAGCAGGTTTGTCTGGCATGATCTGCTCTTAACAAAACCATGCTGGGAAATATCAGACTGAGGTACTTCCCTATATGTTCCTTGATGATTCCCTCAAGGATTTTACCTAGGATAGACGTCAGACTAATAGGCCGATAATTTGATACTTCATGCTTAGAATCTTTTTTGAAGATGGGCACCACGTTTGCTTACCTCCATACATCAATAACCTGTCCTTCTTCTATGGATTGCATAAATAATGCTGCAATTGGTCCAGATAAGGGAATAGCCAATTCTTTAAGAATACGAGGGTGAAGACCGTCTGGGTTTGCTGATTTAATAGGATCCAACCCTTGTAGATGTTTTTGGATGTCTAGTGCTGTAATAAGGTACACTCCCGGTATTGTATAGGAATTATGACTTTTTTGCTAAAGTTTTAATATTAAAAACTGAGGTGAAATACTGATTACATAATACTTCCATATGGGAATTTTCTAATATCAATTTACCAGTCTGGTTATTTAATTGGCCTAGAGTGAGAGTAGCCCCCCTTTTATTATTTACAAATTTGTAAAAAGACTTATAATTATCCTTAACCCTTGTTGCTAAGTTAACCTCGTAATTCCTTTTTGCCTCTTTAACATTATTTTTAGTTATCTTCAAGAGATTTTTACAGTGTTCCCAGCTTTTTTGTGTACCTCTAAGTTTTGCCCCTTTGAAACCCCTATTTTTCTGTTTGATATGTTTTTTAACCTTAGCATTAATCCAGGGAGTTTTTGTTTCACTTTATCACTTTTCTTTATTTGTGGAATATGTTCCAATATTTCGGTTGATAGTTTAATGTTGAATATATGCCACATTTCATTTAAGGATTTGTTCTTAAATTCCTTTTCCCAGTCCCAAGATGTCAATTCTTTATTTAATTTCTCAAAATCAGCTTTTTTAAAATTATACAAACTGTACTACCTATATCTGAGCCAAAGACACCTTTATAAGTAAAATTTACCATAGAGTGGTCACTAGATCCAAGGGGGTAGGAAACATTGCAATTTGTTACACTAGTACCCAAGTTATACAAAACTAGATCTAATATATTATTTCCCCTAGTATTTTGCTTCACTGATTGTTCCATGTTATTTATCAGAAACGACTCAAGATAAGCACTTTCAATTTGAGTTACAGTACTGAAAGTATTCCAATTTATCCCTGGGAGATTGAAATCACCCATGAGTATAGCATTTTTTTGTGGATTAAACACTATTTACATACTCCAACAGCATGGAGTCTTCTTTTATGGTAATTGAGGGTGGCCTATAGACTACTCCTAAATTTATACAATTTGAAGTTTTTAAATATACCTTAACCCATAAGGCTTCTATAGAAGGCCATTTTAATAACTCAATATTTTCAACTTTTATGCTATTTAAAATATAGAGTACGACTCCTCCACCTCTACTACTAGTTCTATCTTTATGAAATAGTGTATACCCAGTAATATTTTTATCCCAGGGATCATCTTCCCTCTACCAGGTCTCCACAATTGCACAAATATGAACCTCCTGCTGTTTTAAAGTGTATAATAGCTCATCATATTTATTATTTAAACTTCTAGCATTTATAAGAAGGACATTCCATTCTGTGTAGTTATGTGGAGTGGTGGTATTTTGTTTAACCATAGGTATAGTAACATCCCTGTATCATTTAGTTAAAATTTTGTTCAATGTGCTGCCTGAGTCTATTTGCAAAAATACGCTTTCCCTGTTTGTTTAGATGGATCCCGTCTCTAGCATACAACCCCTGATTTATAAAACCTTCCCAATTTTCTAAGAAGGTAAATTGCTCTCTGTAACACCATTGTTTCAACCAGCCATTTAGTGTTACAATTTCCTGCCTTTTTTGATGATTTGCTCTGGGGATTGGTAGTAATCCAGAAATAATCAGGTCCCCTCCTTGGATTTTAATTGTATCCCCTATAGTTTCAAAATCTGTCTGGATTTCTACCATAGATCTTCTTCCTAAATCATTCATTCCTGCATGAACTAAAGTAGCTGGGATCTGTGTATGCTCTTGAAGACTTGGAAGGTGTTGCTTTATATTATCAATGCCAGTACCTGGCAGGACACTAACTGTAGTATAAGGGTTTCTATTTTTACATATTATGTGATCTGTATAATGTATCATTGAGTCACCAATTACCAGAACGTCCCCAGGAATGTTCATAGATTTAATAATAGTGGAATCTGTCTGCTTCATATTATTTGTCTCTGTAATGTTTAAACTAATGGGGGGGGGGGAGGTGATAGACCCTTCTTTTAATATGCTATCAATCTCAGGTGTAAGTTCTGTACTTGAGTCATTTTGAAGTACACTATACCGATTTTAAAATTTGGGTGTTTGAACTACCCCCTATATTTCTTCTCCCCTTCTTACCAGCCTTTTTTTGAACCAAAAACCAGTCTCCTTCATCAGAGTTATTCCCATTTATTTGTTTTCCAGGAGAAGACAAATGCTTATCTTGTGCAGGATCTAAAGTGTCTACTACTGCAACAGTATATTGCTCCAAGCAGCTTATATCCACTTGGGTCTGCACTCTCTCTATTTTAGTTGTGAAATCTCAATTTTTAGAGTGCATATCTGTATACAATTTTTCACATTTAAACTCTTGGCAATATTCTCTGTATGCATACATACCACAACTATTACAGCATATAAAATACAGCCCAGTATTCATGTCCATTTTTGTAATATTTTTCAGCCCAGAGCCCAGTAACCCAGCTGACACAGCCAACACGCGCCGACGTGCGTGTCTCTGTGTGTGTCTCCTTGCATGGCAATGCATTCCCTGCCCATGCTTGCCCTGCTCACAGCAGGGCACAGCTTTGAAGGGTAGAGTGACCCAGAAGTATCTCCAGGGGTCGTGGATCACTCATAGAATTAAATGTTTTTAAAATAGCTAAAATTAGCTGAAAAAATGTATGGGAGTCTACTAAAATATCCCTGAAGTGCTAGATTCACACCAGGGCAATAAAACAGTTGATTCTAGTGAACTTAGTTCTACCACACCACTGCTCAAACTACAGGCACGCTCCACCTACTTCCTGGAGTACAGGGAAAGTAGGGTTCAGTTTCAGCAATTTAAACAAATGTGCTCAGTTTAAAAGTGTATGATTTCCATCAATATGTAGTCAGTTTACACATCCTCACATTATAAAAGCCCCCAAGTTAGTATCAAGGTTTATATCTTTCCCACTCGCAGCAGGGTACAGTTTTGAAGCATGACCCGGAAGCGTCTCCAGGGGTCGCGGATCACTCGTAGAATTAAATGTTTTTAAAATAGCTAAAATTAGCTGAAAAATGTATGGGAGTCTACTAGAATGTCTCCAAAGTGCTAAATGCACACCAGGGCAATAAAATGATTAATTCTAGTGAACTGTAGTTCTACCACACCGCTGCGCAAACTACAGGCACTCTCCACTTACTTCCTCGAATACAGGGAAGGTAGGGCTCAGTTTCAGCAATTTAAACAAATGTGCTCAGTTTACAAGTGTATCATTTCCATCAATATGTAATCAGTTTACACATCCTCACATTATAAAAGCCCCCAAGTTAGTATCAAGGTTTATATCTGTTGTGGAGTGTTGTTTTCGCGGCAACTAAAATGCTTTCATGACAACAAAAATGTTTTTGTGATTCCCTATATCGTATACCGAAATGGTTTTGTGCATAAAAAAATGGCACACACAAAAAATGTTTTCACAAATGTTTTCATGAACGTTTTTGCAATGCATATATAAATTTTCCCATAGGCTACAATGGGACATGAAAAACTTGCATAGCTTTTGAACGAATTAATATTTTTCACCAAATCTTCATAAAGCACCAGTTCAGCCCTGGCCGCATATAGAAATGCAGATCTGAATCCACTCAGATGCATTCTTCAGTCCATTTGCCTGACCAAAAATGAACAAAAGTTGACTCATTTTCATGTTTTGGATACTCTACGGTTTCGTAACCGTACATCCTACCACAACAAAACTTTCCACACCCAGAGATCTTTGGTTGGATGCCATGCATGCAAAATGTCAGGCAAATCAGACAAATGGTTGCAACATGATTAAAGTGCAAACTTTGGGGTTTAACATTAAAGTGGTCCACCAATCCTAACTATGCCTGCACTGCAGTGCAAATATAATATAGATGTTATTTTTTGCATCTTTCATTTGTTTTTTTTCAGACAAATTGTCACAGACTTTTTTCTGACCATCTGATGGAATCTTGAATGAATTACATAAATGTTGACTAAATCTATATCCTGTATTGTTTTCAAGATACGAGTACCGAAAAGTGCTGTGAGTGTTGCAGTGTTATCCTATGGGAAAAATCTCAACTTTGTTATGGCATATCTATGGAACTGATAAAATGCTTTATGTCAAAACAACACAATTCACATCTCTGGGACACCCCTTTGTACTCTGCAAATTTCAAGCCAAAAGACCAAACCATTTATTTACAGTGTAATATACCTGGTAACTAGTATGTGTTGGTGAGACACGAGCCCTTTGAACTGTCCATTTTGTGCATAATGATATGTGATCTGTGGGAGCGCTGGCCCTCTGGACCTGCGCTCCCACTTACACTATAACAATGGAGCATACAATACATTATAGGCCTGAAAAGGAACCCTTGTAACACTAATTTGCCAGTATCTCAGTAACCATATAACCTATGAAAAAAAACTCCAGTGCAGGTGTAATCTATGTCTTTTAAACTTCCTCACAAGCTCAGTTCACCTAAGCTATGGGTAGCAAAAAATCCATATCTCGCTTTGCTTTTAAGATATGGGTGCCTAAAGGTGCCGCAGGTGCTGCAATGTTATCCTATGGGACACTTTTCAACTTCAGAATGCTTTAACTATGGGCCCGTTGAATGTTTTGGGACCAAACCACCAAAAGGCAAATCTGTGGGACCAGGTCTTGCCACCCTGTGAATTTCAGCCCAAGAACACAATCCACCTTGGTACAATAACATGACAGAGAAAACAACACATGGGACAATGTTGTGGAGTTTTGTTTTTGCGATAAAAAATATGCTTTCGCAACAACAAAAATGTTTTTGTGATTCCCTATATCTTCTAATAGACTGTTTACGCACACAAAAAAATGTTGTCGTGGACAAAAAAAGTTTTCACAAAAGTTTTTGTGAACATTTTGCAATGCACATATAAAGTTTCCCATAGGCTACAATGAGACATAAAAAACTTGTATAACTTTTGAACAGATTAATATTTTTTCACCACATCTTCAAAAGGCGCCAGTTCAACCCAGGTCATATATAGACATGCAAACTAAATCCACTCAGATGCATTCTTCAGTCCATTATGCCTGACCAAAAAATGCACAAAAGTTGACTCATTTTCATGTTTTGGATGTTGTATGGTTCCGCAATCGTACGTCCGACTGGAACAAAACTTTCCAGATCCAGAGATCTTTGGTTGGATGCTGTTCATGCAAAATTTCAGTAATATCGAACAAATGGTTGCAAAGTGATTAAAGTGCAAACTTTGGGGATTGACATTAAAGTGGTCTGCCAATATTATACTGGCCCAGTGTAGTTAGGGTTGAGTAAGCAGTTTAATGTTAAACCCAACATTTTGCATGTTAATAACTTTGTCAACGTATGATGAATTTTTCTAAAATTTTGCATGCACAGTCTGGTACCATAGATCTCTGGATCTGGGAAGTTGCGTTACAGGTGGCTGAGCAGCTGCGGAGCTGCAGAATGCTCAAAAACTCAAAAAATTGACTTTTTGTGCATTTATTTGCTTGCACCTACAGCCCACATGATTTGTCTATTTGGTCTGAAATATTCAGGGAAGATGCTATCTGGGTCACTGATGTGCCTTTCGAAGATTCTGTTAAAAAATATTAAACTGTTAAAACATTATTCAAAAAACAAGTCTCTCATTATAGTCAATGGGGGAAAAATATATATGGGTCCATTGAAAGCTGCTGCCAATACATTTTACGCTTGAAAATGGCCCTTTAATTTTTGTGCAGCAGCCATCTTGTTTACAGTTAGTAAGAGAGAAAAATGCCAGGTGTTTAAATTTGGGACCACCCCGGGTAAACACTGACTGCTGGGTTTACCTAGCTGGGTCCTGAGGATGACTGCCCTATCTTTTTTTTGGGGTGGGAAACAGAAATACCACTTTAAAACTTGGAGCCCTAGTACTTTCTACAAATTGCTGCAGAAATGGCTCGTACTTTACATAAACACGAGTGACCTTTCTTTTAATGTGAAACTGTCACAATTTGTGAAAATAATTTGTCAAAACTGCAAATCTTTGCCATCCCTCTGCAAAAAAAGGTTGGGGCTTTTGGCATGAAATTTTCAGGGTGGCAAGTCCTGGTCTGACAGATGTGCCTTTTGGTTGTTTGGTACCACAACATTCTATGGGCCTAAAGTTACAGTGTTCCAAATTTGAGAAATTTCCCATAGGCTGGCATTTCAGGGCCTGTGACACCTTTCGGTGCCCACATCCACACCTCTTAACTGTCCCGGATTTTGTGGGAAATCACAGTTTTCTACCATTTTTCCTGCTGTCCCAAACTGACTGGCCATTTGCATGATTTCCTAGCCCTCCGAATTCCGCTATGTGATTCATGCCACCATCGTCACGCTCACCATTGTCTCTCTCCAAAAATCCAAATCCCTACGTCCCCATGTTGTAGTTGCAGCGATGTCTTATGTAGCAGGCACTGATGTAGGCACTCCTTTAGCAGCTGGTAGGACTCCAGTGCTGTCTGTTGCTCTTTTAGCACCCCCACCCACACGCAGACCTGATTTTTTGTGCCCCCCCCTTGGGTCCAAACGTGGAGCATAAAACAGGACCTCCAGTGCTCTGAACTCACACAATCAAGGAGAGTTACAGAGTGCCAGTGAAGAATTTGCCTGAACAGCTGCTACTTTGAGAGAGAGATGGTGCCAGGAGCAGTGTAGTATATGGTGTTATTCAGACCTGTCCTACAACCCTGCCCCCACCACCTTACTCTGTATTTTGCATCAACTGAAGCATGTCAGTACAGCAAGAGGCTGCAGTGTATATTTTTACTGGGCTTGTAGTTTTAAAGTAGTCCACTCGGAATTTGCAAAAACATATGTTATGCAGAGTGTTTTGATTTGTATGTTAAGTCCTAGTGTGTCCTTCCCTCTGTCTGTAATTAGGAGTTTTTCCTAAATTAGCCTATTAGCAGATACCTGAGAGCTAGCTAACTGGGGTTTCTGTAAGAAAATCGCTACTAAATTAAGCTCTAATTCACTATTGTTGTTTTCTATGTGTGTCAGATCTAGCTTGCAGGAGTGTTTTTATTTTAAAACCTTTAATTTCATCAAACTATATACAACCATAAAATCTCAGAAATTGCCCAGATCATTAGCACTATAATTAGTTAAGACTCTATCTGTTTTCTTACCGAAAACCCATTCAGTTAGAGTTCAAGTATTTGTAAAACTATAACCAGCATTCTATATTTTTTTTTTTACAAATGAAGTGTATGGTATGAAGCTGCAGCCTAGAAACTGCAAAATACTTTAAAGTCAATTTTTCTCCTGTGTATGGTATAGCATGAAAACAACAGGATGACAGTGACTATTTCAGCTACACATTTGATCCCATTTTACAATGGTTCATTGCACTACACATTTAGTGTATCTCACTTTTTTCAAATAATAAAATAAATATGCGCCAAACTAAATAGCTCACACATACATATTTTTATACTTTATTAAAAAGATGCTTCACATTTGTAACCCCCCAAAAAATTGAATATCATGTCACAGAGCAAAATCAGCACTAACTGCCAGTTCTACCTATTAGCATAGAGGAGGCAGTATAGTGAGGTGGTCTAAGGCTCTGAGCTGTAAAGCTGGAGTCCTGGGTTTGAATCCCACAGCCTCCACGTGCATACCATGTGTGCCTGAGCAAATCACTTAACTTCCTTGTGCTCCCAGATCACACCTGCAAACAAGCTTTAGTGTGTCTCTCCTGGTAAAAAAAAAAAAAGAATGCTATACATTTACAGTTTAGCAAAAAACATTAGAGCTAACTGAGTGAGTTTTCTGTAAGAAAACTGCTATAGTCTTTACTAATTATAGCAATGATTATCTGGGGCAATTTCTGTACTTTTTATTGTGCGTAGTTTGATTAAATTAAATTTTAAAATGAAAATACATATTACTACTAGCTAGATATGACACACCCAGAAAACACATATAGTGAATTAAAGCTATTTAGTAGCTGTTTTCTTACAGAAACCCCAGTTAGGTAGCTCTCAGGCATCTGCTAAATTGTAACTATTGCCATTTGTGCTCACTGGATAATAACAGTTACAAAGCTCTGCTGTTGTGAACTGATTTTAAAAAGCACGGTATATGCTAAATCTATGGGCCTGGCTACATCACTGTCACATGAGACAGGGTGCATCGTGGGAGGCAGAAGGCAATAAACCTATTTGTGATGGAGATCCCCAGGGGTCATAAAACTGCCCTAAAGCTAGCAGTCTAATTTAGGAAAAACTCCTAATAACAGACAGAGGGAAGGACACACTAGCACTTTACATACAAATCAAAACACTCTGCATAACAAATGTTTTTGCACATTCTGGGTGGACTGCTCCTTTAATTGAACCATCCCCAGTCTGTATCCTTCCAAGAACCACTTTATGTAGTGTGCATACCAGCCTGGTTATTTTCACTCTTATTTACAGCTTTACACCTTTATCAGTTTTTAATTGCAATTATGTCTAAATGCTCCACCGTGAAGCTTCCATTCTCCCACTATACCTGCATGTATTGCAGCACTGTTTCACTGCATGCAGGGAGGTCAGAGGCTACCAGGACATATGCAGATGGCAGTGTGCAGCATGGGTGTAGGCTGCAATACTCGGATGTCTCCATATCACAGTAACCTGACAGCTGTATGCGCACCCCCAGGGTGTACACCTTGTCCCCACCTAACCTACCTCTCTGTCTGCACTTGTCTCCCTGAGGGCCACCTCCTGATGGTATCTGTGTACTGTCCTCGATTACTCTTCTCACTGTGTCGAGTGTTGGGAGTACCTTGCCTGCCCATGTGTGATGTGGCAGCAATACTACCTGCAGAACAGTGCCAGTAGTGAACACATACATTAGTGGAGCTCCTGAGTGTATCATGGAGCACTGCTGTGGTGGACAACAGATGTGTGGCACTGTGTACAGTGGAGCAGTGGGGAATACTAAAGGCAGTAGTAGAGGGTCTGCCTTCAGCCATACAGCAGCAGTACATGAATGTCTTTTGTGTCCAGATGCCATAACACTGGCAGAACGGATGCCATATCTCCCCCTTCCCTTTCCTTCCTCTCACTGACATAGCCCCCAATTCCAACATATGAATCTCCCCCTCCCTTGAACCTCTCTCTGTCACCTCCACAACATAAGTGTGTTTCATGACAGTGAAATATGGTTATTTACATAATATGACTGTGCCATATACAATGTACTCCATAGGACATGCAGGAAGGCATCTCAAAATGCAGCTGTCATCACTGAGTCCTCCATGGGATGTGCACTGCTACTACAGGGTTGAGACCACACACACACTATCGCACTCAATGTGGACAGGCTGTAATGTTTTCAAACAATTATCCACACTGTAATGTTTACATTCTGTAATGGTTTGAATTCATTACAGCTTTTATGAGTGTAGTGTGGACAGGGCCTGCATGTCTATGTAATTATCTATCTTTCTATCAATTGCATGTATTGCTATTTTTACCTATTTCTAAAACAAATCTGCATATCATATTTGCCTGCAGTCTGAGCACATACTTATGAAACTGTGCATATTTGTACTCCACTTCTGCATAGACCTCATACTTTCCTAATATTCCCATTATCACAAGCATAACTACCTTGCCCTTATCAAAAGGCGACCCTGTCTGAAAGTTACTATCACATTTTCTCTGCTAACAGTCCATCATCATTACACCTGACTTCCTGAAATCAGCACATTGCTTAAATGTAACTTACATCACCTCAAGGACAAAAACCCTATTTCTCTAAAAAAAAAAAAAAAAACACCTGTGTAAATAATCCCAAGGCTGAACATATGCATATACTGCCACCTTCTGTACCATCATGGGGATTTACATATGTTTCCCATGACACTTTGCATTATTGGGGTATGTGCAATTGTGTTTTCTTTCAGATTTGGCTGTCCAGCCAATATCATCCAGGATAACATATACATTAGTGGCATTTGCTCTGGGGTTCTTTTGTAAACTTGTATTGCTTCCTATTCTTTCCATTAAAATGTACACCTCCATGCATTTTCCTAATAACGTGTATGTCTTCCTGAGAACAGAAACTAAAACAAATCTTACTACTTACAAATCATTGTATTGTTTCTCCATACCTACTTAACAATTCCACACAACTTCACTAACTTCATTATGCAGCCGTGGTGGATCTGACGAGGATTTGTTTTAAATCTGTTGCAATCTTCATATTTGTTTCTTGTCATGTGTGCGTGAGAGTAAATGCTATCCCATTTTTCTTCTACTGCCTTGCCTGTAAATCTGAGTGAGAACAAAGCTTAAAATGCATATTTTTGTCTACTCTGCTGTTCTAATCTATAAATTAATTCTGTGAAGCAAACCTGCAGCTGAGCAGCCCTTTGAGGATGTTGCTAACAATCTGAGCTTCGTCTCTCTCACTTTCTACAGCTGCTGTGGTACATTGTATCTGGTTCTTTTATAATTCATTTTCTTTGATAATGATCTCTTTCTGCACAATGATTTTAATAATTGGAGTTGGGTAATCCATAACTATCTCAGTGGGATAACCAGACAAAAATATGCATTTGAAGCTGTTGTCCTTGCAGCAGAGTAATCTCAAACCTGGGAACACAAATTCTGTATATAATAGCATCTCTGTGCATCTACTGACATGAAGCACAATCATATAAAATGTTGCCATTTCAAGGAGAACGTTGTCACATTGACAATAAAAGTGGCTGGACTGGCTGGGGATCAGCTTGGGGATACTATAGCATACATTTGTATCCATCCTCTAAACTAATAAGTTTTCTTTTATTTTTTAATTTTTGCACTGTCACAATCAAATTGGGCATGTTTCTTTATTTAATGTGATATGGACCCTAGTATTTATAAAAAAAACAAATCCTAAAATTATTTTTACTGGACAAAAAAAATCAGAAAAGGGAAAATGCCTGTATTTCTGTCTATTGCTACTGTCTAGATGGAGTTGTCACAACACCATTCAGCTACTTAGTAGCAATAGACAGAAATACAGACTCTTTCGCTTTCTTATATTTAAATATTTCCGCATACTACATCTAAAAAGCTGAGCTGCAAATCTGGTGACATCCAGCAGACCAGACCTTTGAATCCCACAGCTTCCACCTGCATACTGTGTGATCCTGAGCAAGTCATTTAACCTTCTTGTGCTCCCAGGTCGCTCCTGTAAAAAAGCTTTCAGCTTAGTGTGCTATTCCTGGTTAAACAACTGAAAAAAAAAAGAGATGTCATCAGGCTGAAAGGAGAGAGACAAAGAGAGAGAGAGAGAGAGAGAGAGAGTGTGTGTGTGTGTGTCCATATACACACACACACACACACACTATATTTCTTTAAGCCTGATGACTCTGCAGTACAGCATCTTTTTTCAAATGTAATATGTTGGCCTACAGTAGAGGAGGGAACTTTCACTCAGGACCTGTGATTGTGAACTGGGTAGGGGAGCGTTGGTGAAAACCAGTGCTGCTATGTCGAAGCCCTCCCTTGGGGGCACTGGTTAAAATACAAATGTATATTGTTCATTGTGTCTGCCTCATGCTGTGGCTGACAAGGTTTAGAGGTTTCAGACCTGGTAGGGGACTTTTAAAATAGAATGCTTAAACTAGTTTCAGACTTGGCGGGAGGACTTTTACAAAAGTGTGACTCATGATGACCCAAACCATGAAGTTAGATCTGGCAGGAAGATTTTCACAATAGTGTGATTCAGCTAACTAATGACTCACTAGCAGCTCTTTATGTGTGCCTGAGAGAATGTGTTGTAGGCCAGATGGAAAACATACATACAGATGAGGATGCAGTAGCAGCTCATTATGAGCACCTGGTAGAATTTGTAGGACAAGTGTAAAAAAATAATGGGGACAGCTTAAGCTTGATTTGGACTCATTAATCACTGCTTAGGTATCCTTGGTATTTCATCTGAAAGGTGGACATTGAAGGTGTTATCCAGCGATCTAGAACTGATGCTGCTCTACCTGTCTGCCTCTGTCAAAGAAATGCCATGGACCACCTGTCCATGTAGCCTGAAGTCAGAGTTACATTTTTTTCTTGATTGCTATCCTCAATAGGAGATGAACTGTGAACAGATGCTTCAAGCATGAGAAGACTGCAGTGCCAGTGGTAACTGTACACCAACCAAGAAGAAGAGGAATTCAGTGTTCCAAAGTTCCTGGAAGACTTCCTTTGAGTGGATCACACCCAGCAAGAAAGGGCCCCCGTATGCGTTCTGCAAGTCATGTGACATCAGCATCAGCTATGGCAGATGAAATGATATACAGAGACACAAAAATCTTCACAGAAGCATCTCCAGAGCAAGAAGCATGCAGAAGGGAAAAAGCTGACCCAGTTCTTCCAAGCACAGACTATCTCAAAAGTTTTGGAGGCAGAGGTGGCGTTTGTGAACATGCTGGTGGAGCACAACCTGTCACTTTCTTGTGCAGACCACCTACTGAAATATATGAAGAAGTACTGCACAGATCCAGAGGTGGTAAAGAAGATGAGCTGTGGAGCAACCAAATCCACCTGTATTGCCAGAGAAGTGCTTGGTCCCAGCTACCAGGAGACTGCAACTTCCCTTTGCTGTCGAGTGTCATTTTGCCTGTATGTTGACCAAAGCACAGACATGGGGGATGAGAAACTTCTGGTCATCCTTGCAGGTTGCTATGACATTTGACAGGGAAAAAATGTTATACAGTTTCTTGACATGCCAGTGTGCACTTCAGGTACTGGACAAGGAGTATTTGACTGCATGATGAAAATTCTGGAGCAGCTGGACATCCCTGTAACAAATCTGGTGTCGTTTTTATCTGACAATGCTGCAGCAATGATTGGAAAACACAACTCTGTGTTGCAAGATTAAAGCAGGTGAACCCAAACCTAATAAATATGGGATGCTTGTGCCATCTGCTGGACCTGTGCTCCAAATCAGGGGTCAAGGCCTTGTCCTCACCTGTTGAGGAACTAATTTCTGACATTTATTATCATTTCTCTTCCAGCTCATTATGGCAACAGCAGCTGAAAGAGTTTGCTCTCTGCTGATATTGAGCTATTAAAAATCATTAAACATGCACCCACAAGATGGCTTAGTTTGAGTAAAGTTGTGAAATGAATGACTGATATGTGGCCCACTCTGCTGTCTTATTTTAGGTCTGTTGAACCCTGAGGCACCAAAGTAAAACTTATATGTGACCACCTGGGCAGTCAAGAAGTTCTAATTACCTTCTTTTTTCTAAAATATGCCCTTGTGCCACTGTACAATTTTAATAAGAAACTGCAGAGCAGAGAGAGCCAGCTAATGAGTCTGCAGGGTGACATCAGCAAAGTCGTACAGTTGTATGCTAGAAGGGTTTTGCAACCTCAAGCCACAGTCGCCTTGAACAAAGAAGGTCTTTTGGACCTAAAGAGTGAGACAGACTTTCTTCCACTAAAATATGTACGTGTTGGCCCTGAAGTGCAAGAATTCATTGCAAGCAATGATGACATGGAAGGAACATCAGTGGAACTAAGTATTTATAAAGAGGCCAAATCATTTTATTATGCTGTACTGCAAAAAATGTTAACAAAGCTCCCACTGAAATGCAGTGTCCTGAAATAGGTTTCCACATTGCTGAACCCAGCACTAAAGCTACACATAAGTGGAAGATCTGTGGTGAACCTGTCTAAGGAACTTGGTGTATGCAGTACACACTCTGAGTGTGACCAGCTTTTGGATGAGTTTGGGACATACCAGTTTGCAGAAACTGGATCTGCACAGGCCTTTGAAACAAACAACTCTGCTCTAAAGTATTGGGGCATGATGCTCTCCCAGCTATTTTATTTATTTTGTTGTTTAACCAGGAGTAGCACACTAAGCTGAGTGCTTTTTTACAGGAGCATAAGGAAGTTAAATGATTTGCTTAGAGTGACATACTATGCAAGTGGAAGCTGTGGGATTCAAACCCCAGTCTGGTCTGCTTGATGTCACCAGATTTGCAGTTCAGAGCCTTAAACCACTGCGCTATACTGCTATGCACCAGTGGTGAAGATCTGCCCCTATTCAGGTGTCTGATGGAGACCATCTTATGCCTACCTCATGCCAATGCAGAGCCAGAGTGGGCCTTCAGCATGGTGCGAAAAGTAAAGACTGAATTAAGACAATCCTTGAATGTAAAGACTTTGAACTCTGTTATTACCATAAAAATGAATGAAGAGAGACACTACTATGAGTTAGAAAATGGGTATTAAAATCAAGTAATTTGATTGGTCAGTTGGCACTGCACAAGCGTGGTCTATGTGGCAACAGACCTTGGGCATGAAGTAGCGGCAGTGCCAACTGCCCAATCACCCACCAATATCACGAAGTCAGCTGTTTCTGTACCACCGAAATCAACATTCCACTGTCAGTGTCAGCAAGTGATAGCTACTAGCATTAGTTTCTGTGGGTCACTAAAAAAATGTATTTTCAAAAATGTCAGATGTCTCACCCATCAACTTCGACCTCTATTTCGACCAGCAGTTTTCAATCGAAGAATTGGAGCAGGAACCTGATGTGTGACCTACAAACAAAGGAAAAAGGAAAAATCCTGTCAGTGAGGAGGCGGAGTGTCACGTAAGTTTGACAGTCGATCAGCTCGATCAAATTGAAACTGACAGGGATGAGAAAAACACAAGAAAGAACACAGCTTGGGCTATAGCTGTTTTACAGGACTGGGCAACCGAATGAAATCTGTCAATGAATTAAAAAACTGAATACTTAAATACACTACTTAGGCAGTTTTACGGAGAAGTGCGAACGAGCAGCGGCAGCGAATACTCAGTGTCAGGGCTGTGTGGGATCCGAGCGTGCATAAACAGATATCTCAACAGCTCCTTGGTCACATGCTCTGCAAACATAATATCGGATGCCAGGTTTAAAAGCAGGAATAATGTTTTCATTAGCATCCTGAAACTGGACAGAAAGCAGAACAAGGACAAACCAGCCCATCATCCTGTGATTACAGAGGCGGACCTACAAAACCTCCGCTCCTCACCTTCTCCCTTTCCTGACACTGCGCCGGGCCTAGTAAACCATGTGTAGTTCAAGATACAACTACACATGGCCCAGCGTGGTCGGGAGAGATTACGGGAACTGACGTCTCAGTCATTTAATGTGAGCAAATAACTGTTTACAAATCATAAATTTGTCCCTATCTCAAGGAAGCACTGCGTGTGTGTGTGTGTGTGTGTGGGGGGGGGTCTGACAAGCTACCTTAAAAAATGAAATGCACTGAAATGCAGCCAGAAGAACTATTTTATAACAAAAAACTATCTCTCACAAGAAAGTGTTTTAACATTTACACATATTTTTTTTCCCAAACATGTAAAATGCAGTTGGCCATTTTCTAAGTGCAATAATACCCTCCAGGGTGGGCGGTATTGTGCTATATCAGAACTTCCAGGGGCTATAAGGCCCTCCGCCTACAGCATCGGGCCTCATTACGCCCTTGGGCTGTCTGGTGTAGCACAATACCGCCCACCCTGTTGGGTACTATTGCTTACATAACTCATATGAAGGAAGGGAGTCTTAGAGGCTGCAGGGAAAGCAACTATACTTTGCAACAGGGAAAACCTTGCAGCAAAAGACAAATGAGACTAGTTTCCAAACTAACTTTGTTTTGTTGTACAGTACAGGTACCTAGTTTTTGATATGTAGTATAGAGTAGATAGCACAATTTTCATTTTTAGTATACAGCATATATATGCTACAGAGTAGACAGTATGTAAAATATCGTGTGTGGATTTTTATTTTTTAGTATAGATGAGAGAAAATATTGTGTATGGAATTTTATTTTTAGTATAAACTATGGTAGCATGGTTTTCAGTTTTAGTATAGGGTAGAATGATAGCAAATAAAATGTGTGTAGGTTTTCAATTTTAGTTAAGTGCATAGACTAAATAGCATGCACTATATGGGTACATAGGTTTTGATTTCATCTGTTTGCTGCACTATATAATTAAATGTATTTAAAAGTGAAACCTATAAATAGCCGAAAATAAAAGTTTCGAAAGTAAAACTATCATGTTCTATGTTGTATTCTTTTGTTTTGTAAATATAGTTTTTATTAAACATTTTTTCAGTTACAACAGGGTACAAGCAGCCATATGTCATCTATTAAGTATCGATTTGAATGTATTGATGGACAGGACATAGTTCAGGTGAAAATTTCATAGACAGATAAAATCAGTCACAGTCTAGCAATACAGCAATACAACATAGAAACATAGACTTTGACGGCCGATAAGGACCACTTGGCCCACCCAGTCTACCCATTTCCCTTCCTATTGGATAAGTTGCAGATTCTAGTTAACCAACAGCCTACTTCCTGCAACCTCCCACTACAATTGTCTTATGTCTGTCCCATGCATGTTTGAATTCCCCCACTGTTTTAGACCCAACAACCTCCCCAGGAAGGTGGTTCCATGCATCCACCACTCTCTCTGTGAAAAAAAATGTCCTCATATTACCCCTGAGCTGTCCCCCCAACTTTAAATTGTGCCCCCTTATTCTTACACATCTCTTTTTCTGAAAGATGCTATTCTCATGAACTTTGTTGATTTCCTTGAGGTATTTGAAAGTTTCTATCATGTCCCCCTGTCCCTCCTTTCATCAAGAGTATTCATATTAAGCTCTCTCAGTCTCTCTTCATATGGCTTCTGCTGCAGACCCTGCACCATTTTAGTTGCCCTCCTCTGGACTGCTTCCATCCTGTCTATGTCCTTGCATAGATGGGGTCTCCAAAACTGCACACAGTATTCCAGATGGGGTCTCACCAACTGTCAGTACAGAGGGATAACCACTTCCCTTTTTCTACTTGTGATGCCCCTTCCTATGCATTCCAGTATCCCCCTGGCTTTCCTTACTGACTTCTCACATTGCTTACCCACCTTTAAGTCATTTGATATGACTACTCCCCAAGTCCCTTTCCATTTTTGTTATTGTTAATACCTCCTCTGCTATTGTATACTTTTCTCCTGGGTTTTTGTTTCCCAGGTGCATTACTTTGCACTTCTTTGCATTGAATCTAAGTTGCCATATGTCTGACCATTTCTCCAACCTTGCCAAATACCTTCTCATCCTTTCTACCCCCCCTTGTGTATCAACTCTGTAACAGATCTTTGTGTCATCTGCAAAGAGGCAAACCTTTCCCTCCAGACCCTTTGCAGTGTCACCTATAAAGTGTGGCAATGAGTGGCACATTGAGTGGCACATTGTACATGGGCATTCAGGTTTCTAATTCTGAGCTCCTCCCACCCCCAGTCCCCCGCAACCATATACTCCCCTGGGGGAGGCAGGCAGGCGGGAGGGGGCATCCCTCTCTCTCGGACTACATACGGTCAGTGTCAGTGGCTCAGCAGGTAGCACACTCACCTCTGAAGCCGGGAGATCAGAGGGCTGGGTTCAGTTCCCACATCTGGCCTTTGGGTTAATATCCTAGTACTGACACTGTAGTGCAGCATGAGAGCGGTGCTGCACTTCTGAGGTGCAGTCTTTCAGATGAGACATTAAACTGAGGTCCCATCTGCCTGGATTGGTGGTAGTTCAGGTGGATGTTAAAGATCCCATGGCACTTATCGAAAAGAGTATGGGAATTTCCCTGGTGTTCCGGCCAAATTTCCCTCGTTCACTAAAAAGGCCACCAACAACTTAATCTGGTTCAAGGTCAGTTGGCATTCATCTGTATCCCCCTTACTCAGGTTGTGCCTGAAAACAGGCAGGATTTGTCTAGTGCACTTACCCAGTAAACAAAAACTAAATAAATAAATATGCATGTTAGTTCGTTAGGGAACAAAGGTTGGGTCTTTGGACATAACATATCAAATCCATCTAGTCCACCTCAGTGAGCTGAGATCCAGTCTATCATTCAGATAGAAGGAAATTCTTTCATTTCTGTATATGTGATTCACCATGTCCCTCCGGACAGGGATTGTAGAAGTAAGTGCTACGAGCCAGCACTGTGTTATGGTCTTCTTGGCCACCAGAAGGACCACTCCCAGAAGATAACAGGTGTGGGTGTCTTTGAACTCTGGAGGGAATATATGCAAAATGAAACAGGCTGGCCAAACAGGGTCTCCAATTTGAGCTCCAGGGAGGTCAAAAAAGGTTTTAACCTGGGGCACAACCAAAACACCTGTGAGTGATGCACTGCAGAGTCACCACACCGACTCCAGCAGTGTGCAGAGTCAGCAGTGAGGTAGTGAGAGGTGATGGCCAGTGTGTGGAAAAACATAATTAGGAGTTGCCGGGAGAAAAGATGCCAGGTATGTGAGCTTAGACATAGTGAGGCAACTGGTTTCCCACTGTTTGGGAGTGATGTCCGCTCTTAGCTCCTCCTTCCATTTGTCCAGGATCCTTCCCATGGAGTTCCCCTACGAGTTTGATAGGGCCTTGTATATCACAGAAATTGCATGTGGCAACCTGTTACAGAATAGGAGACCCTGGAGAAGTGTTATCAGAGGAGGATATTAATCGGATCACTGGGCCTGAGTGGGAAGGGAATGAAAATAATGCCTCAGTTGGAGATATCTGAAGAAATCAACTTGGCAGAGGTTGTGTGTATGGAGCATCTCTTGAAATGTTTTAAAGGTGGGACCATTCAGAAATTGGAACAGAAAGGAGAGACCCAATCAGTTTCAGCTATAATAGGCATGGTCCAACCGAGCTGGGAGGAAATTTTCCGGCACAGCGATCAGGCAGAGTAACATCAGGAATGGGGAAAGTGAGAGTTCCCTGTGGATAGCGTTCCAACTATTGACCTGGCACTGAATCCATGGGCTGATGGGGACCTGGCTCTTATGGAAAGTAGCCTGGTATAGGGTGGTTCTAATCAACTTGTCATAGGGGAGTAGACCCTCCTCTATCCCCCTCCAGATTGCAGGGGAGGCCCTCATATATCTAGTGGCAATGAAAGAGAGGTGGGAAGCCCAGTTATAAAGTCACAGGTTGGGGAAGGCAAGACTGCCTTGATTTTTAGGGAGACAAAGAGTGATGATCTTCACTCTTGGGTGCTTACCTGACCAGATAAATTCAAGCAGGGTCTTGTTCCAAATATGAAATAATTTGGTGGGTAGGTGCAGAGGGACATTTTGAAAGAGGTAGAGGGTCCTGGGCAATACCACCATCTGGATGACCTCAGTTCTCTGATATAAATTCAGGAGTAGGACATTCCACCTGGCCAGGTCCTGTTGTAGCTGGGTGTAAAAAGGGTCATAGTTGTTTTGCATTGCATTCTGGGCATTATGGGATAGATAGATGCCCAGGTACTTCAGTCTAGCAAGGTCCTACTGAAATGGGTAATCCTGTTGAAGGGTCAGGGGGGATAGTGAAACACTAGAGTGTCAGTTTTGGAGGTGTTAAGTTTGTATTCTGAACATGTACCAAAGGCTTTAAGGATGTGAAACACTGTGGGAATAGACCGGGATGGGTCAGAGAGGAAGAGTAGGACATTGTCCGCATATAGTGAGATACAGTGCTCCATCCCTCCCAGCTAAATACCCAAAATATGGGGGGAGAGTCTTATTGCCTTGGCCAATGGTTTGATAAAGACGGTGAAGAGTCCAGGGGAGAAGGGATGGCCCTGTCTAGTTCCTCGAGAAAGAGGGGGAAGTAATTGGAATGATGACCCAAAATCTTGACACAGGCCTGTGGGGAGGCATAAAATGCTTTAATTATGGCACCAAAGGAGGAGGGAAAATTCATCCTATCCATGGCGGAGAAAAGAAAAGGCCAGGAAATTTGGTTGAAAGCCTTTTCCACATCAAGGCTGAGAAGGACAGAAGAGCCTTTTTGGGTCTGCATTTCATGGCCCAGGTGGAGCGCCCTGCAGGTATTGTCCATTGTGGATCTGGAATTTACAAAGCCTGTCTGGTTGAGGTTGATCAGAGAGGGGAGGACTGAGTCAAGACGATGGGCTAAGATAGACATAAGATATTTGTAATCCATGTTGAGGACCAAAATCGGTCTATATGAGCTACATGATAAGGGGTCCTTTCCCTGTTTAGGGATAAGAGAGACTGTGGCATATGACCAGCCTAGGGGTGGACTGAACTTCCCCTGCAGGATGTCATTATATACCCGCAGAAGGAGTGGGCTGACTGTTGGAGTGGCAAATTTAAAAAACTCTGCACCATAGCCATCTGGGCCCAGGGCTTTCATGGTTTTGGATCTGGAGAGGGCTGCAGTCAGCTCTACCTGGGTGATAGGGGTCACCAGAGTTAGCTGCTGGTCCTGACTCAGACCTGTAAGATGGAGAGCAGATAAAAAGGTATCAATATTGGCAGGGGCGACCGTCTGTTTGGGGATATATGGGGTCTTATAGTAGTCATGGAATGCCTGCATAATTTTACTAAGTTTTGTATGCAGAGTACCGGTGGCAGGGTCCTTTACAGCTACTATGGTCAAGAGTTTACGTTGCCTACATAAATGATAGGCTAACAGACGAGAGGCTCAGGGTACGGTTTCCCCATATCTCTGCCTCAGAAAAGTAAGTGCTATTTCTGTTTGCTGGGTACAGAGGACACCTAAGTCCCACCAGACCTGTGCAAGCTGGGCTGTCACTGAGTGGTCCCCCTTTGGTGTGAAGATTGCAAGAAATGTAGGGTCTGTTCTAGATGTGTGCATCTCTCCTTTCAGATCCTTGCAAGAGTGGCTGTGTACTGAATTAAATGTCCCCTCAAGACTACCTTCTGGGTGTCCCATGTAATGGAGGGGGGAGATTTCTTGTGTCAGTGTTGTCCTTCAGGATCTCCTCAAGTTTGTCATTCAGAAACTCCCTAAAGGATTCACTTTTGAGGTGGATTGGGTTGAAATGCCAGAAGGTGTTATGTCTCTTCATCTCCAGATCCCATGAGGTTGGTAGAGGTGCATGGTCAGAGTGAGCAATATATTCTATTGAGGCAACCACCACTGCTCCCAGATTTTCATTCTGAGTATAGCAATGGTCGATGTGTGAGTAGGTTCCGTGTACTGCCGAGTAGTGAGTATATCCCCTGCCCCTAGGGTGGAGGGATCGCCATTCATCCAGCTAACCCACCTCCTGTACAAAGCGTTTGAAAAATTTGTGAGGGGCTGGTTGTCTACCTCTGGTGGGGTTAGTGGAGTCCAGATTAGAGCCTGGGGCTATATTAAAATCTCCCACAGGATCAAATCCCTTTAGTTAATTCCACTGTCTTATTATGGAAGTGTCAGATAGTCGGGGTGCTAGAGCCCGGGGGGAGGTATATATTAGACAGGGTCACCTCCTGGTCCTGTAACTTGCCCTGTACAATGATCAGACAGCCCTCTGTGTCAGCACACTCCAACGTAGACCGAAAGGAAGTATGGCTAGGGATCAATATGGTGACCTCTCTCCCCCTCCCCCTCTCAAAAGCTGAAGAGCATTCCTAGGTGAATCCCCAATCCCTATGGACTAGTTTCTTATGTTCATCAGCTGACAAGTAAGACGCCTGGATATATACAATCTCAGCCTGACTCTTTTTTTAGCAAAGTGATTATCCTAGAGTGTTTTATCGGGCTACCCAGTCCATTAACATTCAAAGAGTAAAGTTTTACAGGCTTGCTAGACATGTTTAAGCCTGCTAAAATACAGGAGATACTTTTTTGCTTTAGATATCATTATATCCTGACTCAATTTTCCAGGTTTAGAGTGGTGACTGCTTGTGGAGAAGCAAGAGAACAAACCCTTAAACATGAACCCTTGGGGAAAAATATCCAACATGGGATTGTAAACATTGGGGTGAAAACAGCTGAACCAACGCTTGTCAGCAAAAAAAAAAAAATGTAATAATAACAAAGCAGGCCTCTGCTAACTGGGCAAAGCCTGCCAAACTGGGGGTGACTTCCATGGGAGCTGGGTGCTGAGAACACCCAGCGTCCTGGTTATGCCAAGTAGGCCTGTCCCTACCAGAGGGCACTAGACATAAATGTCCAGTAAGGGAAAGGAAAAAGGGAAGAGAGGGTGAAGTCATGCCTTGGCTCCTCAAAGGTGGAGGGTTTAGAGCAGTTTTAAGTATTTCAAACTCTTTTTCATGGTTTGCAGAGGTTGTCACTACAGTGGCTGACAGGGATTCTGTGTCAGATGCTGAGCTTCGATGGATTCAGGGGCCACGGGGGGAGTCAGCCCCCCAACCCACCTCGGGTGTACCATCCACAGTGACCATAAGGGCTCTGAGACAATGGTGGCTTATTTTCAGGAGAGGCAATGGGAGCAGTGGTCCTCGGGACCTACACCATGGAGCCCGCCTAGTGAACTTGTGCTGCCTCCTAGGGATACCTGAGTGAGCCTCCCTTGAAGCATGGCTCTGCACATTAAGGCTGCTCTGACTGGTCCAGTGACTGGGAAATGGAGACAGCATGGTCAGCGACCATTAGGACCTTCATAGACCCAAAGACTTCAGTGCGTGGAAGGTGCCACTAACCTGTCTCTGGCCCAATCATCAGGGCAGCCAGGGCCTAGTGGAGAGCCAGTCCTGCCAAGCTCCATGCAGCAATGCCTGACCCACCACCAAAGCTCCTCCAAACCCTGCCGGAACCCTCAGCACCACACTGGCCGCCATCCCCTCTGTCCATGCCCGGGCAATCCAGGGGCTGAGAGGGGGAAAACATGACGCATGCAGAAGGTGGGGGGGGAGGGAATCTGTGGGGAAGGTGGGTAACCAGGCCGCTGCAAGCAACAAGGCAACTCTTCAAGGGATAAGCAAGAACTGGCTCACCTGTAAGGAGGCAAAGGAGAGTGAATTAGGAAGCGTCCACTCATTTATCGGGCTGATGAGCTTCTAAACTTGAGGACGAGGTTGTGGTCTGCTTCTTCAGGCCTGCCACTATTTTCTGGATGGCTGAGGCTGCATCTCTACGGTGTTCCTCCCTGGAGGGTACCCAGTTCCAGACCTGATGTGCCAGCTTGGATGCCAATGATGGATCAGTCTGCTTTGGAGCTAACAACACCCCCATGCCACAGTTGTCAAGTTCTTGAGCAGCCTCTTTGGCTGTCTCAAAAGTTCCAATGTCCTCCAGAAAGTGAGCTGTCAGCTTGGAGGGATATGGAGTTCAGAATTTTAGTTTGGCCTCATGAAGCTTCCAGAGGATGGGGCATAGGCCCTGTGACAAGCTGCAATTGTAGGGGATAATCATTGCCTATGTAGATGTGGTGTTCCTGACAGGTGAGATCCCCTTGTTTCCCTGATTTATGTAGGATTAGCTCTTTCTCCTGGAAACATAAGAAATGGAGAACCATGGAGCATGGTCTGTTGGATGGACCTGGCTGTGGGCCCAAGGCATGGTGGGCAGAATCGATCTCCAAAGTGCAGATTTGGAGTAGATCTAGCTTCGGTTTTAAAAAGCTCTGGAGGAATTGAGTGGGGTTGTTACCCTCACATCCTTCAGGGAAACCAAAAACCCTGAGGTTGTTCCTGTGATTCCTGGCCTCAGAGTCCTCCACCCTCTCTTACAACACCTGGACCACATGGTGCAGCTGCACTATCACCTGTTCTGTGCAGTTCACATGAGCATCCAACTGGGTAGCCTGCTCCTCTAGTGAATCAAGATGCCACTCCATTTTGCCGATGTCCGTCCAGACAGCAACAAAGGTCAAACGGGTCTCTTTATGAAAGCAGCAGAGCTCTTGGAGCACTATGTCCATTTGTCTGGCAAAGTTGGGTGCAGTTGGAATGTTGGCACTTGTGGGGCTGTCGCGGTCCGAGATCTGGGAGCTATCACTATCTGTGGCCCATCTGTCAGGATCTGCCGAATCCAATGGCATTTTTGGTAAATCCATTTTCTCCCGGGCATCCTGAGGATTGATTAAAATGATTGCCCCAATTTTAAGTTGCAGGATTCAGAGTTTTAGAAGGTTTTATTGCCTTGGAGGAGATGGAGCTGAGCGCTCAGGGTGTTGCCATAGGCATGATGTCACTAGAAGACCTATGTTGTATTCTTAATGAAGTATTCAATAACTTTTAGTTTCATGCATTTGAAAGATGTGAACATTGTGATGCAACACTTTACGTGGCGTGAAAAATGGTTTCCCTGATTTTGAGTATTTGTCCCTGATTTTAAAGGGTAGAGTCCCTGATTTATGGCCTTGGAGGTTGAGAGGTATGCCTGTATCTTGAAAACGAAGTGAGATATAGAGTTTTTACTACCCACTGCTTAGATCACCTTATAGTTAGAAATCATAGATTACACCTGCAGTTGAATTTTTTCCTACTTTCTATGGTGACAGAGATATTGGCAAAACCATGTTCCAAGGGTTCTATGGGGGGATTTTAAGTGCCATTTCGGTGCCCATATCTCAGAAATGAAGTGATACACACAGTCAATAGTATGTCATGTGAAGTACTCACTGTCATGATTACAACAGCACTGGAATTTTTTTTTTAGCTGCTAAGGTTTCTGAGATATTAGCAAATTAGTGTTACAAGGGTTGCTTGCCCTATAGTGCTGCTGTATGACTCTGTACTTATGTATGTAAGGGAGTGCAGGGCCTGGAGGGCCCGTGTTCCCACATATGCATATTATTATGCAACAAAATGGACATTATGAAGGAAGCGCAGGGCCTGGAGGGCCTGAGTTCTCACTAACACATACCACTTACATTGCACTTTCTCAAAAATAAGGGAAATTAATTGCAAAAAAACTCTGTTAATGCATCAGTAAGGGTTACAAGTACAGCAACCAAAGTTTGGAAATGTGCTGTTAGAGTTCAAAACCCTAACTCTGCATTCCCCCCCAGCCCACTCTGCCATACACACACACACACACACACACTCACACTCACACACTCACTCACACACACACACTCACACATGCAAGATTGTAAGACACTGTACCACTCCGTCACATCTGTAACCACAATAATCACAACACTACTAAGTTCACATAACACTATGTAATGAAAAACTAAATATAGTATCATCGACTCTATACTGCCGGCACAGTATGATAACACATTATTGCTGGTATATCTTCTTCATACAATGAGGCTTAGTCTCTACATATTTTCAAAATACTGACTTTTATGTGTCACTATTCAACAATTGGGTTGCTGCAGTCTACCACTTGGGCATGACACATACTACTTTTACGATACTGCTCAAGAGTCAGCCCAGTGGTGCTGAGGGTTGAGGTGCTGGATGCCACACCTCGCGTCCTGTCAGCAACCTGGGTTCAGGAATGGACTCGAGCTGCCAGGGGGTGGGAAATATCAAGTGTCCCATGACTGCTCTCCTTCTTTTGGGGTGGGTGAGGGACATGCGCTGCACTGTAGTGACACCCAGCAGAGGCTGGGTGTTCCACAGATGTGGGCATATGCAGGGGGAGGAGCACGGTGGTCATCTGTATGTATGTGTGCCAATGTCACTGTATGACTGGCTCCTCAGTGGGCAGAAAAACTGGTGGAAAATTGGTGGGGTGACGTCAGTGGCTGATGGCCAGCCCTGCGCTCCTGGAGTCATGTGGTCTCTTCACCAGCTCCGTGCCACAGGTCCCTATGGGGGGGATCCTGCCATTGGTAGGATGAGTGTGATGGGGCATATGGATTTGCATGTCTAACCAACTTCAGGGGTGTGGGTGCCAGTGGCTGGGGGTCGATGGGGACCGCTCCAACAAAGGCAGAAAAACTGTGGCATAAAAAAAAAAAGATATTGCTCAAGTATGAAACTAGCACCATCACATGTTGTTATACGGCTGCGTTGCCAGGAAATACTCATTAGCAGCACGTTATTGTTAGTGCTGGATGTTACAACTGTTGCTTTCACATGTTACTTGTACACTATACTACAAATAATTACTTTTATTACTACAGTTTGTTATTAGGACAGACTCACTCTACAGTATCAGAAAAATTAATGCAAACATACAATGACTGTTGGTAGGCTTATACTAACTCTCATTTCCAAGAAACTATCTGTGGATAACATACTGTGTGTTACATTCACTTTTTCACTATTGAAATATAGGCATGTGCTTAAATCTTGTTATTGTTGTTTGCAATACAAATGTGCTTACTGTGGAGCATCACCCATGGTTGCCCAGCATGCGTGTCCACCCCCAAGGCACTATGATCGTGGCAGAACTCATACAGTTGGTGACCCATGATGATGGATGTACTGTATCTTGCAGTACATTTAGAATGTTGTATGCTACTTCTGTTACCTGATGCTGTTTGACTCTGATTGGTTGTGCTGCCTTGCCCCTTCCACTGCTTGCATGTGTGTGTGTGGGAGGTGTGGGGGGGATGTGTAGTTAGAGTTTTGAACCCTAGCAGCACATTTCCAAACTTTTGTCACTTTACTATTAACCCTAACTGATGCATTAATGGAGTTTTTTGCAATGAATATGTATATATTTGTCAGTGTCAGTGGCTCAATAGGTAGCACACTCACCTCTGAGGCCAGGAGATCAGAGGGCTGTGGGTTCAATTCCCACATCTGGCACTTGGGTTAATATCCCAGTACTGACACTGTAGTGCAGAATGAGAAGGGTGCTGCACTTCTGAGGTGCCATCTTTCAGATGAGATGTTAAACCGAGGTCCCATCTGCCTGGATTGGTGGTAGTTCAGATGGATGATAAAGATCCCATGGCACTTATCGAAAAGAATAGGGGAATTTCCCCGGTGTCCTGGCCAAATTTCCCTCATACACTAAAAATACCACCAACAGCTTAATCTGTTTCAAGGTCAGTTGGCATTCATCTGTATCCCCCTCCCACAGGTTGTGCCTGAAAATAGGCAGGACTTGTCTAGTGCATAACCAGTCAAAAAAAAAAAAAAATATGTATGTGTGTATAAATATATATATATACATACATATATATATATATACACACATATATATATATATATATATATATATATATCTATTAGAGGCAAAAAAATCTGTTTAATGTATCAGTTAGGGCTGTTGTTCCACAGCGACAAAAGCAAGGAAATTCATTGTTAGGGCTGAAACCCCCTTTGCACCCCTCCAGCCTACCCCCCAAATGGAATCGGGGTGTGCATTGGGGTCATCGGTCCTAACTGTCACCCCATTCTCCTATTCCTCAGCTTCTTTCCACATGTGATGGGGTGACACTTAGGGCTGATAACCCCAATGCGCACCCCGATTCCAGTTGGGGGGTGGGCTGGAGGAGTGCAAAGGGGGTTTCAACCCTAACATCGCATTTCCTCACTTTTGTCGCTGTGGAACAACCCTAACTGATGCATTAAACAGAGTTTTTTGCCTCTAATTTCCCTTCTTTTTGAGAATGATAATGAGAAATAGTGAATGTCATGTAGCGGCGAGATCGCGGTGTTGATGTCTTGTCGCATTGTAACATTGTGCCTGCAAATGAAAATAGTAATGCACTTCGTAACACAAAGAGGAACAGTACTGTAGACAGAAATGTTAAAAACAACAGAAATGCAACTGCAAATGAAAATGCAAAGGGTAACGCACATGGTGGCGTAGACGTGAACGGTAAGTGAAACAGGTACGGAACTGCAAGCAGAAATGGTAATGGTAAGAGTAATGTAAGCACACAGGCTGGTTTTCCCCAAAAGCTGTATAGAGAAAGACAGTGAGTAGAAAGAATGTATGCAAAATAAAGACTCTCAGAACACAAAAATCAATAGTTGTAATAGTAAATTGCTTATATCTCAGTAACTGTACAACATAGAAAAAAATGTAAAAGTCATATGTATTATCACTTTCCTGGCTAGTTTTATACGTGGACCCCGGGCTATAATTTTTTGACAAAAACTCCATATCTCAGACCGTTTTCGAGATACGGGCCCTCAAAGGCGTGGAGAACACCATAATGTTATCCTATGGGGGAAAAAAAACCAGAAGTTTGGACTGCCATAACTTTTGAACAGTTTAATAATTTTTCTCGAAATCTTCAAAAGGCACATCGGGGTCCCCGGCTACACATTCCCTGAAGATTTTGGGCCAGTTGTCCAAACCGTGTGACCTGTAGGCGCGACCGTAGAATTCCAGAAAAAGTGTAAACGCATGCGCAGATCACGCTTAATAACTCCACAGCTGTGTATCTGACCAGTACAAAACTTGGCAGATCCCAAGGTGTATGGGTCTTGATCATGTATTCCAAATTTCAGTCAACTCTGTCAAATGGTTGCAAAGTTATTAAGGTGCAAAATTTTGGGTTTAACATGTAAATGGCTCCTCAACCCTAACTATGGTAGCACAGTAGTACTACCATAGTTAGGGTTGAATACCCCATTTAAGGTTAAATGGTGAAACTTTGCACCTTATTAACTTTGTCATCGTTCAACAGATTTGCCTGAAATTTGGTAGGCATGGAGTATAACCATAAATCTTTTGTACTGGTTGGATATACGGCTGCGGAGTTATTAAGTGACATTCCGGAGCGCATTTACGTTTTTTTTTAGCGTTCTTTGCTCATGCCTACAGGTCGCACGGTTTGCGTGACTGGTCCAAAAACTTCAGGGAACGTGTGGACAGGGTCCTTGATGTGCCTTTTGAAGATTTCATGAAAAAATATTGAACAGTTCAAAAGTTATTCAAAATCAAATTTCCCATTATAGTCAATGGGAAAAGTTAGCAGAAAGTTCAACAGTGTCGCAGATGCCATTTTTAGTGTCACAAATAATCCTAGTAGTGTCGCAAATCCGCTATTTTGTTTTCAGTTACTGATCACAGAAATGTTTGGCATTAAAAATTGGGACCATCTAGGGACACAATTATTTTTGTGTTTACCTAGTTGCACCCTGAGGATGCTAGCCATGTCTTTATTTTGGGGTTAAACACCCCAGAAATAAGTTTTTGAAATTTTTGGAAAAAGTAGAGTTGCAAAGTAGTGTTGAATCTGTGACACTTTCGTGATTTTTTTGCAAAAGTGTCATATTTTGTGACACTACTATTGAACTCTATGGGGAAGATAACAGGAGTTCTTTGCCACCATGCTGCAAAACACTTGTTTGGTATTTTGTGCTGAAAATTGGAGGTGAGAGAGCCAATATTCCACTGATGTGCCTTTCGGTAGTTTGGTGACAAAATATTGCTTGGATGGAAAGTTATGGTGCTCCGAAGTTGACATTTTCCCATAGACTAACATTATGGCATACGCTGCGTCTTTCGTGGCCCGTATCTCAGAAATGCTTTGAGAAACGGACTTTTCATTGTGAAAATGCTTAGCCCCTAGGGGGCTAACCATTAAATGGAAAGCTAGCCAGGAAAGTAATGAATCATGTGAAATTTAAATATCTTTTCTATGTCATACGGTTCCTGAGATATAAACAATTTAGTATTCCAAGTGCTTTTTTCCTGGCACGAGGCCCATTATTATGCATACATTCTTTGTAGTCGCTGTGTTTCTGTATGCAACTGTTGGACAAAATCATGATGTGCGGTTATATTACTGCTACAGTTAGTGTTCCCACTTGCATTTACGGACCTGTTTGTGTCAGCATTCCTGTGTATGCCACTGTGTGTGTTTTGCATTACGTTTTTGCTTGCGCTTGGCTTTGCATCACTGTTACCATTTGAGTTTCTGTGACCATGTGTGTAAGTGTTTGTGCTTCTGTTTGCATTGCAGTTACTGTTCTTATGTGCAAAAATATCATATGGTGGGAGCGCGGGGCCTGAAGAGCCCGCGCACCCACCACTACTATAATGTGTGCACCCTCAACAGAACAGGTAGTGAATCCTGAGTGCAGAGTCACTGGAAAAGGAAGCCCATGGACATCAATGATACACTACGCTGATTGCAGGAACACACAAGTTAAGACAGTTTGGTGTAGTGTGGTGTAAACTAGGCAATGACCCACCCCCACCCAGACCAAGTACTGCATCCTGAGTGTAGATTCACAGGAAAACAAAGGTTTATGGATATAAAAAGTACAGCTCCATGCCTGCAGTAACACACTAGTTGGGAGAGTTAGAATTTGTACAGTGTCAGCTAGGCAATGCCCCCCCCCCCACAGGCCAGGTACTACATGCTGAGTGGAGAGTCACAGGAAAAGAAAGTCCAATGACAGCAAAGGCTATGGACATTAATGGTATACCTCCCTGATTGCAGGAGTGCACAAGTTAGGACACTTAGGAGTTGCACAGTGTCAGCCAGGCAATGCCCCCCCCCGAGCATGTACTGCATCCTGAGTGTAGACTCACAGTAAAACAAAGGTTATGGATATAAATGGTACAGCTCCACGACTGCAGTAACACACTAGTTGGAACAGTTAGCAGTTGTATGGTGTCAACTAGGCAATGCCCCACCCCCCAGACAAGGTAGTACATCCTGAGTGGAGACCCACAGTAAAACAAAGGCCATGGATATTGACGGTACAGGCCCCTGGTTGCAGGAATACACAAGTTAGGACAGTTAGGAGTTGCACGGCATCAGTTAGGCAGTGCCTCTTCCCGTCCTGAGATCAGATACTGCATCTTGAATGGTGACCCGTATAAAAACAAGAGGTCATGTACATCAGCGGTACACCTCTCTGAATCCAGGTGTACACAAGTTAGGACACTTAGGATAAGGTTATGGATATAAATGGTACAGAAACATAGAAACATAGAAGTTGATGGCAGATAAGGACCGCTTGGCCCACCCAGTCTGCCCATTTCCCTACCTAATGGATAAGCTGCAGATCCTAGTTAACCAATAGCCTACTTCTTCCTACCCACACCCCCTAGAATTGCCTTATGACTGTCCCATGCATGCTTGAATTCCACCACTGTTTTTGACTTCACAACCTCCTCTGGAAGCCATTTCATGCATCCACAACCCTCTCTGTGAAAAAATACTTCCTTAAATTACTTCTGAGCCGCCCCCTCTATCTTCAAATTATGTCCCCTTGTTCTTACACACCTCTTTTTTTGAAAGATGCTACCCTCTTGGACTTTGTTGATTCCCTTGAGGTACTTGAAAGTTTCTATCATGTTCCCCTCTCCCTCCTTTCCTCGAGGCTATACATATTAAGCTCCTTAAGTCTCTCTTCATATGTCTTCTGGTGCAGACCCTGCACCATTTTAGTTGCCCTCCTCTGGACAGCTTCCATCCTGTTTATGTCTTTGCGGAGACTGGGTCTCCAGAACTGCACGCAGTACTCCAGATGGAGTCTCACCAGCTGTCTGTACAGAGGGATAATAACTTCCTGTTTTCTACTGGTGATACCTCTCCCTATGCATTCCAGTATGCCCCCAGCCCTCCTTGCTGCCCTCTCACATTGCTTGCCCACCTTTAGATCATCTGATATGACTACTCCCAGGTCCCTTTCCATTTTTGTCATTGTTAGTATCTCACCCCCCATTGTGTACTCTTCCCCTGGGTTTTTGTTTCCCAGTTGCATTACCTTGCACTTCTTAGCATTGAATCTAAGCTGCCATACATTTGACCATTCTTCTAACCTTGCCAAGTCCCTTCTCATTCTTTCCACCCCTCCTTGTGCATCAACTCTGTTGCAGATCTTTGTGTCATCTGCAAAGAGACATACTTTTCCTTCCAGTCTCTCTGCAATGTCGCTTATAAAGACATTGAAGAGGACCGGTCCCAATACTGAACCTTGCGGTTGCCAATTCTTTGCCCAGGCTATCATCTTGGGACCCACTCCCAGGCTGGCTAACTTGTATATTAATCTTTTGTGTGGGACTGTGTCAAATGCCTTGCTAAAGTCTAGGTAGGCCATGTCCACAGCCCTTTCCTGATCTACTTCTTTGGTCACCCAGTCAAAGAAATCTATCAGATTTGTCTGGCATGACCGTCCCACTGTGAATCCATGCTGCCTTGGGTCCTGTGCCCCTCTGGCCTCTAGATACTCAACAATTCTTTCCTTCAGAAGTGATTCCATTATTTTCCCTATCACTGAGGTTAAACTAACAGGTCTGCAGTTTCCTGCTTCTGCTTTGCTCCCACTTTTGTGAAGGTGAATCACATCTGCCCTCCTCCAGTCCTCGGGTACCACCCCATCCTCCCATGATTTGTTAAAGACGGTAGTCAGTGGTGTCACTAGTTATACCTTTAGTTCTTTTAGAATTCTGGGATGAATCCCATCAGGCTCCATTGCTTTGTCCACCTTCAGTTTTAAGAGTTCTTTCAGAACCTTTTCTTCTGTAAATGGGCTGGTATCAACTTCTGTATCCAGAGTGTTTCTACTGTTTGTTTTAGGTACCTCCCCCTCTTCCTTTGTAAATACTGAGCAAACATATTTGTTTAGAATCTCTGCCTTTTCACAGTCACTCTCTGCCCACCGTCCCCCCCCCCCTTATTAAGCCTCACTATCCCTCCCTTGGTCTTCCTTCACTCCCTGATGTACCTATAAAAGGTTTTATCCCCCTTCTTAACTGAGTTGGCTATCTTTTCCTCGGTTTGGGCCTTTGCTGTTCTGACTGCCTTCCCAGCTTCCTTTTGCTTTAACTGATACAGTTCTCTGTCCTGCTCCTTCTGTGATTCCTTGTACTTCCTGAATGCTTACTTTTTCTCTTGAACCTTCACTGCCACTTCCTTTGAGAGCCATAGTGGTTTCTTACATTGTTTCATTTTGTTTATTTGCTTTGTACAAAAGCCTGTTACCTCTGTGATGGCAGTTTTTATTATTCCCCATTGTTATTCCACCCCTCCTTCCTGCCCATTTGCAAGTGCATTTCTTAGGCACTCACTCATTCTGGCAAAGTCAGCCCTTCTGAAGGCCAGTACTTTTGCCTTTGTAAGGCTTGACTCTATTGCTGTTTATTGTGAACCATACTGTTTGATGGTCGCTAGTTCCCAGATGGCTACCCACTTCTACATCTGTGTTCCTCTCTTCATCTCCATTTGAGAGAACCAGGTCTAAGATTGCTCCCTCTCAAGTGGGCTCCAATACTAATTGTCTAAGGCATGCCCTTGTAGGGCATCTAGAATAACCCCACTCTTCGAAGTGGCTGCTGCAACTGCACTCCAGTTAACATCTGGCATATTCAGATCACCCATCAACAATATCTCCCCTTTTTCTGCCATTCTAAGTATACCTTTTATCATTTCCTTGTCCATTACCCCCCGCCGAGAAGGGGGTTTGTATACAACCCCTGTGCGGATTGTGGTGCCTTTGCCGGTCTCCAAATTTACCCACAGTGCTTCTTCTCCTCCCTGTTTACCCTTTTGTTCTGTTGCTTTGATTCCTTCCCTTATGTAAAGAACTACTCCTTCTCCTCTTTTACCCTCCCTGTCCCTCCTGTAGATAGTGTATCCTGGTATGTTTATGTCCCAGTCATGGTTTTGTGTGCACCATGTTTCCATGACTGCCACAATATCCAGATGTTCCTCCTCTATCAAGGCCACTAATTCAGGAAGCTTGTTACTCAGACTACGGGCATTGGTACTCATTGCTCTCCATTTTTTGATGGTTTTACCTTCTGTTGCAGCATCCCCCCGACCTTTCTACCTCGGTCTTTTTCTCATTTAGTACCCTGTTTTGTAGGGAGAGGCTGGGATTTTCCTGCTGCTTATCAGTGCCTCCCCCTTACTAGTTTAAAAGCTTGCCAATGAAGCATTTAAACCGATTGCTCAAATATTTTTCCTTCCTGGACAGATGCAGACCATCCTGCCAGTATAGGCTGGTGTCCCTCAGGTGGAACCCCAGTCCCAAATGAAGCCAAACCCTGAGCTCCACACCATTTTTCTACCATTCATTAAACTGCATGGTGCAAGTACCCTCGCCTCCCTCATGCCATTGACAGGCAGCACCTCTGAGAAGGATACTGTGTGCTACTTGCCTTAAGCCCTCCCAATTCTACAAAGTCCTTCTGCACTGCTCTAATCTCATGATGAACAAGTCATTTGTCCCTAGGTGGAAAATAGCGTCCAGCTCGAACTCTTGTGCAGCTGTTCTCGTGATCCTGAGGATGCGCTTCCTGTCCCTCCAAGCCATGGCACCAGGCAGGCACCTTACTTCAGTTTTCCCTGCTTCCCCCAGATCTATCCCCCTAATAATTGTGTCCCCCACCAGGAGCTGCTTCCTTTCCTTGTGGTGTTTTCTGACTCCTTCCTGTGGGCCTCCCTTGTGACAATTGTCCTCAGCCTCCTTAGTCTCCTCTGTGGGTGCATCCATAGGGGAGCTATGCTCCCCCAAGAATGGTGTATGGATTGTTGAGTGGAACAATGGACTAGGTGTGCCTCTGTTCCACCATCCTCACCCTCCCTGAGCCTACTGTGGTCCAACTGCTGTGCTTTCTTCGCAACATCTGAGGTAGTGGTGGTGGCTCTGGTGCTCCCTGGATGGGGAAGGTTCCCTTACTACTGTCTAGTGTGGCTTGAAGATGGGCAACTTCCTCCCTCAGGGCAGAGAGTTGTCTGCAAATAGGGCATCTCAGCCTCCAGAAAGACTCCCAGAAGACTGCTGCCCCACAGCCATTACATTGCACTACTCCCCACATGTTTATCTATTTTTTTTGTGTGTGTGTGTGATTGGTTTGTTATATAGAAATATATATATTATACAATGTATATGCTTCTATTGTCAGTGCAGTGTGCTAGAGAGGATATGACAGTGATATACCTTGCACTCTTGAAATGATGTCAGAACCCCAAGTATAAAGGAACTATTTCCAGGGATGGGTGGGGTGAGGGGTGGGAAGGGATTGGACCTAAACTGTGCCCTCACAAAACAATCAGCTAAAAGCTCTGACCCACCACTGCGATGAGTGCCTACCTGTCAGCAAGATGGCCTACACAACAATTTGACAGAGAAAATACCCTGCTAATCAAACAGAGAAAAATCCAGACATCCAAGTCAGACACAAGTAAACCTCCCCAGTCCTAAAACAGCCTGGTGGTTTGTGCTCAGAAAGCAGTAAGTCCCAAAATAAGTCAGCTGTGCTTTAAACTCTTCCTGCACTGAAAATCTTAAGAATTGTAACAAACGTAAAGCTAGATCCACCTCCCTTTGTTGCTTGAAAGACTTTCTTTTCCTGATAATTCTAAGTTCCTTATTTCACCTTTCAGTTAGAAGTAGCTTCCACCTGCAGAATATCTGCTACAAACCAAAAACAATTGCACAGCTCCATGATTGCAGTAACACACTAGTTGGGACAGTTAGAATTTGTATAGTGTCAGCTAGACAATGCCCGCCAGGCCAGGTATTGCATCCTGAGTGGAAAAGAAAGTCCATAGACATCAATGGTGCCCCTCTGTAGTTGCAGAGACACACAAGTTAGGACAGTTAGGAGTTGCACAGTGCCAGCCAGGCAATGACCCCCCACACACAAACCAGGTACTGTATCCTGAGTGGAGATCCACAGGAAAAAAAAGGCTATGGACATTAACGGGACACCTGCCTGATTGCAGGAGCAAACAAGTTAGGACAGTTAGGAGTTGCACGGCGTCAGCCAGGCAATGTCCCCCCCAGAGCAGGTACTGCATCCTAAGTGGAGACTGACAGGAAAACAAAGGTTATGGATATAAATGGTACAGCTCCAGGATTGCAGTAACACACTAGTTGGAACAGTTAGGAGTTGTATGGTGTCAGCTAGGCAATGCCCCCTCAGGCCAGGTTCTACATCCTAAATGGAGAGTCCCAGGAAAAGAAAGCCCATAGACATCAATGGTGCACCTCTGTAGTTGCAGGGACACATAAGTTAGGACAGTTAGGAGTTGCACAGCAACAGCCAGGCAATGCCCCCCCCACACATGAGGTACTGTATCCTGAGTGGAGACCCACAGGAAAACAAAGGCTATGGCCATTAATGGTATACCCTCCCTGATTGCAGGAGCACACAAGTTAGGACAGTTAGGAGTTGCATGGCATCAGCCAGGCAATGATCCCTCCCCAGAGTACACCTGACTGCAGGTGTACACAAGTTAGGACAGTTAGGAGTTGCAAGTTGTGAGCCAGGCAATGTCCCCTTCCCCCAAGATCAGGTACTGTATGCTGAGTGGAGACCCACAGCAACACTGAGGCCATGTACAGCAGTGGTAGGCCTCCTTGATTGCAGGTGTACAGAACTTATGACAGTTAGGAGTTGCAAGACCTCAGACAGGCAATGCCCCTGCACCCCAGAGCAGGTACTGCATCTTGAGTGGAGACCTACAGCAAAATTGAGGAAATGGACATCAATGGTATACTTCTGTGATTGTAGATGTACACACGTTAGGACACTTAGGAGTTGAACTGACTCAGCCAGACAATTCCCCCCCCTCCGCATACCAGGTTCTGCATTCTGAGTGAGGAGCCACAGGAAAACAAAGGCTATGTACATCAAAGGTACACCTTCCTTATTAGAGTAACACACAAGTTAGGACATAGAGACATAGTTACATAGACAGTGTCAGCAGATAAGGGCCTATGGCCCACCCAGTCTGCCCATTTGAGCTTGTAAGTTCAGTTTATGTATTCCTAGAAGTCTCTTGCCCCTTACACCTGACCTCCAGAATTCCTTTATGTCTATCCCATGCATTCTTAAATCCCATAATTGTTTTAGCCCCTACCACTTCCTCTGGCAGGGTGTTCCACTTGTCCACCACCTGTTCTGTGAAGAAATTCTTCCTCATTTTTTCCTCTGAATCATCCTCCCTCCAACTTCATTCCATGCCTTCTAGTCCTGGAACATCTTTTTCGCTTAAAAATAGTGTATTCCTGCACCCTGTTCCTCCCTGTAAGATACAACACAGTTAGGAGTTGCACGGCGTCAGCCAGGCAATGCCCCCCAGACCAGGTAGTCCATCCTGAGTGGAGACCCATAGCAAAACTGAGTCCATGTACATCAGTGGTAGACCTCCCTGATTACAAGTGTACCGAAGTTAGGACAGTTAGGAGTTGCATGGCCTCAGACAGGCAATGCCCACCCCCCCCAGAGTAGGTACTGTATCTTGAGTGGAGATGTATGTCAAAATTGAGGACATGGACATCAATGGTATACCTCTGTGATTACAGATGCACACAAGTTAGGACACTTAGGAGTTGGACGGACTGAGCCAGACAATGTCCCCCACTACGCATACAAGGTACTGCATTCTGAGTGGGTAGGCATAGGGAAACAAAAGCTATGGACGTCAAAGGTACACCTTCCTTATTGGAGGAACACACAAGTTAGGACAGTTAGGAGTTGCACGATGTCAGCCAGGCAATGCCCCTCCCGATCAGGTAGTGCATCCTGAGTGGAGACCCACAGGAAAAGAAATGTCATGGATATAAACAGTGCACCTCCATGGTTGCAGGGACACACAAGTTAGAACAGTTAGGAGTTGCACGGTGTCAGCCAGGGAATGCCCCCCCACACCCTAGGTACTGTATCCTGACTGGATATCCACAGGAAAACAAAGGCTATGGACATTAACGGTATACCTCCCTGATTGCAGTAGCACACAAGTAAGGACAGTTAGGAGTTACATGACGTCAGCCAGGCAATGCCGCCCCCACCCAGAGTAGGTACTGCATCCTGAGTGGAGAGTTACAGGAAAACAAAGATTTTGGAGCTAGATGGCATACCTTCATGATTACAGTAACACACAAGTTGGTACAGTAAGTAGTTGCATGGTGTCAGGCAGGTAATGCACCCCCCCAGACCAGGTAGTGCATCCTGAGTGGAGAGTGATAGGAAAAGAAAGTCCATGGACATCAATGGTGCACCTCCCTGGTTGCAGGGACACACAAGTTAGTACAGTTAGGAGTTGTACAGCGTCAGCCAGGCAATGCCCGCCCACAGTAGGTACTTTATCCTAAGTAAAGAGCCACAGGAAAAAAAAGGGTATGGACATTAGTGGGACACCTCTCTGATTGCAGGAACACACAAGTTAGTACACTTAGGAGTTGCACGGCATCAGCCAGGCAATACCACCCCCTCCCCCTAGAGCAGGTACTGCATCCTGAGTGGAGACCCATTGCATAACTTAGGGCATGGACATCAATGGTACAACTGACTGATTGCAGGTGTGCAGAAGCTATGACAGTTAGGAGTTGCATGGACTCAGCCAGGCAATGAACCCCTGTCCATGCCAGACTAGGGAATGTATCCTAACTGGATACCCACAGCAACACACAGTGTATGGACATGAATGGTACATGTCCCTGATTGCAGGAACCCACAAGTTAGGACACTTAGGAGTTGCATGACATCAGCTAGGTAATGCCTCCTCCCCCCAGATCAGGTACTGTATCTTGAGTGGAGACCCATAGCAAAACTGAGGCCATGTAGAGCAGTGGTACACCTCCCTGATTGCAGGTGTATACAAGTTAGGACAGTTAGGAGTTTCATGGCCTCAGACAAGCAATGCCCCACCTTCCAGAGCAGGTACTTCATCTTGAGTGGACATCCACAGCAAAATTGATCACATGCACATCAATGGTACACCTCCCTGATTGCAGCTGTGCACAAGTTAGCACAGTTATAAGTTGCACACCCTCAGCCAGGCAATGCCCCCCCCCACAGATCAGGTACTGCATCCTGTGTGGAGAGGCAGAGCAAAACTAAGGACATGTACATCAATGGTACACCTCCCTGATTGCAACAGTACACAAGTTAGGACACTTAGGAGTTGCACGGCATCAGCCAGTCAATGCCGCCCCCCCCCACACACACACACACACAACAGGTACTATATCCTGAGTGGAGATCCACAGGAAAACAAAGGCAATGGACATTAATGGTACACATTCCTGATTGCAGGAGCACACAAGTTAGGACAGTTAGGAGTTGCACAGCAATAGCCAGACAATGCCCCCCCCCACCCCAGAGGAGGTACTGCATCCTGAGTGTAGACTCACAGTAAAACAAAGGTTATGGATATAAATGGTACAGCTCCACGACTGCAGTAACACACTAGTTGGAACAGTTAGCAGTTGTTAGAGTGGAGACCCACAAGAAAACGATTATGGACATAAACGGTACACCTCCATGACTACAGTAACACATAAGTTGGGGGCACTTAGGAGTTGCACGATGTCAGCCAGGCAATGCCCACCCTGACCAGGTAGTGCATCCTGAGTGTAGAGTCACAGGAAAGGAAAGTCCATGGACATCAATGGTGCACCTCACTGGTTGCAGGGACACACAAGTTAGGATGGTTAGGGGTTGCAGAGCGGCAGCCAGGCAATGCCCCCTCGCAAAACCAGGTACTGTATCTTGAGCGGAGATCCACAGGAAAACAAAGGCTATGGACGTTAGTGGGACACCTCCCTGATTGCAGGAACACACAAGTTAGGATAGTTAGAAGTTGCATGCGTCAGCCAGGCAGTACCCCCCTCACAGCAAGTACTGTATCCTGAGTGGAGATGCACAGGAAAACAAAGGTTACAGATGGTGCACCTGCATGACTGCAGTAACACACAAGTTGGGACAGTTAGGGGTTGCACGGTGTCAGCCAGGTAATGCCACCCCCCCAGACCAGGTAGTACTCCTGAATGGAGAGTCACAAGAAAAGAAAGTTCATGGATATCAATGGTTCACCTCCCTCATTGCAGGACACAGAAGTTTGGACAGTTAGGAGTTGCATGGCATCAGCCAGACAATGGCTCCCCCCCAACACACACCAGGTACTGTATGCTGAGTGCAGATCCACAGGAAAACAAAGGAGATGGACATCAACAGTACATCTCCCTGACTGCAGGAGCACAAAAGTTAGGACAGTTAGGAGTTGCATGGCATCAGTCAGGCAATGCCTCCCCACCCCCGAGGTACAGCATCCTGAGTGGTGAGGCACAGGTAGAGTGAGGGTATGGAGAGCAACAGTAAATCTCTATGATTGTAGGTACACACAAGTCAGCACAGTTAGGAGTGGGACGGAGTAAGGCAGCCAATGCCCACCCCCCCAAACCCCACCCAGACCAGCAACTGTATAATGATAGGACAGGCACAGCAGGAGTGAGGATATGTACATCAACAGTACATGTCCCTGATTGCAAGTACAGACAAGCTAGCACAGGTAGGAGCTTCTTGGCCTCAGCCAGTCAACCCCCCTCCATCTCAGACCAGGAAATGCATCCTGAGTGGAGAGCCACAGGTAAACTGAGGGCATGTACATCAACAATATATCTTCCTGATTGAAGGTACACACAAGTTAGCACAGTTAGGGGTTGTATGGCCTCAGTCATGGAATGTCCCCCCCAGGTACTTCATCCTGAGTGGGTAGCTATAGTAAAACTGAGGGCATGGACATGTATGGAACACCTCTATGATTTATTGTCTATAGACTAGGAAACAGAATATATTGCTGTATGTCTTTCTGTTGCAACATTTACGTTCAGCACTGGTGTCAGGTTCCTGTTTCACCTGTTTTTGAGCTGTTGTTTTCGCAGTCTTCCTGGTTACTACAGAATTCACAAATATATTTTGTAATGCATATCATGACAATGTGTTCATGAACAACAAGACTGTCATTCTCTTTCATGTCTGTTTAAATATCATTTTTCCAGGATGCTACTATATGCTACAGCTAAGAGTGTGCCTGCTGATAACTGGTAGGTGTGAGATGAAATATATGGTAAGACAAATAATGCACTGTATACTGAGTACAGAGCCAGTGCTGAAACACAGGGATGGATATTAATGATATATGTCTTGGATAGCAGCTGTATACAAGATAGGAAACTGAGTTATTGTACAGTCTGAGACACGTTATGTAGTTACTACCCTTGCTGATCTGATACTAGGGCATGAGTGCACAGTCACAGTCCAAATACAGGAATGGACATTAATAGTGTAGACCCCTGATTATAGCTGAATGGAAGTGATTGCACTGAGGAGTTGTACAGGCTGAGCCAGGCTATGCTACTTCAGCCCATCTCATTGCACCCAATGACATGTACTGTTTGCTGACTGCAGAGCTACAGTACAACAAAAGCGATGAATATCATCAGTATATCTTTATGGTACCAGCTATACACAGCTTAGTACAGTGAGGAGTTGTACACATAAAGACAGGCAATGCCCGCCACCCACCCCACAGAGCAGCTATTGCATACTGAGTGGAGAGCAATGCTAAAACTAAAGGTATGGACATCAATGGTACATGCGACTGATTGTCATTGCACAAGGGCGTCATGCAGTCAGAAATTCTGGAGGGGCACAAAATCTCAACCTCTCTAGGGGGCTCCAGGAGCATCCTTTGTTCATTCTACTTACAGTGTTACCTTTTCTTTAAAATTTTTGTAAGAATTAGTCAGAACTTGTGCATTTTGATGTAGGTTCAAGCATCCATGGTCCCTAAGGTAACTACCACAGATATGTGTCATTGGCTCATCTTGAGCTCCAGTAGCAGCTGAACTGCGCAGACTGGATGTTTCCCCAGACAGAGTTAGTGGGAGTGTCTGTCAGTCTCAGTTGTCAAGGAGCTGTTCAGCTGAGCAATTTATATGGGCACATAGTGGTCTGTGTATCTAGATGACTGCATCTGCTCCTCGAGATGTTGCAGTGAAAGTAAAGGATTCTGAATGAATACTTCTGCTCAGTAGTCACAAAAGAGGAGGAGGAGGAGGTACCTAATCCAATTAACAGAAGCACTCTGGATAGAGGGGTTGATACCAGTTCTTTCACAGAAGAAAGGGTTCTGAAAGAACTAAAACTGAAGGTAGCAATGAGGCCTGGTGGGATTCACCCCAGAATTCTAAAAGAATTAAGAGAACTAGTGACACCACTGACTACCCTTTTTAACAAATCGTGGGAGGATGATGTGGTACCTGAGGAGTGGAGGAGGGCAGATATGATTCCCCTTCACAAAAATGGGAGCAAGACAGAGGCAGGAAACTACAGACCTGTCAGTTTGACCTCTGTGGTAGGGAAAATGATGGAATCACTTCTGAAGGGAAGAATTGTTGAGTACATAGAGGCCAGTGGGGCACAGGACCCAAGGCAGCATGGATTCACAGCGGGACGGTCATGTCAGACAAATCTAATCGATTTCTTTGACTGGGTGACCAAAGTAGTAGACCAGAGAGGGGCTCTGGATATGGCCTACCTAGACTTTAGCAAGGCATTTGACACAGTCCCACACAAAAGAATAATAAACAAATTAGCCATATTCACGCACCCCCCAATCTAGTCACCCTCCCTCACTGCTGTGGTGTAAGGTGCCATGATTTAGTCGACATTTCGGTATGTGCCCAATCATGGTCACCAAACTCACAGGCTACTGATTCATGGTCATCCAGTCATTGAGCTCACACAGGCAACTAGACAGGCAAAAGAGAGGCAGGTCCAACTAGGTAGGAAGGAAAGACACAATTGAGTACTATCTGCACAGAAATGATACATCAACCCACATTTTTTACTGATATCGCCAAACGGTAACAGCAAGGTGTAAAAAGCCTGGTTTAGTGGCTGTGTTATCCCTAGACTAACATTGTTTAGTGGCCAAAGCTCTTCTAATGATGACTGTGTCATCTACCTTAGTTATACAATGCATGCGCCCAAAATGCGAATGGCCATATGACATATGCATAACTTTTAGTGGCAGCTGATAACTATATACCAGTTACTCACCTGTCCTTTGCATTTTTACACTCTGTGCAACAAATACACACCAAAAAAGAAGATGGAACAAATCAGTCCCTTTGGCACTTCACAACAGACTGCCCGAGGCAAAATGCAACATGCCTTCACCCAACATTGCAGCTTGAGAGCAGTATTGTCTTTAACCCTTAGAACACATTCACTGTCACATCTGTGAGTACCTGCAAATGGTGAAGCAGCAGCTGATGATCAAGCAGTTACAATGTTGCCTACAGGTCTAAATGTACCAGCAGTGATTACTGTCCTCTTCTATTGCTGCCAGGAAATGAACCACTCTAACATGTCTGAAAACACACATTGCAAAATAGACAAATGGCAGTATAATTTAAAATATTATAAATCATGGTGCATTCTTTTTAAAATGGGAATTTGGTTTAAAATTAAAATGTTTATTTTACAAAAACCAACACCCGAACACCTGTTTCATATTCTTTGTGCATGGCCTAGTGGGCCATCCAGCATGACCCCCCATTTACTCATTCCTACTATTATGACTAAGAACTGGTGACCCAGACTTTATTTGACCAATTATTCACCCCTGGCACGCATTTTCAGTCTCCAAGTGAATGTGTCCCTGATGTTTAAAAATTGCCCAAGGCAGGACAAGTATTCAGGAATTCACAGGTAGCAAAAAATTAAACTACAAAGCTTGGACTGTGAGGCTATAACAGATGTGTGTCTGCATACCACAACTACTACTTGTCTGCTGTGTAACACACGATAAATCACATAATCTCCCTATAATCCTGTGTCATACTAGGAAAAACATCAAAAAATGTTTTAAAAAAGGAGTACATTCACATGATAACACTGTACCCTCAAGTTTAAAATAATACCAAGGAAACCAAGACAAAATACTCAATTTCTACTTTCACTCCCAGAAACTCTTTACTGATTTCGTACTCATTTTTGACTTTCTCAGGAGACGGTTGAGGGGGGCACGGTGGAAGAAGAAGAATAGAAAGGTTGTCTGAGGGTTTTACATGTCGTCTCTGATATTCTGCAAATGAGCAGAAGGATAAGAGTGACTACTGTCTCCACAATAACCAGCAGAGACAATGTTATTCAAATGAACAGACTCCACAACATTACAGGGCATTGATAAACCTTACCTCTGAGTGACACATGCAGTACTTCGTGTTACTGCCCTACAATGTGGCAGTTCTCTGCATGTCATCTTGATCAATTTACATGTCACACTTTGCAAGGAAGAGGTTTGTTGTAACACCAAGAGAGCAACAATGCTTGATGCTTTTCAACAGGAAAATAACTAAACTGTTCCGCTCTGATGACATTACATTCATGATACAGAACAGTACACTTCAGTAATAATATCATACATATACAAATAAAAGCAAACGTGTCCTTATCTTTCATCGTAAAAGCAGTTGTACCTCTGGATGGAAAAACTGAATGAGCCATCAATTTTCAATCAGTTGAACAGTACCACTTTCTGACCAGTAAAAACAACATGACAAGTGCATTTTTTCCACATTGCACCTCTCTTTGCTGTTTTCTTTCTATGCATTTTTTTATTTCCATCTTACATTCACTTTTCTTACATTAGTGAATCACAATCAGATAAGTAAAAAAAAAAAAAAAAAAACTAAGAAAATGCCTACTTGGACCACAGCGTTGTTTCACTCAGCAGTATGCACGCCTTCCCCCACCTCGTGTACCTATTAATTGTCTTCTGTCAAATGTTGGAGGGACTGAAATACTGCATTAAATGAGAAGGAGAAATGAGATTGCTGACACAGACTCATCGTCGACAGGGGAGAAGGAGAAACAAGAGTGCTAATACAGACTCATCGTTGACAGGGGAGAGGCGGGCCACAATAGCGATAAAGTCCATTATTTTATTATTCTATTTGAAAGGAGATTATATTGACAGTCAATATAATAACCTCCTTTCAAATAGAATAAAATCAAGAAAAATCTAAACAAAAATAAGCTAAGCAGCAGGGTGTTTTTTTGTGAGAGACCTGGACTTTGGAATGTTTTACGGCGGGTAGCTCTGGTCTAATACAAGGAGGTGAGGGAAGGGTTGACATGGTGTGGCATTTGGCAGTGCTGGGTGAAATTTGAAAAAACTACTTCCTTGCCTTGCTTCCAAGTTCCTTCCCCTGTGGTACTGACCTTTTTTCTACTATGAAACAGCCAGGACTCAGGAGGAACTTCAGTCTTTTCTCATCTGGAGGAACACACACACCGATGTCACTGACCGACTGACTGCACTCTCTTAGTGCTGACTGATGATTCCTCTCGACCTCATACGACTGTCAGGTCAGAGAATGGCACTCAACTGACTGATGACGATGAACGACAGCCAATTCACCACGTGAGCAATTTCTTCGTGCCTTGGCTGTGATTGGTGGTAGATGACAGCAGCCAGCAGCCAATCAACTGTCTGTTGTGATGGTCTCTCTCTCTCTCTCTCTCTCTCTCTTAGTTGTTACAGCAGCTCAGCTCAGCCCTGAAGCCAGTCGCCAGCCCAGCGGGAGCAAGTAATTTTTTTAAAACCATCAGCGGCTCTCAGTCGGTCTTTACTTCACACACATGCACCAATCGATTCAGATCAGAACCCCCCACCCCCCATCCCCCACCAAAAAGTCATTGAAAAAGCACCATTTTTTTGGGCCCACAGGCATAAAAAAATAAAATACTAAATACATTTTTTTAATAGCCCTCACATAACAATATTTGGGGGGGCACATGCTCCCTCAGCCCCTATGGGCATGACGCCACTGGCATTGCACACAAGTTAGGACAGTTAGGAGTTGGACAGCCACAACCAGGAAATACCTCCTCCCCCACACACACACACACACACACAGCCCAGATCAGGTAGTGCATCCTGATTGGGGAGGTACATACAGGATACCACATGGACATCAATGGCACAACTTCCTTATTGCAGGTACATACAACTTAATGCAGTTAGGAGTTGCCTGCACTCAGCAAGGCTATACCACACTTCCCCCCAAAAAACAGGTACTTCATCTTGAGCATGGAGACAGAGCAAAATGGAGACCATGGACATCTACAGTACCTCTGCTTGATTGGTATTGCACACAAGTTTGGGCATTTAGGAGTTGCATGGACTTAACAATGAAAGCCCCCCCCATTCAACAGGTACTGCATCTTGTCTGCAGTGTTACAGCAATATTAAGGTCATGGGCACCTCCCTCATTGCAGTTACACAGAAGTTATGAGACTAACAAGTTACATGAACTCAGCAAGGCAATGCCCCCCCCACACAAGCACACAGACCATTGACTGCATCCTGAGTATTGATGCACAGGGGAAAGTACAGCCATGGAAATCAATGGTACACCTCATTGATTGGAGTTGCACACATTTTCTGTAGGGAAAGGAGTTGGCTGACATCAGTCAGCCTATGACTATCCTGCCCCCACTGGCCTCTGACAGAAAAGATACTGCATGTAGACTAGAGAGCCACATCAAAAGTACAGCAGTGGAGATCAATGGTATAGCTTATTGACTGCAGGTGCACACAAGTTTGCACAGTTAGGAGTTGCATGTCCTGAATCATTAAATCACCACCCCCCCAAAAAAAACCCACCATGGGCTGTATCATACCTGTGAACACAGATCGAAAGTAAACTAAAGTAAAGTAAAGTATTCAATATCATGTTTTTGTATACAGTCTGTAACCTTTTTTGTTATGACCACTCAGGTCCATCTTGTAAATGAGCTATGCTCAATGATGTTCGCCTGAATAAATAAAGATTTTGATTGATTGATTGATTGATTGAAAGTAAACCTTTGTACATAAATGGTATACAGAATGTAGAGCAGTGAGCACTTGCAGAGGATCACTGATTCCATTCCCCAGTGACTACCCAGAACAGGCATTTGTATTATTTTCAGTAAGATTGTCTTACCTTATCACCTGACAAAGATGATGCTGTTGGTGTCAGACTGTTCTGCCTCCACAGACTCAGACTCTGGTAGTACTACCGCCACAAGTGGAGGGGAGCACCTCTGATGTCCTGTGAATGTAAAATTATAATAATTTATTTGATTGTGCTGTGTATCTCTATATTAATTCAGTACAGTTTTGCTTCAACATTGCTAGTATTCTCTACTCTTTTAGCAATTTTCCTCTACAGTTTGCTGTCAGTGGGTCTATACATGTGTAACACTATCTGCCTTCAAAACATGATTACTATAAGGTCTCTTCACATTCAGAACACAAAACAGTATTCATTAAATACAAAGTAATACACAGTAAAACAACCCACTCACTGTAGTCTTTTATATCTATTGTTTTTAAATCATGTACAACACTATTCCTATCACCAACTTTTTGTAGCATTTTTTCTGTGTTTACTCACAATTGCTTATTGTACCTATATTGATGTTAAAAGGTATACTTGATACAAATATGCTGTATTCTGTAAATTCATCTGTCATACAATGTTAATGCAATGCAATAAGTCATAGCCAAAATGTTACTGCCCATCAGTGTTAAAACTGCAATATATATTGTCAGGGGTGTAGCCAGGAATTTTAAACTTGTACTCAAAACTGATGCACTTTTGCCCCAACCCCCTCATTATGTAAACATAAACCAAAATATGTGCTGCTACCCTACACCATAGCCCCCTGCCCCTCTGTGTGCCATGTCTGGGTTCAAGAACAGTAATCAGTTTCCTCCTGTAATCCTCCTTCCTTTTTTTTCTGCCTGCTTGGTAAGTTGTTCTTGTTTGTGTATTTGGCTGGTGGCATCAGTGCTCCATTGCTAACAACAACAAAGGCAAAAGGGCTCAGCATGACATGGACACAGTGTTACTCACAATATCCTTGCTTTCCTCTTTTTGTTGCCCCTACTTGATTTGCTGCCCCTGCCAGATTGTTTTTACTGTACTGTGCTGCATACCATGCGTATGCCTGCACGGTGTTGCAAGTGCTTCCCTACAACAGGCTTTCCAGCAGCCTCCCACATCTCATGTGTGAGGCAGTACCATCCAGAGTCATTGTCCAGTACCGATCTTTGTGCTTTCAACATGTAAAAGTGCTGTCACAGCAACTTCCACTTCCACATAGTTGCAGATTTGTTTTTGATTTTAAAATAGCACCACATATGTCCAGCTATGCGCCTCCACATGACATTCAACTTCCTGTTGGTGCTGTGCTTTGGTACCTTTGGATTCCCTTTGACCTGAGTCAACTCCTCCAAGTAGCACACCTCCCTTAGACTTCAGAGTCTCATGTTGTTCAGAAGTTTTTAGGTCTGCAATGAATATAGAAACAGAGAACATTACATTAATATGATATATTTTTGCTTCTGTAGGATTCTGTTCTGTTCAACTTTTAGAATATCCACGTACAGGCACCACGGTTCTTATGACTGTACAATACTAATTACAACTAATGATTGATGGCAACAGTGATAGTTACACTACATCACGTAAAGGACCTTGTACTATGTGTGCTATGTCATGTTAGAAGTGTGATGCATAGCTATACTCAAAGAACATGCCTGGACATTTCTATTCAATTTTGCAGATGTGCTTCTATCACTACAATCCTATCCCCCACACAGACCAGGTATTGAATCCTGAGTGGAGAGTCACATGGAAAAAGGAAGCCCATGGGCATCAATGGTACACCTACCTAGTTGCAAAAAACACTAATTAGTGTAGTTTGGAGTCAAATGCCATCAGCCATGCAATGTGACACCCCACCCAAAAGCAGGAACTACATCCTGAGTGGAGACCCACAGGAAAACAAAGGTTATAGATATAAATGGTACAGGTCCATGCTTGCACTGACACACTAGTTGGGACAGTTAGGAGTTGTATGGTGTCAGCTAGACAATGCCCCCCCAGACCAGATAGTGCATCCTGAGTGGAGAGTCACAGGAAAAGAAAGTCCATGGACATCAATGGTGCACCTCCCTGGTTGCAGGAACACACAAATTAGGGCAGTTAGGAGTCACACGTCATCAGTCAGGCAATGCCCCACCCACACCAGGTACTGTATCCTGAATGGAGATCCACAGTAAAACAAAGGCTATAGACATTAATGCCACACCTCCCTTATTGCAGTAACACACAAGTTAGGACATTTAGGAGTTGCATGGTGTCAGCCAGGCAATGCCCCCTCTAGACCAGGTACTGCATTTTGAGTGGAGACCCACAGGAAAAGAAAGGCTATGGAGATCAACAGTACACATGTCTGACTGCAGTAACAGACAAGTTAGGACAGTTAGGAATTGCATGGTGTTGGCCAGACAATGCACCCCACCTCCTAGATCAGGTAGTGTATCTTAACATGTTCATGCATCAAGCTTGGTGTGGTACTGTGAAAGAGAGAGATTGCATGTCTTTCTGTTATGTGTGTTATGTATGTAGCTTTTCTATTTTTTGACCAAGGTTTTGTGGCTCTTAAAATAACCATTTTATTCAAGGTGCATACTTTAACAGTCTGATATTTTTAGAGGACTGTGAGGATTCCATTCCGAAGACCTCCCAAGAAAAGGGCAATTGCCAGCATGAGAGAAGTGCACACCATCTGGTAGGTATAGCCAATCATTACAATACTTAATTTCAGAGTGGTGTATGGTGTGCATCCCAGACATGTGCAGATATCCAGATATTTGCATGTTGACCTTTCTTCATGCTCTGTCAAGCAAGTACATGTGCTGTTCTGCTTGCCAGACCCTACGCTCTGTAATATCAGAAAAAAAATATTTTACAGGCAGGTAACATACCCATAATAGAAGCAAGGTTCAAATTTGCTTCTGTCACTAAGTCTATCCATCATTTGGTGCCCAAATCATTGCCTCCTAGATGAATCAGCACTATGTCCTGGTGAGCTTGAGTCCTCAGAAGTCTGTGCAGTGTTGGCATGAGAGGCCCCCACCTCATGCCTCCCATGCCAAATCACTTAACAGAGCAATTTTAAAGCTGCAGGTGTTTACCAAAATTACTCCTCTGAGCACACTCTGAAGCTCCTCATACAAGCTCATCATACTATGCTGCTGCCAATGACCCAGTCCATTTGTTGTTTTCTGCCATTCTGAGTTTTTAAGCTGAGAAGTGGATAGAGAGCTACCCAAAAAAACAGTGTTTCTCCTGCAGTGTCTAGTCACTACTGAATATGAAAGTGAAATTTCCTCTCTCCTTCAACATTGGTTTGGTGGGCTGTCCCAAAACAGAGTGATTTCGAAAGTAATTGGTAAATGCTTTCTCATGGCTAATCAATACAGTGGCTGCACTATGACTACACTGAATGGCTGCAGTTCCTGTCAAGCAGAAATGTTGGAAGATTTCTAGGTGGGAAAATACTACATTTTCATAGGCTACTTCAAACAATCACAACCTAACAGAGGTGTATGATTAGTTGCACTCTTGTGTTATGATACACATGCTGCTTGCTTTGTGCCTCCATTTGCAGCTGTATCTGTGCTAGTAAGTGCTGATTGACACTCTGACTTTAAACACTAATAACTTATTTTTACAGCATTATAGATTATTTAGATTATCATAGTCAAATAGAGCAGTAAAAACATTTTGTCCAGTGCTATTTTTGTTGTGCTAACAGTTTTAATAATGCTAGAAAAATGATATAGAAAATGTGATGTACTTACACAGAGAAAAGCAGGCTGGTAAGTCTTTTTCTATGATGACTGCTATGTCCTTCTTCTGCAGTCTTCAGCAGTTGTGACTGGTTGCCTTACATGTCTGATCAATGTTACGGTCCATTGGTGTGAGTGTCTGTCACTCAGGTAGAAAGCAGTGTCTGATTGGCTTAGCCTTAAAGAGGGTGTTTTTCTAATGTGACTTTTCAACACTTTCATGCTCACGATACTATTATTCAACACTTTCATTTTGACAATGCTGTTATTTGACACTACTATGCAACAGTGTTGTGCTGACGACACTATATTTTGCGACACCGTCATGCTTACAAACACCAAAATTTATGACAGTGTTGCACATTAGACACTACTTTTTTTTTAAATGTTGGAAATAAACAGTTTTTTGAGTGGAATAGTGTGGATAGTTAGGATTGTGAGAGTAATATACTTTCTGTCATATTTATGGATATTTCCTCATATTTTAAGTGAGCTTCCGTTGTGCGATACATACGCTATCAGGCATGACAGGGGCTGTGTTACGGTGGGACAGCGGCCCTTCTTGGCGTGGGTTGAAGGATGAGGCATAAGCAAGAGCTTCCACCACCCAAGATGGGCCATTAGACCACCATAAGACACCCTTGGAGTGTCTTATTGCAATTATGAAATGGGTCATTAATAGTAAATTGAATGCATTTTTCAACATACTAATTTCAGCTGGTCTGTTGTGCTAGGATAACAGTCAAGCTGAAAGCAGCTCTCAGCCAATCAGAATTCATCATTCTTCCCAGCCATTTCATAATTGAAAATATTGTATATTGTGTTAACTAGTGTTTGACAGTGAGAAGGATTATGTGTGCAATGTTTTGTAAGGAGTGCTATTTATTTTACATGACACATGAACAGTTTGTGTGACTATGTAATGTTAGGCGAAAACAGTGCGGCACCAAATATCTGTTTTTCTTAATTTCTTATGCAGGTGTCTGATGCTTATGTAACACTGTTCTACACTACTGTGACTTTTCAGAGAAGAAAGATGCCATTTAAACAGAGACACAGTTCTATGCAGAGACGAAACAGGTATAATAGTAGTTCCGAAAACCACACATGGTACATCATGACGTAAGCGGAATCAGTATTCCACTCAAGGAGTGACTTCACAGGGTTGCACACTGAGCAGAAAAAGTATGTACTTGCTCAACTGCAAGAAAAAAATGTGTAGCCCAGCAACAGTTGCGGAAATCTTTGAGATGGAACACCAGTGTTGCAAAGGCAAGCATAAAGAAGCATACTAAGCAGCGACATAAAGCCATGGCCACTGATGGCCATCTGAGGAAGCAAAAGTATTTTCGATCACTTGCCTCTAAAGCTAAGATTGACAGACTTATTGCTGCTGTGATGAGATGTGAGCACAAAAAGCTGAAGAGTCATGTCTCTTTAATAAAATTGCATCTCAGAGTCCATACATTTGTTAATAGAGCAGTGTTTGTTCTTCAACGCTTGTGGCGTAAGATGGCACATACACTTCAGCAGTTCAGGAAAGTTGTGTACGAGATTAAGATGGGACTACAACCCAATCCTGTCTTGTATGAACACAATTTCTGTTATGTTTTCACAGGTCTCTGGCTGCACACACAGCACTCAGAGGCGTATTTCTGGGAGGAGTCATATTACTCACAGAAAAAAAGACAGCAACTTCTGCATTGATGAGTCCAGTAAACTGTGTAATGTGCTGAGTATGTGTGATGACACTACAATGGAGTCAGATGATGAGTGTGAGACAACTGTTCAGCTTCGTAAGCTTCGCCGTCTCTCACGGATATGTGATGCAACTTGAAACTGAAGGCAATCGTCATTTGTCAAAGTTGAGCGCTTTATCAACCTGTTTGTCATTACTGATCATAAAGATAGACATAGACTGTTTGAGAGTATAGACCTTTGTGAGATCCATCCACATACTGGACTTATGGGTCATTTGCTTGCATGTCTTGATAGTGGTGTTTGCGACAATGTATTTCACCACATACGGATGCTGGGAGTGCATCAGTCATCAATTACCGATGGAAATTCTGTCTCTGTCTTAGAAGCTGATGTTCTCAAGCACTTTGGGAAATTGATTACCAAATTAGAGTTGGCAAAGACAGAGAAATTTGACTGTATGTGTGTCATGTGATCGGCTCTGTTATGAAAAACAAACGGTCACAGTGAACCTGGAAACCTTGTCACCATACAATGGTCTGTGGTTTCGACTGTCAGCATTTCTGCTGTTAAAGTGTGACTTTTGGTTAGACCCAATCATTGTGATGTGCAAGCACTGTTTCTCCAAGGTGAAGACTAACATTCTGCCACCAAGATCACGCTTGAGCAATATGGAGTCACATGTTACACCTGCTGAGAATGCCACATTGAATATGTTTGAATGTGTTCTTATTCAGACTATAAAACCATTTCAAACTATTCTATGTCTGAGTACAGAAACATGGAACATTCCACAAAAAGAGCTCATTGGGTGGGATATTCAGACTGTGCCAAAAAGATGTGCAATAGTGGGAGCAGGCGCAAGTGCAGTGCGCCATGGTGCAACGGGCACGATATTCAAACCAAATGCAGGCCAAGGTGCACCTGCACAATGTAGCTGAATATCACACCCAATGTGCCATAGCACAATGAGGGATGTGCAGTGGAGCAGGGCTGATGTGCATTAGCACCCCTAGGGATGCTCAGGGACAAAAACAGGAAGCAGCTGTGCACCAGCCTTGAATGCACCATGCTCAGAGGATGCAGCAGGACAGACAGACCAACCCCCCTACCCCAACCAGGGCAAGGACCCCATGAGCTGCACAACCAGACATGAGCAGAATGGACCACCAGCCCATGACCTCTGGCACCGATCCAACAGCAGATGTGGGCCAGCAGTCCCCAGCCACTGGGCAAGGTGCCTCTGCACTGTTCCCCAGCAAACAGAGACCGTAACACAAGGATGGCCAGGATTCACTCATGCCATGGCACCACACCAATGCTGACCACTCCCAGTACAGAGATCCCAAGACACCCAGCCCAGAAGCATGACCAAACTGTGCATGGCACCAAAGATATGCCACCACCACCATGAAAATGCAACCCATTGCCCCATGATGCCATGCACAACATCCCCACTGTGACCCCCCACATGTGGTGACACCATCCACTGACACCACCACAGCATACACAAGGCCCCCCTGCATGGCCCCCACAGAGGCACAGCAAGGAGGTCGACCAGGCATCAGTATCCGAGGGACCCCGCACATGACAAGGCCCACCCCAGATGCCATCACCTGCAGGAAGGCACCCCAAACACCCACCCATGCACACACCCTGACCCAGCACTGGTTCCACCAGACAGCACAGCACCTACTCTGGTACATGGAGGCATGCACCACACAGGAGGCAACACAGGGTACATACAAAGCCCCCAACACAGTTCCAAGGGTACCCCATCAAGCAGCCACACATAGAAGAGCAACATATGATGCCGTTGTGAGTCCCATGGTGCCATGTATCTACAGCCTGCACACTACCATGGTGCCAGTGAGCCTGCCATGTGGTGTGCACACCATGAACCAGGCCACTGCCGGCATGCTGCAGGACCCCATGTGACAGTCACCAGACCACTGGCACTGCCCCAGACACCATAGACTGCATGGAGGGGGACAACAACAGTACCATCACAGTGGCAACAGAGGCAGACATGCAATAGTCTGGGGGTCAGGATGCCAGCTGCCAGGGTGCCGTGCCTGGAAGGTGGCTGGTGT